>OX374626.1:1326666-2608333 GCA_947347705.1 Nymphula nitidulata
TTTGGTTGATCTAGCTAGAGGAAACTATATGTATTTCGTCAAGTGCTCTTACTTTATGTGGGAGGTACTGCTGTGCAGAACGCATGTATTTATGTTTATTGTACCTACCTTGAAACTTAAAAAGACCAGTCGACGTTTGAACAAGCACTTCATCTGGCTTTGCTTCTTCTTCCCAAGCTGGTACTGTGTTGGTGTCTTTCATACGTTTCCATTCATCTGAAATATAAAGAAAATTGCTACAAAATTTTATTCGATAATACTTGATAATTAATTTTATCGCGTACAAGGCCAGATAGATCCTTCCACAGAGACTAACTCGTACATTGAAGGAGTCAAAATGTAGTATCCTATCACAGAAGCTATTTATTATTTTCCACAGTTTGGGTACAACAAAACATCTTCCCAGTAAAGTTATAAATCTCAGTCGAGCCTAACAAATTGTTACCAAAATCCCTTTTATAATTTTACTACCACTGTCCACTGTAAGTTTAAGTAAGTAGAATCCTTCTTTATTACCCCACTTCTTCAAGAAGTCTTCGCTTAAGTCCTGCCTGGCGGGCACTGGAGGCGGCTGCCTCACACCTTTCATTCTCTGCCACTCCGCCAACTTCTTCCGAAAATCAGCCGACAACTGCTCCTCTGTAGCCACAGGACGAGATGCTAAAATAATAGTAGAGAACATAAGTAAACAAAAAATATATTCTATACTTGAGAACAAACCAAAAGTCATTTTGTATAGTTTAGTCCCTTTCACCTTTCTTACTCATCACTCATACAAAAATAACAGTGGTTTATTTACATTTGTTCTTCATCAAAGTTGGCTGTAATATACATCCGATATATTAGTGTCACCAATTTAACCAACTTTAGTAGGTACTGTGGTACCGCTTGTTGTGTAAAAAAAAACATAGCGTACCAGCGTAAAGCTTCCCTCGCCTATCAGAGAACTCCCGTCCCAACCTCGACTGGAGAGCTGCATAGTCTCTGGCTATCTCCTCTCGAACTCCGCTCGCTTCACAGCCGCTGCTGAGCCCTTCGGTTTCTGGAAGTCAATTAATAACAATAAATTTATAATATAGGTGCTAGTAGCCACCAGTGGCTCCACCAGGGTCTGAAACTCCATACCATCATTTCAGCGGTTCAAGCGTCAAAAAGTAACAGACGGACAGAATTACTTTCGCATTTTTTATATTAGTTATAGTACGGATTTTGGTATGGTATCGATTGTTCAAAATGAGTTGCAAAATTGATATGCACCAATGCATTTCGTATCCCATCGAGTTTAGAGGGAGGGGACAAAAAGGGATAAGGCGACCGAGTTAGGGTGTACGGTAAAGTCCCAAGAAGAAGCCACACGTACGGAAACTTTGTTGGCCGGGGCCATGGGATTCGGATCCAGTTTAATAAAGTCTACGTTTTTCATACCATAGCCTCTTAGATATTAAAAGAAACAGACTTTATAATGTTTGACAAAAATGTGTCAATTTAGATCAATAATGCTGCATTGTCAATCTCTACAACAAAACAAAAATTGACACAAAATAATTTTTCGTAAATAATAATGTGAATCTAATGATATTTTAGCACTACCAATGCAATAAAAATATGGGTTAAACATGAAATAATATTGAAAACAATGTAAGGATGTGGCTCGTCTCGTGATCATATTTTGTATTCGTGTCTTCTAAAATTACTTAGTGTTCACATTTATTAGCATTACTTAATTAATTATTTTCAGGTGGCCAAAAGCTCTTACAAATGCTTGTCGACTTCATCTTTATGTTAATTTTATCGTTCTTGTTTCTATATTCATATGTGAGTTACATTTTAATTATTCTGACGACCGAATTATTTGACGACCGCCTGGCCGAGTGGTCTGTACCCCAGGCTACACGGTCAAGAGGTCCCGGGTTCGAATCCCGGTAGGAACAAATGTTTGTATGATGAGTACGAACATTTGTTTACGAGTCATGGGTGTTTATATGTTTATTTAGTATATTTCTAATATTTATATACATATTATTATCATTATTTCTCCGTTATCTAGTATCCATAACACAAGCTCTTAATGATGCTTACTTTGGGCTAGATAATAGGTGTGAGTGTATAAATATTATTTTTATTATTATTAAATATTATTCTTTATAAGTAGCTTGTATACTATAAATTTTTGATGTAATAATAGCAATGAGAGGTTGATAGCTCTTTGAACCAATCTAGGTGAGAATTGTGTCTGAGAAACTTCTGAGATATACGCCCTCACTTCTGTGTTATGTAGTTTCTTTATATACTGTTTATATTTACAATGATGTGCAATAAAGCTTTTACAGCTTTATTTTTGAAAATCAAGCGTACGCCTCACCTGATGCTAAGTGTAGTATTTTAACGCTTGCAACTCCAAAGCTATCACTTTTGGATTGCCAGCCTTGTAAAAAATTTTCACGCCCTTTTCCCGCGGTCAGCTCATTCTAAAGCCTGAGCATACGCAGTAGGTATTTTTTTTAAAACTGTACTGTACGCGAATGAAATGTTCGCGGGTCCCAACGTGTGAGGATGAATTCAGAAAAGTAGAGTCTATTGTCTATTTCTATCTATATATTCATAAAAGATTCCAAATTTTATGGTTCGTGCGATGATAGCTGTAGTAGACTTCCAATATTTTTGTTCATAGCTTATTACCAAAATTAATAAAGACACAGATCATCAAAGATATGTATGAAGCTGTTTAACCATAACATTTAAATTCTCATTAATCAGAGAACTACCCAAAACCAATTCGCTGCCACAGCCTCGGCCATTCGCCAGATCTGGTCTGGCGGATGTCGTCTCTCGTGTCTTCAGAGTGAGTTTAGTGGGTTCAGTGGACTTAATAGCCCCCAGTCAAGCCCAGGGCACAGGCGCTCCATGGCTTCGCAAAATAGTACGCCTGGAAACAGCCGGGAATGTGCCTGCGAGTCCTGTCCTTGTGCTCTCATTGAGAATTTTCTGAGGTAGGTGAGGTATTCTTTTAATTAGTTGACGATTTTTCCATAGATTTTGAAATAGCGTATACAGGTATCTGTATACTCCTTTATTTAAATATGAGGATTACTCATTATGAACATCAGCGTTCACTTAATTGTATCGTAATAGACCATCGAGTTGCTCTAATCTCTCTTTACTCTATTGACAGACCTATATGACCTCTGAATTCGTTTAATATTTCGTCAAACAAAGCCACCATAGTGGTTTCTCTACTAATATTATCACATAGGTCACATAAGAACCTAAATATAACTTTTATAAAAAAGAAATCCAGTGATGTTTTTACATCTAAATGTAAAAGATTTTGGACTTATTTTAAACTTATGATTATGTACTATTTTTACTATCTGAATGGGAGATAATATACTCCAAGACTTGCTTAAGACAAGATAAAATTTATCTTTCAATCATTTCAGGAGTTGCAGACCGACGTCAAATATCTGTTCACAAATCACACAATGTACCGTTAATTGCGTATACTATTTCATACAAATGGTATGTTGAAATAATACGATATTAAAAGCAAATATGATGTCATTTTCGAATACCTACGTGAATATTTTTTAAGCAACTAATAATGAGTTTTTTTTTCTAGTTTGTAGACGCATATGATTATTTTACAGCCACAGGTAAAGATGATAATTTACTTACTTTTACTTTTAATGCACATACAATTTGGCGGACTTAACGCCATTGGGTTAACGTGACTTGTAATATTCCTTGACGTGACTTGTAATATTCCTTATACGTAAAACTCCGATTGACTGGTCAAAGGAATATTACAAGTCACATCTCAGTTTTCGTATAAAACTTCTCAAAAGTAGACATGTTTCGAGATATCGTCAGTCAAAAAATAATATGTTTTGGTAAATAAACTTTCAACTACCTATTACATATTTACCTACATAAAATTTCACAATTTCAGCTTGACGAAGAAACAGATAAATGTGATTCAAATGAAAATTTTAGTTTTAGTCAAGATGACAAGACAAAAATCGCTGAAAAACTCGAACAAATAGCTGAACGTGAAAAAATGGGTGGTAGTTCTAGCAAAAAACTAAGCAAAGAAAAAATCAACATAAACGAAATACAGAAAAATATAAACTTAAATAAATTTGATGATCATCCTAATAAGCAAGTAAGTAAAGAAGTAACCAAACCGCAAACGGCTGAAAATACTAAAGGAAGAAAAATTGCAGAACATTCTAGCAACGAAACTAATTTAAGAACGAGCGGTAGTTGTGCACCATTATGTCGAGTACTTTCAGATAATATAATACCGACTCAAGCAGAATCAAAATTAAGAGAAAAATCAGATGAATCCGCAGCTAAGAAAGGTCTTTGTTCAAAATGTATAGAAAAAGGTAGAACTTGCGTAAAGGAATGTTCAAGATCGAAAGGCGACAAGTCAAAATAATGTGTTTTTTTTACTATTAATAATAGCAAGAAAATATTCCTTAATCACGTAATATTTTTCTTAATAACGTATATAATATGTAAATAATGTTTTATAAATAAAATAGCTAAGATAGACGAAGAGCATAATGATTTATGACTTTGTGAATATTTTAACCGCTCTATAAAGTACCTTCCGCTTTAAATTGTTGAGTAATACGTGGTCAGTACCTATGCATAAGGCTCACCTTGATTCATCAACAGGGATCGATAAAAATATCATGATAAATATTAAGCATGTAGCTCCTTAGATGAACATATCTTCGATTTATATATTATAGGTAGGTATTAAACTGGGTGTAACGCTCTCTGTAACGAAGGCTGATGGCAGTGCTGGGGACTATACTTAAATATGACTATGTGAAAAAAAGTTGAAATTGCGAAAAAAAATACTGATTTTATGAAACAGGAAACAGCCATTACTGGAAACAGCTGATTTTGTTTCTCATCGCTATTTCAATTTTTTTGACCAGCACTGTCATTTGCCTTTATTTTCACCTTAAACTCTGTATAATTATTATCTACCACAAGATGAAGGGGACAAATCTTAGACGACCTGCTGCACGATCGCGTAACTCAAAGCTTTTAACGAGTCAATGGTAATGGTATTGATTCTAAAGATAAAACGGTGGCCCCACTGGTCAACGTTGTGGAGAATCAATGGGAATGAGATAAATATAAAGATAATAATCTTGCGATTTTATATTTTTCTTAAATCTTTTTTTTATACAACTAGATGACAAACAAGCTACCCGGTGATAAGCAGGAGTGATGGCTTTTAGCGAAAATGTTGAAATAATTTTATTATCTTTTTGTGGCATGTAAACCTCTGTTCTCGTAAAAAAAACGGCGTTTTAGCTTTATGAGTGGCATGTTTTGATAGATGTATGTCAAAATTTGTTGTGATCGTTGTGATTTGAAAATATGTCTTTAGGCTAAATTAATGTGAACAACCGACTGAAAAGCTTTTATAACAAAAGTTTGACGAGGATGCGGATCAAAATCCTGATATAAATATAATAGACAGAAGTACAGCGTTTGAACAATTATGAAATTAATACTGATGGGGAAGAAAGTTGATCATGCCACCAGGTATTTTTTCTGCGCAATTTAATAACAATTTTGTCTCATAACAACCTTGCGGCGCCAGCTCCTCCTCATATCAAAAAATACAAGTAATTTACTTAGGAGTTTGAAAAACTTTTTGTATTTTTAGGTGACTCAGAACGCCCACTGCTGTGTTTAGCAAAAGTGTTTTTATTTGTTTCCACAACTTTGTTCATATTGGTGAGTATAACATTAATAAGATCACCGTTGTGTTTATTAATTTCTTTCTTTTCTATTAGTGATCTCAAGTTTTATTGTTATCAACAATTATTATTTTATAATTTACAGTACTTACCTTTGGGTGATCCGCAAGTAATATGTGACGCTAAAAATGTAGCATGCAACAAGAAAGGTCTCGTGTGCTTATGTGATATATATGATTTCATGGTTAGGTTAGTAAATCAGAACTTTACAATGTGTCCCACAGCTATGCCACACGGAAGGAAAGTAAGTACTTTAAAGTATTGTAGATAGGAAATTTTACTGAAAGAAGTCTTCATTTTGATTTTTAAACATGCTTTGTTCATCATCATTTCAGCCATAAGAAGTCCACTGCTGGACAAAGGCCTCCCCAAAAGAATCCGCAACGATTGCCCTGCGCTGCACGCATTTAAAGGCTACCTGAAAACTTTACTATATTGTCGGTCTACCTTGTTGGAGGCTTCTTCATATAACTCACTCAGTGTTGCTCACGCTGCGTGCGGTCATATGAAGAAAAATAATGCTTATGGTTGACTCTTTCAATTTGGTATCATAAAACATTATAATTTTCATTTTTTTTTGAGTAAAGCTTACTATTAACAATGTTTAAAGTACTTATTTAATTTCCCTGCTTTCAGAATAGCTGAGGGACGCCCCGTAATTTATAGACATATTTTTCCTGTCACTATTTATACGTATACTAAGTGCTTAAATTTTTATTTCATTGTTTGTAGGCTGACAGGAATAGCGGTTAATACTGTAGACACTTTATCATGCATGGCTGCTAACGCTTTGTATGAAGGAAAGTTAAAGGTAGTCTAACAATAATATTATTTCAAGTAGGTAATCATCATCATGTGAACTAATACATTTAATTTTGTTTGTTTTGGTGCGTATGCAGAATTGTTAGTCACAAATATATGTCATCATTAAAAACTGTATTGTAGTATGTAAAATTGAAATTTGACTGTCTATCTAAATCGTTAATATTAATATTCAATAGTTTGCTTTCTAGGTTTATTCTGCGTTATCAAAATTCGACAGGGATGATTATTGTAGAGTCGGGTCCTGTTGTCTATACGTAAGATAAAAAAATTTATTCCTAATGCTATTCGTAATTATATTACTTTTCATACAAAACCTACTTTATCCCAACGTCCACCAAATCCAAAAATTAAATATTCCAGTATCTTGTTATGTCACGATTAAATTCATACCTATTCTAAATCCTTTTTGTAAATAGGTAATTTAATAAGTACAGGAGAAAAGAGTACAGTTAATCTTTTGTTATTTTTTTCTTTACAGTTAATTAATTTACTTTTAAAGATATTAATTTTATATTTCAAAAAAAAGTACATACTATTTCTGGAAAATATTAGGAATAGTTTACAAAAGTATCTACATTTTATTGTTGGGAAGAAATAAATAATAAATAATTTTTACCAGACTACTTTGTCTGGTAAAAATTATTTATTTCATATTTTCAGGATGATGACGATGAAAGTTTGAAAGGAAGGCAGACAGCGTGCAAATGTAGAAGCAAATGTTGTCGGAAAAATAAATAGACATGATAAGCAATGCATTGAAGTATCTTTTATTTTTAGAAATATTTCTTTTCAAAGTAGGTATAATCTTTCGAAATAAAATGTTGTTGCAATATAAATAAGATATATTAAAATTGTGAGACGTTGTTTTTAAAAATTTTAACCATGAGGCTCAGAGATATCTATTTAATATCTCAATGATAATTTGTGAGCAAGATAAACAAATTATTTATGGTCAGACATTCGTGATAAATTAATGGCGAGATTTCAACGAGACACGTTACAAACATTCAATATTAAAGACATGTTAGTGTTTCCGATGATTGAATGTCTTTGGCTGATGCCAAGGAATTTTCATTGGTGGCGCTTAGACGAAATTAAATACATAAAGTTGGTGTAATTTACATCGTTTTCGTGTTATGCAACAATGAAGTTGATAATTTTACGCAACATTTCAATCATGATCTGGATAGAGTAAGTTGGGTACCAAGAGCACTATTTTGTCTTTATGACAGCTTTGTCTAAAATCTTAGAATATAATTTTAATTATATCTTGACAAATACTAAAAATAACATTCGGGCACTTCTTAGCAGTTGAAATTCAAACTTATGAATGATTATAATTTGTAATTATTTAAAGTAAAACAAAAAAGATCAATAATAATGGGTTAACTTTTGCTACATGGAATGCCTTTACAGTAAAAAATAGCCTGTTCGATAGTAGTAAAATCATTTTTACTGCGTTAGCGATCATAAACGCGGAATTCGAATATCGCAACAGTTATTTTCGTAACTCTACCTAAGTAATTTAAAATTTATCTTGTAGCGAATTATGAGGGATGTTGGTCTGTTTCTTTGTGCGTTGGTCTCTGTGGTTTTGGTGAGTGTACTTTTTTATTATTAAACATACTTTTGTGACAGAACCAATAATATTTTATTATACAACGTTCATGCAGTATTCAGCAGAAAAAACCTTTTCTCATCTGTCATATCGAGATCATGCCTTTTATATTAGATCTTAAAAATTTTAAGTCTCCAGAATTTTTTTTTTTTACAACTTTTAAAAATGAGTTTAAGGTGCCTTGAAATTTGTAAGCTTTAATACTGAATCAACTGGCATTAGTAGGTATTTATGAAATGATCGAGATCAATAAAAACGAAGGCCACCTAATGTATCAGCTAAAAATAGTTCAATCCTTCGATTGGAAATATATTGTTGACCTTCTGTCTATTTTATCTAAAGACTAGAACTTAAATGCTTTTAAAGTGTTTTTGGTTACTCTATAAAATTTGAGCGGCTATAGTTTTGGAACATAAAGGCCAAAATACATTTAATTGGCTACTAATTTCTTATCATCAACTGAGTTTCCATAAAGATTTTCACATAGTAGAAGGATATATTGATTCGGGTTTTATTAGTTAACAATACTGTGCATTCTCGGCAGAGGAGCTCGGTGGCGTAGTGGTTTGAGCGCTTTGGTTTCGATTACGAAAACAAAGCAACTTTCGCCATGGTCGATCCCGGGATGGGTCCACCAAAATTTCTAATCTAGAGCTCCTCCGTGCTTCGGAAGGCACGTTAAGCCGTTGGTCCCGGTTATTACTGCAACCGCTTTAACCCACTAACCCGCATTAGGCTAGCGGTGTTATGGGCCAAGCTCCTCATGTGTTTCTCCCATGTAGGAATTTCTGTGCCCAGCAGTGAGACGTATATAAGTAGGCTAGTGATGTGGCTGTGCATTCTACTACTGCTTGATTGAACGTAACATTAGAATTCGTATTGAAACTGTTTCTAACAATGTATTAGGTAACTCAGTGTCAAGACTTGGGCAAAGAAGATGTAGACAAAGTGATAGAAGAGGAACTCACGCAAAAGCTATGTGATGATCTACTGCAAAGCATAGAAAGAAAATTCCAAGTTGATCTAGAAAGGTAGTAAAATAAGGAAATACTCTAATCTTAAAATACTTTGTACCAGTGAGATATGTAAATTCTATCCAGACAATGTAATTTATTGTGTATGAATTTAATAAAAAAAATATTGCTTGCATTAAATTTTATTTCCAAATAATATTTGTATCTACATGTACTATCACCAGGTCAGTGGATATGGTGTTAGTGAAGATAAAACTACTTCTGCAGAACGGCACAATGCACATCCAAGATAAGTTGGTAGACCTTCAAGTTCAGATGGACAGCATGAAAAATAATTCGGAAAACGAGGTAGATTATATATTAATTTTTCTACTATTTTTGATTTTAGTTTTTAGCGGTTTTTAGCTCTTTGCTTTCATCTCACCTGCCTAAGGTAAGCGATGACTGAGCCGATGATGAAAGCGAGCTTCACCCGGATTTCTCAACCACAGAGGAACTATATCTATTACACCTCAACTCGGTAGTCGGGAGGTTGGGCATTATGTTTGGGTGAACACAATGCTGTTAACATTGGCTCTAATTCTGAAGAACACATGCTAAGTCTAAATTAAAGTTCAGTGTATTTCTTTCTCTCAATATTATGACGAAAAGGATGGATGTCTCAGCATTTGACATTTAGCAACGTGTCATTCAATTCAATTGTCGACCTTATTGAACGTGATAAAATACAGTGTTTAGGAAGCACCTCCGTACATGCCGTCTAAAATTGTCTATGGTTTCTTTGAAATCTATCTAAATTTAATTGAAAGCTCTAAACAAATACTTGCTATCGTTTTCTTAATTTGATTGCTTAATGTAGAAAGTAGAAAAGAGATCTACTGTACTTAAAAGAGTTAGAGTGTGTCTTCAGAATTAGACCCATTATTGTAATGGCAGCAGACTTAGGTAAGATGGCGGCTATAAAAAATGGTCTAACACTAACCAAACCCAGGAGAAAATTTTTTCCAGGAGGAATTGAGCTTCCGAACCCTTAGATATGAGGTAGGTAGCCTCAACCACTAAACCACACGGTGGTTATAATTTTATTACATTCTCTTAATATATTGTTTATACTAACATTTACTTTCATGATGACGAGAAAGGTTTTCTAATAATATGTTAGGTATTTTATTGTCAATTCTCGTTTTTCAGTTGGAAGCATGTCTAAATGAACGTCAGAATGAGACATCGTCTTTAGCAGAGAAAGCACTTCATCAAATGGTGGTGTGTGGGTACGCGCTGATAGGCCACGATCCTGCCCAAGCTATTAAGAAGGTCATGAATCTGAAGACCATGATCAATACGGGATTGAAGCCAGTAAGATTTTAATAAACTTTTATATGAGGATGTTATATTTTTTAAATTTTATCAACGGATTCAACTATAACTAAGCAGCTATAGGCATGGCTATTGTGGTATTGGTTGGATAAAATGTAGGACGCTTTCATTTCATCTTCCAAATCATGACTGGATCCGACATACAAATCATATTATTGGGTTAGAAATTGTTTCAATTTGTAATATGTAAATGTACGAAACATTTCAATTTCAGCTGTACGATCAAAAGAAAGAGGTTTTGAGTTTATTGAAAGTCTGCGGTCATGACCACGGCTCCCTGAAGAAGGTCATCAAGTGCGTCATTTCCAAGGTGAGAAAGACACGGTCGATTTAATTTTACCCATCAAACAAGGTGTTTATTTAATTATGTTTAAAGTTGTTTAGAGTTACGATTTGGTGAAAGTTTTCCTGAAAGGTTATATTTGGTTGTAGCCCTGTAGGTACAATCACAATACCTGACGTTTTTTCCAAATGTGTCAATAGTACAATCAATAAACTTGAAACATTTTGTGAATAAATTGAATCTCCAAATAATGACAACGTTACGATAGGGTAATATATATTTGCAAGAATACTGATACGATACAAGATATCCGATTTTATCTTATTACCGTGTACACAAATACATTTTTTGTAAATTGTTGAGGTTATGAAATCATTCGTATTCTAAATATACACGAATTTCACTTAAAATTGCCGAGCCGGAAACCGTTATCTCGAACAGCAATACGTGTACGTATTGGTGTACCTATTTATTTATTTAGGTCAAAAATAATCGGGATCATTCGCGTAAAATTAGATTTTTGTTTGATACGATTTTAGCATATTTTTTCAAATTGTATTTTTGTTATATTATTATTTTAAGATTTTTACTTTAAGATTTAATCACTCGGTAATATTTTATTTCAGTCTCCTGTTATTAAAACTTCTATGATGGATATTACTGGGAAGTTGATAGATGGTATAGTAAGCTTAACGAAGTTAATGGCTCATGGTGCAATGCATGAGGCTTGTTTGATTGAAGTCATCAAAACAACAGAAGATGAAGCATTTGAACTTGTGAGGAAAGTTAAAAAATGTGTATACGGTAATAATACAGATGTACTAGAAGAAGTTGATAATTATATTAAAGAAAATAATGCCACTGTCTTGGATATTGATTTTAGAGCAGAAAATAAAGAAAAAAGTAACGAAGATAACAACAGTCAAAAGGAAGGAAAAGATATGAAAGAAATGCTTCGGAGGATGCTAAAAGAAGACAAAGTGGATGAAAATTTAAAGAAAAAATTAACTAAACTGCAAAAAGAATTGGGAACAGGTCAAAATAATGATAACGCCAATGAAATATAATGAATAAAAATCGAATTTGGTATAATTTCATATTTACTAGGCGGTATGTCCGTTTGTATGGTCGCTTGGGTAGGTACGGTCGACCACAGAAGTAGCTGAATACTTTAATACCATGTCACAACGACTCTAGCGTCAATATAGTACAGCAGCAACTATAAAGTACGTGCACAAGATCGGTGTGACATGGTACTAAAGTGATCAGCTACTTCTGTGGTCGGCTGTACCACTGTCTTTGTTATTTCGGCCGTAAAACAGTTCGCTGTGTTTCAGATTGAAGGGAAGGGTAGCCACTGTAATGACTGGGCATGAACGACATTTCATCTTACAACAACGTTCCTGCAATACCAAGTGCTTTTCCTTGTTATATTTAAATAAATTAGTGTAGTAGTTGTATAAAATATATATTATTTCCAAATGCTGATAAATCTCTTATTTTATAAAAAGTAAGCATCACAATGGCACGAATGATTGTATCGGGTAATATTTCACAACGATAGAAATGAGGTCATAAAAATGTTGTGAAGATAGCCATAGTTTTTTACAGAATTAGGGGGTATAACTCTAAATATTTTAAAAATAATTAAACACGTTCCTATTGCCGAAGTATCAAGCTCGTACAGTTTTTAATCAGGTTTGCGTGTATAAAGTTTCACGTTGAAGTAATCAAGACGAGTTATTTTTGTTAACTAGGGAAATAGAAGGGAAACAGGACGCACGTGCCATTCATTTGAGTAGCGTTAAGTGCTCGCGATTTCTGATTCAACAGATATCTTTGGAATTTTAATCTTAGCCAGTGTATCCCTTCAGTACATCCGGCATTGGTCTGTAACTGCTTTAGGAATTGGCACCAGTTTTACGTATACTCTAATTTAGTTTTTACCAACGAAACCTTTCCATAAGTCATTCCCTTATAATTAAATATGTGACGCTGTTTAATAATAGTTCCCACCTAGCTGTTGCTTTTTATTTACCTCATTTGTAAATTTGTATTGATGTTCTATTTTGTTCTATTATTATTAAAGCTAAAATGTTTTGCTTAATAATATCGAGTAGAAAATATTAAACGTATTGTATTAATTTTCTAAATCGCAACTTTCAATTCCCGGAAGTCCTTCACCTACACTGGACTCGCATATTGTATCATCTGCAAGGTGAATGACCTCGGCCGCGTCTAATTATTCATTTTTTTCTCATCTGGCTCATCGCCAAGTTTTAATGGACATACAGTGATTACGGACGGCCGACTCGTGTCAGTAGTACTGGCATTCTTATATTTGTGTTTGGATTTGTAAAGTGGGTTGTTACTAATGTTCAATTGTGGGCACTTTACCATTGGTATACAGCGATGACAGGGTTGTTTATTATGATTGATTTAGGAATTCGGGGATTCTAAAGATTTCAGTAGATGTCTTTTCTTGTCTAGCGTGTTTAGTATCATTGAAAACATCACAAAACTAAAATGGGAACTTAAGAGTTTTCGAAGAATCATAAAGTAAAAACATAGAAGGAAAGTAAACTTTCGTTCAGAGATTAATTATTCGTTGTAACAAAGATCTTCAACACAGTTCTAAAGGAAATCTTGGATTTCGAGGAAATGCTGAATGTAAACATTTTGTGGCGTAAATCAAAACAACCATTTCTCGAGTTATTTTGTTTTGGATAATATACTCGTGTAGCTAAAAATCATTTTGGGACTTCGATTAAAATAAAGTTAGGAAAGCTATAAGGATAGATCGCTAAAAATATTTAATTAGCTATGCCCACTTTTTTAAAAGAAGAAATGCAAGAAATAGGCTTTATTGAAAAAAACTGAAAGATTTGTTAAGTACTTAAAGTTACTATAGTGTTCAAAAGTTTAGACCTTTTGTTTATTTTGTTGGAAATACGTAATTAAATAATAAATTTAATATTTGAATGTAATATGCCTATTAATTATTATGTATAATATACTTATCAATTAAAAATATAATAAGCCAAAGTAGAAAATGAACCATTTAAAATATTAAGAGGGCGCCTAAAGCTAGAAAAAAATCTAATTTCACCCGCACCCCCCGCATCGCGAGGCACGATTGCAGTGTGTTGTCAATCGAGCTCGTCTAGTCACCTGCGGACGTCATAGCATAGTATACGCAAAATACTCACATTAAAGCAACAGTAGCTTCTTAGGAGTAAATGTAATGCATTTCTAGTCTATAATAATAATTATATTGGCTCAATGCAATATTGAAGTCTAGATTTTTATTGTTACTGGGGGAATATGGTAAATTAGACCAAATTTTCGTCAAGGCAACACATAGTTAATTCACTAATTCAAATTTTTTTTTCAAATTAAAAAAAATAATCAATCGTTGTAAACTTAAGATCTAAGTCTTGTTTGAATTTATTGAATAAAATATAATGTATCCTTGTACTATTTTTCGCACACATATTAACTATCCACTGCATTAATATTTTTTGTAAATGGTGCAGCATACCAAAATCATCTCTAAGTTCAAATCAATGTCGGTAATTTATTTCTGGGTGCTCTTGAATTAGATGTAGTTTTTTTTTTCTTTCTGTTTATTTGAAAAAAGTGTCAGTAAGCTTGGCACAAAGATGTAGCCGGGCACATATATCGAGATGCTCACTAATATTGGTCAGAGAGACATTGAAATTTAATAGGATTTGCAGCCTATAAGAGACGTACTGGTCATTTCTTAACTGATTATTTTAACTGATAAAATCGAAACAACTGCTGAAGCGGTACGCAAAGGGAAGTCACAGAAAAATTTTGTTTAAGTACGGATGAGAATATATTTACATATAAGGTACCATTAATTTAAATGATTACGTGTCAGAAATCGCCAAAACATTTTTCATACATTTTGTACTGAAAAATGCTAAATTAATTCGTAATATTATTTCGACAACTTTCGACACAGCTGGTGAACCGGAATCACTCTTAGTACATGTCCTTTCTATAAAATAGTGCAGCCAATGTTCTGTTATTTCATATGAATGTCATAAAATTATCGAATGAATAAGAGGTTTTTAAAAGTGGCAAACTATTTCTATGAACAAATATATCCTGTGTTTTAATTTACTGTTGTTTATCTCACCATTCATGGAATTTAGCACCTCTAGTGATCCAAAAGAAATAAACTTTAACTAACATTATGTTATGACTTCTATAATGTATTTTTGTTATTAATAATCTTATAGTAGATACCATATTTTATTTACTACAGACTTCGCTTTATTAAAATTTTTAATTAGGTGTAGTTTTGGTGATATTAATTCGATGCTGATCTGAAAAAACATTGTTATCATTAAATTGCAATAAAGTTTATTATGACATGTTTATAATAAACTAAAGTGTTGGATTCTCCAACTGCATATTGATAACTGCTCGATAATATTGTGATTTCTGTATTATAAATACATATGAAAATTTCGACCATCGAAAAAAGTTTTATTACAAATAAATCAAATACGAGTAAGTCACTAAGAAACACAAAGCATGATTTTATTTTACATATACTACGCCTACTGAGATTGCAAAAACAATGCGATTTCTGCTCAATGTACATAAAAATAAGGTCGATATCAATAATTAAAAAGTAAGTAAACAAAAGACTTGAGTTTGACACCTAGCCGTCATTTGAATTTTCAGTTTCATTTTATAGCATTTTATTTCAATAATTATGAGAAATCACAATTTGCAACGTTTCATTAAATTTTCAAGTAATATTCTTAAAATATATGTACTAAATTATGGTTTTTAAGTTATAAACTACAAATTATTTGCGAGAATATTGACGAGGGCGCGCGAGAACGCAGAAACATAGTCTTCCCGTCTCAATGGAGCAGTCGCGAGTGAAACAAAACAAATATCATGCGGCCTACCATGCGACTGACAGAGACCGACGATGGCGTTTAGCGCGGAAGGAAAATGGAGTATGCGCCAATACAGTTTTTTATTAATTACTTGCAAACCATAACATATATTGAAAAATCGCTAGTAGAAGCCCTCGGAAACATGGTGACTCTCATATTTATCAATTTTCCCAGTGGTGAAGTAATGTGATTTGGGCAATAAATTGAATCTCGTTTGAAGTCAGAGGTATCTTTGTGATTTTTTTCTATCGAGAAAATTTTATAAATTCATGTTTTTGCTCTGACACAACCCTCACAAATATAATGTAATTACCATATTTAAAATTTCAGCTCATTTGGATTTGATATAATACGATTAAAATCAAATCTACGATTAGTGATTTGCTTTATGCCCCCTCTTAACTTCATATTGACTTATATAAAAAATTCTAGTGTCACAGATTTAGTCACCTTATTCCTCCGAAACGGCTTGACCGATTTCCATGGAATTTTATGTGTATATTCAGTAGGTCTGAGAATCGGCTTCTATCTATTTTTTTTGGACCATTTTTTTTATTGCAAATCAACGTTTGCCGGGACAGCTAGGAATTTTATATGTATATTCAGTAGGTACTTTATGCTTTTCCATCTCATGTCATTATGGTAAATGCAATAAAGAATTGAATTGAATTAAACATATTTTGTGTCTTAACGCTGGCGTCTAGGCTAGTAAGGGATGATATTTTTACATGCTAATAAGAGTAATAAGATAAAATGTTTGGAAAACAAATGAGACAAAAAGAAGTAGTAGGTAAGTACCTAGGTAGTAAACTTTCAAGAACATTTTATAATCATTTTATTTTAAAAAAATGTGATATCCTTGATCATGGCTTATGTCATACAACCTATCGCCAGTTCTCATAAAATATTTATGGATTTTATTGATATTGATAAACAATGGTAGGTATAAAGTTTTTATAACCGTCGTTTGTTTGTTTATTTTATTCTGAATATTTGTATGTAATAGCTAATAAATATGCTAATAATTCAGAAATTTCAATGTTTTCTAAATAATCGTCTCAATTTTATGTTCTATAGAATTTAGAAAATAATGTAAAATCTAAGTTCATGCATTACGTAAAATGGCTCAAATGTACGTTCCACGACAACTGTAACTACTGCATTTACAATTTGGTTTCCAATACTATACAATAGAGCCACTGATATCGTTTTCAAGCAGTTTGACAGCTCAACGCAGACGAGATAATAAAGTTTTAGGAACTATTTGCAGGCTACTCTGTTTGGGAAGCTGAGGTTATGTTTATTATGTATTCTATGGTTACGGTATGGAAACAAAGTGGAACGAGTTTGACGTTGGGCTATGTAAAAAGATTAGACACAATCAAAGTAGTTTTGAATAAGGAAGTTTTCACAAGCTACTTAAGACTGTTTTTTTCTGTCAAGACTAGTTCTGACCGGCAAAGAGTTTTAACAATAACACATGTTGTACTCTTGCTTATTGAGAAAAAATCAATAACTTTATCCACGATAAGTGTCCAAGTATAGTTGGAATAAATCTTTGATTGCCACTAATAGCCCTCAAGGTTCCCAATGACGTTGCCACACCGGCTGAGCCGCTAACCGCTAACCCGTGACGTGACTGACTAACGCTACCAAAATACACTAACACTACAATAACAATGTACATTGTATCAACGGTAAACCCCTTTGTACTGATTTCTACACTTACTTTTATATGACTGTTTTAACACGTTCTATGCGGTAGGGTATGTAAAGAATCTCCTACGTAACTTTCAGCCCGTGCGTGTCGAAAGTCTTGTTCACTCGCTCTGTGCGGAAAACTACTATACCTATAATTCTAAGCGTACAAAGGAGACGAATACATTATTTTAATTTTTGAGAAAAGGGTAACTGATTGATACAATAAAATATATTGGAGACCGATAAGGTCCTTAAAGCATCGAGCTGATATTTAACTCTATGCGATAGGAGATCTTAGTAGCTTGGTGTCAAAACGTATAATCAATTATGTTTTGATCTCGGAAATAGCCATGTTTGCAATTGGTCTAAATCTAAACACCATATAATATTAGACTCCTATAAAGTACCAACTTGTACATCATAAAGATTTCTTCAGTAACAAAACTTTCAGCTTTTCAGAATTCTTGCTGTCTGCAGAACAATCGCAAGCGCAGTAGTTTGAAGAACTGATGCTTCTATTGTATTTGATGCTTTATTAATATTTTATACCCAACGCGTTCCGATTACTTTACAGGCATCGTAGCCGTTGTACGGGAAGACTGAAGATGTCAGTTCTCATTGTTATGTGTTAAGTTAATAATATCAAGAATGTAACGGATGTAAAAATTTTACATTCGCGGATGTGGATGTGAAAGTGGATTTCAATTTTTTGAAAAATATTTCAATTTTTATTACACAAATAAATGAAAATTGATTCACGCATACAAAGCTCACGGCTTTCGTTGTTCGGGCAGAGTGTAGACAGACTTGAGACTTTATAATTTCGCATGATAAGATCCCGAGCTGGCGGTACACTCCAAACATCTTCTATTATTTATATAGGGATTTTGTTTTTTAATTTCAATAGCATTTTAAAAATTCTTCTTGCGGTGTTCTTTAGAGATGGTTTTTTTTCATATACAAAGTACGACAAAGACTCAACAACACCTGATATGAAACGGCAAGAAGAGTCCATATGCGAGGACAGCTAGTGCAGTTTAGACACTGCTCTAGCCGCCTCCACCTTGCCGGCCCAAAAGGTGCTTTTTCACGCCTCTTTTGATGGATCCCATGTTATAGGTAGGAGAGAAGACATGTGCTGGCAAAGAATTCCAAGTTCTGGAAGCACGACAAACAAACGAGGTCTTTGTGCGTGATTTGTAGTTTATCAAATCTTATGTGTAGTGGTTGGGTCCGTCCAGGAGAGAAAGAAAGAAGAAAGAAAACGACGTTTATTTGGTAACAGTTAAAGGTCAGGACTCTCAGGACAAGTTAAACGCGATTTTAAAGACGCTAATAAAGCTTTTTTATTTAAAATGTGTAATTCTCGTGAGAATACAAGAAAATACTGAAAATATTCATAACTTCCATTTTACAGTCAGTGCGAAGGTGAATAATTACTTTTACCACTTTTTTGCTTTTGTAATAAGAGTTAGGGGCGAGTAGGGAAATGCGGACGCGGGGTAAGTCCGGTCAAGGCCGTTTACATCAAATGGACCCACCTCTAAATAACAAGGCAGAAATAGATTATCAAATTATTATTTGTCCCGTCCGCAATTACCCTACTCTCCCCTACTGACAAAATTGAGCTTTTTTTGCTGTTCAACAATACCGAGCATAAAAATGTTAAATACATAATCTAAATCAAAAGTATTGATCAACAAACCTGAAGTGCGTGTTAGAAACAAATTAGAATGGCCGTCTTATGAAGTGTTTGTTGAAAATAATTCAGCCATTGGAACCGTCCGCTAATGAAGTACTAATGATTTTTCCTAAAGCGTAGTCGGCATTACGTCACCACAACCAGCCAGCCCAGAACATGCCAAACTAACAGAAATTAGGTTTGGTCAGTAATAATATGTCAGTCAAGATCCAATAACACCATAATATTGTCTGTTCTCGTTTTTAGACTTATCTGAACTTTTACGCTCCCATCACTATTATTATTTTTCAGTAAACTCTCTACCCTGGATGTCTGTTAGAGACCGCCTTCTTTCCCATATTGTGTTTGTTTTACTGTTAATTTAAATGTCCAAAATAAAGAATTTCCATCTATCCATTTTATATACCGATCTGTAAAGAAAAAGCTAGCTAAGAATCCTTGTTGTGGCTGCCCTATACTTTTTTGGCAAGGGTGGCAAAGCCTGCGGTCCCTCTCTGATGGTAAGCGGTTACCGTAACCGTAGCCTGTAGACGCTTAGCACCTTTAAAGAAAGAAAGAAAGAAAAAGAAAGAAAAAATATTTTATTTAAATAGGCCACAAAGAAGCACTTTTAAATCGTCAAAAAAACATATTTTTACAACTATCACAAAAAAAAAAAAAAAATATTAACTAACAACGTCATAGTCTCTGTCTGTCTGTCATGTCTGAATTTACACCGGTTCCAAAAGTTGAACTACCGAGCACTATCGTAGATACTTATATCACTAATCTGTGTTGAGCACAACTTCACACGCTGCTTACTATAAGTATAAATCAGATAGCGTTATATTTTGCCATACTAGACAACTTAACTTACCCAAGAGTACCTTCATCCCATAAACCACATCAATTAGTAGGTAATTTAGTAAAAATTTGTGCTAATAAACGGACCATAAAACGTTCAGCGCAGTCAACAATCCACATATTTTTTTGCACAATTTTTATGGACAACAACAAAACCTAAAACAAGGATCAAGATCCTTATGCGTATGAATTGACGGGGGTTTGATGCCTGACTAGTTATATAAACTAATAATAGCAGTTAATTTAAGCTTTGCTATAATAGTCAGAGATCAATACACGCAGAGTATCAGTTCGACAGATTTTTGAAAGAAGTGCTTTAAATTTTTTTCTCGCTAGTGTCTGGTAAACCGTCCTGTGAACTGAGCTCAGAAGAGTTTTGCATTACTCGTTCATCCGGATTACACTAAAGGTTCCACTGCGATTCTTAAAATTGCAGATATTGTTTTTTATGTAAAATAATTTCAGTAACTCTACGTAGGAATGTCTATAACACATCATTGTGCTAATAAAACCACTTGTCTATGTGATTTGGCAAGCGTTTGTCTTGAATTCCTCGAACAGTGCAAAGCGGTGCTGCAACATTTAGATCTGCATCAGGTATATGTAAGTTAGAAATCCGTAGCCACTTATGAATTATTCTTGACTTAATTCGACGGTTTATTGTTTAGAACATGGTGAGTCCAGTGGCGTATAAAATTCCTGCTTCACCGTAGTGAACTTGATGAGGTCTAGACCGTACAATAGATTCTTCCAAAGAATGTTAAACAGTTTCAGTCCAGTTGATAGTACTGTGTCGGCATTTGGGAAAAGAGGTAAGGAGAATACAAGCTGCACCATACCTTTTCTTCCACTAAACGAATATTAGCAGGCTTACTAAGTAGTAGTGTATGACTTAATTAGTAAAACACGTTACTGAAACCTAACTATCTAACCTTTACAATATCCAGGAAATCGTTCAATGTTATTGCGATTAAATTAAAAGCGATTTTATTTCTACAAAGCCATGTAATCACCTAATTACATTTAAACATAGGGGACTGCTTTTTGGCAAATTAGGAACTTTCCACGAAATTCTTGAAAAACATATTGTTGTGTAAACTGTTAAATAAATACCGATCACAAGATAGTTATCGTTGCAACAAGCTGTAAAAACGTAATATGGTATGTCTATGAGTTATTTCCGCAAAACGCTAAGAATCCGCGCAAAGCATTGTATACAAAACGAAAGTTTTTTGGGACCAAGCCAAAATTTTTTCAAACGGTTCTTATAAAAGTAATTCGAAATGATTTATTTATATCTTCCGTTTTATCGAGTAATGATTAAATATCTCTAATTCGCAATGAACAATGCAATACGACTATGAGAATATGAAAATGGTATTTGCTTAGGAAGAATAGTACCTCTCTAGCTACCTAAGTAAATATCAAATTATCAACTAACTCTACTGCATTCCTTTCAGGGAAGCCTTTCCTGATAGCAATGGAGGAGTAGAAGCTAATGGTCTTGATCCGATGGACTATGTTTTACCTGAAAAGTACAGCTACGGGGACGAATGTAATTTTTAGAAGCACACCGTCAAGACTGATAGGATGTGATCATTCGGATAAGATGACTGTTCGGTTATTCGAACGATGGCGCAACGTTGGTATCTATTTAGCAAATAATAATTGTAACCATCGGGATGGCTCCCGGCGTCTAGTGTGCAGATGTCTTTCTACATAGGAAAACACACATGGGTCTTTACATCACTAAGCTGTCCCATATCATAATTTTTCTAAATTGAATAATTTTAATCAAATGCGACTCAGGGTTTTTATGTAATTATAACTGAAAGAAATTGACTGTTGACGTGTCGAAAACGTGTTGAAAATATTTAAATTAATTGTCGGAAGTATTAATCAAATGTCGACTACATTTAAAACTGATTAATCATTACACAAGTGAATTTAGCACAAGAAAGTGCAATTGCAAGACAGTGCCTATCTGTGATAGTTATACTATACCGAAGACACCTTGACTCAGCAGGTTTTAAGTATTCAGAATAATGAAAGCAACATCTCTCCTTGATTAAACTTACCGGCATCAGTGAAGAAAGCGGAATGCCTATTAGGGCTGGACGGTACCGAAGCTGATGCAGATGTGAGGAAGGCTCTCTTGACTTTCGTCCACTTAGAGGCTCTGGGGGTTCTGTGCTGTGGCGGCCGAGCTCCGAGCTCCAGGGAACGTTGCTTACGGAGCAGAGGGTGTGATGGTTCTGACTCTGATGGGAAGTAAAAAATGAACTTGTTAAATTAACAGCAACGGAACCCTAACTTACTACACTCCTGGCATAACAGACTAAGTAAAACAAAATTTTAATTGAATTAGTTTGATAAACTTTTTTCAACGGACATGAGTGGAGGACAAAGATTAATTATTGTCACGCTTTACATGAAACCATTCATTCATTGCTACTCTGTAGACGATCCGGTTTTGGGCTTATAACTTCTGAATATGCAGTAGCAATGACTACTCTGCCATCACACCTAAGGTTACTGACTTTTATTGTGATAGCAGTTATTTCATTTACCTAGTTCTTCAGAAGAAGGTATAGTCAAAGTGAGAGCTGGTGGTGCGTCACTGTCTCCTCCGTCACTAAGCGACCTCCTTCTCGTCGGTACCACGTCAGGAGAGCTTTTTGAGCCTCTTGTTTTCTTCTTTACGGATTCCCGGTGTGTTTGAATCATGTCCCTCATCTTGCCCCATGGACTCTTGTGCAGCTTGTTTGGGGAGGGAGAAGTGGAACTGTCATCCTGGGAATTAATTGAGATTTAAAATTTTTGACTAGTTATTAAGGGTTTTTTTAAAAAAAAGTCATTAAAGTAATAAACCATCCTAGCATTAGCTTGTATTGGAGTAACTGTTTGGATGCTTGCTTCTTGCGAGCTTGCATGCATGTTTTCCTGCGTGAATTACGGATTGGAAATAGTGTGCTCAAATTTTTCATTTACATGAAACGAAATGACCGATTGGCAATAAAACAGTAATGTGAATGTTCGGAAATTATAAATACTTCGGACAAAGGTTATTTCGGCCGAAAGTAACTTCGGTAAAAGTTATTCGATTAAGTGAAACATCGGAGTGACGAAAAAAATCAAATTGATAATAAGGCAACTGATACAGTGGCAAACATAATTTTGACGGTGTAAAAAAGGCGGAACGAAAAAAGGAAAATGTTTTCGGTGAAATAAAGGTCAAAAAATGTTCAAAATTATGAGAGGTAACCAAAGATATTAAGTTTTTAATAAATAACGATAATATCAAGAAGAATTTAGCACAAAGTATCCGAAAATGATGACATACATTAGCTTCCTGCATACATCAAACGAGAATTAATAAAATCACAAGATATTAATTATTATGTGTTCTACGAAGATATTTATTTCTTACACTTGAACAGTTTTAAGACGTATACAAATATTTTAGCGCATTATGATCGCAATATAAAATGTGATCATAGTAAATATTTATTACTTCGCGGAAAAAGTCATAAAAACGATCGAAATTTAAATACTGTTCAAATATATAATGATAGTACCGAGCAAAATGCCGTTCTATTTATCTAACAAAGTTTTTCACTCAACTTTCGATCAAGGGAAGTTCGTGGGTTCCAGTCCCATAAGCATAGAGTTTTATTTATTTAACAAGAGAGTCACTTTGGAACAAGGCCAGGGAAGCTAGAGCGGTCCAGTTCCAGTCTCATGCATAGACAAGGGTTCTCTTTTTAATGAATAAAAGGAGTTCATTAATTTTAATAAATTCCCAAACTTTGAAATAAAAAGTGAGGTTGAGCAGTATATTTATACCTTGAGTTTTGTTTTTATTGTTTAAAATAATCTTAGAGATATCTCTACTAAACCTCACCTGTCTGGGTGCCTGGAGAAATGCACTGTTCATATCCAGAGTAACACTCTTGCGGTTCATTCCTGAAACAATTTTATATGTTTTGTTATGTTGCAATGGAGTGATCGAATCAGAAATGATGAGATCCGCAGGAGAACTAAGGTCGCTGACGTAGCCCAAAAAATTGCGAGTCTGAAGTGGCAGTGGGCAGGCCACATTGCGAGGAGGACTGACGGCGGTTCGGGCGGAAAGGTCCTAGAGTGGCGGCCGCGTACCGGGAGATGCAGCGTTGGTAGGCCCCTCACAAGGTGGACCGATGATCTGGTGAGGGTTGCGGGAAGCCGTTGGATGAGGGCAGCGCAGGACCGATCGGTTTGGAGATCCTTGGGGGAGGCCTATGCCCAGCAGTGGGCGTCTCTCGGCTGATATGATGATGATGTTTTATTTCAGAGTAGGAAAGGTATTGCTAAAAAGGGTAAAATATTTATTTTAATAAATAAACAAACACATTGTTTATTTCATGAAGACGTCAACCTTAAAGATCTTAAAAAGATAACAATTTTTGAATTGTTATGGTAAAATGGGTAGTGGAGTAAGTGTATCGGTGTCCACTAAATATAATTTATTTTTTATACAACTAGATGACAAACAAGCTGACGGCCCACCTGGTGGAAAGCGGTTACTGCCGCCTATAGACACCTGCTATAACAAGGAAAAGCACTTGATATTGCAGGTGCGTTGTCATCCTGAGGTCAAAATAATGAAAACAGAATCAAGCGAAGATCTAAGCAAAGTACAATCCATTCTGAAGATGGGGTTTTGAAATTTGATCCAGTATATTTTTTTCTACAGATTGATGGCGTATTGGTTTGGTTGCTCTGGTTTCAGTTAGTAAGACTATGGAAGATTGCCAAATTTGTAAGCTGAAGTAGCAGGGTTCGGTCATGTTATCCGCAGAACTGACGACCGATGGAGTAAGCGGGTACTTGAGTGGAAGCTACGCGATGTAAGACGTCTTCAGGCTCGGTGCAGTGACGATATTCGCTGAGCGGCCGGCTAGCCAAGGATCACGCCAAGTGGAACATGGGAAAGCCTTTGTCTGCTTTGGACTGTTGTGGGCTGATGATGATGATGATGCAAATTTTACTATGGTTGGTCTTAAAAGACACTTTTAACTATAGGTCACGGTTGCTACTATAACTGGTTTCATCCATTAACTCGCATTGAACCAGCGTAGTGACCAAATAATCCTCCGCTTTTTCCATAAAGCAATCTGTGCCTAGCAGTGGGAGGTATTATAGGTCGTTAATTATTGATGATTTCTCTTTCGTACTTTGATCCAAGTACCCTTCACATTACAGCTTGCAGCACTTACCCATAAATAGTTTTAAGACTCCTGAAATACTCTTTATCCACAAAAACATACGGCTAGTCGCGTTCCAAATTTATAGTGTACTATATCTGCATTAGGGCTTTGAGCATTACAATAATGTAAACGGTTTTGAGCAGCCGCTAAAATGGAACAAGCGAATGTTACAGCATTGTAAACATTCTGCGATGCGTTGAGAAATTTACTAATATAATAAATTTGTCTGTTTATTTGTCTGATGCAAAGTCTTAGCCTATGATATTGCAAATCGATAAATGTAAATTGGGAATCAGATAGTTTTTTTTTAAATTTAAATGGACTTGCTTAAATTGGGAATCAGATAGTTTTTTTTAAATTTTAAATGGACTTGCTTTGATCCTACTCTTGCTCCGGCCTAAACTCTTTATAAGGCTTATTAATAAACATTTTATAGATATTGTATATTTAGTTACCCAGTATTTGACGCGTTACTGTGACTGAGATTTTTAAATGAAAAATTAAGTTGGTAAGGATAATAGACATAGACATAAAATAGTTGAATAAAACGTTTTTTATGTTAAAAAACGTTTTATTCAACTTTTTTATGTTTATTTTGTACACCTGTTTTTCTTTAACCGACTTCAAAAACGAGGAGGTTCTCAATTCGGCCGGTATGTTTTTTTTTTTTCTATGTATAAGTTAGTGCTAAGCGGTTTCCAAAAACAATAGAAAGTGAAGCACTGACTCCAAAAATATGTTTCTAGGGGATGAATACTTACTTAAATTTAATTATTTTATCCTTTTCAGTTTTTTGAAGTCGGTTTTAATTTTTGTTTATTATTCTTACGGATTAGTTATTGGCCTTTATCTCATCTGATGGTAAGCGATGATAAGGCCAAAGATGGAAGCGAGCTACACCCGGATTCCTCGGTTCCCCAACCTCAGAGGAACTGCCTTTCTCACCTCCACTTGCCGGTACATACCAATACTGATTATTGTTACGGCGGCAGACTTATGTAATATGGTGGTAGCTAACCTTTTGTTATTGAATTTGAATGTTAAATATTAATTTTTAGTCATCAATTCGTAAATCTCGGGGGTCTTGTTTTTAGAAGAATAGGAGAAATATAAAGAAGTAAATGTTGACTAACCAACCCCTCAAAGGATAAGTGTTTACAAAAGTACTTTGTGAAAGTATGATGGTTATATGCTTGGAGGGTAGACGAGTAAGTAGTTGCGTCAGAATAGAAGAAAAAATAATAGAAACAATTATTTTATCATTTGATAGTATAGTTAATATATGTTAGACTGATATTAATTCTAAAAATAAATCTAAGATGTTTCTACTCCTCTAAAGATTATTATTGACTTTTAAAAATAAAATATTACACTTATGAACATCACAAAGTATTCTTTATGTATTTTTATAATACTTTGGCAAGCATATAAAATAAAATCTATCTGTCTCCTTATTCTAAATATTTTTCACATTAATTCTAGCTTATTGCTATGGTATATTCTAGCAATGAAATGGAATGAATGTCTATACTTCAATTAATACAGCGAAGAGCATAGAAGTGTAACTTTTCACGAAGGAAGTTAAAATAAGATACCTATAGCACCAGCAATCAAATAGAAAGCTAGCACAATACACCTCCCACTCGAATTTAAAGGGAATAACTGTCGAACAACTTAATTTTAAAGACTGCAGCAAAACGACTACTTGTAGTATGTTCTAACGATGAGAATGGTCGCGGGAGCTTAATAAGGAAGCGTGTTAAGAGCAGTAGAACTTGTCTCCAATCATCATCACAAGTAGAAGACACAAGATCCGTAGTGAGCTAGAGAAAGATGAAAAAAAAGACGCCGCAAAAGAGGCAGAGGACCAGCACAGACTGAGTAAATAGGAGTCAAGGTACCACTTACTGTTGGCACGGGCGACTTGGAGGGCGACGAAGATGTTTCGTGTACGTCCCCCAGAAGGGTGAGAGGGGGCATAGGGACATAGCGAAAGAAGTTATAATTTGTAGAAAGTCAAGAAGGTGCGCTGTGAAAGAGCCCTAAGCAAGTAGCAGTGCACTCTCCCATGATTCGTTTTGCATAACCGAACGGTTGCGACAGCCATGGAAGTTGGTGGGATTGATCCCGGGAACAACAATTGCGAATGTTGCTTTGTTTTCGTGAATGAAACCAAAGCGCTTAAACCAATACGCCAACGAACTCTTCCCAACGTCCTCCTCTCTAATGGATCTTACATAACAAGTAAACAGCATTGGAGACAAGTTCCAAATGTTCTTCGCTTCGTAACGCACGTAAACATTTGGATGTTTACGTGTTAGAGATGTACTATTATTATAATTGTAAAGAGAGGCTATAGCTATCTAATCTGTGACATAGGTTCCATCAGGTGGACATCCATCCTTGTGTATATTCTAGCAAGAAACGAGCAAGGTGCGAAGTACTTTGTGTGGACCTTATAGATACGCTGACATTTGGCGCATGTCTCCATCATATTCTACTAATCAGACCTGATTAATGGAATTGGGCAAAATACCCAGCTATGATCTTTTTATACCATCGGTGATCTTTTGATCGAGAACTAAATTTGAAAAGTTACCAACCTGAATCCATCCTTAACTCCTCGCAAGAAGAGTTAGGGGTTAATGACAGCGCACTGCCGGGCGTCAGACTGGCGGAGTCACGGACCTCAGGGTGCGGCAGCGTGGCCGATGAGGGCGCTGACCCCGCCAAAGCCACGGCCCCAACCATAGCACCCGCGGCTACGGCACCCGCAGCACCAGCCATTGCGGTAGGGTGCCATTGTGCTTTCTCCCACCTGTTGGTTAAATAGATAAAGGTTCAGAATGTTATACTAAAAGATATTCACTAAAATATGAAGCACACGGAGCTCGCGATACAATGTCAAGGAAGTTTTCGGTATAACGGAAAATTATAAGTAACTACGTAGGAAATTGCGGGATGATACAAAAGTTGATAATCTCTTTTTCACGGTTGAGAGAAAGACCACTGTTCAATGCATGGAGGCATGACCTCTTTTCTGTCATGATATAAAAGGAGTATTTCTGATTAACTCAGTGTTCATATCACCATAATCTTCTACCACATTACAAATTTCCTTCGAAACTTAATTAATCAGTCGCTACGACAGCTGGTTGTGACCTCGACCCTGGTCGTATGGATATGCCTAATATGTATCACATTTACATATGTTTAATTCTGTGCGTTTAGGACGCCTACAATACTTGTAAAAGTGCTCTTTCGGATCACTAGAGGTGTTTACTTCAATGGTGGTGGGTTAAAGGTTGCTATAAAAACGTTAAATAAAGGGTGGAAAGCGGCAAAGAAATTGGTAGGTTACACCTTGTTCTCCGGGCGCGTATTGGCGTAGCGGTGTCATATCATTTATTCAGTTAATTGTTACTGAATAAATGATATGACATGATCGCGTTTGGCCGGATCCCAGGAGACGCGATTCGATTTCCGCCTGGAGCATAAGCTTTTCATTGATTTTTTTCTTTATTTGTCATTGTACAAAAAACCGTTAAAAAGTTTCGATCATACGAGTATTGATAACTTGTTGCGTTGTTTATTTTAAACTACAAGTTCGTAGGGAGCTGATGGAAGCAACTTGCACAGCACCAGACCTGTTAGAGATTGTTGGGGCCTTATCAGACGATATCACTGCATAAACAATGGAGCGTCCCGGATGTCGCAGAACAATATAAAGGAATACCTATTCTTTAATGCACAGCATGAAACACTTCAGTCCCTCTTCTAACAGTTTCTCAGACGTTGATAAGACTCAGGATACAAAGATAATAGTTATCTATAGATAGTTAATAGACAGTAATTTTTGTATCCTGATCAGCTTAGGTAATTCGGATCAGTTAGTTCTCCGAGAAAAATATCCATTGCATAAAACGGCATGGGAGCAAAACGTCCTAAAATCAAATCGTCAAAAATATGTCGATGGCATCAAGCAAAGCATCAAGAATCGTCAACGTTAAAGCGTATGATTATATCAATATAATGTATATAATAAATTATTATAGTTGCTTGTTGCATTCCCATCCGATGACTTCCCAATACATTATGTTGATATAATTTAGTAGTTAAGCGTCATTCTTATACTGTATTTTTAACCGACTTCAAAAAAAGGAGGATGTTATCAATTCGTCTGTATGTTTTTTTATATATTTATTTATTTATGTTTGTTACCTCAGAACTTTTGACTAGGTGAACCGATATTGATGATTCTTTTTTTGTTCGATGCGGAATAGTTCCCATTTGGTCCCATATTTTTTTTTTTAAATCCATTATGTAGTTTGGTTTTTAAATCGAAAAAACTGGAAAATTAAGTCGTCTACGTTTGCGAAGTTGCGGATATTTGCTTTCCTATGAATTTTAGTGAAATGATACGATAGTTGAAAACAATATAAGCTCACGGTCACCCATCTAGCTTTGACCTTCAAAAGTTATTACTAAAAATTGTGAAAAAAAAAATAACAAAAAATTAAACCGACTCCAAAAAACTGAAAAGGATAAAATATTTTTTTTTATCATATTTTTAACAACTTCCATTATCAATAATCATAAATATATACAGCATGTTATGAGGAAGCTTTCTATAACAAAGGCAGAAAATAAATTTGAAATTGCGAAAAAATCAGCTGTTTCATACAAATTGTAATATCTACACGACCTTTTTGTATAGAACAGATGATTATGTTTCAGCGATTTCAAATTTATTTTTCAGTACCTAAGTCTTGTTTAGGGTGACCAGTACTGCCACCTGCTTTCGTTTTCAAGATCGCCCCTCTTACACTCTGTATAATAAACACACGCTACGCTTGTATTGTTTTTTTTGTTTCTAAAATATAATGTTATTACATTAATCACACCTACCTAAATGCAGCTTTAACTCTAGTCCACTTTGAAACCTTAGACTTGTCCACTTCTTTGGAAAACACTCCCTCAGACCTCCTTCTCAAAGGAGTACCAGGAGTTACATCACTTTCATCCCCACCAGCGGACCTTGACCTCTGCTTCTTTGAAAGCGTCCCACCAAATTTAGAGTGACCCTTCCATTTTGATCCAGTTCTCTTCATACATCTACCACTTACAATCATACTATCGAAAATTGCATGCCCATACTCCGACTCCAGCTCTGAATCCAGCAGATCATTCAAAGCATCCAAATCTTTACTCTCAGATATAAGTCTTTCATTCTCTAAATTTATCCTCCTATGGGCTTCGTGGAGCTGCTTCAAATGATTCACTTCTTTGAGCCTTTTTAGTAAACGGGAATGGTGTTCTTTTAGCGTTAAAAATTGGTCTAACAGCTCCAAAAGTTTTTCCAGTTGATCTAACGCTTCAACCGTGTTTTTAGTTCTTTTGGCTAATTCTTTACCACGATTGGACAGCGGATCATCCCGATCTTTGAGTCTTTGAAGCATACTCTCACATAATGCTTCCGCGTCTGGTGTTTCACCTTCATTGAAAAGGCGAAAATCATCAGGCGTTAAGCCAGCTGTACACGGAGATGAACCTTCAGCATCTGAAGGCATTTGCGGTGCTTTCACTGATAAAGAAGCTGGACCTTCTCCTCTTCTTCTCCTGTGTAAAGACGCCCCAATAGGAGGTAAGTCTGCCAACTCTTCCGGGGACTCTTTGTTCTTCTCGTCTTCCACGTGAGTGGCAATGACGTCACGACTTTCTTCAGGTGACGTCATTTTGAGACTTGAGAACGATCAGTGTCTGGACTATTTATAAATGAAAATAAACGCACGTGCACCGCACGGTAGCGGCGCGACGATAGGACTACATCTACAGGAATGCATTCTTTACGTTTTATAAATATTCTACTCGATATATTTCTGTTATCGGTTTATAGCAACCTCGGTTTGTTAATTTAATTCATAAGATATGAATGTTTCGAATAAAATTTAAATAGCTCCTTCCATACGGTTTGCGGGGAATATATTCATTTAATAATTTTATTTATATTTACTGCACTATACATGTCACATTCACGAACACTTTTATAAATATAATTTCCAAATTACTTAAAGCTTTTATCAAAGATGTTCACTTAGATACACTATTTAACGCATAAACTAAAATTAAATTAAGTTAGATAAAGAAGAAAGTTTTTAAGTCAGATATAATATCCGCCCTGGATTGCGCACACGCATGTTAAGGCGGGCGGGCGGCGGCACACTGCCGGCGTTTACCGGAGAAAGCCGAATATCTCCGAAGTCGTATTTTTAACTTCTTGGTATTTTGAGAACCAGATCAAATTTAGACTTTAACTATAAGTTATTAATGGCTATATTGGATGCAAGATTGTGTTTGTAGAGTTTTTATTATGTTAAGACATGTCTTGGGAACTGGAAGCCGATTAACCTATTTTGTTGGAAAAGGGAGTGACTAAGTAATGTTCTGTCTTGTCTACAGCTCGTTCTGAACTACTTTTGGAATTTCTCACCTTGGATGCTCTTTTGCTACGTCCATACATGCAATAACAATAAGTGTTATAAAACAACAGAACTGAATAAGGGTGATGAAAAGCTTCGGTTCTATAATTATCAAAATAGTTAACGAATTCAAAATAGTTTTTAAAGTGATACATAGAAATGTACCTAATGATTACCTTAAAATGGTTTCTTATTCCTTAACGAGCCCGCTGACAGCGCAGCGTCTTCTCAACAATGGAAAACCTATGTGTCTGTTAGTCTAGTAATAGTTATTCGAAGTGTCATTTCCGGTGTTTGCGGACTTATAACTGTACAATGCTAGATCCTATGCGCGCGCATGCATCATTCTACGGAGAATGATAGGGCCGAAAAATAATTTACAAAAAAAATACCTTCGCCATAATTGAACTATGATGGGTCAATCAAAATTAATACCACTCTCTTCTGATTGTTACTGAAACTGAAAGTATTAAAAAACTATCGGCACAGGGCTACATCGACTTGCTGAGTATGGAGATACTGCGAAGTACATTGAAACCATGATCAAAACAGCCTCACGAAAGCTCTGTGTCCTGAACGAGGTGCGTCGATTTTTTACGCCTAGCCTGACTCAATGTCTGTTTTACAAAACTTCGGTCAGGTCTTAAGTGGAAAGTTGTTCACATTTGATTTAGTGGGATGGCTCCGCTGAAGTCTATCCTCAAAGCAAAATCTTCTAAATCGCTTAAGATTTAGATAAATAGTATGGTATTAATTATAATAGACTGATGGACGTTTCTGAGCATGAGCTTTTTTTATACCACTAAGGTCAATCAATCATACGGCCCACTTGATGGTAAGCGGTTACCGAAGCCTATGGACGCTTGCAACACGAGGGGTATCACTTGCGAGTTGCCGACCATGTAAAAACCTTTTCACGCCTTTTTTGAAAAACCCCATGCTGTACTCATTTGAGAAAACCTCTGCAGCGAGCTCATTCCACAATCTGATCACAACGAGGCCGTGGGCATCATGTCAAATAATTACTCAGAACACAACCCCTTATATAAACGGTAGAACACACACAAGGACGCAAAATCTCTCCTTAGGCCTGAAGGTTCAAAACCGCTTGTGAGCTCAGGATCGTCGACAATTCTCATAGCGCGCTTATCTCATATCGGCTTGGTATCTAGGTGATCCCACCCACAAATGGCAGCAGTAGTTACTCCATAATGAGTGGGGCCTGACTTGAGACTTATACAGTAACTGTCTTTGCCCCGAAGTGAAATGCCAAAGCCGCGTTCTATTGAGCACACCAAGCTTCTTGGATGCCAGCTTGACTTTATCCTCCAAATGACTGCGGAACTACACGTCACTAGAGATATCAACACCAAGGATACTCGTAGAGATGGAAAGCGGTGTACCAAGGAATCGGAAAGGCGGAATCGAGGAAGGCCTAGCTTGATTTGTTTAACACCAAACCAAATATTTATTTCCAAATCCAATCTTATTAGGTACTGATTTGACTTTGAGCTTAACTTCCTTATATAGCTGCATCGTGTCTTCTTCCTATATTTTTGTTTAGTTTTCTTGATACCTATAGACTTACTGGGCATTACTGGGCATGGAAGGCATTTTATCTTAAGCCTCAGGATTACAACGCGCTCGCAATGCCAAGAGATCTTGTACTTGTTACTGCATGGGTCTACGCGACAGTTACCACCAGGTGGGCCGTCAACTCAGCTTGCTTGTCGTATAAAAAATATTTGGTGGTCTATAAAATAAAAAATAAAACAATGATAAATAATATGTACCACATTAATAGGTACTTACTGTAAAGGAGGTCGTTCATATCCGGCCAGGTATTTTTTAATAATAATAAAACTTTATTTCAAATCATGACAATTTTACAAAAACATTTTTGCGTTAACAACTGTAGAAGTCAGTGACTGTGTCACAGTTATTAACGCCCACCTCATTATAGCTATTCAAGACATGATCAGAAACACAAAATAAGCATAATATTTATATAACATAACAATACGAAAATTAGGAGTAAGTATAAGTGTGTGTGTGTATGTGTGTGTGTGTGTGTGTGCGTGCTTGTGCATGTGTGTGCATGTGTGTTGATGTGTGTGTGTAGGTGTGTGGGTGTGGTTGTGAAATTGTGTTTGTGTGTGTGTATATTTAATTATTTGTGTGTGCATATAATAAATAATATATTAAACATAAGTCCACTCATTTAATCAAAGATTCCACAATATCATATTCAAGTTCAAGAAGCCATTTACTCAGAATAACCTTACACTTATGTTTTGAAAGAGGATAAATATTTAACTCTTTATTTACTTTATTATATAAAATTGGAGAAATGAAGTCATAATGGTGTTTTATCAGTATTATTCTAAACTTTGGAATTTGGCAGATTTTATATTTCCTTCTCCTATTTTCCAAAATTGAAGGGTCATAGGAGAGGTTCACATGTTTGCGTAAGACTACTTGTTGGATGAATAATTTACAAATATTCATCCAACAAGTAGTATATGTACACTATCTCAAAAAATCAGGAAAAATCCCCTGAATCCGGGAAAATACTAATATTCGTTTTCACGCAGTCGATTTTTTTTTTTATACAACTAGATGACAAACAAGCTGGCGGCCCACCTGATGGTAAGCGGTTACCACCGCCTATAGACACCTGCAATAACGAGGAAAAGCATTTGATATTGCAGGTGCGTTGTCATCCTGAGGCCTAAGATGAAATGCCGTCCATGCAACAAACGGATTGTACAAAAGTTGAATTTTTTCGTCTATTTCACCGTTGATCAATAAGGCAATATGGCGGGCGACATAGAAGTCAACTTAACGTCACCAAAGTGATATAGGCGCCATGATGAGTATTTGGCTGTGTTGCCGTTTTTTCCATAAAATAATCAACAGCAAAGCAAGTAAAAAGAAAACAGACAATTAGGATGTTGCCTAAGTTTGAATTTGGCGCTATTTTTCAGAAATTCGTAAAATATACGCTACTGTTACCCATAAAAGCAATTCAAACTTAAAAGAAATGGAATATTGTTGAAGTTGTACTGTTTTGAAAATTAAAAAAAAGGTCATATTTTTTTTTCAAAATATATCAAAAATGTTAATGATATTAGATTGCTGACATCAATTCAAACAACTATTATTATGACAACTATTAATAAAACATATTTAATACATACTTATTATCAATTATGTCAGTATGCCCATATATTTCTTAGTAATATGGGAACATGTGACGTCACCTGTTCCGCAGATTTTCTATGGAGCGTTTTTGGACGACGCGCCGCAACACATCAAACATACCACTATATCTGTGAAACTATTGATCTTAGACATACTATTTCTTTTGCAATATTTTTTTTATGAGTTATAAACTTCTTATTTATGAAATAAAAAAAAAAGTTGTCAACTACCCTATTGAACACTGTTCTCCATATTTTTACCTATTTTTCAGTATAGTGTACATAGACCTGGCCGGGTCTCCATACATTTTTGGAGCATCTCTTTTTTCGACTACACTAAATATTATCGAAAACCTGCCAAGTGCGAGTCGCTCGCGCACGAAGGGTTCTGTGCCATTATCTATAAACAAGCGTCTGTCTACCTGTTGCCGTTATCAACATCGAACAAAAACAAGCAAAAACCACGTTTGTTGTATGGGAGCCCCCTTAAATATTTGTTTTATTCTGTTTATTAGTATTTGTTGTTATAGCGACAACAGAAATACATCATCTGTGAAAACTTCAACTGTCTAACTATCACGGTTCATGAGATACAGCCTGGCGACAGACGGACAGACGGACAGGGGAGTCTTAGTAATAAGGTTCCCGTTTTACCCTTTGGGTACGGAATCCTGAAAAAAGATATTCATTTTCAATTTTCACAATTTTTTATACTAGTTTTTGTCTGAACAACAAAACCTTTTTGTCCGTGTATAATATTTTCCGTAAAGGTCCTGGCATATTACCATGACTTTGATTCCCGTTTGAAATATTTTGACAGAATTCAAAACAGAAGACGATTTTTTTGTCAGAGTTTACCAATTTGTGACCATGTTGGTCTAGTTTTCGTATTTTATTTTTTCAAATTTGTAAAAATTTTCTGAGAACGGCGGCCGGCTAAATGGTTAGTGTTGTTTATACTTTTTCCTTCTTTAATGGTAATTACTTTAGACTTTTTATTCTGATAAATATCCAAAAGTGCATCATGCTAATATCACAGTGAGCTGGCCATTATCCATGAACCGATTAGTGATGGAGTGATGTTCTCGGATGGAGACCGCGTTCTTTTTTTTATACCTACCTACTACGGTGGCAAACAAGAGTTGTCCACCTGATGGTAAGCGGTTACCGTAGATACTTCGATCAGCAAAGGCCTACCTCTTTGTGGTGTTAGTGGTGATGAAAAAGTCTCAAGAATTTTAAGTAGCCCAATCAGCTATTGGATAATATGACTAGCAGTAAGGTCTCGAGGCGGGAGCAGCGCGGTGTGGACAGGGGCGCGCCGACCCCATACAGCACCTGTGTAGCGCCTATATTTTTCACGAAAGTTCATGCTGCGCCTATTCTATGGCGGTGGCGCGCGGCGCCTCTAAGTTATTGCCTTGGCGCCTGTGCACACAGGGGCGGTGCGGCTCTGGGTGTGGAAGCGTTCCGGGGTGGTTAATTTGACCACACCGTGACCGTTCTTTGTGTAACATGGTACATAGAAATTCAAAATATATAATTCCTCCTCGGAAGCGTGGCGGGATAATTTTGTACCGCGCTGTTCCCGCCTTGGTGGGTTCTGAGCTCTGGAGGCAGGAAGACTCTTCAATGTTCGCTGACACCAATGCTGTCAATAAAAAGCCTCCTCTTGATTTATAGATATAGGGTAGGCAATGCATGAATAATAGTAGCCATCGCATAATATCCAACAAATCTTAGTGTCCAACATCCCAAACGACTTTTTAGCAGTAAAAGTGCAGTTCAAAAATATGGAACCTTATTCAACGCATTTTAGTGTTATTTTCAATAATGAATAATAATGTTTTTTTTAAATTATTTTTCGGGTGTTCTACGTAGTATCGAAAGCCGTTGTTGCGACAAACGCTGTTGCGAATTTTGTTTCCACTGCCTCATAGCTTCGAAAGCTTATAGACTCGAATGATGTAGTCGCGAACGACGCTGTTTCGAGAAACACTTGCACTGCCTCATAGTCTCGAATGTTTGGGACTTCGGTTTATTAGTCATAATGTGTATTAAAATATTCATGTAGTACCTAATAGTAATGGTAAGTATAAAGAGCAAGTACAATATTACAGGTGAATATGTTTTAAAGTTATTTATTTTCACAGATTTACATATGAGTAGAAAAATTAGTGGTATTATTAAAAATAAGACGATTTACAGCATACCCTGCTCCTCAACCTTACCTCCTATATATTTGATAGGTGTGAGAGCAGCGCGGCGTGATGGATCCTGAAGAGGAGAAGAAGCAGAAGAAGTTGAACGACGACTTAGTGGTGTTTCTGCGCAAGCGCAGCGAAACTGAGACACCGCGGTACGCCGCGCGGCTGCATGCCTATGTCGACCTTCAGAGGAAGTAAGTTTGTTTTATTGCTTTCTATGTATTGGTAGGTAAGAGTCGCAAGCAAACTGGCCGACTGTACCTAGGCGAAGGGAACAACGCTTATGCAGTCTGTGGCGGGTTAAAACGATGAGGGGGCGCAATACACGCTGGTGGGCCTTACATGGGCAGGTAAGCGTTGGTCAATAGCTGCTGTGGTAGGAAAGAATCACAGAACATACTGTTCTGTGGGAATAACGGCCATTCCCTCTCGACCGTCATTGCAAAGTATTGTCGAGAGCGGCATAGGTCGTGGCAGGCGGTCCTTGCATACTGCGAGGCAGTAATGAACATGGCGAGCTGGGAAGCTGCTGCCACTTTCATCGTAGCCACCAGAGACGGCGTGCAGGAAGCTTTAGCACATCTCCAGCCGCCCTAATGAACGTTAGGGGGCGCTGACCGTCTAACCAGTCATCGTGACAAATGCACCGGCACGCCGACTTAATATAACTCCCTTGTATCGAGCAGCTCCTTTGCTGCTGCATGATGGGGCGCGAACACGTTCGTACTGATAAGTAGCCGCAGACCCGTGACTAGTCCACGCGTAGGAAAAATTAATTAATTAATTTAAATTATAGAAAAGCACCACCACACTATATTATTATTAATTTAATATTAGTGAGAATACGCCCGGTGGCGTAGTGGTTTGGGCGCTCTGGTTTCGATAACGAAAACAAAGCAACTTTCGCCATGGTCGGTCCCGGGATGGGTCAATCAAATTTATAATCTCGAGCTCCTCCGTGCTTCGGAAGGCACATTAAGCCGTTGGTCGCGGTTGTTACTGCAACAGCTTTAACCCACCAACTTGGGCCGGCGTGGTGGTGTTATGGCCCAAGCTCATGTGTTTCTCCCATGTAGGAAGGCCTGTGCCCAGCAGTGGGACGTATATAGGCTGATGATGATGATGATGATTAGTCAGAAAAATAATAGCACCATAAAATAGTGGTATACTGCAGCGGGATGCTTAGTTTATCACTCAAACCATGACGAGCCTGTTAAGGCAATAACAATGTAGTGTCACGTTGCTATTACTTTTCCACAGGCGTAGCAGAGCAGCTGCCGCCAAGAGACGGTCGGAGCATGGCTACGAGAGGAAGGTCTCCGTGAACAGGAAGAAGGGAGATCCTGAACAGAAAGAGAAGAATGTAGAAAACACGTGAGTCTCTACAAGCTTAACAAGAACTTTACATCGCCATTGCAATGCGCTAGTAAGGTGATCAGTCTGGACTGCAGGAGTCTGATTCCCGTAATTATCTTGCAGCAGAATTGACTAAATTAATAAAAATTACATATTTTACAAGCTTTATTTCAATCTAATGTCAGTCTAGCTAGATACGATTAATTGCAATTGATTTCATTTTATTTTCATAAGATATAATGTTACCTTATCTATGTAGATTATGAATAATGAATAATTACCTAACTTTCCTACACTCACACCTATTCATCATCCATTCACAACATAAAAATAAATTCTGCCTTAAAACCCTGTTTTGGAAAAGTGTATCCACTTTAACTCCCTTATCATATTAGTAGAGTACTACATATATTTATCTACCTCATAATGACGAGGAGCTCGATGGCGTAGTGGTTTGAGCGCGCTGGTTTCGATTACGAAAACTTTCGCCATGGTCGGTCCGGGATGGGTGATCAAATTTATAATCTTGATCTCCTATGTGCTACGGAAGGCACACTAAGCCGCTTGTTACTGCAACCGCTTTAACTCACAAACCCACATTGGTCCAGCGTGGTGGTGTTATGGCCCAAACTCCTCGCGTGTTTCTCTCATGTAGGAAGGCCTGAGCCCAGCAGTCATGTGAGTAGTATATAGGCTGATGATCGTGATGTTTATAATAATGTGATACAATTTAATATTTTATGACGTGGTAGATTTGTATGAAGGGTCGTCTGTACCTAGGTACCACCGCCTTTCCTATTTTAGCCGTAAAACAGTGCGCTATGTTTTGGGTTAAAAGGAAAGATAGTATAGCCAGTGTAATTATTGGGCATGGAAGGCATTTCATCTTAGGCCTCGGGATGACAACGCACCTGTAATACCAACTAAAAGTTTTTTGAGCTATTGCAGGTGTCTAATAGGCGAAGATAGCCACTCACACCACCTAATGGGCCGTCAGCTTGCTTGTCATCTAATTGTATTTTTTTACTAAGGTGGTCTTTCCTCTCTTTGACTGATAATCTGATTGATTGGTAAAATTCAAAATGGGCGTTTCTTTTCTTTAGGGCCATTTTGAACACCGCGCTCAGATCCAACTGCGGATTGTCGGGGTCAGTATTGAATATTTAAAAATGTCAGTTATTTGAAGTTGAAATCTGATAGCGCGGTGTGTGATGTGCGACCCTTCTTAAGAGAGGATTTTTAGTATTTCTTTTCCGTTTGCAGCGAACATTCTGGAGGAGATGATGATCGCGTGAGTAGAAGGTACGTGTAGTTTCATGACCTTCTCCTTCTGATCTCCTAAAAAAAGCTGATTTTGACTCGAATGGCGCTGGACAACTGGTGCAACCAAAAGTAGATAAAGACCATGATCTTATCAGAATCTAAAGGGATGAATGTGGTTTCGAAGCACCCAGTTCATGTTTAGATGAAATGAAACAAATGATTGGAGCCCCCCCAAATATTCAGAAAAAAAATGTCGAGGGTACTGAATTTATGATTCCGCTCACCTTGCTCAGATTCCGTTTTCGTCAGAATATGAATTAGGCTGTTTTATGTTTTTTGCGGTATATCCGCTTGAAATATATTGGAAACCGTTTAGGTACACCTTACAGCAAGAAATCGCTTGTCAAGATTTAAAATAAAAAAATGAAACTGTTTGAATAAAAAAGATTTGATATCAAAGAAAAATAACAGAATGATAAAAAGTGGAAAATAAATAGTGCGAAGCTTGGTCCAGACACCCTGGCTGTGACCCACTTGAATTGTCATCGGCTGTGATCTCGCAAAACTTTAGGTAGTAATGGCCCAAACTCCTCATGTGTTTCTCCCTTGTAGGAAGGAAATAGAGGAAAATATTACCTAACTACCTAGTGGTGTAACAAAATCTTGTTCTATTTTTCATCATCATCATCACCAACCCTATATATACATCCCACTGCTGGGCACAGGTCTTCCTACATGGGAGAAACACATGAGGGCCATAATACCACCACGCAGGCCCAATGCGGGTTGGTGGGTTAAAGCGGTTGCAGAAACAACCGGGACCAACTGCTTAACGTGCCTTCCGAAGCACGGAGGAGCTCGAGACAACAAAATTTGATTGACCCATCCTGCGATGGACCATGGCGAAAGTTGCATTATTTTTCATATCGAAACCAGAGCGCTCAAACCAATACGCCACCGAGTTCCTCCTTTTTTCAGAGCTATTTTCCATAGTAAGTGATAAATGAAATATTTCATCCAATAATATTAAAGAATCATGAAAATAACTCTACGTAATAAACTAACTACTTAATAAACTCTTACATGGCCGGGCCGGCAAGGTGGAGGCGGCTAGAACAGTGTCTGCACTGCATTAGCTGTCTTCGCATATGGACTCTTCTTATGGCTTTACATCAGGTGGCGTTGAGTCATTTGTCGTGCTTTGTATTAAAAAAATGGTGATACCGAAAAGAACCAGCAAGATATCTTTCAAATTAGCCATCCAGGTTTCAGTTTTAAACGAGAATTTTAATAGAAAGCTCTCTTTACAGACGAGGCGGAGACAAGGCTGGCATACGTAGGCGCTCCGTCTCAAGGTCTCGTTCCGTGGAGCCGTCAGACAAATGTGGTCGTCGCCGTCGGAGAAGACGTCGCTCTTGCAGTGTAAGTTGACTTATTAAAGACCTTATAATATAATTATTTTACATATAGTATCGTTGTCCATTTTCATGATTATTGTATCAACGATTTTTATTTCTATCAATAAGTCACATAAGCCATTTAGTTTGGTGAAATCCAAAATAATTGTTATGTTTCGGATTGTTTAAAAAACTGTAAATAAACTGCTGGGAGGATGCATTTGTTAGATGGATTTCCCGATGTTTTATTTTCTTGTATAAAAAAATCCGAACGCCTATTTTGCCAGTTATTTATTTTACCGTGCTACTAATTTCATAGTCACATTTTACCTCTCGCAAAACTTCACATTTGCATAATTGGGATGTTGCCTAAGTTGGAAAATGGAGCTATTTTTTACAAATTCGGAAAATATACGCTACTGTTACCCATAAAACAATTCAAACTTAAAAGACATGGAATATTGTTGAAGTTGTACTGTTTTGAAAATTAAAATTAATTGAATTTAAAAAAAAAACATAAATTATTATGATACATGTTTATATACTTTGTTTATGAGACAATGTTTATGATTGATTGCTGACATCAATTGAAACAATTATTATTACAACTATTAAAAAAATACTTAATACACAGTTATTAGATATCAATTTTGTCAGTATGCCCATACATTTCTTAGTAATATGGGAAAATGTGACGTCACTTGTTCCGTAGATTTTCTATGGCGCGTTTTTAGACAACACTTCAAACATACCATTATACCTATCTGTGAAACTATTGATCTTAGACATATTATTTCTTTTGCAATATTTCTTTACGAGTTATAAACTTCTTATTAATGAAATAAAAAAAAGTTGTCAACTCCCTATTTCCGGTTTGTGATTTGTCTAGATCCGCTCTAGGTCTTCACAGTAAAATAAGTTTTCAATGAACTATGGGTATCAATCAATCAATTTATTTACGCAGCGTCGTCGCCGCCGCCGTCGCCGCAGCTGCCGCCGCCGTCGCCGCCGCCGCAGTTGCCGTCGCAAAAGACGCCGCCGTCGCAGCTGCAGTCGCCGTCGCAGACGCCGCAGCTGCCGTCGCAAGAGGCGCCGCCGTCGCTGCGGACGTTGAGCCTTTATCGCCGCTTGATGAAAATTTTAGTGAAGTTTTTTGAGATTTTTGTGTTCGGTTTGAATAAATTTTACTTTTCTTATGTTTGCTTTTTTTTGCCGAAAATCAATAATAATTGATCTACATTTTGTTATCTTACATTAAATTCAGGTTTTCCAATGTTGAATCTTTATAAATATTTTACTTTAATGTGCGAATCGTTCTGGATCAGCCACCAACACTGATTTGTCAGCGTCCTACGCCGAAAGGCTCAAGGCGAATATTCAAAAATTGCTATATATTTGCTTAAATTTCGATGTTAGAGCAAGAGCCCACGACGGCCAGACCTCATCCATTGCCAAACACTTATGATAGTTACAGATTTGTTTCATCACTAAGATCTTTTATTTTCCTCATAGGTGATGTGAAAAGCAGTAGGTATGTGTCACACGGTAGCAAAATTATTTCCAACTTGGGCGTTGCCACTTGAATCCCTCACTACGCTAAAGATTCTATTTTAGAATCCCTCGCGCGCGACTCTCGGGTTTCAATTGTAGAATCCTTCGCTTCATTCCTTGTGCTCCCTTGTAACACAATCTACTATTAAGCATGTAAGTATGTACTGATCGACTGACCCCGTGGGCTGAGTAAGCCCTTCAGCGAAATGTAGTGGCCGATTGAGCCCATGGGCTGAGTTGACCTTTGGCGAAAGGTAGTGGCCGATTGAGCCCATGGGCTGAGTTGACCTTTAGCGAAAGGTAGTGGCCGATTGAGCCCATGGGCTGAGTTGACCTTTAGCGATAACCTAGTGGTTGAACGGGCCCGCGGGCTCAGCTAACAAACGAAGCTAATACATTAAGTGGGTCAAGTCACCCATAATACGGTCAACTCAGCACGCGGGCTAAGTGGTCTATGGACTCAGATGACTACAAAGGGCCCTTAACATACTAACCTTGAGCTGATCCTATACCATCAAAAAGTCTGCGAAATCTCTAATTCTTCAGAAACATAAAGCAGATATAGCCTGTTTGGGCTCTTATGAATGGCCTCAATGAGATGGTGTTAGATAGATGATTAATAAGGCCGATGGGGGTTGCTTAACCTAGATTCTCCACGTGGGTGAAGCACGGGTAAAAAATTTTAATTTTGTATTTATGGGCAACAAATTCTGCACAATTCGAAAATATTCTCTACATAACTACCGGTAATGTAGCTAAGTAGGTATAGCGGGTTTGGAAGCAAAATAATGCCGAAAAACGAGTAAAAAACATTCCACTTATTTTTGAACTTAAAAACAGTTTTATTATTCAATATCTTAAAAAATCAAACTATCACAATTGGTTACAAAGTTGAGCCCCTATTAGATCCTAACCATAATTTCTTCTAAACTCTTTCTGGCAATGTCAGGTACGGTGGCTTCCTTGTAAGGCCTACCAACAGGTAGCAGAAGTTCCAGTCTTTCGTTCGAAGGTCTAGAGAGCAGGTCCCGGAGACGGGCATTGCAGTTCAGCGGAGTAGATGTGAGAGCCACCAGACCGCAATACTGGAAGGAGGGAAGACATTCATATTTATGAAAATGTATTTTGGAGTCTTTTCATCTTTTCATAATGTGTACCTACATCCAGGGAGTGGAATGCACTGCCAGCAGTGTTTTGTATTGTACTTCCCATCAAAGATATAAACTTGAAATAAGCCAGGTTGGATAATGAATGATGCGTCGTTTTGGACTTCACCGACAAAAGTTTCTAGATCTATATGGGTGCCTAGTTTTGTATTAGGTACCTCGGGGTGTAATTCACCAAAATTTGACTCGGCCATGTTTTACGTATGAGCTATATTTTATTTGCAAGTTATTGTACCACCTGTACTGTTTGTAATGGACTTATAATATTATGTTGATATATTAGGTTTGTTGGTAATAGAAAAATAGCAGCGTGATCAGCGGTATTTTAATTTTTGTGTTTTATTCTCGTTTGAGTAAGCTTAAGTACATTAAAATGGAATTCAATCATCTAAAACCTATAATGGCCTATTCACGTGACGTTTTTCAAACGCATTACGAGAAAACAACACGAAATAATAAAAATATCGCCATATTAAGGGCTTTCACCTTACATTACCTTGTATTACCGTTCATCATCATAATCATCATCATCAGCGTATATTTTATACGTCCCACAGGCCTTTCTACATGGTAGAAACACATGAGAAGTATAAGCCAATATACCACCACGCTGTCCAATGCGGGTTGGTGGATAAAGGGGCTGCAGGAACAACCGGGACCAAAGGCTTAACGTGCCTTCCGAAGCACGGAGGAGCTCGAGATAACAAACTTTGATTGACCCCTCCCAGGATCGACCATGGCGCAAATTGCTTTGTTTTTCGTATCGAAACCAGAGCGCTCAAACCAATACGCCACCGAGCTCCTCAAAAGTTTGCCCTTAAGCATGACCATCAATATAGTCCAAGATCCAGTGTAGTTACAATGACTGTTTGTGACTTACTTGTATAGCAGTCAACATAATACCAGCTGCAATAGCCACACTGATTTCGCTGTAGTAATGCATTTTTTTCTTCCCATCAGGTCTCAAGGAGTGCGTCTGTCGAAAGACTAGCAGTATCGCTGGAGCATCAGTCAGATAAGGCTTCAGTGGTCTCGTTGCAAACGGTTTCAAGTCTGCTACCCATTGCCTGGACATCCGTTTCTCGTAGTTTAGTTCTTCCTCTTCTTCTACTATGCTTCTAATAGCCTCTTTGGTTTCTGGGTTTTGTACCACGACAAAGGTCCAGGGTTCTGTGTGAGCACCTGAAGGTGACGTTCCTGCAATAAATACGAAAGAAATCGTAAAAGATTTGTCAAAAATACTCCGGAAATAATTGAGTTACGTATGTACGAAATATAGTAATAATAATTTCACACTCCTGCCCGCCTAGCATGACCACCGAAACGCGATATGATAAAGCTATTTATATATACAATACAAGTTCGCAGTTTCGATAAAATTTCAAGATTGCGGTTATATCCAATGATTTTTGACACTTCGAAGCGATAAATAGCTTTATCATATCGTATCATATCGCGTTTCGGTGGTCATGCTAGGCGGGCTGGGTGGACAGAAGATGTGAGTTTGAAATAAAGCTAGCCCAAATAAATCATGATTTTTAGCCATGTTTTATTTGTACTTTTTGTGTGAATTAAAGCCTGAATGAAGCGTAACAAAGAGCTTGTCATATGATTACTAGATAAAGGAGAAATATAGAAAATAATGATAGAAATCATCATCATCATTTCAGCCGAGAGACGCCCACTGCTGGGCATAGGCCTCCCCCAAAGATCTCCATACCGATCGGTTCTGCGCTGTCCGCATCCATCGGCTTCCCGCAACCCTCACCAGATCGTCGGTCCACCTTGTGGGAGGCCTACCAACGCTGCGTCTCCCGGTACGCGGCCGCCACTCGAGGACCTTTCCGCCCCAACGGCCGTCAGTCCTTCTTGCAATGTGGCCTGCCCACTGCCACTTGAAGCTCGCAATTCTTCGGGCTATGTCGGTAACCTTAGTTCTCCTGCGGATCTCATCATTTCTGATTCGATCACGCAGAGAAACCCCGAGCATAGCCCTCTCCATTGCCCTTTGGGTGACATTGAGCCTTCTTACTAGGCCCATTGTAAGCGGCCACGTCTCAGTTCCGTAAGTCATCACTGGCAACACACACGAATTGAAGACTTTCGTCTTGAGACACTGCGGTAGTTGGGCCGAGAACATGCTGCGAAGCTTCCCGAACGCTGCCCAGCCGAGTTGGATCCGTCGATTGACCTCTTTCTGGAAGTTGGACTTACCAAGTTGGACTATTTGTCCCAGGTAAACATATTCGTCAACAACTTCCAGTGTAGAGCTTCCAACCTTTACAGGAGTGGGTACGACATGGGAATTCGACATTATTTTCGTCTTATCCATGTTCATTTTAAGACCCACTTGTTGGGAGGCTCTACAGAGGTCGTCGAGCATTGTGCCCAAGTCTTCCAGGTTTTTAGCAATGACTACGATATCATCCGCAAAACGAAGGTGAGTCATGTACTCGCCGTTTATGTTGATGCCAAGTCCTCTCCAGTCCAAAAGCTTAAACACATCCTCCAACGCGGCAGTGAACAGTTTCGGCGATATAACATCGCCCTGTCTCACACCTCGCTGAAGACGTATTGGTTCCGAGTTTTGGTCCTGAAGGCGGACTGACATAGTGGCGTTTTCGTACAGTGACTGCAGCACTTGGATGTACCGATTCTATTTGGCATCTCTGGAGTGACTGAAGCACGGCCCAGGTCTCGACAGAATCGAAGGCTTTCTCATAGTCCACGAACGCTAAGCATAATGGCAGGTTGTACTCTTCGGTCTTCTGTATAACCTGTCGCAGCGTATGTATGTGGTCTATGGTACTAAAGCCTTTTCGGAATCCGGCTTGTTCGGGAGGCTGGAAGTCGTCGAACCTGCGTGCGAGACGATTCGTTATAACTCTCGAAAACAACTTGTAAACATGACTCAGGAGCGTGATGGGTCTATCATTCTTCAATTGGGTCCTGTCACCCTTTTTGAAGAAAAGTGTCACCACGCCCCCATGCCATGCCTTTGGCGTTTCACCCTCGAGGATGATGAAGTTAAATAGCCTCTGAAGCGCTCTCAGGACTGGTCGTCCACCTGCTTTCAAAAGCTCCGCTGTAACTCCATCGTCGCCCGGCGCCTTGTTGTTCTTAAGCTGTTTGAGAGCTACACTAATCTCGTACAGGCTGACGTCCGGGATATCTTCGGTGTAATGTCGGGTTAATTTGGCTCTCGGATCGGTGGCCTGAGTGACAGGTGTGCGTGATGTCGCGTAGAGATGTCCATAGAAGTTTTGAATCTCGGCCAATAGCTCGGGTCGGGATGTAACCAATCTGCCGTCCTCTGTCTTCAGCTTCGTCAGCAAACTCTGTCCAAGCGTCAGATCCCTGGTGAACACTTTTGAGCCCCTGTTCCGCTCGATTGCCTCTTTAATACGTTCAGTATTAAATCGGCGCACGTCTCGGGTTAGGGACTTGGAGATCTGTTTATTGAGCTGCCGACGAGCGTCTTCAGAAGATTGCAGTCCACGTCTTTCCTCCATGAGCTTTAATGTTGGCTCAGAGATTTTCTTACTTCTTTTGTTACGGCTGGGTTTAAAACACCTTGAACCCGCCGTAAGGACAGCTTCCACGAACCTGTCGTTGTATGTGTCCACATCTGTGCAATCCTCCAGGCAATCAAAGCGATTTTGCAGTTCGAGTTGAAAGCGTTCGGGGTTTTGGATCTGGATAGCATTAGGGCGGAGCGTAGACTTCATCAGTCGATATCGTTCGGATTTTACATTCAGATTCAATGTGCCTCTTACCAGTCGGTGATCGCTCCCCGTGTTAAACGAATTAATCACTGAGACATCATTGAATATCCGAGTCTTAGTCGACATGATGAAGTCGATCTCATTTTTTGTTATGCCATCCGGACTTTTCCAGGTCCATTTTCGATGCAGCCGTTTCCTGAAGAAGGAGTTCATCATAAAGAGTCCCTCCCTCTCCATATAATCGGCTAGCATTTGACCACGGTAGTTCCGGATTCCAGCTCCAAATTGCCCCACTTTCAACTCATCATCGCCACGTTTGCCCAGCCTTGCGTTGAAGTCTCCCATGACAACAGTGTAGTGAGTATTGGAAGTATGTATTGCCCGAGAGATATCCTCATACATTACTTCCACTTCCTCGTCGGGGTGAGTCGAGGTCGGAGCGTAAACCTGTATAACCTTCAACGAATACCGTTTGGTGATTCTGAGTATAAGGTACGCCACCCTATTCGACACACTCCCGATTTGTACAACGTTATTCACGAGAGACTTGTGGACTAGAAACCCGACACCACCTTGGGACAGATCTTCGCCCTCCCGGAAATAGAGCAGGTTGCCGGATTTAAGGACCATCGTGTCCTCGCCCTCTCGTCGGACTTCAGATAGTCCCACTATACTCCAGCGAATCCTACTCAATTCTTCCTCCAGTTCTAGCAGCTTCTCCTCGGTTCGCAGTGTGCGTGTGTTATACGTCGCCAGGGCCAAGGTCGTATGACGGAATGCCGTCTCCACCCGGGGATTCTTAGCACCCCTGGTCCCGGCGCCTCGCCAACGCCCGTCAACGCCGGCACGGCTTTCGGTACCGCCGGGCACTTGGGGCCTTGGGTTGTAGAAATTCATGGGGGGGTTTGGGCCATCTCCCACCACGCTGGCCCAGTGCGGGTTGGTGGGGAGCGCCAGAGCCTCGTCTGTTGGTCGGCAGGGTGCAACACGTGCAGGTGAGGTTGGCTTGGATCCCGTGAGGTGTTGTTCGGGACCCCTTACACCCCTTACAATTATAGAAATATCGGTACTAAAAAAATTTACAAACAAGCATAATTTGTGAACAAATGATCGTACTCATCGTGTGATGAGTACGAACCGGGTTCAAATCCCGGTAGAGGCAGATGTTTGTGTAAACATCTAAACCCGGGGATTCTGATCTAGTACACAGAGATAGAACACTCGACCAGTCGGCCGTCATATCAAAAAGTTCATATTTTCTCTAAGCTTTTACTATGATTATAATATTTACTAGCTTATGCCCGCGTGTATATCGGTTATCAAACTATCCACACCAAATTTCATCTGAATCTGTTCAGTGGTTTAGGTTTGAAAGCGCAACAAACAAACTGACTTTCGCTATCTATGAAATCCTAACAAACTTTTAATATTTGTTAGGATTTGATAGTCTTCTTATACTAAAAATAGATTTTATAGTAGGCATACCAAAGTAGAAAGGAGCTCGGTGGCGTAGTGGTTTGAGCGCTCTGGTTTCGATTACGAAAACAAAGCAACTTTCACCATGGTTGGTCCCGGGATGGGTCGATCATAATTGTAATCTCGAGCTCCTCTGTGCTTCGTTGTGCACGTTAAGCCGTAAGTCCCTGTTGTTATTGCAACCACTTTAACCCACTAACAGAGCAGTATCTGAACTGCACTAGCTATCTTCGCATATGGACTCTTCTTACCGCTTCACATCAGGTGGTGTCGAGTCATTTTTTTTTTTTATACCACTAAGGTGGCAATCAAGCATACGGCCCACCTGATGGTAAGCGGTTACCGTAGCCTATGGACGCTTGCAACACCAGGGGTATCACTTGCGCGTTGCCGACCCTGTAAAAACCTTTTCACGCCTTTTTTGAAGAACCCCATGCTGTACTCATTCGAGAAAACCTCTGCAGGGAGCTCATTCCACAACTTGAGCGTACGCGGGAGAAAGTTTGTCGTGCTTTGTATAAATAATAAAAAAAAACGTGCATGGTGTTGTCATGCCCAACTCCTCATGTGTCTCTTCCATGCAGGAAGGCCTATGCCCAGCAGTGAGACGTATATAGGCTTGTGATGAATGCCAAAGGAAACAATGAAATTGAAATCTACAAATAGGATTGAATTATAATGTAGAGTCTAATATACTCTGTGTTTATATTTAAGCTATCAGTGGTTCACTTCAAGTAGTTTATTGACATCTGTCAGAATGTAAAGTTTATTTATTTTGTACATATTTTACTCCAAATTAAAACGAAAAGAGAATGAGGATTAAAAGACAAATATATCTGCACAAAACAAGTACTTTAATAATCGTCGCATTTGTAACTTTTATTGCAATATACATGTGCATGATCACAATTCACAACAAACATGAAAGGTGGAATTTCATTAGAAATTACGATGTATTTAATAATGAGAGCAACTATTATTATATTGATACTAATTCAAAGTTCTTGGACTACAAGAAAATGGTACGTGATATAGAAATCATACGAAATGAAATAAACAGAATCAATGATGATCAAATAGTTTACCATAGACTATTTCATTCAGTTAACAGAATTACAGCAGTGATTGTTATACAAGTGCATGATAGAATAAAATACTTGTCGCATGTAATAGATTCTCTGCGGAATGTACTAGGTATTACAAGGACGTTACTAGTGTTCTCACATGACTATTTCAACGGAGACATAAACAAACTAATTGGTACAATCAATTTTGCCTCACACATTCAGATATTTTATCCATACAGCACCCAGTTACATCCCAGGGTGTTTCCTGGTGAGGATCCGAAATATTGTACCAAAGGATGGAAATGCAAGATAGCAGAGGGGGAAAGGAATTATATCTTAGCTCAAGTAAAACATCACTGGTGGTGGAAAGTCAACCATGTCTTTGATAATTTAGATATAATGCAAAAATATGATGGAATCGTGTTGTTTCTTGAAGACGATCAGTATGTTACTGAAGATGTGATCTATGTTCTGAAGCTTTTGGAAAGACTTATGATTTATGAATGCCCTGATTGCTATTTGATTAGCGTAGGAGCTGAACTTCCTCAGTTAAAGAGTTACCACACAACACAAGGTGCTCTTAGCATTGACGAATTTGGCACAACTCCATATAACATGGGAATCGCTTTCAATAGAAGTATCTGGAATGATATCAAGAGACTTAGTCATCATTTTTGTTATTTCAACGACTTCAGTTGGGCTACCTCGTTAAGATATTTAGGCTCAAAAATGAATAATGGGAAACTGTTAATGATTTCAATAGCTGGTCCTAGAGTGTTCCATTTTGGCAGATGCGGCTTGCAAAGCGTAGAAACTGATTGCGACATAAAAGACAAAATGCATGTTTTGAAGAAATTCTTTAAATTAATTAGAAAGGGTTTGTTCCCAAGAAATTATTCACTAAATAACAAACAACGACCTAAGTCAAATATTGTGGAACGTGGCAACTTCAGCGATATTAGGGACCATGAGCTGTGTATGTACTTTTCAACGAAGATGGAATTTGGAGTTTAAAGATATTTTTCTATACTAATTTATACTACTAATTTATTTACTGACTGAAATCTTTATCTATAGTAATTAAAATAGAATAAAACTAGAAAAAAAAAAAAAAAAAAAAATCACGTCCTGAGGCAGGATAGCGAAAGGTCGCAGGTTCGTTTCCTGCCTCAGGACGTGAAATTTTTCTAGTTTTATTCTATTTTAATTACTAAGTAATTTTTCAAACATTTATAATAATGTTAAAATCAAAAATTAAGGATCTTTATCTATTGTTGAATTTTTTAATACAATATTTGATTTTCAATGTTCAGCTTGTTTTTGCCGTATACCAAACTGAGGTAATGCAACTAAAAGAGAATATAAAGAAATAGGTAGGTACTTCAATATTTTTAACTTGTAAGAGTCTTCAAGACAGTCCAATCTACAGAAAACAGTACCTTGGCGATAAATTAATGTAAATGTGAAGTAATTAAGAAGATGGGGCGTCTTATGAATTCATTCAAATCTAAATATTAGTAGGTTTAATGTTTTATGTAACATCAGACCTTATAAAATTACAGAAAGGTGAAACTGTTAGTAATAAAGTCAAAAGAACGACAAAAAAATAATTTTGGGATTTTTAATCTACACTTAATTACAACTGTACCATCGAAGCTGCTGGTAACGAAAGTGGTTAATATCAAAGCAATACTTATTTCTGAATAAGGTTAACCAGAAATGACCTTTAAAAGTCGTTTCTTAGCAGTATTAAGAGTCTAAAGACACAGTGAAAAATGCTATTTGGAACCTTTTGTTCTGGAATTGCGAGAAAGTCCTGACTAGTTATGCGACTTTTAGAAAAATATGGATTGATTTTATGTTTGATGAGAAGTCTGAAATTTCAAAACTATTTTATCTCATTTACCAATCATCTCCAGTTGAATCCACTGACCTCCAGTTGAATTTTTGCAAATTACATCTGAAATGATCCTGTTCAATAAATAAGTTGGATCCAGTCACTCCAAATATGTTTCCTTACCTGCAGTCTTTATAATATTCTCCAAAACTCCTTCCGGTATTGGTTCTGGGCTGAATGCCCTTACAGTACGTCTATTGGCCATCAGCTCGTAATACTCTCTGGATCTCTGCAGGATTTCCTCGTCTGTCCTCTGGAGAGGTTTGTACGGAATGTGAGGAGTGTCTTCTGGAATTGCAGACACCAGATGCTCTGGCGCATCTCCTTCATCGTCACGGTAATCACGTTCTGCAAAACGGAAAAAATCAAATTGTTCACTTAAGTAGGTAATTGTTTACTTCGAAGTCGTTAAAATGAAAATCGTGACACTATTTTCAAGAACAATGCCGTTTACATTTATCCCAACTATATTTTATTAATCCCAACGCGTCACATGTCACATCTGCAGAAAACCGCACTTTTATCACTTGTGTAATTTTAAAAATTCAAGTAGAAATATGGTTCCAAGCCAACGCTTTGAATATTTGGAGATACGAAAATAATGATGAAAATGTTGAGGATGTAATGCACTTTGTAGACCAACCAGAGATCACTCACTTTCTAAGTTAATGTTCATTCAATACCGTACTTTATCGCCTAAATTCGATAGTAAAAAATTAAATAGAATTATTAATTTTGGTTTCAAATCTTTGGGGATTAAATTTTTGTTTTCGAAATATTTTCTTACATAGAGTTGTAAAGGAGCGTGGCTTTATGACCCAAATATTATCTTTGTTTAGAGGAAGTTTCAACATGATCATTGCGTGTACAAAAGTTATTAAGGAAACAAACCCATTTTTATTTATTTGAGTCATTTCCTAATAGCGGCCTGATAAAGCCAACCTATTGGACGTAGTAGGCCAGCTATACAGGGACCACTGACCGCGCTCACTTTCTATGATAATGTTCATTCCATTGCGTACTTTGTCGCCTGGATCCGTAATCCATTTGAATAATCAGCTTTGCTGTCAGTAATCCACTTATAGCCGACATAACTGTAGCGTGTAGCCAGTAGTATTCTTAATTTTATTTTTAATATTAAGTATATATATATACAGGGTGGTACCGTCAATACGACTATTAAAACATTAGAGCAGTTACCCGGATTTTGAAGAGCTGCGAGTTTAGGGCACAAAAAATTAAATACATAAATCACAACATAAAAAATTAAGAAGGTGGGGTAAATTAGCCTCATGCTCGGTGCTTGGCATTGAACATGGGTCTCCCTGTAAGCCAGCATAAGAGAATATTTACATACATGAGTGAAAGACATGATGAGTTTGGGCCATTAGTCATAACACCACACGCTGGCCCAATGCGTGTTTTTGGGTTATAGCGGTTGCAGTAACAACAAGGACCAACGGCTTAACGTGCCTTCCAAAGCACACAGGAGCTGGAGATTACAAGTTTTGATTAAACCATCTCAGGATCGACCATGGCGAAAGATGCCTTGTTATCGTAATTAAAACCAGAGCGCTGAAACCACCGACCTCCTCTTTAAGATCCATCTCACGCTCATTAATATCATAATGGCTGAAGAAAATTTCAATTTATATAAAATAGGATTAAAAACTATTTGATAGGTAAAGCTTTTTATAGTATACAGGAGTTTTATGATGAATCTCGAGGAAAATGAAGGTTTTAATATTAATTATTTAAATGTCAATAGATTTAAGCGGCTAGGAATATTGGATTTCGCATTGTATTATTATTGAAGTGCCCTAACAGGGTCATGTTGGAATCTATTTTTTGTGACACCTTTTGTACCCCATGACATGATATAATAAAAGATTTTGAGTTTGAGTTTAGCAGGTACCTGCTAATTTTATATGAGATCGATTTATAGTACCCACCTACAACATTTATGTATTCGGAATATTTTTTGTATTATTTGCATTAGTCACACGGGCTCAACACCCTGTCGGCCAAGCTCATGTTTATATTTCTTACAACAGGATTCTTTATCATATAAATGATGGCCTTCCTTCCTACACGTAAGGAGCGTGGACCATAACACTCCTATGCTGGCTCAATGCGGATGTATTACCGTCTATGGTAACCTTTTTGGTGTATTACAATCAGGGCCAACGGCTAAACTTGCTTTCCGAAGCACACATAAGTTCTAAATTATAGATTTTAACCCTTGACTGCTTTCGCTATTGAGACTTTAGTGACTTCCTGGGGCTAATTTCTACCCCAAGCTTTAACCTATGATAATATACAATAGTTAAATGCTTTATGATACCCGGGTGGGTCTATCAAAATTTGTGATTTCGAGCTCCTCTGTGCTTCGGAGTTGGTTCCGGTTGTTATTGCACCCTGATGGTATCATGGCCCAAACTCCTCACGTCTTTCTCCCATGTACGAAGGCCTTTGGCTAGTTTACTAATACTGACGGTCTTAGCCTCAATGTATACAATAACATTATAAAACAGTCCTGTCTCGCCAACAACCTTATGTAAGTATAGCGAGCAAATATTAAATTGATTTTTTTTATATATCCATTAGCAAAAAAAAAACTCGTGAATAAAACCTCTTTCGGTTTTTGGAATACAATCATTTTGACATTGTCTGGGTATACGTTAGCTTCTAACCCAAATACTGATAGACTAGAGGAATTTCACTGGGTCATCTCAAGTCCTCGGTAGCTAAGATGGTTAGAGCAGTCACCCGGATTGTGTTAAGCTGCGAGTTCGGTCCCCGCTCCAGGAAGTGGATTTTTCAAGTTTAGATCCCTTTCTCTCGACTTCATCATTGCCAGCCTATATGCGTTCCACTGCTGGGCACAGGTTTTCCTACATGGGAGAAACACCTTTAAAGCCTTAAGCAAATACTATGTTAGGGAACGTGCTATGTTTACTATTTGTCTGCATTCACAGTAACGTGTCAAGGTCGATTTCCGTTCGTGTCGGTAAGTTATTCATAATGTATCGGCCGATCGCGCTTAATCGATATAGCATACTAAGCAGCGAAAGAAACAATCCCGTGCAGTAGTTATGAATATTTATTTCATTTCTTTTAATTTAGTTTTGGACGTGGTCAATGACCTCATGTTATCTTGGGGCCATGAGTAATCTTACAACACTGGGCTGCAGATCGGGCAAACAATTTAATTTCTACTTTATTCTTTTGTGATAAGACTCAGTTTGAAGTGACGTCGTTTTATACTCATTTAGCGTCGGTGTCGCAAGTTGCTGGTGTCAAAAATTTAGTTTACAATATAAGCAATGACAGCTTTCAAGCTTTTAAAGAAGTTTAGCAAATCGTTCCTTTATCGTAATTCCTTAAGCAATTCCGACAACCGAGGAGGAGCTCGGTGGCGTAGTGAGTTTGAGTGCTCTGGTTTCGATTACGAAAACGAAGCACTTGTCGCCATGGTCAGTCCCTGGATGGGTCAATCTAATTTATAATCTCGATGGAGGAGCCGTGCTTCGGAAGGGCATGTTCAGCTGTTGGTCCCGGTTGTTACTGCAACCGCTTGAACCCACCAACCCCCATTGGGAAAGCGTGGCGGTGTTACGGCCCAAGCTCCTCGTGTTGTTCTCCCATGCTTGCGTTGACCTAATGGCAACTATTCGATGGAATTGTTGCCATTTGGTTTCATAATTAGCATCGAACAAAAAAGAATCACGTAAATCGGATCAGTCATCTCGGCGTAATTGGTGTACATACATAGAAAAATAAAAATACCGACCGAATTGAGACCCTCCTCGTTTTTGAAGTCGGTTAAAAAGACTGAACGTTTTTAAAAACTGAGACTTTTTTTCGAAAATTATATGTATTTAAAAAAAAGTTCCGTAGAATGTATTTTTGCAAACTATGGATTCAACCAACATTTGGCGATAATAAAACAAAACAATCAGTAAAAAAAACTAACAAACCATATAACTGAATCGTGGTCCCGCCATTTTGATGTCAAAATAGCGGGACCACTTTCTTTGAAGAATTTCTTGATATTTTATGAGTGTAGAATTTTTCTATAAAAGTATGAAATAGTAGAAATAGTGTATTATATCCTAAACACTTGGTATTCGAAAAACCTGGTGGGGTCCCGTCATTTTGACGTTCACATTTTCTGGCTCATTTTTCTCAGAATAAGAGCCTCCGGTAGATTTACGAACGGATGCTTAAAGAAATTATTTTCGAGATATTAACCATGCAATTTCTTTATTGTAATGAGTTCCCAATATTTTGGCGCAGTTGCATGCACCGTTCCCGAATATAATTTCAATTCTGTAAAATTTTCAACTTTTACATAATCATGGTTGTGAAAAATAACTGTTAGCAACAGTTAGGTTTTTGTGAAAAGATTTTTGTGAAATGGCAAACACCCGTTACCAACGCATTTTCCGACTGCAGCTCTACGCGATCGCGTGATAGAGACGAGTTTCTCTTTTTTTTATGAAACTACATATAAATAATTCTAATAGTGCGTTTTTATAATATCCCATTGAAGAAAAACAAATGTAAGCCGTTTATTATAATATTTTTTTAAAAATTATTTTTACCTACTTCTTTAGTAAAATTGCTTCTAGCAATGACTTCTAACTTTCTATAAACAGAAGGTCATGGGCTTCTCTTCTAGTCCAGACCCATTAGCTTAAGCTGTGCGTGTTCTGTTAGTCAGTCAGCATCTTTAATATCAATTTGATCTCCTGGCAAGAATAGACAAACTATCCTGGAAGCATATCCAACGCCAGAGGACTATAGGCTTTTTCAGCCCAAGGATATAGTGAGGCTAATGACAGCCATATATTGGAACACAGGAAGAATAAAAGTAAGAAACGCACTAAAAGTTAAAGTGTTTAAGAACATGGAAGATAAATGGCTGCGTCAGAGTTATAATATTGTTTTCGTAATAAAGTACTAATCACGGGTTATAAGCAGAACCAACTATTATGGTAAACACATAAACGCTGAGATCAAAATCATAATTGTTGTTTTCATATAATAACCAGAGGTAGAGAGAGAGAGCATAATGGTATTTCCCACTCAAAGGGGATAGTAAAGTTTTGTATGGGATTTGGACCAGCTTATTACCAACAATTTTTTGTATAACTATACGAAAAATAGTAAATTTATATTTGTAATGGAAATTTTTCTAGCTTTCTTTTGTCCAAATCGACAAGCAGCTTGAAGTGTCGCAAGAAATCAGCACCCAGGATGGATGTCTTCACATCAGCTACCACGAACGTCCCTAAAATGCTGCGGCGGAGTCCAAAGTTCAAGAAAACATTTTAATAAAGTTTCGTGTCTTTTCCAAAACTGGATCTTGGTGATATAGTCAAATCTGACAGAGGTCATTTTAATAAAACTTGACTGATTAAAGTAGCAAATAAATATTTTAAGCTGTCAAGCATCAGATTCCAGAAACAATATAGATTTTTCAACTGTCATAGCCCTCCGGTATGTTATCACCGCTTAAGGGGTTTTGCTGAAAAAGATCACAGAGGTAGTCATTATGAAGAAAACATTTTTCGTCATTGTCAAAATACATTTTTGTTTTTACGCATCGAATATTGTCGTTTTATGGCTTCATGGGCCAGGATCAAACAATTTCGAAAATCCACAAAACACAAGTGCATCCAAAACACAGAACACTTTTACTCAAAACAATCTCGGTCGGAATACGGAATGACAACTTTTTAATAGCGTCGTTATAGCTGTGGACAGGAACCTTTTGGGAACTTTTATAACTTCTGTGTTACCATTTTTATGTAAAAAATATTTTATTTTGGTAGTGTTCTGCACTAAAATAAAAGGGTTTTGTGTTATTTGAAGGAAACCACGTTATTCTACAATCAGTCTACAATCAGAAATGCTGCTCGTGAGCTAGCCCAAAATGTAACTATCTCCTTTTGAGCGTCGATTGTGGTTAACCTCTACCCTACAGCTATATAATAATGCTTTTAAGTGTTGTGTTCCTACGGCGAATAGGGTTGCCAGAGCTCGTGCGCTTCTTCTTAATTTTAACAGCAACGTCAACGCATGAAAGCCGAAGGTTCCATTTGCGTCTACCATCATCATCATCATACCAGCCTATGATGTCCACTGCTGAACAAAGGCCACCCCATCGCTTTATCAGCCTCCTTATTCACAACTGTCGGAAAAAAATCGAATTTCGGATTTTCTATGCCCGTCACTTTTTGTCACGGTACTTCAAGCGAGACGGCAAGTGACTTTTCGAATCGAATTAGTGATCCGACAGTTTCTGAATAAGGGGGCTGGTCTTTTGTCCATCTAGTGGGAGGCCGTCCCACCTTGCGCTTTCCGGTACGTGGTCTGTCATCTATACGCTTCGGTATCCACCACTTGCTGCTCTGGTCTTGTCGTAAGGAAACGTACATATTTAGAAGTGGCATGACTTCAAGAATGCTACTCATCATACAGATTTGTCTTTCTGTCTTCGTCCCTGCCAGTACAGATGTACTTGCACTCTACGCCTGCTGCCAGTACAGATGTACTGGCAGCAGGCGTAGAGTGCAAGACAAGTGACGGATTTTCCGTGGATATTCTCAGCCACAAACGCCGCCACAAGAAGCTAGAAGCGGCTAGCGTGTGGCAGCCACCGCCGTCAACCGTGTGCGGCGAGTCCATATAAAATGTATGATATAAAAAAAATGTAATAATTATAAAAATAGTACAATAATTAAATGAAAGTAAAATAATTAAATTAATTAAATTAAATTAAAGACATGTGTCCATTTTAAATGATACTAAAAAGTGAATTAGGTAGATACTAATACCTACACACACACGAATGTCATGATTACCAGAGAGGGTTGCCAACAAGGCGAAGCCTGTATCTTGGGATACCTATCTGCATATTAAAAGTATCTCTGTAAAGAAAATAATGATTATAAAACTAGTTTGCATTAGGCACATTCATTTTCAGTTCAATTCAATTTTATTTAATTAATCAAACAATAGAAGAATGAAAACACAATTAACAATAAAAGGTTATTCAAATCAAAGGTTCATAAACTATGCTAATTATACACCTAAGTAATAGATTTCCTTTACCTAATACTTATAATTGTATTTTAATAAAGATTTTAACGTGAAATAAATTTTGTAGTGTACTATTGCACACACATCAGAGTTTACGCAATTGGGATGTTGCCTAAGTTTGAATATGGCGCTATTTTTCAATAATTCGAAAAATATACGCAATTGTTACCCATAAAAACAATTCAAACTTAAAAGATATAGAATACTGTTGAAATTGTACTATTTTGAAAATTAAAAAAATGAAAAAAAAATATTTCAAAATTTATCAAAATAGTTTATGATATTAGATTGCTGACATCAATTAAAACAACTATTATAATGACAACTATTAATAAAAACATACTTAATACATAGTTATTATTAATTTTGTCAGTACGCCCATACATTTCTTAGTAATATGGGAACATGTGACGTCATCTGTTCCGTAGATTTTCTATGGAGCGTTTTTGGACGTTGCGCCGCAACATATCAAACATACCACTGTATCTGTGAAACTATTGATCTTAGATATACTATTTCTTTTGCAATATTTCTTTATGAGTTATAAACTTCTTATTTATGAAATAAAAAAAAAGTTGTCAACTACCCTATAGGACGATATTTATATGATAAGGAAATCACGACCTTCCGAGGTGAGCTACGAAAGTCATAAGTTGGGTAGGTATTTAATATAAAAAAATAATAATCAAAAATTAAAACCGACTTCAAAAAACTGAAAAGAATAAAATAATAAACATATTTTTTGAGTCGGCGCTTCACGTTCTATTATTTCTAGAAACAACTGAGCAAGCCTAAATTTTATTATTTTATCCTTTTCAGTTTTTAAACGTCGGTTTTATATTTTATTTAAATATAATTTTTTACAATTTTTAGTGATAACTATCTAAGATCAAAGCTAGGGTGACCGTCAGCTTACATTGTTTCCCACAATCGTATCGTTTCACTAAAAAGTCGTATAAAAGCAAAACTCCGCAATTTCCATACGTAGATGACTTTCTAATTTCTGTTTTTTTATATAAACCAAACTAAACTTGATTTGAAATAAAAATTATGGGACCAAATGCCATTTGCATCGAACAAAAAATGGAATCACGTAAATCGGATCAGAAATCTCGGCGTAATCGGTGTACATACATAGAAAAAAAACCATACCAACCGAATTGAGAACCTCCTCGGTTTTGAAGTCGGTTAAAAAGCAAGAAATATTATTATGATATCAAGTCACCTAAGACTCCCGGCAACATATTATGACAATCAAAAAGACAATCACCCTTTAAAAAGTTGTGACAGCGCTACCGACAGCCAAGAATGCGAAAGCTGACTTTAGAGAATGGCATAGCAGGACTTTTCATACACTAACACCTATTATCTAGCCCAAAGTAAGCATCAATTATGGAAACTAACTTTTATAATCCACGGTTTTTTTTATACAATTAGATGACAAACAAGCTGACGGCCCACCTGGTGGTAAGCGGTTACCGCCGCCTATAGACACCAGCAATGCTCACTTGATATTGCAGGTGCGTTGTCATCCTGAAGCCTAAGATAAAATGCCATCCATGCCCGGCATTGCCCGGTAATTACACTGGCTACCTTTCCCTTCAATCCGAAACATAGCGAACTGTTTCACGGCTGAACTGTGGCTGAACTATGAAAGGCTAAGAAAGGTTTAAAAAAAATATTATTATTACAATATTTAAAGCTTTAGTTTGTATATTTACTGTTTTTATTTGTTTTTGCGAAGACCCTAACTTGTTATTGAATAACATTAATTATAATTACTCGTCAAAGTTAGTGACGCAAGTTAAATAATTTAAATTACCTGTTTATTTTTGTCCTAACGCATCTATATTTAAACAAGTGTTAACAGTCAAATGTAATCTGTGAATTACCCATATATCAGACACAATAGGTTTTCTATTGTAGAAGCCTCCCAGTGGGCTGGCAAGAGACGTAATGTTGGAATTAAAGTTCCATTATGTAGAGCCCTTAGACCGCTCTAAGTTAGAGCCTTGTTAAAATCAGATGGATTGAAACTGCGTCACTGTACTTACGTTCCATCCATACTGAAATTATAATTGCGAAAGTATGTCTGTCTGTATGTTACCTCTTCACGGTTAAACCAATTTAGATGATATTTGGTATGGAGAAAGTTTGAGTCCCGAAAAACGACACAGAATAGTTTTTATCCCAGATTTCATGTTTTAAGGGGGTGAAAAGAGGGGTTGATGTTTGTATGGGGAATCAATAAGAGCTGCAGTGTGATTCACAAACAAAGATATTCGACATCGAACTTGACGTCTGACAAAGACGATGAGCTGACATTGGTTTTGACGTTTGTGCACTGCGATGCGTGAATCCGTATTCACTAATCTCTTCGTCGGTCCCTTGGCTGTGTACGATTGTCTCTGTTTTGTTTATACGACATGAAGTACAATCGATATTTTTTTATTTCTTTTTTGTTGTGTTAAAATTGTATCGCAATGACTTCATTCAATATTTGATAGATTTTTTACTTATAGATATAAAAATCAACCATGTTTTAGTTCCGGTTCACGCCGTGCTCGACGTCGGAACGCTGGTGTCGCCAACAGTTGTCAAACAAACGCCAAAAGTATGACGGCGCTGCCGACAGCCACGAATTCATGGCTGCTGACTTTAGAGAATCGCATAGCTGAACCGATTTAGATAAAAGATATGGAGATAATTTGAGACCCTGGAAGGACGGAGGATACATTTAAGCGTGATAGCCGATATTCACTTACCTTACCTTACTTTCAATAACCTTAACTATGCCATTATTACTTTTTAAACTGTGTGTTGTTTTCATTGTATAACTGTTAGACGAGATTCGATGATGGTCTTTTTTAAAACGTTAATAGTAAATAGTAATGCAGGAACTTAGATGGACTTATTAGAAGTCATAATAGGAAACTGTAATTTTAAAGAGTAGTTCCGAGGTCCACTGGGGCTTGAGCTGAATTGAGTGAACTCGCGGTCGAGATTGGCAATTATACTATACAATGCTAATCTTGCAATTTTAAGGATTCATACAACCAATTCTAATTGGATTTTGCATGCATTAGCATATGAGGCTAGTGATCTATTTTAAAAAGTTGATAGATTATTGGACATAGTCTTAGTTAAACTTTATATCTATATGCTAGGAATGCAGCAGCTGCAATACCAGTTCAGTTACTGGTCGTTACAAAAACTGGCTAGATATCAAATCCGGATCGGGTGCATCTGGGCTGCTTGGTTAATAAAGTACTGATATTTTTTCATCTGTGTACTGGTCATCCATCTAAACTATCCGGTATTAACTGCGTTTTAAGACAGCTTTAATTGATTTTCTGTCATAAATAATTTTGACACAAAAAATGACAAAATTTTTACGAATACGTAGCCACTGAAGTCAAAACTTCATTGGGTAAAACTTGTTACTTTTTGTTGTTGTACAAAAATTCCTTTGCAGCTATTTAAAATTTATCCAAGTGGCCTTAAAATAAACCATTTGCTCCATGTAATTTTTTATACAAAGCACGGCCAATGACTCAACACCACCTGATGTGAAGCGGTAAGAAGAGTCCACATGCGAAGACAGCTAGTGCAGCTTGAGACACACTGTTCTAGCCGCCTCCTCCTTGCCGACCCATAAGGTGCCTTTTCACGCCTCTTTTAAAAGAACCCATTTTATTGAAAGGAGGAAACACGTGTGCGTGCAATTCCAAGTCCACGACAAAGAAACGAGTTACTAAACTTCTTTGTGCGTGATGTTGAGGTGGAGACAGTGAATTGATGACTCCGAAGACCAGCACGCGTGCTTCTGAGTAGGAAAGGGGAAGGTGGGATAGAGTCGAAAAGCTCCTTAAAACACTCTCCATGATAAACCTGATAGAAGGCGCTAAGCGACGCAATGTCTCGACGCAATTGTAAATGTAAAGGCTCTAGGCTGTTTATCGCCAATGAGACGGACAGCACAACGCTGCAATCTGTCCAGTGTATCGAGGAGGTACTTAGCGGAGCCATCCCACAGGTGCGCTATATTCCATGCCAGATTGGACCAAATTTTTGTAAAGCAGCAATAACTGGTCAGGCGTAAAAATCGACGCAACTTTTTCAGGAAACTGAGCTTCCGTGAGGCTGTTTGTAGCACACCTAAGTCATTTTTCCTAAACTAAAAAAAAGAACATGTCCTTTTCGATTTTCTGAATAAGAATATCTTTTATATGTAATCTTATTAGTATGGGAGGTACTATACTGAATTTGTTCTAATCTTTTTCACCGCACGAAATTTTAATTTTTTGCAATTGATTAAATAAAATATTACGTTTACGATCTTTTCGTTACATTTTTTTTGTATTTGTTGTTTTTATTTACTATCTAATATCTGTCAAAGATAGATAAGGGCCTTAAGTACCAGTTTTAACCATTAGTTCCGCTTGTGAAACGAGTTAACACGTCCTCCTTGGCCCAAATAGTATGTGTGGTTAAACTATAATGTCAAATATGTATTTGCAAAACACGTTTTCAAGCGTTTCCGCAAAATTGATTGCCATTAAAAAAAACATAATTTTTGCTTTTAACATTATTATAGATGTTTGAAAAATTACTTAGAAAAAAAAAATTTCAATATGAATTACTAGTGACTGCCCGCTGCTCTGTCCAGGATGTATTTATCTATCGGCAATATTGAGGAGGCGTGCTGGAAGGCTTTGCGTATATTTTGCGAGATAGATCTCGCGAGCTCCGTGAATGGGTTCCGAGCACCCGGGGAAACTCTCTACTACGGATTATGGCCCGAGCATGGCATACTGGCTGTTCTGAGTAGAGCCGCGGAGTAAGCTCAGTAAAGTGAGCCGAGTCGGGTATATCGCGTACAGACCACTGGTACAAGAGCCATCGTTGACCGTCAGCCTATACCACGATGATGAGGTAGAAACACGAGGTCGTTTTAAAGGGTAATCTTCGTCATTAACATCTTCGACTGAAGGGCACTGTATTGTTCTTTTCTCATAGTGCAGGGTAGGCGTAAAGACTATCTTTCCCCCCTCCAAAAAAAGTATGTATCCTATCCGGTATATTCCTTTCATCGGCATCGGTTCAGCGGCTTAGAAGTGAAAACAAGACAGTTAGAAAGAGAAAGACAGAGTTACTTTGGCGTTTATAATATTAATACTTAGGTATATTAGGTACGCATTATTTAGAAAGCATATCAAAAAGGTATAAGAAAGAAAAAATATTTTATTTAAATATGCCACAAAGCACTTTTAAATGATCAATGTACTCTGAACACAACAAATTCACATTCCTTCGATCATTTAATTTTTAAAGCCCTCCGAGATCTTGGTTGCATACTCGGGTGCAAATCCAACCGAGCACTTAGGTCTAGGTTGTCGGATAACGATGTCACGAGGCTGTACGGTATGGGTTAAAACCACACGTGTAGGTCTACGTTCGTCGCCGGGTATCAATGCGTCTCAGTGAGATGTCCTTTATGATTGGTCAACGTCCCTGCTGTCAATTTGTCGTAATAATAACGACATTATTTAAAAAAATGCATAACACTAGCTTTGTAAGAACTTTATAACTGTTTTGGCAAGTAAATTGATTGATTGATCAACATTATGCAAAATTGATTCTAAACAAATTTTTTTCAACCTAGATTTTTTTAAATTTCGATTTTTGTCCCTTATAATTTTCACATAATTTTATTTTTTTGTGGTGAGTAAAATCGTAAGAGCGCATATGGGAAGCGTTTGTTTTAGTTATTTGTAGTTCCGTGGCTTCAAACTAGATACAATCATTCAGAGTAGTGTGTACTAGTTGAGGGATATATACCTACAGTGATTCACGGTTTATGATTACGATATCCTAAAAGTAAACACATTTAGAGCTATAACTTATTTTTATCGATGCGTGAAGTAAACTCACTGATAACGGATGATAAAATTTGCTTACCAAACTAAGTACATCAGGTAAAATTTTATGACAAAATGCTACTGTGCTTATAGAATAGAATATTATTGAGCATCACAACATAAAAGACTCAATTCTAATACAAAACAAATTATAAATTATTATGGAGTGATTAAGCTGAAAAGGTCAGCTTAATCACTCAGCACTTGTCGCAGCTACTATCAACCACGACGCTGATTTTCAGTGGAGCCTTTTGTAGGTATTTATAAAATATTTTGTTGGAATAATTAGGTATACGAGTATGTAGAGTAAATGCTCACGTCGCTAACTCATTAAGATGATGCAAATCGTTATTTTTTAATTAATTTAAAAAAGTGATGACGAACTACGAGTATCATGACGTTATCAAGTGCAACTTTATACAGTTCAAAGTGTGTGTATTGATGAAAAATATTAAATTAATGTGTCAAGCGGCATTGTACCTCTGGAGGTCTATTACAGTTAAACAATCTGATGCTTAATGGGTTAAGACTATCGGCTTATTTTCTAAATGATAAAAGGAATTTAGTAACTTTCACGGATCCGATTGATTTGAAATTACGTGTAGGTACTGTAACTTCGGTGACATTCCCATGACATACTTACCTTGAGCTGAACCTAAAGTCTGCGGAGTGCTTAATTCTTCAGAAACTTATAGCAGATATTAGCGTGTTTGGGCTCATAAGAATAGTCTCAATGAGAACGTGTTAGATAGATGATTACTGAGGCCGGGGGTTTCTTCAAATTTTCAATTTTATATTTTGGTATAATTTGTCAAGCGAGTGTTGGCAAAAGATATACAGGATGGTGCTGTCAATACGACAATAAATTAGAACAGCCAATGTTATATTATTTCCTACAAATGTCATGAAATTGTTAAATGAAAACGATGTTTTTGAAAGTGGCAAACCATTTCTATGAACTAATACAGCCCTTGTTTTAATTTATTGTCGTATTGAAGGCACCACCCTGTATAACATCATTAAAATAAATTTTTACTTTGTGCTAAAGACGTTGAGAATTTCATCGTAGCTTATCCACTACATCGAAGTAGTAATACAGACTGTCATTTAAGATTTGGCGCGAAATTTTCCAAACATGCATGAAAAGAACTACAGAAATAATAAACCTAGACTTGGCTGAATGGACTTGATTCTTTACATTACCATTTATAAGTAGAAGTCAACAAAAAAAAAAGCTTACCTTTCCCGCCTTCGTAAGTCCTTGTTATTTTAACTTTTTCATCCGTATTTCTTGTATATCGTTCTTCCAAAGTCCTTTTATGTAATATAGTAAATATTGTAAAACAAACTATGAGCGCCGTGTACACAATTAAACAATTATGTTCTAATGTCCAAACAGTAAATGATATCACATTCATTATATTATTATTTATGATTCGCGCCTTTACCTTGTTTGTAAACAAAATGGTGGCCGTGGCGTACATGCGTCCACAAACCAACCACAAAGCAGACTGACTGAACATTGAACAAGTCTGGCGGAATCGACGGATAGATAGTATTATTTATCCACGACATTCACTAGTTTGAAAAACGATTAATAACACAATATAACCTTTAATCAATAAGAACTAGACCTCCGGTTTAGTGCTGGCATTAGAATCTTTGCTGACAAGACCACGAACCTTCGGCAAGCGTTTTTTATTTCAAAATATTGTTAACTACAAAAAATTAAACCAAACTACGTACGTTTAAAGATGTGAGTAAACTGATAGATAGTACAGAGGGATAATGTTTATTTAATTTATGCTGTAACATTGAGCGATAAGGTTGATTGTTAAAAAAGGAGCAATCATAAAAATAGGTATTTATATTTTGAGCGTAATTGCTATAATAGAATATCTAAGTGTACCTAATTGTATGATTTTTATAATTTATTTTGTTTTTGAGACTATTTAACTTTAGGAACGTGTTTTATGAATATCGATTAATTGTTACATTATTATTATAACCACCCGACGTTACGATTACTTTACTGCGGTTGTGGTCACGGGAAAACTGAAGATGTCAATTGTCTTTGGTTTAACTACCGTCACTTTGCGTTATATTTTAAGCGGTCCGATTCACGCATACTGAGCTCACGGTGTAGGTTTGTCGGACAGTGTGAGGACGGGCTTGGGACTTTATTATTCGCAAGATGGGATCCCAAGCTGGTGGTACACTCCAACCACCGTCTTTATTGAAATTAGGATGTGTTTTAATTTCAATAGACTCACGTAACATTTTAGGAATCAAGCGGTCTTCTTTGGCGAGGTTTTGGGGCTTCTCAGTCAAGCGGCGTTATATATCTGGAGGTCAGTGACAGTTGAAAAATCAATTGTGTCTGGAATCTGATTCTTGACGCGTTCACAAATCTGATGTAGTGATTGGGTTCGTCAAGGACGTGTTCACACACTGCCGACTTCGTTTAACGCCCGTGTTTTACGTCAGCTATATGTTCTTTCACCCGGGTGCCTATGCTTCTCTTTGTTTGACCAATGTATGAGAGGCTGCAGTCACTACTTGTATATGCCTTTACACTTGACAGGTGGTAGGAATTGGCTTGAAAAAAGTTTTAATTGAAGCACGTTTCAACATGTTGCCAATCTTGTCAGTGACACCTTTCATATATGGTAGTGGCAGATATTACATCTATCTGGCTACCCATCTCTACTGTTGGATAGGTTTTGTATACTATTCAGCGCTCTCGTACAAGCATCTCATCACTTCGATATACCATTCAAAGTGGCACCTCTGAAGGGTCTGAAGCACGACCTACGTTTCAATCGAAGCGGAGGCCATCTCGTAGTCCACTATCGCCAAGGAAAGTGGCCGGTTATACTCCTCGGTTTATTGTATAACCTGTCGCAGCGTATGTATGTTTAGGTTTACGGTACTAAAGCCTTTATGGAAACCGGCTTGTTCAGGAGGCTGGAAGTCCTCAAACCTACGAGCGAGACGATTCGTGATGGGCATCTAAAAGAATGTGACTGAGAAGCGTGATGGGTCTGTAGTTCTAGGGTTGTTGTGGGTTTGTGTTTTTATCTTTTTTTTAAGAGCAGCACCACCAGGCGCCACTCGAGTAAGACGGAATTGAAGTACCGGTGTACCTTCCGCTTTTAAAAGCTCTGCTGTTATACTTTCCTCCCCCGGTGCCTTGTAGTTCTTAAGTAAAAAAAAATCCTTGTTGCGTAATTGACCCCCGACGAAAAAAGAGGGGTGTTATAAGTTAGACGTGTCTGTCTGCCTGTCTGTCGCATCGTAGCTCCTAAACACATGGACCGATTTTGATTCAGTTTTTTTTTGTTTGAAAGCTGACGTGACTAGGATGGTTTTTATTTATAATTGATGAAGATCAGTTCAGGCATTTGATGACTATCAGCTCATTTTCTACATGACAACGTGAAAATTAGTTTTACTAACTTTCACAGATCCGATTGATATGAAATTTGGTGTACTGTCACGTCAGTGACATTCCCATGACATTACCTTAAGCTGATCCTATACCATCAAATAGTATGAGGAATCCCTAATTCTTTAGAAAGTTACAGCGGATATAGCGAATAGTCTCAATGAGATGATGCTAGATAGATGATTAATAAGGCCGGGGGTTATTCACAATAAATGTAACCCAGCTTAAAGGTCTGAAACGTTTCGGTCATGGTTAATCATTGTGTGCAACAAACACTAAATAAGTACGTAGTCGATGCTTGACAGTTTTAAGAAGCCGATTTATTTATTTATTTATTTATTTGCATTCCACAATGTCATACAGGTGTTAAAAAGGCTTAAAGCTAAACGGATCATTAAATTGTGTGCCCTGACGGCCATAACAAATATTAAGAGAGGTAATTCGAATTAAATTCTAAATTAATCGTATTTACATAACAACAAATTAACTAAAGAACTAAAACACATTACATAAAATTATTTTCAAAAACCAATGAACTTCACAGTACAGAAAAATCTATTATAACTTGAGGCGGGAACCAAACTATGGTGTTCAGAATAAAATTAAGAGACCATTTTAATTAACGATTGTCAATCAACACCAAAATTTACTATTGATGATTATAATATTTTACTTATATTGCATTAGTAACATTCTATTAATTCCATTATTATTAGGTAACTCATAACTATTACAATACAATTATTTAAAAAAAAGTGCTTATGATTATTATGTGATGATTTTTATTATTGTTATTTTATAAATATTCATGAATTGTTTAACTAACTTATATTTTATTTCTTTCTTTCAATGAAGAGACTTAATGATAAAAAACTATTGACAATTTTCATTCATTTCTTCAAATATATTTAATTTAGTTTTTCAAATTATTAAATCCATTATTTTTTACTACATTACAATTTAACAATAAAATATTATGATTATTATGATGATGATTATTATTAATATTTAAAATATTCTTGGATTGTGTAATAAATTTATAATTCATATATTTATTTAAATAATATGTTTCAAGCGGTTTGCTGGTAAAAACTTCTTGACAATTTTCTTTTTTGCTTCAAATGTGTTTAATTTAGTCTTAAAATTATTTAATCTTTTAATTATATTTTAATTATAGTTTATCTTTAAAGTATTCGTTAATATCATAACGTATTCGTTAATTTACTCTATCATGCTAAGATTGATAAAGAAAATAAACTAGTAATATAATAAATACCTAGATTATTTTCGTGGCAATGTGTAGAGTTTACTTTGCAAGTAATATTGCATCAATTTTTGTCACAGGCGAGTCGTAGTAATATGAATGAGACTACTCAAAACAATTTGACACTAAGCTAGGTTTTCATATGACTTGTATGTTTTTTTTTGAATACGGCAAGGGTAGCAATGTAGCATATAATTATAGGAATGGACATCATGATAGTAAAGCCGTGATCTTAGAACATTAGGCATAACCTCAGATCGATCTGAGGAGATACCGCCTTTCTTATTTCATCCGTAAAGCAGTTCGCTGTGTTTCAGATTGAATGGAAAGGTAGCCAGTGTAATTTCTGGGCATGGAAGGCATTTCATTAGTCTCAGGATACCAACGCACCTGCAATACCAAGTGCTCTCAGCTCTTAATGATGCTTACTTTGGGCTGGTGTGAGGTGTGAGTGTATAAATATTATTATTATTATATTTCCTCAGAGCGCAATATGATGTTACTAGACCCAGTGGTTTTAAATAACATCCTATTGCACCTTTTGCACTTTTGGACTTATTTTTAATGGGAAAAGGCAAGGGTGGTCTCCTAATGGAAGCACGTCATGCATATGAATAAGAAAGAGTGTGCGGGATAGAACAGAGCCTTGCGGCACCATCCATCTGCGAGGACACGGATTCTCCGCTCATGCGGAAAGCCGGCGATCTAAGTACTTAGTTGCAGAGCTGAGCGGACAGACTGTATGCTGAGAGCTTGGAGAGAAGAGCCCTGTGCCAGACCCGATCAAACGCTTTGGCAATGGTTCTACTGACTGACCACGTGTGTCAATAGCTTCACCCCAGACATGCATTAAATACGTGCGAAGGCGTGGAGCAAGGTTTCATACTAAGATTGTCATCCTTCTTTGCAATCGCGAGTTCCTCTGTGCCTCTGGTATACGCTAGCACGAGTAATATACACCGCGGTGATGACAAAGCGACAGTAAAATAGACATCAAATATAAACTAACGCTAATAATTACCCTTATATTCAACTATTAATATAATGGTAATTAAACTATTACTACTTATTAGTTACAACTAAACTATTAGTTACATGATTTGTTTTCATTTGAAACATTTTATTCACACGATACCTAGTAATACATTATCAGTGCTAGGTTGTAGCCCTCTAATTTTATTCATCACCAGCCCATATACGCCCCACTGCTGGCCACAGGCCTTCCTACATTGGAGAAACACATGAAGAGTTTGGGCCATAACACCACCACGCTAGCCCAATGCGGGTTGGTGGGTTAAAGCAGTTGCAGTAACAACAGGGACCAAACGGCTTAACGTGCCTTCTAAAGCACGGAGGAGCTCGAGATTGGAAATATTGGTTGACCCATCCCGTGATCGACCATGGCGAAAGTTGCTTTGTTTTCGTAATCGAATCCAGAGCACTTAAACCACTACGCCACAGAGCTCCTCATAACAAGCTAATTGTAATTAGAGTTAATATTAGAGTTAATAGTATTCATAGTTGCCAAACCTAATAAAGTTTTTAAATTCACGCAAAACAAAGCAAAGTATACCTTACGCGTAGGCCATAAAAATCATAGCACTGATGTGTTGCCGCGCTAGGTAAGTGACTTAATATTTCTAAATGGTGTTCCTTTTTATTTCCATTTCTGAGTTTTACAGGTTGTTAGGGGGACGCTCTCGGAAACAAAGGCAGGTGGCAGTGCTCGTCAACTTGAAACGATTTGTTGAAAAACAAATTTGAAATCACGAGAAAAATATCAGCTGTCCCATACAAACAGGCCGTGTAGATATTATAATTTGTATGAAACAGCTGTTTTTTTTTCGCGCATAGTAGAAATTTCGTATTTGCGCCCAGCAGTGGGACGTATATAGGCTGGTGATGATTATACCTATTCTGGAGTACAAAAAGTAGAAAAGCTATAAATCCATTCCTCGTTTTGATTGGTCAGGTTAACGTGACCATAGTCAGTTAATTATTAGGTACTCTTAATGCAACTGGGTTTTACATTTAATTAGTTGTGATAATATCGACTTAAATGATCTTCTTAATGCGAGTCTACTTAATGAATGTCGCGAGTAGCTACTTTTTCCTTCACTTCTTATCAAAGTGATATTCCATTATGTTTACAAATAAAGCCTTTGATGTGGTCATGTTATTAGGCAAAGTGCACATACAATAAATGTAAACATGTTATGTTCACTAGATGACAATGAAGCTGACGGCCCACCTGGTGGTAAGTGGTTACCGTCGCTTGTAGACCTACAATAACAAGGAAAACACCACTTGTACTGCAGGTGCGTTGACATCCTGCGGCGGTTAAATTCCTACCATGCCCAGTAATTACACTGGATACCTTTCCCTTCAAGCAGAAACATAGCGAACTGCTGAAACTAAAATGCGATGTTGCCTAAGTTTGAATATGGCGCTGTTTTTCACAAATTCGGAAAATATACGCTACTGCTACCAATAAAAACAATTCAAACTTAAAAGATATGGAATATTGTTGAAATTGTACTGTTTTGAAAATTAGAAAAATGGTCATATTTTTTTTCCAAATTTATCAGAAATGATAATGATATTAGATTGTTGATATCAATTAAAACAACTATTATTGTTACAACTATTAATAAAAACATATCTACTTAATACATAGTTATTATTACTTATTATTGATTTTGTCAGTTTGCCCATACATTTCTTAGTAATATGGAAACATGTGACGTCACCTGTTCCGTAGATTTTCTTCCTCCGGGGTGTATTGGCCCAAGTGTCAAAATGTCCAAGGGGTCTAGATGTCCAGATGTATGGAGCGTTTTTGGACGTTGCGCCGCAACATGTCAAACATACCACTATATCTTTGAAAATATTGATCTTAGACATACTATTTATTTTGCAATATTTCTTTATGAGTTATAAACTTCTTATTTATGAAATAAAAAAGATGTCAACTACCCTATTCCTTCCATGGCCAGCTTTACAGCTGCTGTAGGCATATGGGCCTATCACCTAGTACCTACCACCTAGTGTATGGGTTCCTTCAAAAGGAATTTCTTGTGTTATCCATAAGTTTGACTTTTACATAAGTAAAAGGCTAGAGTAATTAATTACGAAAGTGTACGAGTAAAGGGTAATTACGAAAGTGGAAGACACTTTTACATTCTGATATTACATGGATATCACAAAATATCAACAGCTGAAGGACAGAAACTGTACTCTTGCTCCCAAAGGAAACAAAACACTAACAAAGTATTGTTATTTAGCTGCAATCGGCGTTCGCCGGCTGCAATGTTCTATACGGTAAATATACTTTAAAAAATTATGCAAATAAAATAACTTAAAACATCAAACCTTATGCTCAAAAAATTGAACACATGTACATCCACCTTTACTTTGTATTTGTATTGACTAGTTTGTGTAGATTTAAAGATATCTGTTAAAATTGCAGGTGTAAATTTGACCCTTGACATGAGTTGAAAACGTGAGCGAACACCTTTGGTCTTTGTATTATTTTATAAAATTAAATATATTGAAGGTCTCATGAAGGCCGATGTGCCGTGAGTATGTATGACACTTATTGCGTTAGTAATTAAAATATAATAAAACTAGAAAAATTTCACGTCCTGAGGCAGGAATCGAACCCGCGACCTTTCGCGTTATTACGCGTTTCGCGTTCGACTTATTGCGTTGTAAGTAAACAATAATATGATCGGCTTTCATTTTTCTTCATCTTTTATTTCATTTCTTTCATCATCACATCATCATCACCAGCCTATATACGTCCCACTGCTTGGCATGGCCTTCCTACATGGAAGAAACACATGAGGAGTTTGAGCCATAACACCACCACGCTGGCCCAATGCGGGTTGGTGGGTTAACGTGCCTTCCGAAGTACGGAGGAGCTCGAGATAACAAACTTTGATTGACCCATCGCAGAACCGACCATGGCGAAAGTTGCTTTGTTTTTCGTATCGAAACCTGAGCGCTTAAACCAATACGCCACCGAGCTTCTCATTTCTTTCACGTCGAAAATATTAAATAATGCCAACTACGATATCAATAATAACAAAAACACATTATTAAATACCATTTTGCTATGCCAGCAATTATCTGGTCCGTCAGTTGGATACCACACTCTTCGGACCACGGCCCGGTTACAGCCAGGATAGCGTCACCATGGCAACCATGGTTGGCAAACGATGCATCTTCCATTACGCGTCTGCAGATTGGAGTGGTATTGGAAATTGCTTCTGTTCCTTTGAGACATCGCTGCATTAGTGAGATGTATCGTAGCAGAAGCGCCACTGCCTTATTTTTACACTGTTAGATGACTAGCAAGTATACGTCCTGGTCACAGATTAATAACAGTATCCTGGTGGCAAGTGGCTACAATCGCCTCCAGACAGCTACGATAGCAGCGCAAAATCCCTTGGTATTGCTGGTGTGTCATCCTGAGGGCTAAGGTGAAATGCCTTCTATGCCCAGTAATTGCACCTTTAATCTGAAACACAGCGAATTGTTACACATAATGTTGGGACACTGTGTCCGAATCGTCACTTTCAATTTTATTATTAAAGTAAGTGATAATAATTCGGACACCATTAAAATAAGTCTGCTGTTTGTACAGTCAGGAGGAAAAGTTTTTAAACTTAAATGTAAATTGAAGCGTTGCCAATACTAGCTATTTCGGGATAGTTATTGATGGCATTTTTCTATTTATTTTTTCTTTTTCTTTATTTGGGAAACAAACAATACAGCAAATCCTTTAAAACTAGCTCTAACAAAATACATAGATCAGTGAAGTTTCCACATATAGCTAAGATCAAATAAACTTAAATAAAAGATAGTACGATACTTACAATCTACGAATTTAAATCTACAGTAGGTGCTACAATATTTCTAATCGCTCTTCTAAAAGAGTTCTTTGACTGCGTAAAAATATCAATTTGCGTAAATTTCTTATTATATGTAAAGCAAGAACGATATATAAAAGAGTTACTAGCATAATTTGTACTTGTAAAAGGCATATCGAACAAGCTGTTCTATATAAAATGTTTTTTAAAAACTCCATTACTACAAGTCATCTCAACATAGATTACTAAGTAATGAAAGAAAAAAGTAAAATCCATCAAACAAAACGTATACCTATTCATAATAAAATCAACATGTTAACATTATTGTTTAATATTTATTCTAAATAATCACACTGGTAGTAAAAAATCACAGCGTTTATTGTAAAAATAAACATCTTAAAATTATTGTTTTATATTTGTTTTGAAAAATCACTGTAGGTACTTAACGATAACATTGGTTCTCTAAGGCCTAGGCATTTACTGCGAAATAGTAACCAATAGTAAGTAAAAGCATTAAAATAACTTTTATATAACCTACAACAATCACAACGTTTGGCACAGTATGCCCATTACGGATTTTTTTTTAATAATAATTAATAAATTAATAATTATTTAATAATCGCCTACGAAACAAACTCTGGAGAACGCGGATCGATTCCAATAATTGTAAATTTTTTTTTTGTACTTTTTTTCTTTCTTGGAATGTCGTTCTATTGTTTGGGACACTGTTAAAAAATCTAAAGCGATTTAATAACTTTAAAAATGAATTTTTTGGAAAATATTACATTTCGACGTATTCGCACAAAGTCCGACACAAATACAATCAATACAAGTGAAACTAATATTCTAAATGATAGTACAACGAGTCTGCCCGATCTATCAAATGATGAATTCAATGAATTACACAATGAAGAAATTGTGAAATTGAAGCAGCAACTTGAGAAGCTTCAACTTGAATTGAGTAGTGCACATAACGAAATAGAGTTGTTGTCATCAGAAAATAATGAACTCAAACGTAAAAATGAGAATCTGATCAGGAAGAATGATGTGTACAAAAAAATTACCGGCAGCCCTCTTAAAACATTATCACCAAATAGAAAAAAACAAAAAAATAATTCAAGTACACAAACAGAAAAAAATCTGATGAGCTTAAAGAATGACAATAAAAATGAATCGCTTCCATTACTAAATGAGGATACCAAAGATAATTTACAAATAAATAAATCACAGACAAACAATGACTCTAGTAACATTTTTATTATAAGCAGCAACAAACACAATAAAATATTGGCAATTGCAAATAAATTATTATCAGGCAAAAATAGAACTATTTGCCATTATTTAATGACACATTGTGATACAAAGAGTCTTTTACATAGTTTAGAAGAAAAACTTAAAACATTTACAATGAAAGACTTTTGCATTATTCAAATAGGAGAGGAAGATTTTCACAGTACAAAGGACTACTTTGACCTTATTTATTTTATAAGAGAAACTATACAAAAGGTGAATCATACTAATGTTATTCTTTGCGCACCAACATTTAAATGTAAAAATCACAAGAACATGTATAATTGGAGAGTCGAAAAATTTATACATATGCTATATCTTGACATAGTATCTAATGAATACGCATACTTTATTGACTCGAATAAAAATCTGACATACGATTTTAAAACGTTTCATAGACGATCTGGATCAGTGAATAATTATGGAATGCAAATTATTTTCGAAGATATTAGAAAACTTATAAGCGACATTATGGAATTTAATAACGATTTAGACACAAATTTTCGTACACAGGATAAATGCTTTGATGGAATGGATGATTCTCAGAAAAATAACATTTTTTTTCGTACATAACGGTTTAAATATAATGCATCAAAATATCGCGGGCATATTAAATAAATCTCATATGATCACAATCAATTTGGATGAACTAAAATGTAAGCAACGCGAAATTGACATTTTATGCTGCACTGAACATTTAATGGAAGCTGGATATGAAAATCTTCTCGACATTCCTAATTATAAGTTGGCTGCACATTACTCAAGACAGAATAAGAAAAGAGGTGGAGCTTGTATTCTGGTAAAATCTGACATACAGTATACAGTTATAGAAGAAGTTTCAAAGAATTCCATACAGGGAATAATTGAATGTTGTGCTATAGAGTTAACGATTTATAGAGTAATTATATTGTGTGTTTATAGGATACCTAGACTGACAAATCTTGAAATTTTTTATAATAAGTTGGAAATAATACTAAATATCATATGTAGAAAACGCAATAAATATGTGTTTTTATGTGGAGATTTTAACATTGACGTGTTAAATAGAAACAAGACTGCCTTAGAATTTGAAAACTTTCTTTTAGGATATAATCTTAAATTAGTATTAAAATCACCAACTAGATTGAGCAGCAATACATGCTTAGATAAATTTGCACATAACTTTTATCGGGGATGTAAATGTGAAGTCTTAGACCTAGCTCTCTCTGATCATACATCGCAAATTCTCAATATACCAGTAAAGAAATACGCGTTCTGCACAGAATGGAGTACAAAAAAACGGGACTATTCACTAGAAAATCTTAATAAATTCAAAAATTATATTCAAAATGTTTCTTTCTCTGACGTGTTTGAAACAAAAGATGCAAATGTTGCGTGTCATACGCAACATTTGCATCTTTTGTTTTTTCTAGATCTTTTTCTTTTGTTGTATAAATTATGCTTTCCTTATAAAATAATAAAGATTAAACTGAGAAAACAGGTTAAATGGATTACAAAAGGCTTAAAATTATGTAGTAAGAAACGTAGAAGGTTACTATGGCGTTACAAAATAAAATCTTCTGTTGAAAATAAGGATACGTTTGTAAATTACAACAAAATATACAAAAGAATTATAAAATTGACTCAAAAAACACAAAATGATTACTACATAAAAACATCTCAAAATAAGGTAAAAGCATCCTGGAACATTATAAATAATCATTATAGAGCCAAATAACCAAAGCAAACTATATTAAAAATAAATAAAGATGACAGTACTTTAACAGATCCAAAAGATATTGCTAACGCATTTAATAATTATTTTATAGACCAAATTGAAACCACCTCACATTGTAATACAGAACTATATAAATTGGGTCACCAACCACAAACATTTTTTATGAATCCTGTAATACCGATTGATATTGTGAGATGTGCTAGATCTCTGAATAATACAAATAGTTGCGGATTTGATGAAGTTTCAAAAAAGGTTGTTAAGCATGTAATTGATGTTATTTCACTGCCTTTAAGCCATATTTTTAACATTTGTATTTCAACTGGAATTTATCCAACAAGAATGAAAATTTGTGTAGTAAAGCCTCTGTATGAAAAAGGGGAAATAGAAAATATGCAAAACTATAGACCGGTTGCTTTGTTATCAATATTTTCGAAATTATTTGAAAAGCTTATTTACGATAGGCTCTACTCGTATCTAGAAAAATATAATATACTATGTGACGAACAAAAGGGATTTAGAAAAAAAAGAACTATAACTTTAGCTATCTATGACTTTATATTTACAATTTTGAATAATTTTGATAAAAAATATCTAATTTGCGCAATTTTCGCAAATATGACGAAGGCATTCGACTATGTTGATCACAGTATTTTGATGTCTAAATTAAATTTAATTGGCGTAAGAGGAAATATATTGGACTTAATTAAATATTATTTGGTAAATAGAAAACAAGTTTTAGAAATCACTAGAATTTGCTCAAAAACTAAAACAGAATTAAAATATTTATCAAATAAGCGAGTAGTTAAATATGGTGTACCTCAGGGGAGCGTTTTGGGACCTCTTTTGTTTTTGATTTATATCAATGACTTACCTAGACACATAAGACATCCAACGGTATTGTTTGCTGACGACAGCACTGTTATCGTAAATTCTTTAGATAACAATAAACATGAAAGTAATATCAAAGAGGCTTTAAATGATCTAGTGAAATGGCTTGAAAATAACAATTTAAAAATAAATTTAAAAAAACTAATACAATGCATTTCTCTAAAAAACCGCATGCCGCATCACTGCAAATAAATTATATGGAAGCTGATATTTGTGAAACAGAAACATCAAAATTCTTGGGGCTGATTATAGATAAGAAGTTAACTTGGAAACCACAAATTGAACAAATGTGCAAACGTTTAAATAAAAATGCATATGTGCTACACAATCTATCTAATGTAGTGAGTAAAGATGCTTGTCTTGTAGCTTATCATGGTTTAGTAGGCTCAATATTAAGATATGGAGGTATTTTTTGGGGCAACTCTACATAAAGAAATATTATTTAGATCACAGAAACGTTGCATTCGAGCAATTTGTAAACTTAAAACTACAGACAGTTGTGTACCTTATTTTAAAACATTAAAAATTTTAACTTTGCCTTGTTTATATATTTTGGAAAATGCTGTATTTGTCAAAAGTAATATACACTTATTTCAAACTATATCCAGCGTCAGAAAACTACCAATTAGACAACAATACAAAAATAACCTATGTCTATACAAATGCAAAAGTGCAGTAGTATGTAAAAGTGTCCTTCGAATGGCTCCATGTATTTATAATAAAATTCCTAATAAAATAAAAGAACTTAATGTAAATCATTTCAAATCTAGATTGAAATCTTTGTTAATAGAAAAATGCTATTATTCTGTAAATGAATTTTTGAATGACAAATTATAATTGATAATCAATGGAATACTATTAACTTATTTATTTAATATTAATCATTTTAAATGAAATCTTTGACATTACCTTAAATTTTATCGCTATTTTTTTGACATACCTACTGTAAGTTTGGGACATTTAAATATTTATTATTGTGATTTATTGTAAATTTAATTGAGTAATTTCTAACATGCGAATGTTTTGTTTTGCTTGACATTATTACTGTAGATTTTAAAATGATTTAAATGTATTTGTATGCCTATTTGGTGGAACATAATGAACATATTTATTATATTTGTAACATCTTTTGTACCTACTTATGTTTGAACAAATAAATTTTGATTGATTGATTGATAAGTAAAGCTAGAAATCCTCATAATTTACAACCAATTCGAAATTAAGAGAATTTCTGGTTTTACGACAGTTCTATAAAAATATAATATAAGAAATATAAAATATATAAAATAAAATAACTACAAAAGGTACAGTATTAAATAAACCTTTAATAACAAAATAATCATTAAATTTAACTAGTTTTTCATTTTTGGGACATTGGGACATAATTATACAACCAGGCATTGTCTATTACCTCTCTTGAGAGCTAAAATAGTCATCTTTTTATGTGCTTTTTGAGAACTTTCGATTTTACGTTTTTTGATATACCTAATTAATCGGCAACTAACACTTTATTCAGGCGTTTTTCTGATGTAAATATATTCATCACTTTTTAATTGAAATAATAGTTTTAAAATTATATTATCGATCCAAACGTAGTCGTACTATATAGTATTAGAATTGGATGTGTTCAGTTTAATATCACGCCATGTGTTTTTCAATAACTGAATAGTGGTCCCGCCATTTTGATGTCAAAATAGCGGGACCGCTTTCTTTGAAGAATTTCTTGATATTTTATGAGTGTAGAATTTTTCTTTAAAAGTATGAAATAGTAGAAATAGTGTATTATATCCTAAACACTTGGTATTCGAAAAACCTGGTGGGGTCCCGTCATTTTGACGTTCACAAATAAATGTGTTTAGTATTATTTGGTAGTAGTCCATATATAACGGGAATTATATTAGAATGAGTATCAGTACAGCCCAAATCCACATAATTAGTTTTCAATTGCATATAGGTTTCAAACAAAATTTTAAAGTTCCGTCGCAGAAGACTGTCAGATTAGGCTTCCTCAAAATTTCTCTGCAACATTCACTAGCAAAAATCAAGACCTGTTCGGGGACTGACAATAATCAGCTAGTAAATATGTCTCAAAACTTGCAGGGACAATGACATCCATTAAAGAGTTGAAACATACCTTTTCCACAGCTAAGGAATTATTTATTTTCCTTCTCTCCACATTTTTTTATTTGGTATTTTTTTAACCATCTCCATCCAGAGATCCAGTCCTTTATCTTTCATTCTACCACAGCTTCCCGAACTACGGTAGGAATAGGAATATTATACTCAGTTGTCACTTTTTGGGCCGTGCCGTGCATCGGAGCAAACTAGCGATATAACTCTATAAAAATAAGAGATAGGAGGGGAAACTTTTTTATTATCCTCTTTTAAGCAACTCCGCTCTCTCGCTCGATACTGCACCTAAGAATGTTATTTGACTGAGACACTGCGACTGTTTACTTATCGTTCCTACTGTACAATTAAATATTGATTATTACAATATATATATATAGGTTTTTAATGACGATTTTGTTTTTTTAAAATGTTATGATTTATAGCATAAAGCAATTTACACCTTTAACTATCCCGATACAGCCAGTACCAGCAACATTTTTTTTAATTTTAAACATATTTTGTGTACAAACAGTCTGATTAACACAATATTTTGATAGTGTCCGAATCGTCACTAACTTTAATATTAAAATTGAATGTGACGATTCGGACACAGTGTCCGAACATTTTGTGTCCGAAACGTCAGTCACTCCGGCCGACTACCAAGTAAAGATAGTAAAAGCCTAGTAAGATTGTGGGGAGGATGGAATCTACATCCCTCATTCCGATCTCATAGGTAGTAGAAGACAACTGCTATAGGGTGGGCAACGCGCAAGAGATACCATTGATGTTGCAAGCGTCCAACTAATTACCATCAGACGAACTATACTACCGTTGTCGTTTGTCGTATAAGAACCAGTATTAGACACCATACACGCTGACCCTAAATAAGAAAGAGAGTAGGTCAAATTCAATGATGATGCAAGACCCCCTCTAGATAAAGGTGTGCTAAGATTCATTGTACTAGCTGAACCTATTTGTAACCAATTTTCTTTTAGGTTCAGGCATCTCGAGCAATGACATGACTTATGACCTTACCAAAATATCATTAATCAGCCCAAATTAGAAACAGGCGTTTCCTGGTGAAGATATTTACCTAAGTTAATTTGGTCATTGACATCCTTTGAGTACGCGTTGCAAGATAAAATAAGACTTCCTATTATTAATGTTCAACCATTGTCGCTAAAAAGCTTTGACCTCTTATCTGATTAGAAATAGTAGGTTTATTGGTTACTAAATGTTTTTGGTTTTGTTTGTTGAGTCTGTAAATTAATTTAATTAGTAATTATTATTTTTATATCAATAACTGACCTAAAAAAACAACGAACTCATTCAAATCTTGTGAAACAGGAAGAGTATCTAAGTCTCTGAATAACGAGGCAGATTCCTTGTGCGTATAGAATAGCAAATGTATTTTTAAACGTTTTTACCGCTAAAACCTTTATAAATTGTTTACACAGCTTTTAGAAATATATTGTTTAGTTATAGGACTGTTTTGCTTTTTGGGAACTTTTTTGACACTGAAAATAACATATTACCAATCAGCTATGCCCCTAAGCACTCACGGCTTAATGTTACTCCTAAAATTATCCTCGGGAATGCTAATATATGATTTGACAAATTTTCATTATAGAGGAATCATCCCCGAAAGAACTATTGCGGACTTCTATAGTTATTTGGTAATTGGCCAAAAAACAGTAGGCTCGGATCAAAAGTATGCGTTTCATTTCAGCTATGTAATTTATTATATGTAGGTATGTAAGGATGTAGAAATAACCTTTTGTAATTATTTTAACCTTTTTATTAAAAAATGTAATATGACTCGTATATCGTCTCTTCGGTAGTCAATGCAAGTTGCGGACGAAATTGTGTAGGCGCTCGAACAATACACAATGTTATTATTTTCTTATTCCGAGAAAATTCCGTAATAAAATAATAATTATTTTCATGATAGCTAATTTACACTTTCATGGTTATTAACACTTGAATTAGAATTACATTCGGGATATTTACCATGAATTTGTTTGTAACGAGTCCCCGATATTTCAGTTGTATGCGCCATGAGATAAGAGATTGGAGGATAACGGATAAAGCATTTTTGAATTGAGTTTTATAACCCACAGATCATTTCGACAGTACACTACTACATACCACCTTTGGTTCGTAAAGCGATAGGTTTTTTTTTACAAATACTTACATAGGCTGTCCGCCCACGGCAGACTTTTTGTAGGACAGAAAATCGGGCCAATTTTTCCTCACGATTCTGGAGCGATTTTTGACCGACTTTTTGTAGGACGTGTGCGTTGCACTATCAGGGGCCTTACCACCATCTATATAAAAGCGATTCATATTCCGCTCGGTTCAGTAAGTATTGGTTCCTAAACTGCGTCGCTGTCATAGTCGTTGATAGCGTCGTAGTACAAATTAAACGATTCTACTCAGTTTAGGTCCTAAATTGGATCGCGATAAAAGATGGTGGTACGGGTGCAGTACGTTCTATTTTTCTCCTACAAAAAATCGGTCACCGATTATCGGACGTGGGCGGACAGCCTTAATAGGCAAACATTTGACCACAATCACACCTGATGTTAAGTAATGACATGACCTACGATGATACATGTTTACCTAGAAGGTGCCTATTCACTCTAGCCTTAATGAAGTCCAAATTTTAGGTTTCGGGAAAAAAGATTGGCAGCCAGAGTTCAACTAGAAAGGATTCGCATTAGAAAGGACTTGGCGAAATGCTTTGTGCGGATGGTTGGAATATCCACAACATAAGAAAATAATTACGAAATATATTAATTTTAATCGAGAAGACTGTCGAGTGTCTGTCAGAGTTACCGTTGTCTAGCAAAAACCGTCCCGCATCGGCGTCGCGAGTCGATACTATGAGTGTTATGTGTTCGTATAAGCATTGAGACCGAGTCTAATAGTAGGGGCTTCGATCGTAGCAAGCGTCAACGAAAGAAAGGGTAGATCGTTATATCTACTCACAATGGAGTTGTTCTGCCCGCTGATTCAGTAGTCTACCTAGGAGTAAAAGTATCCTGTGAGTCTACCCCTGATCATTGCGCATGCAACGCGTCGAAATACCGGGAACTCGTTACAAATAAATTACATGGTAAATATCCCGATTATAATTCTAATTCATGATAATTATTACTAAGTATATATGGTTTCTATTTTGTTAAATAAATATTGAGGGTTGTACTTATGCCCCTAACCCTTTAATTTATGTACTTAGCCAATTTAAGTAAAATGATTTGTGATAAAACGTTAAATTAGTCACGTAAGCTTACAGAGTAGATGATTTATTTCCTAATACTATACGAGATGGCGCTGTGCGATTTTAATCTCGGTATTTCCACCCGTCAAGCATCATAATTGATTTTTCAATTGTTATAACCCTCCGGTGGGATAATGCCGCTTCTGGTGTTAAGAACCAACTTTGAGAAAAAATGGTAATTGAATCCTATTATTTAATATTTTACATTTGATATTCAGAAACTATTTAAAAAAAAAATTTTTGTGGGATTCTTTTCGTTCAATGATTTATCATAATAATATTAAAAATAAAGTAATAAATAAGTCGGCGGTCAGTAGGTGTAAGTGTAAGAGAATTTTGTCCAGTTGTAGGTATTTTCATTACACGTTTAGGTACAGAATATTCTAGCAGGCCAAATTCCTTTTCTGGCAGCTTATCTTAAACAGCATTCATTAATAAAATTAAAGTTAATTAATCCTAAATAAATCTACAGCACAATTTAAATTACATTAACTTATCACAAAGTCGATTTAGGCACCACAGGTAACAGATACATTTTCTCTGTTTATTAAAGTTATTGAATTTTAATGGACACGTTGATTGAAGTGGTATTTTTAGATACATTTAAGAATTTTATAGATTCTTGAGAAATTTCTAATTAAATCTTAGAAACATTATTTATCACAGACTAATTAAAAGCAAAATATGAGAAATACCACATGATTGAATTTATTTAGCGAGGTAGGCATTAGTGAACGTACGACATTATTGTCCATAGAATAGTATTAATATATATATGTATTTATATAAATCTTTTCTGTTCCTTCGAAAACAAAATTGCACATTGACCAATGTTTTTGATAAATACTATCAAAAAAATTGGTCAATGTGAAATTTTGTCAAACATTGCACCAGATATATATATCTTGCGTGTCCTATTTTAAATCGCTTGGTATTAAATTTGCCCTGCATTTACATATTTGATGTAGTAGTGTTTGTAAAGAAAACTATCCAGGTTCATAAAACTGAATATTAAATTCATAGATCATTAAGAAATCCCCACAGATTAATATTAGATACTGTACCATGACACAAAGATTTCAAAATAACTACTAATGTTAGGTACATGTAAATCCGATAAAATAGCGAATGAAAAGGATCTTCTATTTGGTCATTTCACAAGCTCCCTATGTTGTTAGAAAAAACATTTTACTCAATTGAGGAGTTTCTTAAAAATAGGTACTAATTCCTAAATGACAATGAAAGTTTAATTTAATGTATTTAATTTAATTTATAATTACCTGAAATAAGAATGACAATTGTTATTTTTTTTAAAGGAGATGTTTATGTTCAGTATCTTAAAAAAATCAGGTAAAATCTTCTGAATCTAATTGAACATTTAATGATGTGATTCGACAAATTTTGATTTGCATGCTATCACAATATAGCTAAATGAGTTTGAGCACTTAGTATCAGCATTTCACCACATTTATTGTAATGTATGTACCCTATTTATTTGAAAATAATTTTGAATCTGAATACCGGCATTGTGACAGTCGGTCCTTGGCACATACGGCACTTCTGAACGAAGGCCTACTTAATACTGTGAACGAATATGACGCTCGAGACTATGTCCTTGTGGAGAGAAGTGATAGCTTCGACTACGGACATAATATTCGTTATTTATTTACAAATAACATTCTATTTATAATACAAATCTCATTATGTCAGCAACTCAGCAGCCACAATGACATACAATCATCTGGGGCGCACATTTACTGTGAGGGAATGTCCTAATAGTATACTCCCCCTTTAAAAAGAAAAATATCACATAATATTAATTTTCTCCATACAACCAAAAATAAGCTAAGTTAATAAGTCTAATGAAACATTGCCCAAAAGAGTTATTGTAAGAATCAATTGTCTTATAACTTATATCTGCATCTACACTATTTGCCATCTACGCAATATGCACAACATGCAGATTTAACTGTGCGGCCTTATCGAGTTACACGCCACGCACTTGTCGTCATAGGTAGTGACGTTATTGGAGGTGTGGCTGGTGACGTCACTCTCGCTGTAGGCGATATAACCTCCGGTGTTTCAGTCAGGGTAAATGCTGCTTTCGGTCGATCCACAGACACTACGGCACCCCTAATCAGAACTGGATAGCCTTCACGTTTCACCACTCTGTATAGAGCCGTCAAAGATCATGTCTCTGTCTTGCGTTTTTAATCATGTCTCTTCGCAGGAAAACATGACTACAGTTCTGAAGTTCATTATGTACAAAACATTTCCTGCTACTGTTGTGCTTAGTCGTGCTATCTTTGCAAAGTTCTGCATGGCATCCCATAGATGTGTAACACACATGGCTTCGCTCATTGACGCTTTACTGGTGTCAGCAAAGAATCAGCTGGCAGTCGTAACATTGCGCTGTAAGCTTTTTGAGATGCGCTAACTCTGTTTTCCCTAACAGCAGTGCGAAGGCCGAGCATTACTTTGGATAATTTCTTGACCCAGTTACCATTATAACTGCTTGCTATCAAGGCGGATTTAGGACATCTATATCATCTTTATGTTACATATTTGCCTGGGACAAATAGTCCAACTTGGTAAGTCCAACTTCAAAAAGAGGTCGATCGACAGATTTAACTCGGCTGGGCTGCGTTCGTGAAGCTTCGCAGCAAATTCTCGGCCAAACTACCGCAGTGTCTCAAGAGGAAAGTCTTTAATTCGTGTGTGTTGCCAGTGATGACTTACGGAACTGAGACGTGGCCGCTTACAGTGGGCCTCATAAGAAGGCTCAATGTCACCCAAAAGGCAATGGAGAGGGCTATGCTCGGGGTTTCTCGGCGTGATGGAATCAGAAATGATGAGATCCGCAGGAAAAATAAGGTCACCGACATAGCCCGAAGAATTGCGAGCCTCAAGTGGCAGTGGGCAGGCCACATTGCACGGAGGACTGACGGCCGTTGGGGTGGAAAGGTCCTCGAGTGGCGGTCGCGTTGGTAGGCCTCCCACAAGGTGGACCGACGATCTGGTGAGGGTCGCGGGAAGCCGATGGATGCGGACAGCGCAGAACCGATCGATATGGAGATCTTTGGGGGAGGACTATGCCCAGCAGTGGGCGTCTTTCGGCTGAAATAATTATGATGATGCCATCTTTCTGATCGTTAGCTTGCGGGTGATAAAGAGTTTTATGGATCTTATTTATTTCAAGTAGCTTTGTCAGCTGGTGGAATAGATCTGACTCGAACTGGCGTCCTTGATCCGTTGAATCAGACAACCAAATCGTGCAATCAAAAAATGACCAGATTCAAATATTACTTTCATCACTTTCTAGACACTATTTACCTAATCATTAGGACTCGTATCAGTAAAACCAAAAACTAATGAACAATACGAATATTTGCGTACAAGACGTGCTGAGGCGCCTGTCTCTGAGGCCCTAATTATCATTGATATGGGTAGGTTTAGGTATGTACTACAGAGTACTCACGCCCCTGACCCTTAAAGTTATTTACGGACGCAATTAAGTAACTATTTGTTATAAGTCGTTAAATTTGTCACGTAAACATATCTACTGTGTTAGATAGGTGTTAGTTAGGTGTAGATAATTTAGTTTCTAATACTGTAAGAGATGGCGCTGTAAGATATTCAATCTGTATCTTATACTAGGTGTTACAAAAGGTGTACTCATTTTAACGGCTTATTCTTCTCATCCATAGAAACAACTTTTACTATGAGGACAACTACGAAATCGCGAAATCAGCTGTTCCATACATTGCGTCGAGTACCAATGAACCTATGAAACATACTCTTACAGTATTTGAAACTGCGCTATCTCTTACAGTGTTTGTATTGATGGTTGTAGAATAAGCTTTTAAAATATGACTACCTACACCTTTTTGTATCTAATACCTTGTATGTGGAAAATATTTTTCAAAAATTAGTATTCTGTGAAATTGGTTCTAGTAATACTTGAATTTGATTGGATTTAATGCAAATATTACAACAAAATAGATAACTCAATTACATATTTAATTTAGGGCTGAAGAAAGGAGAAGAACACAGAAGAAGAAGACAGACTGGTGAAGTCACAGAGTTAGGTGGTATTACTGAGGTGAAGCATTCCGATGATTCTGCAAACACGACAGTCAACCGTAACAATGTTTATTGTGATGTTCTGCAAAAAATAGCGGTTGACAAACCCGCGCAATTATAAGCAGGTGCCATTACATAATAATATGTAATATTCCATTATAAATGAAAGGACGAATAAAATAAAGAAAATTGGTTACAAAAATATTACATTAAAATCGAATAATACAGGTATAACCGATCCTTCTATAATTGCAAACAACTTAAATGAATATTTTATATCAGTAGGAGTAAATAAGAATAATATAGATCCCAAAGGACGCCCTGTGACAAAATTTATAATTAATACTATGTATCTTAGTCCAGTAACTATTACCGAAGTCTATAATATTATTAAATCTTTAAAAAATAAATCAAGTTTTGGTTTTGATGAGTTTCCGTCGACGTTAATAAAATTATGTAAAGAGGAGCTTGTTGAACCGATAACATTTTTAATAAATCAGTCATTTCATGAAGGAACTTTTCCTAACATACTAAAAACGACCCTAATTAAGCGAAAACCGAAACAAAATAATGCGAATGAACCTCAACAATTCCGACCTATTGCACTTTTGTCAACCTTTTCCAAAATTTTTGAATCGGCTATGTCCTCGCGTTTGACCTGTTTTTGTGAAAAATATAGAGTTTTTAGTGATAATCAAAACGCATTTCGAAAAGAGAGGTCCACAATAACAGCCCTACAAAATTATACGCACGAAATTCACAAAATAATGAATGATCAGAAATATGCTATAGGAATCATGCTAGACATGAGCAAAGCTTATGATCGCGTATCTCATAAAATCCTTCTATCAAAATTGCATGGAATAGGAGTAAGAGGTGACGCATATCTTTGGTTAGAATCTTACTTGAAACATAGAGAACAATTTGTACAGGTAGAACATTATAGTATTGAAAATAAAAATAACATAATTACTAGCATAATATCGCGAAAAAGAAAAGTAGAAAGTTCAATCCCCCAGGGTAGCATACTGGGGTGTATTTTGTTCTTAATTTATATAAATGACATATCAATCTGTATTAAGGAAAAAAGTGTATTATATGCTGATGATATATCAATTGTATTACCTTGTAATAATAATAAAGATTTGCAAGAAAAACTTAACTCTATTCTCAGTCAAATAACAGATTGGTTAAAAGATCATAATTTAGAAATTAACTTACTTAAAAAAAAATTAATGCAATTTAAACCAAGGCAGAAAAAACCATTAGAAGACAAGTTTTTATTTCAAAATAATAATATGGAGTTAGTGAGCACGTGTACACTGTTAGGAATAGAAATTGATTCAAGCGTGAGTTGGAAACCACATGTTGCAAGAGTAGCGTCTAAACTATCCAAGTTCACGTATGCTCTCTCTGAGTTAAAAAAATGCACAGATTTTAAAACTGCCAGAAGTGCCTATTATGCGTATGCTAACGCCTGGTTAAGCTATGGCGTTGTATTATGGGGTAATAGCACTGATGTAAATAAGCTATTCATTTTACAAAAAAGATGCATCCGAATTTTGGTAAATATAACAGACATAGAAAGTTGCAGACCGTATTTTATTAGGCACAGAATACTTACACTTGCTTCTTTATACATATTCGAAATTTGTAAACTGGTACGCAGAAATAAGCATCTTTAGAAACAGTCCAGAGATATTCAGACGCTGACACATGGTTTAAGAAATAAAAATAAATTGGCCTTACCATTCACTAAATTACACTTAGTTAGCTCCGGGACACATCACATGTCCATAAAAATATATAATAAAATACCATTAAATATAAGAAATGTAGAAAAAGATACTTTATTTTTTATAATGTTAAAACAGTTTCTTATTCAAAAATGTTTTTATGATTTAAAAGAGTTTTTTGAAAGTAAAATGTAGATTAAGAAGAGTAGAACCTATATTTCTAATAATTAAAATTGATCTCAAGAAATAATTATATTGTAACTAGATTTAAGTATAAAATTTGCAATGCCCTTGCAGGGTTCATGTTCTGTACTAATGACATAGCTTTAAGACCTTTTATTACAACATGATGCAATAAAGAATATGAATATGAATATATTATGAACATAGAACTATTACCACGAGTTTGACCCCGATTTACGAAAAAGTACACCCGTTGAATCCAAAACGATATCAAGCTGCCAAGAAGGAATTCGAGAGAATGATAAAAGATGGAATTTGTAGACCAGCAAGCAGTCCTTGGGCATCACCTTTTCATGTGGTGAAGAAGAAAAAGGGCGACATTCGGCCTTTACGCTTTTACCGTGCCTTATCGCTATCCTCTTCCTCTTATCCAGGATTTTACGTATATGTTGAAAGGCAAGACAATGTTCTCGAAACTTGATATTGCCATGGCGTACCACGTCATAAATATACAAAAAGAAGATATTCCAAAAACGCCCATCAAAACTCTATTTGGATTGCTCGAGTTTATGAAAATGACGTTTGGCTTACGTAATTCGGCGTAGACTTTTCAGAGATCGTACGAGGCTTATATTACGCTTACTGTTTTATCTCTGATATCCTTATCTGTTTCAATAAAGATGATCATAAGAGCATCTAGAAAGCGTTTAAGAAAGGCTTCAGCAGTACGGAATCACTCTCAACGTAAGCAAGCGCGAGTTTGGCAAGAGCGAACTCGCCTTTTGAGGATACCACGTGGACAGGTACGGGATACGTCCTTGACAAGAGAAGATTGACGTAATAACCAACTTTCCTAAGCCTAAAACCATTCAACAGTTAATGTGGGCATAGTCAATTTCTATAGAGCTAACCTACCGTATGCTACCGAATATCGAAACGTCTTGAATAAGTTTTTACCTGGTGCTAAGAAGGACAAAAAGACTGATTCCACGGTCTGAAGACGCTATTGAATAGTGTAAAAAAATCATAAGAAGCGTTGTAACTCTTTAACATCTTTCGTCGACGTTATCACTGGTACTCATGACCGATTGCTCGGATACGTGCGCTGGCTCAGTTTTACGGCAACAGGTCGATGGAAAATGGCAACTACTCGGTTTTTTCTCTAAAGCCTTGTACAGCTCAGCTAAATTACATTACGTACGATAGAGAGCGGATGGCAATATACATGTCAATTAAGCAGTTCCGCCATATGATAAAAGGAAAATATTTCGTAGTCTAAACCGATCATAAGCCGCTTCGCATTGCACAAGGCGGCATCGAACAACGATACACATCGGCGACTACGCCATCTTGATTTCATCTCGCAGTTTTAAGACCAGTATATGTCTTATCTCTGGAGGAGAAGAAAATACAGTTGCTGATGCGTTGTTTAGAGTTGATGTGATAAGTTTTCTTAGTTTTGTCAATTATGAAGAGTTGGCTACTGAGCAAGAAAAGAGGGAAGAGTTGCTATTGCAATACGGAAAGTTAAGTTTTCTTATTTCTAAGCTGTCCTTTCGGAAATAAAATGTATCGAGGCAAAATCCTTTAATCGTGTTTTTGTTCTGCACGTATAAAGTTATGAAGAAATGTATATCAACTCTTACATCAGTAAGATCTTTTAGCAACATATGAAATTATATATAAAGGGACAATTTTTTCAATTTTTTTATGCATGCCTAACTTTCAGTCCCAACTTAATTCGCTTACGACTTGCCGGAGTAGGGACTGGAATAACACGTTCTAACTCTTCTTCACATTATTTTATTCTTCACCGGAGGACTAATTTCTTCAGCGCTTTCTACCCTTTGAAAGATTTTTTAGCTACATTATCTCACCACTCATTAAAGTAAACACCTCTAGTGATCCGAAAGAATACTTTTACAAGCATTGAAAAGCATAAGCATAACGAACCAATAGCCCGGATTTCAACTATTTACTGACGTATTTTTAACCGACTTCTTGTCACTATCCTGTATAGTAACTTCACTTGCAGGAATATAGGTTATTTTAGAAACTTAAGTTGATTTGAGTAGAGAAAATATCATTATCTCTATGAAATTCACTACTCTGGTCCGATATGACCCAATTCCTGTGATTTTCTGTGACCTTTATCGAGTCAGTCTAGAAGGCCATTTATGGCACCTATGTGTTAATGTTTAGACGATTTCGTTAATTTGTCTTAGGTAGATATTTATATAGCAAAACTATTTGACGAAAAATTTTTAATTATAAAATCTTTTTGGCTATGCATGCATTTGTCATTGGCGTGAGGAGCTGGGTGGGGTGTAGTGGTTTGTGCGCTCTGGATTCAATTACGAAAAGAAAGCAACTTTAGCCATGGTCGTTCTCATTCTACTCGGGAGCATGCTAACTCGTCTTCGGTATTATCTCCACCTCACCATCGCGTACTAAGAAATTTAGTAACTTTTCTTTGTCGTACAGACGATACCACACCAAGTAACAGTTTCACTACAAAAGCTGCCTCTACTATGAAAGGAGTAAGGCCTTTATGGTCTTACTGTTACTCTTGAGATGCTGTCTACCTATTAGCTCAGACCTGGTTCTGAATGCCATACAAGCTTGGCAGGTATAATAGGATTAAACTGATCTGGGTGCCCGGTCATGTAGGAGTGATTGGCAATGAGAAGGCTGACGAACTGGCACGGACAGGCTCGGAAAACAAGTATGTAGGCCCTGAGCCATTCATATGTCTGACACAAAGTTCTATAAACACAGCCATTAAAGAAGAAGTCAACAATAGGCATAGAACTGAATGGAAAAAGGTACCGCGATTAAGACACTCCAAGTCCTTTATGGGGGGGGGGAGGGTAGGGGAATGGAGTAAATACATCTGTACAAACGGCAGAGCACAGGCTCGCTTCCTCACGGGAGCACTCACAGGACATTTTGCGACCAACTACATGCTACACAAAATGCTAAATTTCCCCTGCACAACCTTGTCGGGCATGTGGCGAAGGCCAGGAATCGATGGAACATCTGTGTCAATGCGATGCCCTGGCTAGGATCCGAATGAGTCTTCTGGAAGTGGCGTATCCAAAGCCAGAATACTATAAACTCTTTCACGCCAAAGATATAGTAATGCTTATGGCAGATATATTCAGGACGTGGGAGGAGTGAAGGCAGGGGTATCACAAAAGATCCCGAAGGGTCGAAGTGCATCGTGGCAAAGTCCCGGCCCCATGATAAGATAAGACAAGAACTACCCATATATCATACATCACTAGCTGACCCCGCAAACGTTATTTGCCATAAAAAAAATTGACCATAAAAAAATATAGATAGTAGCGGATTCTCAGACCTACTGAATATACATATATAATAAATTTCCTAGCTGTCCCAGCAAACGTTGTTTTGCAAAAAAAAATACAAAAGAAACAGTAGCCGATTCTCAGACCTACTGAATACCTATTACATATTATTATAAAATTTCATAAAAATCGGTCAAGCCGTTTCGGAGAAGTATAGTAACTTTTGTGACACGAGAATTTTATATATTAGATAAAATTAAATAAAAAAAATCTTAACCTCAATAGCTTTTACATACATAACCGCCTCTGTGGTCTAGTGGTTGAGACCACCTGTCTCAGATCTAGAGGTCCGGGGTTCGATTCCCGTGGGGGCATAAATTTTCTGCTTGGTTTGGTTGGTGGTAGGGCTTTTTTAAGTCCGCCTGGCTAGCTACCACCATCTTACCTAAGTCAGCCGCCATTATAATAATGTTTGCATTGTTGTGTTACGGCAGTTAGAGGTAAGATAGCCAGTTCCTCTGTGGTTTAGGAATCCGGGTGTGGCTCGCTTTCATCGTCGGCCTTATCTTCACTTACCATCAGGTGAGAGGAAGGCCAAGAGTTACCTCGTTAAGGTTAAAAAAAACATTTTACAAAAACTTGGAATTCTAAACCGGGACCACGTGTAGGTAGGTACTTCAATTTCTTCTATAAAAATTAAATTTAAAAAAAAACTTTATTTCAATGGCTCTTACATACATAAGTAACTATAATCTAAGGCCGGGACCTACCTAGTAAGTATATGGTATACCTGTGGCAGGAGGCCTCGTTCTTCCATAAACATGATGTAGTTTAGAAGTGACAAAAGTTTTATTTATATAGTGTCTATTTTATTTTTTATTCTTGGCATCTGATGGCCCCCGGCGAGGTAGTGGTGGCTTAGATGCTAAGACGGAACTGTAAGAGTGTTTCCGTGCTCTACCTGACTTCAGCCAAGAATCCCTTGTGCCGTATATGATCAGGTGTTGTTTAGTTGTTTGCTGTGAGCTTGCTTCATAGCTCCTGAAATTAGCTTGCTAAAAGAAGGTGCATTACTATGATAGTGAGCGGTCACGTTTCACAGTCGCGTGTCATCCCCGGCAACACTACTGATAATGTCGTGTTGATTGCTCAAAAAGGTTTAATTCTCTCTTCAAATAAGACCCAGATTATAATAATACATTATCTACGTCGTCACCTCAAAAAAACCAAGGAGGGTCATCGGGCCGAGTCAATATAACATTACAATCTACGGTCAGTAATGTTTTGTATGCGATCGGGTCTGCGCGGGCGCAGCTGTGACTGTGAGCGTTTGTACGCGAAATTTTACTGTTGTGAATTTGTTAGCCGACTGTTTGTAATAAAGGTGAGTAATTTATAAAGTTTATTGTTGATAATATTTTTTATTTTAGGTGTAATTTATAATCCTGAGCTGGAGATTGATCTGTTTAATACTTATCTGAATACTTTGAAATCCAAACTCATTAAACACTGGTTTGACTTGACTCTCTAATGAACTGGTACAAATTGTAATAGTGTAAAATCACATAGTTTTTTTAGATACCCATATGTGAAAACTGAAATGGTATATAGTTATTTTTGAGACATCCTAAATAATGTTATACAATACTGTAAGCTTTCCAAATAAAGTAAAATAAAAAAAGAATATTATGAGATTTTATCGATTTAGTGTGTAATAAGGTTTGATTTTGATATTGAGTTGTAAAACATTTTTATTTTCTTGTCTTGCTTCACTGAAAATCAGCTACGTCATTAACTGGGTTGAGATCTTTTCAGTATCACTTTTTTACTAATGCTCCATGTTTGTTTGGTAATGTTCCATTTCAGTTCAGTTTATGTGTGGTACATTATTTTTCTACGCTAAACTGAAAAGAAAATACAATTGGGCGGGGAATCCTTATTAAGAGATGACTACTTAAATATTAAGCGCCATAAATTAATTACTCCCAATAAAGTCTCTTTTAAATTGTATTACTTTTAGCAAACTCTGTTATCTTTTTTCTGTCTGGGGTTACATACCACCATGAGCTCACTGAAGGAAACCATAGGAAGAATATTATTATTTATTTACTAGGTTAATAATAAATTGAGCAACGACTAGATGCCAATTAATGAATTGGCATCTAGTCGTTGAATAGATCCCAACCTCAGAGTTTGTAGATGATGACTTAGTATTTTTGTTGATTAGGTTAGGTTAGTATGACGCTCAATTAATCTGTCAAGTGGCGTTATTCCTCTGGAGCTCTATGACATTTGAAAAACCAATTGTGTCTGGAATCTAATGCAAGACGGATTAAATACATACATTTTTACTATATTTTTTTTGATTATAGGTTTTGAGAAGTGGATTACTAATAATAACTATTCTTACACTCTCTGCTAACCAAAATTAAGCGTCATTAATAACTTGTGATATAGATACTAGATAAAGGAGAAATTTAGATAGTAATATTTGTACAAATGTATTCTTAATTTAAGAAATATGCTAAATAAACATTAACATCGATTACTCGTAAACAAATGTTTTACTCGGCATAGGCTTGGGCAATTCGATATTTTTTCAGAAAACTATCGATATTTATCGCCGATATTTTTATTTTCGATATATCGATATTCGATATTTTTTTTCAGGATATCAAATTCGATATTTTTAAGAGTGCGTCGTCGATGTCACATCATGTATCTACTACTACTACGATCTCTAAGATTATAAAAGATTAAGTTTAGGCTAGATGGCTTAGTTGCCTCCGTCTCAAATCCAAAGAAACTAGCTGTCCCGAACCGATATATTTGTCCAGCAGTGGACTTGCTTTTAAATTTTTTAAAATAATAGTGAAAAAGCACCTTTTGGGCCTATTTTCGCAACAGTATAGCACCAACTCTATACAGGGTATTTTTTTGAGTTGGTGCTAAACTGTTCCAGAAAGAATAGAAAGTCAAGCACCGCCTTCAAAAATACTTTTTTATTAGATTATGAGTTCCTCACTTTATTTTTTGTCTTTTTAGTACTTTAAGGGAGGTATATTTTATTCAAATAACTTGTTTTTAAATAACTATTTCATTTTTAGTTATTTCAGACACAACTGATTTTTCCATTGTCGTAGACCTCCAAAGGTAAAACGCCGCTTGACAGTTTAAATTACTTTTTATATCTTAATTTTTTATTTAGTTAAGCTACTACTTAACTGAAAGCCAACATTTAAATAACATGCATATTGATAGGCTTTAGAATAACGCCGTCAAGCCAACGATGCGTTTTCTTTGTGACTTAATTAACTATCTATTAAACTCCTGAACCGATTGCATATCTAGTCAAAAAAAAACATTTTTATTAATCCGAGGTAAAATTTTGAGAAATGCTGGGACAAACATACAAACATGGACTTAAAAAAATTGGCACCTATGTTAGCTAGCTGATATGGACTAACATATACAAGAACTGTGCGATTCTGACAATATTACACTCATACGTATCAACTTGTTAACCTCTTTTTTTCAAGTCGGTTAAAAATACCGATATATCAAAATGTCGATATTTTCTCACGATATATATCGATAGTTTTGTAAAATATCGATACGATATATATCGATATTTTTTTCATTCGCCCATCCCTAACTCGGCATACAAACATCTACCCATTCCGGGATTTGATTCCGGGACCTCAGACAGGTGTACTTACTCGACAGATTGTCTATTCACTTATTATAGAGATTATAATAATAATAAATACGCAGCTTTTTTATATAACATGAACCTAGACACAACTGCTTTCTACAAATATAAACCACAAACAGTAGATGGTACTAGAGACACCTCAGTATAAATTATATTGGGACAGAAAAGGACCAAAGTAGGCATTTTAATGAGCTAGTGTTATGGATACTAGATAACGATAATAATATTACAATAATATTACATAATACAATAAACAAACAAACCATCCATGACTCGAGAATAAATTTTCGTACTCATTATACAAACATCTGCACCTACCGGGACTCGAACCCGGGACCCCTGACCGAGTAGCCTGTGCTAGGGGTACTGATCAACATGGTGTGATATGCCATCGGTTCTTATGAGTTTTTTTTTATAATACAAAGAAGAATAACTTGCTTATTATTAAAAAAAATTTTTTAATAAAAAGCAAGTTATTCTTAAAATAAATCTATAAAAAAGTAAAATAATTCTAAGAATGTTATAGAGGCGTTGATGGTATTATGTATGTATGTAATACAACAACAAATTAACAAACCTTTATTCAAAGCTTACCTTTTGCAATGATTAATGCCATTAGAGGAAATAAAATTAGTACTTATCAGTATGAGTCAATGCATATGTCTTTTGGGAATTAGGCAATTAGACCACGATAATTAGATACAAGGACCAAATCTGGGAATTCTGCGATACAAATAAGGTAGATCCATGCTATTTGACTAATATGTATTGCATATTCTTTTTAAATATTTATTCTTAACGCGGCATGAGGAGCTCGGTGGCGTAGTGGTTTGAGAGCTCTGGTTTCGATTACGAAAACAAAGCAACTTTCGCCATGGTCGGTCCCGAGATGGGTCAATCAAATTTATAATCTCGAGCTCCTCCGTGCTTCGGAATTCACCGCTTTAACTCACTAACCCGCATTGGGCCAGAGTGGTGGTGTTATGGTCTAAACTCCTCATGTGTTTCTTCCATCTAGGAAGGCCAGTGCCCAGCAGTGGGACGTATGTAGGCTGGTGATGTGGGGTACTTAGCTCTTGGCTTTCATGTCACCTGTAAGTGATAAGACCGAAGATAGAAGCGAGCTCCACCCGGATTTCTCATCCTCAGAGGAACTGGCTACATCTTACCTTCAACTGCCGGACTACAACAATGCGGTTAACATTATTGTTATGGTCTACCGCCATAGCAATAATTTTAATAGCATTGTTTATTTAGATTTAGGTACGCTAACCGAACTAACTTTCAAATTGAACCACCATTGATAAGTATTCAACTATAAGACCTCAAAGGCAGTTAAACATTTACTACTCAGTAGCGTCACTGCGAAGAAAACAACAACTAGATTATAGGTGTGACACTTCACCACACACCAGTCACACCTATAATCTAGTAATAAAAATATTACTATACATATTCCCACACTAACGCCTATTATCAAGGACAAACTAATTGGAAAATGGGGTATAATCATTTTATATTTCTCCCACATTACCGTGGTTTTTTTTTATACAGCTAGATGACAAACAAGCTGATGGCCCACCTGGTGGTAAGTGGTAACCACCGCCTATAGACACCTGCAATAACAAGGAAAAAATCTCTTGGTATTGCAGGTGCGTTGTCATCCTGAGGCCTAAGGTGAAATGCCTTCCATATACAGTAATTACACTGACTACCTTTCCCTTCAATCCGAAACACAGCGAACTGTTTCACGGCTGAAATAAGAAAGGCGGTGGTACCTACCCAGACGACCCTACATACGGGCCTAACACCTAGTAGTCATATTGTTATATTTTACTGTATATAGTATGAAAAGTTATTAATGCAAACTCGTGCTCTGCACGCTCATTCGAGTGTCAACGTTTCTATATAATTACGTTTTGTTATCTATTGATAAATTATTGATTTATTATTAATGAATCTCTTTAAGACTTATGCCTGACTCGATAACTTTTCGATTGGTAAGTAAATACTGGTGAAACTAGGAGACTGGCGCAGGGACTTTCCGTTCTCTGCCTCCAAAGAGCTTCAGATCACTGCTAAGTATCGTAAAATGGGACCTTTTAAGTGAACAATAATTTTTGTTGTCAGTTATATTCCCAGTAATAAAGGTCTTGATTTCGTTCGGGTCGATTATGCGTCTCCCGTGAATGTGCTATTTGGTTTACTATTGTAAAAAAAACGTATGATAAATGATCATTTTCCAAACAACGTTTGAAAAACTAATCATTTGACAAACTTTCATTTCTCAAACATATTACTTTAAAAAGAATCATTATTTTGACAAAATACCGTTTTCGCAAATGTTTTACTTAGAAAATATTTCAATTGTTAAAATATTATTTTAAAAACTTTCAGACTAAACAATTCGTTTGCCAAATTGGTGATTTTACAAAAAGTAAGAGGATAAATTATTAGTTTGACGAAAACACAAGAGTTCTGTCACGGCTCCGGCATTACGGGACTCCGGCGGTCCCTCGCGTGCTAATCGTCGCAGATGGCTTTCGCTCAGCACCGCTCTGCTCTCTAGCCCGCGGGCCGCCTCGCCCCTCCATGCCTACGCGCTTTTAAATTGCACTCTAGGGGTAGGGCAAACAAGTATCACGTGGTGTCGGGGTTGGCTGAGTCGGATTTGCCCCGAAGTAGAAATTATCAAAGAGAACGTTGCATGACAAAATCATTATTCAAAGTGAAAGTTCTGTCAAACAAACGTTATAATGAATGTTGTTAGAGCAAACAATTGTTATATGAAATAAAATTTTAGGTAAAATTAAATTAGATTATTTGTCTTTATAATTAATGAAACATCTATCATTTGAATGTTATTTCAATTGAAATTATAACATCTGTTTTATATTACCTAAACTTACACTAACTAACCTTCTTCTGTGTAAGAAAGATTGTTGTGTTAACCTAGATTTTGGTAAATAAAATATTTACCCAGCATTGCATTTTGTCAAATGTTATTTATGCTTTACATTGTTTTGCCAACTAACATGTTTAAAAAATAATCAATTTGTGAAATAATGTTTTAGCATAATGAAATTTTTTTAATGAATAGATTGTCTAATGAGTAGTTTATTAAAGAATAGTTTGTAAAATGATAAATTTATCAAGTATAATTTTGTCAAATGTTGTTTTTCAATTGAAAATTTGTTTTTTGTCAAATGATTGGACACCGAGCGATTTACTATCATTATAGTGCGGCATTCCCGTACGCAATACCTGCACAGGTAAAGATCAAAATCACTAAGATTCTTTTGGAAATAAAACTAACTTACCGATTACTTTACAGCGGTCGTGGTCACGGGAAGAGTATATTTTGTCAAATATCTTTGATAAGTTTTGACAACTTAACTGTACCCGTATAATAAAAAATACTACTACCCCAAGTCCATTTTTTTTTATTTTCCTGTTAGCTTAAATAACACTCACACTGTTTTAAAATATATACGTACTTTTTTTATATTTTTTTTAATAAATTTTCTTTATTTTACACGTTCACGTAGTTTTTATTAGAATACTGTGCCACGCTTATATCAAAAATAAATCCCAAAATTGTATCAAAGAAAGAGTCACCTGTGACTCCTGAACTTATTCCTAAAGTTCATCGTGAGTCGTATGTGACTCATTGGACAGTTAAGTTGTTAAGTTAACTACCGTCACTTTGTGTTATATTTTGAGCGGTCAGATTCACACATACGGAGCTTACGGTGTCAGTTTTTTGGACAGTGTGAGGAATGGCTTGGGTTATTATTCGCATGATGGGATCCTAGGCTGGCACACTCCAACCATCTTCTCTATTGAAATTAGGATCTTTTTTAATTTCAATAGCCTCACGTAACATTCGTGTAAAACAACACTATGTGCACTTATATTAGTATCCTGTTTAACAAAGTTTATGTTTAGTTTACAGTAGCCTTTTAATGCTCTAATAATTGCTCTAGAATATTTTGTTCTGCATACTTATATTATAGCAATAGTCAGACAAAGAATAAAGCAAGCTTTTCTAACAAATACCGACTTCCAATATTTTTAATAATAGTTAACCAATGAATAAAAACGAAGCAATATTTAATTGATTGTGTAACTTAGCATTGTATTCTAACTTTAAACTTATCAGAACGGGTCGGGTCATATGTCTGATAAGAAACACGAGATTTTATATTTACTGCGAAAAATTAGTACATGTCTTCCTTCTATTAACAAATCTGACCATTGCGATATATTATTTATTATTCCATGCATTTATCGTACATTGCTATATTTATTATGCCTGCTCCATAAAACTCAGGTCTCGTCTTGCGTGGAATATTGCTCGCACTTGTGGGATGGCTCCGCCAAGTACCTCCTCGATGCCCTGGACAGATTGCAGCGTCATGCTGTCCGTATCGTTGGCGATGTAGAGGCCACGAACAACCTTGAGCCTCTGTAATTGCGTCGAGACATTGCGTCGCTTAGCGCCTTCTATCGGCTATATCACGGAGAGTGCTCTGAAGAGCTTTTTGACCTTATCCCACCTTCCCCTTTCCTATTTAGGAGCACGCGTGCCGGTCTTCGAAGTCATCAATTTACTGTCTCCACCTCAACATAACGTACAAAGGAATTTAATAGCTCGTTTCTTTGTCGTACTTCCAGAACCTGGAATTCTTTGCCAGCACATGTGTCCCTCCTTCCTATAACATGGGTTTCTTCAAAAGAGGCGTGAAAAAGCACAATTAGGGCCGGCGAGGTGGAGGCAGCTAGAGCAGTGTCTGAACTGCACTAGCTGTCTTCGCATTTGGACTCTTCTTACCGCTTCACATCAGGTGGTGTTGAGTCTTGTGTCGTGCTTTGTATATTAAAAAAAAATCTTTAAATAATTAACGCCACTGACCGCAGACAATTAAAAGTCTTATAATAGGACATTATCCGAATACTGTTAACTCGCTGACCGCTAATGTAATTATTGTATATTATTAAGTTTCGTAATTTTATTTTAAACATTATTATTTAATTAGGCGTACATATACCTTAAAGTTTTTAATCAGTGGTCGATATCAAAAGTTGCTATGATGACCACCTTACAAAAATTACAACTAAATAACCATTCAATAATAATATTAAACCGCTAGCTAAAGCAATACAAATAAACGTCTTTTGAAGGATTTCAAAATGAAAAGGTTGAACGATGACTACGACCCCATTGAATGCATCACCAGGTCAATTATATCGTCTGAAGAACATCACATACAGAAACACACACGCGCAAACGTGCATGTAGATACGCTCACCGTATGCATAAATATAAGACGCTAATATTTAAAAAGTGTGAGTATAAATAGCAGAAAGTTCTGTTCACAAAGATCTTTTATTTCAGGCACAGGGGTGCGATTCTGTAACGAATCTCGCACCTCACTTTGCAAGTCACTTCGAATTCAACTGTCAAATAGAGCAAAAAATGTATGAAAATTTGCTCTATTTGACAGTTGAATTCGAAGTGACATGCGAAGTGAGGTGCGAGTTTTGTTACAGAATCGACAGGCAGTTAAGTGAATTAACAAAACTTGGACCCTTTAAAATACAATTAAAAATAAATTATGCTAAATCATTTTCATGGAATATACACTCGTCAATCAATAAAGCCATAAGAAAACAATATACATTCTGCGTAGACATGATACAAAACCTTACTTTTGAGGTAAACGTCATTATACAAGTCGTTCAAAATCACCCCATGTTCAGAATAACACCATCTCCCCTACTCTTCAACAGATCTTTGAATCTAGAAACAAAACATTTATTTGTCTTATTGACACATAAAACGTTTTGGAGCGTTAAGTGGCGAAGGTGATGATCCTTGAACGACATTATCCGGTAAGGTCGCCTGCAATCATTGAGCTATACGTTCCTGCCACGTGTAGGAGCAGACGGCTCAAGTTAAATCTGTGGCACGTGGTTGAAATAATTGAGAACCGTCAAACAAATGAAACATAAACTGAGATACATTGCCACAAGATAGGTTATTAGAAATTCTGTTTGATATGTATTTTTAGGGTTCAGTTGAATGATTTCAAGAACATGTCTCTGATCTCATTAATATTACCCTTACTCTGACCTTGTAAATATAGCATCTAGATTTAAGACCCATGAATGAAATAAATGATGAGTTTGAATTTGACCCTCCGCTTAAACCAGCATCTGTTCAATGATTTCAAGAGATTTCTCATTTGATTTGTCACAGATAAGAGAGAGGAGTCGCCATGGTGTTACAGCAGCCATCCAAAGGCAGAGCATCCATCTTGGTGCTGCAGAACCTTACTGTGAGAAAAAGACGTGAGTTTTTTTTTATAAAATTAGACGACAAGCAGACTGGATTGGCCCTCCAAGTGGAATTGGCTATAGTTGTCTATAGACACCTGCAATGACAAGGAAAAATCACTTGGTATTGCTGTTGCGTATGGGTCTTCTCGAGTCCAAAGATACCCCGCAAATATGCTGGCTATCTTTTCCTTCAATCCGAAACACAGCGAACTCTTTTACGGCAGAAATAGGAAAAGCGGTGGTATCTAACCAGACGACTCTACATACAGGGCCTACAACCTAGTTAGTACCTATAGTATAAATAATGTCTCTTTTACCCTTTGTTTAAGTTTTTATGAGGGTTGTACACGTCATATCAGCAATATAGTTCACTGAATACCGTAAATATAGATTAGTTCGTTCAAAATTTAAAAGTTATTCTAAAAAATAAATCAAAGGCAGATCCCCTTTGATTTATTTTTTAGAAAAGACGTGTCGTAAATTATTGAAACAAATAAATCTCTTGCAAAGTCGTGCTTTCGTTTTATTAATAACCGGTAGAGGTAAACTGTATCAAATGTGTGTAGAATAATTTGTGAATAATTATTCAGTGATAGATATAATGGTATAATCAGTGCATACTACATATACTAAAAAAGAAAAGTTCCTTTGACCGGAGTGCCAGGACCGATCAATGTTACTCCCGGTAATGCCGACGCGGCTGCTCAGGACTACCTCAACCTTTGTTCTTTTCATGGCATGCTCCCCGAACACACGTTGCCTACAAATCTTAACAAATCACTTAAAATTTATTTACCTTCACTTGCACTCAAAAATAACCGATCACAATGCTGCCCTACTTACTATTAATTATAAATTATCTAAAATTAAAAACAATCGCACATTGTCTAAATTAAATATAAATAAACTTAAGAGGACTTGCGCAACATTGACTTCGCCCCAGTTTACAATACCGCTGACCTGAAATTTTGTATGCTTTATCTTATAGAAAACATACAACATGTGATTCAGGAAAAAAATGATTGAAGAACAAAAAATACAATTTGAAACCGTGGATTACTCCAAGTGTCTTTCGATGTATGAAACGCCGGAATCTCCTGCACATGAAAGCTAAATCTAACCCAAATAATTCAATACTTCAAATATAGTTCGAAAGGTACCGCAATTTTGTAACGACGACCAAATTGCAATAGAAAGATACACTTTCTTTGGAGTTCCCCAAGGAAGTATTTTAGGTCCTCCCTTATTTTTGATTTAAATAAACGATCTTATGCGGATGACACTGCTCTCCTTTTTTCAGCCGCTTCAGAAGAGGTCTATAAACATGCACAACACGGGTTCAATATTGTTAATAAATGGCTTAATCACAATTTACTAACACTGAATTCAGATAAGACAAACTTTGCTAAGTTTTCCATGCGCAAAGTAATGTCGTATGCTCCAAAACGTATGTATGATGAGTACGAGCATATTGTGTTCATTTTTATATATATTATAATTTATATAGGTTACTTAGTATCCATAACATAAGCTCTAAATGATGCTTAAGCTGCGCTAGATAATGAGTGTGAGTAATTTAGTTAAAAAAAATATACGACAAAGCTGGCCAAAAAGCGTACTGTCCGCCTGACGGAAAGCAGTTACCATAGCCGTAGCCTCTACAGGCTGTTAGGGAGACGCCCTCGAAAACGAAGGCAGGTGGCCGTGCTCGTCAGCCTAAACAAGATTTGATGAAAAATAAAATTGAAATTTTGATAAAAAGGTCAGCTGTTTCATACAAACAGGCCGTGTAGATATTACAATTTGTATTCGGTTAAACAGCTGTTTTTTTTTCGCGATTTCAAACTTATTTTCTAGCAAGTCGTGTTAAGGTTGACCAGCACTGCCACCAGACCTGCCTTCGTTTTCGAGAGCGTCCACCTAATATCCTGTAGATGCTCGTATGGTGGAAAGCAGTTACAATGCCTCGTAGCATCTTAAGCACTACACTAAGGAATTTTTATATCTTTTTGTATATCTTTACAGAGCCCTTCATCAGGATTGTGTATGGTGGCCTGATGGTGATTATTGGGCTCACAATGATCATTGTCGATCCTCTACAGTTGCTTACTAGCTGGGTAAGTATTTGATTCAATATAGTCATTATATTATTAAGCTTCTCCATCTCAGCCAAACGCTCACACACAACTGAAAATATATTGTATTTCATACGTGCTGATTCCCTAATCATTATCTTACCTTCAACTTCCTGGGCCTCGATCGCGCTAATTTACATTGTATTTACCAAAGCAAATGTGAAACGTTCCCTTGCGCACAATTTGTGTTGCGCGAAACCAACCAATTGAGTTTTTTTACGGAACATACGTTGATATCTTTGATTATAATTATATTACATATTAATTAAGTTCAAATAACATCAATTAATAAAATAAAAACTTTCTAAATTGAGTAAAATATCGATCGGGTTTTTTCAGCACCTAGATAGAAATACGTTACTATGGCAACCATCTAAAGGAACGTATTTTCCGCTGTCAGTCGCACGTTTTTGATTTAGTTAGTGCATAAGCAACTTTTCATAAAACGTCAAAAATGTTTGTTGGACAGCGAATATACGTTCTCATAGATGGTTGCTATAGTAACGTCTTTGTATCTAGGTGCTGTCAAAAACCGATCGATATATTTCTTTATATTTACTCAATTTAGAATGTGTTTATTTTATTAATTTATGTAATTTAAACTTTACATACGTAATACGTTTAAAATACATAATATAATTATAATCAAAGAAATCAACGTATGCTCCAAAAAAACAGCTAATTGGTGGCCGTTTAAATGTTTCGCGCAACACAATCGGGGCCCTGAACACAACAAAGCTGTTAACATTATTGTTATAGTGTCCGGCTTAGGTAAGATGGTGGTAGCTAAGCAAGGCACTCTAACGAAAAGCCCTATTACTAACCAAAACAAGAAGAACACTTCTACCCCTACAGATAATTGAACCCCGGACCGCTAGATCTGGTAGGAGGCGGAGGTAGAGGTTTCAACCAAAAACCACAGTGGCTGTTAAGTTGTAATAACCTGATCCCCCAAAGCAACTTTAGCCATGGTCGACCCCGGGATTGGTCAATCAAAATACGTAATCACGAACTCCTCCGGGCTTCGGAAGGAATGTTAAACCGTTGGTCCCGAATGTCACTGCAACTGTTTAAACCCACCAACCCGTTGGGGCAGGGTGGTGGTGTTATGGCCCAAACTCCTCATGTGTGTCTCTCATGTAGAAAGGCATGTGTCCAGCAGTAGAACGTAAATAGGCTAATAATGATGATGATGGTAGCGATGATGAAGTAAGAATTAATCATGTTAAATCTAAGCTTGATATCATCCTTATCGCCAAATTAGAAGGAAAAGGTCGTAATGATACGATTACAAGGTAAAACAATTACATGATGTCACTGCGAGAATAAAAATTTAAACTTAGCTTGAACAGAATAGTAATAAGTAACGATAAGCGATTTTAAACTTTCGGTCACTTCATGACTTTTTAACCGACTTCAAAAAAAGGAGGAGGTTATCAATTCATCTGTATGTTTTTTTTTTATGTTTGTTACCTCTGAACTTTTGACTGGGTGAACCGATATTGATGATTCTTTTTTGTTCGATGCGGAATAGTTCCTATTTGGTCGCATAAAAAATTTTTGGAAATCCATTGGGTAGTTTGGTTTTTAAATAAAAAAAAAACTGGAAAAATTAAGTCGTCTACATATGCGAAGTTGCGGATATTTGCTTTCCTATGAATTTTTAGTGAAATTATACGATATTAGAAAAACAATATAAGTTCACGGTCACCCATCTAGCTTTGACCTTCAAAAGTTATCACTAAAAATTGTAAAAAAAAAAATTAAACAAAAAATAAAACCGACTCCAAAAAACTGAAAAGGATAATAGTACATTATGGTACAAGTGTGTAATGTTGGTGATTACCGCTGAGGCGCATTGAGGCCCGAGCCGTCAGGCGAGGGTCTTAAGGAGCCGAGGACGGTAATCATCAATACACACGTGTATCATACAACGTTTTTCAACACACTTCTGAATAAAATAATACTTAAATAAAAAAACATTTTACATAGTAGATAAAAAGTTTATTTAGAGAAACAATTAGTAAATGTGCAGTTAGTAAAATTATAATTAACTATTTTTGATGATATAGCGGTCTCATCAGATAGATTATTTACTGAAATACTTTCATGTTCTATTGTTATTTGTGATGGTTCATTATTCGTGTAGGTAGGTGAAATCCAATCATTGGATGTACTTGGTATTTCGCTAGTAGGATGCGTCTCATAATCAAGTTTAATTCTTTTTGTGATTTTCGCACAAATTTCCTTCTTGTTTTGTATGGAATCTTCTACGTATGATTCTGCTACATTGCTACACATAAATCATTTTCTTCATAAATTGTATTTGCAGACATCTTAATTAATAACTAACTAAATAACTTCAAAAGAGAAAACGAGACGAGTTGTGAAAAATGTTTCGTGATGGCGGGAAAAATTAATTAGTTTTCCTATGCGCGCGCATCGGCCATAGACTAAAAAATTAGGTTTCTTTTTTTTGGGCTTTTCGCGGATAGCTTTTTAGCAAAAATGTAAGCGTAACTCAACCAATAATATTAAAGAAAGAAAGAAATAAAGAAAAATATTTTTATTTGACATGCACATAACAAACAACAACAAGAAGCTTAAACAATAAAAAAAAAAAAAAATAGACAAATACAGACAGTTTATACTTAACAATAAGTGCAGTCAACAAGGCCCAATCTCAGCATAAAACTTTTGCGACATTATAAAAAACGTCGCAGAAGCGCTGTTATTATGATAGGGCCTTGGGCGTGACTTTGGATTTTAAACTACATATACTTACACATATACATAAATACAAAAAAATACATATACTTACACATATACATATAGATAAGTGACATAAACTCAATCACATCAGACATGGCTGTATGGGCATTAGTTCCTTTTGCCTTCCCATTACAGGGAGATTTAACAACAAAAAAAGAAAAAAAATATATATTGGCAATTTTAATTATTAAAAAAAAACTATTACTCACTAGTGAATAATAGTAATGAAAAAGTCACAGTTTGATTATAGGTGTCATTATGTGCCTAATTGCCATGGGATTAGAGCCACTTTATGAGGAAGTGTGTTGAAAAATAATTAAATTTTAGTAAGTAGGCACTCATCCCCTAAGAACATATTTTTGGAGTTGGTGCTAAGTTGTTTCCAGAAACCATATATAGTGAAGCACCGACTCCAAAAATATGTTCCTAGGGGATGAGTGCCTACTTACTAAAATTTTATTATTTTATCCTTTTCAGTTTTTTGGAGTCGGTTTTATTTTTTGTTTAAATTTTAACTGAACACCAAAACTTATAAAAAAATTCTAAATCTAAATATTTTTCCGTTATTCCTTTTAACGGTTCATTTTTTGCTCTATCTACTATCAATCAATCATTTATTACTTAGGATGTTACAAAGGTAATGAGACCAGTATTGTGGAGTCGGGCACGCAATTTAAGGGCCAGGAGAGAGGAAACGTACTATGTAATTATATGTAGGGTATATTCAAACTTATTCATAATAAATAAAATTAATAATTATCATTACAATGAATTAAACATAATTCAATTGAAATTATTTATTATTGACTGTATATGTTAAATAATTAAAACTTAAATATTATCAATAAAGAATCAGGAATTTTTTTGATTGTCTTATCAATTTTGAAAATGTCAGGTAATTTGTTATATATTTTTATTATATTTTATTAGATACCTACATTTCTTAATAAAACAAATGACTATTAAATATACTTCAATGGAAATTCATTATTATTATTAGTATCCTATGTATGTAATAACAATAAAGAATTCATTAATATCATAATAGCATTTATTAGTTAGGAATTGTTTTGTCCTAAAAATACATTGTCATTATTAACAGTTTTTAATTTGTCGGGTTTAGTTATTATATATGTATTATAGAGGTAGCCAAAGGCACTCGTAGAGTTAAATTTCAATCGGGAAGTTGGTACTACTAATTTATTTTTATGTCGTATTGAGTATTCGCTTGGTACATCTTTACGTTTTGAATAAAACTGTTTTTATTTCCTAACGAATTTCCATATCACTATTATGTTTAAACTAGGGAAGGTTAATCATACTAATATTATAAATGCGAAAGTGAGTTTTTTGTATGTTTGTTTGTTTGTTTGTTACACTTTCACACCTAACCACCGATTTAGATGTGAATTAGTATGGAGATAGTTTGAGAACCTGGAAATAATATACTATACTTTTAAGCCAGTACTCTATAACTGAGAAAATATGGTCTACAACTATCAGTCTAATCTATATTTGCTATGATTCAGATCAGCTTCTTTTTTAAGATGAAAAGAGTTGAGAGAGACTATTAGGGAATAAAATTATGATCAAAGAGAACATAAGGTAAAAAGAGCTCCTATTAAGGCAGTATTTGAAATGAGTGGTATTTTTATTCTTATCTATGTGATATTTGACGACCGGCTGGCCGAGTGATCTGTGCTCCTTGGTAAACAGGCTACTCGGTGAGGGGTCCCGGGTTCGAATCCCAGTAGGAGCAAATGTTTGTATGATGAGTATGAGCATTTGTTAACAAGTCATGGATGTTCTTAATTTTTGATTTTAACATTATTCTAAATGTTTGAAAAATTACTTAGTAATTAAAATAGAATAAAACTAGAAAAATTTCACGTCCTGAGGCAGGAATCGAACCTGCGACCTTTCGCTATCCGGGCGACTGCTCTGACCACTGAGCCACCCAGGACTTGGGATATCCCTGTGAAATTCTTCTAGTCTATCTTGTATTTGCGTTTATGAGCTAACGTCCACCCTACAATGTCGAAATATTCTATTTCAACATCCGAAACGAGTATTTTTACAAATACCGACAAATCGGTTAAGTTGGGGCAGTGCTTTTAAATATTCTTAATTTTTGATTTTAACATTATTCTAAATGTTTGAAAAATTACTTAGTAATTAAAATAGAATAAAACTAGAAAAATTTCACGTCCTGAGGCAGGAATCGAACCTGCGACCTTTCGCTATCCGGGCGACTGCTCTGACCACTGAGCCACCCAGGACTTGGGATATCCCTGTGAAATTCTTCTAGTCTATCTTGTATTTGCGTTTATGAGCTAACGTCCACCCTACGTCCACATTATTTAGAATAATGTTAAAATCAAAATTAAGAATATTTAAAAGCACTGCCCCAACTTAACCGATTCGTCGGTATTTGTAAAAATACTCGTTTCGGATGTTGAAATAGAATATTTCGACATTGTAGGGTGGACGTTAGCTCATAAACGCAAATACAAGATAGACTAGAAGAATTTCACAGGGATATCCCAAGTACTGGGTGGCTCAGTGGTCAGAGCAGTCGCCCGGATAGCGAAAGGTCGCAGGTTCGATTCCTGCCTCAGGACGTGAAATTTTTCTAGTTTTATTCTATTTTAATTACTAAGTAATTTTTCAAACATTTAGAATAATGTTAAAATCAAAAATTAAGAATATTTAAAAGCACTGCCCCAACTTAACCGATTCGTCGGTATTTGTAAAAATACTCGTTTCGGATGTTGAAATAGAATATTTCGACATTGTAGGGTGGACGTTAGCTCATTAACGCAAATACAAGATAGACTAGAAGAATTTCACAGGGATATCCCAAGTCCTGGGTGGCTCAGTGGTCAGAGCAGTCGCCCGGATAGCGAAAGGTCGCAGGTTCGATTCCTGCCTCAGGACGTGAAATTTTTCTACTTTTATTCTATTTTAATTACTAAGTCATGGATGTTTATATATTTTATTATTATCATTATTTCTCCGTTATCTAGTATCCCATAACACAAGCTCTTAATGATGCTTACTTTGGGCTAGATAATAGGTATGAATATTATTACTATTATCTGTTAATCGCGTTATTAAATTTGGTTTACTGTTACTTCGGTGGTAAGACATGCTAACCTTGAGCTCATCCTGTACCATCAAATAGTCTGCCAGATAAAGTCTTTAGAAACTTACAGCTGATGTAGTGTGTTTGGCCTCATAAGAATTGTCTCAATTGTGGTGTGGTGATCAATGAGTCCGCGGATTAATAATAATTTTCAATTTTATATTATATGTCTATTATAGGTAAGAATATAAATGTGTCTCCCACAAATTATTATCCAATGGGACAGTATTACAAAATAGGTATCCTATTTTTTAATCCAGACTATGTACCTATCTCTGTGACAAAGTTCATCCATTCAATAACTTTGCCGTTATTGAATAAAAACGAGTCCAAAAAATATTACAACTTTGTATGGGTACAAAGTTGTAATATTTTTTAGACAAATTAAGTTTACGCTTGTTCTGTCATTTCTAACAATATGCAATCTTGTCGTAGAATTGAGTTTTATTTTGCTTTATTTTCACTGATAACTGTTGTAAAAAGTCAAAGTTGCGGATGATAATGATGTGGGTACCTACACGCATCATATCGTATATTTGTTTCTGGCTAATTTATATTAGAATAACGTAGTAATTATTATATGCGCAATTAAAAAGTTTTAAAATTTTTATTTTCATTCTTATGTTTTCCTCAATCAATATGTTCAGCTCAGTTTAGGTCTTCAGAGAAAAGTTGAGGGATATTTTTTACTTTTGATAAAATAATAAATAGATAAGTATACAGTTGATTCTCATTTTTGCTCTACGTTTTGTGCTTGTATTTATGTCTAGTTATAGGAGTGTGTGCGATTTCTAAGTATAAAGGAGGTGTTTCATATCCTGCCAGTCATGATATGTACACTATCTCAAAAAATCAGGAAAAATCTCCTGAATCCGGGAAAAATACTACTAAGTTTCGTACCACAAAACAAGAAAATGGACACTAAAGAAATTTTCTGCATATTTTTGCCTATTTTTAATATGGTGTACATAGACCTACTGGCCGGGTCTCCATACATTTTGGGACGCTTTTGTTGATTATATTTTTCTTATCTGTGGATCTTATATATTGCTTTTAAATCTGCATGTTTCCAAATTACAGACACAATTGATTTATCAATTGTCAAAGCGTGGGATATTCGTGGGATAACGCCGCTTGTAGAATTAAATGAATAAATAAAATATGTATTTTGAATCGCTGAGTTTATGGTTTTCAAATTTCTTGTGATGTCGGTTGTGGCGCGTGGTTCCCAGAGTGCAATCTATCTCCGTGAAAAAATCATCTAAATAGTTTCAGTGGTTTTAGAGTTTGAAAGCATGGCAGTCAGAGTTACTGAGCTATTTAAAATAAATAAATATAATTATGATGCAGTATGGATGGATTCTTCTGTGAAGCAACCACATAAATAGCCACCAATAGATTCTATTGTGCGTGAGCGCCATGGGGCTCAGACAAAACTTATCAAAGCAGGCAAACGAAATAAATTTTCAGCCAAGTTACAGATTGCATGGAAAATACAAGGGTATCATTCTATTATTACATTCACTGTTTGAAATGCCGTTATTTTTAAAACATAACTAACTACGATGAAAGTGATGAAACACTAGCTATAGCTGGACAGGTCAGCCATGTTTTGTAATAAGGGCACTCTGTTTCAGAGTAATACAATAACATAATATTATTAGAGGTCGTGCTATTGGATCCATTTATTGTCTTTGATACATAGGGTATTATAATAATTGGGTAATATAAATAATAATTATTATTATTATTATTATATATTTATTGAGCAAAATACACTGTTACGGATACATATAAGATTGGAATAAAAACATTACACCTAAACAAGTAACACAAATATTATGCAGCATCCGTTACCGAACTAGGTGGAGGGCCTGTATTTCGGTATCCAGCGCCTCTATCCTCCAAGACTCCAGTTAGTGTTAAGTTGCAATTTATACATCAAATTATTGACATGAAATTAGCAGTTTTTAAAGAAATAATATGTTTTTGTAAGTGGCAAACCATTTCTATGAACTAATATAGCCCATGTTTCTATTTACTGTCGTATTGACGTCACCATCCTGTATAAATCAACTCATATTTCAATCTCTATTTTATAACGCTCCCAACATAAAGATATGCATAGTAAAGTTTTGTTGCCAAGCAATTTTTATGATTTTACTAAAAATAACAGAGGTTGTGTGGTAAATAAGATAGGCCATCATTGTCTGTAGAGAGTATATTGAGACCAGCCGTAAGTGAATTATAGTGATTGCGTGGAAACACAACCATCAAAATTTTCGCATTCATAATATTATTTCCTTCCGCATCTGTCCGCGACGTCTTCTTTGTGAATGTCGGTTCTATACCACGGGAAACGTACCTTTTACCGGGGTAGAAAGTAGCCTGTGTGATTCCAGACTACCCTACCTCTGTGCCAAAATACATGCAAATCTGTGCTGTTCTGGATGGTGTAATTACCTTCCATCCGAACTTTCGCTTTTATAACAATATTATTGGGATTGAATTAAGATTTTAAGATATAGGTACCTATTAGTAGGGGATTCAGAGACTTAATTTGCTTTCCTAATATGCATTTTATTAACTTTACTAACATCGAAAATGAATGGAAATTTGTTTAATCTCAAGTTATCTAGCAGCTATTCGATCTTATTCTTTCTATATTAAGATACGTAGGTACCTTATATCAAAAGTTACCTATAGGCATACCAATCCAGCCAAAACCATATCAAATGGTTGTATCTTGATTCATAAATCAATATACAACCATTTGATATGGCTTTGGCTATAAAATAAAATAATACATTGCGAAATTATAGATATGTGACAACGTATGACGAATATCAATTCAGTGATCTATAATAAATGTATGACCTACCAACGAGATTGATTATTAAAGAAATGCCTATCACCTGTTAAGCTTAATAAACATTATATGACCACTGACATCACAAGGATAGTGTATGTCATATTTATCATAGTTCAAAAGATAATAGTATAAACTTCCAACAAAATTTACTTTGCTTGGCCCGTTTTACAACATTACTAATAAATCAACGTTAGATTAATATCTAACGGTAATTTATTAATACATATTCAATAAAGCAAATTATGTACTATTATTATTTAAGTCTAATGCCTTAACGTTTAATTTGCTCTCGTGAATATAAGCCCTGTTTAAAATTATCAATGACAACTATTTAGTATCTCACATTTTGATAACACCTGAGTATTTATATAGCTAAATGTTACATAACATGCTGTATAATATAGTGGCATTTTCTTCATGTAATACTAGCTTCCCTAGCACTTTATCTCCGTTATCCCATGAGAACTCATTCCGGAAGAAAAATAGTGAACTTCACCACACGTCTTGTAAAAATGAGGCTAACAACTAAGTTTTCTATTTTAGATATTTTTATAAGTAAATAATTTTTCAAACATTTTTTTATTTTTATACCAAGCACGGCAATTGACCCAACAACTCCTGATGTGAAGCGGTAAGGAGATGCGAAGACAGCTAGTGCAGAATAGACATTGCACTAGCCGCCTCCACCTTGCCGGCCCAAAAGATGCTTTATCACGGCTCTCTTGAAGGACCCCATGTTATAGGAAGGAGGGAGAGGAAGGTGATAGGAGGGAACACATGTGCGGGCGAAGAATTCCAAGTTCTGGAAGTACGACAAAGAAAAGAGGCACTAAATTTCTTTGTGCGTGATGTTGAGGTGGAGACATTTATAATAATGTTAAAATGACAATTAAGAATATGTTGCTAAAAAATAAAAAAACGTACTTACAGTAGGTTGCTCCTTCGTAATTATTTGGAATCATAATCGTTTATTTAAATATCTAACTCAATGATTATGATTTCTAATAAATACGACGGAACATGGCACGTGTCATTGCCAGTATCAACAATTAATTAAATTTCCATTAAAAGTAAGCTATCTACGACTCATCTATAAGTAGGTGTACCTACTTCTACCAACATTATTATATCATTAAAACTTTCGTTGATTGATTTTACCTACTTACTACTAAATGTATTATTAATTACTGTTAAGGGTTTAAACCTGACCAGGCGCGAGTCCGATTCTTAGGTTTACTACAACTTCAGTAAAATAATTATCTAAACTAGAAAAAGAAAAAAACCTGGCGCCAAAACTGTACCCGCGATCTTTCACAATACATTTTTTATAAATATTTTATGTATTTAGGTATTTTCCCTTTAAGTCATTATATATATGGACATCTTGACCTAGGTTGACATACCAAGCTTACGGCCCACCTTATTCAAGTTGTGAAAATACTACTATTGACCACCAAAAATATAGCTAAAAACCCTTTCTTGAATAATATACCTATATCTTTTTAGGTGCTCGAAGTAAGAGAAGGCTCGATGATCTACAACATGTGGAAGACCCCATCGTACGAGTTGTTTGCTGAAGTGTGGGTCTACAACTACACTAACGTGCCGGAGTACCTGGATGGCCAGGATCAGGTCTTGAAGTTGCAAGAGGTTGGGCCATTTCTGTACCAGTAAGTGTTATGGATAAATTATGTTCCTCTCATTTAGTGGTACGATTGATACACCAGCCTATGGGCGCTTGCAACTCCAGGGTTATCCTGAGGCCGATACCTCCGATGAAATCCGGTCTACGATGAAATGCCGTCCATGCCCAGTAATTACACTGGCTACCTATCTACTTTAAATCAGCTGATGATAAATAAAATAAAGTAAAAAATGTAGGCTAAATATTTTTTTGAATTAGCTCAGGGTGAACTTACGACGAATCGAAAGTGCTTCAACTAACTAACAGTAGGGGTAACTTTAACAGTAATAATATTCATAGAAATACAGATAAAACGAGGTGTATTGTTATCTTGGCTCAGAGTTTTAGACGTCATTGAACCTTCGATGTCCTGGTACACTAAAGAGTTTAAAACTTGCTGATGTTAAAGACTAGCTTGATTTGCAAAGACTGAGTTACGCGCGCGCAAATCTTTTTTATATACAACTAGATGACAAACAAGCTGACGGCCCACCTGATGGTAAGCGGTTACCGCCGCCTATAGACACCTGCAATAACAAGGAAAAATTACTTGATATTGCAGGTGCTTTGTCATCCTGAGGCCTAAGATGTAATGCCGTCCATGCCCAGTAATTACACTGGCAACCTTTCCCTTCAATCCGAAACACAGCGAACTGTTTCACGCCTGAAATAAGAAAGGCGATAGTACCTATCCAGACGACCCTACATACGGGCCCACCACCTAGTAATCGTCTTTCACTACGTAAACGCTCTACGTGATTGAAAGCTGCTTTAATTTCATCTAAAATCATACAAAACTGACTACAATAGATATTTTTCACTTAAACTTTGTAAATCATAAGTTCAGCATAGTAACTCACAGAAACTAACGAGCTCGATCGTATAAGCACTCGGGTCATGAGTCGATCATTAGATATAGAGCTTAGTAATTAAAATAGAATAAAACTAGAAAAATTTCACGTCCTGGGGCAGGAATCGAACCCGCGACCTTTCGCAATCCGGGCGACTGCTCTGACTACTGAGCCACCCAGGACTTGGGATATCCCTGTGAAATTCTTCTAGTCTATCTGTATTTGCGTTTCTGAGCTAACGTCCACCCTACAATGTCGAAATATTATATTTCAACATCCGAAACGAGTATTTTTACATATACCGACGATTCGGTTAAGTTGGGGCAGTGCTTTCAAATATTCTTAATTTTTGATTTTAACATTATTATAAATGTTTGAAAAATTACTTAGTAATTAAAATACTAGTATTAGAATTAGTAATAAAAATTACTTAGTAATTCCTGCCCCAGGACGTGAAATTTTTCTAGTTTTATTCTATTTTAATTACTAAGTAATTTTTCAAACATTTATAATAATGTTGAAATCAAAAATTAAGAATAGATATAGAGCTGTTTGAAAAGAGTCGAACACTATTTCAGCGAAGTTATCTTAGTCTTTGAATTATTGTTCTGGAAGCCCAGACGTGGTTAAAAGATGCTTACTTCTCGTTGCAACTGAAGCCTATAAATAACTCAACATTCCTTTAAGCACGGAGGATATCACGACTACATTATTATGTCACTGATCTCGGTTCAAAATACTGCGAACATCGTTCTACTTTTGTGTCCATTACGTGACCAGATTGAGTTCCTTATTGCTCTGTTTATCTTAATTATTGTTTAATTACAAAATGTACCCAGTTGACTTAAGAAGCTTATAACAATGGCACCTCATTATCATTAGATAAGAAGAAAATTAGACTTTTCTAGTCTCATCTAAATGTTTCGACCTGATTCAAAAAGTATATTGTAAAGTCCTCATCGCACATCAAGCGTAACTGTTAGACCTTGGGACCCCGCCCTTCATCACATCAACTTGCACCCAACGGCTCTCCGCGACCCTGACCAGGTTTTCTGTCCATCTAGTGTGAGGCCGTCCTACACCGCGTGCCCCAGAACCCAAGATCGCCATGATTTTTTTTCCGATGGGAGAAACGCCTATCGCGCTATCCTGCCCTCCGGGGAAGAAGCCAGCGGAGTATGGGGCACTACCCACTACACTACCCACTAAAACTCCCATCGATGCACCCTCTGGTCCACTATCCGAAGGCGACACGGGCAACTTAAAGGCATAGCGTCCATCTTGCCATCAAAGTGTTTGACCTGGTGGAACTGGACCTCCCTCTAACAGCTTAAGCTCGGCGCACTAGTGCATCAACACGCCGACCGGACCGTGCAATTTGGACAGCGTTCCCTTGATCACTGCCCGAGGTCCAAGAATTAAGTGGGTTGCTGGAGGTGACTATAGGCCGTCCTCCAGCGACCCCTCCGCTGGCGAAGATCGCCATGTTAGTTCAACTCCCCAACGGCCGTCTGTTCTGCGTGCTATGTGCCCTGCCCACTGCCACTGCAACTTGCTAATCCTATGAACTATGTCTGTGACTTACGGATGTCCCTATTTCTGATTCTATCTCCTCCTTTATTTCGTACGAAACGTTACATATGTACGAAATATGCGGATTTCGCAGTGTTACAATTGATGTGCTGCCTGTAATCTGTATATTGAAGTTTTTTTTTGTGTAAAATTGTAGATGAATTATTAAATAGTAATAAAATTCTGACTGGTGAGTGAGTGATTTAACTATGTATAATAATGAAGCTGTCTTTAAATTGTTATGTTTTGATACTACTTCTATCTTCATTGTTTTGGCTGCAGTTTTGTTTACATCAAAATATTATTACTTTTCCTTTAAACTTTACTGATTTCACACTTTGAACTATTATTATGTAGTCTGATATTATTTATCTGAATATGTAATTATTACAATAATTATAATTTTAATGAATCGGTAACAATTTTTAGATAGGAATTCACCTATTAGTCATTGCAAGTTTTTTATTAAAACTGTTGATCACAATATGTCTTTCTTCAAAACTTTGTAACCACTGTCCAAAGTGGGGTTTCTATCGTAAAATTATTCCTGACCATAACCAAAGATGATACAAGGAGGTATCGGCCCATGACTTGAAAAGAGATTCTTCAAAAAAAGTTCAGTTTGCAATCAAGTTTTATTTCATTTATAGAGAATTTCGAACTAACCAAGACATCACAGTGGACGAAGCACGCGGCGTCATGAAGATGACTCCCTACACGACCCTGCAGTTCCTCAGAAACCAGTCTGTAGCCGACACCAAGGATGTTCACATCAACGTGCCCAACATGGCCTTGTTGGTAAGGACCATTTTAACAAAACCTCCTTTTTCTTTTGTCTCTGAGGAGAAGCTTTTCCAGCCTATTCCTCAACCCACGGGAGGAAAAAGGGAGGTGAGTAGGGCTCTCACCCAGTCAACTCTTCAGCAATGCACTTCTTTGCTGCTTCTGCCGATTTCACGCGGTAGTCCGAAGACATTGCGAGCGTTAGTTTCGACAGGGCAATCTGACCGGATCGGTTCCATCCTTTGGGGGGCTTCCATTCTCCTAACTGGCCCTAGGGAACTGTTAGATGAAAACTTTTTAAGACTACTAAAGTGGTAATCAAGCATACGGCATACCGGTAACAGTAGCTGACTTCTGAAACATTAGGGCTAGTGCGTTACCAGCGTTACCGACCCTGTAGAAACCTTGTCACGCCCTTTGAAGTAGGTACGGTACAGTATCAATTTGACTGGGACCATGATACTTTCAGAAGCACAAGGGAGTTCTGAAATGAATGAATTGCACTTCCCACTTAAAAACTCATAAATGCGAAAGTTTTTATGGATAAATGTTTGCTACTCTATCAAGCCAGAATGACGGATTTGGCACGAGAATAAATGGTAATCAGGATTAAGATATAGCATACTTTTTCTCCCGCAAATTTCTATGCGTGCACGATGTCGCGATTGGAAGCTACTAGCTAGTATTAAATAAGGCAGAAATAAACAAATCCTTTGAGCCTTGAAGTTCGTGAATGCTGTAATAGTTATGTAATGATTAATGAACAATAATTTGTAAGACCGAGATTTCGCCTCACAAGGACATCGTTTCAAGGGTCAATGGAACATTTATAATAACTTTAATACTAGGTTTAAGCTTATAGCCAAGTAGGTACAGTCGTAACTACAGTGATTTAGGCAAACTAATTAGTATTACAAGGCAAGCTGCATTCTCTAGGTTCAAGTACATTAACAGACAGAAAAGTAGGTAATATCTATTGAAGTTTACAATTAGTGGTGTAAATAAAACAGATTCTAGAATTGTTCAAATCAGATTTTAAGTTATTGCAATATAACTTTGATTGAAATACACGTAAGTCGTATAGTGTTTTCTTTTAATTCTCTTGACTATAGCAGAATAGCTTAGTAATAGCGCATCCTTTCGTTTTTACCATTAGCAGCTTGTAGACAATACAAAATCCATTGTGTCTGATATGCGTGCACATCACAGATTAAATGCAAAAAAAAATCCTTACTAAACCTATTTTTATTAACCTTTCAAATGAGCAAAAAAAACAAAACATATAAATGCCTGACAGAACTTCACTTGTTTTGTGAATACTTACACGGGTAACTTGTTTTTAGGGTTCCGTATCCATAGGTTAAAACGGGACCCTATTACTAAGACTCCGCTGTCCGTCCGTCTGTCACCAGGCTGTATCTCATGAACCGTGATAGTCAGACAGTTGAAAATTTCACAGATGATGTATTTCTGTTGCCGCTTTAACAACAAATACTAATAAACAGAATAAAATAAATATTTTAGGGGCTCCCATATAACAAACGTAATTTTTTTGCTAGTTTTTTCTCGATATTGATAACGGCAATAGGTAGACGCTTGTTTATAGATAATGGTACGGAACTCTTCGTGCACGAGTCCGACTTTCACTTGGACGGTTTTTGTTAATTTTATCATTGTTTGGAAAAAGCCACAGTAAGCTAGCCCTCGACTCTCTAACCACTGAGCTACCGAGAACTGCGTGATAATTATATATGAAGTCATAAGGAATTTGTAAAAATAACCATTTTACCGGATTACATATTTTCCAGGCTATTAGCACTCTTCTGGCTGACAAGCTTGGCTACTTCGCGAACGCTGGAGCCTTCTATTCCATCAACGCACTTGGCTCCAAGCTCTTCAGAAATCTGACAGTAGAGGAACTGCTTTGGGGCTACGAAGACGCCACTGTGACTATCGCCAACAGCCTCCTGCCTGGCTGGATAGACTTTGGCAAGATTGGAATATTAGACAGGGTTGGTGTGACTTTGATAATTAGTGTTATAAACGATGTTATTTAAGAGCTATTTAGGGCATGAGATTGAAATATATAAATAGAAATGGTAGAACACGAGCTCGCGTCGTGACTGGAGTGCTCGCAATGCATTTTTGCACTAACTACATGCTTCACAAAATGCAACTCTATGTGGTGAGGTCCAGCGATCAATCGAACATCTTTTACGATGCGACGCTCTGGCTAGGATTAGAATAAGTCTTCTGGAAGTGGCACATCCAAAGCCAGAAGACTATGAGCTATTCCTGCCAAGAGCTAAGAGGCTAATGACAGTTATATCAGGACACAGAAATACTAAAAGCAGGAAAGCGCAAAAGATCTCGAAGGGTCGAAATGCATCGCGACATAGCATGACCCCATAATCCACAATAGTTCGTTAAAATAAAAAGTCGAATTAGAAACTCTTTCTGCGTTACTTTAATTAAGCGTCGTATAAGTGACCTTCAATTAAAGTGACAGATAACTGTCACCTCCATTTTACAAAGGTGACACACAAATAACGCTGCTTTCTTCTTAGGTTTATAATAGTAGATGATTAAAACCTCATTCCATCTTGTTGCTGGTTGAGTGTCTCGTCCACTTCTTCATGAGTTACGTTATAATTTTCAAAACTCTGTAATGATTGCTATTATATGGTTTTTGTTTAACAGTTTTACGCTCAAAAGGGTGAGACAGCTGAGGTGGAGATATCAGACCCTAAAAACAAGTTTTCCATCGTTAACTGGAACGATTCACCTGGTATCGTCGAACAGGGATTCACTGATCTCAATACTAGGTAATGTCAAAGAAACGCTTACGCTCTGAGTGTGATTTTGATAGCAAACGCTGCTTAGCAAATCGAGTGAACACGACTGGAAAAAAATATGGATGCTTAGAAATGCCAGTCCAATTTTAAAGCTGTATGATCATTTCAATAATCAACTCAAATCATTGCATGATAAATATCATGGTATACTACTATGATATTAGTGAATCACCAATGTCTAATCTCCAGTATTCCGTGCAACCGCGCAAGAGGCACCTACGAAGGTCTGATGGTAGCTCCAGGTATATCAAAGGACACCGTCATCCCTATCTTCAGGCGACAGGCTTGCAGGATTTACCCGTTCAACTTCCAAGCAGAGATGAACGATAGATACAGCTTTAATTATTACAGGTGAGTTTGACTTTGCTTTATTACAGCTGAAAGCAATGTTCTTTTGACATATATGTAGTCTTTTTGAAGACATATCCTACCTTTAATCTAAAAATTCTAATGAGAAATGAATCAGTGTGAAAGATGAACAAAGTATTTAAAACCTGATTTCTATGAAACATTGTTTTTTCAGATACATGATGGATGCAAGTGCATTTAACACCACGTCTCCTTATGCATGTAATTGCAAATCTAACTGTCTTCCTGATGGTTTTGTGGATGTTTCCCATTGTTATTACGGTAAGAAAAATAGCTTCAATGTCATTATTTTATTGAATTCAAACCAAACGGGATACATTTTAGAACATTAGTGTTTTTTTGTGTACAGGGTTTCCTATCGCATTGTCAAAGCCACATTTCTTAGACACTGATCCAGAGCAGAGGAGTTATTATGAAGGCATGAACCCAGACCCTGCGAAGCATGTCTCAGCTCTTGACTTAGAACCAGTAAGTGGTTTGTGTTCACTGTCCTTACAGTTATGCAAGTAAAACTGGAAACATAATGAATATAACTAGAGCAATTAATCTTGCGGACCAATTTTCTGGAACCGTTATTTAATAAATGTGTTATTCAAGAAAATATTTTATTTAGAATACTGCTGATTTTCGTTATTCAAACTACCTATTTATAATTATTTTCTATTTGTATTTATTTTAGACCTTAGGAGTTCCACTAGCCTTGGCTTCTAAAATCCAAGTGAATCTAGCAGTGAGAATGTCATCGGGGAATCCCATTACGAGACCATTCAAAGATAAATTGGTTCCGCTGCTTTGGATTTCTTTAGTAAGAATCTTTATCTTTTATTTCTCAACTTCTCTCTTATTATTTTAACTATTTTAGCCATTCAAGTAATATATTTGACCTAATAAGAAAATTTGTCTGATATTTTTAATTTATCACTATTTGACGGTTGTTAAAATTAGATTATAGCATTAAATTGTTGTTTTGTTCGACAGTACTGCAAAGAGCCACCGCAATCAATTCTGAACCTTCTTTGGGTACGACTCGTCCTCGCTCCTCCCATCATTATCATTATTGAAAGTTTCTTCCTCATCGCTGGCTTCATCATCGGAATCAACGGCTGCTATCGCTGCTTAAGACCCAGGTATATCGTCATTGACATCAGTGAAGATAAAAAGATAGGCATTATGAATGACAACATCGACGTGTTAGAAAATTTCGATGAAGTTTCGACGAAAGAAGCAGTATCTTTGTTTTCAAGTAAAGAAGACACTATTGTTATTGATGCGCCTAAAGTTTATAATGCTGTATGAGTTGTTGAGTACTGGCAAAGTTATGGTTTATCCAAAAATTCGCCAAACTAAGTCCTAATAAGATCAAAGGTACCTAACATGTACCCAAGGATTAGAACAGAACTCAAAGGTAAATTAAATCTGACTTGAGTGATCGACAACTAGCTTTAAGGTAAGAATGAAGATACTATGTGGGTGCCAACGTTAAGGCTACTATGCGAATAAAGCCAGTTTAACCTCGGAATCCTAAGGGGTGTGATTGACTAAAACATTCAATAAATCGAATCCGAAGATTTATAAATTTTAGAAATCAACGAAACTTTGTCGATACGTATACAATGAAGAATGACCTAGAATGACAAACGTTTATTTTGATAGTGGTATAAATGCTTTACATTTATTTTACTTAAATATAAGACCATAATAACATTATAGTACCATATAGGTAATTTTACAATGGCAAACAGCAGAAAATTAAAATTTTATTTTTAATTCTTTTAAGCAATACATTGTTATATTTCTTTCCAAATTTTCCAAATTAGATTAGGGATGAAAAAAACTACGAATTAGATTAGGGATAAAATTTTATGTGCATTATAAGTAAAATTAGACGTTTAGAGATTGAGAAAATAATTTGGTGTTCGACATAATTCATGTTGGTAATGTAATGTTTTTTACTCATATTCACGTTTTATAAAAGACCTTAAATAAGCGACTTGAATCTTATGCTTAGTTGATTTATACTGAATAATTTAACGTACTTACGCTTTAAAAATAAGAATACAATAAATTATTGTAATGCCGATCACTCACATTCGCACGAATACGTAAACCCACAGTCTAGGAGCGACATTTGCAATGAGTATGAAAAGTTTTCGCTTCAAGATATGTCGGTTTTTTAACGCACATGAAAGTCTCCCACATATTATTCGTGTGAACTGTGACCAGTTCTGCTCACGATATCGAAGATAATTGACTTCTTAAGACACATCCTCACTTACCTTGAACGGCATTGGGATAAACTAGAAGGCATTGGAAGGGTCGATAGACTTTCTTTTGCAAACTCGGCGGATTTGTGCAAACATTCGTACATTATACGAATGTGAGTGACTGGAGTAAGGTTTTTTCATATTGCTTCCACTATGAATCAAGAATAGATTCGATAATAGTTTTAATTAAACTTTAACCCGTCGAGAATCAGATTGCAGACACAATTGATTTTTTAATTGTCATAGGCCTCCAGAGGTATACTGTCATTTGACAGATTAACAAAAAAAGAGAACAGTTTTTTGACAACAGAGGTTTGCAAGTTTTGTAATTAGGATAGATTTTAATCTATCTGATTGACAACAAGAAATGTTATTAATTTGACTGCGGTTGATTACATACTTAGATTGTATATAAATCATCATTACACAACTCAATTAAAGATATCCTTATACTATTTATAGTATAGTAGAGACATCATCGCAAAAATGTTTACTACTAGGGAACACTGGAGTAACGTAATTTTTTTAATGCTTTATAGATCTTGTATAAAAAATATTTTCTAAAAAATATTGAGCGATTCTTGCCTTTTAATCAAATAATAAAAAAACGAAGATATTATAAGGTAGACACTTGCCTATGTATATGTATAAAGATCTGTTTTATAATAGGTTACAAACCTAATATTGACAAAATAATGTAGACATGTTTCGTAATGACAAATAAATATTAGTGTTATCTGTCGTGTATATACTTAAAATAATAATAGATCTGTAAATATAATAAAAATAAAATTGTGATATTAGTGTAAGTAGTTATAATTAGTGTTCATTATAATTTAAGTAATTGTAAATAAATAATGCCGCCATTATATTGGGACCGATATGCTTTAAATAATAAATAATTTTGCGAATGCAGTCACTCAAAAAGTGTGTGAAAAAAGAATAGCAGTGACGACATTGCCAAATTTTTATCAAATTTATGTAAAGAAATTTACACGTGGTGTCCCTTTTTTATTTTTTATAGTAATAAAACGAGTACTTTGAAAACAATCCTGTCTTTATTTCATTAATTACAAATACCTTATATATTAAAAACAAAAATAGTAAATAAAAATTACTATTTACAATAAGATATGGTCGACCAAATTCTCTCGCCTATAATTATCTTACTAATTATTAGCCTTTTAAAAGTTGTGACATAATAATATTTACTTTAGTTATTTTTAGTATAGAATTTTAGGAATGACATGTTTGCGAGAATTATAATAATAAAATATATTTAATGTAAGTAAAGAAATTGGCATGTCTGATATTACAGAATATTTGAAATAAAACCACTTTTCCGAAATTGACTTACTCGCTTTTAATGAATGTATAGTCGCTTTTATTTAATATAAGACATTAATGTTGAGCTTTATAACAATTTACCAACTTCGTTTACAATGTTCTATACGGGTAAAGATTCTGATTCTGAAATATTTGAAGGGGCGCTCAATTTGACGTGAAATGTAAGAAACTTAGGTAAGACTTATCAACTTATATATCTCGCTTTATCTCCTTTAGATCGATAGAGATAAGCATCGATAATGGTCGGACACTCAAACGCTTGTTAGATTTGAGGCCTTCCTAAGTATTTTAAGTAATGACAAACTTAGAAAGTATTGGGAAATGTCTAAAATAGACTAAACCATTTGAGTCATTTTTTTGTGTTTTCCCCACAAGTAGGAACAGTAAGAAAAGTGCCAATAGACACATTTGTCTCTTAGTAAATTAGCAATTGAACTTGAAAATGGATCAACTTAGATTTATAGCTAAGGGACGCTCGGTGAAAACGAGCGATACAGTTTTCATCGAGTCAAAAGTAAGACATCACATTCAAAAGTTCTTGATACTTATTACTAATGCAAGAAGGATTATAATAAAAACAATCATGGTCACTTACTTTTACTGATAGCTAAAAATCTTTAACAAGCATATAACCCGCCTGAAGGTAAGTAATTGTACTCATGAGTCGCTAAACAATTAATGGCGTTTCAATGGGCGTATCGGCAAGATTTGTTCTTCTCTGCCACACTAACTTATTTAATAGGCAATAGCCCCGATTCTGTTCTGAACTATCCAAAACAACTAACGCACATTAAAAACATCGTGGTTAAAATTAATCTAAATGTTTAACTTGACTTTGCAAAGGCCTTTCTGTCTCTTTTTTAAAAGCTTGCTACTCGATTTTGAAGCAGATATCTTCAACCGATTGAGCTGAAATTTTGTATACACGTTTAGTTTGGATGACAATACACGATAAGCTGTGTGACGTCATTCTAAATCCATTATGGCGGACCATCCAAGATGGCGGAATAGTTATTTTTAATGCATTTCTACAATATGGGTATCAAATGAAAGGGCTTATTGAGAGTAACTTGAAAAATAATGTCACGTCATTCTAAATCCAATATGGCGGACCATCCAAGATGGCGGAATAGTTATTTTTAATGCATTTCTACAATATGGGTATCAAATGAAAGGGCTTGTTGAGAGTAACTCGAAAAATAATGTGACGTCATTCTAAATCCAATATGGCTGAACATCCAAGATGGTGAAATAGTTATTTTTTATGCACTTCTGCAATATGGGTATCAAAAGAAAGGCCTGGCCGAGACTCAGAAACCTAGCCAGCGATAACTAAAAAGTAAAAAATAAAAGCTTTTTTTAAGTTGTTTTTATTGATGTAGAGTGAAAGAGAAGCAGGCAATTTAATTTTAGTTTTAGAGAGTGACAACAGAATCGACACCATTATCAAACCAAACTAATATTTTACAAGAATAACATTAAAATAATTTCAATCACAGATCTTTGAGTGGTTACGAATTAAAATTTAAAAGAAACCAAAAATATTCTTAAAGAAACCTAATTAAATATAACAAAATTAAAAAGACTAGATAATAATTTATATTTACAAATTGGTATATTTATGGTGAATGATACAATGCCCTACTTAAATAAAAGCATAAATAACATACTATAATATCTTTAATGTCAGACATTGACAAAGGCCGTCAAAATAAAGCCTAATGAGTAGTTTTGGCCGTGACTTTATGCCACGACTATAATAGTCTGTCCCAAAGGTTGGATCCTGGTCGTGTACCTTATTTAAAAATTAATCATCATCATCATTTCCGCATCACTGACAGTTGTCATTTTTAGAGAATACGGGGGCTGGAGGTGCTTCCCCAGTCGGGTGTTCCAAATTTGAGCGAAAAATATAACTCTATCAAACCTCTCGAAATTAAAACTCGAAACCAAAAGAAAATAGAGGTAATATGTCTCATATTCGGTAATTATTGAACCTAATCTGTACAAAAAAAATGTTTTATCGTGATTCCTGTTCTTCCTTCAAGCTTTGATTATAACATAATATATGTATAACATGAAGTTATACTTTAAAAAGAAAGGCAACCATTTAATCATAAAATAAATACTATTAAGTCTACCGTTTAAGTATACATTTGATAATTGGTAACTGGATAAAGTTTGTTCATAAAATTTATAACATTCTAATAATTAGAAATTATCTAAAATACTATTTACATCAACTAAATCTCTATAAAGTAAGCAGTCTTACATATGAAAAAAAAATAGGAATAATACTAAAGAGCAACGAAAGTCTGTAGATAATTATTAATAAGCAAAGCAATTTATATGGTGAATATTGCTTCAATGGTAACTTTTTGTTGTACGATGTCGTATTAATATCGCATGGGTTCTTAAAAGTAATTCATAGACTTAACACTATCATATTTACAAACATCTTTTATAAATAATTGCACATTATAAAATTAAAGCAAATAAAGTCTCAAATCCTTTTGCACTTCTACAACGCACACAATTATTGTTGTTTAACGTTTATTGTTATACCTAAGTAACTGTTTTGTTCAATTTAAAACTGAAACTACATAAGAGTATGTACTGTAAATTTATCTAATATTATTAAAGCACATCATATTAAAGTCATCCTTGTAACATTAATTAATTTCAGATTATCAATATTTTAATCAAGGCTTTTGATAGAGTGTGAAATGTGTAATGCTTTCTAGACGCTGTTGCTATGTGGCATATACATGGGTATATATCCACGAGACGTAATGAGCTATATTTGTGTATACGTCAGGAACTCCTCTCCTAGCACACCCTGATCCGAAGGAAGTCAGTCCTCGAAGAACCCAGCGTCCGCCCGACCGACACTGAAGAGGACCACCGCTATCTCCCTGTAACGTAATAGTTTATATCTATTAACTGATATTAAATAATTATAATAATTCTATAATTAAATATTAATTTATATAACATCACCAGTTATTCCTTCTATTTTCGTAGGTGCTCTGTCAGTTTTATGCACTATAGTTTATTTTATAATGAATTGTGATCTGAACAAAGATGAAACAGGTTAAGAATTGTAAAATAAAATACACGAATAAAAGGATCGCATAAACATCAATAACAAATATAAATCAATGTTAATATGTATGGCTGAATTGTATATTACATATTATTTTCACATCATCAAATGGAACAAAAACAAAATTGATCGGAATTTCTAATTGAGTTCTTGAAATTCGATTCACTTTATCAGATCATATTTGATTACTTCAATTTTTTGATATGGTAGATCTAAGATAAAAGGTTTGTCAGTCGTCTATACTGATCCATGATCAATTATAATTAGATATTTACTTACATTTTTAAGATATAGTCTTTGAATGAAAAACTTTCGCTTTTACGTCTTAAGCCATTATCTGTAGTGCACTTGATTCAGTGGTGAATGATTTATATAAGTGATCAAATCACAGATCACAGAGATCATACATATTAATGTAATTATTATCTTATTGTAAGGGCTAATCATATAAATATAAGAAGTTAGGCAAAACCAGGGTGGTTAAGAATAATAACTTTAAATGAAGCCCTCCAAAGAAGCTTAAACCGCCAAGCATCTGATTCCAGGCACAATTGAATTTCAATTGTCATAGCCCTCCGGTGCGATAACGCCGCTTGAGGCTTCCTTTTACCTTCTTTGGCTAAGCGGGATACAAAAGAGTTGGTAAAATTCGCTTCTGCCTACTATGTTTGTATACAGGTGGTGCCGTCAATACGACAATAAATTTAAAAACATATATTAGTTCGTAGAAACGGTTTGCCACTTTCAAAAACATTTCATAAAATTGATAATTTAGTGACATTTCTATGAAATAATGCAGCCAATGTTATATTATTTCATACAAATGTCATAAAATTATCAAATGAATTAGATATTTTTGAAAGTGGCAAACTATTTCTATGAACTAATATAGCCCATGTTTCAATTTACTGTCGTATTGACGGCACCACCCTGTATTTTGTACTTCACACTATATACTTTAAAGCTATCAAACTTACCACACACGCTCCAGTACTGCCATCTGTGCTTCCAGCGCACAAATGTCCTTCATTCAAAGGCAAAGTTAGTGAATACTTATCTCTGCAGATTTTTAATGGCAAAATAGGAACATCTGCTTCTAACAAAACATCTGTTAGCGTCCCATTAGTCTGTTCTCGTCCCCACCCGGTCGCGTAACACTCATCTTTGAAGTCTATTCCATTATTGTCGTCTATGAATGGATCTATTTCCTCACCAAACATTAGTTTCTTATCACTCCTATCATTTCCGTTTAGACGAACATCTTTTGCTAATTGATTTCGAATTAGTTTCACTACACTATCTAAAGTGGCACTGTCATACACTAAATCGTTCTTTCTTTTGTCTTCGTCAGCCCTGTGTATTTCTTCAACTGTCATTTTATCTGTTTGTGCATTTGAATCGGCCACTCTTACATTGTATCTCATGTTTTTGTGTTTCTTACTGGTAAGCCCTGAAAATACATTTTTCGTCAAATTGTTTAGCTTTTCGAGATATTTGGATGCCGTTTCAGGGTTCGGTTTGGGTGGTTTTGTTGTTTTTCTCTTTGTTGGTTCTGTATTTGTTGGTCGAGAGAAGAACGAGGTGCCTTTCTCATGGTAGCCAGCGACTGGGTCGAAAGGTGGCAGACAAATAGTTCGTATCTTGCTCCCAGCACTAACATCGGCAGGCTTAGTCATTTTCATTAAAGCTGAAAAAATATACATTTATTTATAAACATTAAATGTTAATGTAACTTCAGATGTGAATGTAAATGATTGATCATAATTTAAATGATAACTAAAAAACATGTCAATAGAAAATATATTATTTTTATTTACTAGATAGCCTTTAGTACTCAACGTACTAAGTTCCATGCTAAAGCTGTCTGGTACAGCTTTAAGAGAAAAAAACCCTTCAATATTTTTCACGGCGTAAAATTCTTGTAAATTCTTCTTATTGTCTTCTATATGTTTGATGCTAACAAAATCTAGATAACACCTTAGTAAACAAACCTATATCGTGTTGGTAGTTGTGGAACCTGTGATGCAGCACTATCCTCTCGATCGGCACATAAGCGCCCTTCTGTTCAGCGCGGTCCCACTCGCCCAGCACCGCCGTCCACAGAGCAGGCACCGGAAGGTTGAACAGCTCACTGGAAACGTGGACTTTATGTCTTAACACGTTGAAAGACCGTTTTAAGGATTCGCATCTTACAAGAACTGTCTTAAAAATTTGAGACGTTCAGAAAAGTACAATGCTGATGGTTGGAAAGGAGGTGTAGCACACATCCGATCATAAAAAGTACTATGGTCTACCACTCTAGATATTGGACTCTTTTCTGGCGAGGCTAGAGCAATAAGCTTCAAATATTCTTAATTTTTGATTTTAACATTATTATAAATGTTTGAAAAAATTACTTAGTAATTAAAATAGAATAAAACTAGAAAAATTTCACGTCCTGAGGCAGGAATCGAACCCGCGACCTTTCGCAATCCGGGCGACTGCTCTGACCACTGAGCCACCCAGGACTTGGGATATCCCTGTGAAATTCTAGTTCTTCGAATTTTTCTAGTTTTATTCTATTTCAATAAGCTTCATTAATACACCTTACTTCCACTTCAAGAATGGTAGCAAAAATAATACTTATGTATGCAGTGAGCTGTGGTGAGCAGCCAGAGTGGATGCACAAGCACCCCACCACACCAGTGACCGATCAGCCCGTAGTTTGGATGCAGCAGTTGAAGGGAAACCTGGAATGTTAGAAAATTCAAAAGAAATCAGTAAAATGCAATAAACATTGCAATAAAAAAAATTGAAAGATTAAAAAATAACAGGCATTTCACTATCAATCTAGTACTTTGATATCGATAAAATAGTTGATAGTTTTTTTTTACAAAGGTTAAGATTACGATACTTATATTATTAATTATTATTAAGATAAGAAATACAAATAAAAACAATAATAACATTTTTTTCATAACATCAATAAATCAATTTTATTTAAATAAACTTATTTCACATTATAAGATTAAATTATAAAAATTAACAACATGCGAGCCTGAACTAGGATTTTCCTGTGTTTCGGGCAAAAAAGGACTTACTTAACTTTAGTTACGTAATCATGTGCCAAATATATTTTTATTCTATACTAAGTAGTTAATTAAGTTATTTACAAAAAGTAATAAAGAAAACGATGAAAAAATTGTATGCTCCAGTAGGCGTTATAAACGTACAAAATCCAACATTTGAATATTATTTAGATTATTTTATTAAGATTTATTGTGTAAGCAAAGTTTTAAAGCCACCCGAAAACTTTGAATTTCAATTTTACGTGTTGGTGTAAGTACCTAGCAAAGAGTGACAGCTATTAAACTTAAAAGCAGTATTTTTTCAGACTTTTCTTAACTAAATAGTGACATAACTTGAACAGGATAGTATTTTGTGATAGTTTTGATCCTTGATCCTTAGTAGAGTGCAATGTCGAACTGAATACATTTATTTGGTCCATGGTATAACGAATTATTTTTCTCTTCGATCGTTATCGCCAAAAGTTGAACACAGGTCTTCAAAACAGGATTCCAGTTTGAGGGTTACAATCAGTTGATGACAGAAAAGTGTGCAAAGTGCTTCTGGCACTGTAGGTAAACCTATTCCCTGCGCAAATTAGAAACAGTTAGCTTTACCTGCCACGGCCAAGCCCCTCGCTTGGACTCCTTGCCCCTGATGATGCGCAGCTGGCCAGCAGACCTCTCACGTGGCTGCCTCGTATGTCTACGGAGTGGGACACCGCACTCTGAAACCAAAGGAATTATGGACATTAGGTTCGTATTGATGTGTAACATCATTTGGTCTCGCTATCCTGAAATCTGTGAGACCTTTGAGCGCGCGCGGTTTTAAAATGGTTGGCGCTGCTCAATTGATGGTTTGAATTTTGATTTGAAAAAACAAATAAGTAGCTTTTTTAGTAGCAAATATCAACGACTATCCTTTTTAAGGATTTAATCTAAGTATATCCTTGCCGTATCAGTCCAGCAGCGGTAGGAGAGAAAATGTACCAGACAGTTCTGTTCATTAGCGGTGCTATTGCCTGCGGACCATCAGGTACCTAAAATAGATTTCTAGCTCCAAAATTTGCCCTTATATTATACATTGATTTATATGTGTATGACATATTCTGCGGCTATGGCAATATTTGATTGTTGTATTAATTTATTTAGATATCTATTTATTGTTGTATGTAAGTAATATTAGTATGGACTGTGGTATGGACTAGTATGAATTATGCTCTTGAAATACATATTTGAAATATGGCAGTGAAGAATTATTCGTACTCAACAATCATCTGCCCCTACTGGGATTTGAGCCTGTGGTTTAAATAGGGGTACTGTAAATGTGCGACCCAAAAAGGCACAAAGATACCAATGTTCTCTTATTTCAGCCGTAAAACAGTTCGCTGTGTTTCGGATTGAAGGGAAAGGTAGCCAATGAAATTACTGGGCATGGAACTCATTTCACCTTACGCCTCAGGATGACGACGCACCTGCAATACCAAGTGGATTTTTCCTTGTTAATGCAGGTGTCTATAGGCGGCGGTAACCGCTTACCGCTAGGTGGGCCGTCATCTTGTTTGTCATCTAGTTGTATAAGAAATGATGAAAAATAATAAGGCCACTCGACCAACCGGTCGTAGGTGTATGTATACCAAATATTATGATATGCTTACTGGTTTTGGTATTTAGTAAAAGGAGTTTTGAATTACCAATTTCACTCGAAGGTAAGTTTCCGTGTGTAAATATTAAGTCAATATTTAATGAAGTGTGAAGATGCGCCCACGCAGCCGATACCACGTCACGTGAAGTGAATGTTATAATATACTCTAGTTACGCTACACTTTCCATGTCGGATATTACATACTCAGTCTGCGTATACAGGGCGTTAGGACATTACATTTACTTATATTATTTTACTTAAACCGCGGGGATGTTGGTTATCCTTGACAAATTTTATCTCTTTTTATGCAGATATAAATTTGTCTTATCTTGGCTAAATCCCTAAGGTTAGGTGTGAAAACGTAGCAAAAAAACAGACTTGTCGTAGTATGGAGGGATTGCACTGAATTAAAAAAAAATGGAATTTGGTGAATTAAAATGAGTGGGTTTAATGCGTAAGGATTCTTGGACGGTGCGCTGAGTTAGCTAAGTTTGTTGATAGCTAAAGTGATAATCACCCAGTCATTTGCAGATACACTGCTACTTTATTATAACGCCTTTATAATATCACGTTTTGTAATGCAGTATAGGTATGTATAGTTAACTCAGTGGCTATTACTGTCAATATCGATATTGTTTTTATGTAACTAGCGGTCGGTCATTCTGTTGTGAATAAAGAAGAAGTATTGTTTTAACTTAAGCAATCGCGTTTAAGTATACAGTCCACTACCTCTCAGTCTTTAGTACGTGAATCTATTGCCCGCCGGTGCATGCCTGTGGGTAGTTGTCGTGGTCACTATTTCATAAAAATTAGAAAATAAGTGTTTTCGGCTGCAGAATAAGGGCAAGTTCTCAAACCTGGATGGACCATTAAATTTCCGCTGGCTGCAGATAGTATTTTTCGCCAGGGTTTGGAAGATATCTGATTCTGGAGGATATCTAAACGACTGGTAACCCTTTGGCCCCTCTTCAGGTTCTTTTTGAAGTAACAAGTTCACTATGTCGATTTTATGATTTAATATGTTTAACGTCTTTGTCTAATTAACCCTTACCACATGAAAACACTACTTAACTAACCCTTACCACTTAATTCAATGTCATTACCAGCCTATATACGTCCCACTGCTGGGCACAGGCCTTCCTACATGGAAGAAACACATGAGAAGTTTGGGCCATAACACCACCACGCTGGCCCAATGCGGGATGGTGGGTCAAAGCGGTTGTAGTAACAACCGGGACCAACGGCTTAACGTGCCTTCCGAAGCACGGAGGAACTCGAGATTATAAATTTTGGTTGACCCATCCCAGGGTCGACCATGGCGAAAGTTGCTTTGTTTTCGTATTCGAAACCAGAGCGCTCAAACCAATACGCCACCGAGCTCCTCCAATTCAATTTGTTTGGAAAAAAATAGTACAAATTAAGATTAATAGAACAAATTAAGATTGAAGTTACGAACGGTATTTACATGAATTACTTAACTCTCTACAACAGCTGCTCGAATTACCATATTGTCATCAGTAGCTAGATGACGGACACATTAACGTTAATCATTCGCACATGACTGTCAATTCGCAAATGCCGGTGCGTTGTCGCTGCGCTTGCGCAACTACCTACTTCCAGGAAACTAGCGGATTGATGAATTGTACTCAACGATGTAAATCGTTTAGTTTCTACTCATTTGCTTAAGCTGCGTGATTGTGTGTCATTTGTAAGTAGTTACTATTTAATTCGCTCTAATGATAAACATTTTTGATATGTCGAGTCAAATTCATTTTCTTTAAAAAAATTAGAAATCTTAGCACAATGTATCTTATAAGACCTATGTAATACACTTAGTTCGCAATAAAGAATTTGATTTGATTTGATCTGAAAAACAATTGTCCTTAAATATTTTCTTTGAAATTTAAAAATGGAAAAGAATTACAAGGTAACTCAAGCCTGCATTTACTATTGGCGGGAGCGAATTCTAGCCTGCGGCGGCGGCGGCGGGCTGTATAATTTAAATAGCATTACGTGATTATTGTTTCACGATAACCGACATTTTTCTAAAGCCATGGAAGCACAGACGCTTGTAAATTCGATAGTGACACGTGCTTAGAGTCTTTTTTAAAGAAGCTGTTTGACTATATAACTCATCAACGCCAAAATTATGAATAGAATATCGGACAGTTTCACCGCCTCTGAGGTCCAGTGGTTGTGACCACCTACCTCAGATCTAGAGGTCCGGGGTTCGATTAGCGTGGTGGCAGATATTTTCTGCTCGGTTTGGGTAGTAGATTTCCTAATTCATAAGCCTGGCTAGCTCACCATCTTACCTAAGTCTGGTCTCATAACAATAATGTTAACAGCATTTTTGTGTACCGGCAGTTGGAGGTAAGATAGTCACTCCTCTGTGGATGAGGAATACGGGTGTAGCTCGTTTCCGTCGGCCTTATTATCACTTACCATTAGAGTGAAATTAATTCCATAAAATAATAATTTAAAAAACAAGAAATAAAACCGACTTCAAAACTCTAAAAGGATTAAATAATTAAATTTAAGTAGGAACTCATCCCCTAGAAGCATATTTTTTGGAGTCGGTGGTTCAGTCTCTACTGTTTCTTTCTTTCTTTCTTTACTTAAATTTGATTATTTTATCCCTTTTAGTGTTTTGAAGTCAGTTTTAAGTTTTGATTGATGTTTTTTTAAAAAAAAAAACAAAATATTGTTAAGTTTCTAGGGTCAAAGCCCGATGGGTGACCGTCAGTGTATATTGTTTCCTACTATCGTATCGTTTAACTATAAAGTCATAGGAAAGCAAAAATCTGCAATTTCGCCTACTTACGACTTACTCATTTCCGTTATTTTGATTTAAAAACCAAACTATCCAATTCATTTTAATTAAATTTTTATGAGACAACTATTCCGCATTGAAAAAGAGAATCACGTTAATCAGATCCAAAATCTCGACGAAATCGATGTACTACATACATAGAAAAAAAACATACTGACCAAATTGAGAACCTTCTTTTTTTGAAGTCGGTTAAAAAGTAGTTTCTTTTGTGCCGTAAAATTAAGAAATAATTTTTAAAAAATCATTTCCTCAAACAACAGATTCCACAGCTTTCGGAAACAAATGGTTTCTTATTATAATTACCGGAAGATATAAAAATGTAGAATGACATCACAAATAAAAAGTTGGATATATAAACTTTTAATTATGTAACTAAATTGCATCAATCGAACCTTGAAAATAATTGTGTTGTGTTGTGTTTGTACTTTACTTTACTTCATAATAAAATTGATACATATTTTAACAGTGTAGAAATTACAGACAGCAGCACGTTAAGTGTAACAGTTACGAAATCCGCCTCTATTACGAACGCAGTAAGACTCAAACTTTTGAGCTTGACTCTGTATATGTATCGACTGTACTACTTTGTACCTGATTAAAAATTGACACAGCTCTCATATTACGCAACTAGCAACAATGCGGACACAAGTCCGTAATTTCATTCTGACAGTATTTGAAAAACCATTACGTTGAATTTGACCATTGACTCCAAATACAATAGCATTAAATAATATGTACCTACTTACAATGTAACCCATTAAAATTCTTCTAAAATATTATTTCGTAACCCGATGCAGTTCACAAGTGCGCTATGTGTAGTGATGTAATAATGTAGTGAAAGTAAAATATTGGTTGGTGGCGCTTTGATGGGATTTACAGGGTTGTCAGTCGTACATTATTTTACAATAAGCCTGACTGATTACACATCGCACACCCGCTTAAAAACTGTCACAAGACTTAAAATCAAGAATTGAGTAAATGAACTTTAAAGTTTTTGTGAATATCTAATTGTATTTTACAGTAATAATAATGATAATAGATATAAACTAAAAGTAGTATTACAAGAACTTACTTTATGGCGTTTTTACAGTAGATTGTAATTAGAAAAATACACGTCTTACCGCAAAAAAAAGAATTTGCCCTTTTTTGTATTATGACTGTTTTTTAGCGGGTGTGCGACATACTAAAATACATCTCTAAAGGGAAATAGTAGCAAACATGAGAACTGTCAGAATTACTTAATACGATAGCTATTAAACAAACCAAACACAATATTTTTACCTGCTTTTATAAGTGATTGCTCGCTTGAAATATTACAATTACGAAGTGTTACAGTTTATCTTTAAAATTCTTTGATATTATAATGTGTATTTCATTAATTTTACTATAATTATCATTTTTTTCGATTTTCGATAAAGTATAAACAACAAGCTAGGTGAACAAATGACGTGAGGTGGTGACAAGAACACAACAGGAAAACTGAGTTAAATTGTTAAAGTGAGGTAAGCAATATTTTTGGGACTGATATACATAAAAGAAATAGAATAAGGGATGAACCTTTCGTCCCCTCGCAGCCCCGGCGCTCACATACAATAAAAAATCTATTGTCTGATATGCGAGTACTTCACATATTATCTACGCTCAGTGACACACCTTGCCAAATGTCAATTTATTTGACAGAAATCCTTTTTGTATCCAAACTAAATAGTATCTATCTAAAGAAAACAGAAAGAAATAGATGTTGATAAGAGAACGGCATTTGGAGAAAACAGGTATAAATTTAAAAACGTCAAAAAGATAACCTAATCTAGATTTTGTAAAAATACTCGTTTCGGATGTTGAATTCGAATATTTCGACATTGTAAGGTGGACGTTAGCTCATAAACGCAAATACAGCTAGACTAGAAGAATTTCACAGGGATATCCCAAGTCCTGGGTGGCTCAGTGATCAGAGCAGTCGCCCGGATTGCGAAAGGTCGCGGGTTCGATTCCTGCCTCAGGACGTGACATTTTTCTAGTTTTATATTATTTTAATTACATAGTGATTTTATAATAATGTTAAAATCAAAAATTAAGAATGACTAATCTAGGTTGTTTTAAAAGTTGGCAACCCTAGCCGGGGTCGATTTAACAGTGCTTTGTCACTCAATGTGTGATTTGTACCCGCATAGTATTTATGACACGACCATGCTAATCACAGTTGACAGGCAGGTGATTGATTATTGTCATTCAGTGTTTCGCGACGGAGAAGATTGGATTTTTACTAATTCTATGATTAATGTTTGCAAGTGTACATTAAAAAACCCATTTTTTATTACGAAAAGGTACTATATTCTTTTATTTATTATACACAAATGTAAACTACTTCGTCGCTAGAATCACTCATTTTAGGTATTTCACTTGTTTTCAAGTTTCTTATTTTTAACCTAAGGTTTTAACAAAATGTCGTGAGAAGAAAATGGCGCGCGCAAAGCAAATCAAAAAAAAGTACACCAAGAAGGTGCCGAGTCTGAGTTTTTAACAAGTTAAAAAAGGTTGTATGATAAATACGACACCATGGAGGTAAAAGTAAATAGGTTAAATAATGTTTTGACTTCCCAAACTTAGTGCACACGATGTTCTAAATTCAATTTTACTTTAACCTTTAGCGGATAAAAACGGCTTTTGCACTCAGATATCGAAGAGCAAAAATACTCTTTCCGAGATGGGGGGATGAAAATGTTTTTTTTTTACATTTAGTCATTTCCTCGCTGAGGTGATGAAAAGTTACGTGTTGCACTCGAGTGCAAAGATTTTTGAGCTCGTGCTCTTTTGATTCCCTCGCTAACGCTCAGGATTATAATTTTAGAATCCTTCGCTAGCTCGGCCATCAAAATTGAGCACGCGGTTAAAAAGCAACTTTGCACTCTTGTATAACAAATAACTATTATCAACCTATGCTGTCCCACTGCTGAGCAAAGGTTTCTCACGACGCTTTCCACTTTCTTCGTTCCTGTGCCACCTCAAGCCAGCCCTCTTGGTGTGGGTCTACATCATCTCGCCACCTCCTCCTGGCCAGCGGCGGCGTTCGTCATCAGGCACTCACTGGGTTGAGACCTTTGTTCAGCGGTCGGGATGCTTATGGGCAACGTGATTCGCCCAATCCCACTTGAGCCTGGTAGCTTTACTGTCCACGTCAATAATGCCCGTTTTTGAGCTGCGCTTTGGCATATCCCTAGTCAGCACCTCTGCAAATCGGTGAAAGACTACGTCTGTGTACCGTAGGTTAGGACGGGCAAGATACACATATCGACAAGCCCTCGCTTAAGGGAGTTTGGAAGATCACCCTTCATTAGCGTCTTCATGGACCAGGAGCTTTTTCAGGCATTTTTGATACGGCGATCGATTTCTTTCTCTTGCTTGTTCTCGAAACTAACTAATTGGTCCAAGTAGATGTCCTCATTGACGTAGTATTATCTCTTGCCCATTAACGTTGACCCTAAGTTTCGTGCTATTGGTCATAATTTGTGTTTTTGACCGATTCATGGATAGTCCCACCTCAAGACTTGTGGTGCTCAGTGCTTGTAGCAATGTCTCTAGGTCAAGGTCGTGGGAGGAAAAAGGACAGTGTCATCGGCAAACCGGAGTTTTGTCAACCTCTTGTCATCGACTTCAATGCCTTTCTCAGCCAAAAAAGCTAAATGCTTTTGAATATTTCCTCGAGAGTGCTTGTATATTGTATTAAAATGATTGAATCAAATCATTTTTTATGTTACAAGAATGCTGGGGCCTTACCACCATCTTTATAAAAGCGATTCATATTCCGCTCGGTTCAGTATTGGTTCCTGAACTGCATCGCTGTCGTAGTCGTAGACAGCGTCCTAAACTGGATCGTGACAAAAGATGATGGAAGGGTCCTGGTCATAATATAGCAAATACCATATTCTACAACTTGGCACGCATATTTACAAATGCCTAAAGCGCGGAGCGAAAATATGAAATATGAAATACATCTGAAGCATAATTCATTAATATATAACAAATTTCATTGTTTGTAAAATCAGCAATTAGATTTCACAACAATAACATAAAGTGACAAAATTTACAATATGATCATCAGAAGACGTACCCACTAAAGCTACATTTGCTCAATACGGCAAAGAAGTAGGCCAATCAATGTAAACGTAAAACCGTGGCTTAACAAATTGGACTGAAGTTCAACATTTGATTAATTTTAATAAATTCATTTAAAACCAATAATATAACATTGAAAATTTTAAGTAACCACCGGCTTCATTAAACATCTATTCAATACCATCTCATTGAGACTATTCTTATGAGTCCGCAAACACGCTACATCTGCTTTAAGTTTCTGAAGAATTGAGCATCTCGCAGACTATTTGATGGTACGGGATCAGCACAAGGTTATATCTTGGAAATACCACCAAAGTAACTAAAAACAAATCTGAAAATCAAATCTCAAATCAATCGGATCTGTGTAAGTTACTAAAACCTGTGGCGAGCACATCACCTCAAAGATTGCGGGGTAGAGAGCGCGAACAACGCGCGCAGCCCGGCGGGTCGCCGAGTTGTCAAGATCGCGGTTGCCATAGCGACCGCTCTCTGTTATTTTTCCTGTTACTCATGAAGTTTATTATTTTGTACTGATTTTGATTAAAATATAATTATAGTTCGTTTTCGGATATTCGAGTGTTCTTATTTAACGCCGCCAGGGCCTGGAACGTCATTACGCGTTCCCCAACAGAACCACATTGGATACCCCGCGTCCGAGGGGTCAAGTAGGAAATGAGCTGATAGTCATCAAACGCCTAAATTGATCTTCATGAATTGTAGCTGAAAAAACCATCCTGATTACGTCAGATTTCAAAAGCCGAATCTTAATCATATCAATCTTTTAGGAGCTACGATGGCCAGGCACACTCTATTATGTAGGCTGATATTGCCAACAATACATTAATATTCCTCTTCTCTTTCTACTTATAATAAGATCTAATATCAACAAGTTTTCTATAGATGTTTGTCTTATCTTGCACTTTACCTGCAACAAAGGTTTTTAAATGACACTTATAGTAGTAAAAAACGAATCACATTAAATTTCCTCCAACTGACATCTCGAATTGTTCTCGAACAACATAATCTTAATCCAAACAATGGTTATATAATAAACACAGCTAATCAGAGATCGGGAGTGAAAGCTCAACCGGGATCATCTGAGATGACCCGCGATACGCGTGATGGATCGCGCTTAGTTAAATTATATTGAAATTGATGTTATCTCCAAATTTAGCTCGAGGCTCTCCTGACCAGAAAACTGATTGATTCCTGTCTATTGTTATTTGCCTAGTTTGTGTAACAACTTGTTTACTGGCTACTGTTATTTGAAACACATCGACTAGTCATTATTTAGTTCTTCTTCATGCTGCGTGTTTTTGAAATATTATTAAATTCTTAAATTAAATAGTCCATAGCTGAACTTTTCAGATATGGGTGATTCTCGCCAAGTTTTTGATTTTCATACGAATGATATAGGTCAGATTCACTGGACGACATGTTTTTAATTACAGAAATAGTTATTTGTTACTATTAAACTATTTGCTCTTTTTCCATGTCGCATACGGTTGTAAAAACTCTTATGGCTACGCTCAATGTTAAACTTGAGGTACTAAAACCTCCTATAGTTGTCCCGTGACGAACTCTTGCGAGCGCATTTATTTGGAGTGATTGTAGGGATATCTGGCTTGACCACCACAAAGGAGGACCACCACATAGGACCTAACCTCGTTAATCCTTCCTTGAATTACCAAGTCTACTGGTGCTTCAATTGAAGACGTGTGACTATTTACCGTTCAACGGCAGAGACTCAATGGTTCAAAGTTGCCAAACGCATCGCAATTTACAGTATTTAGTAGTGTTACAACGTCGATAATAGAAGTGTTAATTGCAACTAATAAGAGATTGAGTTGGCTTCATTATTTCAATTCGCCTTTAAGTCATTAACAGCCTATAGACGTCTCACTGCTAGGCACAGGCGTTCCCGTACAGCAGAAACACATGGGGAGTTTTGGGCCATAACACCACCACGCTGGCCCAATGCGGGTTATTGGGTTGAAGCGGTTGCAGTTACAGCCGGAACCGACGGCTTAACGTGCTTTCTGAAGCAGCTCGAGATTACAAATTTTTGATTGACCCATCCGGAATTAACCATGGCGAAAATTGCTTTATTTTAGTAATCGAAACTACTCGGCCAGCGAGCTCCTCAATCTACCAATTCGATTACGCCAAACTGAAAAATATTAGTTCAATTTAAAAACAATTGTATCTTAAATGTTTCTTATGTACCTATATCTATCGATTACTCATCATATTTAGTTGCTAATTTTTTCTCTTACAATCGAAAAGCTTTGGTATCCAGGTCGACAAATAACCAAGATGTTATCTAGTAGACAGAAGCCGGGCCATTCCGACTAATTACTTAGATAAAATGATAAAATATTTGCTAGTAACGCAAGAATTTGGGACGAACTTTTGTGGGTTGAGCTTAACATATTTAGTTCATTATGGGTTCATATCTTTCTTATTCTTAGCCTTACCTTAAATTCATTACAGTCAATATGTCTGTTTACAGTATGTACTGCGGTCAAATTCGCTATCTATATCTCACTTGATACTAAATTATGTGCTGGTGGTAATAAGAAATCATTAAGGATCAAACTTAAGTTACAAAAATATTTGGGCATCATGGAACTTAAAAACGAAGGTTTCCTCGACCACGCTATTATAGCAGCAATTACAAGAAATGAATTATCAGTTATTCAGTAAGATGAATAATATGTAGATCACGAGTCAGGCAACTTCACGCTTGAGTGGAAAATAACACAACACCACGTACAGACGACAGCATCATCAACTATAACAGTTGCACTACGAAAGCCGCCTTTATTGCAAATGGAATAAGAGCCTCAAGGTCAAATTGTTCCGCTTGATGTACTGCCGCTGTACCTAGTACTCGCTGTTACTTAATACATCTCACGCCGAAGCCATTAAGTCCAAAAATATGCCTTGAAAAAACAAATAACCGTAATAACAAAGTGTGTTATTCGAGCGGACATAGATCATGTAACGTAACACTTGATTACTTTTACGTAATGGACAAAGCCGCATTTGAATTACGCAGGTTAAATATTGTTCTAGCTTTATTTGTCGAGCGACACGAGTACAATGACTATGGACTTGGGAGATTTTGTAAGATGCAATTATGTATTGACGATTAGAAGTACATTTACTGGTGCGACGTGGTGTGATTGAGGTGAGACAGTGGAAGATAATAGCACAAAAAACCCTGTTTGTAGGTATTTGATTTGAAGTCCTTTTTTAAGCAGCCAAAACGCAACTTGAAATAATTTTCTATGAAATGCATGCATTTTATGATTCATTTTCTTCTCATTAATGAGATTCCGGATTACCGACCGAATCACAGAATGCCGTAAAAAGATTGTAAGTCGCATTAAGGCTGCCTTTATGGACTTGCCCCATATTTAAACTTCCCAGTTGTACCTTACGTATTTTTTGCGTAATATGTCTTAAATTGTATTTAAGCCAAACCTTTAAAATACAAATTTAGATTTGGCTGCCAGATGTTTGATTAAATCACTAAACTCAATTTTAAAACCAATTTCACCTTACAGAGTGGTTCTATTGGGGCTTCTTTAATTTTGTACCTATCATTTTTTTAAATATATTTTGAAAGTTTAATCAAATGTTAAAGTTCGAATTTCAAATTCATACAATACAAGTTCATCACCAGCCTATATACGTCTCACTGCTGGGCACAGGCCTTCCTACATGGAAGAAACACATGAGGAGCTTGGGCCATAACACCACCACGCTGGCCCAATGCGGGTTGGTGGGTTAAAGCGGTTGTAGTAACAACCGGGACCAACGGCTTAACGTGCCTTCCGAAGCACGGAGGAGCTCGAGATTATAAATTTTGGTTGACCCATCCCAGGGTCGACCATGGCGAAAGTTGCTTTGTTTTCATATTCGAAACCATAGCGCTCAAACCAATACGCCACCGAGCTCCTCAACTCAACAATACAAGTAATAAGCATTAATCCCACATTCATCCTTGTCTCATAAAAACTTCACCTACTTCGTCCTACCAAGTCCACAGTATCAGTAGCAGCAACTCAAAGATTTATATTGTCAATACTACACCGAAATGTAATAGTGTTTTTGTCATAAAGAAAGCAAGTTACGACACTGACTGCCCGACTCGTAATCTACATAATCACTTTTACAAAATAAAAGGATAAGTCAACCTCTTTTCTTAGTTCTTTGTGAAAAAAAGGTTTGAGACTTTTTGTCGCTGGTTTCACTGTCTATTGTGGATTGATTAGGCCTGCTATGTTTGGAGGTGCATTTGTTATTTTCTAACCCTTTATGTTTAAGTTTGTATGGGTATTCTACTCTGTAAAAAGCATCATTAGGTTTTGTTTTAAAGCTTTTGTTACATTAAGTTCATTTTCTTAAAACAATCAATGTATTTAGCTTAATATTGTCATTATTCATTAAAATAAATCTCTTTCAGATATCTCCACCTGAATCTTTAGAGAAAGATCAATGTGCAACCGGTCCCCAAAATGGGAGACCGATCAGACTCAGCTAACTACCGCCCAATAGCTGTCATCCCAGTTCTTTGCAAGGTCACGGAATGGATCTAAAATAACTAGCTCATCCCATATCTAGAAGATCACTCATTAACTAATGATCGACTGTACGGGTTTTCGCCAAAACGGTCAACAGGTGATCTTCTAGCGTATTTAATTCATGTCTGGGGTGAAGCTGTTGACACACGTGTAGAGTAAGTAGCTATAAATTTTGACATTGCCAAAGCCTTCTTTTGGTGGCTTGTTGCGTGAGCGGAGAATCCATGTCCTCGTTGATGGATGCGCTTCGAGGTTCATGTCAGTGTACGCAAGTATACCACGAGGCTCTTTTCTATCCCCCCACTCTCTTTTTCTTTATATCAATAACAGTGCATGGTAGATATTACTATCGGCTAGGGGCTGGGCGCATTGAAACCTAGAAAAACAGAATAAATCTTACCATTGAGCTCAATAGGAAGTTGAACCTTATATTCGAATCCCCATTCGGATATAAGCTAATGAATGCTAATGAAACACAGGTGTTTGCGTTCACAGCCAAAATGTCGTCATTCTTACCCCTTCCCTCTCTACAGGGCACTACTCTTTCGGCACAGGGCTCCATTAATTTGCTCAGAATGGAGATATGCTGCAATCTAAATCAGAGAAATTACACCGAATCCTTGATCAAAATAGCCTCACGGAAGCTCGGTGTCGACAATTATGCCTGATTTTATTTATTTGTTTATTTAAATACACACATACAGGTTAACAGAAATGGATTTCCAACGCAAGTCATAAATCACTTATCATAATGTTTGCTTTAAAAAACTCAGGTCCGGTTTTGCGTGGAATATTGCTCGCATTTGTGGGATGGCTCCGCCAAGTACCCTTTCGATCCACTGGACAGATTGGAGCGTCATTCTGTCCGTATTATTGATGATATCGCGGTCACGAACAACCTTGACCGCGTGGTGACATTACGTCGCTTAGTGTCTTCTATCGGCTATGTCAGGGAGAGTGCTTCGAAGAGCTTTTCGACGTCTTCAATCTTCCCCCTTCTTACTCAGAAGCGTGTCGGTCTTCAGAGTCATCAATACACTGTCTCCACCTCCACATCTCGAACAAAGAAGTTTGATAACTTGTTTCTCTGTCATACTTCCAAAACTTCGAATTATTTGCCAACACATTTATTCCCTCCTTTCTATAACATGGGTTCCTTCACAACAGACGTGAAAAGGCCCCTTATGGGCCTGCTGTGTTTCAGGTTGCACTAGCTGTCTTCACATATGGGCTCTGCTAACCGTTTTACATTAGATGACTTTGCTCCTATTCCTCGATCCTTCAAGTGATATTGTATATTTTCATCAATTTATTTCAATTAAGTGTTATAAGGTTAACTGTCATAGTAGATTTCTGTAGAGTAATGCAATGCTTTTGGTATAAATTTAATGTGGTCTCTGGATGTTGTTGTTAATTTTTTTTCACTGGAGCTTATTGAATTATTTCAGAGTAAAATATTTTTCAGCTCGGTGGCGTAGTGAGGAGCTCGGTGGCGTAGTGGTTTGCGCGCTCTGGTTTCGATAACGAAAACAAAGAAAATTTCGCCATGGTCGGTCTCGCGATGGGTCAATCAAATTTATAATCTCGAGCTCTTCCGTGCTTCGGAAAGCACGTTAAGCCGTTGGTCCCGTTTTTTACTGCAACCGCTTTAACCCACCAACCCGCATTAGGCCAGCGTGGTGGTGTTATGGCCCAAGCTCCTCATGTGTTTCTCCCATGTAGGAAGGACTGTGCCCAGCAGTGGGACGTATATAGGCTGATGATGATGATGATGATGAAAATATTTTGGATACATTAAACTATTAATATTTATTCATCGCCTATTTACTGTGTGGTCAGTAAAAATTTCTTTTATTTTTTCTTTACACATTTTAGTGTTCAGATTCATTTCTTCCACTTCCACTGTGAACTGTACCATTTAATTAGCCAACTTTGCGACAACCACAAACATGGTAACATAAATCACACCAAGGATCGTCGTGCCGTGTTGGGTTAACCTCACAATTAACTCCTAGAAAGTGAATCTTCTGTTGAACGACTGATGTCACTTTTACTGGCTCCTTTACGTGGGGGATCATTAAAAATGCATTTGCTGTTAACACTTTCTAATTGGTCCAGGGTTGGGCTATTGTGGCCTTTTTGGGTTGGGTTGGGATTTTGTAAAGGCGTTAGGTACTTTTTGGTGGTTATGGAAAAAAGTCGGGCAAGTCTTAAAGATAGATTTATATGAAAACCATTTATTGCTAAGCTATTATATTAGCAGAATTTTTGGGTAGTAATAATTTTTAAGAATTGAAAATTCTTCGCGTCTAGAATGTGTGGTTTGACAGGTTGACGGACTTTTCTGGAATGATTTGAAACTAGGAATTTGAATTGAATGCAAGCTACAACAGATCTTACTGTGAATAAATTCGAGATTGGAATTTTTACTGATTGTTATTATTTTTACTGAATAACCTTTAATAATAAGTAACTGTTAGATACGGACGTAGGTTAGTGGCTTACTATAATTTACATAAGTAGTGAGAAGCTAAAATTGTTTTTTACACTAGTGCACAAATTAGCATTGATTTTAACTGGTACTACGCGACAATAGAGACATTGACAGTATTCAAATTAAAATATAATTTTAACGGGTAGCGGTAGTTGTTTTTAATATAGAAATTTTAGAAAACACAATAGTTTAATAAGTTATTATGGAATTTAGTAAACAATATATAATAAACAAAATGCAATGACATAATTATTGCTATTAATTAATTGGCAATATTTAATTGCCTTTTGCTTGGTGGCGTATTGGTTTGAGCGCTCTGGTTTCGATACGAAAAACAAAGCAACTTTCGCCTTGGTCGATCCTAGGTGGGTCAATCAAAATTTGTTATCTCGAGCTCCTCCGTGCTTCGGAAGGCACGTGAAGCCGCTGGTCCCGGTTGTTACTGCAATCGCTTTAACCCACCAACCCGCATTGGGTCAGCGTGTTGGTGTTATGGCCCAAGCTCCTCATGTGTTTCTTCCACGTAGGAAGGCCTGAGCCCAGCAGTGGGACGTATATAGGCTGATGATGATGAATTGCCTTTTGCATCCAGAAAACCTGACCTGGTACCCACGGAAGATCAGCGTCGTGGCGCCAACAAATGCCTCGACATTATGCTGAGTGGGGTCATTTCAATGTCATCTATGACGACCGCTTGGCCGAGTGGTCTGTACCCCAGGCTACTCGGTCAAAAGGTCCCGGGTTCGAATCCCGGTAGGAACAAATTTTGTATGATGAGTACGAACATTTGTTTACGAGTCATTGATGTTTATATGTTTATTTAGTATATTTCTAATATTTATATACATACTATTATCATTATTTCTCCGTTATCTAGTATCCATAACACAAGCTCTTAATGATGCTTACTTTGGGCTAGATAATAGGTGTGAGTGTATAAATATTATTATTATTATTATTATCTAATTGTAATTTAGTTACTTATAAATATGATTAATGTGTATACTTACTTTGTGTAGCGTTGAATAAATGTATTTGTTTCTTTCAATGAAATCACTCTCAGGATATGTAAAGCATTAGACGCTGTCAAAAGGAAAAGGAAAAAGATTTAGATCACCATAGCAACCCATCGGTGTTTGGTAACATATTACGTCACAGCGGTCATGTGACTATTTTGGGCTATATTAAGTACATAAACACGCATGATATGAAACACTTTTTAAAATTTTTTCAACTTCCCTATTATGTAGGTACTTTTTGCTCTATGTTTTTGGCCAGTACCTACTTTCGAACATTTTTATATCGCATTGAGCAGTTACGTTAGCTTTTGTTTGAAATTTCAAGCGAGTATGAACGATACGATTACGATTCGAAATTTAAAAATGTTAGGGGTACAGGTCGCAGAAGCCATTGCTGTCACGGATGTTTAATTAAACTCTCGCATGCTCTTTAAAATGTTTTCCTTTGTGTATGTAAGTTTAAAATTTCACTAAAATAAATGGGAACAATTTTTAACATATTATGAAATGATTTTCTAATGACCATATAAAAAAATATTTGTCTAAAGATATAAATTTGTAATATGGCTTACAATGGTTACAAATTTATTTTCAGCCTAAAATAACTTAAACTTTTTAAATGATTTCTTGATTTCACTGCTAATTAATTTTTGGAACATTCGCCAAAAGTTTGCATTCTATAAAAACTGTTTCCCAACAAACACTCTTTTGTATAACTCATTAAAAAATACGAAAACATTATCAAGTAGGTAACTACATAATTACATGCATTCTCAATCGGCAGTTAGACATTAAACCGATCAATTACAACACTCAATCAGTTTGTAATGACTAGTATTACAATATCACATTACGCAGTTCGACGACTCCCGCGCACGGAAAACGTTCCGCTGGCTCCTTACTTCCTGCGCAGAAGTCGAACCTGGTACCTTTTACTTTCGACTAGAAATTTCACTTGCACTTTTTAATGAAAGGAAGTCAGTTTTATTGAAAATTGATAACTTGATCACGTGGAAATTGGTTATTAAGAAAACGTCTGTGTAAGATTAATTATGTTATTAAATTTTGCGATAAACTCAACCTGCGGTTATAACGGCTATTACGATTATATTACATGGGATTATCTTAAGGCGACACCTCACGGAAATTCCGGTTTTAATGCTATTCTAAACCGAAAATGGTCATTAATTCTTCTGTGTTTTTTTATATTTGTTATCTCTTATCTCCATCATTTATAATCCGGTTTCAAAATTATTCTTTAAGATTGGTCCTATAGAAATTTTGATCAAAGTCAATAAGATAGTTTAATCTTTAAATTCAAATAACTAGTCTGCTTATCATTTTTGTCGGTTGAAATAAAACGAACAGACTTCAATATTAAAACTTCTTCAAAATTCAATTGTGTTCTTGTGAACAATGACACCAGGGAATGCAAGACGATGAATTACGACCTTTATTACAAATAATACATTCTGATTTTCCTAAGGTAGGCAGTAATGCTTTATGTATCACTAAATGTAGTAATAAGGAATATATATGAAATAGTACCTATATAAAAACTAGCTGACCCCGCGAAAAAATAGATAGTAGCCGATTCACAGACCTACTGAATATACATATATAATTTCATGAAAACCGGTCAAACCGTTTCGGAGGAGTATGGTAACTAAATTTGTGACATGAGAATTTTATATATGAGATGATTTTAACTTTAATATACTTTAATGAATTTTTGACTGTATAAGCGCTTATACTGATAAACATGTAAGTACTCTTAAGTGGGTACGCATATCAATTATGACAATATATCTACAATGTATAGATACTCATCAAATACAGATATTCATTTGGTAATTATTCATCTTACAATTTTTATTTTTATTGTTATGCAGTGTATTCGCTGTTATTGTATATTTTAATTTTTAAAACAGTTGTTTGTGCACTACCTATTTAATCATTTCGGACTCAACTTTCCGGTTGACTGGTAGAGAATGCCTAATGGCATTAAGTCCGCCAAATTGTAACTCATTTTGTGCAATTAAAGTTTAAATAAATAAATAAATAATAAATATTCTTATGGGTTCCTATATGTGCCTGAACTAAAGTGATTTTAATTTTAATTTAATACTGGTAAGTGTATGATTGCCGAACCCTAAAAATTGCTTAAACCCCTTACCATCAGGTGGGCCATAAGCTTCTACGCTTGTTTGCTAACCTTCAATCTATGGTCTGAGTCCCACAAGGGTGGTAAAAACCATATTTAAAAAAATTCCAAGCCTAAACATCCCACTGCTGGGCACAGTCTTTCCTACATGGGACAAACGAGTTAGGGCCATAACACCAGCACGCTTGCCCAATGCGGGTTGGTGGGTTAAAGCGGTTGCAGTAACAACTGGGACCAATGACTTAACGTGCCTATCGAAGATCAGAAATTTTGGTTGACCCATCCCGGGATCGACCATGGAGAAAGTTACTATGTTTTTGTAATCAAAACCAGAGCGGTCAAACAATTAGCCACCGAGCTCCTCCTCTTAAAAAAATTACAAGATTTTAATTTATTTTATGTTTTAATTTCATGTTTATAATCTTGAAATGTCAAAGCATAACACCCCGTAGTTATAACAATACTAAAACCGACTTCAAAGCAATAAAAAGGACAAAATAATTAAATTTAAAATGTACTTCTTGAAATTGGTGCTTCTCTTTCTATTGTTTCTGGCAACTTCAAAAAATACATTTTGAGGATATAAGTAGGTACCTAGGTACTTAATTTTAATTATTTTTACCTTTTTAGTGTTTTGAAGTTGGTTTTATGTTTGTAATTTTTTTTCACATTTTAACTGATTTCCTTAGGTCAAAGCTAGATGGGTGATCGTCAGCATTTTTGAATTTTATTGTCTGTCTCTTAGTATTAGGTTGAAATAGATAATTTGTTTCATTTATTATTATACTCTTTATTGCACTTGTAACAAAGTTTATCAATACAATTAAAGATAATTAGTTAACAAGGGTGGACTTATCTCTATAAGAGATCTCTTCCAGTCAACCCATGATTGTGTTATATATTTAATGGTAAGGCTAGCAACACAAAAGTGCATAGTCTAATTAAACTTATTGATTAAAAATTAATTAAATACGTAAAAAATATACTACATAAATACAATTCTATATAAAATACACATACTTACTTTCAAAGTCTAAACATAATACACATATATATATATATGTATATATTAAATTAAATATTAAATAATATTTCATAAATAAAAACTTGCATTGATTACGATGAAATTTGCGATAAATAATGGCACTTAATTCTTGATTTAAAAGACGCGATAGAAGGGCTCTCTTGGACAGCAACAGGGAGATTATTCCACAACTGTGAATCACGGAATGTTAAGGAATGAAGGTAGAAGTTGGTATATCGTATTGTACTACTTATAAAGTATTATTAACTTTAAAGCGTTACGGAGTTTTACCTTCCATCATCAGTTCACCCGAATAACCCGATAGAATACAACTATTCGTCAATACTTACCTTTAATATTTAAAGAATTATCTTCCAACTCCTAACCGTTAAGGAGTTGTACCTTCCATCACCAGCTCATCAACATAAGATGGTGACGGACAGTAGCAAATACTTGAATAGCTTTGGAAAAAAGTAAAACATGTTATACGTTCCTATAAAATTTGAGGTATCTATGCCCTCGATTTCCCTAATATTCCATAATCGGACTACCTCAGGAGTATACTCTATCAAATACAAAAAGAATTTTGAAAATCTGTTAACAATTGACCGAGAAATCGATGAACATACATACAAAAAAAATACATACATTTGAACATATCCTCCTCCTCCTTCTTTTTTGAAGCCGCTTAAAAATAATTACGCTACGACGCGACGAACGGCAAATTATACGTCCATACAAATATTTCGTGCAATATCTAGAAAGAGAAACACGACGCATCTTAGCAATACGCAGCTGAACGTTATTTATAGACCCTGCATTCTCATTATACCATAAATTCAATCACAACACTATTATTATCAAAAATAGGAAGCTAATCGTAGTGCTGTTAAAGACGCGAATCTCGAGTAATCAAGTCTCATTTTTGAAAATGATACAGTACAGAAAAGAGTCGCATAATTTATTTAAAATATAATGAAGAAATAGAATGAATCACAAATAACCGCGTACAGCAAAATACTATAACTTAAAATAAAATAAAATTTATATTTTTTTACCTGAAATTATTATAAAAACTCTATTAGAATGAACAACAATAAAAATTTAAAAAAAAAAAATATACAACGACTTTGTATAGCTACTACATGATACTAAACCCACTACGCTTGCCATAGAATAACTAATAGCCTACTATTGCTCAGCCCTTACAGGGCGCTTTAGTGTAAACCTCCAGTATCTTATTCATCTTCACAATCATCCACTATGAACGTACACCAATGTGTTAGACAGTAAATGAATTTTATAGACATAATCGATTGAACGCATAAAAATGGCTAACTCGATAAATATAACTTAAAATACAATCTTATGTTACTGTTAAATGATTAATTAAAATATTAGGAATAATGTGAATTTTTCGACAAAATTAATAATATTTTTAATTCATTTTTATCGGAGTAGGTAATGATGAAAGTTATCAATAATAAATTACAATTTTTTCAAGTAACAGAGTTTATTATTTTATTAGTACTTACTTATTGTTCAACTTTTATCTAATAAAACTAGTCAAATAATGTAAAAAGACTACAAAGTCATAGAAGCCAAGACTCGAAGACTCAAGTTTATACAACACTAGTCGAGATACGGGCCCAAGAAATTGCGTGGCACGTAAATTTGTCCTACCGGCACTTAGTGCCAACAATATGGTGGCAATAAGGAAGTAGGATTTCCTAGTCAAGTCTCCTAGCTTCCTAGTCAGACACTTTCCGTTGCATTATCGAAACATTAAAATGTTGTACGGTCGAACTCATTGGATTAACGCTCTAATACCATGTCACACCAATTGGGATGTTGCCTAAGTTTGAATATGGCGGTATTATTCACAAATTCGGAAAATATGCGCTCCTGTTAACCAAAAAAACAATTGAAACTTAAAAGATATGGAATATTGTTAAAGCTGTGCTGTTTAGAAAATTCATAAATATGGTAATTTTTCTTTCCAAAATTTATCAAAAATGTTAGTGATATTTGATTGCTGACATCAATTAAAACAACTATTATCATGACAATAAAAACATACATGTTACATAGTTATTATTAATTTTGTCAGTATGCCCATACATTTCTTAGTAATATAGGAACGTGTGACGACGTCACCTGTTCTGTAGATTTTCCATGGAGCGTTTTCGGACGATGCGCCGCAACACATCAAATATACCGCTATATCTGTGAAACTATTGATCCTAGGCATACTGTTTCTTTTGCAATATTTCTTATTGAGTTTTAAACTTCTTATTTATGAAATAAAAAAAAGTTGTCAACTACCCTATTGCGTTCAAGTATTTGGACTTGTTACGACGCAGACTGGTTCAAGGGCAGTCAGCACTCTCGTTTATAAAGTCGAGGTCCCAGATTAGTATCTCGCTAAGGCCTGATGTTTGTATCCTCCTTACTCACTACAAACCCATAACACATATAAGTTGAATTACTTTTAACCTGACGTAACTTAGAATAAAATTTTGCATGCTGGAAATGACCGCGTGTGCGAGCTGAAAAAAATACATATTAATAATAATAATAATAATAATATTTATACACTCACACCTATTATCTAGCCCAAAGTAAGCATCATTAAGAGCTTGTGTTATGGATACTAGATAACGGAGAAATAATGATAATAATATGTATATAAATATTAGAAATATACTAAATAAACATATAAACATCCATGACTCGTATCCATGACTCGTAAACAAATGTTCGTACTCATCATACAAACATTTGTTCCTACCGGGATTCGAACCCGGGACCTCTTGACCGAGAAGCCTGGGGTACAGACCACTCGGCCAGGCGGTCGTCTGTTGTTATTGTGCCTTTTGTTTCCTTATATAATAATACATGCAACTAATTGTGAAGATAAACTGTTTTCAATTCTAGTTCCAACCTACAGTCACCAACAGATACAGATGAAGAGCTCAAAAACATTGACCCACACTTATTCTCTTGAATATGCGATTATGACTAAATGCGGCTAGAAAAACTGAGATTATGAAATGGGAGACTAAGGTAAAAATCGATTATACATAAAGCACACGAGGCAAAACACAATCGTGGCAAAATGCGATTAGGGAGATAAAACTACCGATGAAAAATACAAAATTAAAAATTTTAAGTAACTCCCGGCGTCATTAATCATTTATGTAATACCATCTCATTGAGACTATTCATAAGAGTCCAAACACGCTATATCTGCTGTAAGTTTCTGAAGAATTAGGCATTTCGAAGACTTTTTGATGGTATAGGATCAGCTCAAGGATAGTATGTCATGGGAATGTCACCGAAGTGACAGTACACCAAATTTCAAATCAATCGGTACTGTAAAAGTTAGTAAAACCCTATAATCATGTAGAAAATGAGCAAATTTCCAATCAATTGGATCTGAGAAACAGAGTAAAACACCTTTGTCAAGTAGGAAATCAGTTGATAGTCATCAAACGCCTGAACTGATATTCATAAATTATAGCTAAGAACCATCGTAGTGACATCAGCTTATAAACAAAAAAAACCGAATCAAAATAGGTCCATTCGTTTAGGCGCTACGATGCCACAGACAGACACACAGATACACAGACAGACACGTTAAACTTATAACACCCCTGTTTTTTCGTCGGGGGTTAAAAATGCCTTCGAGGCACCGACCTTCCAAACCAGCGGCGATTATCGTCTGGTAACTCTGGTAGTATCTTTACGTAAACACTAGTGGTCGTGTGGTGACAACCACTAGTGGTCGTGTGGTGACAACCACTAGTGGTCGTGTGGTGACCATAGTGGTCCATAGTGGTCATGTTTGGTAGCTGCATTTAGTGGCCCAATGTGGCGGCGCTCTGAATATCAAAATTCTGAAACAGCATATTTTAGGTAGCTGTAATGAAAAGAAACGTCTTTAGAGACTTTCGGTAAAGCCTCAATAAGACTTCCGGGAGTCTATGACGTTTCAAAATCCATATATTAAAGATGTAGACTCCTTAAACAGTTTTAAGTCTCAATTACATAATTATATTGTGAGAACCTGAAGTTAATTGATTGTCCTAATTCATGAATTGAGATAGTCTATTGTATCAATTAGCTGTATTAAAAAAAACATTCTTTTTAAATTATTTATCCATGTAAATTTTTTAATGCAACCGCAACCTAGATTTAAGAATACTAAGTATAATTTTATAATCTTTTTTGATAATAAATTCTTTAAGCCTATATACGAAGACAGCTAGTGCAGCCTCTGAAACACACTGCTCTAGCCGCCTCCACCTTGCCGGCATTTGAAGAGCCCTTTCACGCTTCTTTTGAAGGAACCCATGTTCCGACTGCGATGGAAGAATGTACAAATCAAAATGATTTAAGCATTCTGTATCTTATGTCAGCGCGATAGAGATGAAAATCCTTTACGTGTTTTAACTCTACCTGTACTGCGAGATCAAGCCCTCCGTTTTAGTTCATAGTGTATGACAAACTGAGTGGATTACGTAATGCAAATACACAAAGCAGCGGGTTACTACGCGGAGGAATGCATTTTCACTGCGGACCCTAGATTCTTTGTTTGGTAACCTTAGATAATAGTGAACGAAGCAGCAAGGTGGATGTGACTTTATTGACTTTGACTGTAGTAACATCCTTCCTTTTAGAAAAGGACTTGTTTCATTTTAGGACGTACAAAGAAGTAGTAACTACACCCGCGTGGATGCCGGTTATGCCACCAAAAGGTATCCTATGTCCTATATTAAAATATAATCAATCTATATGCCAAATTTCATTTAAATCGATTCAGCGGTTAAGGAGTGAAAAAGAAACAGACTTACATAGGTTAATTTTCGCTTATAAGCATACAAACGTCTGTGACGAATGAAAGACATCAACGCAATCGAGAACAGTCCAGACCACATATCCATTATAATTGGGAAAAAAATACGGGGCGTTCCCATTTCACACGCATATTATTCTAATGTGAGTTTATACATGGTGGTGGCGTCAATACGACAATAAATTATAATATGGGCTATATTAGTACATAGAAATGGTTTGCCACTATCAAAACATCGTATTCGTTGGATAATTTCATGACATTTGTATGAAATAATATAACATTGGCTGCATTATTTCATAGACATGACATGAAATTATTGACATGAGTGGCTTGACCCAGAGCGATCAAACCACTACGCCACCAAGCTCCTCATAAAAGATTAATAAATAATCTTTAATTTTAAGTAAATTCATATTGTTATATAGACACAGACAGACAGACACTATGACTTTGTTAACAGTTCGCTGTGTTTCGGATTGAAGGGAAAGGTAGCCAGTTTAATTACTGGGCATGGACGGCATTTCATCTTAGGCCTCAGGATGGCAACGCATCTGCAATATCAAGCGATTTTTTTTATTGCAGGTGTCTATAGGCGGCGGTTACCGCTTTCCAGCAGGTGGGCCGTCAGCTTGTTTGTCATCTAGTTGTATAAAAAAAAATATAGTTATTAAAATGTGTTTTTTTGACGATTTAAAAGTTTTTCTAATGAAATAAACAGTTTTTAAATTTTTTAAGGCTACAATATGTATTTTTTTACTTCTGTGGTTTGACTTGAAGACCTGCCGGAGCGTAAAATCGTTTTGCGGTTTGACAGGTATTAACTGCAGCGTGAATAAAACCTTAAATATAACACGCTAAATGACATAATTAATTACATAATTGTTTGAGGGCCGGCTAGCCAAGAGGTCTATATGCCTTGCTATACAGGCTACTCGGTCAAGAGGTCCCGGGTTCGAATACCGGTGGGAGCAAATGTTTGTACCATGAGCGAGCATTTGTTTACAAGTCATGGATGTTTATATTATGTTTAGAATAATTATAATATTTCACCGTTATCTAGAATTCATAACACAAGGTCTTAATGATGTTACTTTGGGCTAGATAATACGTATGAGTGTATCAATATTATTAATTCTTCAGAAACTTACAGCAGTTATAGAGCGTTTGGACTCAAAAGAATAGTCTCAGTGGGATGGTGTTAGATTGATGATTAAAGAGGCCGGGGGTTACTTGTTATTTTAATTTTATTTTATTAGATATTCAAATTTTATGAGTTAGGTGACACTTCATATTTTAACATTTAACGCATATTTTTCAGAAATATTAATAAACTGTCATAAAAATTTTTTTTTTGTGTATTATACCATTATAAAAATACAACAAATAAATAAAACCCTTCATTTATTCTTAAAATTTTATAAAAAACAATTGATAAATAAAGTATTTTTAAAAATACACAATTCAAGGAATGAATTTGGTTTTAACTAGGGATTGACACAATTATAATCGAACACAATCGGCGATGTTTCAATGTTGCCGCCTTGTCATATAAAAAAATTAAATATTGATTCCATTTCCTTTAAAAATGTTATTTTTGGACAACTTGTATGTAAACGTCCCACTGCTGGCCACAGGCCTTCTTACATGGGAGGAACACATGAGGAGTTTGGGCCATAACACCACCACGCTGGCCCAATGTGGGTTGGTGGATAAAGCGGTTGCAGTAACAACCGGGACCAAAAGTTTAACGTGCTTTCCGAAGCACGAAGGAGCTCGAAATAACAAATTATGATCGACCCATCCCGGGGTCGACCATGGCGAAAGTTGCTTTGTTTCCGTAATCGGAACCAGAGGGCTAAAGCACTACGCTATCGAGATCCTCATTACATGAGTATCATAACAACATTGCCTAATGAAGCAATAAATAAACACAGGCATAGTTATTGCTGCCCGTGGCATCGCGGGGCAAGCATCGAACTCGTGACCTCCGAGTGAAAGTCGAGAAAATGCCATCTAGAATTACTCCAGCTGCGTTACATCGATATTATTTCATTTTCCGGTTCACAGTACTTCTAATGTAAACATCATTTTGTCTTTAACAACTTTTAGTAGGTAGATGAAAATTAAAATACTGTGTACACCGAACTTGTTACTTAACAATTAATATACAGGGTGGTGCTGTCAATACGACAATAAATTAAAACATGGGCTATATTAGCTTATAGAAATGGTTTGCCACTTTTAAAAACATCTTATTCATTTGATAATTTCATGACGTTTGTATAAAATAATATAACATTGGCTGCATTATTTTATAGAAATATCCTGAAATTATTAGATGAATAACGTGTTTTTGAAAGTGAGAAACCATTTCTATGAACTGAAAAATAAAAACAAATAAAAACATTTATTTTATTTTATTATTTTCGGTAAATCATCAGCCGATAACACATAATCAAGGTAAGTAGTTACTTATAGTGAACAAATGTACAGTGAGCTATACAAAATAATAAACAATATAGACGCAAAATATTAACCATCTCGCATCGCAGCAATGTAAGATCCATGTAAAATAAAAGTACAGAGAAATGAATATTATTAATAATAAAATCTACACATCTATGAATAGAAGCCTGCTAATTGTCTCTTTCGCCGATTGGATATCTGTATTTAATAAGTCAAGGTAGAATTTGTGATAGTCATTAAATTGCTTACTCGTAAATAAAGCTATTTTGTCTATAATTGGTATTACAAAGGTACGTTGCACCGGGAACTGCGAGATTTCGGATTTTAATTTATTGTCTTATGGACGGCGCCAGCCTGTAAAATGAGATGATATTCGGTAACTGTAGCGTATATGTTTCGGAATAGTGAAAAATAGCGCCATATTGAAACCTAGGCAACACCACAATTAGGCCCCCTAAGAAGTTTTTTTTTATTATCCTAATATTATTATGTCTAACACAAAAAAATAATATTAACTATCTACAATACAATACACATTACAATATGACATTGTTAGGTTGATAGTTAATATTATTTATGTCTGTCTGTCACGTCTGAATTTAATTTACTTTAACTAACAGTCTCATGCCTGTACAAAATAATATTAAATATTATATATTAATTATTAACAAAATAAAACTACCTACCTTACTTAACAACGTCATACTTGAATTGATGTATACTTGAATTATATTTTTTGCATATTAAAAAACATTTAAAAAAAATCACAGTAGGTACCTACATAAAAATATGACAAAAATGATTTAAACCATTACAAATTATTTTGCGTGATATTTTCGGCCGTTAAACCACGAACAAACATATTTAAAGTATACTTCAAACCATATTAAGACAAAATCTCTATAATCTGTGGCGATATTTTTCAAACGTTCGGGGGAAAACGTTCGTTTTTAGTCTAGGATTATGGAACTATGGGCTCAGTAGTCTGATAGACAACAATCAAGTTTTTTGGTTTTTTTTGTATATTTTAAATGTTGTATAATTATAGAAGTTTGACGTCATAGTGTTGCCATTATATTATTGTTAATTATAAAACAAAACTAGACAAAACTAGACCTAAATTTGTGAGGTATATTTATAACAAACAGCATATTATTATTATCAATTAATCACGATAGTGTGTCATATATTATCGCAGAACTTAGAACAAGCTAACGTGAAGACACAGATAAAACAACTTCGTTTACAAGTACAACACGATAGATCGATCACAACGCTATTTATCGCAATCAATCAGTATTGAAAGTGAGTAAAAATAGTTACAATGTGAATCAATACGCGGAACGGGCGAAAAAAAAGGTTTCCGGTGTAATAGTGAGATAAAGAGAGTAATTTTCCTTCTGTTCTTGTCGCTATCGAGAAATAAACGTGTTGTGTGGAGCCTGTGAAATTGTATGTGAAAACTAGTCAATAATGGCAGCGAACGTGAAATCCTAATGGCATTGTTTGCATTTGTGCGTGTCGTGCAAGGGACAACGAAAAAAGACAGTTATGCCTCCCCTGCATGAGGATGTCGCAAGGTTATGTGGGACCGTCTTGAGATGACAATAACCTGACCAACCCACTAATCCCATTATTGAGGCCATCGCTTCCTTCTGAGAGACTGTGCGCAAGCAGAAGGATGCTCTAGCCGCTCATGTCCGACGTAGATGGGTGGGCGTGAGGAAGATGGTAGTGATCGGCCGTCTTATTGTGCCCTAGACGAGGTCACGTGTGTTGGTTGCCGCCATGCAGGGGCGTAGCTACCGCCGTAGCAGCCGTATCAATGATACGGGGCCCCCGGGTTACAGGGGCCCCGAAAGTGTAAGAGAAAAATCGTAAAATATTATGATTATTATTTCCAGAAAAAAAATGTGATCCAAAAGAAAACCATCCATGGAGGGGCTCATGGGCTACCCAAAGGACTTCCATGTATGGTGTATGGTTCAAGAAAATATTTTTTTGTCGATCATAAGTAAGTACCAGAAATGTTGCACACTTTTTTTAAATTTCTGTTATTCTACAGGCCTGTTATTTTTTTTTGTGAATAAGTCCGCTAGATTAATAATACAGACTAATAATTTATGGGGGAAAATATAAACTTTTTTTTTATTTGTATGATATTTATATATTGTTATAAATATGCAGAGTGTAGATGTCGCCACTTCCGCGCCGTTTCATAATACCATAGACTACAGATGTCGCTAGCGTCTCGCTAGCTGTCAAACTTCAAAATCAGAATGGCGGATGATTATTGACACACTTTTGCCTCACGCGCGGTGCGGAACGGTTGTGCCTTATTTTGAGACAGTGTTCGGCTTGTGATATATTTCTATCTTGTTTTGTCAGTTTTGGTTATTAAAGTTAATTTGAGCGTCATTCTTGTTTCTTATAGTAAAATAAGTCATAGGTTTATAACATCAGAATTGGGATTGGCAAAAACGTGTCCAACTAGCTTAGCCAACTGACGCTTATCTTTTTACATGAGTAACCGTCTTTGTTCAAAAAATAAAATAAGTACAGACCATTGTGTTAAGTGTTCAGCAAGTAGGTACTTATTTTATTGAACATTTGTTTAATTTTAATTAATAAAAGGGAAAGGATTAGAAGTAAATTATTAGTGATTTAGTGAGTAAATTTTCAGTGATATTCTGTGAATCGTTTATATTAGTAATTATTTTTAGACACAACTTATAGTTGTTAGATTAGTTGCTAAGTTTTTTTTTTCCTGCCTATTTTCGTGTTTGGTTTTTGTTTTTGATAAGAATATAAAATGTCCGAAAAAGAACCACGCAAAAGTCGACGTCGTAGTTCTAAACGTGATAGGTTTTCTGATAATAATATGCAACAGCAAATGCAATGCATTTTGGATCGATTAAATGCGTTAGAAAGGCAACCGTATCCGACATCTCCACCGTTGCTGGCAGCTACAGGTTTGTTGGAGACTGTTTCCACCGACGTGGGTGCGACACCGGCATGCTCACCGCCGCCACCGCCACCGCCGCCGCCTCTGCCGTGTTGCCACAGCCAGTCTGTGGAACGGGTTGTGTCGGAGGCTGGCTGTGCGGGTGGCATGACTCAGCGGGCCTCTTCTACCGGTAGTGCCGCTGCATCAGAGCAGGACTGTTCTGATACACTGATGAATGCATTACGTTCTATAAATACGGTGGTAAGATCGAACCAACCTTATTATATTTCAAATTTTGATCCCAACCTACATGATATTGAGGTTTGGTGCCAGGAAGTGGATAGGGCTAAAGTAGTTAACAATTGGAGTGATAATGAATGCTTATCTCGGATTGGTAACTGCTTAAAAGGAGACGCTCGCTCTTGGCTTAACGAATGGGTTAGTGCTGATCGCAGCTGGAGTAACTTTAAGAGGGAGTTTAAACCGTTGTGTCCTAAAAAGCCCGACATTGCCAATATCTTGTTCGATGTCATGAACACTAATTCGGACAACTACCCAACGTATGCAGATTATGCACGACGTTCGGTACTTCGTCTACGTATTGTTGCTGGCTTAAGCGAAGAATTACTGTCAGCCATTATAATTCGTGGGATAACAGATCCACAAATTAGAGCCGCTGCCACTAATGCTAAGCTAATGCCAGCAGACTTAGTTGAATTTTTCTCTATCTATGTTAAACCTTCCACTTCCAAGACCAGCTCCTCAGTTCCGTTATCGCGAAATCAACGTGACGCTTTTAAGAGTAAACGCCAAGTAGACATGGTTAGAAAAAGACGTTTTGATAGTGGAAAATGTTTTTCTTGTGGTCAGGCTGGTCATTTGCAGTCATCGTGTACTAAAAAGTTTAAAGTCGATTTGAATCGGAATTCAAAAACCGAACTGCCCTCTAGTGTAACTTCATCTTCTGCTTCTTTTAAAACAGATTCTTGTACATTTTGTAAAAAACCCGGTCACAAGTTTGAAACTTGCTTCGCTAGGCTAAAGTCGGAATCTCGAAATCAATCTAACGTTAATTTTTGTCGAGAAATGATGGGCACTCGAAAAACTGATATTGTTGTTGCAGTTATTCAAGGAATACCTGTAGATGTACTAATAGACAGTGGGTCAACTATATCACTTGTATCCTCTTTAGTAATAAAATACTTTGATTGTCCTCGCAAGCCTGCTTTTCGCGTATTAAAAGGGATTGGAAGTCAGGAAGTAGAATCCACCTGTTATGTTACCTTGCCGGTTGAGTTCGATGATATCACTTTAGAAATAGACTTATTTGTTGTTTCGTCTGAGCATATGAACACGGCCATTATTATTGGCACTGACGTTCTCAATAGAGAAGGTATTACTTATATACGAACTTGCGAACGTCAATGTCTCAGTCGTGAATCACACATTACTGATAATTGTAATAAAGTTTTAACAATTGAGCCGGTTCAACCACCTCCAATTAATACCGAGTTAATTGGTGCCGATCTGACAAAATTATTATCCATAGTTAACGAATTTTCCTTGCATCTTATAAGTGGTACTGCCACTTCTACTGTTAAAACGGGATATATGTCTATCAAGCTCAACAATAACACGCCGGTAAATTACAGACCGTATAGGCTGTCCCAAACAGAGACTTTACATGTTAGGGAAATTATTAAGGACTTAATTGAGAAAGGTATCATACGCGAATCTGAATCACAGTATTCGAGTCCGATTCTTTTAGTTAAAAAGAAAGACGGCACGGATCGCATGTGTATTGATTTTAGGAAACTTAATGAAATAACTATAAAGGATCGCTTTCCATTGCCATTGATAGACGATCATATTGATCGGTTAGGACGTCACAAATTCTTTACCAGCTTAGACATGGCAACAGGATTCCACCAGATTCCACTGGATGTCGAATCTATACCACTGACAGGCTTTGTCACACCAGAGGGACATTTTGAATATTTGAAAATGCCCTATGGCCTAGCCAATGCGCCGGTGGTATATCAACGCATTATTTCTAAGACTTTACGGGAACACATTGAATCTGGTAGGGTCCTAGTCTATATTGATGACGTACTTTGCATGAGTCATTCTGTTGATGAAGGTCTTGAAATCTTACGTGCAGTCCTTAAGACATTAACAGAATCAGGGTTTTCAATAAATTTAAAGAAATGTACCTTTATGTCTACCAAAATTGAATATTTAGGACGGACTATTAGTGAAGGCCAAGTACAACCATGCGTTTCAAAAGTCAAAGCCCTTCTAGAAGCTCCTGTCCCTAAAAACGTTAAGCAGGTACGTCAGTTTTTAGGTCTATCTGGGTATTTTCGTAAATACATTGCTGGATATGCCTCAAAGATAGCTTCCATTGCGCACCTCACAAAAAAGGGAGTACCATTTGTTTGGGGTATGGAACAGGAGGCTTCTAGAAGAGATATAATAGAACACTTAACTAGCGAGCCTGTTTTAGCCATTTATGATCCGCAACTTCCTATCGAAGTTCACACGGATGCGAGCGCTATAGGTTATGGAGGTGTTTTGATTCAACTTCACGACTGTAAGCATAAACGAGTAGTGGCATATTTTAGCAAACTAACTCAAGGCGCTGAATCAAAATACCATTCATACGAACTTGAGACTCTCGCGGTAGTCAAGTCCCTACAACAGTTTCGACACTATTTAGTTGGTGTACATTTTACAGTTATAACTGATTGTAACGCATTAAAACTTACCCAAAAGAAAAAAGACCTTTTACCAAGAGTCGCCAGATGGTGGCTTTATTTACAAGATTTTGATTTCTCTCTCGAGTATCGTAAAGGTGTTTCTCTGTCCCATGCTGATTACCTCTCACGGAACCCAGTTAATATTATTCGAGTTCAGAAACCTCAAAATTGGGCTCAAGTTGCACAGGCTGCTGATGAGGAAACACAGACCTTAATACAAAAACTAACAGAAGGGGAACTAGATCCCAATCAATATTTTAAGAAAAATGACCTTCTTTACTATAAGTATTGCCCTACCGGCGAACAACCAAGATTCCTTTGTTTTATTCCCAAGGGACACCGTCTCAGTTTACTTCGCGTCTTTCACGACGAACATAATCACCAAGGGATCGATAAGACTTGTGACCTTATTTTAAGACACTTTTGGTTTCCCAGCTTAAGGGCATTTGTACAGAAATATGTGTCGCACTGTATTGTGTGCTTGTCCCATAAAAAGCTACCGCGAGCAACTCGTCAACCCATTCACTCGTATGAAAAACCAGACTGTCCATTCGAGACTGTACACGCTGATGCTTTAGGCCCTCTTCCCGAGTCTAACGGACATCGATATGTGCTAATAATCGTTGATGCCTATTCTAAATACTGTCTCTTGTACCCTATGATTCGACAAGACGCCAATGAATTGAGGTTACACTTCACAAATGCTATTTCTTTATTTGGAACTCCAAAAATGATTGTAGCAGATCGAGGCCGCATGTTTCAAAGTAATGAGTTTTTGAGCTGGATATCTGAACTAGGTAGTGAAGTTCATTTAATTACTCCAGAAATGCATCAGTCTAATGGTCAGGTCGAGCGTTACTGCCGCACTGTACTGAACATGATTAGAATACAAAGTAATTATCGTCAAGAGGAATGGTCGAGCACTATGTGGAAGTTGCAACTCTCACTTAATATTTCAAAGCACAGTACGACTCAGACTTCACCATTCAATTTACTAATCGGTACTGATGCGATGACTCCTATCATACGAAATTTAGTGAGGGATATTGCTATTGAGGGCTCTAATCCGAATCGGGAGACTCTCAGGGTTATGACAAGACAGCGAGCTTCTGAACGATTGAAGCAGAATCAGGAGCACCAGGATGCTTCAGTTAATAAGGCCAGGCACTCTCCTAAGTCTTTTGCAATTAATTCTCTGGTGTTTGTAATTAAAAAGGCTCAATCAACAGGCAAGTTGGACTCCGGCATGCGCGGCCCTTACCGTGTAGTTAATATCCTACCACATGGTCGATATGAGTTGCAGCTCGTGGCAGGCTCCTACGGGAAAACTACTCAGGCCGCCGCTGAATATATGGTGGCTTGGAAGGGCGAGTGGACACCGGAGGCGTGTGCTGTTTTTTTTGAAAGTAAGCATAGTTTAGTGAGCAGACCTCACACCATGCTTGTGAGCAGACCTCACACCATGCTTGTGAGCAGACCCCACACCATGCTTGTGAGCAGACCTCACACCATGCTTGTGAGCAGACCTCACACCATGCTTGTGAGCAGACCTCACACTCTTGCGAGTAGACCTCGCACGCGAGCAGCCCTAGTTTTTTTTTATGAGTTTGGATGAGCAGACCTCGTCATTGTTTTTTTTTTATTCATTATTGATGACAAAAGCAGGTATCGAAGGTTTGCTTATGTTTATTTTAACAAAAAAAAAATGTTTTCTCCAGGTGCTGATTATGATGATATTGAGTCCACTTCAAATGCCCTGGAACCTTTACTGAATACTTTGGTGGAGCCAGTTGTTCAAAGAGGATTGGAAGAGATGCCCCCCGGAGCAGTAATTGAAGAAGAATTAGATGGGACCGAGAGCGTTCCCTTATCAGGAAAGGCCGTGTTATAAATATGCAGAGTGTAGATGTCGCCACTTCCGCGCCGTTTCATAATACCATAGACTACAGATGTCGCTAGCGTCTCGCTAGCTGTCAAACTTCAAAATCAGAATGGCGGATGATTATTGACACACTTTTGCCTCACGCGCGGTGCGGAACGGTTGTGCCTTATTTTGAGACAGTGTTCGGCTTGTGATATATTTCTATCTTGTTTTGTCAGTTTTGGTTATTAAAGTTAATTTGAGCGTCATTCTTGTTTCTTATAGTAAAATAAGTCATAGGTTTATAACAATATTCTTATTTTAGAAGGTTTTCACTTCGCAAATATCATACGACATACTTCAAAAACTTATCCTTTGAATATTTTTTCAAAAAACCATTAGCCCCTCCATCGATGGTCTTCATTTAGACCACATTAAACCCGACACTTTGTGTAATTATCATAGGGCCCCTAAAAATTTTTGATACAGGGCCCATCTAAAGCAAGCTACACCACGCCGCCATGCACACATTTCCAAGGCCGCCACGTCTGGGATTGCATTCACTTAATGAGCCATCCCCATCGCCGCGAAACCCAGCCGTAAAGCCCAGGCTACCCCCGGCAAGGACAGTGGAGTTAGCGATGAGTTGTAGTGGCTCATTCCATACATACAGGTAGTAGGTGAGGCAATTTCAATTTTTATTTCAAGTATTCAGGGTCACCAACCGTGCCATTTGATTTCGTTTTCGAGAGCATCCCCTAACAGCCTGAGAGAGATGTGACATTTGCGCTCGAAAGAAAATGGGCTTATGTCAAATCCCAGGATTTTCCTTATATCGACAGCAATAGCTATTAACAAAAGGCTTTTTGTCTAGGGAGCAACTTACCTGCTTCAAATTTGACGTGTTTTACAGGAAAACAACTTATTACAGCGAGTTATTCGCGTATGGATATTTTAACTTGAATATAAAACTAGTACTTATTAAGTAGTTTTATGAGTTAAGACATTTTCTTAGCATTAAAGCGCTTAATTATAAATAAGTGGATCGTTATGGGCTGTGTCGGCCACCTATCAATTAAGGCTATGACAAAGTGATATGATTTATGCGTATGCGCAGAAAAGTAAAAGTTGCTCGACTTGAATACCTATGAAACCTATTCTAAGGTCCGCAAGAACAAGAACATATAATATGCTATTTCGTGTACGCGATAGTTGAGTTTTGGAAACTTCGAACTGGCGCTTGGGCATCAGAGTATGTCGAAGAATTACGTAAGGTGTTCAATACTACTATGTCCTCCATCTCTAACATAAGTTACAACGGCGAACCCTTTCATTAGATATACAGGTGTATGGTTATAGGTATGCGCTCGAAAATGAAGGCAGATGGCAGTACTTATGTCAATTAAGTAATAAAAATTGTTGGGAAAATTTGTTATAGCAAAAAAATCAGCTGTGTCATATAAATTCAAATAAATAAATAAAATAAAATTGTAATACCTAAACATACCTAAACGACGTGTTTGTATGGATCAGCTTATTTTTTCGCCATTTTAAATTTATTTTTTGACAAGGATCAGTGTTGGCATTAATCAATTATTTATTCATCAATTAATTAATTTGAATTATTTAAATCATATTAAATTAATCATGATTAAAAGTAAATCTGGATCATACAATAACCATGATACAATACAACGTCATGATTATTGTCGTTAATCATTATCACTTACCATTATTGGATTAACTTGATCATAAACTAATACACATGCATCGGTGTCAATTTCATCCATCATTATCAAATACACTGAATCCCTATTTTGAAAAAAATATATTCAATCAAAATAAATAACATCTTATCTTTAAATTTATGATATTTTCTTGATTAACTATAAGATAGGAAATGTAACTTTGATCAAATTTAATTTCATATCTTATAGTTAATCAAGTAATTAAATTATAGATTATGATTAATAATCATTATCATCTTAAATTTTATATTGATTAATTAATCTTAATCAAAACTTTGAGTATGATTTTTGATCACTAATTTTTAATTGTTTATTTTATTTATTAAGGAACACAAACGATGTATTGTACAAAACTTCTTAAGATCTATACTACCTAAGGCTTTGTTCCAGTTCATACACTAATGACATGTGTCCACAATATTCACAATTACTGATGTATATATTTTTAAAAGCACGCCTTAAAATGTAACATGTTTTTATTTAATTTTTATTTTTATTTACTAACATCTGATTATATATGTATGAAATAATATAATTACGTATTATGCATCATATGTAACACACCAATAACACTTTCTTAATTGAGTTTTAAATGTAGTTAAACTATTACCAAATATATCAATTTTCTCAAAGTTATTTCTATTAATGTAATTATAGGTGTTCAATAATCTACTGATAATCGAGTTTTTTCCAAGATTGGTCCCGTATTTGGGAATTACAAATGTATATCTTATAGGTTGTCGAAGTGGTTAATCGAATCTTAGCAAGAAGATCTTTGTCATTATACCTATCATTAATTAACTTATACAGGAATATCATATCCGCTTCTTTTCTACGTTCATTAAGAGATTCGAGTTTGAAATACTTGATACGATCCTGTCCTGATAGCAGCTTCGCCGCGTCATACCAGGACTGAACCAAGACAGATGTCTTGTAAAAGAACGTTGAATCGACTCAATACGTTGCGAATGAGCAGAGTAGAACGGATTCCATATGACACTTGAGAACTCCAGTATACTTCTAACGAATGTTTTGAATAATAAAATTTTCACTTCTATTTTATGAAAACTCTTTGTATTTCTTTTGATGAATCCTACCATCTTTGCTGCTTTCGTGGTTATATGTTCAATATGAGGTATAAAACTCAACTTCGCATCGGTAATGACACCCAAGTCACGGATTTTATCTACTTCTTGTAATTTAGTGTGGTTAATTTCATAAGATGAACAAAACGGTATTTTTTTACGAGTGAATTTGATATGATAACACTTGGAAGAGTTGAGATTCATGTTATTATTCTTACACCAAATCAAAACAGCATCAAGATCGTTAGTCAGATTAACTTTGGGCCAATACTGTTTAGGTTGACCAGCACTGCCATTTGCATTCGTTTATCGATAGCGTCTTCCTTACACCCGTTATATCTGTCTTCTGACAGACATATCTATATAAATGCATTGAACTTATCTTAGATCTTAGTGTCTCTCATTTTTTATCTAAAGAACCTCAACCGGTCATACATTGATGCCTAAACGTGTGCTCAATATATCCGCCGTCTAACATTTTCACTCATCGTATAAAAGAAATTAATATTTCAATTTCGCCAGTTTCATCCTCATATTTATTGCTTTCCATAACAAGTTCTACGTTCTATTATCTTATTACGTGAAAGTGAATCTAATTCGATACCTATTACAATCTTAGAAACACAGCAAAACGTCAAAAATTGCCATTGCCGAGGCGAATGGAAGCAACGCGCCACTTAAGTGAATTCATTGTAAAATAATTCATCAAAACCGCTAACCGCAAATCGATAGAACTTTATCTAATATAATAACAATTGGTACGATGATGTAACCAAAAAATTATTACCTACTCATAAAACGTGGATCATTTGAGGTACACATTATGGAATACCTGTCAGGGTTCCGTAGGCGAAATGACAAAACCACTTATTATATAACTTAGTAATCAATTACATATTATTATACATAAGCACTAAGGTTCTAGGGACAGCGATAACACAACAAACCTTCTATTGTTCACTATTGCTCACTCACGTACAAATAGGCCACATCCTGGGTTTATGCAGTATGCATTTACATACTTGTGCTACCCTGTAGAGTTATAGTAGCTTAGAGTTGACGGTCAATAAGCGTATAATCGTCAGCCTATTTACGTCCCACACTGTCAACAGGCCTTCATACATTGGAAAAACACATGAGGAGTTGGCCCAATGCAGGTTGGTGGGTTAAAGCGGTCGCAGTAACAACCAGCGGCTTAAAGTGCCTTCTGAAGCAAGGACCCATCTCGAGATCGACCATGGCGAAAGTTGAAACCCTTGAAACCTGGAAAATACCACTTGGATCAATCTCTTTAAAGATCTAAGAAGGTTCATCATCATCATCATCGTCCCACTGCTGGGCACAGGCCATCCTACATGGTAGAAACACATGAGCTTGGGCCATAACACCACCACGCTGGCCCAATTGGCCGGGTTAGCTAAGAAATATCTCTCACCATTTTCTAAACAGACTTGATGAAAAAGTGCTACGGAACCTTTAGTGCGGACATGCTTTTGGGTCTTGACTCGTATTTTAGATACAAGATTAAAATTTACATTCCAAAACATCATTTTTGTGGCGTCATTTAATTTGAAAATTATTTTGCTTACGTCACTTAATCGGTAACTTTCAGTGGTTCTTATTTATGGACTGACTGGCGTTTATTGTTTATTAATTTTTAACACCTATTTATTTGTAATTAGAGGTGAAATTCGTTTGATTTTGGTATAACGGATATATTATTTTTCTATAACATGGCTGGTGGTGTAAGTGTCGCTGTCTTCTGCTAAATCAGAAGTTCCGAGTTCGAGCCTGTATGGGGACAGATGTGTTTATGACTGACAATAAATTGGAATTTATTCAAATACTTATAGTTATTTATTTATAAATATATTTAAAATTAATCTACACTACAAAGAACCTTATTCTACACTTCTATCTATTCTCCTAGTCGTAGAGTTACTGACAGAGATTTCCAGTGGGAACAAGAAGTTCCTTTGTATTTTAAATGGCCGACACGTCATGCTGAGCTGAAGCATTTCAGTATGGCATATTAAATAAATTATTTATATTTCCATTTACAAAAAATATCTATTGACAGATTAATTAAAATCAAACCAAAGAATGACTACTTCTAACGGTTACTGTAACTTCGGTGCCAGGGTAATTTTTGCTTCATTTTGTGTGTACACAAATTATTAATTATAAATAATGAACGTTATGAGCTACCAATTCAAAAAATTCTTTCGTCAATATTTATCAAAATAAATATTACTACTCATTTATTAAAATATTTAAACTAGAAAAATTACACGTCCTGAGGCGGGGATCGAAACCGCGACCTTTCACAATCAGGAATACTGCCACCCAGGACTTGGGATAATCCTGTGAAATTCTTCTAGTCTATCTGTATCTGCGTTACAGCTAACGTCTACCCTACAATGTCTAAATGTTCTATTTCAACATCCGAAATGAGTATTTTTACAAATTACCTAAGATTCGGTTAAGTTGCGGCATTTATAATAATGTTAAAATCAAAATTAAGAATGTTATTTACTCATTAATCACTCTTACATTTTTTGATGGGATAAGGGTTACAAATTAAATAATACTTAAATCTAATATTGAGTAAGTAATTCCCTGTTTTTTATTCTGAAAGACTTTTTTTCACCATTACCACAGATTACAACAAACTCCAGGATGAAGTCATATAAAGTTGAGCGAGTACAAAAAAATAGTTACACCTTTAATATTGCCTAATTTTAATATTTTTCTTATGCAGAATTATAATATTAATAAAACAGAATTCAAAACTCCTATAAACATTATCTAGGTAGATATAAAAATAATCCTGCTACCGCTCCGCCATTTTTATCAGATACATTTTGACAAGCATACGTTTCTATTGTTTTTATATCGATAAAAATGTTACCGACAAAAAAAGGTCACTGCAACAGAATGGACAGTTCGAGAAACTAGTCAATTAATAGTTCTGGCAGCGCTAAATCGATTGAAGCGTAATAAGCAATGTTTTTTGTGGACTTTCTTCGCAAAAACGGCCCAAGCTTCCGTATCTAATAACAGCATAGTAAGGTTATCGATATTTATTTAACACTTTATTAGACAACACACATCACACAAATAAAGAAAGAAATGTCAAAATATGCTTGCACAAGGGGCGGCCTTATCGCTAAGAGCGATCTCTTCCAGGCAGCCTTAGAATGGACAGGATATGAAATAAGAGGGTAAGGAAGTTGGCAATGTATGATGATGACTACAAAAAAATTAACTAACTTATTAAATTATGAAATAAGATATACAGGGTGGTGCAGTCAATACGACATTAAATTAATACACGGGCTACCGTAATTCATAGAAATGGTTTGCCACATCCAAAAACATCTTGTTCATTTGATAATTTCATGATATTTCTGTGAAATAATGTAGTCAAAGTTATATTATTTCATACAAATGACATGAAATTATCAAAATAAGAAGGTTTTGAAAGTGGCATACCATGTCTATGAAGTAATATAGCCCATGTTTTAATTAAATGTCGTATTACCTGCACCACCATGTATGATGATAATAATTTTTGATATTAGGTTGACATGAGACTTCAATTTTGTTGACTGTAAAAATCATGGAGGATATTATCGCTGTTAATAAGGTAATAAACGTAAGTGATAAACGAACCATGAACTGTTAAAGATATCACAACATATTTTTTTTCTTTTAACAGTGTCATATAACCACAAATCTATAACTTTACGGAGGTTTTTAATCCATTAAGCATCACGTTCCAGACTTAATTGAGTTTTCAATTGTCATAGCTCTCCGGTGGGATAACGTCGCTTGAGGGACTAAATGGCTTATTATTACTCAATTTTACACATAACACTCATTGTAACTCCTCATTGTATTAACTTTACATGTAAAAAAAATTATTTTTCAAAGTAACTTGTCAGCACGATTAATATGTACTTATAGGCCAAATTAAAGTTTTCTTGTACAAGTAAATGAATTAAATTTAATGGGTACATTTTATGGGGTCCTTAAAAAGAGGCGTGAAAAGGCACCATCTAGGCCGGCAAGGTGGAGGCGGCCATAACAGGGTGTTTTAAGCTGCACTAACTGTCTTCGGACTCTTCTTACCATTTTACATTTGTAGCGCTTTAAATTTTAGGTGATGGTGAAGATGTACAAATATTTCATATAAACCTAAATATTGTAAATATACATAAATTCAAAAAATCCCAGGAATTAAATAAAAGGAGTGTCACTAGAAATTCCGTCAGATTAGTTTTATACATATTGACACAAACGAAGCGTTTCAAAAAAGAACTGCAATGCAATGTGCATAAAAATTTACTTTACCTTATACCAACTCATATTAAAACAAATAAAAATAAATTTAGAAGCATTCTCCGAAAATGGCTATTGGAGAACAGATTTTACTCGGTACAAGAATTTTTAAAACATAAACAACGACTAACCAATTTCATACTGACAATGCATTGGTTTATTTTGTTACACATCCTTAAAACCTAACAATAAAACCCAATAAAACATTTAAACATAACGTATTAATTTCACATGACTTTTTATATTATTCATATTATTTTAGCAGCTGACATTGTGTAAATTTGACTTTGATTTTATTATTCTTTTACGTATTCCTTGATACTATTTAAATTTGCATGCTGTAAATATATGGCTCAATAGGTTAAGCTACTCATGGAACATAAAAACAACTTTGTAATAACCTTATTTAGAGCAAAAAATTTAATTTGAATTTTAAAAGGCTCTGAAATAAGCCGCAGACAGACCAACACAGACATACAGATAAATGAATGGACCAACTATGAGCTGGGGTTTCTTGTTGACTATGAAACCGTAAAAATTAATAGAATGAACGTTTGTCCGTTAGTTAGTCATACTGCAAAAACCGTTTCTATTCTGAGTTTTTGTTTTACCCTGAGCAATAACTAAAATATTTTTAAGTTCCCTAAGAAAGCTGAATGTGTTTCTCCGGTAGAACTCCCCTAATTCTAGCGTTAAATATAATACTTGCTCTACATCTTTCAAGGGATTAGTTTTGTCAATAGTAAGGGACTACTTTTTATGTCATATATAAAAAGTATGTCATTAGTAAATCAATATTGCAGAAACAATAGTATATCTGGAAACAATATATTTTCTTCAACTTCTCTATTGGTTAGGAGCTAATATTCCTACTACAAGTTGTCAAAAAACGCTCCATAGAAGATGATGCTGAATAGTGACGCTACTCTTCAGAATATGGACCACCATGGACACGTGGACGTTCAACGCAAAAGTTGGCTGTGAGAATTGTGAAATGCTTATTTCGCCATTTTTGAAAAATCTGACATGCAAGAAAAAAAATTTTGCAAATTTTTTTATTTTTATTGTAACTCATATTTTTGAAATATATTATAGTAGTAGTCATTCATTCATTAATGTGATTAAAATTGTTTCTACATTCACAGTAAACTTGTTAGTAATAATAATAGGTGTGAGTGTAAAAAAAAAAAAAACATTTGGAATATCGAAAAAATAGTAATGGCGATTAAATTTGACATCGTAATGACTTCCAGCGCCCGTCGTGACTATCAGTCGTAATAGCGATCAACACGTCTAGAAATATATAATTTTAATAACAATCACGACAAAATGTTCTCGCTGTTGGTGTGATAATTACTATTTAGGGTTGCTTTATTATAGCAGAAAGGATGATGACGTCAATACCACAATAAATTAAAACATTAGCTATATTAGTTCATAGAATTGTGTTGCAACTCTCAAATACATCTTATTCATTTGATAATTTTGTAACATTTCTATGAAATAATGCAGCCAATCTTATATTATTTCATAGAAATGACAACAACCCTGGATTAATAAAGTTGCATACTTTCGGAGTTATATTTTTCAATGTTACTTTGATTTTATTTTAAATGCAAAAAAAGTAGTTCGACTGTTTACATTTAACGATTAACTTTTTGCGACGAAAATGACTTTGTTCTTGAATAAAAGCCAGACGCGAGAGATCTCTATCAACTAAACTGTCAGTTCTTGCATAGATTAGACAGTTTTTTTTTATACAACTAGATGACAAACAAGCTGACGGCCCACTTGGTGGTAAGTGGTTACCGCCGCCTATAGACACCTGCAACAACAAGGAAAAGCACTTGATATTGCAGGTGCGTTGTCATCCTGAGGCCTAAGATGAAATGCCGTCCATGCCCAGTAATTACACTGGCTACCTTTCCCTTCAATCCGAAACACAGCAAACTGTTTTACGGCTGAAATAAGAAAGGCGGTGGTACCTACCCAGGCGACCCTACGTATGGGTCAACCACCTAGTGGTCTTACGCTAAGTATCTAATTGTATATTACTTTTAGTCTAGAGGTTACTATTTTAGGGCTTGGCCACGGGAAATTCGCTGCAGCGAATATTCGCACTTCTATTCGCCCGAATGAGAACAAATGTATGGAAATGTACTAAGCAGGCCACGCGGAGCGGCGACCGGCGACCTTGACAATCGCGTCGCCGCCACCGCCGCCGTCGCCCGTTCACGTGGCCAGGGGCCTTACCACCATCTTTATAAAAGCGATTCATATTCCGCTCGGGTCAGTATTGGTTCCTAAACTGCATCGCTGTCATAGTCGTAGATAGCGTCGTAGTACGAATTAACGATTCTACTCAGTTTAGGTCCTAAACTGGATCGCGATAAAAGATGGTAGTATTGAGTAAGTAATTCCCTGGTTTTTATTCTGAAAGACTTTTTTTCACCATTACCACAGATAACAACAAACTCCAGGATGAAGTCATATAAAGTTGAGCGAGTACAAAAAAAATAGTAACACCTTTATTATTTACTTATTTCAATATTTTTCTTACGCAGAATTATAATAATAATAAAACAGAATTCAAAACTCCTATAAATATTATCTAGGTAGATATAAAAATAATCCTGCTACCGCTCCGCCATTTTTATCAGATACATTTTGACAAGCATACGTTTCTATTGTTTTTATATCGATAAAAATGTTACCGACAAAAAAAGGTCGCTGCAACAGAATGGACAGTTCGAGAAACTAGTCAATTAATAGTTCTGGCAGCGCTTAATCGATTGAAGCGTAATAAGCAATGTTTTTTGTGGACTTTCTTCGCAAAAACGGCCCAAGCTTCCGTATCTAATATAACAGCATAGTAAGGTTATCGATATTTATTTAACACTTTATTCGACAACACACATCACACAAATAAAGAAAGAAATGTCAAAATATGCTTGCACAATGGGCGGCCTTATCGCTAAGAGCGATCTCTTCCAGGCAACCTTAGGATGGACAGGATATAAAATAAGATGGTGAGGAAGTTGGCGATGTACGATGATGACTACAAAAAAAATTAACTAACTAATTAAATTATGAAATAAGATATACAGGGTGGTGCAGTCAATACGACATTAAATTAATACACGGGCTACCGTAATTCATAGAAATGGTTTGCCACATCCAAAAACATCTTGTTCATTTGATAATTTCATGATATTTCTGTGAAATAATGTAGTCAAAGTCTTATTCATTTGATAATTTCAAATGACATGAAATTATCAAATGAATAAGAAGATTTTGAAAGTGGCAAAGCATTTCTATGAAGTAATATAGCCCATGTTTTAATTAAATGTCGTATTACCTGCACCACCATGTATGATGATAATAATTTTTGATATTAGGTTGACATGCGACTTCAATTTTGTTGACTGTAAAAATTATGGAGGATATTATCGCTGGTAATAAGGTAATAAACGTAAGTGATAAATTTTGACAGACCAAAACACTTGTTTTATTTCGAACGAACCATGAACTGTTAAAGATATCACATCATATTTTTTTTTCTTATAACAGTGCCATATAACCACAAATCTATAACTTTACGGAGCCTTTAATCTATTAAGCATCACGTTCCAGACATAATTGAGTTTTCAATTGTCATAGCTCTCCGGTGGGATAACGTCGCTTGAGGGACTAAATGGCTTATTACTCAATTTTACACATTACACTTTAATCCTCATTGTATTAACTTTACATGTAAAAAAGTTTATTTTTCAATATATTGTTCTACTAACTTGTCAGTACGATTAATATGTACTTATAGGCCAAATTAAAGTTTTCTTGTACAAGTAAATGAATCAAATTTAATGGGTACATTTTATGGGGTCCTTAAAAAGAGGCGTGAAAAGGCACCATCTAGGCCGGCAAGGTGGAGGCGGCCATAACAGGGTGTTTTAAGCTGCACTAACTGTCTTCGGACTCTTCTTACCATTTTACATTTTTAGCGCTTTAAATTTTAGGTGATGGTGAAGATGTACAGTCGACAGCACAGCAAGCGTAACAGTTTGACCTTGAGAGCGCCCTTACTGCGTTCGTAATAGAGGCGGCTTTCGTAGTGCAACTGTTACACTTGATGTGCTGTCGTCTGTACAAATATTTCATATAAACCTAAATATTGTAAATATACATAAATTCAAAAAATCCAAGGAATTAAATAAAAGGAGTGTCACTAGAAATTCCGTCAGATTAGTTTTATACATTTGACAAAAACGAAGCGTTTCAAAAAAGAACTGCAATGCAATGTGCATAAAAATTTACTTTACCTTATACCAACTCATATTAAAACAAATAAAAATAAATTTAGAAGCATTCTCCGAAAATGGCTATTGGTGAACACATTTTACTCGGTACAAGAATTTTTAAAACATAAACTATGACTAACTAATTTCATACTGACAATGCATTGGTTTATTTTGTTACACTACTTTTATTCTTTCCTTAAAACCTAATAATAAACCCCAATAAAACATTTAAACATAACGTATTAATTTCACATGACTTTTTATATTATTCATGTTCTTTTAGCAGCTGACATTGTGTAAATTTGACTTTATTATTTATTATTATTCTTTTACGTATTCCTTGATACTATTTAAATTTGCATGCTGTAATTATATGGCTAAATAGGTTAAGCTACTCATGGAACATAAAAACAACTTTGTAATAACCTTATTTAGAGCAAAAAAATTTAATTTGAATTTTAAAAGGCTCTGAAATAAGCCGCAGACAGACCAACACAGACATACAGATAAATGAATGAACCAACTATGAGCTGGGGTTTCTTGTTGACTATGAAACCGTAAAAATTAATAGAATGAACGTTTGTCCGTTAGTTAGTCATACTGCAAAAACCGTTTTTATTCTGAGTTTTTGTTTTACCCTGAGCAATAACTAAAATATTTTTAAGTTCCCTAAGAAAGCTGAATGTGTTTCTCCGGTAGAACTCCCCTAATTCTAGCGTTAAATATAATACTTACTTCAGCTCTACATCTCTCAAGGGATTAGTTTTGTCAATAGTAAGGGACTACTTTTTATGTCATATATAAAAAGTATGTTATTAGTAAATCAATATTGCAGAAACAATAGTATATCTGGAAACAATATATTTTCTTCAACTTCTCTATTGGTTAAGAGCTAATATTCCTACTACAAGTTGTCAAAAAACGCTCCATAGAAGATGATGCTGAATAGTGACGCTACTCTTCAGAATATGGACCACCATGGACACGTGGACGTTCAACGCAAAAGTTGGCTGTGAGAATTGTGAAATGCTTATTTCGCCATTTTTGAAAAATCTGACATGCAAGAAAAAAAATTTTGCAAATTTTTTTATTTTTATTGTAACTCATATTTTTGAAATATATTATAGTAGTAGTCATTCATTCATTAATGTGATTAAAATTGTTTCTACATTCACAGTAAACTTGTTAGTAATAATAATAGGTGTGAGTGTAAAAAAAAAAAAAACATTTGGAATATCGAAAAAATAGTAATGGCGATTAAATTTGACATCGTAATGACTTCCAGCGCCCGTCGTGACTATCAGTCGTAATAGCGATCAACACGTCTAGAAATATATAATTTTAATAACAATCACGACAAAATGTTCTCGCTGTTGGTGTGATAATTACTATTTAGGGTTGCTTTATTATAGCAGAAAGGATGATGACGTCAATACCACAATAAATTAAAACATTAGCTATATTAGTTCATAGAATTGTGTTGCAACTCTCAAATACATCTTATTCATTTGATAATTTTGTAACATTTCTATGAAATAATGCAGCCAATCTTATATTATTTCATAGAAATGACAACAACCCTGGATTAATAAAGTTGCATACTTTCGGAGTTATATTTTTCAATGTTACTTTGATTTTATTTTAAATGCAAAAAAAGTAGTTCGACTGTTTACATTTAACGATTAACTTTTTGCGACGAAAATGACTTTGTTCTTGAATAAAAGCCAGACGCGAGAGATCTCTATCAACTAAACTGTCAGTTCTTGCATAGATTAGACAGTTTTTTTTTATACAACTAGATGACAAACAAGCTGACGGCCCACTTGGTGGTAAGTGGTTACCGCCGCCTATAGACACCTGCAACAACAAGGAAAAGCACTTGATATTGCAGGTGCGTTGTCATCCTGAGGCCTAAGATGAAATGCCGTCCATGCCCAGTAATTACACTGGCTACCTTTCCCTTCAATCCGAAACACAGCAAACTGTTTTACGGCTGAAATAAGAAAGGCGGTGGTACCTACCCAGGCGACCCTACGTATGGGTCAACCACCTAGTGGTCTTACGCTAAGTATCTAATTGTATATTACTTTTAGTCTAGAGGTTACTATTTTAGGGCTTGGCCACGGGAAATTCGCTGCAGCGAATATTCGCACTTCTATTCGCCCGAATGAGAACAAATGTATGGAAATGTACTAAGCAGGCCACGCGGAGCGGCGACCGGCGACCTTGACAATCGCGTCGCCGCCACCGCCGCCGTCGCCCGTTCACGTGGCCAGGGGCCTTACCACCATCTTTATAAAAGCGATTCATATTCCGCTCGGGTCAGTATTGGTTCCTAAACTGCATCGCTGTCATAGTCGTAGATAGCGTCGTAGTACGAATTAACGATTCTACTCAGTTTAGGTCCTAAACTGGATCGCGATAAAAGATGGTAGTACGGGTGCTGGCCGTTATTTATCAGACACGCACACACTTACACGAAAGTGTGTTGGCAATTGATACTCTTCATTACGACAAACATTATGAATGAATGATTAAGATACAGTAGCTCTGTAATGTACTAAAATACAGTCATTGCCACCTCAATGGTATAAAAAAACGCCATTAAAGCTCCGCTGACGCAGTGCTTTTACAGTTTAATTTCCAGTTACGAAGACAAAGCATTTACGCCATAGTTCATTCCGAAGTCAGCAGTTACTCCCGGATTTACAGTCTTTTCTTTGTTTCCTATTTTAGTTCCAAACTCCACTTTTTTCCCTGTGCAATTATGTGGATAGCGAAGACCAAAAATATGTCTTCTTTTAATAATTTTCAAAAAGTTTTTTTAAATTTCTGACAGCCCTAATGAAGACGAGACGCACTTTGTGAAAACGTCTCATTTCGTTGGAAACTTCGGCGCCATTACAGATACTAGGGAATTATTGTTATCTGATAAAAGTGAAACTGGCAGAGCTAGTGCTTAGCGACTGGCCCATTACAATGTGTTCAAGTGCAAAAATTAGATATTAAACGACTTAAAAACATATAAAACTGAATTTTTTTTGAAACCCCCGACCTCATTAATCATCTATCTAACACCATCTCATTGAGACTATTCTTATGAACCCAAACACGCTATATCTTCTGTAAGATTCTGAAAAATTAAGCTTCCCGCAGACTTTTTGATGGTATAGGATTAGCATAAGGTTAGTATGTTATGAAAAACTTACCGAAGTGACAGTACACTAAACAAATCAATCGCATCTGTGAAAGGTAGTAAAACCCTTTTATCTTGTCGAAAATAAGCTGATAGTCATCAAATGCCTGAACTGGTCTTCATAAATTACAGCTAATAACCATCCTAATGACGTCAGCTTGCAAGCAAAGAAAAATAAATCAAAATCGGTCTATTCGTTTAGGAATGCGTGAGACACACAAATACACATATGCTTGTTTCCTTTACCCGATCCCTTAAACAATATAATACCTATTTAATTTTTCATTCATAGCGGAGAAGCTCTTGACCTTCATTTTTTTTTATACATTTAGATGACAAACAAGCTGATGGCCCACCTGATGGTAAGTGGTTACCGCCGCCTATAGACACCTGCAATAATAAGGAAAAATCACTTGATATTGCAGGTGCGTTGTCGTCCTAGGGCCTAAGATGAAATGCCGTCCATGCCCATTAATTGCACTGGCTACCTTTTCCTTCAATCCGAAACACAGCGAACTGTTTCACGGCTGAAATAAGAAAGGCGGTGGTACCTACCCAGACGACCCTACATACGGGTCTACACTGGCTATCTTACCATCTCCGAAACACATCAATGCTATTAACATTATTGTCAAGCGCACTTAGAAAAGCCCTACCACTACCCAAACCAAGGGCCCAAGGGTCCCCACGGGCCCTCCAGATCTGAGGCAGGTGGCCTCAGATCTGGAGGCACTCTCCCAACCACTACACCACAGAGGTTTATATAATTACATTTTAATATCTTTGATCCGTTTAAATATGCTCCAGGCGGGAATCGAAGCCACGTCTCCTGATGTTAGCCCAGACGCGACTACCACTCCGCCACCGGAGCACTAGGTATAACCTGTGAATTTCTTCTCCGCCGTCTATCTTTTAACGTTGTTAAAGCAACGTTTATCTCACACCTCTATTGAAGTTAACACCTCTAGTGATCCGAAAGAATACTTTTACAAGCATTTTTAAACTTCCAGTTAAGGCTAGAAGTATATTTATATATTTTTTTCATCGCTTTTTTTTCTTTATTTATAATTGGTTTATTCTATGTCATGTCTGTGAAATTGCTTTATATGAAGAAATCAGATTCACATATCAGTGGTATGGTAGAATTCGGAACCACGTCTTAATAACTAAGCGCTCAAAATAGAACCACTATTATTGGTAAGAGGGCAATAGTCTGTGTAATGTGGTAATTTCTAAAGTGTTCAGCAGTATTCTGTATATCTCAGTAGGCCGGAGACTTTTCAAGGATTCAGAGGCTCATCTTGTTTTTCAGATCTAAATGGACACAAGACTAATGCTTACAATGCAACGCTAGAACAATAGCTTTTTTATAATAATGGATTCTAGCTTACAGTTTAAGTCGAAAATAAAAAATAAAACTTCCTGGAAAAAAATGATAAATTCTAGGTATTTATAACCGGAAAAGCCTAGCATAAGCAACAGGCCGCCTTTTTTTTCTCGCTGAGGGGAAGCTCTACCAGCTTATCCGCCTCTCCCTGGGGGGAAGAGGGAGGAGTGTGTGGGGCTCTCACCCACTAAACCCCTCAGCGATGCACCCCTCGCCTATAGCAATAAGATAGGCTTATGTGTTTCCGCAAGTTTCCTCCACAGAGCTTGTAGGTAAGTCAACTTTAATTCAAACAACTTGTTTGTGTATCACTATTTTGGTACGATACTTGGTGTACTTGATGAGAACTCTTATAGAGACAAGTCTGCCCTTGCAAATCTATTGTAGTTTTCCAGTAGTGAAGCTACGAGTCTGGTACAAATGTAATAAGGAGTAATAAATAAAATAACATTAAGTATTTTCTTGTAAACATAACTGAAATAATGTTCGATAACGAAGTTTGAGACGATTCTTAAGCTTTAAATTGAAAAAAAACAAGCGAATATTTAATTGTTATACAAGTTTGCGTAAACAAATATAAATTTTCCCCTGTAATTAAGGCACGTTCTGATCTCTGGTAGTTCAGATACGCAGTTCTGACAGGGAATTCGTCCCTGAAAAAGCGCATTTTCGAAAATACCTACTATATCTTAGCTAAAAAGTAAAAAAATCACTCCTTTCCTTGGTTTTCTTTAAAACTCATCTGCTACGCTACCTGGGTCCAGATCTTCTATCAAAAATTGTTGGGAAAAAATCTCGCTTAGTCATCTAAGAACTCACCTCTCGGACTATAAGCTGCAACCTCCGAAAGCACGAACATCACAAGAATCACGTAAACAATGAGCTGATTGAGAGCCATGATCACTTCAGTCAACTTCAGCAGCCTCAACTACACATTACAATCGATACACAGTCAAAAGCAATGACTTCAGTAAAAGTTTCCGATTTTTTTATTGTTATTAAATTTTTAGATCGTGCAAGACGTCCGATAGAGTCGGTGCCCAAATTAGAAATGGTAGGAAAAAAGCTGCGTTGCGCTCGCGGTGTTGTTATTGACTAACTATACTGTTTTTACTTTTTTCCGTGCGCCGGCGCAGCCGCTTGATATCCCCACTGGGAAAATGCTGCGGTTGCACTTGTGGCCTCGTCAACATTTTGTTGATTTTATTAACAGCTGTAGCGTAAAACATTACAATGTACCTTTTTTAATAACAGATAAACTATTTCATTAGATCTCTTTTCAATGTTTTCATCATGGTGTAATTTTCATAGCTCATTTTCTTTTTCAATTTTATTCTTATAGAAAATAAAAAACTATTTTGCTTCATTAAGTATAAGTAGTTATTTATTAGTTTGACTTTTCAACATCTATGAGTAGTATTTTTACGTACCTAGTTAGTACTTTTGCTAGAACTTAGTAATGCTAATACAAAGTCGTAATATAAGCAGGTACTTACTGGATAGTGACAGTTGATATTTTTATAGGGTATAAATATTATCAAGTGATTTTTCAATTGCAGGTGTCTATTGGCGGCCGTAACCGCTAACCACCAGGTGGGTAGTCAGTTTGTTTGTTATCTAAAAGCGAATATCCTGAAAAAGGACAATGCAAAGTTTTGGCCCCATAGTCGGCATTCACGAGAGAGGAAACGCGAGCGGACACTGGCATTCTAATAAGCAGCAGAATTGAATGCGTAGTGTAAAGTAATTAAATCTAGAAAACACTTTCTACGTATCTAAATAAAAGTACAGAGTAATAAAGTTAAGTTGATTTATACATTTTTAAAGGAAAAGAAATATTATTATAATCTATGAGAACAAAATACAAAATTATTAAACATAAAATGTTACCAACACCTGTCCCATAGAGAGTGAAATGAAATGTCAGCGGCGCGTGCGCACCGAAACAGCGGCGGCGGTCGTAGACGTAGTCGCTGGCCGACCGCGCACGTGTGCGGACTTTTTATAGGAGATATTCTATATTGCTACTTGAAAACCCACTACGATAAATTATCTATTATACGAAAACTTATGCTCAAGGGATTTTGAATATATCCTTTTTTAATTTGATATTTTCGCATTTTTAAGTAATTTTGGAAATTGTATGCAAGAAATCTAACCTTGTATCTAAGTTTGTCTGATGAATTATAGTGAAAAATAAATTAAAATTTGTATTATTCGTTAGAAACAAGTGCGGAAACTAATTTGCTGTGTTCATTTGGCATTTATTATAAAAAATAATTGCAAAATAGTCATAGGCTGAAGAAAATCAAACCCAAGACAATTTATTGTGTCTATTGTTAATTTACTCTGTATTATTTTATTTATTTTTTGATGTGTGATAGTATAATTGATAAAGTTTAAAAAATAGTTGACCACATTTTGTAATGTGGACACAATATTATAAAATGTGGTCAATTATTTTTAAGAGAAGCCTTTATGGTTTCATACTATCACTAATTATATTTTGAGTTATAGTGACGAATTTCTTAGTTTTATATAAAGTTTAATTTATTCTGGTCGACCAGATCGATCTGGTAGGTATAGGACGAAATGTTAAATCCTAAGTAATATTATAAATGCGAAAGTGAGTTTGTTTGTTTTCGCGCCTAAGCCACTGCACCGTTTAAGATGAACTTTGGTATAGGGATCGTTTGAGACCCTGGGAAGAACATACTATAGGATACATTTCGGAGTGATAGGATAGGATAGATAGGATACATTTACACGTGGGCGGAGCCGCGAGCTAGTAGTATAATAAAGAACTGTTTTAAAGAATGAAGTGTTTTTGAGTTTTGACCGAGCTATCAACAATAAAAAATAAGTTATAAAACATATACCTACCTACACCTACATTAATCGTATCATACCTATAATTTCAGTATTGAAATTCTATAAACCAACTGTATACTTCATCGTTAACTAGCGTCATCTATTGTCAACTTCAGAAACTAGCTATTCGCCATTTTGCTTTCAAAGCGCACTCTGACGGCGGTTTTAGGAACAAAGAAGTACATTACCTTCATCTATTAGTCCCTCATATCTCCGCTGGTAGCGCTATTTGCAGCTGCACAAATTGCAATTGCGGCACACTTTCGATGTCTCTTTCACTCTTACACTTATTCATAGCGAAAGGAAGAGACAAACTGCTTCGTGTCAATGTAACGTAACGTAAACATGTAAATTGTCAGTTGTGAACTAAATTCCACGGTGGCGGGTTTTGTTAGACATACTTCTGTATTTTAGTTTGTATTGTATCGATATAGTTGTTCAATTTATTGAATAAAAACCATGTAGCACTCAAATTATCGTGGAAATAAAAAGTGTGCCGTAGTTTTGTGGTCAGCAGTTTTCTTGTGTGATATTGCAAAGTTGTGTGGTTAACGGGATTGTGTTATTGGCTCGTGAACTTTTGTGTGACTTGTCGAATTGTAACTTCTTGTTTCGTCTATTTGAATGGAAGCCTGTTCTTAAATAGTGACAGGATGCGTCACGTGTGATTTTAATACAAAGTAATTATGATGTGAGTATTTGAGAGACGTGGTTAAATAACCAACAACATTAGCATTTTACGTGGTCGTAATCTGTTATGTGATTCACGCTGGTATTTCTCAATAAAACTTAATTTAAATGCATGTTGTCTTAATTAACCGACTTACTTGCCCTCACTAACTTACCCTGTTTCCTGCTTACTTCCTAAAAATATGTTCTTGATCTTTAGCTTGATATGTTTCAAAATAGTCTAGAGTAAGACATAATGACCTTGGTCTCAAAGGTCCGTTTGCCATTCCCCTCTTGTCGTAAGCATTGAGCTTATTATACCCAAATGAATCATTATTGAGGTAAAATAGGAAAAAGGTGTCAAATATGAGTTTATTGTAGAGTTCCAAAGCCAGTTGAAACCTAAATTATGTTGCAACAAACCTTTTGACTATTGTACACCATGTAATGCTCAATGTTGTAATGTAACATACTTACTTGGTAAGTAGGCATTCAAATCGTTTTGTGATCGTTTTGAATAGGACAGGTTGTTCTGTGCAGACTTTCTCCTAACTGTGACAACTGAAAACTTAGACATCGTGATGAAACACCTGCGGCTAACATACAACCGAGACCATAGATTGACTCACAATGAGCACCAAACAGTACAATATATTGACCACACTTCATTAAATGTACCTGTTACCGCTGCTTTTTTACGTATCTTATTTGATAATACCTAAAGAAACTGTCATTTTTAACGATAGTGGCAGATTTTTGGACATCTGGTTCTTACACACCCTGTTCGTGGAAACTAGAAAATTTTAAATAGTAATGACTGGAAATACTATTTCTAAAGGATATTTAGCTGTGGAGTACTTTTCGTCAGCTGACCTGGCCTTGAATTACATTACATTTATACGAGCTATGAATAATCTCCCCATCTCATGCCTCGCTTCTAAACAGCTATAGTATCGCCACTATAAATCTTATCCTAATTTGTTATTCACAAAACTTACTAGGTACTCTGTCAAGAAAGTACCGGGAAAAGATATCAATAATAGGTTCACAAAATGTTAGTTATTCATCCAAATTTATTTTATCACCTTCAAAGTATGCTCCTTCAGAAACGATACACTTACGCCAATGATCATCAAAACATTATTTAAAGCTGTTTCCGGAGTTGAGTTCAGTTCTCGCCGCGGATACTCCTATATGTTTTCTACCGATTGAAAATGGGTGCCACGAAGTGGCTGGAGTCAGGGAAAAAGTCGGCTGGAGCCATATCTGGTGAATATGCTCGGTAGTATTTGTTGAGTGTTTGGTCAAAAATTCGTTCACAATGATGGCGAAGGCGCATTATCGTGTTGCAAAAACCAAAAATTTTCTTTCCACAGATCTGGCCTTTTTCGTTGAATTTGCTCTCTTCAAACGCCGATAACGCTGAAATAATATTCTTTATTTACCGTTTGACCTTGCGGCAAGAATTCCGAGTGCACAACACCGCGAGAGTCAAAGAAAACAGTCAACATGACTTTGAATTTTGATCAACTTTTGCGTGTTTTTTCGATTTCGGTTCAGTTGGAAGGCGCCAATCCGAAGCTTATTATTGACTAGTTTGCATGTCAAACTCGTAAACCCACGTCTCGTCACCAGTAAAAATGCGTTTCATGAATGTTGGGTCGGAATTGACTCGTTCTAGCATGTCCTCAGCGACTCTCATGCGATTGAGTTTTTGAAGAAATTCAGGTCTTTTGGGACAGCCGACCGGCAACATGTTTTATTCCCAAGTGATTTTTAAAATGGATCGATTTGTGAGATACAAAAAGTCCGCCGGCTATCTCTCTCAAAGTTGAATGAGGATTTTCAGTCACTACTGTACTCACTATTTCCCTCACTTTTGCGATGTTAACTTCAGTTGCAGACGTTGATGGCCTAACAGAGCGAGGCAAATTTTTCATTCCAGCTCGACCGCTTTTGAACGCTTTGTACCACTCATAAGAAGCACGTGTTTTTGATAAAGTCGATTTACCGTAAGCCTTCTGTAACATTTTCAGTGACTCCGAACACGAAATTCCATTAGCGATGCAAAATTTAAGAAAAAATCTTTGTTCTATGTTTTTGTCCATTAAGAAATTCGCAATACACACTTGATAATAATATGATATAACTAAAACAGCACTGTATTTAATGTAATTAACAGATGCAACTTAAACTCCGCGCCAAAATGGAAAACAGTTGCGCCGATCTCACAACAACAAAAAAAAACAAAAAATTGAATTTGGAACCATAAACAAATCATCCATTGCCGATGCTTTTTTTGACTGAATGTACAAACAGCAACAATCTTAACATATATACCTCCTCGTAGCACATTTCAATATTAATTCTGCTTTGTTTTCGCATAGAAACTTACGTTAAGTGAAATAAAAATTAATAAATATCGTTATTTATTGTAAAATTTTTCAAAAAATAACCATTTTTAAATAAAAAACTAGACTAGATTTAAAAACGTTCACAAAACAAGAGTAATTAATTTTTTTTATATCTTTAAACTTGATGGAGGGTGAATCGCACTTAAAGTTAAATAATTGTATCTTCAATTTTGCATTAATTATCAGCCCGCCGAACGTTTCTTCAGCAATAGACAACCAATTGTATTTGGTACAAATTAAACATGTAAACCGAATTCACTTGTTTGTGCCAGTCTTCATTAGTGTTGAATGTGTATTTGAAAAGCTATGATAAGGTAGTTCAGGATACCAAAGGATATCGGAATACGCTCGCAACCTTCAGTGGTCCAAGCAATCATAGACGTCGATGCCTCATGTAGGGCTCTTCACACCTTTTGTGAAAGTGTCAATAGTAAGAAAGGAAACGAGGTGAGGTCCCAAGAAGAGGACCTCTTCGGCTGACCCGCTCAGAAAGCGGAGACTTGATTAGCGGCGCAGGATGTTCGCCAGAGCTTTCGCCTCATAAAAATCTTGGGCTTTAAGCAACAAGCAGGCAGTAAAATTTCAAACAGCCCCTTGGTATAGTGGTACGGCATCACTTGGATGCTTTGAGTGGTTTCATGACAGTTGGATTCGTTATCATGCTGGAGTTGGGTAATGCACAAGACAGAGTTCTTAGGAAAAATAAAACTTATAACTTATCTCTGTTCTTGCTGGAATAAGAAGCGCTGGTAGTCTCAGACTTTACCATCTCCCTTCCCATACACAGCTGTTTCTATTCTTTTCACACTGTGCAGGGGACAGGCGTAAAAACCCTTTTTCCCCATCAAAAAAAGTTGGTTTTCTATTAATTGACACACTTTCTTTGGGATATTTGTTTTAAAAGACTATGGTTTTATTTTGAAAGACAAAATGACATTCACCGTGTGACCGTGAGATGGTGGTTAATCATATTTATGATTTCGAGCTATCCGTGCTTAGGATGTTGTTGCTGCAACAGTTTTTCTGCAAAATCTCGCATTGAATCTGTAGTGGACTGCTACCAGTCCACTTATTCTATGGCCCGAAACTTGTACTTCTTTGTTCAATGTAAAAAGACTTGTGCTCAGCACAGCTGTGGGATAAATAAAGGCTGTTGATGACGGTTTATAATGTATCCGTGAAAATAATAAAAATGTTATAGGTAATCTTCTTGGCTCACGCCTGATTTCTTATTTCAGTGACCTTAGAATCCGATGCCGGTGACGAATTTGCATGAAGTATACCTACAAACCCATTTAACTAGATAGAGTTTTTTTTTGGACGGACTATTGCTGTTGGCCACAGATGGTCATTATAGCGTAAACGGGGTTTTAAGGAGGTGAGAACCTTAGTTAGTCCTCAAGCCTTGAGGGGCGAATTCGCCTCTGGAGGATTTCTAATCACCAGAAATCACCTCCGGGGGAGGTGTCCCGCTGACAGAGTCTCCAGGGCGCTCGAGCCATGGGAGCGACAAACCTGAGGGTGCCTCTAAAGACTCGGACCTCGGCTCAGGTGAGTCGTGTCGTGGAGGGATGGGAGAGAAGCACCCAGGCACATGTCTGTACGTGGTAAGCGCGACGAGTGTTGTAGATCGGGTCTTCGCACCATTGTTCGACGAGTGCGGTTTATAACAAAATTTTAATAAGTGGAGCTCACTATTTGACACTTAAATATTCGTGTCTAATAAGAGGGAAAACTTTTTAAAAATACTTATAAGTAAGTCTTTCAACGAATCATAATTTTGTATGATTAGACGACTAGCATCTGTATATCTTGAAAATAAAAAAAGGTAAAATCTCTAATTTTGAACAAAAGATAAAATCAAAGATCATCAATAAATATTCGCTCCTAACCACACGAGACATACGGGAACATGTAGAACTTAGGTACTAATACGAAATTCTTTCGACAAGTCCGCCGCAAAACAGGTTTAATATAAAACTTGATTCTGACTGATTCGTTCAGTTTAACGGCTAAAGTTTAGATGTGTTAGATACACAATTACACAACCGTTTCCTTAAAAATGAATTATTTCACATTGATTTTTTGTAACCAAATCAGTAATTATTGACTCGAGAAAAGATTCTAAATAAAATACTGATGGACTTGATAGTTTTTTAAAAATACAACATGAATGGCAAACTAGAAAATGGCCTGCCTCATGGTGAGTGGTCACCATTAACTAAAGACGCTTATCAAATAGCACCAAAAACATTTCTATGTCTTCATGATAATTATAGAGAATGGAGGATGCATGCTGTATTTGGCAAGACAGAGAACATCCTGTGGTAGGTACTTTTGTTTATACAACGAGATGACAAACAAGCTGACGACCTGCAATAACAAGGAAAAATCACTTAGATTTGGAGTTTATGCTATTCTACAGTTTGATCGACTCTAAAGTCTTATTATGTTGTTATTAATAGCAACATAATAAGTTTGATCGACTTATTATGTTGCTATTAAAGCTTACCTAGCTTTGCTAGGTAGTTCACAAGTTTACGTAAACTTTCATGTATTACTCAATAAAGACATACTTATAGAGAAGGAAATAAGGGCTAATGTAAGTACCTCCGAGTTACTACGTAATGTAGGTAATCTATATTAGTTTGTATAGGTACTAGCTCTATCGGAATTTATTATACGGAATGATTTAGTTCAATTGATTGATCAACTTTTCTAGGGAACTTGTCGCCATCAATAATACTACAATACAATTATTGATCCTATGAAAGACGAGCATTCAGTTTAATGTTATCGATCGATAATTTTCAATTCTCTTAGAATTCCTTATTAAGACTTTTTTCAAGGATACCTCTAGTGATTATTCGGCATTATAATAATGATTTTATTCAAAATTTCCTACTATGTCGTGCTTGTTTTTAAAAATATCCAATCAACAAAGAATATTTCAAAAGCTAAAACATGAATGCATATTTTTGTCAAAACGACGCTGCGGTAACTGCTTAGGTAGGCAGTATGTTTGCTTACTACTCTTGTATAAAATTTTAATTCAAATTTTTAAGCCAGTTTTATATCTATGCATATTATTACAGTACTTACACATTTAATTATGTTAGGTAATAGTTTTAAAAGAAAAATAACTAAATTTAAAATCGTTGCTAATGCTTTCGTTAATCATCCATAATTTATCTCTCTTACAATAAATTATTTTCAAAAACTAATAATAAAATGCTATTTGAGACTAAGGTATTATGGTCCTACTAATAATTAAACATTTTTTATATCGCTATTGACACGTAAAAATACACGAACGCATAGACTGACATAAAGAATGCGTTCTTTAAATATAACGTCATTTTGTTGCCTTATGTAAGAATCAAGGTTGGCAGGATGTTTGATATACAGTTTATTAATTAAGATACAAAAACTTAGTTTAAAATTAGTAATATCTATTTTGTTTGTAATTTCTTGATTTGTTATCTCTTGAAAAGTCTAAGAAAACCTTATGTCACTTTATCATCAGTTGACATGTCAATGACTGCGATGAAACTACTGGGAAATTCCACTAAAGCAATTATATACTCTAGTAAATGACACTGTGCTATACATAATGATTGCGATCTGCTTGCTATCTGAGCATACTAATTTTATTGCAATTGCATGTTCAACGTCGAAGCCAGATTTGGATTCATTATGAAATGTTATTGCCGGTAACCCATAGCAATTTTTTGAACATCCCTCTGAATAATTCTCCTGAATGCTATTTTACCTTACATAACATTAAGTAAAGTGACTTTGCAAAACGAAATAAGGATTGTGACCACTCTAGTAAGGCTGATCGATATGGAATTGACTCTGCATTCGACTACACTGAAATTATTTTCGGAAGTACAGAAACTAACCAGTTACACAACAAAGAAAATGTAAGAACCATTGTATTTATCGATGCTCTGAACAAAGTAAGGCTTTCTTTTGTTCGTTTTCAAACATTTTGGACAAACAATACAGCAAACGGTCCGTGACAACAACGAACGTTGGTGTAAAGATTTGTGAATGGAAGGTGCAGTTCTTCAATACTTTTACTTCAACATCTGTATCATAATCATAAAACATCTAGCTTGGGTTTTTTCATGGAAATAGCAAGACCTAGAGACATTTTAATGGGAAGTGGTAGTTTAGGGACTTTTTGAGAAAATGAAGAGGATGATATTGCGCCGACAAATCTAAATAAGCACTATAGAGAAACGGATCGATTGAATTTTGGGATGATTCTCTGCTATTTGTTATTCTCTGATTTTAATTTCCATGTTATTGGGGTAGGTATTTACTATGGAAGATTTAAATTTTTTATAAACTTTGATGTGTTTGTTATTCTACTATTATCGTTGGTGAGCTCTCTATGCCAGCAAAAAGAAGTGTAATTAGACTGCTATCTTCAGTATGAAGACATACTATAGCAATAGCGTGCAATATTAATGAATAACTATTTCAATAATTGAAGATCCCCCGTTTATCCGAATATTCAGTAGGTATTTCTGAAATATTATTCGAGTATTGAAGTAATAAGGCTTTCGCCATTGTGAAGGTAGATTCAACACAAAAACAGGAAAAACTAGAAGAAATACATTGGGTTATCCAAAGTCCTCGATAACTCTGTAATCAGAGCAGTCTTCCGGATTGTAGTAGAGAAGCTTTCAAACATTAACTACGCAATAAGGTACTGGTTAGTACACTAATCATACTATTGATAAGTAGAATACTGGAATATACATTGTTGATCACTCGTCAGTTTTACTGCTTCTGAATAATTCTGACCTTCATAAAGAGAGTGGTCACAAAACTACTTTATCAGTGTTAGAACTAGTAAACTGTAAACCCTAGTGTAAGGTTAAATCGAATCGAAACGAAAACGATCATCGTCGTGTTCACCTCTCAGATCCATATAAAAAATGGTTTCTAATAATTTTCAACAGAGGCGCTGCTGTCGTTTCCATAAGATTTGGCAGTTGTCACGACGACGAACGTTTTCGTTACAATTTTATTGAATCATATTCTAGGGGCACAGAATGTGGACTTTTAGTCTATACCTCCTTGACGCTGTTAACCTATGAGAGATTTTGTTATGACTATGATTTCCTTCATTATTCGATAGAACGTAGCTATTTTAGTACCTATTGTATATAATTTCTGTTTTATAAAAATTACCAGACTTGACTGAATGGTAAAGGATTACCTATCTCCTTACTACCTACTTTAGTAAAAGTAAATAAGTTTGTGAGAGCTTTCGTTGGTAGCGGTAACAGTATTATAATGATTTCGAGATTTAAGCGTATCGCGTTTAATCTTTTCATGATGTCTTTAAATGATATTATTATGATAGAGCTCTACAGATTTTTGTGCTTCTCCAGTTTTTTGTTCTTCATCTTCTCCATAGTTCTGCTGCTATCTTCAGCAGGGCAAGAAGACTACAGGCACTTTTGTCTATACCAGATGTACCTACCTAATCTGTGTTGTGATCTGTTGTTATAATCTATGGACTACGTGCGATGTTTCGACCATTCTACGGACCACTCTCTAAGATGCATAATTTACCACTATTATTATAGAAATAGAACAATAATTATGTAAACCAAATAATATTCATGTACTTGGGCGGAGACCGAACCGAACCAGCGACCTTTCACGATCCAGCACAAGTAAAAGCCAGTGGCTGCTCTAGCCATCGGAGCTACCATGGTCTTGGGTTGGGATAACCATGTGAATTTGTCTAGTTAATCTGTATTTTCGTTTAAAATAAACCAACGTCTAACTTCATAATGTCGAGATTTTCTAGTTTAACCATTTACTTACATATTATAGCAAAAATGTACCGTGTTTTGGAAGGCACGTTAAAGCTGTTGGTCCCGGTTGATACAGCAACCGCTTTAACCCACCAACCCGCATTGGGCCAGCGTGGTAGCTATGGCCTCAACTCCTCATATGTTTCTCCCATTTAGGAAGGCTTGTGCCCCGCAGTGGGACGTTTATAGGCTGGTGATAAGGATAATAGTAGAGATTTCCAATATAAGACGATATTACAAGTCTTTTGGTGCCAGAAGTTTCATTCAACACCTGGTTTTTCGGCATTTGTAGACTAGTAACTCGAAATCCTCAAACCTCTAGCTAGGACGTAGGGTAGCGAATTTGCTTTGGTGTCGTTTGGTGATGTAACAAAGAAACAAATTGCGATATTACGCGAACGGAGTGCATGGCGCATTTTATCTCAGCTTCTTACTCAAAACATGATAGATCGTTTCTTCGTGTATTCATAAGGAACTGCTTTATATTAGAGTTGATGCTTAAGTAAGCTTGAGTGTGATCTTTCTTGATAACAATATTATGTAGTAAGTTAGTGAGCAAAATAACAACATTTTCACCCTCGTTAACTAAACAAACAATAATTACAATATGGAATAAAACCACTTTAACGGATTTAACTTCCGTTTAATTAGATTAGATTATTAAATGCGTTAAGTATGCCCAAGGTGCTCAAGCGTCTATAGGCTCCGCTTACCATCAGGTGGGCCGTACCTACGCTATTGTTCGCCATTGCCACTTTTGTCTTGTAAAATAGTTATTTATTATACAAGAGTGCAAAGTTGCTTTTTAACCGCGTGCTCAATTTTGATGACCGTGTAAGCGAAGGATTCAAAAATTAGAATCCTGAGCGTTAGCGAGGGAATCAAAAGAGCACGAGGTGAAAAATCTTTGCACTCGAGTGCAACACGTAATTTTCATCCCACCTCAACGAGGAAATGAGTCAATGCAAAAAAATAATTTTTGCGCATTATTAATAGTTTCAGTCAATTCTGTTGGCGTCAAAAAACCTCTTCGACGCTAGAATCACTCATTTTAGGTTTTTTACTTGTTTTTAAGTTTTTTGTTTTAAATCTATGGTTTTAACAAATATGTCGTGAAAATAAAATGGCGCGCGCAAAGGAAATTAAACAAAAAGTACACCAAGAAGGAGCCGAGTCTGAGTTTTCATCATACAACCTTTTTTAACTAAAACAAGTTAAAAAAGGTTGTATGATAAATTCGGCACCGTAGAGGTAGAAGTAAAGAGGTTTAATGATGTTTTGAATTCACAAACTTAGTGCACATTATGTTATAAATTCAATTTTACTTTATCCTCTAGCGGATAAAAACGGCTTTTGCAATCAGATAACGAAGAGTAAAAATACTCTTTCCGAGATGGGGGGATTAAAAACACATTTAACTTTGTCCCTTAGCAATTAGCATTAGCATGCCGCTACTTAGGCTAACGCATATTATGTATCTGTCAGATATACTATACTATCCGATAGTGTGCGTTTTTCAAACATATCGGGTATGTAAAAATAATATTTTTCATTTTAACCGTTTGTCTTATATATCGCTGTGGTATTTCTGAACTGTTTCAAATGATTGCGTTGATGTATTCTTATCTCATAACATATTCTGTGGTGAAGTTGTTTGCAATTGCAACGTGTGACGGAGTCTACTACCGGTTAGGAATGTTGCCGAGACAAAACCTGTCCGTCACTGGCGACATAATGATTATTTGATTACATAGCTATATCGATTATCTAGTACCTATTAGATTACAAATAGATTTTTTATGTATCTTTTAAAATTAATTATGAAAACTAAAGCTATCATGAAATATATTGTTTCAATTTTATCTAAGGTACCCGCTGTTTCCCAAATGCATTACACACAAACACCTACACTGAACTGATAATGATAATACAAATAAGTATTTTAGTGCTATTAAATGGAATATGTAATGCCAAATTATATTGTAATAAGTGTAAGCTCATTATTGCAAAACCTGATGAGTTCCCAATTAAAAATTAAAAATGCAGGACCAACCAAGACCAAAACTGGTCTTGTCTGTCTTGTGTCTTGTCTAACATTTGGTCAACACTACTCCCAACATAACGCAACATGAATGGGTTTATCAATAAGCTATGGCTTACTTACCGCAACGATTCATTATATACAGATTGGTGCCGTCAATACGACAATAAATTAAAACATGGGCTATATTAGTACATAGAAATGGTTTGTCACTTTCGAAAACATCTAATTCATTTGATAATTTCATGACATTTGTAACATTGGCCCTAATTCTGGTGAACACATGCTAAGTCTAAATTTAAGTTCAGTGTATTTCTTTCTATCAAAAGGAATACGAAAAGGATGGCTGTCATATAATTTGACATTAAGAAACGTACGTTCAATTTTCGACCTTAATGAACGTGATAAAATGCAGTGTTTAGTAGGCACCTCCGTACCACATGCCGTCTAAAATTGATTGTCTATGGTTTCTTTGAAATCTATCTGAATTTAAGTGACAGCTCTAAACAGATTCTTGCTATCTTTTTCCTATTACTTATTGCGAGAAAGAGATATACTGTACTTAAATTTAGAATTAAATTGTGTTCCCAGAATTAGGCCCATTGGCTGCATGATTTCATAGAAATGTCATAAAATTGTCAAATGAATACGATGTTTTTGAAATTGTCAAACCGTTTCTATGAACTAATATAGCCCATGTTTGAATTTATCGTCGTATTGACGGCACCATCCTGTATAAGTGTAGTAGTGTTGCTTAGCTGCGATCTACTGAAAGGTGGAGGTGGATACTACAGACTTTACCTCTCTTGAAATTGAAATATCTTTAGATTTTAATAACCTTGTTCATATTTTGTATCATGTCCATAGCATTTGAAGTATTATTTTAGCACGTACCGTAATGTGCCCTTGGAGTACATTTTAAGAATTCTAAGTCCTATATTATAATTCTATTAAAATATGTAAGATCTCAGGGCTTTGACAAGTGATGTATAATAGTGAATTCTCACGGGCGGCGAAGGCTGCCACAAGCAGGTTACCTTATTCTCATGATTGTCGCAAGTCTCTCTTTATCTTCATGTATACACTTTGGATACACCACCGATTTGATATTGGATCGTCATCAGCTGTGATCTATTCTGCAACATAACTCGGACATCACATTGTTCTTTGATTGTTATGAGTAAAGTGCGATTTTTTTAAAACTTTTAAAGAATAGCACAGTTAGTGTTCTGTGTGAGTGTTTTTGACCCAAGTACCAAGAAAAGCACCTTCCTAAGCTACTTAAGTAAAAAACAGAAGAAGAAACAGTAACATAAAGACCTAAATAATTAAATACATGTATGTTAATTTATTATACATTTGAAATAGTCAAAAGTTAAAGTTGGGTAGTCAGAAAAAGGAATAAAATAAAGAGATCAAAAACATCATGAATCATTATGAGCATTTGGAAATTTTTGGTGGCCAATCAGCTTCTTTGGTTGATAAGGTTAGGTTGCTGCCTTGTGCGTCCCCTCGTAGGGGGAAAGGCCTTCAGACCAGTACCACATCCCTCTAGTAAGTGGCAGTGACCAGAAATGTTTGAGCTGCAGGATTGAATGCGGATGGCTACCAAAATCTTTGCTGGTTCCAGTCTTTATCTGCAGCCTCTGTCAGGAAGTTTTAGTGGGTAGGGTTGCCTAGTTACTATCTTTTCGGCGGAGGTGTCCCACATACCCCCAAAGTCGCCCACAGGCAGAGTATGAAGTATTTTTCCACCGGGAAAAAAAACACAATAAGTATTGTAAAGTCAATACAGCCTTATAAAAATGTCTAGACTATAAAAAGATATGTCTTTCGATGCAGACCCGATACTTTAAGCGAAATAAAATAAGTTTGCAATTTCTTCAAAACTATCTAGTCGATAGTGGAATTAGTCCATCTCGGTGCAGCATAGCTACTGTTCGATAGAGTCACGGTCTAAAAGAGTCATTAACGCGATGCCACGGCACTAGGTACTCAAGTACTCATTACCTCTCTGACGACCTCCCGCTACCGTTACCAACATTACGTACAGTTACACTACCCGGTCGTAATCCACCCATTTCTGTTCCACTGAGCAAAGGTAAAAGTCATCATGTTTCTTTGGAAGTAAAGATCGTTTTTGAATGTTGGCTGCTCAAACAACTCTGTGATGATTTTGGAAACTAGTAAGAGAAGGCATTTGAATTAGGAATTTGATTTTTACAGACGCGAATTTGTTGCTTAATGCGCTTGCAATATGATTTGTTTTTCAAGTAGGTATGAACACCGTCGAGTTTTTGTTTTGAAAAACTAACAATGATGCTTGTGATGAAATAATGTAGCCCAATATGTTTTGTCATTCTCTGCAACCGAAATATAGTTAGCTACCTACTTCTTCTTACTACAACATAGCATGACTTGTAGGAATGTCAAGACACTAGACAATTTAGTTTTTGTCATGTTTTAGATGTGCATTGAAGGAAAGTTATAAATGCTTTAAAATTTAGCCATTTTTGTAGCGTCAAGTGACGTCACCGGCTTCCTACTGTCCTCGGAATCAGGGCAGATATTTCAATGGGTCATTGTTCATAATCGTGAAAACAAACATCCCAGCATTTTAGTCAGACTGTGTAATAAAATTTTACAAATTTCTAAGTAGGTACCTACTACGCTACTTATTTGTCATTATCCACCTATCGGCTTCTGCTTATAACAACAACATCAATAATAAGCCAGATTGGCAACCGGCCGAAAATTAGTCACGGTTTCAAAATATAATTAAAATTATCGACAATTCCATCGAAAGCATATCTTGACACTTGAGACTTATGGATTGGTTGTTAGAAAAAACAGTTTGTTAAGCAGGATCGATCAATTTGGAGATCCTTGGGAAGGCCTATTGTCCAGCAGTGGGCGTCTCGGCTGACATGATGATAATAATGATGGCAATAAAAACAAGTGCTACTATAGATACTTCTAAGTTCTAACACCCTTAACACTTAAATCGTCGGTGGGCGTGCAAGACCGCGTAAGAGCAGTTTGCAATACCGCGTATTTACAAAAGTCGCAAAATTGAAATATCGTGCCAGCGGGCTCTTAGCGCTAATTCGCTAATACTAGATTCTTATTAAACCACACACAGAGAAATCCCAAACAAGTTCAGTCAAAGAAATGTGTAGAAATATCTAAGATATTATCTTTTTTCTTCCATCCTGTGAAATAAACAAAAAGCACATACGCGGTATTGCACGCTCACCGACGAAATGTACCTAATGCTGTATAATGTTAAATGTAGTACTTTTTGACTGCTTTAATAAGCTTAGGTTCTACTTAGTATGCTTAAGTTCTGGTTATGTTATGTATTATAAAAACTACCTAACCTAAGCTGTCCATAGGTACCAGAAGTGATGCAAGCTATTAAAGTGCGATTACTAAGCGCCTTACTTTCAATTTCTTTGCTATTAAAACTATGCTTTGACTCTGGTCTTGCGTTTGCGAATGCGTGTGCTTGTTGAATATAATGGAGATTGCAATACTTGCATCAGACATTTCTAACGCATATGCAGTGGTAGAACGATGGCTAAGTTAAAGCGTTATCGTTCGCGACCCGCCTATCTCAATAGATTTGCTAATGCTAACATACAGAATCTGACTAGAAATTTGAAAGAAATCATTTTGCCAGGATAGTGCTATGCCATGTCATGCATGGGTGAGGCAACTGAGTGGAGCGACATTACTCTAGTCAGAGATGAAAGGGAAGGAGATGGAATATGTCGATTAAAGTAGCTCTTTTTGTCTTCTTCAGCTACGATCTTGGTACTATGACAAAATGTTAGGGCAACTTTACTCATCAAAAGAGCTTACCTAACAGTATAAAAGACAATTTTTTTTTTCATGTCCAAGTAAACATTTCTTGAGAAAGAAAATTTGTGGTTCACCACTGCTGGCTAAGGATATCTAACGTACTGCAGAGCTGATTGAACTGAGCAGTAACATACACTTGTAACTTATTTGGGTAGTGACTACAGTAAAATAAAAGTCTAAGCTAAAAACTTAAATCTGGCGGAACCCACAATGAAAGCCTACAAAAAATAAAGAAACATAGAATTGTGCCTGTAGCGAAAAATCCCGTGTTTTATATTTTCAAGCCGCCTAAGAAATCCGGAGGTCATTGTCAATTAAAAATCAATTGTATCATAAGGTTAAGGTTGGTAATACCTTCAATAAATACACAAACCCACACTTATAAAGATACAATAAGTACTCTACCCTGTACTTGATCAAATGCAGCTCTCTAATTATATCTTAAAATAGGTTTTATTATTGTTATATTAAAAAAAAGGTTATTTAGAAACATTTCTTATTATTACTGTTAACAGGAGAACCTCGGTGTGTAGTGGTCGGTGTGCTCTGGTTTCGATTACGAAAACAAAGCAACTTTCGCCATGGTCGATCTCGGGATGGGTCAATCAAAATTTATAATCTCGACCTCCTCCGTGCTTCAGAAGGCACACGCTAAGCCGTTGGTCACCCACCAACCCACATTGGGCAAGCGTGGTGTTTTGGCCCAAGCTCCTCATGTGTTTCGGCCTGTGCTTAGCAGTGGGATGTATATAGGCTGCATGGTTATGATAATGATGACTGTTAACAGTTCGTATTAACATTTTTTTATACAACTAGATGACAAAGAAGCTGACGGCCCACCTGATGGTAAGCGGTTACCGCCGCCTGCCACACCTGCAATAACAAGGAAAAATCACTTGATATTGCAGGTGCGTTGTCATCCTGGGGGCTAAGATGAAATGCCGTCGATGCCCAGTAATTACACTGGCTACCTTTCCCTTTAATCCGAAACACAGCGAACTGTTTCACGGCTGAAATAAGAAAGGCGGTGGTACCTACCCAGACGACCCTACATACGGGCCTACTACCTAGTAAATGATTGGGACGATGATTTGGAAGCAAGAATGCGGGTATGACGGGTAAAACTACAGATAATGATAACGTTTCACCGCAATTATTTGTTCATGAGTTAACAAAAAGCAAAGGTTCCTTCTCACGGGACCCGCAAGTGTGCGGACTGCCAAGCCCGATATGATGCAACTTAGTTGTGCAACTATTGTTTCGCTGACTTACTTCTAACTGTTCAGATTTCTCAGTTCAGTTGTCCTACTAATATTCTTGTGTATTAGGCAACAAGAAATATGATTTTTGTTAATGTAAAGTTGACAGCTTTCCAAGTGTTATCAAAAGCACCTGCGCCCCGCATTAGTGACTTGACGCCGTTATAATTTGTTGAGCAAGTATGGGAAAAAATGTGCCCATGTCGCAAGCTATCAGATACAGATATAATAAAAACATAAAGGAATATTCGCACTGTGGTATAACGTTTGTATGTAGTATTTACTATATCTAGAAACTAAGGTCCGACCAAGAATGGGAGATTTTAGCTTCAATTACATAGCTTTCATCATTTTCTTTATCTGTCGTGCATTTATAAACTGCGTGGAACACTTTAGCAGCAAAAGTCTCTTCTTAATATCTATAGGCTCTTGCAAGACACGTAAAATTATTACCTTATGAGTCGGCAACTGGAGCTCGCTTACGCTGCTTACCATCATATAATGTTGACGTCATTTGGAGTAGGTACTGTGTTTAAAACGCCCTGGAACTGGAAATGCTTGTGTAGGTGCAGTGCGGTTCCAAAAAAGCATCCGTCCGCAAACATTTAGGTTAAAGAATGAATTCCCTGCTGGTATTTCCAGAAGACTTCTTCAGATCATAAATACGAAAAAAGTGCTTGAAAAGAATAATACAGTGCCGGCAATGCGTGAGCATAGACACCATTAAGTGGGCTATATGGCTGTATTTGTTAAGCGCCATTTTATTTAGTCTCTTTAAAACGACTCGTCAGTATTTTTCTTAAATTAAAAATGGCTATTGTATCATAAACATCATAATCAACTGTCGGCCGTTACGCATGGAGTAAGAAGTCGTAAGCATTCAAATTGTACCATTGCATGCCTACACTTTATTATTTTTGTTATTATATAGATTGTTATCAATATTGTCGTAAATTGTCTTACTTTTCGCTGCACTACAAACAATAGCCTAATTTCACGCTAGGTTAACTCTAATTATTCATTGTTTTGTGTTAATCTTTAAGGTGATTGACTGAAAACAAGGTTGTTAAAAAATTATAATTTTTTTCTTAGGCACTTGGTTTCATAGATACTTTTAATTTTTAATTGATTGGCTTTAGTATCTGATTTGTTAATAGCTATGTTATTACAATTTATGAAATTCATCAGCTATAAATTAACAAACAATTTATTTTTTGATAGTTTTAGTAACCTAGTGTTTAAGTGCTTCATTGTCTATATCACGTAAAAAAATGACACGTATTTTGTGTCGCTTGCAGTCAAGTGCCTCTACTTAAGCCTGTGAAAATTCCAAGGTTGTTAAAAGGCTACTTTTAAAAAAAGGAGTATTTGGCCACGATATTACTATAAACTAATGAGTAACAATTATGAGAGCTTGTGGAACTCCTATTTTAAAAATAACCACAAAAACATATAAATATATTTTTTGCTAAATACGTACGCACTTACAAATATTTTATAGGTACCGACTGACCTTCCAAGGACTCTGATAACCAAGGTCAAAAACCCAATCATAAATCTCTTTACGGTCAATGTATTCTACGCTTATTCCATTAATACGTGTTCGGCCACATTACGTGACAAATTAGCAATTGCCGATTAATTAATCATTGCAATTCTCAGCTTGTTAACGCACAATTAAATCCAACGGTTTTCTTTACGGCACGTTTTGATTTAAGCCGTGAGAGCAATAATTTCATAATAGTCTCCGGTCATTTTTATTGTTATTCCGTGATAACTTGTTAAGGTTTAATTATTACAGCATAGACTATTACGTTCTGATTATGCTAGAGTACTTTTACGTTTTAGATTATGTTATGCTCAAAAATCTGAGTTTTATTGGGCTAGTATCATAAATTCATGTCATAAGGGAAAATCTGACACCAATACTAAGCCTTTTTTTGGAAACCATTTTAACATAGTGAATTTTTGGGTAAAGCTTATGTAGTCCATAAAACTGAGTCATTTTGTAATTTTGCTAATTGCAAATCTTTAAAATAGACAATATTCAGCAGAACAACAAAAATAATGAAGAAGTTAACAGTTTGTTAGAATAGTCCAAAATAAAATTTAAGGGGGTGATTTTGTTCCTTGCCAAGGGTTAGCCCTGAAAGTTTGCCACCTTTCAAACCACTTTTATTTACCGATAATTTAATCAAAATATTGTCACACCTTCTCGTGCCAACCCTAAAAGTTGCGTACTATCGCGTATTGTACGACACACTACAGCTATACCACATACACACACACCTACCTGCACACATACTACGATAGCAACCCCAGAATTCTAAATTTCATTTCAGAATTCTGTTACACCCGGTATGTAAAGTACCAACTTACTACCAGCTAAATGTATGTTAAGTTTTATCTGATAGGTAATACTGACTAGGGTTCTCTTACTCTGATAGTATTTCGAAATGCATGTTACTTGTCGCAATAAAAACTGCCCTTAAAACGAAAAAAATGTTTAGTTTTTAAGTACCTAAACCTTATCTCGAATCACGAAGGAGGAGCTCGGTGGCGTATAGGTTTGAGTGCTTTGGTTTCAAATACAAAGCAACTTTCGCCATAGTCGACCCCAGGATGGGTGAAATTTATAATCTCGAGCTCCACCGTACTCCGGGAGGCACGTGATGCCGTTGGTCCCGTTTGTTACTGCAAATGCTTTAACCCACCAACCCGCTTTGGGCCAGCGTAGTGGTGATTCGATTCGATCAACACTTACACTAGGGAGTAGGAATACGAGTAGCAAAACTTAAAATAGATTAATAACAATTCCGACCAGTACATTTTCGTTTCAGTTTAAGAGTTTCTCTTTTATGCAAATTATTTGCAAGCCAAAATATAAAGGAGATGCTTTGCATTATAGTTTCTAAATCATAAGCTTTACAAGATGCTCTCAAGACTTAAATACACTGAAAATCAGAACCTATAATAAAATAGCAAGTAAATGACATAAAGTTCAACATGAAATATCGTTACCAGACTTCGATCTTTTGAGTGGTGGAGATGATTCATTGATGTCTTCCAACTTCTAAATTGTACGTAAAATACCGCTACGCCTTACTTCTCCCCAATTACTGTTAGTAGGTTACCTTTTGACTTTCTTACGAGAAATATTAAAGACTTTGCTATTTTGGAAGTGCCCGTGATCACTTCGTGTGTTCTGGACTCTCTATTCTATACTATAGTGATGTTTTATCTATCAAACTTGAGTTTTGCATAATTTTCAGTTAGATTATTATAAATAATTGAGTTGGTGCAGATTAAAACAAAGATTTGCAAATTGCGACGGGCGTTTAGTGCAAAAGTGTAGTTTGAATATGAACATGATTATACATTATCTAATTCTATTGTATTTTATGCTGTCTCCCTACAGACTTTCAGACCAACAATTGATGCCCCCATAGCCTCGAAGGCTTCACTGTGACTTTAAAAGCTACTTTTCACTCGTAAGAGGGTTCAAGTTTTACCTAAGCATCCAACATGACCATTTTGGATGAGAGGAAAGTCGATAAGTAAAAGAGCTACCGCAGATTAACCTTACTGTCCAACCAAATATTAAAAATTAGGTTTAAAATAACCCTATTCCTGCTTTTATGCCATGACAAGCGAGTGGTACGGCTGCGCCATCAATATCAAGCGGTACCTAATCAAATATCATTACAATGCCACTGGGTTTGAACAGTAATTAGTGACAAATGAATTATAAACAGTTTTACCGGTTTGTTAGTATCTATTAAGGTGTAAGGTCGGTCGTGTTGACCTTTAATTAACCCAGAGATACGTCCACTCATTTCTAAATGAATTACGTCTTAATCTAGGTTTTATTTAGTCTGGGTCTTAATAATAGGTTTAATAATGTTTAAGTTTATGACCCATATCCAAACTCCTCTAATTATGGATGATAACGAGCAGAATGTTACAACATACAGATAATTTACACATATACTATAGCCACCACAAGCTACATCAGGTAATAGCTACTCTATTGTCAGGAGGAAAAATAAAGTAGGTAAACCAATGAAAATTCCCAAGGAAATTAAGAATGTTTCGTAAGAATACCTTAATCAGTTTTGTGTCATATTTTCCGCGGCAAAGAACTCAACATTACGACTTCTACATATTCAACAAGGCACAATCTACTTTCAATTGAGTCCCCAATAGAAAATGCTAGCGATATCTCACGTGGACCTTGTACCAAATGGGAGCAAAGCTGACCTTGTTCTCCAACTGAATAACAAGGGTACAATACCTTTATTGACTCGTACTCCTAATCGCTAAGGGAAATTAGACAATTGGACATCGAAATGAAGTTCAAAAACTTCTTTACAATTTTACATTCTTTCCAGAAAAATATAATTAAATTGGCAAAACCTATTAAGTATGTCGTTTCTACAGTAACAAAACTACGGGCGAATCTAGTATAAAAAATTAGCCTTTAAAACTTAAAACGACTGTTATTGTTATGACCTATCCTACAATTGGAAGCAATTTCAATTGGCTGACGTGCCATTTGTAAATACTGATTTCACTACACAAGCAAAGCTTTTTTGCTATCTAACCCATGCAGCTCAAGCTCCCTTAGTGGATGTGCTATAATACTGTCGTGTGTTAGTAAGGTTTGGCGTAGAGTATCATTTTATCAGTTATTGATAAGCTTTATGCACTTATGCAATAAATACATATAATCATTATTTGTAAATTCTTTAACTTTTGAAATTTTATTTGTGTTGAGTGAAGCATTTTTATTACCAAACTCCGTATTGTGCTACTTTTCTCAAACGTTTATTTTCTTAAAGTAATTATTGTTTCTTTTGTTTCAGAAGTGCCAACATGGAGTTACGGTGGCGTGTCTTTACGTTATGGCTCACGCTTTGTATATCTTTAGGTGAGTAGATAAAAATAATCTTCATCTCAATTATACTCTATAATGTAATTATACTTTATAAAGATTTTAATCTGCCACTGTTAGATAAGTATGGCCTGCGTTGCATATCCTTGGCTCACCGTGCTTACTTAATGATGCTAATATTTTGATAATAGGATATCTTATAGGTACTTTAGGAGGTAGATCATATTTTTAAAAAAAGGCCGCCAAAAGGAGGGGTGTTATAAGTTTGACGTGTCTATCTGTGTATCTGTGTGTCTGTCTGTGGCATCGTAGCACCTAAACGAATGGACCGATTTTGATTTGTCGTTTTTTTTTTGAAAGCTGACGTGATTAGGATGGATGGTTTATAGCTCAAATTTATGGAGATCAGTTCAGGCGTTTGATGACTACCAGCTCATTTTGTACATGATAATAAAGTTTTACTATCTTTCACAAATCCGATTGATTTGAAATTTGGTGTATTTTCACTTCGGTGACATTAACATGACATAACCTTGACCTGATCTATACCATCAAAAAGTCTGTAGATTGCTTAATTCTTCAGAAACTTATATAGCGTGCTTGGGCTCATAAGAATAGTCTCAATGAAATGGTGTTAAATGGATGATTAATGAGGCCGGGGGTTACTAAAAATTTTTAATTTTATATTTTACGTTTTACTTAAGGTTTTACTAGAATCTATTTTAGTCATCTCACTAATTTTATTTTATTTATAATCTACGACCCACGATTTTTTTAGCGTTGTCTAAATAATTGATGGGACTATTAGTAAGCATTTCATTATGTTGGTACTGAGTGAGGGACGTTGGACTTGGAAAATGAACATAATACTTAATATCTCTATTCAAATAGGCCATCATGAAGCACTTTTAAATCGTCAAAAAATATATTAACTAAAAACGTCATAGTGCCGGTCTGTTCGTCTTTCTGTCTGTCCGACTGTCTGTCTTTCTTGTCTGATTTTTACGTTAACTAACAATGTCATAATGTCTGTCTGTCTGTCGTGTCTGAATTTACACCGGTTCCAAAAGTTGAACTACCGAGAAGATTCCGGCAACAATCTCGTGTAGTTAATGGTTGGATCGAATTCAGCCAAGTAATTGTTTACACAACGGGTTTGTTAATGGTATCACAAACACTTTCTCGCGCCGGTCCCTTTCTTGAATGCTACAGGATTGGAATTCCTATGTACCAAATACCAATCCTGCAATGTAGTGTATAATCAAATTTATTTAATTTTAATGAATTCAATTAATTCTTAAGCCATAACGTAAACAGTCCTAGTGCGGTGGTATTCAACAACTACGCCTATTTCGGAGGTATGTTTTATTCTTATTCGGATAGCCAAACAATAATAAATCACGAAATTAAGTATACCTCGGTTTTCTAAACAATAACAAAACACGAAAATATAAATACCTTCGTGACAGGCTTTGACTTTGACTTCTTGAAATTTCGATGTTAAAGATCAGCTACGTACCGCTTCGTGACTAACAACAACCATACTCAGTAATTTATAGGTAACAGTACCTGTTTTGGTAGTGTTAAAGGAGCTAAGTCCAATAATAATAAATATGAAATCATTGTCATTCATCTGATAGTCAGCTTAAGCGTGAGGACGTTTGGTGTTAGTAACTGACAAGTAATAAATAAACGATAAAGAATAAGTAATCAAATTAAGAATCACTTTTTACCTGTCAAAGATTTAAGTATGTTTTGGTTTAAACAATAAGATGCGGTCCTATTATTGCAGTTTTAGAATAGCTCTTCTGATACTGATCACTCAGAGGGCTAAGATGATTCTGGTGGTGACAGTAGATACCAATATTACCAATATAGCGACAATACAAGACATGTGTGAAGAAAGTAACTGTTATATCAACTTAGACAATTTATCAAGGTGTAACTCATGTTCATGTATAAACATGAACAATAATTGACCATTGTAATGTAATGAATAATTTATACACATAACTGAATACAATTCATCTGTTATTGCAATACCAATCATAGTTTATATCATAGAAATATATATACTTTCTATCGAAGTTATCAATTGAAGGACGATCGATTAAAACTTTTTACTTACAATTATAATAATAAAGTATCTGCAAGGTTTCTGCGATCTTCTAAACATAGTATCTTCCAATTAGGATGCAGATCAATAAAAAGAATAAAAATAAGATAGTCATTACACACACTGATACATACCATCTCTTTGGAGACACGAGCCTCTGTTTGTTGACACTTTTTGCTTCTAGCCCGTAACTATTAATCAACGGTTTTAATGTTTGAAATAAAGCCGCTTTACCAAATATAACTCCCGCTTAGTTAAATGTTTCACTTTTAATTTTTACCCGAGACATTTCGATTACTTTACAGCGATCGTGGTTACGTAATGGGAATAGTGAAGATGTCAATTGTCTTTGTTAAGTTTCTGCTATATTCTGTGTTCTGGTTCACGGAGCTCACGGTGTCTGTTAATATAGCAGTGTGGGATTTAATGTTGATTATTTACCTATCATTTCAGCATCATCAAATATGCTGCCCGTGTTCACTAAAGACATGAACAACTTGGCATTATCTGAGAGTACGCCAGTTGGTTCTGTGGTTTACACCCTGCAGGGGGTGGATCCTGAAGGATTACCGGTAAGTACTTCTTCTTCTAAGCCTATATCTGATCCAAATCTGATTACATTTGGATCAAATCTCATATTTGAAGACCTGAAGACCTCACCTCAGCGCTAACACAAAGAGAACATCGTCTGTGCTTTAAATTTAGGATAAATTTAATAAGCATTTTGTTAGCGGTAGAACTTGGGATACCTAATAATAATATCTACAGATGAAGGGATTCAGATTACCCCAGAAAATCTAAAGCTGCTAGCCTAAATGATTACGCCAATTTTTATGCGGTACAAGTCGCAAATACGAGTATGCTGACGTACTGCCTGACGGTAAGCGGTTACCGTAGCCTATAAAAGTCTACAAACTTTTCATACCTACTTCTGCCATCTATGAATGCAAATCGAAAATACTAACAGAGTGGTGTTCTATTTTGTATCAAAAAGTAGTAGTTAGTTTGTAGGTAAAAATTATTTAAATCTTTGATTCGATGTAGGTATGTACCTATTTTGCTTGTAATTACAGAATTCCAATGTTTGGAACTATTACATAATTTAGACCGTACAGCAATGGATTAAGGTACATAATTGATCTTGTGTTTTTTCAAGAATATTCGTGTGTAATTCTATGGTGTAATGTTTCAGATAAAATACAACCTGGTGGGAACGGACAAATTTACAGTAGATCCTTTTTCTGGGGATGTAACACTAAAACGTCCTTTAGATAGAGAGGTAATTGATATCTTCCTTTATATTTTTCTTTAAATTTCACAAAGGTGCCTTTGAAACAGCGCTTTTATGTCTTCTACTAAATATTTCAGACAGAGGACACGATAAAGTTCCTAGTATCAATTGAGGATCAAAATCCGGATCCAGCACAAAACTTGGCTCAACTTCAACCCGTCACTGTAATTGTTCTTGATGAAAACGATAATCCGCCTATATTTAAAAATGTAAGTTACTTTGCCTTAATGTCCAATTTAGAAACAATTTTTGATAAGCTTTCTTCTAAAGCTTGTTTTATTTAGAGTAATATCTAAGTATCACTGAGGACAGTTCTCCTTACAAAGAATGGAAAGATTCTAGAATGGTAATTATTCTACGAAGCAATATTATTATTATAAATGATATAAAATTTACTAAGAGTCAACAAAACCAATTTATTAGTGTTCAATAAATATAATGGATAGCGAAAGTTTACAATCTCATTGAATCTAAAAGTGTACCAACTGAGTCGTTCTTTTTCTAAATGTTTTCAGAGTCCGTATGAAGTAGATGTACCTGAAGATGAAGAAATCGGCAAAACTATTCTAACTAATATTCACGTGGAAGACATAGATTCTGTCGGAGATAGTCTTGAAGTAGGATGCTTAAGTGAACAGGTAAGTTTATAATCATAACAACGATATTGTAATGTAGAATATAAATCTATAAAGATTACCATGAGTGAATGTGATTGTGAATTAACGTTAGACACGACAATTGAAATATTTCTAGACTTTACCTAAACCTTTAAGTGCTGACATTTTTGTAAACTTATTATTGTCAGTAAAATTAAACCATTCATATTCTTACTTTACAGTGGCCTGAAGCGTGTGAAATGTTTGATGTAGTGGCTGTGAACTCCTCAGCCAATCACTATACAGGATCTCTTATTCTCAAGAAGACCCTGAACTACAATGAGAAGCAATTCTATCAGTTCCAACTTTATGCAACTGTAAGTATAATAATATTTTATGGTTACAAAGCTTAAGTGGTTGTGGCAAACAAAACGGACGACCGATGGGGTAAAAGTTGTAGCATGACGACCACGTCTCCGTGGCATAGCACGGTTTCCCACTGAGTGGACAAACGACCTGGTCAGAGTCTTGAGGAACCTTTGAATGTATGCTGCGTAAAGCCGTTCCACTTGGAAATTCACGGGAGAGGCGTTTATTCGGTAGTGGATATTAAGGCTGATGATGATAGTGCCGATAACCTCAATTATCTTGCCAAAATTAAGCATCATGAAGCTCGTGAGATTACGGACAAGTATTCATAAAATATTATTGCTATGTAAATATTAAAGCTTAATCTAAATAATCATACGTGATTTCCGAACAATTTTCGTAATCATATCAACATTCGCCTCCGTCAATTCGAAGTCGGGACCTCTGGTTTGTAAGTTTCAATGAAAACTATTAGAAGATAATACCTTATTTCACGTATTTCCAGGATGGTATCTTGAATTCGACAGCCCACGTAGAAGTGAAGGTTGTAGACGTCCAGAACTCCCCACCAGTGTTCAGCGGAGCCTTAACTGGGGCCCTAGCAGAGGATGCCCCGGTGGGAACACTAGCGCTGACCGTAAAGGCCAGGGACGCTGACAGAGCGCAACCCAGGGATGTTATGTTAGAATTAATTACAAGTAAGTGCTATATCATAACGTTTGCATTCAATATTATCAGAAATCTAAAAAAAAGGCGCAGCAGTAGGTTTTACATATTTTATAAATTGGGATTTTAGCGCCAACATTCTAAAGATTATCATTATTATTTTAATATGATATCGACAAGAAATGACTGCTCATCCAACGGCATTGAGTAGAACTAGCTCTAAGTTTTCATAAAAATGAAACAGTGTTAAAGCAGCTTCTATTTATAAGTAAAGATCTTTCCGAAGTCTGAATAAATATTATTAAATTTTTTTTATTCCTTTTGCGTAGTTTATATAGGTAACGTGAATTTTCAGATCCTTTGGATTTCTTTGTACTGGACAGTGCTACAGGAGAACTAAGGACAGCCAAGCCTTTGGACAGAGAAGCTCTAGCTGATCCATCTTCACCTCTCAATCTTACTATCAGGGTAAGTAGAAATACATTGCTAAATTTTCCTTTAAACAAATGTTCGAGGAATTTGGTCATTGTCATGTTATTAACAAAAAAAAATCATAAGTGCTACTTTTTTGTTCCACACCACAGGCTACAGAAATAGTAAACGGTACACCACTATACTCCGACCTAACTTCCACCGTCGCCACAGTGACTGTGACAATCAAGGACGTGAATGACGAACCGCCCAGGTTTAATAGGAGAGAGTACAGTGTGGAGATACCTGAGAGTCTGCCGGTTGGGACCCCGCTACCGAACCTGGATATGGTGGTCACAGATACTGATTTAGTAAGTTACATTAAACATTAAACATAATCAATGAATTAGAACTAAGTAGGTACAAGCTTCTAAACTTTAACATTTTGTACATTATCAGCTTAAATTTATCTCTTAATTTGACAGAAAACGTATCAAATAAGCCAAACTAGACTTTATTTATACTAAAACCGGTTTTTCTTACAAAATTAATAATGGTTATGACTATATTGAATGAATCATATGACTAGGAGGATCAATATTTATACTTACAACAGTATAACTAGCTAAAGATAACAAAATTACCCGCGACCTTTGAGACAATGCAGCAGCTTAAAGCAAAATCTTACAAGGTATAATGTAGTATTTTATAAACACAATTCACATGAGAATCTAGCATTATATGTTCTGATAACTTTGCCAGTGGTATTTTAATTTTAAAATTCAAGTCTGTCAAGCTTTATGTTCCAGACACAATTGGTTTTTGATTGTACTGGAAGTCTTACGCGGCTCCACAAATTAAAGAGTTCCTTCATCTCTTTGAATAGTAAAATATTCTTAATTTTTGATTTAAACATTATTAAAAATGTTTGTTTTAATGTTTGTTATAAATGTTTGCTTGTTGTTTTATTCTATTTTAATTACTTAGTAAAATATTGTCATATTTTAGTTCAACTTGAGTTTTGAAAACCACAACCTCTTAAAAATGCTGCTGTAAATTTAGTCGCAGCACGATCGCTGATGGATCGCACCAAAGCGCAAATAATATTTTGGTTATGAGTTTTTTTTCCATTCATAGATTGCCTATTTATCGCATAAAAGTATATCCTTATCTTCCACCGCTTTTATTCCCCAGGGTCTCAACTCAGTGTTCAGCCTGCGTCTGTCAGACGAGTTCGGAGCCTTCATCGTGGAGCCAGCTACTGCTACTGGCAGCGCGCCAGTCACACTACGACTTAATTCTAGCCTTGACTATGAAGACCCTAACCAGAGAAAGTTTATTCTGGAGGTAATGCTTGACTAGTTTATTGTAAAGACACCTCCGTAGCGTGGTGGTGTTATGACCCAAGCTTCCCGTGTGTTTCTCCTTTGAAGGAAGGTATAGAGACATCTCATCTATTAAGCCATAGGCTTTAAAGATGAGATGTTCCACACAATGATTTACACGTTAGTGGGTCAAAGCGATTGCAGTACCATCCGGGACCAACGGTTTAACGTGCCTTCAGAAGCACTAAGGAGCTCAATATAATATTTTTTTTGATCGAACCATCTCCGGATCAACCATGGCGAATGTTGCTTTGTTTTCGTTATCGAAACCAGAGCGTTCAAACCACTCCGCTACCGAGCTCCTCGGTTACCTTATTAATAATTCTGTAGTAAGACCCACCTATAACCCAAGAAAATTTCCAGGTAATAGCAGAAGAGCTCCACACGTCTCCCCGCCTATCCTCCAAGGCCAGCGTGACAGTATCTCTGACGGATGTGAACGACAACGCACCTCAGTTTGCGGACGAGCCATACTCTGCCAGTATTCCTGAAGCCGCGCCTGCTGGCACTAGGGTCGCGGTGGTCAAAGCAACGGATAGAGACACTGGAAGGTCAGATACAGTTTGTCAGTCTAAGTGATTTGAACGAAAAAATGAAGTATATTTCATATTTTGTGAAGTTCTCACAAACATGACTATGATAATAAATCATGTCAATCTAGGGTTAAAATCGAAAATACTTTGATCAGCTCTTTACTTATCAAACACACTAAATGGTCAAGATACTTTCACGTTTCACTTTAATGAATTTACTCAAATGAACTTTACTTGAACGTTTCTGCGTCCAAAACTTAATACATTGCATACCCATTTTAATAACAAAAATCCACGGCGGGCGGAACAATACCACTTGCTAGTGATTCACAACTCAAGCTTAGAATGCTATCAAATTATTTATTTCCATTTGACTTTTTACCACTAAAGTGGTCATCGTGCATATGGCCCATCTTATGGTTAGCGGTTACCGTAGCCTATGGACGCGTACCACTCCAGTACTCCTAGTATAAATTTAAATCGAAACGAAACGAAAACGATCATAGTCATGATCACCTCTTAAATCCATACATAAAAAGTGGTTTCCAATAACTCACGGAGGCGCTGCTGCCGTTTTCATACAATTTGACAGTTATCACGACGACGAACGCTTTCTTTTCAATTCTATCACTTATCACTTTGCTGACACTGTGATAACCTTTTCAAGCCCTTTTCAAAAAACCCCATGCAATACTCGTTTTAGAAAACGTCTGCAGGAAGCTCATTCCATAACTTAAGCGTAGATCATTTTGATAATTTTGTATTTTTATCATCAGATACGGTACCGATGGCATAGTGTACCAGTTATCTGGTAACGGTGCAGAGCTGTTCCGTGTGGACAACAGGACTGGACTGATCACCGTGGCGCCCTGCCCTACTCCAGGGGAATCTCCCTGCTTGGACTATGAGACTAGGAAGGATTACTTTTTGCAGTACAAGGTGAGCTGGAGGATGATGACTCCTTGTTGTTCATCGCCATTTTATGTCGAGTAGGTATCAAACGTAATGTCGCCTAGGCTTAGGCTTAGCTTAGGCTTAACCTGGGGATATTCACCTTTAAATGGGAATTTAAGGTGCTGCCACAGTGCTGTTTAAAAATGTTTATAAATGTTAGTAAACTTTTGTTAAGAAACATACGATCACAATGCTAGAAAATGTTTTCATGTTAGATAATGTAAGTAAACATTTCTAAACTAGTAAACAAATTGTAACAAAATAAAATATTTGTTATCATTTGTTTGTAAACTTATAATCCAGGCCAAATGTTATGTTGTTAAATAATTCCAAATGTTATAAATGTTTGTAAACATTTTCCATCAGTGTAGGAGCACTTAAAACATTTAACAATTCCTAACAGAATGTAACAATTCCTAACATTTGTTAGTAAATGTGTTAGCAGCACCATTACTCCGATAACGGACGGATATTCGAAGCCAAAATTAAAGCCCTCATCACATTGCTTCCACAGGCGACAGACGATGACGGCTCTGGCCAGATGACCATGGTGTCTCTGCAGATATCGTTGACTGACTCCAATGACAACGCACCAGTATTTGTCACGCCTATCTACAAGGCTTCCATCGACGAAGACGCCCTGAAGTTTGAGCCTGAACTGCAAGTGAGTAAACTTTAGGCGCTATTCGTGTGTCACCTACATTATAAAAACCAAAAGAAAGAAGTGTTATACTTACTCTCTCTCTCTGCTCTTTGAATAAGGCTTACTCAATGAGAACCAATTGCGGAAAGCTCTGATTGTTTTGGAAGATTTGTCATCAAATAAGACATCTTCTTAAAATCCTCAGTTCTTATGCTGCACGTCCACTCATTTGGCAGTCATTTCAGATTATAACTTGTTCATTAAAAAAAGGAAAGTCTACCAGATTGTAATATTTTTCTTTATCTACAATAATTGCCAGGTACAAGCCCGTGATGTAGACGACTCATCAGAGATCCGTTACGCAATAACAAACCCTCCCGTCCACCCATTCTGGATAGATCCCCTCACCGGCAGAATATCAGTGCGTCCAGAAACTGGCGGCGTCACTCAAAACGGCGACAATAAGATTATACTGACGGTTCTGGTAAGTTGATTATGACATTACCGTAACAAAAATTCATAGCGTTATCATAAGTATTTGGTAGCTTAGTGGTCAGAGAATTCACTTGGATTCTGGAGGTGGTGGATTCAGTTCCCACCCCTGGACATGAACTATTTCTAGTCTGTATATTTTTCTGAATATCTTTCTAACATTAAATTTAAAAATAAATTAAATTGACAAAGTTGGTTCGATGTTTTTACTTTTATGATAATATTGTTCGAGTCGGTTTCATTTTGTAAGACTGCACATCTCTTTTACTGTTATTATGACTAAAGACCATGAAGTACCACAACTAAATTACGTAAATATGTTTGGTCCTTCGAGTAGAATTCATTATGATAAGAAATAACGCGGAGGTTTTGTAGATTTTCCTATTGTTTCATCAATTATTGATTTCAGGGTACGGACGGAGTCCACAATGCTACTTCTAAAGTGGAGATCACGGTTCGTGACGTAAATAACCACGCGCCAGTGTTTGACATTGACAAATACGATGCTGATATACCTGAAGATGCTCCAATAGGTATGAACACTATATCACATCAAATGATTATTGTTTGTAGGTTTTCTTAAAAATAACAAGCTTATAATTTAGCGACTTATGGTAATCTGCATAGATTGTCAAGGACATCCTTTGTATTAGATAAATGTAGCACCCGTAAAGCAGACACAATCCACAATAATAAATGTAAAAGTGACTCTGTCTGTTAGATTTGGACTCCTAAATTATAGAACCAATTTAAAGGCATAGAGATAGATTACATTCTGAGAAAGGACATGCCTTCCCTTTGGAATGATATAACATCCCCCCGGGCGAAGCCGCTAGCGGTTACTAAAAATATGATAATTACAATAAATAATAAAGTTATAATTATAATCTTTTTGAACATCATCAAGGTACTGAAGTAGCGGCGGTTCGTGCTACTGACTTGGATAGCGGAATAAATGCTGAGATCAAGTACGGCATACAGAAAGGTGCCTTAGATGCTTTCATCATCGATAATGTTACCGGCGTCGTCTCCGTGTCCTCGGCCTTGGATTATGACAAAAGAAACACTTATAGGATACAAATCATAGCTTCTGATCTTGGTGAGAGACTTACTGTTATGCTTCCATTTTTCTTCTTCATATTTTCATTCTTTATTGCACACACGACAACGCGTCAAGTGGTAACAGTTGCACTACGAAAACAACCTTTATTACGAACGCAGTAAGGGCAGTCTCAAGGCCAAATTGTTACTCTTGATGTGCTGCCGACTGTACACAAAAGCAAATTAAAACAAAATCTACAAATTAAACCATGATGAACACAGGCTAGCTTAACACGAAACTGTGTTTTTTGAACCTTAATTATTTATTCGTAAAGGTCTTATAAGGTGTGATATTAGTAATGCACTGAAAATTATCTACCAGAATAAAGTGCTTTATGTTTCCCACTTCCATGACTTAGCATTAAATTACAGCATTCTTTATTATTCTTCCAAATGCAAACCACAGTACTTATGAATTCGCCAATAAAATTAACTGCAGAATGTTATTTATAATAAACCATTAAATACATTGTTTTTCAGGCATGCCCAGCCTTACCGGCACAACAGAGCTAACAGTCCATGTAATCAACGTCAACGATAAAAAACCGCACTTCACTCCACCAGTACAAAGGGCTGAAATATCAGCTGATGCGAATGTAGGGACTGTGGTGCACAACTTGATAGCTGTCGACCCGGATATTACGGATAATGGACTGTTGGTCTATGAACTGCTGCAGGATAGAGTTATTAAGGCTGTTGATAAGAATGGGAAGGAGGTATGTTTAATGTTAGCTAGTAAAGATGCCTTAAAAGATTTTACACTTAAAATGGATGGATCTATAACCACCAGACATTTATTGTCTGAAGCTAAAATATAGCAGTCAAACAATACGCACATTAAGCAAGATAAATAATATTATTTTGTGGTTGGTTTATCAAATACTTCAACAAGTTTTTTACCTACGTATAATATTACTATTATAATTTGTGCAGACTCTTACGTAAATCTGCTGGAATCTTATAAAATTACTGGGTTTTTAAGCGTGGAGATAGATAAAAAAAACATACTAGCACTAGCTACTAGCACACACAGATAGAAGCGATATGTACTAATCTAACATATGTTTACTGTTTTATACACTGTTACTGTTTAGTTTTGCACAAATTGTGAAGGCAGAAGCTTAAACCGTGTTTCTATAATCTCTAGTCCTTCTAAAAATAAATATCCCTAGGTATCAGACGAAGGCATCTTTGGCTCCTGGTTTTCTGTCGCCCCAAATGGCACAGTAGTGGTAGCTCAACGACTGGACCGAAGTAGAGCAGCTGTCATTAGTCTACCAGTTGCTGTCACCGATGTATCTGCGCCTACGCTGCAACAGACTGAAGGTAGATCTAACAAACATTTTGTCCTTATTTTCGGACTGGGAGTGATTCTAAGATGATTAGCCATACTCTTTTATGTTGACCTATGTATAATATTTTTTGATTTTTTAATATTACAGGAGAGCTGATAATAAATATTGTAGACGTAAACAGACATGCTCCAATATTCTCCCAACCAGCCTATTTGCATACGTTGGCTGAAGAACAACCTGAAGGAACTATTTTACATACGTACTCAGCTACTGATAAAGAAACACCCATAGCTGCTATACTGATACAACCGCCAAATCCGTACTTTCAAATTGATAATGTCACAGGTAAGAATATTAGTAAATAACTCTCTAACGTTTATTTTTTTATATTTCGAAGCCATAATTAAATTGTTTTTTTTTTATCTAGGTGTTGTCAAAACCACTCAACGCATAGACTACGAGAAACTTCACAGTATCAACTTCACATTAGTAGCATACGATTCAGGAGTTCCTCAGTTATCCACTTCTGCGTCAGTAGTAGTGGAGATTTTGAACGTCAATGATGAAGAGCCGGTGTTTGCTGCTAAAGCGTATGACGGTGTTGTGGCGGAACATTCTGCACCAGGCACCAGGGTATTGACAGTTACTGCTGTGGATAAGGATGAAGGTAAGACCCTTGTCGATAGAGTAAAAGTTATTACTATAGTGGATAAGGATAACGGTACGACGCTATGGAATAAAGTTAATGGTACAGAGATTCTGAATGTTAATAATGAAAAGCTGCTTGCTATTGAATCCTATGATTCGACTTTTGTAGAATATTATGCGCCAGTTACCAAAGTTTTGACGGACACAGCTGTCAATAATATAATGGCCAGGAATAAGGGAAGGTACGAAGATCCGAAGTATTAGAGTCAATTCTCTAGGTGATTCATATGTGGAGTTAAAGCATCAAAAATGTAATTTTCTGGAAGGGATTTGGTTCTAGTATGGGTCGTAGTGAGGAAAAATTTAAAATAAAATCAATGTTGTGAGATATTACTATTACGTCCAAATTAAAGTTGTAAAAAACTTGCAGTCAAAAAGAAACTAGTATCTAATGATTTTTCTCGGCTTCTTTTACACAATTTTGATACTATTAGACTATTTATTATAAACATTCTTAAGGTCGTGTGATTAAACTTTCTATTACAAGAATAATTACAGTGAAAAAACTTTCAGGCGAGTTTGGTGAGGTAACGTACAGCTTATCCGGCAATCTCTCCTCGCTGTTTCACATAGACGCCATATCTGGAGTGATCACAGTGGCTGAAGGAGCGGATATAGACCGCGAGACTACTTCAGATGTATGGCTGAGAGCTATTGCTAGTGATCAGGCGCCTGCGCAAGTCAGGCGATCTACTAGTGTGCCGGTGAGTGCTACAAAAGAAGAGAAATTAAAGTATTTATGATTTAGAGCACACGTAGAGGCATTTTTTTTTAATAAGCTCGTTTAAAATAACTGCAACCACTTTCAATCAGGAGAGTCATGCTTTTGAAGCACTAGAACACCGATGCTAGTCACCCGATAGCCTTTTTAGATAATGCTTGGTCACATATCCGCCTGTCTTAATAAGTTTTATTCTCATCTTTATCTTAAACCCATATCAATTATAAAAAAATTATGGCCAGTATTTTTGTAGAAAAGCTCGGTGGCATAATGTTTTGAGCACTCTGGTTTCGATTGCGAAAATAAGCAACTTTCGCAATCCCGGATGGGTCAGTTAAAATATATAATCTCGAGCGTCTCCATGCGTCAAAAGGCACGTTAAGGCGATATATTGAAAAAAATCCTACTTTAATATGTAATGGCATAGGTCCCTGAAAGATCTTACAGATCTCATACATTTATCTAGACACGTGTAGAACCAAAGCACGATAAAAGGATTTTGGCTCGATATATTTTATTTCCTTAAAGACCTCTTTAAAATAAGAAAACTTACGATTATTGGTAAACGATGATTTGTATTCAATAGGAAATTACTTTAAATTGTAGATATCATTAATATTCATAACCGCGTTTTTTGGTAATCTTTCTAATAGTTTCTTTTTTAATATTTTTTGTATTATCGCTAACTATACACGCGCGATCGCTGTTCTGTCTTTTTTTTCTCCCGCTGAGTTAGTCATATCATATTTCTATTCGTATCTGTCTCGGCTGAAACAACGTTTCGAAAGATCGCCTTAATCCGTGGGTCCCGGTTCTTGCCATATCCGCTTTAACCTACCAACCTGTATTTGGCCAGCGTAGTGCTGTCAAGGCTCAAATTTCTCATGGCGTTTCCCTCATGCATGAAAGCCTATACCCAACAGTGAAACGTATTAGATTGGTGATGATGACGATAGTAAAATTTGATCACTATTCCTCTGTTCACGTAACTAGTAGTAGTTAACTGTTGATGATTAACTTCACATAATATTCCAATAGTCATAAGTCAAATGGTGACTTGATTTTACAAAGGCATAACATTATCTTCTCCACCAGGTTCACATAAAAGTGCTAGATATCAACGACCACGCGCCCGTTTTCTCTCAGGAAGTGTACAAGAGCACCATCGCCGAGAATCTTCGATTGGATATCCCTCCGGCTATTTTACAAGTGCTTGCTGAAGACAAGGATGAGGGTATCAACGGAAAGATTGAGTATAAGATTGTGGAACAAAGTGAACAAGGTAAGATTCACTTTTGGTAATATTAACATGAATCATATTGGGAACAGGATCTGGCAACCTTTATTCACCGCAGGAACACAAAACTACGAAAAACAAGCTTCAGATTCCAGACACAATTGATTTTTCAATTTTCATAGACCTCCAAAGGTATAACGCCGCTTGACAGATTAAATATTGTTTTGTTCTTGATAAAATGCGGACCCAGCAGAAAATCAAGCGTTGTGACTCTGCGTAGCCATAATTCCATGTTGGGCTGGTCACCCTTTTGGTTACATTAATTTTCTAAAACTGTGAAGACATATCGCCGTATAGTTAATGTCTTTTCTTTATTTCTACTTTCTTTCACACATACAGAAGGCGTTACTTAGTTAGTTATTTCAGGAGCGTTCACCGTAGATGCAAATACTGGCATAATCTACCCAGCCAAGGAATTAGTGGGTAACACAACCTACCAGCTAACCGTGACAGCGACAGACGAGGCTGGTCGAGGAGCCAAGTCCGACGTCGCCAGAGTCGACATCTCCGTGCTAAGTGTCAACAGGCATAGCCCAGTTTTTGTGGAACCGCCGCCCAATACGCGGCAGTTGGACATACCAGAGGTAATATTACGATGACATCAAAGGACTAATAAGTAACGAATTGCCTACTCTGTAAAAAATCAAGAGAGAGCTTAAGTTACACCATAGGGGTCAAGTTCCCTTGCTCTCAATATAACGTTGCTCCAATGAGCTCTGGTGACCTTACGTTACCATATTTTTTATCGAAGTATGGCAAATAAACCTTATGGTTCACCATGTTATCTATAGACACCTCCTAAATCAAGTAAATTACTTGACTTGCTTTGAGATTCTGAATACTAATACCTCCTAATCGTATCTTGGTAGAGTAGATTATGGGCTTTCTTTTTTATTGAATTTATTGGCTAAAATTTGGTAGATTTCAAAAATCGATTATAAATTATTTATACCCTCGTCACATAAAGTTGTACAAAAACAATATTTGAAGCAGAGCCATCTATAGGTATTTACTTATATTTACCGAAACGACATTGTTCACAGAACGCAGCTCAAGCAGACTATTTAATAACGACGATAAAAGCCACAGACGAGGACAGCGGTGAGAACGGACGAGTGTCCTACTACCTAAAGGTAGACAACCAGAACGTGGGCGAAACACCAGAGTTCAGCCTTGACCCTGACTCTGGCGAGCTTCGAACTAAAACCTTCTTAGATAGAGAGCACAAGTCTGAATACCAGGTTAGTATTAAATTCAACAGGAACAAACCTTTTTCTAGTTTATATCCAAGAATAAAGGTCATAATAATTCTTTTAGCTGCGTGTGACTCCCGAAAGTATTTCAAGACCTATTGTGTCTGAAATGTGTGAATTATTAGCTTAGTATTACCCTTTCTATTTAAATTATTCTTAAATTGCTAAATGAGATAACTCACATTTCACAAATACTTTCAACTCCTTTCTTACGCCTTAATAAAGTCCAAACTCGCTTCACAGCTAGTCATAGCAGCTGTGGATAACGGCACCCCAGCCCAGTTCGAAAGTCTTCGGCTACTGACGTTAGTTTTAGCTGATGACAATGACAACGCCCCTCGCTTCCAACAGCCTCAGTACCAGTTTAATGTTCTGGAGAATCTTCCCGCTGGAGTAATCGTTGGTAAGCATAAAATTAAAAAAAAAAAAAGCTTTTTCATGTATGAGTCAATACCTTTACAATACGTAATGGTAAAGAAACCGAAAATGTAGTATAGTTAACAGCAATTTAAAATGAAATTAGATTTTTATTAATGACCAAGGACAAATAGACACTAAGAAATTAAGGATAGTTAATTCATTAGGGACGGTCTAATCTGACATTTAGCTGCCATATCGGACCAACAACTAAAGCCAAATGATAAATTGTCTTGCAAACTCATTGAAAGTAGTAATCATACCAATGATCTTTATTTGTCCTTAAACTGTTACTTGACCGTTATGCTAATGTTAACAACTACATTAGTCAACGACTGTGTCGCAGTTTTATTAGCTCGCAGTCTCGAACTATAATTATTTAGTTACAATAACATAAATCGTATACCATCATAATAATAATTAGCCAACATAACTTTTTCTCGCACAGGCACGGTAAAAGCTACAGACAAAGATTCAGGGGAACATGGGAAGGTTTACTACCACATTTTGGAAGGCAATCAGGAAGGCGGATTTACTTTAGACAGGATCCAGGGAATCATCAGGGCAAATATTAGTTTTGACAGGTATGAATCGTAAAATTATTTTATTATTTTTTCCGTTTATTATTATGACACATGAATTTGATTTTGAGTTATTAGTAATGCAAATTTTCTACAAACAATTGAAAATACACTTTCAGTATTTATTATTACTTTTATAAAAGCAATATATTTTATTTAGAAGTTGTATTTCTTGTATTTCGTTCTATATTTCTTTCTGAACCTTGCCTTATCATCACTGGTAGTTTTACTGGTTGTTGCTAAATGACGTGGAGTAGCACACACAATATCTTAAGAAGTAAAAGACACATACAAAAGTAAGCGATAAATAAAAGTTTTGAATTTGCAAGTGTTAGGAGATGAAGTAATACTGCCCACATTATTCATTTCAAAGATAGAATAGGGTTCATTAAAATATTGACTATTGAGTTTCTCCTCTCCAGAGAGAAACAATCCGAGTACTCCCTCATAATCTACGCCAGTAATAACCCAGTCCTAGAGCGAGCCGCGGCCGTACTAAACTACGTAGACAACACCACGGACGGCCAGGACTTCGGCATTACATCCGTCAAGATTAAAATATTAGATGAAAATGACAATGAACCCAAGTTTGAACAAAAGATTTATTACGCTGGTAAGTATTTAAGGATCAAATAAATATTCTTGATAATAACTGGTTATTAAAATCCATGACAACTATAGGTCCTTAATTAAAGTTATAAATCCAGCTCGAAGGACCTACTTATTTAAATCATGATATAATGAAGTTCATACTTAGGAAGTTAATTGAAATAAGGTGGAATAAACTAAGAACTATTTAGTTTTATTTTCTAAGCCGCGTAAAGAACAAGGAACCCGGAAGCATATGACAATTAAAAATCCATTGCCTTGAATATGTACTAGATAATGTTATTGCTGCAAGACCTAAGACAGTAATAGTAAAACTTTACTTACATGTCTGTCAGTAGTCATCTGACTACCACAAAATACTGTATAGAGGGAAAATACTGAAGTTTGAACACGACATAGTCAAAGTAGGTTGTCATAAATCTAAACAACATAACACTGTACAGATTCGGATTCAATTGAGGAATATGTTATTGCGATTTGTAGTTAATGTCAAATCTCTTATTTACAAAAGTAGGCTTCAAATCAGGGATTTGAGCAAACTTGACATACACATGTAATCTTTACTACTTCAATTCCCCAGGCATAAAACACACAGCACGAGTGAACGAGCCAGTATTATCCGTGGTTGCCGAGGACCCTGACCTGGAGGAGAATGGAACCCTAATCTACATGGTAGCTGCGTCTAACCTGTACAAGTTTGGAGCATCTGAGTCAAGCGGCAGTGTTGTACCATCGCCTTTCAACATCAGCCAGGATGGTGAGGTTTCATTTTGCCCTTTAAGATATAAAGAATGACTCACTGATTTAAAAAAAATCACAACATTAAATTTTTTCTACAATTTATTATGAACTATTTATTAATGTTCAATCCTATCTATTTATGAGTTGGTCTCATAAATAGATAGGATAAAATTGGTCACTTTTATCAGCCTGTTTCTAAGGCACTGGTTTTCCATGTTATGACTGTTTTTCCAAAAATAAGGTGGCAGGCCCGTATTATGTAGGGTCGTCTGGGTAGGTATACCACTGTCTAACTGACTTCGGCTGTAAAATGTGGCCAGTGTAATTAATGGGCATGAAGGATGACAACTCACCTGCTATACCAAATGATCTTTTCCTTGATATAGTAGGTCTGTAGGCTTCTATAAGACGGGGAGGAGCTCGCAGGCGGAGAAGCTCACTATCTCAGTGGTTTCGATATCTCGAGCTGCTTGATCCCGGTTGTTATGTTGTGTTCATGTTGGTGTTATAGTTCAAACTCCTCACGTGTTTCTCCCATATAGGAAGGCCTGTGCCCAGCACTAGGATGTAAATAGGCTGGTGATGATGGTGATAGGCGACGGATGCCACCAATGTGGCTTTTCATATAGTCACTGTTCTAATTCAAACTTGCTTCATTGTCTGAGTAGGTGTGCTGATGACCGCGCACTACATGTCAGAGTACAGCCAGGACCGGTTCGTGCTGGACATCATTGCGCAGGAGCAAGCGCCGCCGCACCGGCAGGCCAAGGCGCAGGTTTATGTGAGTATTAATAACCTTTGAAGCGTCGCTTGCCGAATCGGATCGGTGGCGTAGTGGCTTAGGCACTCCGGCTTCGAATACGAAACCAAAGCAACTTTCTCCAAGGTCAATCAAAAATTATAATTAGAGCTTCACACTAAGCCGTTGGTCCCGGTTGTTCTGCAACAGATTTAACTAACCCACATTGGGCCAGCGTGGTGGTGCTATGGCCCAAACTTTTCATGTGTTTCTCCCATGTAGGAAGACCCGTGCCCAACAATAGAATGTATTTATTAATGTATTTATTGGTATATTAGTGAAAAATAAATAGTTTTATTACCTATTTATCTAGTGCTGTGGATAAATGGGCATTAAAGTGAAAGTGAAATTTAAAAAAAAATGATTATTGTGACTAACCCCTAGCTTATAAGAATCTTTGTAACTAACACTTTTATGGACTCCGGTCTGAAATAAAACTTTTATTATTTTTTGCTTTTGTAACTGTTGATGTCATGTCGGAACTTTGTCAATTTATTGGTATACCCTATATGAGTATACATACCTACCTAATTCATCATCATCAGCCTATATATGTCCCACTGCTGGGCACATGCCTTCCTACATGGGAAAGCATTTGGCAAGCAACGCGGGCTGGTGGGTTAAAATGGTTGCAGTAACAACCGGGACCAACGGCTTAACGTACCTTCCGAAGCACGGAGGAAATCGAGATTTGAAATTTGATTGACACATCCCGGGACCGACCACGGCGAAAGTTGCTTTGTTTCCGTAATCGAAACCAGAACGATCAAACCACTACGCTACCGTGCTAGAACCAGAATGAGCCTTCTGAAAGTGGCATATCCAAAACCAGAAGACTACAGACTCTTTCTGCCTAAAGATATATAAAGGTTAATTGCAACTGTATTCTGGACACAGGAAGAGTAAATGCATGGGAGGCACAAAGAGCCCAATGGGTCGAAGTGCACTGTTACTTAGTCATGGCCCCATAGTTAGATAAGGTAAGATAAGATACCGTGCTCCTCTGATTGACCCATCCCAGGGTTCATCACTACCAAATTGCAAAATAAAAACAGGGATTCTATGTCCGATCCTTCCGTTATCTAGGTGCGATCAGCATCAACATTATCTGAGTTCTTGAGCTCTTAGAGTGATCAAAATTATCTGCACAGCGTAAAATGATAGAATTGTGTAGGTACCTATTGCAAATACATTGCAAATATTTAAATCCTCAACAAGTGAAAGACGTTTCTGATGCTGCACTATGACGGTCGCTTTTCTAAAACTTGCTAGTTATTTTTGAGCAATCTGGAAGCTCCGATAATTCAGACGCTGACTGTTTTTTAAAATCAGTGTAAGCGAAACTGTAATCCACCCCTACGGTCAATATTGCGCAAATATTACCAACGCTACGAACAGTGCAAACGTCTTGACCGAATTGAATACGCTGCTTTATGCGCTGTTTGCGTGCGATCAATTTGGACCACGCTTTACCGCATTCGCGTGTCCTCCTGTTAATGTCCATAACAAAAACGTTCTATGATCTTACTTTTTTATCAAATAATAAATTTAGGAAGTATTTGTAGCAAATGAAGTAAGATAACAAATCTTCTTAAATTTTGATTTTAACATTATTATAAATGTTTGAAAAATTACTTAGTAATGAAAATATAATAAAACTAGAAAAATTTCACGTCCTGAGGCAGGAATCGAACCCGCGACCTTTCGCAATCCGGGCGACTGCTCTGACCACTGAGCCACCCAGGACTTGGGATATCCCTATGAAATTCTTCTAGTCTATCTGTATTTGCGTTTATAAGCTAACGTCCACCCTACAATCCCCACCCTTATTTTTCTAGTTTTATTATATTTTAATTACTAAGTAATTTTTTAAACATTTATAATAATGTTAAAATCAAAATTTAAGAAGATTTGAAAGCACTGCTCCAACTGAACCGAATCATAGGTATTTGTAAAAATACTTGTATGTTGAAATAGAATATTTCGACATTGTAGGGTGGACGTTAGCTTATAAACGCAAATACAGATAGACTAGAAGAATTTCACAGGGATATCCCAAGTCCTGGGTGGCTCAGTGGTCAGAGCAGTCGCCCGGATTGCGAAAGGTCGCGAGTTCGATTCCTGCCTCAGGACGTGAAATTTTTCTAGTTTTATTATATTTTGACGACCGGCGGTTTTTTGACGACCGCCTGGCCGAGTGGTCTGTACCCCAGGCTACTCGGTCAAGAGGTCCCGGGTTCGAATCCCGGTAGGAACAAATGTTTGTATGATGAGTACGAGCATTTGTTTACGAGTCATGGATGTTTATATGTTTATTTAGTATATTTCTAATATTTATATACATATTATTATCATTATTTCTCCGTTATCTAGTATCCATAACACAAGCTCTTAATGGTGCTTACTTTGGGCTAGATAATAGGTGTGAGTGTATAAATATTATTATAATTATTATTTATTATTATTTTAATTAGGGCCGATTTTTCAATGCTCAGATAAACAGTCAGATAGGGTTTATTCGATAGATAGCAAAAAAGTGGGTTTTTCAAGCGTCAGATAGACTTTATTCGACGAATAATTCACTTAACTTAAGAATAAATCTATCTGTCCCTTTGACGGCCAGATAACCGCTTATTCTATAGATAAATTATGCTTGTGCTTTCTCAAAACATGTTAGAAAACACATGTAAAATGGTATACAGTAGAATTCCGCCGTAGATTCAGACTTACTAAAGAATCGGTGCAATATTTGCAAACTTTTGTAAAAGATAAATTATGTAAGTAATGAAATCACAAAAAATACATATTTAATTTTGTTTCTGAAACCACTGTATTCCTCCCATGCTACAGCTGCCAATCACTGATTCTTTGCCCTATGAGTTTCTATATCACTGATCCTATATAGTTTGGCGGTATTAATAATTCCACTTCATGTCGTATTATAAAAAAAATTAGGTACTGTTGCAATTACATCTTTGAGGAAAAAAATGAATTCTGTCAATTTTTTCATTTCCATGAGGAAGCATAAATGAGCTAAGGTTTCTTGATTGATATCAGCTATAGATTGCACTTACATGTTAAGTTTCAAATAAAATACCACAGAACTTGATGTATGTATGAATGTCGAATGAAATAAGATGCCAGATGCTTGCTTGTTTTTGACAATAGATGTGAAGTTAACAGCAAACAAAGAAATTGTCTGTCCCGCTCTAACATTAGTGTCCTCTATACATTTGTCTCAACTACCTGAAGCTGGCGTTATTATGGAAGACCTAAACGGTCAGATAGTTATTCTTAGAATAAATGTTGATTGAAAAATTGACAGTCAGTTATCGGACGAATAAACAGTGTAATAACTTTATTCCTTAGGTAGCTATCTGTAGTTTTATCAGGGGATTGAAAAATCGGCCCTTAGTAAGATAACAAGTTTTTAGAAACTCAAAACTGAGATGTTCAAACATTTTTCACAGGCTTACTCAAATGTGACATTTGCCCACATATTGCACTACCTCTTTTTCGTTAGCAGCGTCATCACGGTTAAATGACGTCTCTCATGACGTCACACGTACTTTCGTTGGGATGAACACGTTCATTTCGGTTCGTTTGAAAGCGCGCATTTCGGACCGTAGGGCACATGTCTTCTCCTTTAAAGTGTTATAACTATAAGGTTGATTAATTATTTCTTTATACCCACTAGATCTGGATCATAGACCGCTCCTCCCTCATCCGGATGGTGGTATCCCGAAGCTGCTCAGCGCCAGTGACTGGTGTACAGAAACGACTGGCGGCAGCTGGTAGTATTCTGCTGGTGCCAGGGAGGAGGCTGCCGCTGGTCCAGGCGGATAGGCGATATGATGACTGGTACGTATGTTGAATAGACTCTTTGCACACTCTAAATCTAAGTACAGAAGACGAGTATCTCATTCTCACAGTAGGTAATAGGAAAAAGATAGCAATTTGTTAAGATCTGTCAAGTGAATATAGATAGATTTAAAAGAAATTTTAGACGGCATGTACGGAGGTGCTTCGTAAACACCGCATTTTATCACATTCATCATCATCATCCTTTTAGCCGAAGAATGTCAATAAAGTCGACATTTGAACACAGGTGTCTAGACGTCAAATTTTATGACAGCCGTCCTTTTTGTATTCATGGAATACATAGTAAAAATCTTTGAGCGACTACTAATTTGTTGTGCTGAGTTCCTGCAGGGAGTAAGGTTGTTAAAACTCACTGAAAATTCGTTATGCCGATCGCAGGTCGACTCATCTCCTGAACGTGTTGTGTGGTTTTTCTTAGGGTAGGCAGCTCATAACGGAGTTTGGCCTTTTGGCCTTCTTCTCATCTGATGGCAAGTGATGGAAGCGAGCTACACCTGAATTCCTCAACCACAAAAGAACTGGCTATCTTACCTCCAACTGCTGGAACACAACAAAGCTGTTATCATTGCTGTTGCGGCAGAATTAGTTAACACGGTGGCAGCTAGCCAGGCGGACTTAGAAAAGTCCTACCACCAACCAAACCGAGTAGAAAATTTCTGCCTCGCGGGAATTAAACGCCGGACCTCTAGATCTAAAGTAGGTAGTCTAAACCTCTAGACAACAAAGGCGGCTTCCATCAGGCGTCTATCCGTACGTGAACTGTGATGATAGAGTGGAGAAGAGGAAAGACAACATTTTGATCTCGGTTGAGAGTAGCTTTTTTTTATACAAAGCACGGCAATTGACCCAACACCACCTGATGTGAAGCGGTAAGGAGAGTCCATTTGCGAAGACACCGTGCAGAACAGACATTGCACTAGCCGCCTCCACCTTGCCGGCCCAAAAGGTGCTTTTTCACGCCTCTTGTGAAGAACCCCATGTTATAGGTAGGTAGGTATATTAAGAGTAGAAGTACGACAAAGAAACGAGGCTCTAAATTTCTTTGTGCGTGATGTTGAGGTGGAGACAGTGAATTGATGACTCCGAAGACTGGCACGCGTGCTCCTGAGTAGGAAGGGGGAAGGTGGGATAAGGTCGAAAAGCTCCTCAGAGCACGATTTATTAGATTAGATTTATTAGTAACTTACATAAAATACTTTTATAATTACAATGGCTTATAATTACGTGGATACGTGATGAGTAAGCACTTGGAATAGTGTCGCGCATGTGCTCTCAATTCAGAGACGCTGTGTTGCGGTTTACTTACCTAAACCTTTCTAGATGTGTATCGTAATACCTACAACTCAATACCAACTACATGCTACACAAATGCAAATTTCCCCTGCGCAACATTGTAGGGCATGTGGGGAAGGCCAGGAATCGATGGAACATCGTTTGTGTGAATGCGATGCCGTTCTGATCTTAGATCAGAATGAGTCTTCTGGAAGTGGTGTATCCAAAGCCAGAAGACTATAGACTCTTTCACCCCAAAGATATAGTGAAGCTTATGGCAGCTATATTCAGGACGTGTGAGGAGTGAAGACAGGGGTGGCACAAAAGATACCGAAAAGGGTCGAAGTGCATCGTAGCATAGTTACGACCCCATGATAACATAAGATAAGATACAACTTGATACGCTTGTTTGCCATCTGGTGGTATTATACGGAAAGACAGCCCATCTACCTAAAGCAGCGTCCTACATCATAGTCGACTCAAAGCAAACAGGCGCTTTGGCTTCAGATCAAAACATACCAAAAATTAGTAATTTAATCTAATTTCCTGTTTTTTTTTATCAAACTGTTCCGAATTACGTCAAATGATTTGCTACTCTTGTTCTGCGATGTTATTCAACCGACAGGACATTAATTGTCGTAATTATATTAATCACAGGTGTGAGATTCATCTGCTGGCCGTGGAGCCGACCACCTATCAGGTGTTGCCCGTTGAGCGAGTGCTGGAGAACATTGACTCCAGGTTCGATGATCTGAAGGACGTCTACCAAGAGTATGGTGTCGAAACGCTCATTGCTGCCAGCGCTACTTCAAAAGGTAATTCGATTTCTTCCCTTGCTGATATGAAAATCGAACGGTCGTTGGAGAAATATAAATATTTACAAATGTAAATTAATTATAATTTGTATGAAGAGCCATGCAATCTTAATAAAATAAATAAATAATAAAATCTCATTGTTCATTATCTGACAATGCAGTCTATTAATAACAATCATTTAGCTTACCTTAACTTAAAAGCTATATTAGTGTATTACTTTTAAAATTCATTACCAGCCTATATACGTCCCACTGCTGGGCACAGGCCTTCCTGCATGGTAGAAACACATGAGGAGTTTGAGCCATAACTCCACCACGCTTGCCCCATGCGGGTTGATGGGATAAAGCAGTTGCAGTTACAACCGACTCACGTCCTAACGTGCTTTCCGAAGCACGGAGGAGCTCGAGATTACAAACATTGATTGACCCATCCCGGGATCGACCATGGCGAAAGTTGCTTTGTTTTCGTATCGAATCCAGAGCGCTCTAACCACTACGCCACTGAGATCCTCATCTTTAAAATTAAAAGAAGTTAAATACAATTATAGTAGCAGTGGACATTCAGCTATTAGCTACCTGAAGAACTCATCCAAGCTTAGTAAAACATGCAGTTTCATGACTCGTATGTCCGATTCGAGCACATACTGCGGAGAGATCTTTTGCTAAAACAGTGCTATTTCGCGGTGCGGTGTGGCAACTCACCTATTCCTGTTTCACTATCAAATAATATGGAAAAATATCTAAACTAGGAAAATAAATGTACTGGAGGGAACCGAAAAAAATCTAACTTAACCGAATCGTCGTCGGAATTTGTACAAAAATTCGTTGGGGTGTTAAAATATACCTTCGATATTGTGATTGGGGAGCGTCTAACGCAAAAACAGAAATACTAGAAGAATTTCATAGGGTTATCCTAAGTCTTTGGCAGCTCAGTGATCAGAGCAGTCACCCGGATTGTGAAAGGTCAAGGGTTCTATTCCGACCCGATGACATGTTTTATTCTGGTCTATATAATTTTTATAACTTTATACCAAATAATATTTTGATCGGTCGGAACAAGTACTATATATTTTCAATTATCCTTTCAGCACCGGATACCTTCGATCCAGCGTTGGCAGCACTCATAGCGCTTCTCATTGTGCTGTTCACCGGCATCGTCACCTTCATAGTGGTCTGTGCTTGCCTTAAGCACTGGTAAGTTTTTTTTTCTCTTTATTTACTTAGGGATTTTTGTTTTGTAACATGTCAATCCCATCGTAGCTAATGTAAAAGCTTTGGTAATTTGAGTTAATTACTTTCTATTATTGTTCCCTACCCTACCTTAGCTACAATACATACCGAGAGTAGGCATTGTAGCTTACCTTCGTGTGATAGACATACTCTATCTGTGCTCTAGGGTACTTACGGTCGAGCAATAACTAGCGCAATATTTTAGTATACTTAGGGCCGATTTTTCTATGCTCAGATAAACAGTCAGATAGGGTTTATTTGATAGATAGCAAAAAAGTGGGCTTTTCAAGCGTCAGATAGACTTTATTCGATGAATAATTCACTTAACTTAAGAATAAATCTATCTGTCCCTTCGACGGCCAGATAACCGCTTATTCTATAGATAAATTATGCTTGTGCTTTCTGGGTGAGTCAAATACTTCATAACAAAACATGTTAGAAAACACATGTAAAATGGTAAGTATACAGTAGAATTCCGTCGTAGATTCAGACTTACTAAAGAATCGGTGCAATATTTGCAAACTTTTCTAAAAGATAAATTATGTAAGTAATGAAATCACAAAAAATACATGTTTAATTTGGTTTCTGAAACCACTGTATTCTTCCCATGCTACAGCTGCCAATCACTGATTCTTTGCCCTATGAGTTTCTATATCACTGGTCCTATATAGTTTGGCGATATTAATAATTCCACTAAATGTCGTATTATAAAAAAAATTAGGTACTGTTGCAATTACATCTTTGAGGGAAAAATTGAATTCTGACAATTTTTTCATTTCCATGAGGAAGCATAAATGAGCTAAAGTTTCTTGATTGATATCAGCTATAGATTGCACTTACATGTTAAGTTTCAAATAAAATACCACAGAACTTGATGTATGTATGAATGTAGTATGAAATAAGATGCCAGATGCTTGCTTGTTTTTGACAATAGATGTGAAGTTAACAGCAAACAAAGAAATTGTCTGTCCCGCTCTAACATTAGTGTTCTCTATACATTTGTCTCAACTACCTGAAGCTGGCGTTATTAAGGAAGACCTAAACGGTCAGATAGTTATTCTTAGGATAAATGTTGATTGAAAAATTGACAGTCACTTATCGGACGAATAAACAGTGTAATAACTTTATTCCTTAGGTAGCTATCTGTAGTTTTATCAGGGGATTGAAAAATCGGCCCTTACTGTAAAAATTGAAATACTGCGGTCTCATACATCGCAATAGTGTTTGCTATTTTATAATCACTTTACTAATCCTATGAATATTGTTGCAATTACAAATAAATAAAGAAAACGATGAAAAAATTATATGCTCCAGGTGGGAATCATATTGTACGTAAATATGAAAGTTTGGATCGATGGTTGTTGCCCAATCACTCCAGAGCGGTTAAATTGACCTGGACTAAACTTCACAAGATAGCCTGGAATGGTTTATAGAACTTTATTTCTCAAAAAAACAGGTACAGTCACTTGTTTGAGAAACTTTACTGTATTTACATAATAAAAATAAAAAAATTAACCCCCGGATTCAGTAATGAGCTATCTCACACCATCTCATTGAGACTATTCTTTTGAGCCCAAACACGCTATATCAGCTGTAAGTTGCCGAAGAATTGAGCATCGCGCTGACTTATTGATAATTCAACTAAAGGTGTCTAGGATGTCATACGCATGTCTAAGAAATACCACCGAAGTAACAGTAAACCAAATTTCCAGTCAATCGGATCAGTGAAAGTTAGTAAAACCCTTCTGAAGTAGCAAATGAACTGATAGTCATCAGACGCCTAAACTGATCTTCATGAATTATAGCTAAGGACCACCCTGATCTCGGCGGCTTTCAAACAAAAAGCCAAATCAAAATCGGTCCTTTCGGTTAGATTATGCCACAGACAGACAGACAGACACACAGATTACACAAGCAGACACGTGTAACTTATAACACCCCTCTACTTTTGTCAGGGGTTAAAATACATTATTGAATTTGCGCCCTTTACATAATCTGGCAATTTATTTTATAGCTGTCCTTCGAAGGTAATACTTACTCATACGCTACTTTTATCTCAGGAATGCGTTCCCATGGAATAACGCAGAGGAAGCCATAAATAAAGACTATGTTATTTTAATCCTATGATAATGCTTCTTCGTTTATACATATGTTTCTTAAGGATTTGGAAAATTTAGGTACCTGCATTATTTGTTATATTGTAATATTTCCCGTAAAAATCATTTTTCTCTTCTCTCTAGGGTCATACCCCCACCGTCAATGCAGTCCAGCAAGGGTGACAGCTTAGCTCGCCGTCGAATATTAGAAGAGCTTAGCACCACTGAGAACCCGTTATGGCTGGAGACGAAGCTTCGGCCCTATGAGGAGCAGGAACTGACCATGAACGTGTTTGGGGACCAGAATGAACAGGTCGCTGAACAACCCCAGGTAAGATACGATATTAGAATTTATAATAATAATAATAAGATTACTTTTATAACTCATGCGGCTAAACCACTAATCGCTAACCACTTTGTAACATACGAAGTTTTAAGAACTTGGGGATTTTTAGTAAACAATTTATTTTATTTCTTATATTATCATTGCACCATAATTTTGTATCTTTACTTTCTTAATGGTCGACTGGGTGAGAATGCTGTATTGTTTTTAGTCCGCCGTTTGTATTTTGAGCTGTAAATAATAAATATAACAATGTATTGCATAATCAATTTATATAGGTACTTTTGTTACAAATTTTGCTTTTCTTTTTTAGACTGACAACACCTACGCAACGATACAGGGTAGTCGCACAGCAGAACGCTTTGGCGACTACGCGACTTTGGGTGGCGATTCACCGACGCCTTTAGAAGCTGCGTTAGGTTTTCAGGTATGTGACTGCTTAAATGAACACAGGAAAAGCAGACAAGTAACCAGGGATAAAATAAAATAAAATTTAATAAATTGTCTATTACGAGTCTTTTGCCATGGTCGATCCCGGGATGGGTCAAACAAAATTTCTAATCTTGGGCTCCTACGTGATTCCGAAGGCACGTTAAGCTATTGGTCCCGGTTGTTTCTGCAACCGCTTTAACCCACCAACCCGCATTGGGCCAGCGTGGTGGTGTAATAGCCCAAACTCCTCATAATTATGTTTTCTTGACGTATATAGGGTTGTGATTATGATTATATGATGATTATGAAGCAAGACTTCTGACTTGTTTTCTGTAGCGCAAAGAATTTAATATAACTACTGTTCACAGTATTGCTTAGTTACTTTGTGATTCATTTGTACTTTACCTTTATTTTCCAGGGAAGTACCTTCAAACCGCCTTCACCGGACACTCCTGAGCCACCACCCAGACCATCAGCAGGCTTAGGACAACTATGATATTAGATTTACTATCATTTCTGACGATCTGATGTTTTCGAGTCATTCCAATTTATATTTTAATCAATTCATAACACTATACATTATGTACATGCCTTAGTGGTCTGAAACTATTACCTTGTGGTACGCCAAATCGTGTATCTTTTAGGAATTGTTAATTTAACTCGACTGAAAGAATTGAATGATATTTTTGACGACTATACTGTAGTTAATGTAGTATTTTGTAATTATTGTATAATAATTTATATGATTAATAAATTCTAATGCTTTAGTGGAATCTCTAAATCAGCGGTTTGTGTTTCATACTATTAAACAGTCACATTATATTTATAAAGACTTATTATAAGACGTTCTTCTTGTTTAGAATGTGCATGTTGACAATGTATTAAGCTAATTTTGCATCATTTACAAAAGCATTCCAGTCAAGACTGACTAAATACTATTGTTACCATAACTTTAAACGTCTCCTTGTGATACATTGACAACGTCCATAGCTTTAGGTATATATACAAAAGTATTACTCTTAAGTAATGCAGATTACAACTTTGATCTGTCCGCTGATATTATTTATTCTTAATATATTATTGTGATCTTAGCCAATTTCTTACTTAGTGATATATTTATAATATTTATAATATAGTAACGTGGGCAGCTTATTCATTTCAGAGATCGTATTCAGCATAATCTGACTTAATCATAATTATTTAACTAGCTTTTTATTGATTTATATTTAGTTACTAGACACAAGATATGCAAATTGATTTCCTTTTACTTTTCAGTCAGATGCGAGCTTATTATTAAATGCGAGCTTAATCTTCTTTAGATTTAATAAAAACTCATATATTTTTTATTCCAATGAAAATATATTCTAATTACTATTTGCCATATTTGTAAATTATACAATTAGACTAGTGTACAAATTGTATTTTATATGTAATTTTAAGTGTAAATTGAGTAAATTTCTAAAACTTTACAAATTAATTTACTAAACATTACATGCAGGGCAGATAAATATTCCTTTCGATGAATTTTGTAAGTAAATAGATATAAAGAATAGTCAGTAACATAGAATCTTATAATCTGTAAATATTTTCTTGGAGTTTTATACCTAAAAGTATTATTTAATAACATGAAATACAAGTATTTTCGATATGAATATTTTGTTTCGTTTATTTAAACCTTATTATCTTTATTCACCATGGGTTTGGGTTTTATATTATTTTTTATTTACCTTGGGTTTGAGACATCCATCAGAACAAAGCACTGTAAAATTATTCATAATTTTTTATTTCCATTATAACATTTGTCCAATTTCTCCATCACAAATCTGATTTTATGTAAGTACGCAGATAAATTTGCCTTCAGACAATCTTCTAAGTGGTCCATGGAAGATGTCAAGCATATGTACAATTCACTCATCGCTTCTTGCTTCATTAGCATCAACCTTTGCAATGTGCTGTTATAGTTGTCTCTTTCTATCTGAAACAATTTGTATAATCATAACGTTGAAATAAATAGTTTTTTGACCTTTTCCCATTTTCACCATCGTTACCATTTTTCGGAGTCATCATTTTATTGTCTCCACCTCAACATCACGCTAAAAAAATTTGGTAACCGCTTTTTTCTATTACATGGGTTCCTTCAGAATGGGCTTGTATACTGGCAAGGTAAAGGTGACCAAAACTGTGTTTACGGCTCTAACCGTCTTCGCATTATGGTATTTTTTCCTGCTTTCCATAAGGTAGAATCAAGTCACTTGCGGTGCTATTTGCAGTAAAAAAAACAACCTATGAAAGAAAATGTCCAGCAGGAGAATAAATTGATTAAGATGACTAGGACTATTAGTTTAATACTAACATACTCCACTAAACAGGACCCAGCACTATCTTCTTCATCAGGATTGTTGATGCTACACAGGTGTAAAAGATACTTGTAACTTCTTCGCCATCTTTTTATCTGCAACAAAAGATCTAGTTAATGAACGAATAATAAAATCAAACAAGGCCAAAGTTTGTATATTGTTGATTTAACTTACTTCTCTCTCCACTTGTTCTACAGCGTTCTTCTTTTCTTTGTCTTCTATGTTCACGTTCCTTAAGCAGCTACTTTCATTCTCAAAATAGCTGCGCTCAGAACCACCTATTTCAGTTGCATAAATGTCCATACATTGTATCCACTGAAATATAAATAAACATAGGTCAAGGTTATCGAATAAACTTACGGGTTGATTTACATTGTAATGCATTTACTGTTATTTTAGTTCGACAGCTGTTATGATCTGAACTAATATTATAATAAATAGCGCTCATTGTTTTATTGCACTGGCAAGCTTGAAATCATAGAAAATATTTCAACCAACTATCCACTGACTCTTTTCATTAGGTATGCTCTCCCTTCGTATAAACTATTTAGTTAATGGGATATCATTTATTTTGATGTCCTCATTTTCCATAAATCTATCATCCAAGCTTAGAGCAACATTAGGTTCAGAGAGCTTTCATTGATTCGTAACTTCTTGATAAAACAAATGAAGCCTAGTAAAATTCTTTAACTGATGTGGCGTAATAATAATGATATTTATACACTCACACCTATTATCTAGCCCAAAGTAAGCATCATTAAGAGCTTGTTTTATGGATATTAGATAACGGAGAAATTATCATAGTAATATGTATATAAATATTAGAAATTTACTGAATAAACATATTAACGTCCATGACTCGTAAACAAATGCTCGTACTCATCATACAAACATTTGACCGGGACCGGGACCGGGACCTCTTGACCGAGTAGCCTTGACCAGCCAGTCTTCAAATCGGTCGGTAATATTGAAACATTCAGTTAATTTCGAGTGTTCAATTCGGAGCAGGTGGTTATCAGAATATAACGCCTTTACAGGCATTACGGGACTTAATTATGTTACTTAAAAGACAATATTATTTTACGTATTGAAAAAACTAAAATTGAAATATTATCTTGTATACCTTTTTATTATTATCGCTTCTTCTAAAGCTATGCTCCTTGTGTCTTGTCATCTGTATCCTGAACTTGGTGGTGATATTGACCTTCTTTATCTGAAACTCTTCACTCCAGGCACAGAAGAGGTGTTTATCACTTTTACTCAAGCTGATAGAAGAGTTTACGTCCTTTGAGTATTTTTGCAACAAGTTTTTTATGGCTTCTGGGGAAAACTATAAAAAAACATTTAATCGAAAGACCAACTGCTAAGTTTGATGCAGATTGCATTGCACTGTCTCTTGGGTTTCTAGGCCATGTGCTCTCCAGGACCTAGCGACCACATTAGTACAAGACAGTTATAATTAACGAAAAGTATAAATTATGAACTTGCTTACCTCACAGTAACCGTTCCTCGTTATTATAAATAGCACAAATACAATTATGTTTATTTTTAAGCTCATCACTGCGTATTTAATTATATTTTACGCCACGTCTAACGTTTTCACTAGTGCCAATGTGTGAGATCACTGAGATGATTGATTCAAGACCAAATAGAAGATCGTACTGTTGATATCAGCTGCAGATAACCTACAAGTATAAGAGCTACACGATGTTATTATTAATTTAATTACTTTATTTGTCCGGGAAGTACAAGATATACAAGTACATACAAGTGGATCTAATTACGGTTTATCAATAAACTAATCGTATAATTAGCATCCAGCAAGTAGGTAATGGGATTATTCTCATTACCTACTTGCTAGATAAAACAAAAAAAACACAAAAACAAAACATCTTACGCAATGGTCGATCCCGGGATAGGCCAATCAAATTTTGTAATTTCAAAATCTAACGTGCTTCTGAAGGCAAGTGAAGCCGTTGGTTCCGGTTGTTACAGCAACCCCTTTTAATTTAAACTGAGACCATACTTATGGCGGTCTAAGCTTGTTGTTATGGCCCAATCTTCTCATGTGTGTCTCCTATGTACGAAGGCCTGTGCCCAGCAGTGGGGCGTAATAGGCTGGTGATGAAATAGGTAATGTAGATTTGCTTTTTGTGTGGATTGGCAAGTGATTGATGGAATATTCTGAGATCGACTTGCACAATAAAAGTTAACTTATCATCATGTAGGCTGGTGCTACATACGTCCCACTGCTGGGCACAAGCCCTCCTACATGGGAGAAACACATGAGGAGTTTGGGCCATAACACCACCACGCTGGCCCAATGCGGGTTGGTGGGTTAAAGCGGTTGCAGGAACAACCGGCACCAACGGCTTACGTGCCTTCCGAATTTCCGGAGCACGGAGGAGCTCGAGATAACAAACTTTGATTGTCCCAGGATCGACCATGGCGAAAATTGCTTTGTTTTTCGTATCGAAACCAGAGCGCTCAAACAATACGCCACCGAGCTCCTAAAAAAAAAGTTAACTTCTGTTCAGAAATTAAATAACTTAGATTTACTCAATAACTGACAATTTAGTTTCTAACGGCTGTGTACTGAAACATCACTTACAATTCCAGATAAATTTTAAGAAATGCTTAAATTGATGTTTGGCAATACCAATTTAGATTTTAAGAATACTTAAAATATTTAAAACGCCTTAAATTCAAAAATCGTTTGATTGTTCGGCCGTAAAACAATATTGACTGTTAATTATGGCTTTGCAAGCCACCCTGCAAGAGTACTTACATTACAAGGGTGGCAAGGAGGATTAACGGCTGTTGGAGCGTAAAGTTTCGAGTGACAGCCGCGTACAGCCCCCTTATTCTCAACTGTCGGAAAGAATTCGAATTTCGGAAACTCTATACCTGTCACTTTTTATCGCGATGCGTCAAAGCGAGACGGCGTGTGACTTTTCTAATCGAATCCGTGATCCGACAGTCGAGAATAAGGGGGCTGGGAGACAGAGCGTTGGTAGGCCCCTGAAAGGTGGACCGACGATATTCGCGGGAATCCGATGGATGCGGGCGGGTTTGGAGATTCTTGCGGGAGGCCTATGCCCAGCAGTGTGCGCTTATCGGCTGATATAATGATGATGATTATGAACCCACCCTATAAGAGTAAACAGTAGTACTCGACCAGTTTTAGTTAGTACTCTACTGAGTAGAGTCTACTCTAACAAAACTCTGTCTACATTAGTATAGATAATACTATACCGTGCTACTATACCGTTTACTCTATCCGTTGACAGCACCCTTATGTTTACCGTACACAAGCAGAGTAAACGGTACTTCTATACGATACTCTACCAGTTGAAGTTAGTACTCAAACAACGCTGTCTACATTGGTATAGATAGTTCAAATTAAATGTGTTTATTGCATTCATGTGGTTTAACAGGTGTAATTATAAACATAGACAGAACCAAACATGAACCCTGTGAAGGTATCGCAACTTGTATATAATAATAAATTGTGCAAGTGTCTTCTTATATTTAAAAAGTCAATAAAATAAAATGTGGATAATTACTTGTCAATTATTATTTGCAACATTAGCTATAACTTATTATATAATTTAAATTTACATTGAGAACTCGAATAATTGTACTTGGGTAAGCTCTAACTACTAGATAAAGCAGAATAAAGCTATGAAATTAAGATTTTATTTAGAAGCAAAAAACTCTTGCAATGAATAGTAACATTTTTTAAGCAAAAATGTCTTTAAAATCAATGGAAATTTCAAGTTTTATTTCTTCTGGGATTTTATTATAAATTTTCACAGCCATTGCGAAGGGACCTGAATGAATTAAATTCAATTTAGATTCAGTTAGATTAATAAGTAGTATAGATATATACTCTACCGTGCTACTGTGCCGATTACTCTATCCGTTGACAGCACCCTTAAGTCTACCGTACACAAGTAGAGTAAACGGTACTTCTATACTATACTCTATCAGTTTTAGTAGTACTCTACTTTATCAACGCTGTCTACATTGGTTTAGATAGTAGTATAGATAATAGTCTACCGTATACTATGCCGATTACTGTATCCGTTGACAGCACCCTTTAGTCTACCATACACAAGTAAACGTTACTTCTATACGATACTCTTCCAGTTTTAGTTAGTACTCTACTATAACAACGCTGCTTAAATTGGTAGTTTATAGTTTAGTTAGTATTCTACTATGCTACTCTACCGTTTGCTCTATCCGTGTACAGTAAAACTAAGGGTACTTTAAACATAACACGGTAGACTACTTACTATATACTACAAACTATACCAATGTAAACAACGTTAGTAGAGTTACTAACAAAAAATTGTAGGATACTAAAAACTGGTAGAGTAGCAGCTAGTTCACTCTACCGTTTACACTACCCGTGGATACCGTCCTTTAATCTTTCACAAGTCAACTTTTGAATATTGTTTCAATAATATGAGAATTTTACCGTTACTTATCAACAACTTTTCGAAAAAAAATTGTTTTACCATTTACGCGTTCCTGTCGTAAATCCTTATCAATAAACCAGCAATCCATCCGAACCTCTGTTTATGAGGCGCAGCACATTTTGTCTGTTTCTAATAAGCAGGTAAGGGTTCAAAAATGTGTAAAGTCGAAATGAAATCATTTTATTACAAAAAATTTACTAATCCCAGAAATTAATGAAATTTTCAAGTGGTGAAAATTTTATTCTTTAATAAATGTTACGGAATGCATTGTTAATAATAAAAACATGTTTGCTAGGCTTTTTTCTCAATTAAAGCTATTGGTCTACCGCCAAACCATAGCTGCTCATAAAAAAATATTACTGTATGAACACGTCTACAAATATAAATAAAACAAACAAAATCTGTTCAATACTTATATTTATTAAAAATATTTAATAACCTTTATAACATTAAAAACAATGTTTGTTACAAATTATTATCTATCCGGTACAAAATGCTACTAATTATTAATAACAACAATCAACTTGTACTATAATAATAATAATGTAGTTATATTAAAATGATAATCTTTATCATTTACTTAATTATAAAAATGAGAATGTTTAAAATATTTTTTTTTTGTTTAGTTGTATGCGAGTAATTTATGCATAGTGGATTATTAATATTACAAAATTTTTATATTAATAAGAAACAACATACTTAAGCTTTTAAAAAAAATTCTTAGATAGTTTGCTACTAAACTAAATTCATGCTATCACAGTGAATCTAAGTACTGCGTCTAAAATACAATTTTGGTAACGCTTTTCATAAAACGACTCTACTAAGCTATCTTAATTATATTTCTACTAATTTAATAATTTAATATAATAATATTCATTTATTGGTAATTACATGTTGATCTTTACAATTTAATACACTGTATGATAATAATTAATGATAATTTCTATTACATTAAGAATGCCATAGAATAAGCTTGATAGCCCATGGCTCTATGTCGAGTCCGCAATAGATATGATATAAATTTGTCTTCATTTTCAATCAAGCGTACGTCACTTTGATAAAACAGTAGTCGAAAACTTTTTCGTTGGTCTAACGTTCCGCTTATAATTTTCTAAGTCTATTACTGTACAGACGAGAGCACATCATTAGAAACAGTAGCACTACGAAAGACGCCTCTATTACGAACGGAGTAAGAGCGGTCTCAATGTCAAACTGTTAAGCTTGATATGTTGTCGCCTGTACTATAACGCGGACTGTCTCGCGTTTATAAATAAGTAACAGACATGTTATTCAAGAAATGAAATTAAGCATAATTTATTACTGACGAATAAACTTAGAAGAAGGGAAGTGTTTTAGGAATTGACGTCACTGGGTATTAGCTTCACAGTAAGCAAATTATATGGCTATGACGATGATTCATATTAATATAATTTCAATACACCAATTAAAGGCTTTGAATTTCTAAATAGAAATAGATATACAAATTTATAGGTTAAGTCTAATAAGTTACTACGGGAAAATAGTTAGGTTTTTATAGAGATCATAATAAAAAAGTGTCAACACATTGACTATACTCTTATAAGAGTTATAATTATAATTTTGTCATATTTGTATCTACCTATCTAAAATAAATACTTAAGTCGCAATTTCATATTCTCAAGCATGGCACTTTTTTTTCTAATATTACACCATTTCATACTTGATACAAGCAAGTGATAGAAATTGGTACTCGCAATAGTTGCCATAGTATTGGACCTTTATCATAATTGACTTAAATCAGTTTTATTTATAAATCATATTCGTAAGCTGTTAAATCTTTTAATTATTTTACAGCTTCAGCATCGCATTAAAAATAATAAGATCAAGATAATTTTGTTGATAAATCTTTGTATTCTACTTAGAATTCGTTATTAAATTAATGACGTGCATTTTGCTACGTCCCGACTTATCTGGCAAAAATAGAGTCGACTGGCTTAAAAGATTAAATGTAGCGTCGCAATTTCAATACAGCATAATAATAGCTTTTTAAACTTATTTCTCTTCCCTGTCCATTGGCCTTGAAAACTTTTTATTAAAGAGCCTATTTAGTTACAATCGGCTAAGTGATCAGCGGACACAAGCTAGAAAATTTTCGGTTATTTCTTTCGCCTTCCTCGAAGCTTGCTTGCGAAGTTGGTTGAGATGGCGATGGGCGTGCAGCAGAATATCCTTGTATGACTTCCTGGTGTGCTGAATGTCATCTTTGACTCGATGCAGCTCGTCGGCTGCGTGGCGCCTCCACCGACGGACCCTTGGTGTCGTCTGCCAAAACAGAATATTGGAGCTTCATAGTTTTTACCTGTATTGTTTAAAACTTTTAAAATTCAAATTAGGCTCAACTGCTCTATATTGAAATCTGAATCGTGCTAAGTTATTTTAAATTATTAAAGTGATCGTGATCGTTTAGCAGTAACTCATCTTTCAGTTTGTAAGATTATTTCGTAAAAAAGATTAAACAATAATAATCTTGTCTTTTAAAATAAATTCACGATAAGTATACACAAAAAAAGAAATAACGCTTAAAAGTATAGACGACAACACATCAAGTGTAACAGTTGCTCTACTAAAGCCGCCTCTACTACGAAAGCAGTAAGGGCGGTCTCAAGGTCAAACTGTTACGGTTGATGTGCTGTTAACTGTACCAATACAGGATGGTGTCAACAATACGACATTAAATTAAAACACGCGCTATATTAGTTCAAAGAAATGTTTTGCAACTTTCATTAAAATCAAATTCAATTGATTATTTAAAAACATTGCTATGAAATAATGCCGAAAGTGCCGTAATTATGTCACCATCTTGTAAGATAAGAAAACTTACTTCGCATGTTATCCCGCAACTTGCTATGACTTTGTCACACTTTCTAATGAAGTCTTCGCTCTAAAAAGAGAGTGTCAAATTAATCAAATGGTGCGTATACATATCCCTCCTTAAAAAGTTGGTAAAAAAACTTGTACAATCCGAGTGATTTGACCACTGAGCTACCTAGGACAGTGCCGAGTGGTCAGAGTAATTACTCGGGTTGCGAAAAGCCGCGGGTTCGGTTACCTCCCCAGGATATGAATTTACAGGCACAAATGGGGTGGGTTTTTACAGCGGCGACCGGTCGCACTGCTCTACCGACACCAATGGTTGCAATGATGCCATTACACTCCGTGATATCGGCTAAAAGCAATTAGAAGATGCGTCTTTAAAATGCTTAAAGTCAAAAACATTTATTGCAATCATGTGTCATGTGTTTTAGGTTTCAGTACCTGAACATGAACACTTTTAGGGCAGCGCAACATGGTTTATTTATTACATTATTTATCAAATCAATATTAAAAAAAAACATTCATTTACAATAAAAATTAAGTATGGATAAAAAATAATAGATGAATTGCAGCTTGATTAAAATTAAAATGAAACAAATCAAATTATTCAATAATAAAAACACAATCCACTTTATATGTTTATTACTTTATGACCTTTTCTTTCCCGGTAGATTATTTAAGGATCATAGAATAAAGTCAAGACAGAAAATGTAATTAAATCAAATAACGAGAAACATATACTTCAAAATTGTTGCTCAAAGTTCGTTAACAGAAATAAACACTTCTTTACCTTATTAAGGTGCATTCGGAGCACGACCATCGGGCCTAGGAGGAACTTGTGGTGGTTGACCCCGCTGAAGCTGGCGGCCAACTTGGCGTCCTTCTCCACCTTCAACAGCTTCTGCTCCAGCTCGCTTCTGCAGTGGTCGGGCTAGAAGAAGAGAAAAGAGGTTTAATGAATAAATACGGAAAAAGGCGGGGAGGGGGAAGTAGCATATGACAGTAGTAAATAATCAATGTAATACTTGTAATGGATGCTCTATATCATCACCAGCATATATGGCTCCAAATCACCAAGGTGCAGAATTGCTTTCGCTAGCAATGTAATGTCTTAAATCTTAACTTTATTGAGCAAATAAAATTAATGAAACACTACAACTAACTTGTTTCGTGATAACACACCAAACAATACAATTTATAAATTAAGTAAATTAGTATATCCGTTCCACTGCTGGACACAGGCCTTGCTACGTGGGAGAAACAGGTTCGTGGGTTCAAGAGGTTGCAGTAACAACCGGGCTTACCGTGCCTTCCGAAGCACGGAGGAGCTCTATTTTAAAAATTTGGTCGACCCATCCCGGAATTGGTCTGTACCCCTTGCTATGCAGGCTAATCGGTCGAGAGGTCCCGGGTTCAAATCCCGGTAGGAGCAAATGTTTGTATGATGAGTACGAGCATTTGTTTACGAGTCATGGATGTTTATATGTTTATTTAGTATATTTCTAATATTTATATACATATTATTATAAATATTTCTCCGTTATCTAGTATCCATAACACAAGCTCATAATGATGCTTACTTTGGGCTAGATAATAGGTGTGAGTGTATGATTATTATTATTATTATATATCAATGACGACAGCGTTGGTGGAGTGCAGTACTAAAATTTAGTAGTAGGGTTCTTAAAACTGGTAGAGCAGTTACCAATTCACTCTACCATTTACTCTACCCGTGTACAGCCAGCATCAGACTAAAAATAAAATTTATTTAAGTAAATTTTATTCACACATCGAAAAAACTTAAACTAAAAATGATAACTATGTAATTTATTTTCAATTTTTCATCTAAGCTGTCAGAGTGATCGAATATACCTGCACTGTTTCAGAAAAGCCATTCCAACACTACAATGATAGAGTCGTATGTTGTCTGTAGCATCACTGACATCTTTAATAAGCAAAGAGTCGATTCTAACACCGTAGTTATGCGGTTAAAATGCCAAAATTCGAAATTCAAAACATCTTTATTCAAATAGGCCACAAAGAAGCAATTTCAAATGGTCAAAAAACACGTATTTATAACTAAATTTGTTATAAAGAAACACTTTATTATAATTATCACAAAAGTCGCAATCGTCAAAAAACTCATTTTTATAACTATAACAAAAGTTAAAGCATCATAGTTATTTTTTAAGCACTCCGATAACACAAATACTTCTGATGCTGAACGTACAGCATCCTGAGCCGAAACGTGGAACATGCTGTCATGTCTTAACGACGCCCGACTTAACGAGCTCGGAGAGATCGACGTTGGAACTAATGGCGGAAGACCAATGTGGCTAACACCATCCAAAAGTCCATCAAGCTGGAGTGGCAGTGAGCCAGTCACATCTGTCGCAGAACCGACGAGCGGTGGAGTGAATAAGTTCTCGAATAGAGACCACGTCTCAGAAAATGAAATGTTGGTGCCCTCCTCAATGGACCGATGACCTACAAAAGTGACAGGTGGTGGCTGGACGAAGAAAGCGGAAAACGTATATTGGGGCGCAGCTTTAGTTAGGCAATTATACTCTCTCGAGGCTCTATATTATATGAGAAGGAAAAAGTACCGTAACCAAGAGATAGATACCTTCCAAACTAGATCAGCTCTTGCTACTCGGAACAGGTCAGTAATATTCTAGCTGACTTCAAAAAAGGGAGGAGGCTTTATGTTCGTCTGTATTTTTAAATGGTATTTTCACCGATTCATCTCCATTGTGAACAAATTTATCTATAATCTTTAAGGCCGTTATTACTGTTTTACAATGTAAAAAGTAGTTTTTATTTACGACCAAACGTGTAATACTAGTTATTCCCAAGATTAGTGCAAAGTCACGTCATTATGTTATCATGTAATTGTAAACCAACACATTGATTACCGATGCCCAAACTGAAAATAACCAAAAGCGTCTAATATTTATTTTACCGAGACATAAAAATTTAGAGTTTCCATGACTAAAAACGTATTAAAATATAAATAAGAAGTTGAAAATGGATCTGCTACGGCAATGATCTCATTGCATTAGTTTGAGGCCATAAAATAAGCGGCTCGAATAAACAAGCGTTGTCAAAATCCTGTCAATCGCTGAAAACAACCAATTAATGTTTATATATTTAGTTAGTGCCTACGAAAGTTGAAAAGAAATGAATGTTGATAAGATAAGATATGCATTCATTGTAATTTAATTAAAAATATTAGGATTAACCGCTTTCCGTTTCGGACACACGATATTTTAATCCCTACATTGCAGAATATAATGTAAGCTAATCATATTTCCAATCCATACTAATATTATGAATGCTAAAGTATATCTGTCTGACGGTTACCTCCCGCTGAACCGATTTAGATCTAATTTGGTACAAAAGTAGTACGAGTCCAGGGAAAGGATAGTTTTATCCCAAATATCATCCATCACTTAGGGCGGTGAAAAGAGGGTAGAAGTTTGTGTGAAGAATCAAATAACCGCTGAACCGTTTTGGTATAGAGATAGTGGCAGACCCTTGGAAAGACGTTAAGTACTTTTTGGCGCGATAGCCGATATAGCACTAGTAAAGCATAATCGCAAAACAGTTTAATTGTAAAACATGATTAATAACCTGTAATACATTATTAAATTGATGATAGCTAAACAGCACATGTTTTTGGTTTTCTGTTTCTGTAGTTAGTAAAGTAGCCAATGTTCATTAACCAATGAAAGGTACTATTGGGAGCAGGGGGACTCGCCCCACATTAAACTATTTTTATATTTCTCTCCCTACTAGCCAACAAACGCACTAGAAAACCTCCACCAACTCTGTGACACAAACACAAGAAACATACTTCACATGGTCGCCGCTTGAGTCCACCGAGATCTGGTTACAAAGTGGTGCCAGATTTTGGTGGATCTCGGAACCTTCCAGAGCTTGCTAGCTTGTGGGATGGAGATGAAGAAGTTGCGACTGATTTCCTTTTACCATTACTTTATTGATATTTGACATACCGTCTCGCGAGCTTCGTGGCCACACACTTATTGCCGTCACTGTCAAGGTTTGTATTGAAGCAATGACTGACGCATGTTGTTAATTTAAACCACTGCATACCTTAAATATGTATGACAGAAATAAATCGTTTCATAAACAGTTATTTGAAGAAATCTTCATTGTATTTAGATACCTATAATTTGATTACCTTTATTCGCTATTTATTCATACTAGGGCATTTAGAGAAAACTTAATGACCAGGTACGTAAACAAGATATTATCACCAGCCTATTGACGTCCCACTACTGGGCACATGTCTTACTATATGGTAGAAATACATGAGCAGTTTGACCCATTGCGAGTTGGTGGGTAAAATAGGTTGCAGTAACAGCCTGGACCAACGGCTTAGCGTTCCTTTTGAAGTACGGAGGCACTAGATTACAAACTTTGAATTGACCCATCCCAGGATCGACCAAGGCGAAAGTTGCTTTGTTTTCGTATCGAAAATACAGAGCACAAACCACAACACCACCGAGCTCCTCCCAAACAAAATATAAATGCGAATAAAGCCTGCGAAAATCTCCAAATTAGAAAAGTCCATACTAATAGTAAAATGTGAAAGTAGCTCTATCTGTCTGTCTGTTACGTTTTCCCTACGAATTGATGTAGGAAGATGAAATTTTGACATAGTCTTATCCTGAGACAAAAACATAGAGCTTTTGGCCTTTTGGCGCGTAAACTGGGATTCACGCGGGCGGAGCCGCGTGCTGACAATAGTATATAATAATACAATAATATTTATACACTCACACCTATTATCTAGCCCAAAGTAAGCATCATTATAGCTTCTAATAAGGATACTAGATAACGGAGAAATATTGATAACAATATGTATATCAATATTATAAATATACTAAATACCTAAACATACAACCATCCATGACTCGTAAACGAATGCTCGTACTCATCGTACAAGCATCCTAAAAGTAAGAAACCGAAAAGTACTTACGTAGAACGAACCTTGGTGGTAGGTAGCATTAATAAAAAGCTGCATTAAAACTGCATTCTCCAACAAAATAATTCTTGGCACATGACTTCAAAACCATTAAGCGGAACAGACAAAACTTTGAAGTGATCATCATCAAAAACATGTTGAAGCGTTGTTCGAAATGAGGGAACAGTAAATTTGTTATTAAATCTGACCTTGAAGACCGGTAAAGACACCAGCAGGTGATGCAGTGGTTTTAGTACTGGAAACTTTGAGGTCGGCTGTAACTGAGGTGACCTAAATAATGCACGTGTGTTCTCGGGGAATAAAGAACAATTACGTATTCATTTTAAGTGGCTTTCAAAATAGCTCTAAGTAGCATAGCACATGAGCCTGGTAAAGAAGAATTTTGGCTGTACTACAATTCGCAGTTTCGGATTGAAGGGATTGGTATTTCTTACATATTTTGTTTCAAATATTTTTTAGACAATGCATGGGTAAATAACTCTGGACCACACTGGTGTGAAGCGATAGGAAGAGTCCACATAGCAAGACAAACATCAGATTCCAGACACAATTGATTTTTCAATTGTCATAGACCTCCAGCGGTATAACGCCACTTGACATATTTAATACACTGTTCTAACCGCCCGCCTCCATCTTGCCGGCCATCTTGCTGAAAATGGTCACCAGTGTAATTACTGGGCATGGGACCAGTGATTACACTGGTAGCAATTTCCTTCACTTCCGTCTTAGCCCTCAGGATGACAACGCACTTGCAATAACAAGTAATGTACCTTACAGGCCGGTAAGGTGAAGGCGGTCAGAACAGTGTGTTGAATCTGTCAAGCGGCGTTATACCTCTGGAGGTCTATGAATATTGAAAAATCAATTGTGTCTGGAATCTCATATAATAGCAAGACAATCTGATGTTTGTCTTGCTATGTGGACTCTTCTTATCGCTTCACACCAGTGTGGTCTAGAGTCATTTACCGTGCCTTGTGTAAAAGAAGAATTTGAAACAAAATATGTACAAAAAGACGTTAAAAAAATGTATGGAGACCCCGCCAGATCTATGTACAGTATATTGAAAATTGGTAAAAATATGTAGAACAGTGTTCAATTCTCCGTTTTCTTTTTATTTGCTTTGTTGCGTGGTACAAAACAGGATTTTTTATAGAAAAAACTGTAACACAGCCAAATATTCATCATGGCGCCTATGTCAATTTCGTGACGTTTAGTTCACTTCCATGTCGCCGGCCATATTGCTAATATTGCCATAATGAAACCGATGAAAAATTTCAACTTTTGTACAAAACCAACTACCATATAAAAAAGAATTTTTAGTATTTTTCCCGGATTCAGATTTTTCCTGATTATTTGAGACAGTGTACTAGGTACATATATATAAACCTTAAGGTAGTAAACTTTTTTAGACTGCGATTGTATTTAAAACTAATGTAGTAGTCGACAAAGACAATATAACAGTTTATGGCAAACATATGAATTATTACCGCACTATCAATTAATTGATAATTATCAAAGCCCTTGACTCCGTAAGGTCCCGCTACGTGTGAGGAAGTGTAATACGTTGACACCCGGTTGACACCATCTAATAAACCGACGGATAGCTTCCTTTTATTTATTTATTTACAAAAAATTCAAAAGAGAATACATAAAACACAGTTGAGTGTTCTTAATTTTACTAACGACGTCATATGCCACCTACAGTGGCGAAATATTATATTTCCTCATCCGAACAAGAAATGGAAAATAAATAATAGTTTGAAATATAATATTTGGACATTGAGGGTTAGACGTTAGTTTTTAACGCAAATAAAGATAGAGTAGAAGAATTTCACAGGGTCATCCCAAGTCCTTGGTAGCTCTGATGGAGGGTACACTCCGCCAACATATCTGAAATCTGCTTTCAATGGAACCCCAGCCAGCTGCTACCGGTTGTTAGTTTTTCACAATACTTTTACCTGACTTATTGTCAGATTGTTTTTAATATACTTAGGTCTTGTTGTCGCGTTTTGGCTTTAGTATTGTCCGTATATTTATGAAATTTACTTTTATTCCCAATATCTGTTTCCATCAATAGAACATAGCTCATAATTACACTCCACTCTCCAATAGCTATTACTGACAATTTACTAACATGCGAGTCGAATAGATAGCCTCCTTTTTTTGAAATCGGTTAATAATAAAACACCGAATATTTTGAGAGTCAGGAACATCTAGCATAACCATGTAAGTGCAACTAAATAGATTGCGCTCTAAAGGCCGTTACACACTTGATTATCAACAGCACAAACATCAACAAAAACACGGCTTAGAAATCATCACAAAGTAGTTTCGTTGTGGACGCTGGTAGATCTCGGTTAGGGAAAGCAAAGGATGGCAAATTAAGCCGGCTAACCCAGTTACTACCAAAACCTTAAACTAATTCCGCACTAGCTGTTTTTTTTTTCATCTTTTGTAATGCGTACGGCCAGAGAATGGAATAAACTGCCGGTCTCGGTGTTCCCTGCTACTGATAACCTGAGTTTCTTCAAATCCGAAATGAATAGGCACCTTCCGGGTATGCCAGTTACATCATCGACCAACTCTTAACTTCTCTTGGAGCAAGAGGGATCATGAGCAAGCCCATTTTAATAAATAAAAAAGAAATTTAACGCGTGTAGTAAATTCTGAGCCTAGCTATGGGGCGTATATACGCTTGTAAGATACATTTTATTTATTAAAGTAACATCTTCTTCTTCTTTATTTTATGGGCTATCGTTATTACGAATTTTGCCAATGTCAAGTAAAAATAATATGCAAATAACTAGCGGCAACGTTGTACGGTATTGGGCAAGACGAATTCGTTTTCCGAAAAATCGTGGACGCCGGCCCGATAATACAAAATGGATGCTGTCAGATGGCTGGGGATGCGCACAACCTGTCGATTTCACAGTCAGCCGACAAAAGCCTAAGTAATTGAAATTAAAATATTGTGCCTTAGCTGTCAATGCAAAAGCCTTGTACGCGAAGCCATTGCAGTGGTCTTTTTCTTTTTGACAATACTTATTGTTTTTAACCGACTTCATTAAAAGGAAAAGGTTATCAATTCGTCTGTATGTTTTTTTTTGGCATCGACAGATACGGCAGACGTAAAAGGACTTTAATAGCCGACAGTAATAACGGTAGAGTTTGAAATATTAAATCGGAGTTCATCATATTCATGGTGGTTTAATTTTTGACCCAGTCTTATATTTTTCATAAGTTTCCATCGCAAGTCACACCGAAGGCACTATCATAATAACAGCGCTTCTGCGACGTTTTCTATAATGTCACAAAAGCCTTATGCTGAAATAAGACCTTGTTGACTGCAGCTGTTGTTATGTGTTTATTTTCCTACTTTGTCTTTGTTTCATTGTCTAAGTTTTTTTGTTGTATGCATATTTTTATGTTTGTTGTATGTTTTTAAAAATATTTTCTTTCTTTCTTTCTTTCTTTCTTTCTTTCTTTCTTTCTTTCTTTCTTGCTTGCTTTCTTTCTTTCTTTCTTTTTTATGCTGATGATAATGATGACTGTTTACTCAGGAAAACAGCCCAAAGTGTAGATGGACCTTAAGACTGGTCTGGTGGGATTGCAGGAATGCAGTCCACATGCACCAGCCCGCGCAAATTATGCCCTCCTCGTGAGATTTCCTTTAACTAGTATTTAGTGTCAAGTTCTAAAAGTCTAGCACGATATGCATCAGAAAGATTAGTTGGAGATTTAACAAGAAATTCTTTAAAGCACGATATGGCTTGTCGTGAACCAAATCTGTTTTGGTAATATCGTGCCTATTTGACAAATTATTAATATGCTGATTGAATTTCATACAAATGTCATGAAATTATCAAATGAATAAAATGTTTTTGAAAGTGGCAAACCATTTCTATGAAGTAATATAGCCGATGTTTCAATTTATTGTCCTATTGACGGCACCACTCCGTATAAATAAAAATCAATGTTTGTATGTTTGTCTCCTGTGCTCTGAAACCATTGATTTGATTGTGATGAAAATTTGGTAGGATTTTCTGGGGGGCGTCCCCAGAAAATTCTTCCAAATTTTCATCCAGCAAAAGTTCCTGGATTATAAAAACTTGACTTATTTGTTTAATTTTTGCTATAAAATCTATAAATTTTCTCTTCTCGGACATTGAAAAAAATGCCGGGTGCAGCTAGTATTAATAGACCAAACATAGTCGTTTAACTAAAGTCTCTGGAAAGTGAAAACCATGACTTGGATGGGGAGACAGGGATTGGCGTGGGTTACGTCATTGCGCAATGTGGTCGCAATGGGCGAATTGACGGTGACCTTGATTGGTCTCAGTCAAGGCTGCTGCATGCATGCATTGAGGCACATCCCGGGATGGGTAACCATGGCTTTGCTTCTTTAATTTAATCTTCTAATTTTATGTGCCTAGAAGCTTCACTAACCTCAGCTCAGTAATAAACCGTGCATTGAGTTGCTATAATAAGAATTATTCAAGTTTGGATATATTTAACCACACACACACAAATGGTTATATAATTATATCAATATTATATTTTTAATTTATGTTTTTTTCTTGTTTTTCAAAATTTTATGTATCTTAATGCAGTGCCAACAAACATGCTTAGACGCAAAAATTATGAACGATACTAGCTGTTAGGATCGCAGCCAGGTGGGTTGTAAGATTTTTTTAAAATAAGTTACACTTTTGTGATCCTTATAGTTAGTGCCCCCTATCTGGGGAAGATTTTTTCTCGACTATCTCTTGGTAAGGGGTGTCACTAGGTAGGTACTATTTTATTTACAAAGAAATATATCTTAACTAGAAAAAATCCTAAAAATATTTATTTTTCTACTTTTTGATATTTTTAACCGACTTCAAAAACGAGGAGGTTCTCAATTCGGCCGGTATGTTTTTTTTTTTTTTTTTTTTCTATGTATGTACACCGATTACGCCGAGATTACTGATCCGATTTACGTGATTCTTTTTTTGTTCGATGCGGAATAGCTGCCATTTGGTCCCATAAAAATTTTTTCAAAAACAGTTGGGTACTTTGGTTTTAAATTTAAAAAAAACTGAAATTATGAAATCGTCTACATAAGCGATATCGCGAATTTTTGCTTTTCCAGTGACTTTTTATTGAAACGATACGATAGTAGGAAACAATATAAGTTGACGGTCACCCATCTAGCTTCGATCGTAGAAAATTATCACTAAAAACTGTGAAAAAAAAATTTTAAACAAAAATTAAAACCGACTTCAAAAAACTGAAAAGGATAAAATAATTAAATTTAAGTAGGTATTCATCCCCTAGAAACATATTTTTGGAGTTGGTGCTAAGTGGTTTCCAAAAACAATAGAAAGTAAAGCACCGACTCCAAAAATATGTTTCTAGGGGATGAATACCTACTTAAATTTAATTATTTTATCCTTTTCAGTTTTTTGAAGTCGGTTTTAATTTTTGTTTAAAATTTTTTCTATGTGAATACATTTTTCAAGGATTTGTTTCAATTTCCTTTATTTATAAAGTAATTAATTTATAATAATGTTAAAATAAAATTAAGAGTATTTTATTTATATTTTCACTTTCAAGTAAGTTTGTACTAGCCCTCTATATGCCGTAAGCGTGGTCACTATAACCTCTGACGTGTTACTTTTGGCAGTGAATCAACATGTCCGGCGAGTGCCAACCGGCGATATTGTCAAGCAATATCTCTCCCGTCTGTCCGGCCGTCCATAAAACTATCGTAACTGTTATAGTAAAACTATTGACAACACACTACGATGTCCACTTGTTAATAATGGGATTATTTTATAGGCTTATTTCATGAGCTTCATGTATCTGAGTGTGTGTGTGGGTAAATCAACTTCACTGAGTGCAGAAATAAAATATATCTTTTATACCTTAGAAAAAAGACAGAAGTCGGCTGGAGCCATATCTGGTGAATATGGTGGTTGCTCGATGGTATTTGTTGAGTGTTTGGTCAAAACTTCGTTCACAATGTTGACCTTGTGCGAAAGCGTATTATCGTGGTGTAAGATCCAAGAATTTTCTTACCACTAATCTGGCCTTTTTCGTCGAATTTTTAAACGCCTCATAATGCTCAAATAATATTCTTTATTTACCGTTTGACCTTGCGGCAAGAATTCCGAGTGCACAACACCGCGAGAGTCAAAGAAAACAGTCAACATGACTTTGACTTTTGATCGACTTTGGCGTGGTTTTTTCGGAAATAAGTATGTTTCATACACATTGATTATTTAAAATTGTACGGATGTATTCGGGAGATACAGAAAGTTCACCGGCTATCTCTCTCAAAGTAGAATGAGGATTTTCAGTCACTATTTCCCTCACTTTTTCGATGTTGACTTCAGTTGCAGACGTTGATGCCCTACCAGAGCGAGGCACATCTTGGCCGCTTTTGAACACTTTGTACCACTCATAAGTACGTGTTTTTGATAAAGTCGATTCACCGTAAGCCTTCTGTAACATTTTCAGTGACTCTGAATACGAAATTCTATTTGCGATGCAAAATTTAAGACAAACTCTTTGTTCGATTTTTTTGTCCATTATGAAATTCGCAATATACACTAGATATGATATAACTAAAAACAGCACTGTATTTATTTTATATAACAAATGCAACTCATACTTCGCGCCAAAATGGAAAACAGTTGTGCCAATCTAACAACAACAAAAAAAAACAAATAAATGAATTTGGAACCATAAACAAATCATGAATTACTTTAGCATTTACTTATATTAATTATCTACAAATTTTAATCTTAATCGGATTCCTGGTTTTGGAATAAACTTTGGTAGGATTTTTTGGGGACGCTGGCGAAGGTTGTTGAATTATAATTTAAAAAAACTTAACAGTTTTCTCTTTACGGGTATTGTATAGCTTAAGCCGAGTGTACTTAGTTGGATATAAAATTGTATCTCTTATCCTGAAAATCTTTACTGTCTGTATTTTAGGTACTTTATATATTAAGAGATTATTATAACAGCAAACAATAATATTGATGAAGAAATTTCAAGAATACCGGTGATTACGTACCAAAACATGGAGCGGAATACCACTAAAGTGTTCGTATCAAAACACGTTGCGAACGTATAACAACAATACCCCTACCATTGTTCGGTCTTGCGTTTCTTCTTGTTTAATTTAGATAATATTTACAGGATCTAGTTATCGACACTTAATTTTTGACAACATTAAAATAATCAACGTATCTATTATTTTTAGTTCTAGCTACGTTTAAATGTTTGCAGTGACATTAACACTGACATATGAACATATTGTTTTATTGGAATGTGACATTTGGTTTCAAAATGGTAAATTAAAAACTTCTCCGCGGCGGAGTTTCGAAAATAAATCTAAAATTACTAACTAAATAATTAAGAAGGTGAGTCCATGTTATTGTCTCTAATATCTTCATTATTCTACGTATTGAAATAGGTTAGTATTTTTTGGTATTATAAAAGGATTGTGAATATTAATTGGTTACCCTATATAGTGAATAATACCCCATTAATTTTTAAAGCCAGGTGTCGATTACTGGCTCCGCTAAATAGTCTAAAGCCAGTCTTCGACATGTGTCGAAACTAAATCCTTTTTGGATTTGATGATTTGTAAATGCTATTAAAATATTTAGTTACCTAGTAAATTTTTTTATACGGAAAAGGGAGATAAGCCAGGGTACGGCTCGCCTGGTGGTTACCGTAGTCTATACATAGACTTTCGTAGCACCTTTAGGCACTACAACCTACAACACTCGGGAATGTGTTTTTATATTGTCCAACCTTCTGCCCCAGCAACCTGTCTGCCTCTTCTGGAGATGAAGATAGTGGACCGCGTAAATAATTATCAATTTGTAAAACAGGTGACAACAGGAAGAAGAGTACGCAGGATGACGCATGTAATCATAATCATTTATTTTTATAATCATAATCATTAAAATTTATTTATTTATGATCCCAGGTAAAATTAAGATGTCAAGTAAAATACAGTGCAAGCTGTGATCAGCCTTATCGGCATAAAAATGTTACAATTAATATAGCTAGTAGCTAGGTCAACATTTTTAAATTCATAATCACCATAATTAAAATAAAATGTAATCTACGTTTTCCCTTTCAAAATCGTGAGCGAACTGGCATTGTCATGATACAATAGGTAGAAAATAGCGCAGCAATATAAATAAACATTCACAAAGTAAATCCGTGCCAGTAGTAGGGGCCACGATGCACTTCACGTCGAGTAAACTGGTGCATACGTAATGAATATCGAATGCTTCGGCATGCAACCTAGATAGATGGGGCTTTTGCTATTAGCCATATCTTAAATCTACATACAAATGGGCGGTGTTCGGAATAACCTACATTCGATTGGTTAAATCTGGAGAAAGGCGATGTTGGGAAGATGGGAGAAGCTTTGTTGCAAGAATGGCTGAATTGCTGCTTTATGAGAAAATTGGAGTCATCAATTGACTGTCTCCACCTCAACATCTCGTACGAGTATGCAGTAGAGTATGTCGTACTTCCCTTCATAAAACATGGGCTCCTTCAAAAGAGTGAAATAGCAACTTTTGGTTCAGCAAGGTGGAGGCGGATAGAGCATTGTTATATCTGCACTAGCTGTCTTCACATTAATTTGGACTCTTCTTACCGCTTCACATCAGGTGGTGTTGAGTCATTTGCCGTGCTTTGTATAAAAAAAATCTAATGAAAACTAAAGGATCTAGTGAAGCAGAAGAACATTTTGACATAAAAGGATAGCGTTAGATTCTAACGAAAATACAGATTGACTAAAGAAAATTTACGGGGTCATCCCAAGTCTTCTCCAGCTCAGAATCAGATGGTTAAAGCAGTCACCCGGTTTGTGAAAGATTGCAGGTTCAGTACCAGCTACCGAAAACATTTATGTAAAATCAAAAATAAAATTATGAATAAGAAAATCATTATTTTGATTCGACGACCGTCTGGTCGAGCGGTCTGTGCCCCTTGCTATACAGGCTACTCGATCAAGATGTCCCGGGTTCGAATCCCGGTAAGAGCAAGTGTATGTATGATGGGTACGAGGATTTGTTTTCGAGTCATGGATGTGTATATGTTTATTTAGTATATTTCTTGTATTTATATACATATTATTATAATTATTTCTCCGTTGTCTAGTATCCATAACACAAGCTCTTAATGATGCGCACTTTGGGCTAGATAATAGGTGTAAGTGTATAAATATTATATTATTATTATTATTATTATTACTATTGACGGGTTTTATGAAACATGAAGAATTTCATAAATATCAAGCTTTATGTAACAATTTAAAAAATATATGTCTTGAATGTATAGCTTGACAGCCTAAAGCATTTTTACAGAAACTGCCATCAAACCGAAGTAGTATACAAATAATAAATTTGCGCTATGTTAAAAAATCTTAAAATTTTATGTGACATTGACGGAATACGAATACCGTTTATAGAATAAAATTCTTTAATTTCTGCGATCCTGTGAGTTCTCACTATAATGAAAGGTACCTGAAAAGGTATAATGAAAGTACGACAGAGGTTGCTGAAAGGCTGAAACTGTGTTTTGCAAGGTTTATGTCTCAATCTTTAAAATAAGCTACTCTATGTATAACAATCTTACTTCACAAACTTCAAAAAAATGGACAACTTAACTTTTTGCCAACGAAATATATAATATGTAGCGTTTCTGGGCACTATGAATTTACATTGAAATATATCTAAGCTAGAAAAATTTCACGTCCTGGGGCGGGGATCGAACCCGCGACCTTTCACAATCCTGGTGACTGCTCTAACCATCCATTCTGTGATATTTTTCTATGAAAATATATTTTTCACATATGTATCATACAAAATTTTAAAAACGCTATATTTTTTTTTAAATTTAAGTTGATTACATAATAGGCAACAATTCACACAGAAGAAGCTCTACGTATCTTTGCTTCCAAAAGCTGCCTAGAGATGGCACTGATCGGTTTTACGTCGCGCTATCGTTTTCTCGCAGGCTTTTCTATACCACCCCTTACATTTTCCGATTTCTAAACCTTTATCCGTTTGTAATAACATTTTTGGAGACAATTATTGTCAGCAATAAGTTATTGGTATATCGAAGAATGGTAAAGACCTATGTATTTCAGCGTCGCACTTATACATGTATCATTGAAAATAAAATAAAATTAAAGTCTAACTAAAAAGAAAAAGAGTAATTACATTACAGCATATTTTTCATAAATGGTCTTTCCAAGATCAACAGTCAAATATAACCTAAAAATTTCAACTACCTTGAATACTTAGTATGCTCTTTCAAAATTATTTAAAAATAAAAATTAAAAAAAATAAACAAAAATTAAAACCGACTTCAAAAAACTGACAAGGTAGAAATAATTAAATTTAAGTAGGTACTCCCCTAGAAACATATTTTTTGGAGTCAGTGCTTCACTTTCTATTGTTTTTGGAAACAACTTAGCACCAACTCCAAAAAATACCTACTTAAATTTAATTATTTTAACCTTTTCAGTTTTTTGAAGTCGGCTTTAATTTTTGTTTAAAATTTTGTAACAATTTTTAGTGATAACTTTCTAAGGTCGAAGCGAGATGGGTGACCATCAACTTATATTGTTTTCTACTATCGTATCGTTTCACTAAAAAGTCATAGGAAAGCAAAAATCCGCCAGTTTCGCATACGTAGACGACTTAATGATTTTAGTTTTTTTTTATTTAAAACCAAACTACGCAATAGATTTACGAAAAATTTTTATGGGACTAAATGGCAGCTATTCCGCATCGTACAAAAAAAGAATCACGTAAATCGATTCAGTAGTCTCGGCGTAATCAGTGTACATACATAGAAAAAAAATCATACCGGCCGAATTGAGAACCTCCTCGTTTATGAAGTAGTTTAAAAAAAAAACACACCGGCCGAATTGAGAACCTCCTTTGTTTTTGAAGTCGGTTAAAAAGGAAATAACATAGCCTGGATGCTAGTCCTTTGGGTGGTAACGCGGTCCGTTGCGTTTTGTTTTTGTAAACTGAACTGTTTTATCATTTTTATTCTTGCAATTTTTCTTTTCTCCTGATTTATAAAAAAATTAATTAATGGAAAATTAAATACTATAATTGCCTAATTTTAAGCGTATAGTTTCATAGACTAACGCTCGATATTTAAAGTGACACTGAATCTGCCATTATTCTTTGACAGAGGTATACCTATTGCATATGGAAGGAAGTGATTCTGTTAGATCTTTGCAGGCTATACGTATTCATTATTTAAATGTGGTATGTCATCCAACTTTGTGTAAACTTCAAAAATTAGATCTGATCGAAGTTTAATACCCTAAAATTAGATAAACGTTAACACAGATAAGATTAGTATTTGGAATTAGTAATAGTAATTGATTATTTGTATTTGGAGGAAATTATAATATTAAAGTCATATGAACAGAAAAGCAACATTTCTGTTTCTTATCAATTAAAGGCAAACTAAGTACCAAGTAAAGTATCTTTAAATAAATTTCTAGAAGAAAGAGAAGACATTAAAATGATGAATAAACAATTTTATTTTGCCTCTACACATAGATGATTTTGGCAATTGTTTCTTATATGGTTTCATCCTAATTTATATTGTAAATGTTGCCGACGACTGTCAAAATATGAACAGATATAATCACGTAGAGAAATTTCTACCTCATCATCCTCTTGAGTGAAGAAAAGCAAGAAATACTCACAGCATTACCAAGAGTCCCCTTGTCGAAAGCTTCCGTGGTCCTGTTCCCGAACCCCGACATTTCCCTGAGAAACTGCTTCAGTTCCAGCCCTGCTCGTCCAGAGTACTCCGTGTAGAGCAGCAGAGCATCATCCTGGATGAAAAAATAAGTTAGAGAAGATTAGGCGAAATATTTCTTTCGCTATTTTTTGCTATGGCTTGGATATTAATATATGTGAGTAGGCATCATTGGAGATCAATCTACATATATAAAGAAGAAATAATTTTATATTACTTTGGATATTTTGTAAACATTAGAGTTTGTTGAATGGATTCGAATTCGATGTCGATTCACGGTAATCCAGGCTTTTGTAAAAAGTTTTGAATAATATATTTAAAACTTTCAAGAATTAAAATGTTTTCCGTGATTTAGGTTTCTTGCTATTTCGACTTTCACCATCCAAAATATAAATAGTAGTTAGGTAGAATATATTTTGTGTCTGGTTTGCGGGCAGGTACTCCACAGACTGGAGCACAAGGAAGAGTTGTGATAAATTATTAGGATCAAGTATTTTTTGTGGTTAAAATAATACTTTCAACAGGGTCAAAGATCAAGTCTTTAGCAAAGACCAAGCGAAGCAATGAGACATTTATTACCTTAGTCCTTTGTAATACATTCAAATTTTAAGTGATGTTTCAACGTAATATCATATGACTGTAGAGAACAGCTTTGGAACCGGTTTTTTCTTAAATTACCTTTACAGCCTGCAGCTCAGACACCAGCTCTGGCGTATATCGTTTCTCCACATCCTCTAACTCTTCAGAGGCGGGGTCGGCTTGAACCCATACGGTGGTTTGCTGAAAATACCAGAAAAGTATTGACGTAAGTAAGATTGATAGTACAGACGACAGCGCATCAAGTGTAACAGTTGCACTACGAAAGCCGCCTCTATTACGAACGGAATAAGGGAGGTCTCAAGGTCAAACTGTTACGCATATGTGCTGTCGACTGTACATCATTGGGCTTGATGAATATGGCATTGACTTGTGGATGGAAATTAGCGATGTCCACCTTTTATCGGAGGTTGGCAATCAACTAAAATAATCAGCATAAAGTCAAGGTAGTAAGTATACGATAAAGAAAGTCTTATTGACTTAAATTTGGTTCTATCATTGCAACCAACGTATAATGGCATATTCAATGTAGCTATAAATATCGGTTCTTAGTCTATTAAAATAATTCGCATTTTAGACAGTTATAATAATTAAATGTCCAGCAATAAGATTTTTTTGTAAAACGGGGGAAAAGAGAAATTGGTAAAATAAAAATCATAAAACAGTTCAGTTTGCAATAACAAAATGCAACCGGGTCGCATCATCGGCCAAAGGACTAGCATCCAGGGCTATGTTGTACAAATTGATTTGAAAGAAAATTATCAAGCAATAATAAATTGATTTTTATTTATCTAATTTTATTTACATAGGAAACAGGATTAATACAAGGTAGAGTTAGTTTGTAGGTTATATATCTGTTCATCTCGGAATCCCATTAAAAAAAATATGCTGTACCTAATTACGTTTTTTTAATTAGAGTTTGATCTGTCTTTTATGGGTATTTTCATTAAGATGCGTGAGCTATAAGCACTAAATAAGCGGCACTAAAGCTTAAATTGCAATGCCAATTGCTCCAAATTGCCTATGACGAGGTCTAAAGAAAGAAAGTAACATTCTTTACTAAGTAAGTCATCGATTTAATTAGACTTAACATAATTTACAAATTCATCATCATCACCAGCCTATACACGTCCCACTGCTGGGCACAGGCCTTCCTACATGGGAGAAACACCTAGGGAGCTTAGGTGATAACACCACCACGCTGGCCCAGTGCGGGTTGGTGGGTTAAAGCAGTTGCAGTAAGAACCGGGACCAAAATGGCTTAAAGTGCCTTCCGAAGCACGGACGAGCTCGAGATTATAAATTTGATTGACCCATTCCGGGATCGACCATGGCGAAAGTTGCTTTGTTTTCGTAATCTAAACCAAAGCGCTAAAGCCACTATACCACCGAGCTCCTCCACAATAATTCAAATTTAGAAAGGAGTTCTCGATATTTATAAAAACATATATCCTTTTAAGCAAGGGTTTTCTGGTAGCTTGGCGTTTCCTTATTTTTAACCGACTTCAAAAAATGGAGGAGGTAATCAATTCGACTATCTATTTTATGTTTGTTACCTCATCTCATAACTTTCGACTGGGGGAACCGATATTGATGATTCTTTTTTTTGTTCGATGCGGAATAGTTCCCATTTGGTCCCATATAAATTTTTTGAAAATCCATTGGGTAGTTTGCTTTTCAAATCAAAATCTGGAAAAATTAAGTCATCTACGTATACAAAATTGCGGATTTTTGTTTTCCTATTAATTTTTAGTGAAATGATACGATAGTAGAAAACAATATAAGCTCACGCTCACCCATCTAGCTTTGACCTTAAAAATCAATTAATAAAAATTGTGAAAAAAAATTTAAACAAAAATTAAAACTGACTCGAAAAAACTGAAAAGGATAAAATAATTAAATTTTAGTAGGTACTCATCCCCTAGGAACATATTTTTGGAGTCGGTGCTTCACTATCTATTGTTTCTGGAAACAACTTAGCACCAATCTAAAAAATATGTTCATATGGGATAAGTACCTACTAAAATTTAATTATTTTATCCTTATCAGTTTTTTTCGAGTCAGTTTTTATTTTTGTTTAAATTTTTTATCTTTCCTCAGGTTGTGGATAGACTCTCTTAGTTTACGGTGTTCTTTTGTACACACACCGTGAATCCGAAGTCATGGAATAAATTCTGTCGCAGTAACTTACTCCGATATGAAGATTTAAAAATCCACTTGATCAAGAGCTGTATAATTTGATATCAATGCCGGCTGACTTTTACATTGAAAAACTTTTAGTAGATGATTTCGACCATCAAAATAAACAACATTCTTTATGAATAGTAAAAAACTGCTGATTTTCTTCGTGTTGTCAATGCTGCTTCATAAAGAAAATAGTTCATTTTGATAGGCTTAGATACTAATTTATTTTGATAGACTTACTAATTTAATTAAACGTTTTCTAACATGCGAATGATTGTTCGCATGGTACATAATGATCTTATATAGTTACTTATTATACTTGTTACATCTTTTGAACATACTGATGTTTACACAAACAAATTTTGATTTAGATCTTTTTTAGATCCCCATAATGTAAGTACGTCGATAGTCACCGTAGTGAGACTCGACGTAAAGAGAGTCGACGCAGACGGAATAATTCGTATAGTAGTCCAGTTGAGTGAACTAATGAGACTTTTCTGTCTCTGTAGTCAGGTTGTACACGTCAGCCGGACTTTAGCGTCGCGCCCGCCTCTTGGATCAGTAGTTCGGCGTTGCGTTGGCGAAAAACTTTTGTTTGTGATTTGATTACCTCCTAAAAGGTTTCTAGTAATGTATTGTCACCGAGTATACAGGATGGTGTTGTCAATACGAAATTTGTATGAAATAATATAATATTGGCAGCATTATTTCATAGAAATTTCATGAAATTATCAAACAAATAAGATGTTTTTGAAAGTTGCAAACCATTTCTATGAACTAATATAGCTCATGTTTTAATTTATTGTTGTATTGACGGCACCATTTTGTATAAGAAGACAGCCGGCTGGCCGAGTGGTCCGTACTCCTGACTATACAGGCTACTCGGTTAAGAGGTCCCGAGTTCGAATACTGGTAGGAGCAAATGTTTGTATGATGAGTACGAGCATTTTTGAGTCATGGATGTTTATATGTATATTTAGTATATTTATAATTTACATATTATAATCATTATTTCTCCGTTATCTAGTATACATAATACAAGCTCTTAATGATGCTTACTTTGTGCTAGCTAGATAGGTGTGAGGGTATGAATATTATTATTATTATAAGTCCTGAGTAGCTCTTATTAGTAATTATTGTTCTTTATGCAAAATCATACAATATTATGGTGATGTGATGTCACATTGGAAACATAAAACTTCTTCCGCTTGCCATGGGAGAGCAGTAAAAAAGCAATAAAATATTTCTTACAAGTATGTCCAACGAGGATTGACAGAACGACTGAGATACCTACTTGTTAGGTGGTTACTGAAATGACCAATTTTATTACCACTTTAGGAAGTAAGTACCTAAGAATAATGTAAAAATATAAATTTCAAAATGAAATACGATGCAACTGCACAGACTACAATGTTTCTGTTTTTTTTTATTTAAGCATGAAAACAGAAAAACCAATAAAATCATATAAATAGCTAATGGTCACCCGCGGCCTGTAAAATTAATCGGATCACAAAAACAGTCATCATCACCAGCTTCATACGTCCCACTGCTGGGCACAGGCCTTCCTACATGGGAGAAACACATGAGGAGTTTGGGCCATAACACCACCGCTGGCCCATTGCGGGTTGGTGGGTTACAGCGGTTGCAGGAACAACCGATACCAACGGAGGTGCCTTCCGAAGCACGGAGGAGCTCGAGGTTACAATTTCGATTGACCCATCCCGGGATTGACCATGGCGAAAGTTGCTTTGTTTTCGTAATTGAAACCAGAACGCTCGAATCACTACGCCACAGAGCTCCTCACAAAAAAAATGATACATTGAAAATCATTAAAAGGAAATGCCATATGTACCTAAGATCCAAGACTCATGAACAAATGTTCTTACTGATCATGTAAACATCCGCCCCTACCGGGACTCGAACTCAGACCCCTGATCGAGTAGCCTGTATGTAAGGGGACTACTCCATGCACTTATAGGGTAGGCAGCGCGTGAGTGCGCAGGTGCTTCAAACGTCAATGGCTATTGTAAGTAATAGCTACGCTTATGCTTGCTATTATTTCTGGCCTTCATCTCACCTGATGCTAAGTGAAGATAAGCGAGTTACACCCGGTTTCCTCAACCACAGAGGAACTGGCTATCTTACCTCTAACTGCCGGAACACAACAATGCTGTTAACATTATTGTTATGGCGGCAGACTTAGGTAAGGTGATGGTAGCTAGCCAGGCGGACTTAGAAAAGCCCTACCACCAACCGAACTTCTGCCTCGCGGGAATCGAACCCCGGACCTCTAGATCTGGGGTAGTTGGTCTCAACCACTCGACCACAGAGGCGATATTAGCCACCCTTATTGTACCTATACAAAAAATCTTAGAATTCAAAAAAGTCATAAAATCAAATTTAATTACTGAACAGAAGTTAATTAAGCTTTGTGTAAACTGAGTTTCAGATAACAATTCACAGAATGCTTACATATTATATCTACACTGGCTTTGTATTTCTTGCTGTTACAGCATGTAAGGCGAGAAGTTTTATTGTAAGCGATTGTTTTTATAATCGTTAACATCCCTTGCCTAAGATAAGTCAGATATCGATTCGATAATTCAAATTCCTCGTTGGAAAAATAGAACATTTTATAATAATGTATAATTTTAAGGTAGGAGTTCTGGTTGTCTTAATTTATAGGATTCACGGTTCAAAGGCATTTCAAAGGTAAATAATTTAAAACATTGATAAAAAAATGAAGTATTCAAACTCTAGAAAGGAAATGGCTATGTTTTGTAATAAATACTTACTTGTTATAAAATATTCAGTAAGTATACAGGTTGGAATAAAGCTATGGGACGAGTGGGGAACTACTTTCAATCCTTTAGTTATCTCATTTTACGAGAAGGAAACATCCTTTATTTTTGAAAAGAAACAAAACTGCATTCAAAGATCTTCTAAAATTCGCTTGTCTCACCCGGGGAAAAATTAAAAACTAAACACTCTCAATTTTTTTACGAATCGGTAGGATTATTGTTCAGGATCTTGGTATTTGAAATAAAAAAGTGAAAACTAATATTAATTAACGAACGAATATTACTTTCAACATGTTTATCGATTTTAAAATATTGAAAGTTTTTGTTCGACTTTCAAATTGTTGGCCCGCGTTGCAATAAAAAATGCGTTCCATTTTTAACTTTTAATGTCAGGGAATTGTGCATAAATTTATTATTATAATTACTTTGAGATAAATAACATTATATAACGTAAGTATTGTTAATAAAAAACTTGTAATAAATATTCAATTTCATAGGTATCTACACCTACATAGGTACAACAGATAAGTGTAAGAGCTAATGTTTGTAAGACAAATTTTATCCTGCACAATAATATTAGATACTAAAATAGCGAGGGTTTATTTTTTTAACTTTTCATTGCTTTGATTCCCGGGTGAGACAAGCGAATTTTAGAAAATCTTTGAATGCAGATTTGTTTCTTTTTAAAAATAAAGGAATGTTTCTTTCTAGTAAAATGAGCTAAATAAAGAATTTAGTTCCCCTCCAGGGCCCATGGATTTTTTTCACTCTGTATAAGCTGTGAATGCTAAGTAAATACTATATCGATTGACGACCGGCTGATTGATACGGCTTAAAAAAACGGTCAAAAGTAATTTCCAAAATTTATCAAAATATTTATGTTATCAGATTTGCCACGCATCAAAGTTTGTTTTGTTTATAAAGCGTTTTATACGACATCAAAAATACCATAGACAGTTAGTAGGTATGCATGAAATTATTGATCTTAAGCATACAATTTCTATTGCTACATTATTTATAGAGTACCTACATACATTTATCAAGTTACTCCATACTAATTTTATAAATGCGAAAGTAGCTCTGTCTGTATGTCTCTTACCTTTTCACGCTTAAGCCGCTGAATCCATAGAAGTAGATGATATCTGGTATGGAGTAAGCTTGAAGTTTGAGACTCTAGAAAGGGCATAGGATAAGTTTTGGAGTGTTAACCGATATCAACGTGGAGATCTGCTGGTGATGATTAGTTGATTATAAAGATAAAAGAGAAAATTTATTTGTGTATAAACTTAGCCAAAAAATACACATAAAACTTAAGGACTACATTTTTTTTACAAAATAGTGTGGCGACTATCTACATGATGATATTATTTGCTATTGTAATATAATATGAATTAGGGTTAGTTCATAATATTCGAGTGACACCTAAACTAAGTAACATTGTGTACTTGTATTTTAGGTGTCTGATTTATAAATATAAAAAAAAACTTGTTTTTTCTGAATAATCAAAAGTCAGTTCAAGGGCTGTCAAAGTCTGGCTAGCAAAAGTTGATTACCAGGAAAGCATTGGCACTTGCCGGGTTGAGTCAACGCTCGACATTTTGGCGGCAGCCCGTGGCATTCGGCAGTTCATCAATGGGCCAACTTTTTCAAACGGCCATTGCTCGGGTAGATCAGTACCGGTATCAATCATCATTAAATAATCTCACATCTCGGCTATTAATAATATAGTTTGTAATTTAATTCAAGAATTTATTAAGGTAATAGATAGGTAGTATATCGTGTCTTAGGCAATGTTTATTTATTTCAAAGTGCAAACAGCTATGATAATACGTATGATAATATTAACTAAGCTAGCAGTAGCTGATGAGGGTTTACAGAGTTTACTGGACTGACAATACATATAATTATTACTAATCTGTGGGCTGCCACACTGTCAAAGTGTCAAGACACTTTGACAGGCTGGAGTAATTTTTTTTTATTCAACTAAATGATAAATAAGCTGGCGGTCCACCTGGTGGTAAGCAGTTACCACCAGGTCAACTTAGTGCCCAGGAATCACACTAGCTACCTTTCCCTTCAGTCTGAAACACAGCGAACAGTTTCACGGCTGAAATAAGAAAGGCGGTCGACCCTACTTACGGGCGTTTTTTATAATAAACTAATAATACTAAGTAACAAATTGTGAGTAAGCAAATTATATGTTACCTACCCAGTCCCTACATACCTAAACGACTTTTTTATGATAATACAATATATTATTCAATGATTTAATTTTACTGTACTGTAGTGTATAGAACTAAAATTAAGTTAATAAATTTGATTTAATTTTTAAACTTAACATAACTAAATAAAATAATCTCGCAGGATGATCAGAATATTAATGAGTGCATCTACCAACTCTTTTCTTATATTTTTAGCTGACATGAGTTTATTTTTGTCCCCTTGAACATAGTGAAACAGAGTGGTCGCTGACTGGCTGACACTTTAATAATTAGTACACCTTATTTCATTCTCAAGGATCACATTTTTTTAATTAAGGTAGTAGAGGTTTTAATTTATTACAAAAACCTCGTGATGTCTTAACTCTACCATTATTATGACATCCATTTTTGATGGAGCAAGTCTAGAAGCCTTATCTGTCTATTTTGTTCTAAAATCAGTTATTTTATTTTAAAAATTATTAAAACAAATAACAAACTTATAATACCGAATGATTAGTCAATTGTAATCTATACACGGCAATACAATAGAACATTAAGTTACATATCGATGAGAAAAATAGGTAATATCTTATGAGTGCATGTTGTACATTCAATTAGATATTCCTAGTTTACGATAATTACTATGATTGCAATGGAGTAACTCACGAAGATCAAACACGAGAAAATATATCTACCTACCTAAAACCTGAAATAATAATTAATATGTGGGGAGCGGCTGGGCGTAAGACGCGGCAGGGAGCAAGGGGCTGCTGGGCGCAAGACGCGGCCGGGATCAAGGGGCGGCCGGAAGTAAGGGGCGGCTGGGCGTAAGATGCGGCCGGAAGCAAAGGGCGCCTGGCCGCAAGACGCGGTCGGGATGCAAGGGGCGGCTGGGCGCAAGACGCGGCTGGGCGTAAGACGCGGCCGGAAGCAAAGGGCGGCTGGGCGCAAGACGCGGTCGAAATGCAAGGGGCGGCTGGGCGCAAGACGCGGCTGGGCGTAAGACGCGGCCGGAAGCAAAGGGCGGCTGGGTGCAAGACGCGGTCGGGAGCAAGGGGCGGCTGGGCGCAAGATTTTAGTTAAAAAGTGGTATTTATCTATAATTATGTCAAAGAATTAATTGTACCGATCTCGTCCACCCGAATTTTTCTCCTTATCAGTTCGCTTTATCTATGAGCTTCTGTAACTCTGTGTGTGGTAACAGATTTATCAAGTCACCCATAAAAAGAGATATTATTTCTCTATATAAAACCTTTATCGGCGGTGTTCTATTACAGGTGCCCTTGTAATGGTTTGCGTGTACTGTACGATATGCAAACAATGGTATCGTTGGAGACCAAACACCGCGTGGTTTCACCTAGATAATAACTATTCAAAATAATTAGGTAAACAGGAGCAGCAGTGCTATTCTGTGATTCGCATCTCACTTCGCAAGTCACTTCATCATTTGTAGAAAAAATATAATTTGTCCTGTTTGACAGTGAAATGTGAAGTGATTGATGAATTGCATGGCACATCTTTGAGATGATTGTTAGATCGCTGTAAATCTGCGGCGAGCAAATTTTTTTCAGTAGACTTTTTTTTTATTTTGGTTAAATACTTTATTGACTAGTCAACATTACCAGTACTATTTTATTTTTAACAAAAATAAAAACCGACTTCAAAACTTCAAAAAACTTCAATTCCTGAAGTTTTTGCTTAACACTTTTAAAACACAACCGAAAAAGAAGCACCGACTCTAAAAAATACCCTTTTGTTTTTTACTGTTTTTTAAATCGGCTTATAAATGACGGAGTTCTGTGGTTGATAACTTCCTCGTTTCTTGAAGTCGGTCAAATATAAAATTAATATTCCATATTGAATTGAGACAGGCTTTAGCCGCTGCTCCTACCGCGTGGATGACGGTTATCGCTCCAAAAAGTATCCTTTGACTTTCCCAGGATTTCAAAGTATCTCCATTCAGCTGAATATTCTTGAGATTGAGACATAGGTATATATAAATATTTAAACATGACTATAGTTATGACACCTGATACTCGCATTCTAGCCTATTGTTTGAGCTGTTTTCATTTTATGCATATTTTACGAGCGAACTGCATTCAGTTTCAGTGTCGACGTGCAGTAGTGACGTCACAGAAGGTGACGCAGCCGGACCCACGACCTTGAGGACGTGTGCGGGATGCAACGCTTGTTTGCCTAATGCTTGTTCCATATTGATTAGGCTCAAGTATTTTATAAGTTTTAAGTCTATTTATACTATCCGGCAATCAGAATACGACTATAAATGACCACTTGAACTATAAGATCTTGTTAAGGACTCCCTGCACCCGGCATGCTTTGCAAAAAGAAAAATGTTAAGTTTTACAATAGAATAAAAAAAGGTTTTATGATACAGGAACCTTTGCGGGCATCTGCAGAACATTATACTAAACCTTCATCACAATCTGTTCAACGGCTTCGGAACGTATAGAGGACAAATATACAGATATTGAATTTTAATTACATAGGTTGATCTGATGGTATATTTACAAGTAGGCAGAAAACAAAAATAAAAACAGGTTTACATGTGTGTGTGAATCTGTAATTAGCTTCCTATAACTATGAATATCTACTTACTTACCATATGTATGTAGACGATGATTTACCGAATAAAATAATTAAATAAAAGGATAAAATTATTAAATTTAAGTAGGTGTGTTTATCCCCTAGAAACATATTTTTTGGACTCTCTGCTTCAAATTCTATTGTTTCTGGAAACAACTTAGCACGGAAACTGAAATGGTTTTTAATTTTGTTTAAAAAAAATCCATAGTGTTTAATGATATATTTCGGTCAATGCTAAACAATATATTAGTTATATTGTTTCCTACTGTCATATCGTGTTACTAAAAAGTCATAGGAAAGCAAAAATCCGCGATTTCGCATTTATAGATGATTTAGATATTCCAGTTATTTGGATGTAAAAACCAAACTACCTTATCGATTTTGAATAAATTTTTATGTGACCAAATGGCAACTATTCCGCATCGAACAAAAAAAATATCTATGGACGTACTCCGTCAGGCGCGCTGGAGGACGGAAGTCTGCCCATGAGGTGTAAATACATGTTTGTCGGAACAAAGCGAGCAAAGCCTTCACCCGGATGCTGATAGGTCACGGGTTCGATTCCTGCACCAGAACATTTTTGTTCTAGTTTACATATTTTTCTGAATATCTGTCAGAAACATTTTTTCTTTTTTTCACAATCAGTTTAGATAACTGTTGAAAACAATCAAGTAAATGCCTCTGTTTATTTAGGCGTTTTAGAAGCTAAATATTTAGCAATCAAATTTAATAGCAAATGATTATCTGCAAAATATCCGGTACACTATTAGTTTTTATTACATTTGTGAGCTATGTATCATTCGCCGCGAAATCTTAGAACTCCCACGAATCTGATAAGAAAAAACGTTTAGATAAATTTCAAGTAAGAACATTTTAGGAATGCGCCACATTTATCTCGAACAAAAACCACATAATATGATGTTTACGCGACATTACTGACTATTAAAGCCATATACCTATTTTATATTTTTCTTTAAATTTTTGGACCCTGCTGCGGTCTCCTTGTGTAAATATGTGTGAAATCGTCGGCGGGCGTGCAAGACCGCGTAAGAGCAGTCTGCAATACCGAGTATTTACAAAAGTCGCAAAATTGAAATATCGCGCCAGCGGGCTATTAGCGCTGATTCGCTTATACTAGATTCTCATTAAACAACACCCAGAGAAATCCCAAACAAGTTCAGTCAAAGAATTCAGTAGAAATATCCAGGATATTATTATCTTTTTTCTTCCATCCTGTGAAATAAACAAAAGCACACACGCGGTATTGCAAACTGCTCTTACGCGGTCTCGCACGCCCACCAACGTTATGTCCTGACATTCACATCACCTGCCTATTGCATCGAAGAAATTGCTTTTTATACTAAGGCTACACAACTTGTACCTACTGTTTTTGTTTTTATAGCTTAGTTAGAACCTATTGTTTATTTTTACTCTTAGTAATCTCTTATTTCCCCGATTACTTAGTGCTGAGATTAATGACCCGGATTGCAAAAGGCAGCGGGTTTTATTCCTGCTCTAGGACATGATTTTTTTAGTTAACATAATATTTTAAAGAAAGTAACTCCGCCTGTCTGTCTGTTGCGTTTTCACTCGATTGAACCAATTTGGAAGAGGCAGGGCAATGGACATCCTGAGAAAGGACATAGGCTAACCTTTGGAGCGATAGCTGATAACCACCGTATTAGTAAACAATATTTATTTTTCAAATCAAAGTGAGCATTAAATTTCACAATGTCAATAATCAACTGTTACCAGAGCAAACTTTATTTATAACAAGATTAACGTATCACGACGTGTTGTTACCTTGTGATATCTAATCATTAAGAAGTGTGCTTCTCCTACTGTATTGACTCATTAAGTAATTGTGCTATCACGGTAAATGGAATGTGAAGAACAAACACAGAAACAGACGGTGACTATACACATTGATAATAATCTTTTAGGCGAAATTCCTATAGGTATAACTATAACTAAATAGGTAAGGTGTGAGTAAGCCATGTACGTAATTATAATTATTAATAAACATGATGATTACGAATACAGTAGATTGGATTCTTGAAAAGTTATTTGTAAACTTGGGGTTATATTTCAGCGTGCAGCTCTGCCGTGTAAAATGTTTTCCGAAAAGTTTTTATTCATGACATAAAATATGCTTAGAAAAAAACATGTTACACACATTTCCTGAGTTCGAATCCCGGTGGTAGCAAATGTTTGTATGATGAGTACGAGCATTTGTTCACGAGTCATGGATGTTTGTATCTTTATTTAGTATATTTCTAATATTTATATACATATTATCGTCATAATAATAACAATATACATATTGTTATTATTATTTATCCTTTATCTAGTAGTATCCGTAACACAAGCTCTTGATGATGCTTACTTTGGGCTATATAATAGGTGTGAGTGTGTGAATATTGTTATTAAAATTATTATTTATAAGCTAAAATAAAACTTACGAATAAAAGCTAACTTGATCGAATCATGGGTATTTGCATTTATAAATACTCCTTCTGGAGTTACAATTTTTTATTGTCATATACTAGTCAAAGCTATAAAGCCTAAACAAATCATATAAAAAGTCATAGGAAAGCTGACATCCGCAATTTCGTATACATAGACGACTTAATTTTCCAATTATTTTGATTTAAAAACCAAACTACCTAATCGATTTTAAAATACTTTTTATGGGACCAAACAGCAACAATTTCACATGGAACAAAAAATACGTAAATCAGATCTTAAACCTCGGCTTCATCGTATACATGCATAAAAAACATAATAAACTACTGAATAGAGATCCTCCACGCCTTTTTGAGATCGGGTAAAATAGGTGAAATTCTTTGGGCTTTCCCAAGCTCCGAGTAATATTTACAGCCCGCATAGCAGTTTAGCGTAAAAACGGTATCTTCTAAACTACAATAACAGCTACAGCAGTAATTATACCTTCACTCGGATCGTGAAAGGTCGCAGGTTCGCATCCCGCCATGTCTTATTTCATGTCTATACATATCTTTCATAGTTCTTTATACGAAACTTGTTACAATGTCAAAATAAATTTTAAAATTAAAATATTTAGGTTACTGAGAAACTAGTCCTATTTAAGATAGATAGATAGTACAAGAAATTCTCTTTCAATTGTCGTGATAGTTAGAAATGTAACATTGGAATTGACTGGATTGAATATTAGATATAATGGAAAATATTGGAACAACGGGACTTTGGTAGTAAGGACTGGTTACTATTACTCCAACTTTATTTTAATAAAGCAACATACCTACTCTTGTGGAAGTTATGTTACATCTAAAAGTTTTACTTACTGAATTACCGTTGCATAAATTAATTTAACTGTGGTAAAAAAATTCACATGGTCTTTTACCTTTAATGTTTTTTTAAATTTGTTTCTAAACTCATTATTATGGGATTTAAGAATATTAAATATAAACAATATTGCACGTATTTCACTCCAAACATTTTTAAACAAAATCATCAAATAACCCCTAAAGCCAGATTGATTGATATTATTATGATACATTTTTGAGTCACGAATTTCAAATAAACTTAATTTAAAATGATAAATACATAAACAGCGCGTACCTGCGCGCGCGCAGCAGTGCCGAGCGCAAGGAGCGCGGTCACGGCGAGAGCGTACATTATGCACTGACCGCGTGCGCATAGACATGATAGACATCTCGAGTCGCTATGTTTTGTACAGACACACACAAAATGATTTACCTTTGATTTCTTGCACTTAATCTGTCAAGCGGCGCTATCCCTCCGGTGGGCTATGACAATTGAAAAATCAATTGTGTCTGGAATCTGAAGCTTGAGGGGTTCTGTACCTTATTTGTAGCTGAGGAGCTCGTTGGTGTTGTGGTTTGAGCGCTCTGGTTTCGAATACTAAAACAAAGCAATTTTTGCCATGGACGGTGCCGGGATGGGTCAATTAAAAATTTGTAATCTCAAACTCCTTCGTGCTTGCTCCGTTGGTTCCGGTTGTTAGTGCAACCGCTTTAGCCCACCAATCCGCGTTAAGCCAGCTTGGTATATCGAACTCCTCGTTTGTTATGTTGGAAGTTCGTTATGTAGGAAGGCCTGTGCCCAGCAGTGGAACGTATATAGGCTGGTAATGACGATGATGATGATCAACATTTGCACTTAATACTTTGAAAAACCTTAATAAAAAAATATTATAGAGATTTTCTTTTAGATTGTACATACTATCAGTGAGTTATGTGGATTTATGCATTTGTATTACCGTGTCGTAATGTTTGTACTTGGTAGATGCGGTCACTAAAGCAGTAGTAAGTTTGTGGAGGATAAAGCGTGAAGGTTTGTTCAATAAAATACTATTTTTGATTGTGTAGGGGGTAATTTCGGACGCGGTCAGTGTCGTTTACATCATTGTAAGCATGTTCTGGCACTTTCACAAAGTTTTATAAACACAGCCATTAAAAACCATGTCTTAAACAGACACAAGGCTGAATGACATAAAATACCTGGACTAAAACACTCCAAATCCTTCCTAGGAGAGGAGGTAGAAGGATGTAGTAAGAACATATCTATACAAACGGTAGAACACAAGCTCGCCTCTTAATTGGGGCACTCACAGGGCATTTTGCTACAAACCACATACTACACAAAATGCAACTCTCCGCAACACAACTTTGTCGAGCCTGTGGCGAATGTCAGGAATCTATGACGCATCCCTTGTGTCATTGTGATGCCCTGACTAGAACCAGAATGAGCCTTCTGGGAGTGGCATATCCAAAACCAGAAGACTACAGGCTCCTCCTGCCTAAAGATATAGTAAGGCTAATGACAACTATATTCTGGACACAGGAAGAGTAAATGCAGGGGAGGCACAAAAGATCCCAACGGGTCGAAGTGCACTGTGACTTAGTCATGGCCCCATAGTAAGATAAGATGACATATGCATGTTCTACTCGCACTAGGTTTGGGTTCTTTAGGGTGGATCCACTCCTAAATATAGAGGCAGAAATACTTTCATTGTTAGGCAGGTATTATTATTTACCGCGATGAACGGCCTTGTTTGGAGTTAATCCGCGAAATTGCCTAACTCTCCCCTACACTAGGCCTTTTTTCGCGTAGATAAAAGTGGGACATTGGAGAAAAAGGCGCAATGAAACCACTGTAAATAAATAATAAAAATATCATACCATACTACAAACTACATACTTTTCTTTGACGTACTTCCAGAACTTGGAATTCTTTTCATGCACATGTGTTCTTTTGAGCTGGCAAGATGGAAGCGGATAGATAGAGCAGTGTCTTATTCAATCTAAAACGGAACAGAACAAAGTCGATTCATACGTATGAAAATATTATGTTCCGACATTTAGAATTATCATCATCATCATCACCTGTAGGTATGTTTAATTATTTTATGTCATTTATGATTGCGAAAAAAGCTACATTATTTTGGGACATGCCTTTTTGACTAGATCCTTAACTCACTGTACACTACAGTATGCTTCTTAAAGATTCCTGAATCATTTTATTGCAATGCAATAATGCAAATGCACAGATATTTGTTTGTTTTCGTAACATACGTGCTGGAATGAGGAATGTATTTCTGAATCATTAGACATTGTCAAAACTATTGCAACGTGAAATATTTTAATGGAGAACCAATACAAAAATAACTTTATTAAACAATCGGCGCTTTTAAATATTGTGCCTACATATTAACTTAAAATTTACTTCTTAAAATTATTGTTTTGATAAATATGACGACCCTAACTTCTGCCAGTGGCTTCGCCCAAATGTCATACTATAACATAATAGTTATATTCGACTCCACTGGGAGCTTTTATTAAAGGTTAGGAGATGATTTAGGAAAAACTGTGATCAACATATATCATAATTTAAAAAGAAGAATATGTATTCTAATTTTCGAGTCAATCTACTCAGAAAATAAAAAGTTTTACAGAATATACATCTCCCCCATTCTACCCTCTTATATACGGATGAAATTTCGAAAAACCTACTCTTAGTGAATACCTACATTTTATAAGGAATAGACCCCTCCAAATTTATGTGCGTTCCCATTGAGGGTCCACATCGGAATTTTGAGCTTTTGAATGTGTCACCCTTTAGTAAAAGTTCTCAAACGATTGTAAATTTAACCACTAATTTGTAAAAGTCAGCACTCAAAAGTTACATTCAGTTAAAGGTGGACCCTCAGTCGTGACTGACCGGTATCCATATTTAATAATCTACCTAAAATTTACAACTGTTCTAAATGGCTACTCTTAGTAAAAGATTTGTAAAACTAATTTCATTAATTGTCACTCCTTCCTGCTAAGTCAATAAGAAAATGTAGCATCTAGAAGGTGGCCCCTCAATTGATCGCGATAAATTCATATTAAGTGAGAACAACAGTAATAATTAAAATATAGGTATTACTGACAGTTAGTAAAAGTACTAGAACCAATGTAAATTTAATCTCTAGTTTGTAAAAGAAGCTATTCAAAAGTTTCAATCGATTAAAGGTGGTCCCTCAATTGAAACGCTTGTCATAAAAATAAATCAATTTACGTAACATTTGGTTGAATACTAGACAATTGCTATAGCCTATTCGTTAGTAAAAAAAATTAACTAACTATTGCTCCACCGAACAGTATAAACAAATGTACCGTTTTACTTAAAATACAAATCAAACTGCTGTGAAGAAATACTACGGTCGAGGTGACCACATATTAGGATTTTATGGGATAAGTAAATAAAAATAATTACTGTTTGTTGACATTATTCATGTATTATTTTTAGGTTTGACATATCTTAGCTAATCAAATCACAATAAGAACATCAATCACAATGAAAAAGGTTGTTAAATGATGTTTTAATAAAAAAATTACACTGCACTGACAATATTACCCTGATCTTTTTAATAATAATAATAACATTCATACACTCACACCTATTATCTAGCCCAAAGTAAGCATCATTAAGAGCTTGTGGTATAGATACTAGATAACAGAAAAATAATGGTACAGACCACTCGGCCAGCCGGTCGTCTGATGGTCGATTTTTAATTCAGACATTACTACTAATTTGACAGTACGTATGTATAAAAATTAGTTCGTTTGGAGGACTTACGTCAAATTTCAAGCGTAAGTCGTCGTAACAGCGTATGCTCTCATTAAAGAAGTAGTGACATCTGTAATGGCCGATGTCACCGGCGCTAGCTGCTGTAATAAATTCCATATCCCCAACTAATTTGTAAAATTTTTGATTGAAATTGATCGTCCGAAGTAATTTGTTAATATAATTTTTAGGTGTGTCATTTAAATCAAGTAGCGTATAATGAAAATGTAAAATTTATTAAAAACGGAAACATATGTCCATCTCTGAAGGTTGACTATAATAATATTTGTTGTGTGAAACTTATGACAAAAATGATAATTTTCGATGTAAATTTGTGGCAAATGGTAATATCCAGAGGTCGGAATTAGGTAGAGTTATTAATGTACTTACACTGATTTCATGTATCGAAAGAATAAATTGGCTATATCTCAAATCCCGAGATTAATTTTAAAGAGCACCGTGATTTATTTAATATAAAAGTTATCTACTTTTACACAATTTAAACCACTGCAGGCGCGAAGTTGCCAAATTTACATCAACGACATTGGATGTCGGAAGTTGCAAAATTTGACGATCAAGATCAAACAAACTTTTTACAAATTAGTTGGGGCTATTGAATTTATTCCCGCAGCTAGCGCCGGTGACATCAATTACAGATGTCACTACTTCTTTAATGAGAGCATACGCTGTTGCGACGACTTACGCTTGACTTACGAATCATTTTTTAAACATACGCCAAGCTAACTTAGCGTATACTTTAAGTTAATATTGTTACTAACATAACTAATAAAATGTAATTAATGTAAATTCAATATGGATGTTAATCTGAAATAAATGAATTATTATTATTATTATTATATTATGTTTAAAAAATGATTCGTTTGGAGGACTCTCGTCAAATTAATAATTTAAACATTACTACTAATTGACAGTAGTGTCAAATTAGTAGTAATGTTTTTTTTTTAACAAATATAAAACCGACTTCAAAACACATAAGGAAAAAATAATTAAAATTCAGTAGCTAGGTACTTACCTCCTAAAATGTATTTTCTGGAGTTCGTGCTTCACTGTCTATTGTCTCTGGAAACAGCTTAGCATGCTTAGCAAGTGATTTCCTAAGGTCAAAGCAAGATGGATGACCATCAGCACTATCGACTTGTCTGTCTCTCAGTCTTTGGTTGAAATATATAGTGAAAGAATTATCTTCTAACTCCTAATCGTTAATGAGTTGTACCTCCAATCATCAACTCATTAATATGAGATGATGACTAACAGAAGCAAATACTTGAATAGCTTTGGGAAAGAGTAAAACATGTCATACATGCCTATGAATTTGAGGTTCGGCCTCGATTTCCTTGGGATCCCATCATTAGATCAGGGCTTAGTGACAATGGGACCACCTCTGAAGTATATTATATCGAATAAAAAAATAATTTTGAAAATCGGTTCACAATTTACGGAGAAATCGGTACAAAAAATACAAAAAAAAATACATACCTACATTGGAAAATATTCTCCTCCTCCTCCTCCTCCTCCTCCTCCTTATTTTTGAAGTCGGTTAAAAAGATCAGGGTAATATTGTCAGTGCAGTGTAATTTTTTATTAAAACATCATTTAACAACCTTTTTCATTGTGATTGATGTTCTTATTGTGATTTGATTAGCTAAGATATGTCAAACCTAAAAATAATACATGAATAATGTCAACAAACAGTAATTATTTTTATTTACTTATCCCATAAAATCCTAATATGTGGTCACCTCGACCGTAGTATTCCTTCACAGCATCAGCAGTTTGATTTGTATTTTAAGTAAAACGGTACATTTGTTTATACTGTTCGGTGGAGCAATAGTTAGTTAATTTTTTTTACTAACGAATAGGCTATAGCAATTGTCTAGTTCTCAACCAAATGTTACGTAAATTGATTTATTTTTATGACAAGCGTTTCAATTGAGGGACCACCTTTAATCAATTGAAACTTTTGAATAGCTTCTTTTACAAACTAGAGATTGAATTTACATTGGTTCTAGTACTTTTACTAACTGTCAGTAATACCTATATTTTAATTATTACTGTTGTTCTCACTTAATATGAATTTATCGCGATCAATTGAGGGGCCACCTTCTAGATGCTACATTTTCTTATTGACTTAGCAGGAAGGAGTGACAATTAATGAAATTAGTTTTACAAATCTTTTACTAAGAGTAGCCATTTAGAACAGTTGTAAATTTTAGGTAGATTATTAAATATGGATACCGGTCAGTCACGACTGAGGGTCCACCTTTAACTGAATGTAACTTTTGAGTGCTGACTTTTACAAATTAGTGGTTAAATTTACAATCGTTTGAGAACTTTTACTAAAGGGTGACACATTCAAAAGCTCAAAATTCCGATGTGGACCCTCAATGGGAACGCACATTCCAAATTTTATGAAAACCAGTGGCTTAGGAATCCGGGTAAAGCTCGCTTCTATTGTCGTACTTATTTTCACTTAGCATCAGATGAGATGAAAGCCCAGAGTTACCCCGTTAACATATAAAAAAATATGTACAAAGAACAAAACGTTTATGAAGAAATGACGCAACAAGTCTTTCAGTTTCTAAGGAAACCTTTACTCACTGTAGGTAGTGTACTTGGTAAATAAATGAAGTTTTCTTATCTTTATTACTCATTTATGATATCATCATAATTTATAGATAAGTATTGAATTCAATTGACATAACCCAAGTTGTTGAAGCGACATAATGGGCGGGACACATAGCATGCAGAACGGATGGCCGATGGGGCATTTAAGTTCTGGTATAGCTAACACGAATCGGCCGGCAAAGTAGAACAGCCTCCCGCTAGGTGGACAGACAACCTGGATCCTGGTCAGGGTCTCAGGAAGTCCCGTTTCCTGGTGGTCATACTAATTTGTAGCCCGGAGCCGTTGGGTGCAGGTTGCGTAGAACCGGTCCTCTTGGAAATCGAAAGGTAAGGCCGTTGTTCAGCAGTGAACAACTCAGGCTGGTATGATGATGGATGATGAATCCTTACTAATAATATGAAGTTCCCCTTTAACTGTATCCATCTGACACGGTTTTCACTCCTAAGAATCTGGACCTATATAAATGAAATTTCGCATTTAGATAAATAACATACTGAGAAAGTAATTTGGCAGCCACTAATTTATGTAATTTTGGTAATAACTATAAAATTAAGAAACACTGTTTATTGCTTACTATAAGTTGCTACTCTATCGGTAGATCCAGTTGAGATCCAGAGAGATGAAAAATTAAAAAAGATTTAAGTTACCTATAAGAAAAAACATTCCCACAGGATCCAATATTCCGGTATGGATCCATCGGCGCAGAACCAGACCGTAAGGCCTGGTTGCCTGGGGGAATCATTCCGATCGGAAGTGGCCTGGTGAATTTGCTTCGCAGACCCCAGACCACCTCCGAAACGCACGGGAGGTATGCAGGAGCTTAAGCGTGTATTACCAGGGTCGATCTGGACGCGAGCCCCGCACACGCCCGCTACTTCTCTAGTAGTGGGTAGATCCGTCAATAGATTTCTCCTGGTAAAAAAAAGGATCCTATATGGATCTGCCACTTTATTCGCTAAAAATGACAAGTGTAAATGACAAACTACCACCGTTTCTTATGTTTCTGTTTCATGCTACAATAAAACCATACATTTTGTTGTGAAACATCAATGTAGTAAGAACAACTACCGGCACATAATTTGAGTTAGCGAGGGTGCTGGTCATTGTTTGGATCTATAGAGACTGACCTGTCGTCGAATGGCTCTACATCTGTCGAGGTATCTCTTTCCAATAAATTTATTTGCTGTTCATCTTAATTTTTGTGCCTTTCGCTACCTTTTGACTGCTTCACTTTATGTGTACCTGATTTTTGACTTTGGGAAGCCTCCCTTTTCATATTAATCGTGGTCAATCTTTAACTTTTTTATCAAGTAAATGAATATTACTTACCTCAACATTAATTTTCCTCCTTCATTCCTCAATGCCACGTCCTAAAATAACTACTTCGCTATACAACCTCTCCCTAAAATTGTTTCCCGGAAAGCCCCCTTCTTTCTTCTTTTTCTTTTTCTGTTTTTTCATGCCGAAAGGAAAGGCACGTTTCTTTCTTTTAACTTTTACCTCGGCAACTTACCGCAAAACATATCGCAGCAGAAAAATATAAAAGTCTTTTGCTTTGTTAGAATTTATGCTGTCCACATCGATCGACATTGTAACATGAATCATGTGTCCTACGATCACTAACAATCCACATATGCCTCCCCTGATCATCACATCATCATCACCAGCCTATATACGTCCCACTGCTGGGCACTGGCCTCCCTACATGGGAGAAACACACGAGGAGTTTAGGCTATAACGCCACTTCGCAAGACCAATGCGGGTTGGTGGCTTATATACAGCTGAACGTGCCTTCCGAAGCACGTAGGAGGTCCAGATTACTAATTTTGATTGACTCATCCCTGGATCGACCATGGCGAAATTTGCTTTGTTTTCGAAATCGAAACCAGAGCGCTCAATGGCTTGTAGTAGCCTACGCCATCAAGCTCCTTTTCTCTCTCCCTGGAGTAGAATTGTGTGAGGCGCCCAGCTCGAACCCTTTGTTCCCGTTGAGTCACACCATTTTGTGTCACACTGTTACTCAACGGGAAAAATATTCCCGATGAGTAACACCGTAACTCAATGCCACTATTTTTCTCCCGTATGTATGTAGCTGGATCATCCCCTGAAGTACCAGGCTACCATATCTATGTAGGAGATGTTTAGCATACTCTTATTTTATTATAATAATCGTAGGGGTACACTAAATAACCTCTCATATACTTATGGTAGCCCTGGTACTTCAGGGGATGATCCAGCTACATACATACGAATTTGAGCAATGAATTTACCCAAGAAGGTGTTACTTAACGGGAATACAGCGTTCTGTTTATTTACACTGTCACTCAACGGGAAAAAAATAGTGGCATTGAGTTACGGTGTTACTCATCGGGAATATTTGTCCCGTTGAGTAACAGTGTGACACAAAATGGTGTGACTCAACGGGAACAAACGGCTCGAACAAGTGTTGTGCTATTCGGCATGCCGTCAATATAACGCTCGGGAACTTTACCTTTTACCATCAAACAAGGCAATAAAAATCCTCTGCAAGCTGAATTAAATCCTATACAATAGTACATTATGGTACAAGTGTGTAATGTTGGTGATTACCGCTGAGGCGCATTGAGGCCCGAGCCGTCAGGCGAGGGTCTTAAGGAGCCGAGGACGGTAATCATCAATACACACGTGTATCATACAACGTTTTTCAACACACTTCTGAATAAAATAATACTTAAATAAAAAACCATTTTACATAGTAGATAAAAAGTTTATTTAGAGAAACAATTAGTAAATGTGCAGTTAGTAAAATTATAATTAACTATTTTTGATGATATAGCGGTCTCATCAGATAGATTATTTACTGAAATACTTTCATGTTCTATTGTTATTTGTGATGGTTCATTATTCGTGTAGGTAGGTGAAATCCAATCATTGGATGTACTTGGTATTTCGCTAGTAGGATGCGTCTCAGAATCAAGTTTAATTCTTTTTGTGATTTTCGCACAAATTTCCTTCTTGTTTTGTATGGAATCTTCTACGTATGCAAAAGCATCTGGCCATGGTTTTCTATATCTTTTACAGTTATATTTGTTAATTCTTGTATCCTACAGGCACCAGTTACACCAAATATTAAAGCAACCTGAAACAAAAGAAACAATAATTAAAGTCAACAAGCTGCTATTAAATATTTAATTAAAATTAATTTAACTAACCTTTGTAGCCAAATATTGGTTATCTGGAGCATCTTTAATAAATTTTTCAATATCGTCAGATGATAAAACCTTTGATTTTTTGCTTCTAAATCCATCAGATAGTCTCTTTAGATAAGCTGACAAATTCGAGTATGTTTTTAAGTCCACTCCATTCTTTGTTCGGACTGTACTTTTTAACATTGAGTAAATACACCACAAAGAGCTAGGTTTGTACATACTTAGAAGATAATTCTTTAAAGTACGCCATGAACACATTTTCTGAAAAAGACTGCGTATTCTTGTTGTTCTGCCATTGTATGAAATTTTGGTACGCTAATAGATATTTTTCCTTTGAGTTTTCTGGTAGTAAACTTTCCATAACGTTCTGGGCTTCACATCTTATATCGGGCGGTGTACAACATAAATCATTTTCTTCATAAATTGTATTTGCAGACATCTTAATTAATAACTAACTAAATAACTTCAAAAGAGAAAACGAGACGAGTTGTGAAAAATGTTTCGTAATGGCGGGAAAAATTAATCAGTTTTCCTATGCGCGCGCATCGGCCATAGACTAAAAAATGAGGTTTCTTTTTTTTGGGCTTTTCGCGGATAGCTTTTTAGCGCAAATGTAAGCGTAACTCAACCAATAATATTAAAGGAAGAAAGAAAGAAAGAAAAATATTTTTATTTGACATGCACATAACAAACAACAACAAGAAGCTTAAACAATAAAAAAAAAAAAAAGACAAATACAAACAGTTTATACTTAACAATAAGTGCAGTCAACAAGGCCCTATCTCAGCATAAAACTTTTGCGACATTATAAAAAACGTCGCAGAAGCGCTGTTATTATGATAGGGCCTTGGGCGTGACTTTGGATTTTAAACTACATATACTTACACATATACATAAATACAAAAAAATACATATACTTACACATATACATATAGATAAGTGACATAAACTCAATCACATCAGACATGGCTGTATGGGCATTAGTTCCTTTTGCCTTCCCATTACAGGGAGATTTAACAACAAAAAAAGAAAAAAAATATATATTGGCAATTTTAATTATTAAAAAAAAAACTATTACTCACTAGTGAATAATAGTAATGAAAAAGTCACAGTTTGATTATAGGTGTCATTATGTGCCTAATTGCCATGGGATTAGAGCCACTTTATGAGGAAGTGTGTTGAAAATCCTATTTAATACCGCGACATTGTTGCCAGGACTACACGTGTTCTTTTGCCGATATTCCCGTTGCATCATATTATTGTTAGCAGCAAAGAGATTACTGCAACATGAATTCACTTTTGCAAACACAACATTTATGTGAATGTTTGTTTTTATCGACATGTGTTGCTGTGAACCATTCGGGAAATATGCGGTGCGCAAATTAATTAGATCACCACTCGAAGTCGGTTCATTCAGAAATGGTTAATGCTAACAAAAATAGTTGACTGATAGAGCTTTCCTATAGATTGTCTAACGGCCGAATATTTAGATATTTATATCACCTTACACCTACATACAGTAGGCACGTACTGCAAGTATTGTAAGAACGATATACAGATTACCAATTTACAATAATCAGAGTACCTACTTACAAAACTTAAGAGTAGATAACGATTTACATTTTAAAGATTATTTACAACAACGCCTACAGGAGAGGAGGTATCAGTTTACAATACTTTGTGTACGTATCTACAATACAATACAGAAGGGACAATTTACACAGTGTACTACCAAGTCTCAAAACAAATTTTCTATTAGAAAAGAGGACATCCGTAAGAGAATCAAAGCCATACAACATTGAAATCAGACAATGGTAGGGATCAAATATTAAAACTGCGAATTTATTTATTTAAATATTTTAATGTTTGTTATTTAACAACATAATGAAAATAAAACGTGAACTTACTTATGTATTGATTCTAAGACATTAATATACTTATTACTTCATATTTTAACTCACTAACGCATAAATTCTTCACATTACAATAGAGTTGGCAAATGTTGGTAGTAGGTGGTATATACCAGATGGAAAGAAAAATCACATAAAATTTAACAAGACTTTTCATAGTAAGTTTTTTATATGTAGAAATCAATTTTATGGAAATAATAGGTACGCGTATAACTTTAAAATCAATATTAAATCTTCATTATACTCGGAGACATGAATTTTATCATATTACCTGTATACTTCTGATAATGAATATACATATTTATCGATAGTCTATAAAAGATTTTACCTTCAGATACTCTTTTGTATTGCAGGATTTCTATTGAAATTTGTATCTAGGTACTAACTGTCATAGTGGCATTGTTTTGTATTTCTCTTAGTTACTTATTGTTATAATGTTTATTTATATAAACACTATGTAATAGAATTTAAATAATGTAACTAGGTCAGTTAGCAGTTATAGAAAAATTTCATTAAATACTTATTAGTAGTTCCTACCTTAAGTTGTATCGTTTCGGGTTTGAATTCAGAAAAAGTTTTATATTCGAAATTACTTACCATAGATTATAATTATTATCATAAATACCCAGAAGTTTAGGGAAATACAAAACAAAATTAATTACGATTTCTGAAGTTGAATTTAATCTCTTTAATCAAACTTCAAGACGAACAACATTTGCCGACTCAGCAATTGGAAATCCTAACCAATAATCGAAGCTTGGTACATGGAGAGGACAAGAAACCCCATGGCGTAGACGGTCAGAACCACATCCATGGCTGTTGCGAACAGCTCCCTGGCCACTTGGCCTCTGGCCAGCCGCCTGATGTGGTTCCTGATGTTCTCGCAAAGGACTGCGATTTGGGTGTAAAACAGACCAGCTGTGTTTAGGATTGTACTGCAAAAAAGTAAATTTTTGTTAAAAGTTAATCTAAATAGGGTGGTGCCGTCAATACAAAAATAAATTGAAAAATGGGCTATAAAACTTTATAGAAATGGTTTGCCACTTTCAAAAACATGTTCTTTTATAATAATTTAGCATTGGCTGCATTATTTCATAAGATCTTTGTCACGACACGATCAAGAAACAGGAACAAAAGAATATACAATATACATGTAGCAAGGATAATAAAAGTACGTTGGTATCAACATTGGACAGTTTGTAGCTCTTATTGCAAAGGTGATAAAATTTAAAATTGGCTACATGATTATTATTGCTCGTGACTGTACCTCCATACTTAGTTATTTATAGTTATTAAATAAATGGTTTGAAGTTCATTTGTACACTTTGATTCGCCATTTTGAAAACTGAAGAATAGCGCCATCTACAGAATATTTACAGTACTAAATAAGTTGATTAAGCAGAACAATGCACTTGCTTTCTTTGAACATTTTCAAAGAAAGCATGCGTTTTTTTGGCGTCTCGGTAACTGCATTACTATGAAGCTACAAAAAAAATCGCAAGATGTCGCTGTCAACACAATATTACGTTTTGGTATCTAGCAAAAGCAAAATTCATGAAATTATGAAAATAAAATCCATTTAATGCAATGCAATTTAGGATAAAGAATATAATAAAAAAACTGTAACTACCTTCGTTTTCACTAGATGGCACTATTTGCTTTAGTCTAATTAGACTCTTAATTGTAGTCAGTTTTCTTATTTCGAGCTAGGTACTTAGTGAGTCACATTGATAAGAAAAACAGCTGTTGTGTAAATTATGAAATATGAAGAACGCTTTTAAATGAACACACTTGGCAGTTTGTCCAAAAAATCAACCTCTGGTTACCCTTCTAAAGTTGGGCGTAATTTACTCAATACCATCATACACACAAAATCTTGCTGCCAATAACTCAGTCATTGTCAAGAGCGTCCGTAAGATGCGTCGCTTAATGGTCGAGGCGTGGTCTCTATGTAGAGACATACCCCCTTATTATAAAACGCGGACTAAAGTTAGTAGGTACTGGTCTAAAACTGATGCTGTCACTGTCTTTCTTGTAACAAATATAAGTAATATAATCTTTACTAGTGAAAAAGTTCCTTACACATTACAATTTAATAATACAACATGTAGTCAAAACAACCGAATCAACGAAATGAATGAGTATTTGACGCACTGTTGGTTGATTGGTAAAATCTTTCCGTATTACTACTGAACGGACTGGTAGTAAGGAGGGAAGATGTTATTGCTCATGGTCGTAAGACTGGAAACAAAAGAGATTTTATTCTAAGGGAGTCCAAGAATAGCACCATGATCGCACCTTAATGCAGAGTTACCACGGAAGTTCAAGTGTAATCGAGAGTGTGCATGGAACCGAGGTTCACGAGGGAAGTACGAAGCTGAGGACGTGGGTGCACTCATCCTGCTCCTAGCATCGGTTTCCTCAGTTGAGAGTGTCATTATTGTCCTGATAGAGAATTTGTCGATGACTTAACTTATTTTGTTTTCATAAAGTATAATAGGTCGAACAAAATGGTGAAAATTATGATATCGGCGGACCAAACCTCGCCACAGAGATCCATGTCAATGGATTGAAATAAATTTTTGTCAAATCCGAACCTGGGGCTGCACCTCCAATGAGTGTGGCCATTGCTGACGCTGAAGAGCGGCAGCACCATAGCCAGGATGTACCACATGCCCGACATCCCAAGCGATGCCGTTGTAGCGAGGGTGGATCGTTGCACGAGCTGCACCCTGGAAAACGAAGTGCATGTTCTCATACTGCATAAAACTTTCGGCTTAGGCAAGATTAGTTTAGGTGTTTTTTATACAACTAGAAGACAACAAGCTGACGGCCCACCCAGTCGTAAGCGTTTGCCGCCGCCTATAGACACCTGCAATAACAAGGAATAATCACTTGCGATTGCATTGTCACCCTGACTCATAAGATGAAATGCTCAATAATTACACTGACTACCTTTCCCTTCAACCCAAAACAGCGAACTAACTGTTTTACGGCTGAAATAAAAAAGGCAGTTGTACCTACCCAGACGACGCTACATACGGGCCTGCCTCCTAGTGAATCTTTAAATGATTAATAGACAAACATTTGACCACAATCACACCTGGTGTTAAGTGACCTACGATGGTAGGTACATGTTAACCTAGAACTTGCCTTTACACTCCAGCCTTGAAGATATCCAAATTGTAAGTTACGGGTAACAGAGAGGCAGGAAAAGAGTTCCACTCCATAACAGTAGGTACGTAAATGCTTTACGATGTTCTCTGTATAATGGTAACTTTGCAAAGCAGTTTTTAATGTAGCGACTGGTTTGGTCTGTAATAAGTACCCGATTAATACATCATACTCATTATGAGCTCGGTGGCGTAGTGGTTTGAGCGCTCAGGTTTCGATTACGAAAGCGAAGCAACTTTCGCCATGGTTGGTCCGGGGATGGATCAAACAAAATTTCAAATCATCGAGCTCCTCCGTGATTTGTCGTGCACGTTAAGCCGTTGGTCCCAGTTGTTACTGCAATCGGTTTAACCCATCAACCCTCATTGGGCAGGCGTAGTGGTGTTAAGGACCAAACTCCTCATGTGTTTCTCCAATGTAGGAAGGCTTGAGCCCATAAGTAAGGCGTATAATAGACTGGTGATTATGATTATATTATACTCTTATGGCTGATTTACACTTGCATTAGTACAGTAGCGAGTTAACTTGCGGTCTTGGCGAGTTAAGTTCTTAACACACAGGAATTTGCTAGTTAAGTAGTAACTTAACAATTAGGTACAAAGAATAGAATGATGTTCTTTTTTTTCGGCAAGTTAAGTGCAAGTACCCCCCGCCCGTGCGTCTTCCTCACCCCGCCAACTAAACTCGCCGTGTCGCCGTGCGTGTAGACGGGCGAGTTTAGTACAGTTCATAAGTTGACAGGTTGCAACGACTTTTGTTTGACTAACAAAACTGAACCATATCTGTAATCTTAATCGCGAAACTGACACTTATAACTTAACCCTAAGCCAACGTTTGGACGATACTTACTACTTATGACTTACTGCTTAACTGTCCGGTTACTAAACTCGTTACTGAACTTATGGAAATGTAAATCAGCCTTTAAGGAATAAATGCTAAAGTAACCCTGAACCATAGAACTTTTCACTGTTCAGTGCCCTCTACCAAGGATGTTGGTCTAAGCCTGTACCTGTGTCTATCTGACTCCTAAGCCATTGAACCCATGTTGAAATGAAGAAACGACTTAAGCTTACCTCCTGGGTCAATAACCGACAGCTATAAACTGATACCATTTTGTTGTTGATTAGAACTTCATTGGGTTATTATTATTGATATTGCAGGTGCGTTGTCATCCTGAGGCCTAAGATGAAATTAATGCCGTTGATTCCCAATAATTACACTGGCTACCTTTCCCTTCAATCCGAAACACAGCGAACTGTTGCACGGCTGAAATAAGAAAGGCGGAGGTACCCATCCAGAGGACCCTACATACGGACCTACCACATAGTTCTAGATAAGTTAGCGAAACAGCTTTTTATTTGTACAGACGACAGTACATCAAGTGTGCCAGTTGCACTGCGAAAGCCGCCTCTATTACGAATGGAGTAAAGGCCCTACTGTAAATTGAAAGATTGCACACGTGACAAAACACGGTCGTGGCAAAATGCGATTAGGGAAAAAATCCTACCGATGAAAAATGCGTTCGAAGCACCACCTCAACATTATGATTGAAAACAAAAGTTTTTTTTACCTGCTTTTCTGCACTCCTGTGCTCTCCATCGAAGAGCCTCTGAGCCATCGGTCCACATCACAGCTTAACTGGCTCTGACTCGCTAGGATGTATGAAGATGAAGAGGTGACGTTCTAGAAATTTGGAGAGGAATCTTCATATTAATAGTCTTTTTATACACTACAAGGATGAGGAACCGCCTGACGGTAAACGAGTTTCTAGTACAAGGATGAGGAACCGCCTGACGGTAGACGAGTTTCTAGATACTGTTAAATTCTTGGGCGCTACTCATGTGTTGTTTTCCTTGTGAAAATAAATATCTATTCATTATAAAAATGAATCTCGTTTCCCTTGAATACACCATAACTTTAAAACTATTTTACCGATTTCAATCATATTTTTTTTAAAAGCTTTCCAATACTTTGTAGAAGGTTGTTACGGAAAAAAAAGGAAATTATAGAAAACGGCTTAAACATTTCACGCGTTAGATGAATGTGAATAGAATAAGAAATATTTTCCTATAGGCTTTACTTCCTTCACCTCTGTCGTCGTCAGACTAAGTTAACATATACATGACGTTTGTGGACAAAAGTAGTATTTTTAGACTATCAACATAGCCTTTATAGTATATTCTTTGGTCTGACCTATCTTTAAACTGACGTGCTATATTCTTATTTCTTTATTTCTTTGAATTTTGTCTTTTTCTCATACATTTAGGAATCGGTTTTTTCGATATCTCGAGTACGAAATGAATACTCTATACTCAGTATTTATTGTGTCCTAAATTATATAAAAGGTTACAACTTTGTACACTGCTGGGCACAACAATTTGAAAAGTAGTGCTATTTTAATAACAAATTTCAAAGAAAAAGGATTACCTAAATATTAATTAACAAATTTTTTAAAAATTACAATAGTCAAATCACCGGTCAGTACAATAAATAACAATTGTGTGGGTACAAAAGAGACTCTTCAAACTTATAACACTCCCTATAGTGCGTCGGGGGTTAATTAAGAGCTATATTGACTCTATGAGCTATATACCCTACCCACTGTAGTGCCTCAGACGGGCACTAAATTCGAATGATAAATCTTGCTTTACCTCGCATGACGTAGGTAAGTGGTTGATCTAGACACTTCTAAGACTTCGATACCAGAGGTAGATGCTGCCTCTTTACTACAATAGGATATAATAAAGTTCGTCATTGATAGCAGACAAGTTATCTCCAACAAATACAATGCTATCGTTACTTCAGAGTTCTGAGTTCTGATGCTATCAAATCAAGAAACAACTTATACAGAAAAGACTATGGCTAAAGTCTTATAAAAAGAAGATGGGTACATAATTTACCAGACTGACTTGAAGTTTGAGAGAAGCCTGACATAAATTCTGGCGTGAGTTATTAGTTTATTGAATATTCAAAGTGCAATAAATCATAACAGCTCTCTGTGGTTTCGTTTCTAGTTGGTCACAGTCCAAGCTTGCCTCTTACCTGCTCCTCAGATAGTATCTCTTTAGTGAAAGTCTCAGAAGAAATCCGAGGGTTCAAAGCCTCGCTCGCACTGTTCTCTTTCACCGCGCTGGAGGATCTCCCCCTCTCGTTGCCTTCCAAAGACATCGTCACCTCAACACCTGGAAACCACTACCTAACGAATGCCTTCACATTGGCATTGTTAGGAAGCTAGCAGAATTGTTACATGGTAATATTTTTACAAGAATTTTATGTTTTCAAAATTGTAGGTTTTCGATTACAATGACATTGAATGTCAGATTCGAATAAGGAGGTTGATGATGTTCTCCTTGGAGTAAAAGTGTTCTGTGATGAGGTTTATGATGAGTTTATTTGATATATTTTGGCAATGTAGCATCTCGTTTCTTTGCCGTATTACCAAAACCTTAGAGAATAACCAAATTAAATTTACATATTTTTGCAGCGATCGATTCTCCTTTTTTCTGTGATATCCCCTATTTAGCATATTGGATGTTTTTCTTGTGTTTCACGCTACACTTGTTTGGATTACAATTACTATTACGTGAGGTCTTGTATAGTATGTACCATGTTGGCAAAACAGAACTTTGGTTGAAATAAAAATTTGTAAATAAATGTTTTTTAAAGTCCAAACGGAACTTTAATGGGCCAACGCTGACCCAAACCTTCACACTTGACCGATAATTCTAATTGAATTACTGACAAAAACTTAAAACCGTAATTAATCTGTTAATTCAGAAGCCCGATCAAAACTTGCGTAAGTACAAAAGTAACCTTTTTAACTATCTTTCTTCTTTAGATGTCATTTCAAAAAAGGCGCGAACTGCATGACGCCATTGTTCAAATTCGATTCAAATTCCGAACGTAGACGTCCCGTCGTCACATTATTTGCCAGTGTGAAAAACTTTTTTCGGCGATTGATTTGGGAACCTTTTTGATTGACTTATTTATAATGAATTTGTATGTTTGTATGTCAATATGTAGGTAAAGAAATCAAGCGGTTTTTTTCTATAGAGATGTAGTAGAAACACTCGCAGCAACTACCAATTTGAAGCAAACATCTACAATACTCTTTCTAGCAACAGAACTAGAAAGAGCTCCTTTCTGATACAGACATAGGTGTATTGAATAGAAGCCAGTTAAATACCAGTTAAATGGGAGACACCAATTCATATTGATAATAAATTCTCTTAGATTTTTAATTCACTGCTTCTTACTTTCGTTTTATTATATACTACCTATTAGTAATTGTTGGTAATGGTAAGTGGTAGCCGTAGCAAAGAGCCTTAGAGATGCTTGTAGCCTATGTAGTGACATCACTTGTAACTCACGCAATTCTCTCCTTATAAAAATAAAGAGGACGCATTATATGGCAGCATAGGAGACTAGTACCAGACTATCAACATAACGCTCTGGCGATTGTACCGCAAGAACATACTAAACTACATTGTGATTTTATTTGGCTGCGATTTTCTGTATGGAGGTGCTCCCCATTCAATGAGCTCGAGTGGAAAACACCACTATGCCATATCTATTTAAAGGTTGTTTTTTTAGGATTCTCATTTTCAGATAGTAACAGACATCGATGGCGCGTAACTTCAAATCAGGGTTGAACTCGAGTGAGTTTTATTTGATAATTAGTTTCCGCCCACAACTTCGCCCGCATGAATGTCAATTTTAGCCCATTTTTTTGAGATAAAAGGTAGGCTATCTGCTATTCTGGACTACAATCTATGCCTTTACCAAGTTTCATCTAGATCCGTAGCTAGTATTGGGATTAGGAGTTTAAAAAAATACTTTCTCCAATTTCAATTGAACCATCAAGTCATTATATTAAGGTGCATTTATTCCATATTAATCTTTTTTTTACTTTTCATCAAACTAAAGAAGAATTACCCATTGAAAACAACGGTAAAACTTCTTATTATTATCAAATCAAACACACGTGATTCGCATTATTGCAGAACGAAGAAACACTCGAATCAGAGTACCGTAAACGAGATGTCATTGCAAAATGACAGTAAAGTGTTGATTGTGACACATTTAAGTGATGACTTAATCAGGATCCGCGAAAGTTTCACGGGAAGTTCGCTTGTTAGTGACATGAGATGATTTTGTTTTGATAAGTAATTTGGAGGCGATGCCGCTCGGTTGCTGCCAGTCATTAGTTCGCAAGGTACTTCGGAAGAATCATCAATGTGTTTTACAAGCTTTCAATTGTATAACAAATATCTAGGATAGTTAGAGCTACCCTGAAGGTACGACTTCGCGGCAAGCTAAGCCAGAAGTCTGCGTAAAAAAGTGATTTGTTGATGGTGGATAAGCAAATAAACCATGCATTTAAAATACTTTTTCATACAACAATAAATATGTTCTATTCTATTCTAGAATATTATTTTCTAGTCGTTAAATTTTTACACTTACCTATTTTATAATTTATCATGACAAAAAGAAAACTCCTTAACAACAATCCTCAACTTATCATCATCTCCTTAGATGTTTCATAGCTAGCTAGCTAGGTATATGTACACTATTCAAACAAAATCAAATGTAATCTGTGTAATCAAACATCTATTGTAAATACCTATGGAATGCAATAAACGATTGAGTATTGAGTATTTCACAAAATCAGGAAAAATCTCCTGAATCCGGGAAAAATACTAATAATTCGTTTTCATGCATAGTTTGTTTGTACAAAAGTTGAAATTTTTCGACCATTTCACCTTTATTCAATATCGCAATATGGCGGGCGACTTATAAGTCAACTAAACGTCACAAAAGTGACATTGACGCCATGATGAATATTTGGCTGTTGCAGTTTTTTGTGTCAAAATTCTGGTTTTGTTACCACGCGACAAAGAAAATAAAAAGAAAATGAATAATGGAGCACTGTTCTGTAATATTTTTATCTATTTTTCAGTATAGTGTACACAGACCTGAACGGGTCTCCGTACATTTTTGGAATATCTCTTTTACACTCAACGATCGTATTGATCATATAAACATCCGGCCCTACTTGGATTCTAAACTGGTCTCAAATTAAGCTGCTGTCAAAAATTTTAAGAAAAACATAAAAAAAAATTACAGTTCATTTTATTCCTAGCCTAGTTTACTTAAAAGATTTGTAATCCCTAAGTTTCCAACAAGACACCGTTCACGTTTTTTTGCTCTCATCGAACCTGTCCACTACTGCTGACATATTCCGCCCGCTGAGTGGGCGTGCAAAATCGCGACGTATCGAAACCTCGACGAAAGTGAGAAGGCATTTTTTTCGCAAATCGATCAGTTTTTTTACTAACGCGGTGCCAGTGCTGGCCACACCGCGGGAGTCGCTACCGTGCCGCCGATGATTGATTTTGCGATTTTTTGACTTAGGCCATTTTGAAATGGGTCTGTGACATTGCGGTAATAAAATTCTACATTTTTTTATTAACATTCTTATGACATTGACTTGATGCAAAATGTCTTTTTTATTTCATTTCATTTCATTTCATTTATTAATTTGCTAGTCACATGGTTACATATAGGTGTTACAATGAGTTTAATTGATACATTGGACACATGACACCCCGTGGGGGCACTGCAAACATAAAGCAAGAGAGCGCTATCACTTTATACAATTTAAAATGAACAATATAATTCGGCATCAAATATTTCATTATAGGATTAAATTTAATTAAAATTCTATTTTATTTTAGTAGAGCATTAGTAGAGATACATTGACTTGAATGTATATCCACCAACAATTCCCTAGCATAACAGAACAGAGTTGACATCCTTTATGTGTCATTTAAGAATTCAGTGAGGTCATAATATGCTTTATCTATAAGATGTTTTTTTAATTGTCTTACAAATGCTTGGTTATTTTCTAGCCGCTTTATTTTTTTAGGTATATTATTATAAATTTGAATTGACATCCATTGTGGGCCCGACCTAACCAACTGGAGAGCTTTACCTGCTGGCAGTTTTAATTTATGTTCATATCTATTGTTTCTTTTAATACTTGTGTTGACTGTAAAGAGATATATGTGATTTTTGACAAATTTACAAGATTCTAGAATGTATATTGATAGTCAGTATTTTGTTTTGAATAAAATATGGTTTGCATGATGTCATTTGATCTATATTATATATAATTCGTATTAACTTTTTTTGAAGAGTAAATATTACACGTCTATCCGAACTATTGCCCCAAAAGAGAATACCGTACGCGAAGCGGCTGTGAGCGTATGCATAATATGCAGTAAGGGCAGTTCTTGTGTCAGTAACCCTTTTGAGGTTGCACAATGCATATACGAAAGATGATACCTTTTTAGATAGCTTTTCTATATGTGCCTTCCAGCTAAGGCTGCAGTCGATTTCAATACCGAGCAAGGAGGCTGTGTTTTCAATTGATATAATTTCAGAATTTTTATATTTATACTGTATATCTAGAGGTGCTTTTTGGTAGGGTTTAAATTGTATAATCTTTGTCTTTTTTAAGTTTAGCTCTAAATTATGAATATTTAGCCAATTTACAATTTTTTCTATACATTCATCAAGTTGAGATTTTAATTCTATTTTATTATAGCAAGGTAGTAGGATGGAAATATCATCAGCAAATAAGGTGCAGTGGCAATTTAATATTTTTGGAAGGTCATTTACATAGACAAGAAACAAGACGCACCCTAGGACGCTGCCTTGTGGGATAGAATGGCTTACATTTATTTTTTCAGATCTAATATTTCGAAATTCACCTGTTTTAAAATTTGTATGTTCGATTTCTACATATTGTTCCCTTTTTGTAAGATATGACTGAAACCATTTATGTGCTAAGCCCCGAATTCCCATTCCGTATAGCTTATCTAACAAAATTTTGTAATTTACTTTATCGTATGCTTTACTCAGGTCAAGCAGCAGTCCAGCTGCATATTTTTTATTATTTATTGTATCTAATATTTGTTGAACATATTGGTAAATTGCTAGTGTGGTAGATCTATTTTTCCGAAATCCATATTGGTTATTGTCAAGTATCTGATATTTCTCAAAAAAAGAGTATAGTTATATATTTTAAATTTTATTAAGAGCTTTTGCAACTACGGCGTCCTTCCCAGGGTCTTAAACTATCTTCATACAAAATTTCATCTTACTTACTTCCTACAAATAAAGTCACAGTTCTTTATCACTCTAATTTACATTTGTGTGTATAGACTGACCAAGAGAAAATCAAAATTGAAGCATGTTACCAAAACTAGATTGTTGACTTAAATCATCAACAATATAGCCAAATATTTGAGCAAACAAAAAATAAACGTCCATATGTTGGCCCAATAAATTCAGAGTCAACCCTTTATTTACCATCGGGGATCGTTTAGACCCCTATTATAATATTTAATGCTAAACAAACAACGGTCTTTTTGATCAAAATGACTTTATCGAGCTGTTGTCCAGTCATCAGTGATGAGGTAGACGTTTTAAGTTACGGTTTGCGTTTGGATTAGTTTTGATTTGTTACGTCATAAACTTACTAGATTAACGATTGAAAAAATAAGTGTGATTGGATTCCAATTAAAATATTTCGAGAAAGTCTTAAAAATGAGTTTGAAGATAAGTATAACAACACACACAGAACAGTTTTTTTTGAACTAAGCACGGCAAATGACTCAATACCACCTGTGTAAAGCGGAAGAGAAGAGTGACTTAGGCTTAGCCTCCTAACTGCAACTTACTATTAGTGCTTTAGGACTGGCTAAGGTTTTTAGGCGTGGAATATGGCCTTTTGTAACCGGGCTTTCAAGGAGAACTTTATAAGAACTTTGCCTCGCCTCTAAGGATTTCTTATTAACAGGCATCACCTACGGCGGAAGTGTCCCTCTGTCGCTTAGAGTCTCCAGGGTGGTCGAACCATGAAGGGAAGTTACTATTAGTGTAGATGCACCCTGGTAATAATATTTCAATAAAATACCTAAGCATAGGCATATATTATTATTTAAAAAAAAGTACATAAACGTTTGGCTTATAAACAAAATAATTGAAACGACACTGTATTTTACGTTACATTCTGTTATAAGCCGTTATTATTCTACTTGTTATTCTCCTTCTTAGTTTTCCTACTCTACATTATTATTCTGGGTTATTTTAGGTAGGTATTTAGTTTTTTCCTAAAATTATTACTAAATTATCGTACAGCTTTCTCAGGCATGAATCTCGTTAACTTAAACCGAGCCTCAGCTAAATTTAAAATTACAGACTTACCAGGTAACGAAGGGTTAAATGACCGTTCAGTCAACTATACTTAGTTCGCGCTTCGATTTATGGAAATTAACTATTAACTATGTTTAACTCTCGGGACCTTTGAGCTTGATGACTGTTTTTTTTTCTTTTTTTTGCAGTAATAGGATAAACGGTCGGATTAAAGCTCGTTTCCTGGATCATGCTTAATGCGATCTAAATGTTTCTCTGTTACTATAAATTTATTCCGGAAATATTTTTATAAACTGTTTTGAAATATTATACTTTCATATCGTAAAGACAAAAGCTAAAAAAAAAATTTCACCATCTTTTGAAAGTCCGTATTACGCATTGGAAGTACTTCGACACACAGTTTTGTCACTTTGTGAATTCTTATCGTTTAAAAGGGTTTCACTGTCTATTTTTAAAAGTATCTACAACCTACTATTATATTACCTTACCAAGTATACTAAGAATGTTAAAATTATAAAAGTAATATTTTGAGTCAATTTCTCGACTGCAACCGTTCGTAATCACCGATTAACGTCACAAAAACAAACAAAAATCATCAATTACAAATCCTTCCGTTAGTGCAGTCATTTATTTTTTACCGTAACTGCTTTTGACACGAGCGTGCGATCAGGATCAATAGAAAAATCGATCAGGGGTGAAGTAATTATAGATCATTGGTCATTATTTCGTAATTGAAAATTGGTTTTATTTCTTCACTAAAAAGGATTGGGTGGTTTTGTGGAATGCGTGTCTTTGGTCGGAAATTTATAATTCTTTGATAATGATTACGTAGGGGTTTTTGAAATGACATATAATTGTAGACCATAAAAACACTTTCCTAGTACATTTTTAATTTTCACAATGCAGCTCTAAAAAAAATTAACCAGCTTTCTTCGGTTACATTTGTAATAACCAAAATTTTGCGAGCTGTAGGTAATTACAGTTTATTTGATTTAACAAAAGGGTGCATCTGTAAGCAACTTAATTTTTGACTTGCTGTTACCATAAGTAATCTTGACGCTTTTTTGGGTTACAGATAGTCCGAAGTTCAGTTGTCATTTTTTTTTCAGTGAAACAGTGAACGGAAACAAAAAATAGTACTCAAAGAATTGCCTTATTTCTTGCGAGCACACATTTGTAATAATTCTGATAAAGTGGTTTTATACAAGCGATTGACCGATGAGTTGATAATCCCGACGATCACCTATCCAGTTTTCACTTTGAAAATAATCACTTAAAATGGCTAAATGACTGCACTAATTGTTTTATTTGTTTTTGTGACGCAATGGCGGATGATTACGTCTGAAACTGTTTCAAAGTCAAATTTTTTAATGTTTTATCATTCCTTCTACATATGCTAACTATTATTTAGTCAGTTTTGATATCTTTAAAGCCTCTTGAAAGTATCCACAAACTGATAAAAAATATTCTGATTTTGAGAAGATGAAATAACCTTTTTTGTGGATTTTGGTTTTAAAAGAACAGAGTATAATTATTACTAATTATCATTATCATCACCAGCCCATACGTCCCATTGCTGTACCGGCCTTCCTATATGAGAGAAACACATGACGAATTTGGACCACGACGCCTAATGTGGGTTGGTGAGTTAACTCAGTTGCAGTTACAACCGAGACCAATGTCTTAAGAGCGAGATTACAATTTTTTATTGACCCATCCGGAATTGACCATGGCAAAAGCTTCTTTGTTTTCGATATTTATAATAATAATCAAACCACTACGCCATCGAGCTCCTTGTTCGTTTTCTTGATCTCAAACACGTTTTTTTTTAAAACGCAAGCCAACTACGTCTACCTCATCAGTTCATTACTGATGCCTGGACAATGGATCAATTAAAATCCAGCAGATGAAAGCTCTCCTTGAAGGCTAAAGAACTCACCAAGATTCCTGCTTCCTAACGCCCTGGGAGTGCTGGAAAGATTATCAGCAGGCAACAGTAATAGTCGCCTAAAAACCCCTAAAGATTTCAAAGCATTTGCAAATCGAACATCTGGCAATATTCCGATAATTTTGATTTATACTCAATACTCAATCATTTATTGCAACCATAATGTAGTACACACAGCACGACAAGTGTAACAGTTGGACTCGAAAACCGCCTCTATTATAAACGTAGTAAGGGCGGTCTCAAGGTCGAACTGTTACTGTACAGTCAAAGGCATAGCATTATTTCTGCAAACGACAGATTCTGATAACAACCTGCGTGGTCTCGAGAGCCTTGACCATGATATGTATGGACACAAAATGATCTACTCGCCCATTGTCATTCATATGTCAATACAAATTACACGACATCTTTGACATGCATTCATCGTAATGAATAGACAAAACTATAACGAAAATCGCCATTTTGTTACCGATCAGTAATTTTCGAAACCTCAAGCAACATATGGTGGCGGCAGACGCCATTCGTTACCAACTGTTGCGGCGCCCATCCCTCTCTGGAACAGAATGCTGTGGTAAAATAGAAAGAGACAGTAGTACGATTCATTAGTCGGTAGTGCTGTGCTATCATTTGAATGTGGAATCGCAAAAAAGTGTGTACCTATTGTCCGCGTGTGCGAGGACACGTGCGCAGGAAGGGGGGTAGTCTTCGGCGCGAATTTGAACATAATTCGAAACTTTCCGAACAGGATATTGAAACGATAATCGGTTTGTTTTTTCGTGGAAACAACATATGGATTATGAGCTTGAGCTGAGCTAGGGTTGGACCGATTGGGGTGGCCGATAAAATTTTATTTCCTGCCTCCTTTTATCTCGAAAGATGTCTTGCTTCCGTTGAATAATATTTATGTACAATCACGTAGATTAATTGTTGCTTCAATAAGCATTTTGACGTGTATAATAATAATCCCTTGATTTTATTGATCTATTGAGAAAACCTGTATACGTAGAGTTTTCTATACACCCTTATTTACCTTAATTATTCTTGATGCTAACTACATATATAATATTATACAGGATGGTGCCGTCAATACGACAATAAATTAAAACGTAGCCTATATAAGTTTATAGAAAATGGTGTCCCACTTTTAAAAACATCACATTCATTTCATAATTTCAGGAGTCACGCGGGTCATAGACGTAGTGACTACATTCTCTTCGGGCCAACTGCCTAACTCAAAGCCAATATCAATAGTGTTGCTTTGAAAACCATTTATTGCACGAAAGCAACTCAATCGGCTACTTTTTCGCTCCTATCCCGCTGGAGTGATTAAGATAAAATTTGGCATATAGATAGATTACAGCCAAAAATGAGCCATAGATTACAACCAAAAATGAGCCATTCCGCCAACTACAACCGCTGTCATTTTCGTATGAGCGATGAGCAAGAAATGTAGCAAGTGAAAGGGACAAAAAAAATGCAATATGACCAATGATATTATAAACTACTACTTCTTGTTTATTATAATATCATTGAATATGACAGTTTCTTTGCTTATATTCAAGTATAGTCAGTTATTAGTTAGTTATTAATTTTTTATGTCGCTCCGTTCAACATGATATTGAAATGACCAAAATAATTGTGACTGCCGTTTAGGCAAATTATAAAATTTGTAAATAATAGAAGTAGCCGGGCCCGTGAAAAGCCGGACAAAACAAACAACCCTCGATCGGCGCGCGACAAAGGCGCACGCGCCATATGTCGGGGCAGTGAAAGTTACAATGTCGTGCCACGACGATACACATTAGATAGGGTTTTTTAACGAAACTATGAATTTGGGCTTCACATTCATAACTTTTTTTTGTTTCTGTAATACTCACACTGATATTGTATTCTTAAAACGAGTGGCGAACGAGCGTATGGCCCAACTCACAATAAGAGGTTACAGAGTAGCCTAAATAAGACCCTCAGCTAACGTCCACCCTACAATGTCGAAATGTTCTATTTCAACATCCGAAACGAGTATTTTTACAAATACCTACGATTCGGTTAAGTTGGGACAGTGCTTTCAAATATTCTTAATTTTTGATTTTAATGTTAAATTCAATTCAATTTAATAATTAAATGTTTGAAAAATTACTTAGTAATTAAAATGATATAAAACTAGAAAAAAATCAAATCATAAATTAAGAATGTTTGAAAGCACTGCCCCAACATAACCGAATCGTAGGTATTTGTAAAAATACTCGTTTCGGATGTTGAAATGTCGAGTGTTGATGTGTAGAGTCACATGCATAATTGAGTAAGAGCCATTTTTAGCTTTTCATACAAACCAAAAACACCTTTAAATTCATTATTATTAGACTTTTCAAAAAATCCTCTGTTAAATAATTAGACTACACTATCTTATGCATGTCAAGTTTTGTTAGAATCGGTTGGCTATTTCCCAATATTTTCGACTTAAAATTTGTATCAAAAAACATTAACCTGTGCTTGTTAAAGTTCATTTTGCAACTACAAATTAACTGATCTTGTTCTGCGTATACAATAAAATGTTTATTTACACAATATTCAACACAGAAAAATACTTTTATCATCTTTTCAATTGGCGTCTCACAAAAAATGTTGGCGAAAAAAGTTCTTATTGTTACGTCGCACTGTATATCACTTTAACTGGCGCCTGGAGGGGCAGAGCCCTAGTACTCCGCCCTTGCGCTTTGTGCCCTCACTTGTGTGGCCTCGGACCTTGTTTATTTTGAAGATGTAAACAGCGTATACATTTCAAACAGTTTTGTATCGTTTTATGACGTTATAAGTTGAATTTTATTTCTAGAATAAATTGAAAGGAATTGTATTTAGAGTACCTAATCTATTGTGGTTTATTAAAATGTTAGGGATTGTTAATTTATTCTTTATCATTAATGTTTTTAGACTTACTTTAGGTAGTATTTTTTATGTCAAATATACCTAGTTGTCAAAATTTTGTAGGAATTAAGAATTAAGGAATTAAGAACTTTTATTTTGTGAACTCTGGCAAGAGACACTTCGGGCTTACATCAAGCTAGGTAACTGAAATTAAATGTATAATGGTTAAATAACACCATTTATTATTTTTAAAACTGTTTTTATGTATTTAAATACATTTTCTTATTGGACCTACTTCTAGGAGTTCTTATTTCATAAAAAAAATACATAAATGAAATTTATTGGAGTCAAAATCAATAACCTATATATTTAAATAGACTACAACTAATTTATTATAAATCGTCATAATTTAACCCTACTACCGCGGCACCGCTTCGATGATTTTCTAAAAATAAAGCGGCCTTAGAATTAGCAAATAATAAAATTAACAAAACTTAGTTTCATGTCAACAAAGATAAGTTGCGTGAGCACTATTTATACCATTTAAAAAAACGTTAGCTCTGTAAATCTTCCCATCTCTGCTTCTATCAGCACAATGAGACACTAACTCACTACAACCATTTAGATACTGTGATAGCGACATATTTTATTGTTTAGGAAACAAATAAATTTCTCGTCTTTTTTCGCCCGGCTCCGGACACTAATTTGTTTTAATAACCCATAAAAATTTAGCAAAAAACGCGATCGGTTCCGCTTTTTTAATGTCGCTAAATGCTTATGCGTTTTAGGCTGCAGGCATTGGCACGGTTAATTTTGTTTTCCAATATTAATTGGATTTTTTGACTATATTACAGTATTACAGAAAAAAATATAGTAATTTAACCCGTCAAGCATCAGATTCCAGGCACAATTGATTTTTTGTCATAGCCCTCCGGTGGGATAGCGCCGCTTGAGGGTGCTGACATAATACAGTCGACCACAGAAGTAGCTGAACACTTTAGTACCATGTCACACCGATCTTGTGCGCGTACTTTATAGTTGCTACCGTACTATATTGACGCTAGAGTCGTTGTGACATGGTACTAAAGTGTTTAGCTACTTCAGTTGTTTTTTCAGTGGAAGAATACCAATTCTTTAGAAAGTATTGTAAGATATTATTATATTAGCTTAAAACTTTATGATTTACTCCCTTTTTTATTAAATGGGTCGGTCTTGATCTACTCTTGCTTCGAGAGAAGTTAAGAGGGTATCAACGATGTGGGGGTTTTTAATAAAAAAAACTGATGTTTGGAACGTCCTCGGACTTAGTTAAGTGTTAATTTTATTTTTATTACAGAGAACATGCTGCGTTTAATTTCTCTAACTTACTAATAATTCGCTAAGTATTTACTTATATTATTATTTCGTTTATAGAGCTTGATAACATTAAAAGCTCAATTTTAAAACTATTAAGATGCTATCTAGCTTTTCTAAAGAAAACCATCGGCTCTACAAAGCATTGCATTGGTCTGTCGCCAACATGACAACAATAACTTTACATTCTAATGTGTTAATTCTTTCTAGATATTGAGACTTCTGCTTCTAAAAAAACTTTAAACTCTCCATTAGTACTGTAAATGCAACTCTATCGTTAAAAGTATAAGTATGGTTTTCGATAACCCTAGCTCTACATTGTATTTAGGTGTAATATTAATTAAAAATAGACTCTATGTTGTGTCACATTGTGAAGAAATTCCTTTGTACATGTCGCATAAGGGTTGTCACGATATTTTGTAATACAAAGCAGAAGCGTTGACCATTTTGTCGAGCGTTTATCGACGCGTGGACACAATAAATCCAATTTTATTGCCTTCGTGAATGGAAATAATGAACCTTTGGCCACTCTTTTAAGTGTTTAATTTGACACTGATAAGTTTTTTTCACAGTTTGTCATCCTGAGCTATGCTTTTTGTTAAAGACATTTTTTTATTACAGAAGAAAATTAAGAACACAATTAGACGTCACTTACGAATTTTTTGATCCATGGTATCCCTGCTCCCTGGTATTGATAATAACATACATAATATGGCTAGATCTAAGTATTGTAAATAGGAATCGGGAATAGGCCTAGCCGCTGAATAGGGACGTTGACTGTATTCAAATCAAAAGCCGCCTATAGGTGCCTTCTTACGCCTTTTTTTGAAGGATCTTTGTTATAGGACGAAGGAGAGCGCTGGTCAAAATATTCACGTTTTAAAAGTACCTATCACAAAGAATCTAGTAACTTATTATTTTTTGCGTGATATTGAGGTGAAGACAGATCCCAAATTGGCGACTCCGAGGACCTTCACGCGTGTTCCTTGGTAGGAAGGGGAAAGGTAGGATAAGGTTAAAAAGCTTTTCAGAGGACTCACCGTGATATAGCCGATAGAAGGCGCTAAGCGACGTAATGTTTCAGCGCAGTAGATGCTCAAGGCTGTCCGTGACCTCTACGTCGCCAATGATATGGACAGCACGACACTGCAGGCTGTCCAGTGCATCAAGGAGTTAGCAGAGCCATACTACAAGTGTGCGAAAAATATTTCGCCTAAAACCGGACCTAAGTTAAAATGAACCATGTTTTACTGCTGAACTTACCCAATATCTATAGGTACAGGTCCCAGCAAAGATCTTGAGAAATTTTACATATTTTTTTTTATACAACTAGATGACAAACAAGCTGACGGCCCACCTGGTGGTAAGCAGTTACCGCCGCCTATAGACACCTGCAATAACAAGGAAAAGCACTTGATATTGCAGGTGCGTTGTCATCCTGTGGCCTAAGATGAAATGCCGTCCATGCCCAGTAATTACACTGGCTACCTTTACATATTAAAAAACCTGCGCAGTAAAAGATTTTGTACTAAATATTGCAACTGCGCATGTTTTTTATCTTTGCTGGGACCTGTTATAATAACAAACGCTTCCCAACTATGATTTTCGTATTCACATTCCCACAATATCGAACATAGATTGACAGAAACATTAACATAAATACTTCGAAATCACTCAAAAAAGATGGCGGTCTCCCACGCACTCGAGACACCTTAAAAAAACACAATAGAAACCACAGCATCGAAGGACGATTAGCTGTATTGAACTAAATACAATTTTAATTATAGGCTTTCTTACAACCATCCATTATTTAGTTGCAAAACATCAAAATACGCATTTTTTTCTTCACGCAAAATATATTATATTAAATGGCACTGCGTAAGGGCGGGAACCACCCGCGATCCTTAAGATTTATTTCAATTTTAAATCTTGCTTAATGGTTAGCTTTTATATAATTATAGGTATTAAATGTTGAGTAATTAAGTTGCACGATCAAGGTTTAGATTCTTGAAATAGTTACGTTGATCGTAAAGCAAAAAGTTACCTTTTAAGTTAAAAGTAAATATTTCATTGAAATAAGATTATGTTGATTGTTAGTGACTCTCCCAAATACAGCCTTAAAGAGCAAGTGTGCACAAAAGCACTTTAAAACTCTTTTGTAATATGTAGTTTAAATTTTATAAATATTTTGTCTTTTGTTTTTAATGTCAAACATGTCATGTTTTCTTCTATAATATTATATTCACATTAATATTAATGATATATGTATGTACGATAATTATATTACTAACTACACGGTCCACGGTTTTTTACTGCTAAACTATTAAATAATACTAAAAATAGTAAAATCCACGCAGAGTTGACCAAAGCAAGTAAAAACAGCTTCAAGGCAGAATAGCATAAAATACCGAAACTAAAACACTCCGAATCCTTCCTAGGAGAGACGGTAAGAGGATGGCGTAAATACATATATGAAAACGGTAAAACACAAGCAAGCTTCTTTATTGAAGTGCTTACAATTCATTTTTCCAGTAAGCACATATATGCTACACACCATGCAATACTCTCAACACAACTTTGCCGAGCATGTGGTGAGTGCCAGGTATCAATGGCGCATCCTCGTGTCAGTATGATAAAGTGGCTATAACCAGAATGAATTTTCTGGCAGTGGCATATCCAAGGCCAGAAAACAACAGACTCTTTCAGCCCAGAGATATAGTAAGGCACAAATCATCGGTTTAAATAGACACAGGAAGAGTAAAAATCAGGGAAAGCATAAAAGATCGCTATAGGTCGACATGACTGTGACCTGTTCATCGCCATCGTTTCAGCTGACGTCTACTGATGAACAAAGGTCTCATCTAAAGATTTCAATGAAAATCGGTCATTTCGTTCATAGTTAAGCAAACTAATGTCTATATGACCATGCCACCACAAGGCACATGCAATTGTGTTCCTTCCTTCCTATAACATGGATTCCTTCGAAAGCGACGTTTATGGGCCGGCAAGGTGGAGGCGGCTAGAGTAGTGACTAGATTGCACTAACTGTCTCCGCATATGAACTCTTCTTACCGCTACACATCAGGTGGTATTGAGACATTTGCTGTGCTTTGTATGAAAAAGTTAAAAAAAAGGCGAGGCGTATTCTCAAATTATTACCTTGGTCGTATAACGAATGATAACATTGAATAAGCCTTTTTTTTTTTTTTTTTTTTTTTTTCGGGGAGAAATCCGACTACAGACCTACCCGCCGCTGGCTAAGCGACGGGCGTGTGTGGGGGTCGCCCAGCGCTTACAAGGCACTGGGAATACCCACTAAAACTCCCCGGTAACTCCACTGCCCTTCGCGGGGGTGGCATGGGCTCTGCCAAAGCAATTTCACCAACCCACCCCCAGGCAACCCGGCCTTACGGCCAGGTTTTGCGCCAATGGAGATTACCCAGAGTCACTTGGGTAATCCCAGACGTGGCGGCCTGTGCAGTGCATGCGTGGGGGCCACCCACGCACGCGGCCGCGCCTAGGGCGCAGGAAGACGAGCGATCACCGCCCGCCTCCTCACGCCCACCCGCCTACGCCGGATAGGGGCGGCCAGAGGATCCACTTCCCGCTCCCTCTCCGCTGCCTCCTTCTGCGTCAGCACAGTCTCGCAGAAAGAGGCCACAGCCTCCCATACCCTCTCGCTACCAACCATGGCTCTTACCATGGTTGACAGGGAGAGGTGACCGCCACCGAGCGCCGCTCGAAGTTCGCGGCGCTCATGTCGCCAGGCCGGGCACTCCATAAGGGTATGCTCGGCTGTATCGTCGGGGGAGTCGCAGTGGTGACACCGCGGCGTCTCCTCCCGACGGGCAATACGGTGCAGGTAGTGACCGAAGCAACCATGTCCGGTCAGTACCTGCACCATGCGGAAGGTGAGGCTGCCTTGCCGGCGCCCAACCCACTCCTCCAACACCGGACGGATCGCTTCGATCGTCCGGTGGCCGGCTGCCGGGGTGGTGAGTGCCTCGCCCCATTGGCGTAGAGCCTCCCTCTGCGCCAGGGTGCGGATTCGCCTGACTTCGTGGAGGTCGGGTCGCTCCCTCCGTTCTCTAGCCGCGACTCGGTGTTGATGCATCCTGGCGAAAACAAGTGCATCAACCTCCCACGGGAGCGTGCCTGCTAAAACGCAGGCAGCTCCGTGACTGACCGTGCGGTAAGCCCGCACAGCCCGAGTCGCGATGACCCTCTGCGGCTGCCGCAAGAGGGCCCGTGTGCGGAGGGAGAGGCTCTCCGCCCACACCGGTGCTCCGTACAGTGCCATCGACCTAATCACCCCGTGATAAAGCCGACGGCACGACGAGCTGGGTCCCCCCACATTTGGGAGAAGTCGTCCAAGTGCTGCTGCCGTGGCACAGAGCCGAGGAGCGAGGAGCTTGAAGTGCTCCTGGAAGCTCCACCGAGAGTCCAGGACCAGGCCGAGGTACTTGAAGTGTCCCTCGACGGGGATATGAACCCTCTCCACTTGGACCTCTAGCCCCGGTGGGGGTCTGCGTCTCGGGGCGTGGAAAAACATGGCTCTCGTTTTACTGAGAGCCACCTCCAGCCCTAGGAGGTGGATGCGCCGGACGACCATGGTAGTGCCGACCGACGCAAGGTGGACCGCTTCCTCCCATTCACGCGCTCCTGCTACGACCAGCGTGTCGTCCGCGAAACAGACGACGTCCATCCGCGGCGAGAGCTCGCCGCGCAGGACCCAGTTATACCCCAGGTTCCACAGTAAGGGGCCTAATACAGACCCCTGGGGCACACCTGCCGCCATCGTCCAAGACTGCACGTGGCCCTCCGCGCCCTCGTAGAGGACCTGTCTGCCGCGAAGGTAGTCCAATACGAGGACGCGCAGGTAGAGTGGCACTCGGTGGAACTTGAGTGCCTCCTCTATGCACTCGTGGGGGAGGCTATTGAACGCGTTCGCGATGTCAAGAGACACCGCGATCACAGCCTCCCCTCGTGCTGTGGCCGCCTCAGTCCACCTTTTAAGGCAAACCACCGCGTCCATCGTAGACCGTCCAGTGCGGAAGCCGAACTGACAATCTTCCAGGTCCGGCCCCCTGCTTTCAAGGTGCTCGATGATCCGGGAAGCGAGAATTTTCTCGAAAAATTTCCCGGACTCATCGAGCAGCACCACCGGCCTGTAGCCTGACGGCGAGTCGGCGGGACGGCCCTCCTTTCTGAGGAGGCATAGCCTCCCCACCTTCCATCTCATGGGGAAGCGACCCGACGCGATACATGTATCGAGCAGCGCGCGATAACGCTCCTCCAGGGGGCCGAGAGCGATCCCCACCACCTTTGATGGGGCGCCGTCTGGCCCCGGTGCTTTATTTTTGCACCGGAGCCTGTCCCTCCCCATGTCGAACTCAATGTCAGACACGGGGGGACCATCAATCCACACCTCTAATGCGGAGTCAGAGGGGGACATCCTGGGGGGCACGAATGGTCCGGGGTTTGGAAACAAAGACCCCAGCACCCTTCGCATGAGCCCCGGTTCCATACAGGATGTGGCGGGGGCGGCGTTGGCGAATTTCCCACGTACGACCCTGTATGGTTTCCCCCAGGGATCGTCGTCCAGGAGCGCGATGAACCGCTCCTGGGCGTCGACCTTAGCCCTACAGATGGCCGTCCTCAGGGCCTTTTGGGCCTCTCTATATACTTGGTGACATTCTTCCTCGTCGCCGGCGGTAGCTGAGGCGCGCCTTCTACACCTATGGTAGGCGCGCCTGGCCGCCATACTGGTGGTGCGCAGGGTAGATATCTCCCGTGTCCACCAGTAAACCTGCCCCCTGCGGGAGCGGCCCCGTATCCTTGGCATGGCAGCGCTGCAGACCGCCTCTACGTCACCCGCAAAATTCTCCGCCATGCCATTGGCATCCCCAGCACTGGTGTCAGGCCCAACATACCAAGCCCGCACCATCGCCGCCTCCTCCGCTAGCTCCCTATCGAGCTTGGCAAGGGCCCACCGAGGAAAATTAGTAGCCCTTGCCGAGGGGCCCAGATGTATAGTGGGCCCTGGGGATGCCGTAGAGACCTCATAACGGATATAAAGATGATCCGATAGGGTCTCCACCTCTTCCATCACCCGCCAATCCCTTATTTGGGACGCAAGCGATGAGGTGGCAAAAGACACGTCGACCCTTGACGTACCTTGCCACCGGACACAGGTCGGGATGGTGCCCCGGTTGAGGACTTGGAGCCCCAGGGACAAAACCCAGAGCTCCAAGATACCACCACGAGCGGTGGTGCTCGGGGACCCCCACGCACGAGACTTTGCGTTCAGGTCGCCCGCCAACAATACCGGGAGAGGAGCAGCTCGCCGCACCACTGTCTCAACCGCAGCCAGAAACCACTCGAATTCGGCTCTGCCGCGGTTTGGGGAGAAGTAGGTGGAGATAACTACTACTCCTCCCCATTGCACCGCCACATATCCTGGCCCTCTATCCACAGGGACTAGGGGCGGAGCATCGCTAGATGCTGGCCCTACTACGGCGGCAGAGCCGTCAGTCGCCCCAACCCACCGGGGGGAGGGGGGGACGAAATACGGCTCCGACACAATCGCAACGTCTATATTCCACTCCGCCATCGTCTGACAGAAAAGATCTTGTGCCGCAGCGCAGTGGTTTAAATTTCCCTGTAGAATGTTGCCGATGGACCTACTAGGCATTGTTGGTTTCCATCGGCACTACAGGGGTGGCGCGAGGCGCTGCTGCTCGGGCGGGTTCCGAATTCGGGGTGACGGGACGGCCTTTGACTGGGGGCGGATTACATCTCGCCCCCGTCATCCGGTGCTCCGAGGGAAGTCCCCGATCTGCACATACGATGCACCTGGGTACGATAGCGTGACATTCCACGGACTTATGTCCCTCCGCACCGCAGCGGTAGCACAATCTACTGCGATCCTTTTTGGAGGGACACCGCTGCGATGTGTGTCCGACTTCGCAGCACCGGTGGCACCGCATGGGGCGCTGCTGGAGTACTTTGATCGAAACCGAGCTCCACCCCACGCAGAGGCGTCCAGCCTCCACTAGCCGGCCTACCACTTCCACGGGGAGGGAAGCCATTGCTGACCCCACGCCCCTGATGCCATTTGAAATAGCGCCAAGCTTTATGGCATCCAGAGAGCAGCCTGCCTTTTCTGCCAGGGCCGCCCTAAGCTCGTCAGCTGACACCGAGTCATCTAAGCCATTGACGCGGATGTCAACCATTTTTGTGGGGCGCACCACTCTCGCTGCATCGCCCAGAGCTTCCCCAACCTTAGCGGCGAAGGCATCAGCCTGGGCTGCGGAGGTTGCTTTGGGGAGCTCGAACAGGCGAGCCCCCGTCATCGTCCGCCTGAATTTCGGGGGACCTACAATTCCCAAGGCGTCCAAGCTGACCGCCGCCTTGGCCTTGGAGATGGCCTCCTTGTAGGTGGCCCCCTCAGCCACTGCCTCAGGTTTGAGGGTGACTACCACTGCCAAAGTTTTAGGGGCCTTGGGAGGCCTTGCCACCTTTGTAGCCGGCTTGCACTGAGCCTTATTTGAGACTCCTTGCACCGGCTTTACCGGGACTGAAGCCTTCTGATTCTTCTTACCTACGGTGGTCCAGCCCCCCTCGTCTATCACCACTGGCTGCTCCTGGCACGAGGGCCCTGCGATCTGCTCTTGCGCTCGAACAGTCAAGGCCTTGGTTGGCGCGGCCTTAGCCTTCTTCACCCTCGCTGCTTTCGGCATATTCGCTGGGGGGGTGAGGGTAGTTGGTGCCAGTGTGGTGGCCCGGAGAGCTGCAGGGGCACGGGCCTCACGCTGGTCAGTCGCTAGTGGTGGCCGGTGGGATTGGGTGGGCAGCAGTCTGCCGTCTACCTCCAGACCCTCCAGTCTAGCCCCGACTACTGCCCCTACGTGGGACATCAGCTCCCTTTGGAGCTGGCTAATAGCATCCAGAAACTCGGACCTAGTCATTGCACCACTTGGGTCGCGGGCTTGCTCGACCGAACTCATCGGCTCAACTTGCTCCGGCTGCGGCTCCGGCTCAGGGCTCACCACTACAGCCACCGGGCTCCTGCTCTTTTTCTCGCCTCGAGGGCTTGAACGCTCGGAGAACGCCCGCCTCAAGGCCGCCGCCTCTTCCATCACAGCGGACAATTGCCCTTTCAGGCGCTTGTTGTCCGCCTGCAGCCTCCGCATCTCTGCAGAGGAGCCCCGATTGGCTAGTGTCCGCACCGCCGCCAGCATTGCCTGTGAGGCCTCATCAATTTCCCTTATGCAGGCCCCTTTTAGGTTTTTGGATTTCCGGGTGACCTGATAGATGAGGCCCGCCCCGTTCTCCGCCCTCTTTAGGAGATCATCCACTGTCGTTTCAGGGGACCCCTTTTGAACAGTCCTAGCCCCGAACTCGGGCTCCGCTTCGGTTAAGGTCGACTCAGAGTCCGAGTCCAGACCACCCTCCCTTAACACCCTGTGAGCTTCAGAGAGGCCCGTATGATGGTAGGCCCCCCTTCCGCCCCGCGACCGTGCGACCTTTGGCGCTAATCGCCCTGGACGTAGCACCTCTTTGTCGGACTCGTCATCCGACGATACTCCTACAAAAAACTTTCCCCCGAGGGGCCGTTTTCTCGACGAGGACCTCGAGTCACCACTGAGGGTCTCCTCATCTGGGTGCCGGTCAGAACGGCTTTCCCTCCTTAGTCCAGCCTGACAAACAGCTTCTTTATAAGTTGCAATGGAGGAAGCCTCCTTTACCTCGCCATCAACTACCTCGACATCCGACTGTCCCTCTGACTCCATGGACCAGTTGCATGCCTTGGCTACCTCCGAGTACGTCGGTGAGACCGAGCCTACACAGGACGGAACCAAAACTGGCTCATCCGGTTGGCCCTGAGAAGAGCCTTTTGGTTGGCCCTGAGAAGGGCCTTTTGATAATCGCGTTGAGCGTCGTACGGTAGACATATCGAGCACTTGACAACAATATAAACAATCCAAGCAGAGGATCAGCCTGACTGGACACCTGCGTTACCGGGTCCAGATCAGTTTCCAGGGGGTACCACGGGGAGGTTCTCTGCATACACCCCCCAACATTGAATAAGCCTAGATTAAAATTACCAAAACTTTTCCTGTGTTTTTTAACTAAAATTAATTTTATTTGAACAGTGTAATAAATATTTGAAAGATACTTCGAAAACTATTTAAACTAGAAAAAATGGTACGGGAGCTGAATTAGGGTGACTGCTCTAGCCATCTGAGGGTACCAAAGACTTATTACTTTTTTACTTTATCTGTATTTGTGTTTTATACCAGCAAATCGTTGAGTGAAACAAAACAATGCGTATTAAATACTTCACATCCACAAACCATTACACGCGTTAACCGTGTTACTGCTCCGTGGTCGGAATGACCACTCGATACGATATAGTCATAAATTGACCGCGCCACGCCCGGGGCACAGCACGATGGGTGTGATTTTTTGCCACCGGTCGCGATGGTAAATTTATGATTTCATTTGAGAGCGCGAGTGTGGCAAAAACTTAATCGATTGGGTCAAGCGGACCCTTTGAGTTTGGAGGGTTGACAGGACAGCGGAGTGGAGTGGAATGTCGTTGAAGTGTCTAAAAACAGTATAATATTAATAATATTTAGTGGGTATCAAAATGTCGTGTGACAGAGCATTATTTGTCGTCTCTTACTTAAGATATAACTCTCTAAAATACTGGTAATACTCCTGGGGGTCTATAATATGACATTAAATAGCCAAAATATGTCTGGAATACGCAGCTTCACAGGTTGATGTTTAAATCACTATTATATTTGGTATTGTTGTCATCATGATCATTTCTGCAAAAAGACGTCCACAGCTGGAAGAAGGACCGTTTTATTGTTTAAGGTTTAATAGTTATTCACGTTTGATTAACCGACTTCAAAAACTAGGAGGTTCTATGCGTAATCGGTGTCTACAAGACTACTGATCCGATTTACGTGATTCTTTTTTTGCTCGATGCGAAATAGTTGCCATTTGGTCCCATAAATTTTTTTTCAAAATCTGTTGGGTATTTTGGTTTTTATATGAAAAAAAAAACTGAAATCATTAAGTCGTCTACTTATGCGAAATTGGCGGATTTTTGCTTTCATGTGACTTTCTAGTGAATCTATACGAAAGTAGAAAACAATATAAAATGACGGTCACCCATTTAGCTTCGACCTTAGAAAGTTATCACTAAAATTTGTGAAAAAAAAAATAAACAAAAATTAAAACCAACTTCAAAAAACTGAAAAGGATAAAATAATTAAATTTAAGTAGGTACTCATCCCCTAGCAACTCTTATTTTATTTGAACTATGGCATCCTTAAATATTACTAGCATGATACATCTCTATTACAATAACAATAAATCCCCAAGCAGAAAATTTTTTGGTATTACAATTGGGTTTCTGTTACCAACAACTGCCTCCAAACCGTGATCAAACCAGCTTCAGGAAGATCCGTGTTCCTGAACAAAGTGCAGCGATATTACACTGTCCAATTATGTTTGCTGTACAAAAATGAATCAGACCTTGCATGGAATTTTGCTCTACAATCTGCAGCGTCAGTGCTGTCTGGACCATTTTGCTGATGAGAGAGAGATCTCAAATAGTTTGGAAATGTAGATCACATTTCCACCTATTTCGACGCTTAACACCTTCTATCAGCAGCACATATCTACTTGCGTCCTCTGAAAAGCTTTCAATGACATTGGTTCAGAGCTCCCCTTTCTGTAGAGACGGATATGACGTATCTTATCAAAAATCATTTTTTAATAAGACAACACTAAGTGGTGCCGTACGGAGGGTCATCTGGGTAGGTACCACCGCCGTTCTTATTTCAGCCGTGACACAGTTCGCTGTGGTTCAGATTGAAGGGAAAGGTAGCCAGTGTAATTACTGGGCATGAACGGCATTTCATCTTAGGCCTCAGGATGACAACGCACCTGCAATATCAAGTGATTTTTCCTTGTTATTGCAGGTCTCTATAGGCGGCGGTAACCGCTTACGGGAGAAACACAAGCGTATGGTGACCCTCCTGCTGGTATATTTTAGTGGTTACCGTAGATTTTAGACGCTCGTAGCACCTTGGCCTTTACTCACATTGCGCACTTACCCCAGGAACACAATAATACAACGAAAAAAAAGAAGTAGTGTTATTTATATCCTGTCTTAAAAAAATACATAAATGCTATTGAAAATATTCAAAGAAAACTCACACGTTTTTATACAAAAAATATATGTTATCCCATCATGAGTATGAACAGCGTTGTAAGCTGCCACTTCGTACGCGGAGGAACATCACTGATATTAGCTGTCTTTTAAAAATTGCACAAGGCAAGATTGATTGTCCTGAGCTCCTCAGTAACATTAAAATTATAGTCCCTAATAAAAACAAAACTTTACGGAAAAGAAGTCATGTTCTATACATTCCCTTCGGTCGCACCAATTACAGATGTAATAGCTTTGTTCTCTGGTCACGTAAATTCTTTAATAATAAGGTCAGAGAAAACGATCGCCTAGATTTATTTCAGTGTAGTGTAAAGCAAATGAGGAAGTTATTTTCAATATTTTTCATCTTACTGAAAAATATTGAATGTAGGTATTTTTCTACATACTATACTACACAGATTAACGCTATGGAAGCTTGTTATTAGCTTATAGTAAACCATTGTTTAAAATAAAATAAATAAAATAAAATAAAATAAATTCGAAAAAAAATAGTCTAACAAACCAACTGTCAATTTGTGTCGGTTTATCCCTTTCACTAGCTATCTTTCTTGATCATCACTCATACAAAAATCACAGAAAATAGAGAAACTTTAAAACTAGTAAGTATCTGTCAGATAATTTTTGATAAGTTTAAAAGTCGTCAGAGCGTGGTAAAGTAAAGCTCTAAGGCCGGCTCTAAGTAGATCAACAACGTCAAAATACCTATAATTTACTAACAAGCCGTATAATAGCAACACCACCAAAACAGGAAGTCCTAATGAATAAAATGCTAACATTAAATGTATAATTTGTGCAAAATCATACGAGATTAAATTCTATTAGTGGATTCGGACCTCGTTACAGAAAAAAACTGCAGGGTTGTCATCAAACTGCAATCAGGCGATGGCTGGCTTTTGAAGGAATTCACAAATTAAGTAGGTAATAGACACTGGACCCGCTTCGTTTATTCCTATCCTCCACCGCTAATTCAGCTGCACTGGTGGACGGTGACACTTTAAAAAAAATGTGCAGACGTCTATCGTCACGGCTTTTAAATTATTCTCGTTCACCACCTCTATGGACAGTGCCACGAATTTCAGTATTAAATTTCCGTTGACAAGGGAGGTAATGTCTAGCGAGTGAAGAATATAGAATTATCCGCGCGTGAATCATGGTTCACGGTACGAAATGGTTTGTATATTTGTTATACGGAAATGGAGATTTTTGTAAAAATTTAACCCTACCAAATTGTTCTTCACTCTATACATAATATATAAGTATTCTTTATTGCACTTTATACATTACATGGTAAATTTTAAATGTACTGTTTGTGAGCAAGGGTGAATAATGTTCAGTGAAGAAAGAAAGGATAACAAATATACTAAACATTAAAAAACAATGGAGTTAAACTGGACTCAAAATTCAATTTCGCGATTTTTCTAACAACTAATTTGCTAACAAGTTCTGCGATGGTACTAACAAGATTACGCCTTAAAATATTCACGAATGAATGTACAGAGGACATCACATCAAGTGTAACAGTTGCACTACGAAAGCCGCCTTTTTATCAAATGTTATAAGGGTGGTCTCAACGTCAAACTGTTACGCTTGATGTGCTGTAGATTGTACTACTATACTGTTTTCATTTCGTTGGTCTGATCTAATAGAAAGTGATGCAAATATCTTTTAGTTTCTTCACTGTGAATTGTAACTCACCAAGGTTATCTGTGCAAATATTTCATTCTACATTTTTTTCCAAATCAACCCCGAACAAGTGTTATATTCTCTTTGCCCCGAACTGCGTAATTGAATTAGAATCAAAGTGGCAGGCAGAGGAGCCGCCAAGTTGCAAATTATACGTTGTACCGTCTAACATTATACGCGACCACTAATTCTGTGGTAACTATCACAGGTGACCACAATCCGACTATTTTGTCATTTGTGAATTAGATGCTGATGGCGACTAAGTGATTTTTTTTCTTTATTAAAGTTGCGAGAAAAAATTAGGGGAAAATTTGGATTGATGGGTATTTTTTTCGCCCGAAGTGACAAGCGTATGTTCTTTCGAGATTTAGATGCATCGATGTAATAAGCGATCGAGCTCATGACTTGTCGATCTCGTGAAGCATCGAGCAAGGGTATTCGCGTTTTTGTTATTCGATCTAACAACATTCGATTTCGAGTTGGTAACCCGTCTTGACCAAAGGTAACTAATGCATAGAAATTCTTAGCTGCTTGGGCATGAGCGCAAAATGTTCAAGACACTGCCAATTGTCTGGCTACCATTTTGGCTAATTTTGTTAGCTGTGTGAGAAGTAGGCATACAGCCCGCCCGATGGTGTGCGTTACCGTAGCCTATGGTCGCTTGCTCGACATTTATCACTGTAATGCAACAGTTCTCAGGCTCGCTTCTTGACTAAAGCGCTCACAGAGCACTTCGCCACCAACCATATGCTTCAAAAATGCAACTCTCTCCTACACAACTTTGTCGGGCATGTGGTGAAGGCCCGGAATCAATGGAACATCTTTTATGTCAATGTGATGCCTTGGCTGGGACCAGAGTGGGTCTTTTGGAAGTGGCATATCCAAAGCCAGAAGGCAATAGGCTCTTTCACCCCAGTAGTATAGTAAAGCTTATGGTAGCAATATTCGGGATACAGGAAAACTAAATGCCGGGGAGGCACAAAAGATCCCGAAGGGTCGAAGAGCATCGTAATAAGTAATAATAACATCGTAATAAAGTTATAATTATAAGATAAGATAACGCAACAGTTCAATCGGTGTTTTTTATTCTGCCGTAACGCATCGATACTTCTTTCTTAGGTTGAGGTGTCCAAAATTAAAAACTGTGAACTCACTAAGCTAACCTATATAGTTTCTTGCAATATTGTTCCCTATTAACCAACCGAAGTTGAACCAACCGAGAGCGTTTCGTTAGCGTTCCGCTATTAGTCTATTTATTTACCTCTGTGGCGTTCCGGCTTTTTATGCAATGTTAGTGGAATACCTTTTTGTATAACAACCACATTAGTAACGATACCGAAGCGCTGCCGATCCGTAAATATAAGAAAATAAATAGCAGAATCGTTCCATTTTGCCGAAAGAGTAGTGCCCTGAAGAGAGGAAAGAGGTAAGAACAGCGACATTTTGGCTGTAAACGCGCACACCTGTTTTCTTAGTATTGAACTAAACAAGGTTATTAGATCCCCATTCAGATAAAAAATTCACTTCAACACCTTGTTGAGCTTATTAGTTAGATTTCATTCTCTCCATCTCGATTTTAACTCTCCCAGCATCTTGGAGACCATAATATCCAATTCACCAAGCACTGTTACTGTCGTCAGCAAACCAGTACCTAGATGTATTCTAAATCGTAAGTGTCTACCATTACAAAAAAACGTGTGCCGTTATATGAAGCTACCATGAGGTTTGTTTCGATTCTGAAGCTTTTATTTAAACCAAACAACACAACATTATAGAACATCAAGAAGAACATCATTAAAGTAAACAAGAAAAAGAAAAGGGGTTTCCTAATAAACATTTAATAAGCTCTTTTAATAAGCTTTAATAAGCTCAGTCAAATGAGAAGAGTCAGTGAGGGGGTAGGAAGAGACAAATAAATATCGGTTAAAGTCATCTAAGCCTAGGAAATGGCTAGTGTAAACGGACAATAGTGTCACAAACAAAACCGTTCTAATTTTAGTCCAAAGCTTTAGAAAACGGTGGGTTTACTGATCATAAAAACCTCATAAGATGGTAGTCACCGGAGGCTACTAAGGGATAGAGTTGTTGAAACACACGGTGTGCCGTTATTCGCTTTAGCTCTCCATTAATATGTATTTAATGTGCGAACAAAATTTACGCTAATAGCCTATTTTAAAGCAGAACTAATGGTTTAATGTGTTTTATTGGAATAGGAGGCAGTTTTCGATTCCAACTCAAAGCTTAAATTTAAAATAATGTTGCTTATGGAGCTTTCTAACTTGAAGCTTTTTTTATTCAAATAGCCCCCTTATTCTCAACTATCGGATCACGGTTTTGTATTCGAAAAGTCACATCCCGTCTCACTCGCACACACCACGATATCGGAATAATAGGTTTCGATTACGGAAACAAACTTTCACCATGCTCGATCTTGGAATGGGTCAATCCCACCCCATGGTCCTGCCTGCCTTGCGGCATACGGACCGAATCACGGGAGAGCGCGAGGGTACTTGCATGTGCTCTTTCCCCTGCAACGCTGATTCTTGACTCCCTACAAATTTTTATCCGTCCCTTCTGTTGCCAACTCTCTCCCTTCTGGGGCGTGACACCACAAAAACGAACTTCGCGTCGGGCTGCTCACGTGGTCACATACTGAAGCTGGATGGTGTGCCAGGAGTGACCGCTGCTAATAAGGTCCCGGTGATACACTGGTCCAGGCTCCGCTCTCTGCAGACGATCAAACATCTCTCTTCTGGCGTCCTCGTACAGCACACATTCCCAGAGTGCGTGGTCGCGGCTCTCGTTCACTCCTTCGTCACAGGGGCAAATTGCAGACTCGCACAGCGCAAGACGATGAAGGCGCTATCTGAAGCAACTGTGCCCTCGGGATGGGTCAATCAAAAATTTGCTATCTTGAGCTCCTTCTGTGCTTTGGAAAGCACGTTAAACCGTTCCCGGTTGTTACTACAGCTGCTTCAACCTACCAACCCGCATTGGGCCAGCGCGGTGATATTATGGCCTAAACTTCTCATGTGTTTCTTCCATTTAGGAAGGCGTCTGCCCAGCAGTGGGGCGGTTATAGGCTGGTAATGATGACGTTCTACCTTTAACATAAACTGTGCGCAAAAATAATTGTCTCGTTGCAATTACTGTCCCTGCATTTCTCCGAACAATTTTACTATGTGTCTCAAGTGACCGTGAATAGTTTTTGTAGGCCCCGGAACTCGGCCCAGTGGCGCGTGCAAAATTTTTCATCGCCAATGGAAGTCCGGCGTCGCGTGGGATGTGTCCATCTAGGAGGAGAAAATATCTTGATACGTTTCACCACTTTGAATTCAATTTACATTATTTGACATCGTCTCACGTCTAGCGGATTCGTCGGTTCAAAATTGTAGGTATGTAAAAAAAATGTACATTAATGATGTTACAGAAGCAAAGCCGTGTACAGCCGACAGCAAGTCAAGTGTAACAGTTGCACTATGAAAGCCGCCCCTATTACGAACGCAGTAAGGGCGGTCTCAAGGTCATGTTTAGTCTACGAAATACAAGGAGAGGAACGAAAACTCACTAATCTCAGACATATCCTATTAAAATTAACCTTTTGTGGCACACATTCCAGCCAGGCACTTGATTTTAATTTTCACATGCATCCTGGAGCCTTCCGTGGCTTAACAAATGCAACGGTAATTATAACGGTTTTAACTTTACAATAAATGTTTGAAAGTTAAGTGCCTACTTAGAAAAATATTTCAGCTCGAAAAAACAAAAAAAAATCCTGTCCTGGGGAGACATCCAAGGCCGCGCCCTTTTACAACTGGGTTCATATAGAAATCAATTACATAAATGAATTATCAAATGATGTTTACTCTTTAGGTACAAAAAAATTAACTGCTCCAAGTATCAAGAGCTGTATAGTGAACTACACTATGACAATACCGGCTATTTGTCCCCGGAAGCGCGATATCTTACAAATTCTGCTAGGTTCCGGCGCGTGAAACCCTGTTAGGAAATTGTAGGAAGTCCCAATTTGATACGGCATTCTGTAACGCACACCGTGCTGCGTCACTCTGCGTTAACTGAAATGTTGCCATTAGCTAAAATTATTATTGCGGAACAAAATGACAATCTACGATATTTTTTTTCATTTTTAATCCTCTCATGGTTTGCCTCCTCGCGCCCTAGCGTCGCCGCACACGGGCCACAGGCCACAGCCACAAACGCCGCCACAAGAAGCTAGAAGCGGCGACAAAAGTGGCTGAAGCACGCGACAGCCACTTTTGGCCGGTGCTCGACACCTAGAGACTCTAAGCGACCAAATGCAACTGCAAGACATCTCCCTGGGAGGTGATACCTATTAGGATCCTTGAGAGTCTTCTTGAGAGTTGTCTTGATGGCTCACCAAGGTTCTACGCTGTAAAGGCCATCTGCAGCCAACACAGATTAGTCAGATCAAAAAAAAAATTATAAGTACAAGTAATTCTGGTAAAATAAATTTCCGCTAAATGTACGCCTTAGTAATTTTTCCAAAGCATTCTTGTCCTACCTACCCCCCCTTAATATCATTTGTTTTCTCTTTTTATGTTAAATCTTTGTTGTAAGAAATTGTAAAATAAAGAAAACAATGAAATGAATGTACTAAGTGTAACCTACCATTTTTTTCGCCGCTTTTTATTTTTTACGTTTTTATAGGAACGTTTATTCACCACTCATTAATGTTTACACCTCAAGTGATCAGAAGGAATACTTTTTCAAGCATTTGAAATAAGTAAACGTTAAAAGTAGAAAGCGGTGAATAAATTGATAGGTTAGGCGTAGCGCTTATCGCGTCTGGCCGGACCCCAGGAGACGCGAGTTCGATTCCCGCCTGGAGCGTATATTTTTTTCATCTTTTTCGTTATTAGTATTTCTTACAATAAAGTAGGCATTATAGATGCACAAAATGAAACATTTAAATGTGTTAAAATCTTTCTCTAATTGCAGTTGTTGCTCGAATAGAGCATAGCTTTGATTTTGAGGTAATTAATAACTGTTGCTAGCTTTAAACAATATTTTTACCCACTTCTAAAATCTAAGTAGTAAATATTAAAAAACCAAAAATAAAATAACTTTACTTTTGTAATTGGAACCAGCGTTTTTTTTATACAGGCTGGTGCCGTCTATACGAAAATAAATTGAAACATGAGCTATATTTATATATAGAAATGGTTTGCCACTTTCAAAAACATCTTTTTCATTTGATAATTTTATGACATTTGTATGAAAAAATATAACATTGGCTGCATTATTTTATAGAAATCAGGTTAGTTCATAGAAATAGTTTGCCGCTTGCAAAAACTTTATTCATTTGATAATTTCATGACATTTCTATGTAATAATCCAGCCAATGTTATATTATTTCATACAAATGTCATGAAATGAATAAGATATTTTGGAAAGTGGCAAACCATTTTTTTTTATACCACTAAGGTGGCAATCAAGCATACGGCCCATCTGATGGTAAGCGGTTACCGTAGCCTATGGACGCTCGCAACACCGGGGGTATCACTTGCGCATTGCCGACCCTGTAAAAACCTTTTCACTCCTTTTTTGAAGAACCCCATGCTGTACTCATTCGAGAAAACCTCTGCAGGGAGCTCATTCCACAACTTGAGCGTACGCGGGAGAAAGTTTCTAAAGTTAATTTCTATGAACTAATATAGCCCATGTCTCAATTTATTGTCGTATTGACGGCACCACTCTGTATTATTATCAATATTTTCTCCGTTATCTATAGCTATCCATAACACAAGCTCCTACCTAATGATGCTTTGGGCTAGATAATAGGTGCATGAATATTTTATATTTATATATAATGTTGTGTACCTGTGGTTAGTAAGGTCGCCACAGCTCATCTCTTGCTGACAAAAAAACGCTTTCCCTCGGTTTTTTACAGGGTAGCCAACGTGTGGGTAGTGTCCAAGGAGCGTCCGACCGTACAAATAATAATTTAAAAAATACAAAATTTTGAAGAAGTTTATATCACCTAGCAGACTCCTCGAGATGTAGAGATGACACCTAATTAGGCACTAACCACCTGCCTGCCGCGCATGCGCGAAGATGGCGCGAAGCCGCACAACAGCAGCGACTGCGGTCGATTCGTACCAACTGTCACTTTTCCCGCCTTTTTCTTATTTCAAACAACATGGCCGACTTTTTGTGACATTTCTTAACAGCTGTTTGACTTTTTTGTAGACAAATCTCGGTCGTAATTGCTCGTTGAACGTGAACTTAGTACACTGCGTAAGTTCGTGTGAATTTTGTCGCAGATGTAGGTCAGTATGGTCAATCTCAGGGGTGGGTTTGTAGGTTGCATTTTTCACACGCAGATTTGCTAATGTATCCAAAGATTTTTTTTTAAGCAAAAATAAAAACCATCTTCAAAACACGAAAGCGATAAAAATGTAAGTAGGTATTAGGTACCTACTTATTCCAGTAAGGTATTTTTTGAAGTTGATGCTTCTGGAAATAGCTTATCACCAACTTCAAAAAGTACCTTTTAATGAAACAAGCACATACCTACTTACTTTTTTTAGTGTTTTGAAGTATGTTTATATTTTAGTTTAAATTTTTTTTAAAGTCACAAGAAAGCTAAAATTCGCAATCTTACTTTTGATGACTTAATCATTCCAGTTATTCTGAACTAAAAACCAAACTTTTTTTTCCCCGACCTTCATCTCACCTGATATGTTCACTTACATAAGGCCGACGATGGAAGCGAGCAACACTCGGATTCCTCAACCACAGAGGATCTGGCTATCTTACCTTAACTGCCGGAACACAACGATGCCGTTGACATTATTGCTATGGCGGCAGACTTAGGTAAGATGGTGGTAGCTAGCCAGGCGTCTACTGAATCGATTTCGAAAAAAATCTATGGGACCAATCAAGAAGTATGTTTCTCTTTTAATTATAATAATAATTTTCCATATCGGTAATAAACACTAAAAAAACAACATACAGCCGGATTGATAAAGCCCTCCTTTTTGAAGTCGGTTAAAAATGTGTTAAAATATTCAAGAGAACGGACTAGTGGTAGCGCATTTTATGATCTAATTTTCAGTTCAAGATGAGCTGACTTGGATAGATGGTGACTGATGGAGAGTAGCAATCAAAGAGGACTTAGATGCATATTTAATTTTGTACAATATCTACTATCAAAACCTAGTTTCCCAAGGCTTACGTCTGCCATAGTAAGAATTGATTTGACTTTATTTTAATTTGTTGCGCTTCAAGTTTTTTTAACTTTTACTTACCTATTTACGCGCAAAGCCTCTATAAGTGGTTACTGTTTTTGTTTAATATTATATCAATTGCAAAATTACAAGTGATGACGAGTGAAATAGTTATTTGTTATACAAGACTGCAAAGTTGCTTTTTAACCGCGTGCTCAATTTTGATGACCGAGCAAGCGAAGGTTCGTGATTCAAAAATTAGAATCCTGAGCGGTAGCGAGGAAATCAAAAGAGCACGAGGTGAAAAATCTTTGCACTCAAGTGCAACACGTAATTTTTCATCCCACCGCAGCAAGGAAATGACTAAATGTTTCTAAAAAAAAGTACACCAAGAAGGTTCCGAGTCTGAGTTTTTAACAAATTAAAAAAGGTTGTAAGTATAATAAATTCGGCACCATGGAGGTATGAGTAAATAGGTTTGATGATGGTTTGAATTTACAAACTTAGTGCACACGATGTTCTAAATTCAATTTTACTTTATCCTCTAGCGGATAAAAGCGGCTTTTGCACACAGATATCGAAGAGAAAAAATACTCTTTCCGAGATGGGGGGGATGAAAAAGTTCTTAACTAATGTATAAAAGACACACATTGAGTTATTTTGAAAATGTTAGCATTTGTGTTCAAGATCATACCACCACGACTCCATTGCTTTCCTAGAACACAACGTGAAGACTAAAACTCATTACTGAATCATTTTTCCTAATCAATAAATAGAAAACTAATAAAAACAAAAAAGGAACCGCTACTCATAGTTTTGTCACGTTCTTGCGAATGACATTTTAATTCGAAAAAAAGAGATAAAACTATACAAAGCTTGTAAGCAGTCCAACAAAACAGCCCACACGACTACGTAGACAGCTCGCGAAAAAAAATAAAGGTGATTGCAACTTAATGAGGCGTGTAATCCGCGGCGCCGACCGTGTGCGTGAAGCCTTACACCTCACCTATTAGCCTACTGTTGTTGGGGACAACAGAGAAATATAACAGCACTACCTGTGCCCGCGACTTCGTTCGCGTGGATGTCGGAAAATAACAACTTGAAATTTGATTACCAAAAAATGGTTATAGGGAGTCAATGTGCTGTCGCGTACTTTCCCTTAGAACTTTTAAAGGAGCACAATTCTTACAGACATAATTTTGCGTAACTTAGCCGTTTACGCAGCGCACGCAACAAAAGCTTTTTTCATTGATGCTCAGCTGCTATTGGTCTTAGCGTGATGCTATTTAGCCTATATAATACCTATAAATGGACTATCCAACACAAAAAGAATTTTTCAATTTGAATCAGTAGTTCCTGAGATAAGCGCGTTCAACCAAACAAACAAACAAAATCTTCAGCTTTATAATATTAGTCTCTATATATAATAAATCTGCGGTTTCATTCTGGGTATGGTTGAGTATAGGTCTTCAGAGGTGAGGTGTAAACATTTGTAAATAAAATATAAAATTAAAATATTTAAGTAACCCCCGGCATCATTAATCATTTATCTAACACTATCTCATTGAGATTACTTTTATGAGCCCAAACATGCTATATCTTCTGTAAGTTTCTAAAGAAGCAGCCGCATAATTGCGCAGAATTTTTGATGGTATAAGATCACCTTAGGGTTAGTGTGTCACGGAAATGTCACCGAAGGGACAATACACTAAATTTCAAATCATTCGGATCTGTGAAAGTTAATAAAACCCTTTTATCATGTAGAAAATGAGCTGATAGTCATCAAACGCCGGATCTTCATAAATTATAGCTATAAACCGTCCTAATCACGTCAGCTTTTAGGCAAACAAAAAAAAACAAATCAAAATCGCTCTATTCGTTTAGGTGCTACGATGCCACAGACAGACACACAGATACACAGACAGACACGTCAAACTTATAGCACCCGACTTTTTTCGTTCGTTAAAAATACATTTTGTTAGTTATTGCGCGGTTCAGCCTACAATCCTTTCCTGCTCGCACAAATCCCGTTCCATTCTCAAAACCCAGAGACACCAGCTCAGAGCACGTAGTCGTCCGTTGTTCCACATCCCCAGATGTGGAGATCAGTACAGCCCACTTTATATGGCCTTGAGTTTCATTCATATTCTCTATATGACTCATGATTCTGACATAATTGTACATTCAGAAACTGCTTTCTTGGCCACAGCCGCCAACTTGGAGAAGATTGTCGCACCGACTACAAACTCGTTCTAGAGTATAGAAATCATTATTATCATCATACCAGCCTAATGTCCACTGCTGTACAGAAGCCTCCATCGACGACCTGGTCAGGGTCCCGGGGAGCCGTTGGATGCAGGCTACGCAGAACGGTTCCATTTGGATTGTTTATTTATATATCAACTAGCTGACCCCGCAAACGTTATTTTGCCATAAAAATAATTAAAAAAAGTTAGATAGTAGCCGATTCTCAGACCTACTGAATATACATATAAAATTTCATGAAAATCAGTCAAGCCGTTCGGTGGAGTGTGGCAACTAAATTTGTGACACGAGAATTTGATATATTAGATAATGTTTATGAGTAGAACACTTGCATGTGTAGTACGTAATGTTAGTGAATATTTAAATAAATAAATCTGAATTTCAACAAAATATCTGTTGAGACGCGGGCGTCCCAGGAAACGCAGCTTTGATTCCCGCTTAGAGCATTAAATTTTTTCATCATCTTCTTTCTTTATTTGTATTTCTTACAATAAAGTAGACGTTATTATAAACGCACGAAATCGTGTGATTTAAATGTAATGTATGTTTATGTTTTCTCATCTTTACTAAAGGTTTAAAAATGCTTGTCATAGTATTATTCCTTTAGATTAATTGAGTGGTGAGATAATCGTTGCTATAAAAACGTTAAAAAAAGAAGAAAGCAGTGAAGAAATTGGTAGATTACACCTAGTGCTCCGGCGGTAGCGGTTATCGCGTCTGGCCGGATCAACGCGGCTTCGATTCCCGCCTGGAGCATACAATTTTCTCATCGTTTTCTTTCTTTATTTGTATTACTTACAATAAAATATCAGTCTGTGGTTATAGCTTACTTATAAAGAGGAGGACTTATATCCATTCTAGGACATACTAATAATTACTAATGCGAAAGTAGCTCTTTCTGTCTGTCTGTCTGTTAAGATTTTACTCCTACACCGCTGAACCGATTCAGACGAGGTTCGGAGATAGCTTACATCTTGGGTAAGGATATAAGCTAATTTTCGGCACGTTAACTGACACCTACGGCCGGGGCCGCGAGCGGTATTATACAAAGGTAATTTTAAGAGTTTATTTCCAAAACCAATAGAAATCAAATGACTTTGACCCGTATTTGCGAATAAAGGTATATAAGTAGAAAGTGAAGCGCCGACCGTGAAAAAGAGGTATTCTTCGAAGCACACCAACTTTGAAACGCACAAAAAAAACAATTTTGTTGCGCTAAAAGAATACCTTTATAATTTGATAACTATGTACATACTTAGGTACTTACTTTAATTGAATTCGTTTTGATGTTTTAGTGGGCCCACTAGTGGGTCACCGCAGTGGGTCCACGAGTCTGGTGGGCTAAAATTAAATTAATTTTGTTGACAATATTGTACACTGTAGGTACCTATTATTCACACCGTAACTTACTCCCACAGTGGCTGTGGGAACCTTGTTTTTATAGTTTTTTCTTCAAATTTTTTTCCGATTGGTCAAAAAACTGTAGTCATTACCATGCGTGAAAGGAAAGGAAGAGTTCCGTAGCATCCGGTAATGTAGGCTTGTGACACACTGAGAGGAACAAGATAAATAGGTAATTTAGTGTAAACTGGGTGCCTACAGAGAAGAGGGTACTCTTCTAATACAGGTTCTACAAACTTAAATGAACATGTACCAACCCATATAATGTAATGTACTTACTTCAAAGTTTAAATAAAGATTATTATTATATCTTTTTATCTCTTTCTTAAGTGTATCCTTCTCTCAATATGATGAGAATTATTTAAGCCCACTTAGTAGTAACCATGGACAATATTCTTAAGAGAGTAACTAAATAATTAATACCTACCTGACGTCTCTTTTATCCAATAATTATTGACGTCAACCAATGATTCTCCATTGGCCATGGCTCAGCTCAATACTACGTAATACCATGTACTACTCCCAAGGGCCACTCACCGTCAAATAATGGTACGATGTCTTGCCACGTGGGAGATCGTATAGGTTTGTGCTGCCCCGAACCATCAAATTTATATTTCTACAAAATTTTGTACAAAAGTTTACGGTTAGGTGAAAAGTATATTACAATTTTGCTACTATTATGAAAAATTAAAGTTTTGGTTGAAAATTAAAATTAAATGTTTGTTACTTAATCACGACAGAACTGCTTAACGAATGTAGATGAAAATTGGCACAGAGGTAGATTAAAGTCTGGAATATCTCATAGGACACTTTTTTATCCCTGATGTAGTACGTTTAAATGGGATAGCGCTAGTTTTTTATAAACAAATTTTTCCTCCGAATACACCGCGCACCTTACGGCAACGTTACCTGTCTTTAATAACGTCCTGTATCCGAATCACCTCAGACTCTCATCTATAGTAAGTTTTCTAAGAAAACCACCACGGAAACATTTATTTCACATTCAATACGCTTAATTATGTTTCTATTAAATTATATAATATTAACTCTATTGTAAAAAGTCTGGGTCTTTCGTGGAGAGTGTAACAAAAGAAATGTTTCAAAAATGTATGGAGACCCAGTCAGGTCTATGTACTTACACTATACTGAAAAATAGGTAAAAATATCAATTGTCCATTTTATTTTTATTCACTGCGTTAGGTACTTTTAAAAATACCTGACAACTTAAAAACTTATATAATAATATAGAAAAAATTGACAAGTAAAAATAATTTATAGTTAGAAGTAATTTATGTACAGACGACTGCACGTCAAGTGTAACAAACTGTTACGCTTGATGTGCTGTCGACTGTATAAGAAATGTAATCATGTATTTTATTTAGGTTATTAGAGTCTTTAGAAATAGAAAATAACTTATGAGTTTTAAGTTTTATTCACATGCGATTTTTTGAAATAAAAAACGTGAACCTATGAGATCGCCAAAAAACTGGTGATTTCATTAACCTTAATCAAAATAAAAGGCTACATCTTGTCAAAGGGGTCGTTAAAAAATAGAAAAAGCCTTTTCGGAGGCGCCAAAATGGCCACCCTTTTGCCACGGTCACTTTAAAAAGTAAAACGTCATCATAAAAATTTAACAACGTTCCTAATTTGAGCGAAATTGAGTTATGGTGCAGGAGAACTGGTTTTTTTCAATACTTATTAGCTATCCATTTTCACGGGACTTAAAATAATAAGTATAGTTGCATATTTTAATTTAGTTTTACAATAAAACAATTAATGACTAAATTAACCATTTTTTAATCTTCACTTATCCAGACGCAAATTGTCTTTTTACTAATAGTTTTAGCTAGTCAAAACTGACTAAGGTGATACTATTAAAATATTAGAAAAATAAATAAACACATCTCAAGTAATCACTTTCACATGATTGAACTCGAATAAATAAAACCTCCATAGGAAGGAAACTGTTTGAAATTCACCGACGTCAATGACTTGCAACTTAATAAAAAACTGAAGGAGTCTTAAAAAAGTATCGAGGGTAAAAAACAGGATGACTCTGTGAAAGTTCGCGATGTAAGCATAACAAGGAGGCCACATGACGAGTCAATTTGTAGGTGACGAGTTATTTGGATTGATGATGAACAGCACACTTATCTCACCTCTGCTAACGGCCTGAACAGATGGAGATAAGTTCTATCGACAGATCAAAGAACACATTGCGAGGAGCTGACGGCCGTTGGCGGAGAGGTTGACGCAGCGTTGGCTGGCCACAAGTTGGACTGGCGATCTGGTGAGAGTCGCGGGACGCCGATGGATGCGGCCAGCGCAGGATTGGCTTAGAGATCCTTGGGAGAGGCCTATGTCCAGCTTTGGGCGTCTCTTAGCTGTTATGATGATGTTGATGAGATAGAGATAGGCTCACCGGTTTTTAGTTACCTAGCAACTTTACGAACTGTGGAAAGAATATTGAAATCGGCCGTAGTTAAGCATCTGACTTATGTCACCGCTGCCATGCCACTTAAAATAACCCGTCTTAATTTTTTTAAGTTAAATGTTTCGCGCAACACGAATTATGCGCAACGGAACGTTTTGGTTTTGCTTCGGTAAATATTAGGTTGGGGAAAAAGTCTTTTCACATTATAGTATGTATGAACTTGTAATAAAATCTCTTTGGCTGATGGAAGTATATCAGTAGTTACGACGTAGCTGAAGAACTGGGAATTGACCACAAAACAGTTTTGGCGCATTTAAAAAAAATGGGTACACAATAAAGCTCGATATTTGGGTACTCCACGAGCTCACTGAAAGAAACCTAATGAACTGTGTACTCATTTGTGATTCTTTATTACGACGTAATGAAACCGAACCATTTTTGAAGAAGCTGATAACTGGTGATGAAAAGTGGATCACGTACGACAAGAACGTGTGAAAAAGTCGTGGTCAAAGGCCGGTCAGGCTTCACAGACTGTGTCGAAACCCAGGTTAGCTCGCAACAAGGTGATGCTGTGTGTGTGGTGGGATTGGAAGGGCATTATTCATTATGAGCTGTTACCACCAGGCAGGACCATCGATTCTGAACTCTACTGCAAACAACTGATGAGATTAAAGCAAGAAGTTGAGAGAAAGCGGCCGGAATTAATCAACAGAAGGGATGTGGTTTTTCATCATGATAACGCTAGACCTCACACATCTTTAGCCACTCAGCAAAAATTAAGAGAGTTTGGCTGGGAGGTGTTAATGCATCTGCCGTATAGTCCTGACCTTGCAACTTTAAATTTCCACCTGTTTCGCTCTCTTCAGAATTCTCTAGGCAGTGTCAGGTTAACATCACGAGAGGTCTCCCAAAACCACTTGTCGCGGTATTTTGATCAGAAGCCCCAAAATTTCTATAGCAATGGGATCATGTCCCTACCTACAAGATGGCAAAAAGTTATCGAACAAAATGGTACATACATACTTTAGTTAAATGTAAATAAACTATATTAAAAAATGTTTTGAATTTTCTTAAAAAATGCGAAGAAAATTTTTCCCCAACCTATTATATTGTAAATTAGCGCGATCGGGTCCCAGGTAACTTATTCTAATACTAGCCGAGCCATCACATTGACATAAAATATGTTCCATTAGATCCTGGCCCGCACCACATGCAGCAGAGCTGTGTCGGGGAGAAATGCATTTTGTGAAGTATGTGGTTGGTAGCAAAATTCCTTGCAAGTGTTCCAGTCCAAAAGCGAGCCGGTGTTCTATCGTTTGTATAGATATATTGACCCAATCCCTCCTCACCTCCTGCTCTATGAAGAACTTGGAGTATATCATATACAATAAAGACATAATATGCAATACTACCGTCTGAAGAGAGATGTGCCAGCCAACAGTGCAGCGTTACACAATGTTGTAGTATAGGTAGCAATGAGGATAAGGTTGATTTTCGTTTGAAAAGTTCTAAACTCATCATCAAACACAAGATTCCCTGTGCTTGGTAGGTGGCGAATAAAAAATGATTTCGGTAGCAAATCTAAACATTTGGTGCCTCTTCACACTTGAGTGTTAGCTTAACAACCCATAAACAACTTCGAACCTTGCTTTATCGTAGATATTATAAAAAAATAAGGTTAAGGTAAAATTAATTAAGGATTCTGGACACGAGTTTTAAGTAAGTTTTGTTATCATAACAACGGCTGTTATTGGCCAATAATGTTGTAAAGTATAACCCTTGCCAGAAAATAACTTAAACTGAAAAAAAAATCTGTCAAGCGGTGCTATCCTTCCGGAGGGCTATGACTATTGAAACATCAAGTGTGTCTGGAATCTGATGGTTAAACTACTTCGGTTACATTAGTTATAACTAAAATATAGCGAGCTGCAATAAAAGTTTATTTGATTTAACAAAACGGTGCATCTCTATGTAGTATCCACTTATGTTTGGCTAGGTATTTCTCTTGTCATTTTATTTTATTTATATTTTTAGGATAGCTTACAGCTAATTATTCTATAAAACAACAACACTAACGACTAAAAGCCAATGAAAAGCTATCACAAATGGTTATGTCACTTTTTTAAGCTAGAGGTAGCAAAAATTTTAAACAGAGTATTTGAGTAGAGAGTTTGTGTAGTTTTTCTTCTTTATTTGTAATTGTTACAATAAAGTAGGCGTTTAAACGCATCAAAAACATTAAAATGTAATTTGAATAGACCTTGAAAAATCTAAAGTTTAGAGTCAAAAAGAGGTTTTATTTAAAAGCAACAAAATCAGCATCAAAATAGCGTAGTGCATCTTTTGATATATCGGGTCGGAGTTTTGATAATACACCCCATTTAATCCAATTTAAATTAAAAACCGTAAAAACCGCAGTTTTGGATCGAAACGTTTACTTCACAAAGCACTAATTTAATAAAAAAGGATTTCAAAGAAAACAATGATATCACCATTAGATATACACAAAAGACAGTTTTACCGGTTCACAATACAATTGGCACAATATAAAAATGACAAAAGGATGTTATCAAAATTTTGGAAAACTGAAAGATACAATGCAAAACGTAGAAGCGATCCAAAGTGAACCGTATGCCAAAGCGAGAAAGGTCGATTGTTTAAAAAGAAACAGCAAAATTAAAATGGTTTATTCTCATTCCCGCTGTGCAATAGTATAACGGAGTAAGTCAAAATGCACTTTTATTGTTTTGAGCCAACCGCTGATAGGTTGCCTTTCTATTCACAGACTTTGATATATTGTTTGTATTGAAATTAGGGTGGTATTTTGTTCTTCCGGTTCAGTAAAAAATTGACTTGTGAAGAATTGTACCATAATAAATGCCTATATGTATTAGGTACCTATATTGTTTTATTTCATCAAACTTTCAGCTGTCATTAGAGGTACGACTGAATTTAATAGCAAGTAGCTTAATGTAATTGTAAAATTGTTGAGATCTGTAGAAACGTTTTTTTCCTTAACTGTGACTATTGATATAGTGTTTTAAATATATAATGATATAATAGTCAAAAGGAAACTATCTTTGTATAGAACTTCAGCATCATGAGAACTGTCTGTAGTGCGAGAATGGATCTTTCGATAACCCAAATTTGACGTTACATCTCGACAATTAACCATATTTAATTGTCTACAAACTTTGACACTAAAAGTCAACAACTTTTAATGTCAAAGTTTGTAGGATGAAAGTCGTTATATCGAGTGCTCGAAGGGCTGTTTAGAAATTACCATAAATATTTTAACGATTCCTACCAATCAAGACACGGTCATTAAAACTGGTTGTCTCAATCAAAAATGACAAACTGACGAATTCTCAAAAACAAAACACTTAAGTAAAAAGTTCCGAAATGCCCCAATAAAACTTTTTTGTGAAAATATTTCTGATTTGTGATAATCGCAAGGAATTAATAAAAGACTGCGGAGGCATCAAGGGTTGTTCTAACCCCTGCTGGTTTTATTTTATTGTTGTAGAGCCGCACGCAGGTTTTCAACGAAAAAAGCGTACATTTATGCGCTTGTGAAGCGAGTTTTGCATAATTTTATATGATTTTAAAACGGCTACGTCATGGGAAACTGTTTGTGAGGTCTTCATTATGGCTGATTGAAATTTATAAGTTGAAGCAATGCTAAGGGTAATTCCACATTAACCTGTGGAGCCACAGATTCTAGACACAATTGGTTTTTAATTGTCAGAAGCCCCGAGGGTATTATGTGTCTTGACAGACTCAGAGAAAATACATGTTCAAGAGAGACTGAAAAAAAATGTTACTGCAACCGCATTGGGCCAGTGCAGCGTGGTGGTATTACGGCCCAAACTGTTCATGTATTTCTCCCATGTTGGAAGGCCTGTGCCCTGAAGTGGGACGTATATGTGTGGATAAGAAAGTCCCACTTTTTCAGAAGATCGCAGCCAACTTCGCTGCTCTCTTCTCTTTTTTTTCTGTAAGACGCTTTATAATTAAACGGTACTTAGTTGGCTGCTGCTTCGAGTCCTGTATCTTTTAGAAGACAATATCTGACACATTAAGTATTATTCTCATAATAGAACAATATAATGAAGACATAATAATTATAGTATTTTCAAACTATAGTTCAAATGATATAAGTAAAAAAACTTAAACCCTTAGCGGAAACGTAAAATAAGGAGCCAATCAAAATAAATTCGAAATTAAACTGTATTCAACAATAGGAGTTAATCAAACCTTACGTATAACCTTAATATGATGTTTTTTAAACATCCTCCCGAAAGGGTTAACAATTATATAAATTAATACATCCCTTTTATATAAACAGGGCGTGGACGCAGTCTGTGTAGCAGCGGAAACAACGCTCTAAAAATGAGGATGTCAATGACTACAGCGAATGGTTTCAGCGATACTAACCTCTATCAAATAAAAGATAAAAGCTAAGTATATCAGAAATTATGGATAAAACTATTTTTATTTCTTTTTTTCACGTCAATAGTAAAAATATACAGGGTGGTGCCGTCATTACGACAATAAATTAAAACATGGGCTACATTAGTTCATAAAAATGTTTTGCCACTTTCAAAAACATCATATTCATTTATTTATTTACATACATCAACAGTACATACATTACAAAAAACACACACACATACACTTACATTTAAAAAAAACCACTTATCAATATAATCTACATTCCTTAATGTATGATCTACTCATTTGATATTTTCATGACGTTTCTATGTAATAATGCAGCCAATTTGATACTATTTCATACAAATGTCATGAAATTATCAAACGAATACGGTGTTTTTGAAAGCGGCAAGCCATTTCTATGAACTAATATAGCCCATGTTTTAATTTATTGTCGTATTGACGGCACGACGGTAACTTTTCATAAACCGTATAATATTACCGGAGCCTATGGCTTGCAACACTTTTAACTTATGCTTTATTAGTAATAATAAGTACATATTCACCGTTACTACTGAAAAATATACAGGGTGGTGCCGTCAATGCGACAATAAATTTAAACATGGGCTATAATAATCCATAGAAATGGTTTGCCAATTTCAAAAATATTGTATTCATTTGATAATTTCATGACATTTGTATGAAATAATGCTTTCAACGTTACACTATTACATACAAAAATTATCAAAAGAATACAATATTTTTGAAATTGGCTAACCATTTCTATGGATTATTATAGCCCATGTTTAAATTTATTGTCGCATTGACGGCACCACCCTGTATACTTTTCACCTGTCTATCTACCGACAACATTTCATTAAAGTACGACGTAATAGTTTTCATCAAAGAACTTTTGAACTTACAAAACGGTTTTTATATAGATCAAACTCTATGGTCAAAAGTCGCATTAATGGACAGCTATGCGATTCTCTAGATGGATAGACGACCTGGTCAGGGTCGCGAGGAGTCGTTGGATGCAGACTGCGCAAAACAGATCCGTTTGAAATCGATGGGGGAGGTCTGTGTGGGCAGTAGATTTCATAGGCTGATGTGATGATGATGATGATGTTCCGATTCTCTAAAGTCAGCAAACTTACATACCCTTTGGCTTTGTTTGAAAACTATTGGACAACCGTTGGCGACAGCCGTGAGCCGTGAGGCGTGACGTTAGCCGGGACTGCAAAGTTGTCTAATATAACAATATCTTTATGTAAAAGTCAATCAAATAATGAAAGAAGTCTTAATGATTCTATTAAAACACAAGAAAAACTAAATCGAAAAATATAGATCGATGTCACTAGTGAATCGCTCGGCAGTACCTACCTTACCTACGTATGTGAAGAAAACTCTTTGCATTTCCATAATGCATTTTAAATAGAAAATCGCTACCGCTTCCTCTACATAATCCGCCTCTTTTATCCACGGCCATAGCTCCACAATGTTATTCTACGCGTAAAATCACTTCCTCCTTTTTCCACCATCTGACGCCATTTTTTATTTCAAGATGGTCGCCACATATGTCGCAGCACGTGTTCGGATACACAGCGTATGAGGTTGTCATTATCATTAGTGGTTTGTAAGAAAGCAACGTGGAATTGTATAAGTAGTTAGTTGCAATTAACACCTTTTTGAGTCTCGTGATTCTCAGTTTATCAGATACTTTGAATATTGGCGCAGTCTTCGCGCCTTTTTTTAGTATTCTACCAGTTCAAATATTGTTTAATAAATAAACAAATAAATTACATAGAAGTTTGGATTTGTATGTACATAAAAACCAATTGCTTTGCATCGATTATAATAGAGATATTATGTGATCACTACCTAAAATGTTTAAAAATAGGAAAGTGTTCAAAAAAGTTTCAAGGAAACAAAGAACGGATTCTGACAGTTTTTAAAATAATTTAGTGTAAAAATTTATTCTTTTATTTTCGCATATTGTTTTTCGGAGTAGTCATATCTGTTCGTTTTGACTTTACATTATTAATTATTGCTATGTACATTGTGCATATTGCACTTATTAAGTATTAAATATAATAGAATATTTCATTTTATTTCAACATTAAGATTAAAGGTCTGAAAAATATTTCAACTTGAGAAAAATATGTTCTACTGCGGGAATCATTTTTTAGATTATAGATAGATTGATTAACTGTTTATCCTAATATAACCACAGAATCATCCATCACTTGAGTAAAATAAAATACACAAAAGAAAAAATCAATCGCATATGTGCTATAGCAAGTAGCTGAAGAACTATTAAGTAAGTGTCGGCTCAGTGTAATTTTTATCACAGAACAAAACACTGATCTTTACATCCGTAACAGTCGAAGCCACTGCCCCGCACTGACAACGCGAGACTTAATAACCAAAGGTACAATACCCAGGCCCATCTTTACCATTGGGCACTGTGGGCAAGTGCCCAGGGCCCCGCGGTCCATGGGGCCCCAAGTTCTCCTTTTGGAAATTAAGATTTTGATTAAAGGAGGATGCTAATCTTAGTATGAAGCCTTGCCCCACCTAAAACATGACACGTCCAAAAGTAATTTAGGGCGCAATTAGATATTATTTAGACACAGTATATATAAATACCAATACATTTTTGTTTATAGATGCGGTTCCTGAGATATACGTAAAAGAAAACTGGATTGTAATAACAATCAACACTAGCAATTGCTAGCAATATTTGTCATCTGTCAAAGTGCGTTTTGTTATTTTCTTTCTAGGTAATAAACTTGTTTAATCCAATTAACTGTATTTAATTATTACTCATCTTTTTGTTATAAAATTATAATAATAATATGAAAAATCTATAATAAATATATTAAAATATCTTCTATGGTTTTCAAAACATAAAAAGTATTTGTTTTCTATGAAACTAAACGCACCGGTCAATGGTCTTCATTGACAAAATATTACAATTCCGAAATGAAAGATTTTTGAAGATTTTATTTATTTTGTCGACAAAACCTTAGCTTTATATTAACTTCAACTACTTATTTCCAAAAATAATCTTTCTATTTATGAGGCATTATTGGAAATATTGTTTTGTTGGACATTAATCTTGGGTTGGGGCAAAAATTGTCATCCTCCTTTCTATGGAAATATGGATGTATACGTTTTTTGTATAAAATAATTGAATTGATAAACTACTCTTTTTTTGAAGTCAGTTAAAATAATAAAATGCCCAGAGCCTAAGTTAAAGACGGCTCTGACAATACCCATAAATGATTGTATGTATAAAAAAGATTGTATGTCAAATAAAATACAATAATTATATAGATAAATAAAACCATTACAACACATTCAATAAAAAAAAATCAAAACAGCAAAGAAAACAAATTTGCAGCATTCGCATAAAAGGAACACCCAGCATTTGGATATCGAGAACCTATTTCTTTCTATTTAAAATATATCACGAAGTCAATAAGCGATTCTGTGGTAGCTATAAAAGAAAAATTGATTGCATTAGTAATTTTAGCAAGCTGTCTACTTAAAGGTATCTATGTGATTACGCGATCTAGTGTTAGTCGCAAAAAAAGACAAATTCAAATTTCTTTATTTGCTCAAGGTATATGCGGTGAGAAGGGTGATTAAAAACGATACAGATTTGCGCATATATTAACTGTGTAACAGCGTGCAAATATAAATTTCATTTCCAACATAATAATCAAATATAGATTAAAATCAAAATGCAATAACAAATACTACACAATTAAAATTATATGATTCATAATTAATTACTATCTTAGATATATTAATGAAAATGTCAAGCGTCTAAAAATAATTACATAATTTTGAACTACAACAGAGATAGCATAGAATTTTTAAAAAATATAAAATATTTCATTTATGAATGTCAAACAAAGTTAATATACAATACAGTTTAGCAAAATAGGAAGTAGTCATTTACATTTTATTCATGGAAAATCGCACAAAATTTAAACAAGTCAAGAAAAAGATTGACACTCCACAGAAATAATATTATCTATTTTGCGAAATGCATGTCATCGAAATATTCATTTAAATTGTAGCAACACTTTTCAACGAGCAACTTTTTCAAGTTAAACTTAAAACTATTTGTATTTAGCTGCTTTAGTGGCTCAGGCAAATTGTTATAAATTCTTGGAGCCATATCAATGACACTTCAAAAAGAATAACGAGGTGCGCCGTGCGATATAAGCGAGGCAGTGTGAACGTGTTGTTTCGAAAATGCCGCTCAACACCATAATAGTAGCTAATTTCATACCCTAATTTTTCTTAACAAGGTGATTTTTCCTTACGTAAAACCCATCAAGATTAAATAATTCACAAAAATAAGCATTATCATTATAGGTAATGACGAATGCCTCCTCGTAGTATTCCGCGGAGGTGTCAAGAGTCTCCTTAAGTTTTCTTAAACGTGGTTTTAGGCGAAATTGCTCACTTAATTATTTCATTTAGCAAAGACAAATGGGACGCCCCCGGCGGACGGCGCGCTTTCCACACGTGACGACCTCTAGTGATGTGCTTATGTCGATAGCATAACGACACGTGTCAACATTTCTGCGTCTAACTTAAATAAATTTTGCATTATTCCATTAACATTTTTTCCAGTAAACGTAGCCTGTAATAGGCACTCATAGCATCTTGCCCATGAACCACGTGCTGCCTATCATGTGTAAGTCAAGGGGAAGCGATAAATTGACAGCATGAGACTTCCCCCCCTGCAACATAACTACGTCTCATTGAGCTCTGAAAACCTTACTCAACACAGGTAACATAATACTATAAGTACTGTTACTTAACTGCATTCTTTTTAAAGGTAGTTTGGGATCCAAATTGGGACAGATTGGGATTCGAACCTGGGCCGACCGAGTAGCCTGTATAGCAAGGGCCACAGACTACTCGGCCAGCCGGTCGTCAAAGAATACACACATCTATCACAAATTACGTTATCTTACTACATTTTAAATTTTATCGATATTTCTCACGCCAATCTCGCCTTTTACTACTTAAAACAAAAAATAACCTTATTTAAACTGTCCCATCTTACTCAGTACCTACACTCGAGGACGATAACAGTTGGTAGTTGTCGCCCAAATGGTTCCCAGAATACCTAATTGCCCGTAAAAGCTTTCAAAAATATTCCCAATATCTAAATGGAAACAGGTTGAAGAGTACTGCCTCCTTTGTGTATTTCTGTGGCACTGTCGTAGGATAATAACAAAACTGCATATTGCCTTAAATCTAATGCTTATAATTTTATTTTTAATATAATTTGTATATTTCACAAGCTACCAAGGACTTGATATAACTATAAGTGTTTCGTCTAGTTTATTTTGGTTTTATTTGCGAATAGAAGCTATGAAACTCGAAACGAAACTAATTATATATTATATCCCAACATAAGCATTTTTTTTAAATACTCTTTAATTGAAATAATGTTATGAGAAGATAAAAGATTGATATTGTATTTGAATATTCATCGATTGCCATTCCACCCTACCATTTCTTCTGTGGAAATATAGACTAAATCCTTCCCGCCAAAATAAAATGAGCCTTAAGTCATATTCGCAAACTTATAAAAAAATTATAAAACTTACACAGAGAGCTCAAAATAATTATACTATTAAAATTTCCACAAATAAATCAAAAACTATCTGGCAAATAATAAATAACTCAAAACCTTGTATACCTAAAGAAACAATATCGGAAATAAAAATTAACGGGGAAAGTATTAGGGACACGCAATCCATAGCAAATAAATTTAATGATTATTTTGTGGATAAAATCCAGCCCGTTAACTCTAATAATATTATCACATCTTATTTATCAAGGCGTAACGAAACCATGTTTATGGCACCTGCTATTCCTGCAGATATATCTAAAATAATCAATTCTCTTAAAAATACCCCGAGTGTAGGTTATGATAACATATCTACAAAAGTGATCAAAAACGTATCTAAATACATATCAGTACACTTATGCTACATTTTAAACTTAATAATAACCGCTGGAGTTTATCCTGACAAACTAAAAATAACAATTGTCAAACCTTTATTTAAAAAAGATAACAAACAGGCAATGGATTGCTATAGACCTATTGCATTGATACCAGTATTCTCAAAGGTATTTGAGAAATATATATATGGTGAAATGTACAAATATCTTGATAAGTTCAACATCCTTGTACAAGAACAAAAAGGTTTTAGACGAGGAAAAACTGTTAACTTAGCAATATATGATTTCTTAAAAATAGTTATGAGTAAAGTAGATACAAAAACACCAGTATGCGCTATATACTGTGACATGAGTCAAGCATTTGACTACGTGGATCATCGTACACTTCTTAATAAACTGGATGCATATGGGTTTCGAGGCAATATACAACTTCTACAGACTTACCTAATGGATAGAAAGCAATATGTCGAAATTTCAAAAATCTGTGTAATTTCAAAGTTGGAAAAGAAATACCTGTCCCAAAAACGTACAGTACAATATGGCGTTCCACAAGGAAGCGTAGTAGGGCCTTTATTATTCGTTATATACATTAACGACTTAATAAGGGCTACAAACTATCCTATGTCCATATTCGCAGATGACAGTACAATAATAATTGATTGTAAAAATAATGTAAGTTATGAAAGGGATATTAATATGGCCCTAAAATCCGTAGTTAGCTGGATGAGTGCAAACAATCTAAAAATAAATCTAGTCAAAACTAAGATAATGCATTTTAGCCAGAGACTTCCTACTCCTAGCTTAATAATTCACCACAATTCACAAACTATTAATGAAACAAAAGCCGCAAACTTTCTTGGCCTATTGATAGATAAAAAATTAAATTGGAAAAACCATATTGAAGAATTATCCAAAAAAATAAGTAGTTACTCCTATGCACTTCACAAACTGGCATCTATCCTTAACACTGATGCTCTTATTGCTGCTTATCATGGCATGGTATTGTCGAGACTACGCTACGGAATAATTTTTTGGGGGAACTCAGTAGAAAAAGAAATGCTTATTGCTTTTGTTGATAACTTATTGATTGAACCAAAATATTTAACATATAGACCTATTACGAAGAGTCGTGAAAACATTTTTATGAATAAATTGGCTATAAGGGTAGCCACACTGCCACTCACACATTCCAGCCCGGACGATCAATATACTTATTTGTTTCATGTAATAAAAAATGAGTTCGAAAATACCTTCATAAAAAAGACAGTTAAATCTTCAAATAATAAAATGAAATTTGGTGACTGGGCTACAAAAGGTATATATAAAAGTAGAAATAAGATGTATGAATTATACGCACAAAAGAAATACAATCACAATAAGGACTTTCATGAGTATGTAAAGAAATATTCCAAGACTTTCAAAAAGATATGTAACCGCGCCAAATCGATACACATCCGAGACAAAATTGAAAAATCTAATAACAAAACAAAAACTACATGGAATATAATAAACCGTGAAACTGGTAAAGTCAAATCACAAAATACCACGTTCACAATAAATGTAGATAATCAAATTATTAATTCTAACCACGAAATAGCTAGCATATTTGAAGATTACTTTTCAAAAATACCTTTGATTACAACATCTCATTTAGATTCTTCTTCTCTTGAAGCAAGTTCCATCCTGAGGCATTGTGTGCCCGAGTGTAGCGAGACTTTCCAATTTACCCATGTTGTTCCTCAAAAAATCATTCAAATTTTTAAATCCCTAAAATTGAAAAATACAGGGGATTTATGGGATGTATCTGTGAAAATAGTTAAGAATATCATTGATATTATTGCCCCTTATCTCGCGCAAATTTTTAATAACTGTATAGATGAAAGTATTTTTCCTAATTTAATGAAATACAGTAAGATTATTCCGCTATTTAAATCAGGTGATAGAGAGGATCCTAGTAATTTTCGTCCAATTTCTATTTTACCAGCACTCAGTAAAATATTTGAAAAAATTATTTTGGAACAATTGATTAAGCATTTTAATTTAAATAATCTTTTCCATAGTGCGCAATATGGATTTACAAAGGGTCGTTCTACTACTGATGCTGGTGTAGCTCTATTAAGGCACATATTTGATGCATGGGAGAGTTCACAAAATGCTATTGGTATATTCTGTGACTTATCAAAGGCATTTGACCGCGTTGACCATCAGACGCTAATTTTAAAATTACAACACTATGGGGTTACAAATTCAGCTCTGAAGTTAATCACATCTTACTTAAGTTCTAGAACTCAAATAGTTGACATCAATGGAACAAAATCTTCAGGGTCTTATGTCAAAATGGGAGTTCCACAGGGTTCAATTCTAGGGCCTTTTTTATTTTTAATATACGTAAACGACTTGCCTTTCTTTGCTAAGGAATTTTGTGAGATTGTGTTGTTTGCAGATGATACTTCTTTAATTTTTAAATGTGATAGAAATAAAGTTAACTTTGACGACGTAAACAATGCGCTATCTCAAGTAATGAATTGGTTTACTGTGAACAATTTACAACTGAATGCAAAGAAAACTAAATGTATTAAATTTAATTTACCTAATGTTAGGGAAGTGGATACAAACATTAAATTAAATAATCAGTCGCTAAATTTAATTCAATCCACCACGTTTTTAGGCATTACAATCGTTGCGAAACTCCAGTGGAACCCTCACATCACAACACTTTGTAGTAGACTTAGCTCCGCGGCTTATGCTATTAGAAAAATAAGGCAATATACTGATATTGCCACGGCGCGCTTGGTTTACTTTAGTTACTTCCATAGTATTATGTCGTATGGTATTCTTCTGTGGGGTAAAGCAGCAGACATTGAAACAGTATTTATCTTGCAAAAACGTGCAATTAGAGCAATCTACTGCCTTGCTGCTCGAACATTTCTTAGAGACTTATTTAAAGAAATAGATATACTAACAGTGGCTTCTCAATATATTTATGCTTGCATAATTTTAGTACGTCAAAATTTAAATTCCTACTTAAGACACAGCGATGTACATGCATTAAATACAAGAAATAAAAATAAGTTGATCTTACCGTCTCTAAGACTGCATAAAGTTTTTAATACTTTTATGGGTCAAAGCATACTTTACTATAACAAGATTCCTAATAACGTACTAGACTTGCCATTTGACAAATTTAAAATTCACATTAAGAAAATTCTAATGTCCAAAGGTTACTATACTATTAACGATTATATAAATGACAAAAATGCTTGGTTGTAACTTATAATGTCATATAGTTATTTCCACCAATAGCATTTCATTGATTTTGTGGTTGCTGGAAGATGTCATGCTCTCTATAAGTTTCTGCGGTGGTGGCGTCGTGTGCCGGGTCGCTCCGTTCCCTATGATATGGTTGAGCGGAGCGATGGCTGGCACATGCGTCATACTTGTGAACAGGTGCCACTAGTGGAAATGGTCATCTCTAAGCTTCCTTGATTTTGTAATAATTTACCTACATATTCATCAATAGTATCATTTTTGAGGGATTTTTGAGGTATATGGCATTATAGGATATTATATATAAAACAATACAATTATTATTGTAATGACGTGCTCAGACAAGTGTTTAAAATTAATGAAAGATGTTTAGCTTTATAAGTTCTTTGTATATTAATTGTTGACCTTTGTGTATTGTAATACCTATATTGTGATGGTGCATTGTCGGACAGCCTTTAAATACAGTAAATATTCTTATCATTAGGTACTTATTGGTACTTTAATATACCTTTTTTATACTCTGTGCGACACTGCGCTGCTAAATACTATTACTGTGTAATTAAACATTGTAACTTAATGATTGAATAGAGTGACTACACGAGTTTGTTGCCGGAATCTTCTCGGTAGTTCAACTTTTGGAACCGGTGTAAATTCAGACAGACTGACAGACAGACAGACTGACTGACGGACAGACAGACAGACTGACTGACGGACAGACGGACCGATAGACAGACTGACATAACATTCTTAGCTTACGTAGATGCAGATAAGACAGAGAGACAAACATTATGAAATTGTTAGTAAGTTAATATTATTTTTATGTAATAGACTTAAGGGTTTTTTTGTTGACGATTCGAAAGTGCTTCTTGGGGGCCTAATTGAATAAAGATATTTTCATTTTTTTTTTTTTTTCAAACGATATTTAAAATTCAAAAGAGATGTATTCGAGTAATGTTTAAAATTAAATCCGCAGAAAGTTGCCAACCATTATTTATTAAATATAAATTAATGACTCTTCCATCAATTTACATATATGAAATAGCAGTATTTATAAAAACTAATCCTGACTTGTTTCCTAAATATAGTGTGGTTGAATATGGTATTAGACCTAGAGATAATAACAGAATTAAGTTTATTTATTTAAGTTACCTAAGGTTAATACAGTACTGCTACAAAAAAGTATATTTTTTATGGGCCCGATTATTTATAATGAGTTGCCAAGACCTATAAAGGATCTTAATTTACACCTTTTTAAAAAGAGACTGAAAGATTTTTTAATTGAAAAATGCTACTATAATATTAAAGATTTCCTGTATGACGAAACTTCTTTGATCTTTTGATAAGGACATTTTATTAGTAGCATCATAATTGACTACAGATTTATATTATTATTATTATTTTGATGCAAATGATTAGACTAGAATATTATTATTATAAGTTTATTGATTTTAGAATTGACATTTAAATTTAATCATTAGATAATTGTTATAAATTGACTATTTAATTTAAATTCGTATATTTTTATCTTAATCCGACATTGTGACATGGCTTACATTAATTTGAATTAAAAGAATTGTTCTCTAATTGCGTAGAGAGTTGAAGTTATAATAGATACTATGAGTCTATCGACTCCAATACACATTTGGCACATTTTATTGATAATTTACATGCATGATAGCTAGATTTAGTTTTAAGAATATGTTCATAATGTTCTCAAACAGGCAATACTATCTTGGTTTACTAATTATTGTTTATAACCGTATCAGAAATGTCGAGTTTCTTTTTGTTTCTGCTGCATGTCACAAATTTTCTGTCTTTATAAATATTTGTACGCCACAATGGCTGAAACACGTAGGGCAATGATTATTTTAAGACCTACATTGTAAAACTATGTACACTCGTGTTTTCACAAATAAATGATTACTTACTTACTTACCCCCATATTCACAAATGTCGGGAACGAACTCGAATTTCAGAATCTTTAAACTTGTCACTTTTTATCATGGTGCGTCAAAGCGAGACGGCGTGTGACTTTTCGAATCGAATCCGTAATCCGACAGTTTCTGAATAAGGGGGCAGGTCAGCCGTATGCATGTTTGCCACAATTTATTTTGCCTATTTTATTCTACTTATGTATAAATTATAGAAGTTATAAATATTTGCATGCCTACACAATGTTCAATGGTAAATACCTACTGTTGTAAGTCTCCTAGTCACTGTCAATAATACGTTACTGTGTAATTTTCTCAATCAATGGGCCTAATCCTTTTCGTATTCCTTTTGATAGAAAGAAATGCACTGAACTTAAATTTAGACTTAGCATGTGTTCACCAGAATTAGGACCAATGACTTCCACCTTGCGTCGTTTATCCTCAATGCTGAGGGTCGTGGCCTCTTTGAATAAGGTCCTGGACCAACTTGCGCCAGTTCGCTTTGTCTTCGGCGGCGTAGATGGCATCGTGCACCGAGGAACTTAAGGCCGAGCGAATTTGGTCCGACCAGCGCATTATACTTCTGCCTCTCGGTCTCTTACCGCTCACCTTGCCCGTTATAAACAGCTTTTCTAAATTGTCCCCTTTTTTCTAGCAATGTGGCCAAAGAACTCAAAACTCCTCCGCAAGCAAGTGGTACTGAGTCTCATTGGTGGCTTCAGCTCGGCTAGAATGGATTCAATGACTTGTGTAACGAAAAATATCTAATTAGTAAAATGCTCGTTCACGACAGATACTACTGATACTGGTAAACGTCACCAAAGCGTTACAAAGTCTTATACGATCTATTGTGCACACGACAGCACATCGAGTGTGTCAGTAGCACAACGAAGCCCGTCTCTAATACGAACGGAGTAATGATGCCAGTGATGACTTACGGAACTGAGACGTGGCCGCTTACAATGGGGCTCTTAAGAAGGCTCAATGTCACCCAAAGGGCAGTGGAGAGGGCTATGCTCGGGATTTCTCTGCGTGATCGAATCAGAAATGATGAGATCCGCAGAAGAACTAAGGTCGCCGACATAGCCCGAAGAATTGCGAACCTCAAGTGGCAGTGGGCAGGCCACATTGCAAGGAGAACTGACGGCCGTTGGGGCGGAAAGGTCCTCGAGTGACGGCCGCGTACCAGGAGACGCAGCGTTGGTAGGCCCCCCACAAGGTGGACCGACGATCTGGTGAGGATCGCTGTAAGCCGATGGATGCGGGCAGCGCAGGACCGATCGGTTTGGAGATCCCTGGGGGAGGCTTATGCATAGCAGTGGGCGTCTCTCGGCTGAAATGATGATGATGATAAATACGAACGGCGTAAGGGCGATCTCAAGGTCAAACTGTTACGCTTGATGTGCTTCCGACAGTACATAAACCAGTCTTTTTAATATTATTGGGACATCACTTGTGTAAAGTCAACCTTTGGTTTTCAGAAGGTTCAATTGTACCTACCTATTTTATGACGTCAATACTCAATACTCAATATTTATTGTTTCCAAAATTACATACCTATAGGTGGGTACAATTTTGGACCCTGTTGGGCACAACAATTTGCTTAGTAGTGCTATTTAACAGAACAATTTTATAAACAAGCTATTTAATAAACAATTACAAATTATTAATTTATTATTAATTATGTCAAATTACAGAATAAATTAGTTTTATTTTTATTGCATTAAAAGAAATACATAAAATAACAAATCGGGTCAAATGCTATGTCATCAAATTTAAAAAAAAGTCAAATAAAATGTCGAGTATAATAATATTAATTTCGTAGTTACACTGTGTCGTTTTATTTTTTTGACAAAGTAACATAAATAAAACCAATAGACAAAGATACTATAAACAGGTAAGGGTGTGAGACCAATTTAAAATGTATCGTTAAAATACTCTTTTAATTCGTAATAAAAATTTTTATTTTTTATAAATTTTCTATCCTTTGTCTCGCTTATTATCTTAAAAGGCAGCTTGTTAAACACTTTTATTGCCATTACATATAGACTTGTACTATTCAATGTTAGTTTAGACTGAGGTAACACTAATTTATTCGCATGTCATTAAAGTACGTATTTGACGGATATGATTTTTCATGGTTTTGTTGAAAAAAATGGTTATAAGTTCACGTTTATGCCAAGGTGGTCGACACGGCCCGCGCCGCCGTGTCATCTGCTCTCGCGCCTCATCAGGAGCCAAATCTGAGGCTATACTTAACACTTGCGCACGCGACTTCCTCCTCCGACAATTATACCGCGTTACTTCACACTTTACAGTTAAAAATTATATTTTTTATAATTTTTATAATTTTTCACACTTTTAGGAGATTTTATGAATTTAAAACAGGGTGTATTATTTTACTATTTTTCAATCTGTGAAGCAAGTCCAGCCTGTGTGGACTCGGCTGTACTTCGCGATTTAACCAACCAGGTAACTCCATATCGATAGCAAACTTAGGTATTCCCAAACTCAGAAAGCATTGGATTAACGGAAACTCTGTAGGTACCTGGAATTTTTTGAAAAAGCCCCTTTACCATTTGAAATAAAACCAATTTACCGGATTTAACTCGCGTTTAATTAGATGTTACATTATTATTATTTACCCGACGTTTCGATTACTTTACAGCGATCGTGGTCACGGGAAGACTGAAGATGTCAGTTGTCTTTGATAAGTTTTAAGTTAACTGCCGTCACTTTGTGTTATATTTTGAGCGGTCCGAATTACGCATACGGAGCTCACGGTGTCAGTTTTTTGGGCAGTGTGAGGACGGGCTTGGGACTTTATTATTCGAATGATGGGATCCCAAGCTGGTGGTACACTCCAACCATCTTCTCTATTGATTCCCCTTTACCATATTTAACTCGCGTGTATATAATGTTACATTATTATTTTATACCTGACGTTTCGCGGTGGTGTGGCGGTAGTCGTTGGAAGTCAATAATACATAATTAATTAACTCCAAGTTAAGTCCAGTAAAGTCGTTGTATTTCTGTGTAATGCTCACAAAAATATAAGACGATATTACTGACACTTTTTATTGCTGTAGGTACATCACTGATCACTGTGAGATAGAATGGAAGATTTAAAGACTCTGGACCAGTAATATGCACCACTAGTACTTACTATCATTGTAACTTGATATTACATAAAACCACTAAGTAGTAGGTAAGTACTAAATGGTACAAGTCAATCGTACTGGTCCAGAATAGTTTAAAATTGCATTTCAAGTATTTCAGTTCTTTTGATTGTTTTTTTTTATACAACTACTTGACAAACCAGCTGACGGCCCACCTGGTGGTAAGTGGCTACCGTCACCTATAGACACCTGCAGTGAGAAGTAAAATATCACTTGGTATTGCCTCGTGTCTTGTGCCTTGTCATCCGAAACTTAATTACACTATTCCCTTCAATATTTTACGTCTGAAATAGGAAAGGCTGGTCCCTACCTACCCAGACGACCCTACCTACGTGCCTACCACATAGTAAATTGTAGAATATTATTTTGACTTTTTCAAACTGAAACCTTTTAAGACACCCTGTATCTCCGTATTGAAGAAGTTGGTCTCGTTAGCGTGTTGACTTTATGATTTTCGAGTTATTATTGGAATTGTTATTACACCTCTGTCAGTGGAAATTACTGGAGTTTTGACGTATGCGCAGACGCAGGCGAGACCTGTCGTTAATGCGAGTGCATTTAAAAAAAATGCAAGTAAGTTAAATGTTCGTATAATCACATAATTTTCAAGCATAGCTAACTATTTCAGTGTAAAATAAATTACTAGCAAAGTATTGAATTAGAATATTTTAGGAAAATCAAAATTGCTTTTAAAAATTAGACTGTCTTACATTGAGAAACTGTTATCGATTGATTATGCAATTTCATGAATCTGCACTATTATATAAAAAATGTTATATTATGATGTAAAAATATACATAAACCTAACGCAAAATCACATAACATGAGAAAGTTATGTGCGAATAAGTTGTATAACTAGACTCAGTAGATGGTCCACTAAAAGGCTTTTTTTCTATAATGAATAATTTTAATACAATTATGATGATGACATTAAATTGCACGTTGCTAGACTTTCTGTATTGACATCGTAAGTATATTAACTGTAATCAGTTTTATGAAAATTATCTGTATGGTAAAAACATACTGTCTTATTTGTGTTTTTGTGTCATCTTGTTTTATGCAAATAAATTATTATTAATAATAATAATATTCAAACACACACCTATTATCTAGCCCAAAGTAAGCATCATAAGAACTTGTGTTATGGATACTAGATAACGGATAAATATTGATAATAATATGTACTTATACAGTGTGTCTGGTCATCAGTGTCCGACCCGTTAAGGCGAAGCAATATGATCAATTTTATCGACAAATCCACCATTATAAGGCATTTTGCACCTACTGTTTTGAAATGGCGGCCATTTTAATTTTAGTACGGTTGGGTTCATTTACTTTGTTATATCTACCGATGTAGAGGTCCTATAGGCGTAAAAGTGGTTTACTTCGATAGCTACAAAAATAGGCAATAAGTTAACACTAAAGAGTATATCAAAAACTCCCCATAGAAACCTTAAAAAATACTTGAAACTTAAAATGTGTAAAAAACGGTTGTTTTTTTACTTTTTAATTGTTTTCTAAAGAGCTAGCGTAATAACATACCTTATTTTGAAAATCGGTTTACAATTGATAGAGAAATCGGTGAACATACATACAAAAAAAAACATAATTATAGTGGAATATATAACCTCCTTCTTTTTTGAAGTCGGCTAAAATTATTGTAATCGAGATCGGCCAATTATTATTTTTTAACTTTTATATTAGTCAATCGTCGGTCGAATTATATAATAAATTAATACAATAGATAGAACTAATTATAACAATAGTCGGCCAATTATTATTTTTTAACTTTTATAACAGTCGCGCGCGCGCACCTTCCGGGAGCGGGCGTGTTGTTACTGATTTTGCGAGGCTTTTTTACGGTCTGCAAAATGTCGTGCACGTTAAAGTGCAGTAGTTGTAATATTGTCATCGACGAACTGTTGTCTTATATACAGAATAAGATATCGGTAGCCGACGAGGAAAGTCTAGTGAGAATTTGTTTATCTGCTTTCTCAAGTGAACAAATAGAAAAGTCAAATAAATTATTATTTGACTCGGTACCCCTGGAGTTACGAAGAACCGTAAGAAAAGGAAAAGGAAAAGAAAATCGTACTTTACAAGACATAATCAGCTTCTTCAAGGTGACTGATCCAGACGTGTTGCCGGTGTTTGTGGCCCGAGATTTGGAGAAACTACCACCAATTACTTTCGACCATCTTGATGTCTCAAAGCTCTTAAAGGATTTAGTGCTATTACAAGCGGACGTAAATATGATTAAGTCATCTTATGTTACAACCGAGCAAATGGAGAAAATCAAGAACGAATTTACCAGTGTAAAGAATTTAACTACTGTTTCGCCCCCTTTTTCGGCCGCAAAAATAAATATGAGAAGAGGCGCATACCGCAACAGTGGACCTGTAGGTTTATCACATATGGATGAATCAATAATAGTTAGTGATCAGGAAGAGATATCTAGAAATGAATTGTTATCACCTAGATATAAAAACAATTTATTTTGTAAAAGCATTATTGATAATACTCATTTGGAGGGTAGAATTAATACAACTAGAGAACAGTTTATTACGGCTGCCCAAGCGAGCCCGAAAACGAGTTGCGACGATGACGTCAGCCGACTGATAGAGCGTCATGAATCACCGTCTTTGCCCGCATCTGCTATTGACGAATCGAGTAAACAAACACGAAGTTCCTTTGCAACGAAAATAAATGGAACCTACGCGAATGCTGTAAAGTTGAAAGAACCGTGGAAAGTTGTTCAAAAGAAAGGACGTAGAACCAAAAATCTTTTTGAAGGAAAAAGGGGCATAGTAGTGGTAGGAACTGAAGAAAAGTTTAAAGCGGCAGATAAAAAGATGCTTATGTTTATCACGAATGTTGATAAAAACACATTAGAATCGGATATAGTAGACTATATACAAAGAAAAACTCAAGAAAGTATTAATCTTGAAAAAATATCGATAAAACGGCAATGCGAACATAATGCATTTAAATTTTTCGTATCAGAGTGTAAAATGCATTTATTTTTGGATGAGAAGCTATGGCCAAAAGGAATCATTTTTCGACGTTTTATTCATTTTAAGAATAAACGTAGGTTCGAAAGTAACGCCTCTGAAAAAAATATTTAATGGAAGAAAGTATTTACAAATTTGTGTCCTTCAACTGTAAAAATGTAAAGCGATCTATAGAAGCTATAAGAGATCTTTGTAAGATAGCAGATGTGATATCATTACAAGAAACCTGGTTGTTACCGGATGAGTTACCGTTCCTTAACAGCATCAGTGACGAGTTTAGCTACACTGGAGTGTCAGCGGTGGACAACACGGCTGGTATGCTGCGCGGTCGACCCCATGGAGGGGTGGCGCTATTATGGAGGCGTAGTGTTTTTCAAGATGTGGTTCTTGTGCAATGTCATAACCCTCGTATCTGTGCCATTAAAATAGTGCTAAAGGATAAATCGTTATTAGTGATGAGTGTGTATATGCCAACGGATGCAGTGGTAAACTTGCCGGAATTCACGGACGTACTAAGTTCGGTGAGTGCAATTGTTGACAGCTGTAATGTAGAAAGTGTATATATATTAGGAGACTTTAATGCACACCCAAAAGAGCTATTTTATAATGAATTGACTGACTTTTGTATAAATAAAGAGTGGCGTTGTATAGACATTGAAATGTTAGGCATATCATCAGATATTTACACTTTTATTAGTGAGGTATACGGGTCGAAACGTTGGCTCGATCACTGTGTAACGAGTAAAGCAGCAGCTCAATCTGTACTATCGGCGTACGTCAAGTATGATATTTTATGGTCGGATCATTTTCCATTAGTTATAGAGTGTAATTTAAATGTGATATTACCTAAGAAATCAAACCAAAATAGAAGTTACAACCTGGCTTTGTGGGGGGAAAGAAACCCTCAGGACATAGACACATATACCAATGAATGTAATAATAGGTTAAGATTAATAGACTTTCCGGACGAACTTAGTCATTGTTGCGACAAAATGTGTTTTGATCCCAAACATAAATACGTAATTGATAAATTGTATGATGATTTGGTTAGTGCCTTGAGTCAGGCGGCAACGGTGGGTCGTAAAAGAAAGGCGCGTTTAAAGAAGACCGTAGTAGGCTGGAATAAATATGTAGCAGAGGCACACAGGGAGGCTCGTCTAAAGTTCTGTCTCTGGGTTTGGTATGGCAAACCTAATTCGGGTAGTATTCATACTGAAATGTGTGAGGCTAGGCGAATTTTTAAATCGAGGCTGAAATGGTGTCAAAACCACGAACAACAAATAAAAGTGGACATACTTGCATCACATCATTCAAAAAACGATTTTCGTTCTTTTTGGAAGCACACAAATAGGTTACAGTGCAGGCCGGGCCTCCCCGTGAGCATTGAGGGGGAAACCGATTCTGAAAAAGTAGCTGATCTGTTCAAGGATCATTTTTTTGTGAAACCGCTTTTGGGTCCGTCTGGCTCGGTGCTAGATACTGGAGTCGACTTAAAAAAGGAAACTATATTCTCCATTGAAGAAATTGCACAGACAATACAATCTATGTCTAGGGGGAAGTCCCCTGGCCACGATGGACTCAGTATAGAGCATTTGAGGAATGCTGGCCCACATTTACCTAGGGTACTGTATATGCTGTACAATTTTTGTTTGAGCCATAGTTACTTGCCTAGTAAAATGATTCAAACAGTGGTAGTTCCTATCATAAAAAATAAAACGGGAGATCTCTCTGATAAGAGTAACTATAGGCCTATATCGTTAGCGACAGTGGTATCTAAGGTGTTTGATGGCATGCTTAATTCACAGCTAAATAAATATATTAAACATCACGATAACCAATTTGGGTTCAGACCGGGGCTGTCGACAGAGACGGCTGTCCTGTGTGTTAAGCAGGCTGTCTTATACTATAAAGAACGTAAAACACCAGTTGTAGCGTGTTTTCTCGACCTTTCTAGGGCGTTTGACCTGGTTTCGTATGACCTATTATGGCTTAAACTTGAAAAGACCGGAATAAAAAAAGAACTCCTTAATATATTCAAATATTGGTACAGAAACCAGATCAATAATGTACGATGGGACGGCGCCTTGTCTCAACCATACGGGTTAGAGTGCGGGGTGAGGCAGGGGGGGTTAAGTTCGCCAACACTTTTCAACCTATATGTGAATGAGCTGATAGGTGAGCTCAGCGGCGCTAGGTATGGTTGTCACATAGACGGTATTAGTGTTAATAACATTAGTTATGCTGACGACATGGTTTTGCTAAGTGCATCTGTATGTGGCTTAAGACGGCTCGTAGCTATATGTGAAAAATACGCTAAATGTCACGGATTAGTTTACAATGTACAGAAGAGCCAAATTATGGTTTTTGGGGCTGGGTGCAAGCGTCCTGATACAATCCCAACAATAGTTTTGAATGGAAGCGCGTTGCTAAGGGTGCGTAAATTCAAATACTTAGGACATATATTGACTCCCGACCTCAAAGACGACGAAGATATTGAAAGGGAACGAAGGGCGTTGTCAGTGAGGGCAAACATGTTGGCTCGCAGGTTTGCACGTTGCTCTAACAATGTAAAGATTACTCTCTTCAGAGCTTATTGCACAAACTTTTATACATGTAGCCTGTGGGCCAAATTTACTCGTGTGTCTTACAAAGCCCTCCGAGTTCAATATAATAACGCTTTCAGGATACTGTTGGGATTGCCCCGTTTTTGTAGTGCATCGGGAATGTTTGCGGAAGCGCGGGTCGACTGCTTCTATGCGACTATGCGGAAGAGGTGTGCTTCCCTGGTGAGCAGAGTGCGGGGCGGCACCAACAGTATCTTGAAAATGATTGCAAGCAGGCTGGACTGCTGTTACGTGAATTATTGTTGCACGACATCTGCCGGGGTGGTGCAGAAATAATTCGCGTACAAAATAATAATTTAATAAATGTAACTAAATTAAATGTCCTAGTTGATAATTACTTACTAACATAGAATAAGTGATATTGTTACTAACTAAATGAGTTGTGTTACTTGAAATAAAGATTATTATTATTATATTATTTATTATATTTGAGGTTTTTAATCCAGTCAAATACTTGCTATACATATTCATTGACTGGCCCTGGGTTCCGAGGTTTTATCATTTTTATGTCTTACGGCGCTCCACTAATTTTCAATATTCAGAACTTAATGCTGTTAACCGTTCTATAGTATAACTACAAAAGAATAATAGAGGGCTGTTACAACCCCAGTAGCGGTCGCCATGTGCGGTAAAAATTCATGTGGCCCGGTCCGCAATATCGCGAACAAAGGTTTGTTGGCTTCCAACATGACGAGTTTTGACTGTTTGTCCAATATGGCGGGCTCAAGACTTAAGGGAGAGTTTTAGATTTTAAAATATAATTAACATTATTAACTTAGGTTATCACATTAACCATCAAAATGAGTGAGCTAATGAATAGCCACACCTAGTCATAACCACATGATCGCAATGAATGTTTTGACTTTGAATGGGCCCGCTGATTCCGAACTAATAGTATCAGTGCGGAAGTACCTAACTCTTATTGTTTCTCTGTCTGTCTGAGCCACTGACCCGAATCGGATAAAATTAGGCATGGATATAGATTCCATCTCGAGAAAGGACATAGGCCACCTGTTGACGCGAAAGGTAACAGACAGACAGACATAATTACTTTCGCATTTATAGGTAATATTAGTATGGATATAATAAAGTTGTATAAAGTTGGATGTAGAAAATGAATAACCTTAGACACAAACGCAAGTGCTACTGTGTATAACAAAGTTGATTAAAAAAAACCGGTCAAGTGCGATTCGGACTCGCGCACGAAGGGTTGCGTACCGTTATCTATTTATAAACAAGCGTCTAACTCTTGCCGTTATCAATATCGAGACAAAACAAGCAAAAATATCACGTTTGTTGTATGGTAGAGCCCTTAAAGATCTATTTTATTCTGTTTATTAAAATTTGTTGTTATAGCTGCAACACGGCGGACGGACGGACGGATGGACAGACGGACGGACACCCTTTGGGTACGAAACCCTAAAAATGAGTTTGACTTAATAAATGGAGGAAGATCTTGCCTGTTGCTTAAATTTAAAAATTGAATGGTTTAACAAATTAAAGGTTTTTTTATTTTGTCGTATTATAGGTAACGGCAAATGAGGCTATTGTCAATCATCGACTTTTTTAGTAACAGTTCGTATAACGCAAGAATAAATATTTCATTTTCTGTACTTATAAAAAATCTATAAAATTATTTTTCATTCATTAATAGTACCTGACCTCCCCTTAATTCATCTGTTTATATTTTCAGGGAGCACTGGAACAATGTTTGATGAGTTCACTGTTTACCGTGACCCGCGCTTTGGCAGGAGATGTCAACATTTTGATAAAGTTATAAAAAAACCTTATATCTATAGCTAGTTTAAGCTATTTCCAAAAATGTGATGCTTACATTAGAAAGATGTAGTTTGCGCAAAGCAGGATATATTAGAGAAAACTAAATATGTATTTCACTTTCTGGCTACCGAACTCAATTGTTTATGGCAAAGCAAACAAAAACCTTTTTACGCGTTTTTTTAGGGTACCCCACTTATACAATTATCTATTTCAGATTAACATTTTTCATTAAAATATTTTCTTATTTAACTTGTGTAAATACGTATTATAAATATAGGTACTTAAATAAACATTTTGACTTGTGACCCGGAAACATTAATACCGGACCAGTGGGTTAGTAGATTAGAGTACTGTTAAATCCCCTTCTAGTATGATCATCATCAGCCCATATACGTCCCCCAGCTGGGCACAGGCCTTCCTACATGGGTGAAGCACATGGGGAATTTGAGCCATAACACTACCACGCTGGCCCAATGCGGGTTGGTGGGTTAAAGCGGTTGCAGTAACAATCCTGAGCAACAGCTTAACGTGTCTTTCGAAATTTTGAGAATCTCAACATTACAAAATTTTGATTGATCCATCCCGAGTTAGACCATGGCAAAAGATGTTTTTGCAACCGAAACCAGAGCGCTAAAAGTACTGCGTAACGAGCTTCTTGTCCTATTATGATTCCTCTTATTGAGAGCACAAGGGTTTTTGAGAACCTCCTCGATTACTGCAGTGCAGGGATCGATAGCGATACCATAAAAGTAACGTTATTTCTCTGGTATTTACCGGTATTGTAAAAAGAATCGGTATTTTTATATCGTTACCGAAAATAACGAAATAAATACCGATACCTAGATAACGATACAAGAAAGTGACGTTGCCAATTGCCATCTTTCGCAGTCCGCCCGGGGTCCACACCTCACCATCGCTAATAGCAGGTGGGCACAGTGTTTTGCTCTGCGAGCGTTCTGTCTGTCTGACTGGTAAGTATCACGAAGAAGCATTCTGTTGACAGAGTAGGAGATCAATACCTTGCTCCCAAACTCCCAACACAACGCATCCTTATTGAGCTCTGGCTACCTTACTTAGTGCAAGAACACAACACTACAAAGCTATGTTATTTGCTGCAAACTTTTTTCGTTATTTGTTTTGGATCGTAAGATTCTTTTCAATGGGTATTCTATTTTTTTTAAACAATCTTATTTTAATTTAGATTTTAATAACACACCCCTAGCCCGGAATGATAATATCTTCGTTTCATTTTTAAAATACGTATGCGTTTAGTAAGTTTTTCATGTTAAGTATTCCAGTTTTATTACGGGAACTTAACTATTTAATTAAGTATGAGATACATTTTTACTAAATAATGAAAAGAAATATGAATTTTGTGTCAATAATATTCTTATGTAAATGAGTTAAAATACATAAAGTACTAATCGACTCGCAGTCGAAACTGTCAAATACCTGAAAACCGTTTAGTGTTTTGTACAAATGCAAACTTAGGTAATACTTTAAAGGGCCCAAAAAAAACTTTGCCATATAGATATTTTTTTAAATAAATTAGAAAAAATATTATTTTTGCAAAAAGCCAACATCACGTGGTGTTCCCAGGCGGTCACCCATCCAAGTACTGACCACGCCCGACGTTGCTTAACTTCGGTGATCGGACGAGAACCGGTATTTTCAACGTGGTATGGAAGTTGGCAAAGCAATAACTGAAATAGATGTTATCTATAAAAAATATAAATGACTCGCATCTATTTTTAGACTCGCTTAATGTGTACATTGAATTGGACTTAGCAATTGCCAACGTCCATACCACGTTGAAAACACCGGTTCTCTTCCGATCACTGAAGTCAAGCAACGTCGGGCGTGGTCAGTACTTGGATGGGTGACCGCCTGGGAACACCACGTGATGTGGGCTTTTTGACAAAATAATATATTTTTATATTTTTTTAATCATTTATAAAAAAGTTTTTTGGACGTTTTAAACGGTCAAAAGTATTTTTTATGTTTTGGAAACATTTAGCATAATACTAATTTGTATCATCTACTTTTAGGTGGGCAGGAACAGGAATACTACATAAACAACACACACACGCTTTTGCTTTTTATAAAATAAAAAAACTATATTTAAATTAAAAAATAACATTTGTGTCTAAAAGTTTTTCGGGCGTTTTTAAAGTTTGTATGTTTTAGAATTCTTAGGAAGCAGAAAAAAAAGTGAATTCAACTGTGAATACAGAGCAACAAGCACGTAGAAAACGCAGGTCGAGCTTGAATATTTCTTCTGAGCCGGAGGTAAAACGAAATAATCAAGGTAAGTTTGTTATTGAGAATTTTAAATTTTAACTCTCTTTTAGACCAAATGAAGGTATTAACAAATCACCTCATAAATACTAATGCGAACAGCGTACCTTCAACCAAAAATAATGAATCACCTGAAAACGATTTGAATAAACCTTTTTTACAACGCCCTGCGACAATTTTAGAAAATAACCATAAGTTAAATATTGGCATTTGGCACCTTGCTGAAGAATCATAAGGACGTGGCCAACTTTGACCCCCTTAGAGTTAAAAGACTTTAAGGAATTGCAAAAATCTAATAGTGCTTATTGGATGGAGGTACGGTATTTGGGATTATATGACCCCTATGAAGCGATCCCTAGTGGCCGTATCTAATACACTACTCTCCCAGATGATATTAAACATTGTCATTTGGGCGGGTATTTGACAAATTGTCTAAATTATTGATTGCAAAATACAAGTTTCATCATAAAACTAGTGACGATATAATGCAAATTGTATGTGGTAAGCTTGCTGAATGCACGAAGCACGTCAAGAGCGTATCTTGACGGAAATACCTAACAAACATTTACGTGAAGGCTTGCGCAAAATTGCTCCTAGTTCTGAATTTCTATTTGAAAGCACTGCATTACAGTAACAGCCTTACATACAAAGTACAGGAGGTACTGATAAATGGATCTGTAAGTGGCTTAGTGGCAATAGCGAGTCTAAACGAGGGACTCTAAGCCGTTTTCTCAATGCTGGACCTTCACGCGAAGCATTTTCACCCAATAGCAATAAGACTTTTGGTTCAGGTCAAAAATAAAGGAAAACTAAAACGAAGCCCGCGTCAATAGTTGTCAAAACTAGCACCGCTTTTAAAATTCTGAAAGTTCAATCGAAAAGAAGGGCAATCAAATGGTAAGACAAAACTCAAATGAGTATCAAACGTTACTTTTACGGAGGCTGTATCCGAGCGTATCGGAGGCAGTGGCAAGCGTATCAGGCTTCGCAGGCTAATCTGGATGCGTCTGCCATTTACCTCCAGGCCGGTGCTTGTCCAACCAACACAGCCCAAACGGCGCTTCCGCACCACGCGAGTCGTCAGAAATGACCGAGCAAATCAAGACCTTGCTATATCAGCAAATCCTAGAAAGCAGGGATCCGGATCAGTTGAATATTTGCTCCCTTTCGACAGTGTTCCTCTGCAGAAAAGCGACGGCACAAACAGACCGATCTTCAATCTAAAGCACCTCAGCCAGTACATTATTCCCAAAAAGTTTCTACTGATACCTCACTTTCAAGTCTCAAATTTTTTGCATAGCCACGATTGGGTGTTAAAAATAGACCTCTCATCAGCTTATTTTCATGTGCTGATAGCAGATTGCCATCGCCGGTTTCTGCGCCTGATTTACCAGGGTTCTTCAGATCCAGCCCCTGAAGTGTATCAGGTGACCAGCCTCTCATTCGTGCGTGTGCTCCGCTGAGTCTTCGTTTAATTGGTTGGATAACTCACATATTTTGTTTGTGTGTTTTGATAATATAAGCTGTCGTAAAAAATAAATAAATAAAGATTCTTTCAAGAAATAATTTGCGTAGAGAAAATACTTTTTTTTATTGTAGACAATTCAGAAATAGAACTGCCATTGCAGGCTCAATGGGTATTTTAAGGTAAAGCTATCTAATTTATACCGGTATTTCGGTCGCTGCTGCAGTGTGATGCACAAAAAAAAATATTCGACATCGAGCTTGACGTCTGACAAGGCTGCGAGCTGCCATTGATTTTGACATTTGCGCACTGCGCCCCGCCAAAGCATATTCACTAATCTCTACGTGTCGGTCTCATGGCTGTGTATGATTGTCTCTGTTTTGGATATACGACATGAAGTATTACAATCGATATTTTTTGATTTCGTTTTTGTTGTGTTAAAATTGTATCGCAATAACTTTCTTCAATATTTGATTCATTTTTACATAAATATGTAAAAATCAACAACAGTTTAGTTCCGGTTCACGCCGTGCTCGTCGTCGGAACGCTGGTGTCGCCAACGGTTGTCAAACAAATGTCAAAAGGTATGACAGCGCTGCCGACGAATTCATGGATGACTTTAGAGAATCGCATAGTTGTTTCGTTTACTCAAAAGTTACTCAAATCTTAATTCCAATCAAAAGGTTGACGATCTCTATGTTTAACCTTACGTATGTTGTGCTTCAGTTTAGCAAAACCGTAGTTTGGCTTATGACACACAGCATTTTATCGATTTACACCGATTCCGTGTATCTGTTACGTGGAAAGATAACTAAAAGTTTGTGTATTTATTTAAACTTTATTACACATTTTAAAGACACTACTTGTGTTTGATACAAAATTATAATGAATAATAATATTTGTTGACATTATTAATGTTTTCACCCAAAGTTCTCTATGTGATTCCTATTGGTATAATTATTTTCCTCTATGATGTACTCGTAATTTGTCAATTTAAGTAATTGTAAATAGATATTTGTGTTTTGTCATTGAATCTTGTTGTATGGCAAATGAGGTACTTGTGTGAGTCAATATTTTTAAATTTTCTATTATACGTACATTTGTGCTACCAGTAAACCACAATTCCACAATAAAGATTTAGGATTATTGAGGTTATGACTTTATATTTTCGAGTGTTCTCTACCAGTCAACCGAAGAGTTTATAGACATATGAATATTGGGAGAGCGGGGACTCGATTGCAATGCTGATAGTATAATAATATAACTTTCTTTTGATTTTTAACCCCCGACGAAAAAAGAGGGGTGTTTTAAGTTTGACGTGTATGTCGGTGTATATGTGTATATGTCTATGGCATCGTAGCTCCTAAAGGAATGGACCAATTTTGTCTGTTTTTTTGACGTGATCGAGATCTTTCTTAGCTTTAATCTATGAAGATATGTTCAGGCGTTTGATGACTATCAGCTCATTTCCTACTTGACAAAAGAGTTTTATTAACTTTGACACATCTGATTGATTTGGACTTTTACTTTTATTTTCCAAGACATGCTAACCTTGAGCTGATCCTCTACCATCAAATAGTCTGCGGGATGCTCAATTCTTCAGAAACTTACAGCAGATATAGCGCGTTTGAGCTTTTAAGAATAGTCTTATCGAGATGGTGTTAGATAAGTGATTAATGAGGCCGGGGGTTACTTAAAATTTTCAATTTTATATTATTACTAGCTGACCCCGGAAACGTTCTTTTGCCTTAAAAAAAATGTCAAGCAAAAAAATGGATAGAAGCCGATTCTCAGACCTACTGAATATACTCGTCCATATAAAATTTCATGAAAATCGGTCAAGCCATTTCAGAGGAGTATGGTAACTAAATTAGTGACATGAGAATTTTATGTATTATAAGTAGATTATAGGGTTATGCTGAGAGCGTCTATAGCATTTGGTAACCGCTTACCATCAGGCTAACTGTACGCTTGTTTACCACGCTTGATGTGTACACAAATCATCAATATTAAAAGAGCATCAAATACTCTATGTGGACGTCAACCACATAAGGGCGTGCGCGCATTAGTAACGGCTCATTGGCTCTATGCAGAGGGTTCCGTCCCTCATTGATAGTTACACTAAATTATCAGCCAATATCGTACCAATGACGTCACGATAATTTATAGTGTAATTACCAACTAGGTATACACATGGATATGTGATGAAATGTTAAAGTAAATAAAGAGACTTACGTTTTAACCCGTCAAGTATCAGATTCCAGACACAATTGATTTTTAAATTTTCATAAACCTCCGGACGGATTACGCCGCTTGAGAGATTAAATCGTACACTCACGATTCGATAAAGTATTAGGTAATGATTGGAAAATTATAATAATCAATTTATCGCTCGCTTTTTTCTGCTCGGTTTCGTTGGTGGTAGGGCTTTTCTAAGTCCGCCTGGCTAGCTACCACCATCTTACTTATGTCTGCCGCCATAGCAATAATGTTAACGGCATTGTTGTGTTCCGGCAGTTAGAGATAAGATAGCCAGTTCCTCTGTGGTTGAGGAATCCAGGTGTAGCTCGCTTCTATCGTCGGCCTTATCTTCACTTACCATAAGGTGAGATGAAGGTCAAGAGTTACCCCGTCAGTCAGGAAAAAAAAACAATAAAATAATAATAAATGTTTCTTTCAATAAACTTTTCACACTTAACCTTATTTATTTATCTTGCCCAAAGTAAACATGATTTTTATTTATTTTTAAAATTTACGTATTAAAATAATGATTTGATGCGTTTTGAAGAGAAGCCAGAGTAATGAAACTTAGTGAGTGATTCTGATGATTATAGGGTCAAAGCAACTTTCACCATGGTCGATCCCGGGATGAGTCAAACAAAATATTCAATCTCGAGCTCTTTCATGCTTCAGAAGGCACGCCATACCGTTGGTCCCGTTTAGTCCTGCAACTGCTTTAACCCACCAACCCTCATTAGGCCAGCGTGGTGGTGTTATGGCCCAAACTCCTCATGTGCTTCTGCCATGTAGAGAGGCCTGTGTCCAGCAGTAGGACGTATATAGGCTGGTGATGATAAGGTTCAAACAGGAGCGGCAAGCCCAACTACAACTCCTGTGCAATTGTTAAAAACTTTTTACAAGTCTTCGTCTGTGGAGGACAATTCTAACTGAAATCAAGAGCCTTGATTCTGGAAAGATTTGAAATTTATAATAACTGTAAAAATCAAGGTTTTACTTTAACCCATACTGGTAGCGAGTCACAATAGATCCTCTAAGGTCACAATAATAACAGATCGTGTGCCCCAAATAATAATCTGTACTTATTTTGAAGGCAAAGTGTGTTTGCGAGTTTCTTTGTGTTTCAATCTGGAACTACTGAACCGATGTGGATGAAATTCAGTACGGAGATAGTTTAAGACCACAAAGCACACACACTTTTGGCATGATATCAAGTATGATAATATATATGAAAGCAAGTATGATCATAAAGATGATCCAAAGAACATAAAAAGAAGGTATCTTTCGCTCAATATTAAAGCCAACTGCCTGATAAAGTATCCCAGGAGAATGGAAACATTTCGACACACTTTTCAACATTGGATTCCAAAAGAGAAAACCTTAGCCAACTTAACCTGAGCTGTAGATATCCTCTGCTGGACCAAGGCCTCCGTAAAGATTTCCGCGACGAAAAAACAAAAAAAGTAACTAAAACAATTACTTTAACCTTATCGAGTAACGACCATAAATGGGATACTGTCTGCATGATCCCTTTCATTCCATGTGTGTAGGGGATTTCATTCCCCACTTCAAACACAAATAAATAAATACCGCTCTCCTAATAAGCTTCGATGCGCGTGCGCATATTACTAATACGGCTTCAGTCACGCGACAGAGGGCCAATAATCAGCTTCCATCAGCTGTTGAGCCAGGTTTTGGGGTCTTCAGATATGATGTAATAGGTCGTCTATAATAAAATGTCTAATTATGTTTGGATCGTAATTCGTACTTCATTTTATTTATATCTTTACTTAGGTATGTACAACATTTCGAATAAACAATACTTAGCATTAAGTTTATTAAAAGTTTTTTTTTTTAAGTATAAAAATTAGAAAAAAAATATGAAATACTCTTTACAATCCGGACCACTACTATAACCATTTATTGTGTATCACTTTGTATCGTATGTATACGTACATAAATTGTTAAATAACCATCTGAGCAACCGATGATTAGAGAAGACCCTGTGAATTGTCCATCTATATTTGCGTTAGAAGATAACGTATACTCTACCATGACGAAATATTTGCGTGTTTAGTCCCCGCCAGAGGACATGTTTTTTTCTTGTATAAATACTTTTTTATGCACAGCATAGATAACAAATACTACAAACTGCAAGACGTTGAACTTAAGAATCAATGGCATATAACATTATATAATATCTTTGTTTGAAATATATAAAAATATGTCGCAGCCCGGGCAGCCGCTCGCGTAGATATCGTTTATGACGTCAAAAGGTAACCGAACTTGGAGTAGGAATCAGATTTTGCTTTTGTTCCTAATTGGGCAAGCATTTAATTTTATCTTCCGAATTGGCCTCCGGTTAAGCAAAGATCTTTTATGTATGTCGAGTGTCGAAGGTTACATTAAACACTGCTCCGACTGGACATAGATCCCGAGATTGTTCAGACACTAGGCTATGTTCGTTATGGTTAAAAAGAAGAGGGTAAAGAAGCCAACTGCGCCGGATTTTCGAAAATAGAATAGATTTTTATTTATTCAACCGAAACACCTAACTCTAACGGACATGTAAATTCCTGAGCATACAAAATTCAAAAGCAACGGAATTCGAACAGCCCTGAATTAGTTCTAAGTAATTAACCTCTTATCGGCGCACGCGCATGTAAAATACGCACCCTCGCCCTAGTACCCTCCATATTCAAATTAACAAAACATTACTGTGTATTCCGAAACAATTATTTTATTCGCGTCCCAAATAAAAAAACACCCTTGTACACGATCATTGCGTGAATAGTCAGAGCAGTTTAAAGCTTAGCTTTACTGTCGTAAGGTTGAATTTTCAAGATGCATTACAAGTACAGTCGGTTTACAACGTAAGTGAAAATAAAGCAAAAAGGTGGCACGCGCCCCGACGTACGCGTAGTATCTTCCCTTACCATCATCGTGAAGTCGGGGTGAAGTAGAGATGCATCTATTCTATCGATATCATTGAAAAGGGGAATAAATTAATCAAAGACAGTGTCAGATAAGTAAATAATACAAGAAAAAGGACGTTCCTGGAAAATTTGTACAGAAGTACTTAATGCTTATTTCTTAATGTTATCTATGTTGTATTGTATTAATCATCTTCACATTTATCTATGTATGTCCCACTGCTGGGCTCATGCCTTCCTATATGGGATAATCACATGAAGAGTTGGGGCCTAACACCATCACGCTTGGCCAAAGCAATAACAATCGGGACCAACGGTTAATGTGCCTTCCGAAGCACGGGTGAGCTCGAAATAAAAAAATTGGATTGACCCATCCCGGGATCGTCCGTGGTGAAAGTTGCTTTATTTACGTAATCAAAACCAGAGCGCTCAAACTACTAGGCCACTAAGCTCTCTAAGAACAAAATAATTAGGTCTTGGTAGATTAACAATTAAATACCTATTGTATCTAAAATCACGAAGATAACCCTTTTCATTTTAGAATAACGAAACGGTAAAAGAAAACATTAAAATAATAATGAAGAAACTACAATTTTCACTACGCTACCTTAAAACAAAACTAAAAAATGTATCGATATAGTGGCATCCTTGCTTGGCTCGTGTCGCCGGCGCGTGCGCAGGTGCCGGTTCCGCTCGAGCTATCGGCGATGCCCACACCTGGGATAGATCCCAGATATCGTGCGATAATCGGAGCGGCTATACTAGCTTTATTAAAGACATCACTATTCACAGTATTATTTTTAGAATCTGTTTACATTTGAACATTTCTAACTAAGACTACAGAGGCAGAAAGAAGAATCAGATAGAACAAAGAAACGAGGTCTTAAATACAGAACCTCCTTTTTTGAACTCATATTTACCATACTTTAGATTAAAAATAGGCGTATCGTCTTCTAGGATCATCTAAAAAGTTTCTGTAATTAGTTTAATTTAACATAAAATATAATATTGAAAAGTTTAAGTAACCCCGGCCTTATTAATCATCTTTTTAACACCATCTCATTGAGACTATTCATAAGAGCCCAAACACGCTTTAACTGCTGTAAGTTTCTGAAGAATAAGGGATCCCGCAGACATTTTTATTGGTATAGAATCAGCTCAAGGTTAGTATGTCATGGGAATATCACCGAAGCGATAATACTTACACCAAATTTCAAATCAATCGGATCTGTGAAAGTTAGTAAAACCCTTTTGTCGTGTAGAAAATGAGCTGATAGTCATCAAACACCTGAGCTGATCTTCATAAATTATAGCTGAGAACCATCCTAGTCACGTCAGCTTTCAAACAACAAAAAAACTGAATCAAAATCGCTCCATTCGTTTAGGAGTTACGATGCCACAGACAGACACACAGATACACAGACAGACAAGTCGAACTTATAACACCCCTCTTTTTCTTCGGGAGTTAAAAATTATAAACGGAATGGATCCTGGTGATGTTTGTGACAATAAGATTGCAAAAAAGGATAAACAAAGTTACAAAAAAAAATCTATGTTCTTTGAAGTCATAGTAACCCAGATGGAGCCGAATGGAAAAACCTGCCAGTTCTACACAAAATCGAGGAAATGATACGTTGGATTGCCAGGTGGACCTTAGACCTAATTTCCGTAAACTCATAAACAATATACCAGCTGGTATAGATCAAAATGTGGACAAAAACTACTTTAACGAAGGTCTATATAATAGAGATCTACATCATACGGGGGCATTACAATTTGTATTTGTCTTAAGTTAGATCAAGTAACATTACGGACACTTTACCAGAAAACCCAGAGATAGCCTTGAGACGCAAGAGGTGGAGTACAGCTTAAAGAAATGGTCCAACCAATGAAGACCTGACCAAAATTCATTACGTTCGATTTCGTGTCCAACCGTTAAAAGTGACGCAAGGATCATCAAGGTATCTTTAGGTCCCAGACATCTCGGTAACTATGCTCAACAGTAAGCAAATGAAGACGAAGAAATAATATAATTTGCTGAGAGATGTTGATGTGGCGTATAGCACTGAAGTCTTCAGCAAAAATAATTGTGAGACCATTAACACTTATTGCTTCATATAAATCAGTCATAGGCTGTCAAAAGTGCCACACACTGTCTTGAAGAATTCTACCTTGTATAATATATGTTACTAATTAATACTGTGTGGCATAAAAGCAGCTAGTTCTCCTGAACTCTCTTAACCCATTCTAAATACAGTTCAAATTCATTTACCGAAAACATATTGTTTCGAATGCACAAAACTTTGCCATAGCGGTACAAAGATAGAAAGACTACAGTAGCTTAAATGAAATAAAGTTAACTTTGCATTGCTCAACGCTCTGGCTTGCTCGCCACTGTCAGACTGCACTGGGTCTTGAATTTAGCTACTAATAAATCTTTGCTCACCAAAACTACCACACATCCGGTTAATTGTAACAACAAAGTAATTGGTAACTGCGGTTAATTCTGGTTAACTGGTTAAATCCGTTGCGGTAAACTTGAGTGGTCATTACTGGGTTTGAAGGCTTAAAAATTGGTCTTTTTAGACGTAATTATCTTAGCTTTGTACTTGCGTCTTAGTACAAAGGCTGAAGAAAAGGCATAAGCAAGATGCAAGGTTTTTAAATTGAATATTTATATTTATTGATTGCACTGTATTTTGCACTGTATGAAGCGTTCAGAAGAGTCCATATTTGCGGAGACAGTGCAGCATGAGCTGACTCTCCTAGCCGCCTTCACCTCGCCGGCCCATAATGTACCTTTTCACGATTTTGGATTGTATCTGCAGGTTAAGTACTTTTAAATTTTGAGTGTACGTTAAAGAAATGGGTTACTAACCTTCTTTGTTTGTGACCTTTGCTGTGATACAATATTATCATCACCAGTTGTAATTTAATATTTGAAAAGAGTGACTACACGAGTTTGTTGCCGGAATCTTCTCGGTAGCTCAACTTTTGGAACCGGTGTAAATTCAGACACGACAGGCAGACAGACATTATAATATTGTTATTTAACGTAAATTCAGACATGACAGACAGACAGACGGACGGACGGACAGACAGACACTATGACGTTGTTAGTAAATATATTTTTTGTGATAGTCAAAAAATGTGTTTTTTGACAATTTGAAAGTGCTTCTTTGTGGTATATTTGAATAAGTGTATTTTCATTTTCATATAATTATATTATGTCCCATTGTTTGGCACAGGCCTTCCTACAAGGCAGATATATACAAAAGGGTATTTAACCAAAAAAAAATGTTTCATATAGTATGTTAATACTTGAAAATATTGCAAAAGTGAATGGCATACCTATCTCTTCTATACCTTGTTGTAAGTTGACGACCGGCTGGCCGAAGGGTCTGTGCCCCTTGCTATACAGGCTGCTCGGTCGGGGTTCCCGGGTTCGAATCCCGGTGGGAGCAAATGTTTGTATGATGAATACGAGCATTTGTTCACGAGTCATGGATGTTTATATATATTTTTTTTATACAACTAGATGACAAACAAGCTGACGGCCCACCTGGTGGTAAGCGGCTACCGCCACCTATAGACACCTGGGGCCTTACCACCAACTTTATAAAAGCGATTCATATTCCGCTCGGTTCAGTATTGGTTCCTAAACTGCACCGCTGTCATAGTCGTAGATAGCGTCGTAGTACGAATTAACGATTCTACTCAGTTTAGGTCTTACACTGGATCGCGATAAAAGATGGTGGTAATAACAAGGAAAAGCACTTGATATTGCAGGTGCGTTGTCATCCTGTTTATTTAGTATATTTCTAATATTTATATACCTACATATTATTATTGTCATTTCTCCGATATCTAGTATCCATAAAACAAGCTCTTCATGATGCTTATTTTGCGCTGGATAATAGGCGTGAGTGTATGAATAGGTACCTATAAAGAAATAATCACAGTTTCAGCGCATCTTTCATCCTGTAAGAGTGCAAAAAAGAGGATATTTTTTTTGGCATGGAGAACTTTGTATTATATACAGGGTGGTGACGATAATACCACAATGAATTAGATGAAAAATTATTACAAAAAAAAATTCTTTATTTTTTTTCAATTTTTATACATAGGCGTTGGGGCCTTCTTTTAAGTATAACATACTTGTGTTAGAGGACCCCGCTCTTCCAATTTAATATCATACAAATATCTATATTGAAGAACAAACAGAAAAATGTGTATGTGTGTGCGTGTGTGTGTTGGCTGCATTATTTCATAGAAATGTCGTGAAATTATCAAAAAAATAAGATGCATTTGTAAGTTGCAAAACATTCCTATGAACTAATGGAGCCCGTGTTTTAATTTATGGCCGTATTATTGTCACCACCCTGTATATCACTAAATGAACAAATTGAATCAGAAATGAAAAGAAAATGCATATTAAGTAAAACGTTCTTAATATCATCATTGTTGCCAACGACTTAGTACAGGATGCCCCTTTATTCGGCGTATAATGTATCGATTCATATGGAAATCGGTCGCTAATGAGATAACATTATAGGTATTACTGTCATGGAAGAAAGCTGTGGTTCAACTGCCGCGTCTCGTGTGGGGCCACGAAAGAAGCGAAGTTTTACTTCACGAAATAACGAGTGAGTTTTGGGTCCCTTTAAAACACAAGACTCAACTTTTAAAGCAGGCTAATCAAAGAAAAAAAGTGTTATAAAATGCTCGAGTCTTTTGATGAATAATTTAATACATTACACAATAAAGCAATGTTCATTACTGTAATTAGTTGTTACTTGAGCACCAGTAGTTTTTCGTTTTACCTGTTTATGAATTAAGTAACATTAGTATAAGTTTCCATGAAAGTTAATTGGCTATATAAATGTGGTAGCTAGTTAATGGCTAATTGTTGCTATTTTGTTTGTGTGTTTGATGATAACGCTGTAAGCTATCCTAAAAAAATAAAATAAAATAAAAAAAAATTAGACACTGAATCTCCACGCATGTGTACGTCATGGGGTTCTTCAAAAAAAGCGATAAAAGGTTTTTACAGGGTCGGCAACGCGCAAGTGATACCCCTGGTGTTGCAAGCGTCCATAGGCTACGGTAACCGCTTACTATCAGGTAGGTGGGCCGTATGCTTGCCTCCTTAGTGGTATAAAAAAAACATGTAATCCCTTCAAATCGAGCCGCTAAATAATTTAAGAAAGACAAGTTGACATTGAAATTATTAATAATTGTATTTTACTGATGATATTGAGTAATATTTGTATTTATTTTGAATTTGTTTAATGTAATTTAATTTTTGACATGGAATAATTTATAATTGATTTTGATAATATTCTAACATAGGCTGTAAGAAACATTGTTACTAACAAAGTATGGAATGTTTACACTTCACCTACATCCGAATAAAATGATGATTATTATTACTAGTAGTAGGTTCCTACTAAGAAGTATCATAAGAATTCTTACTTTATAGACTAGGTAATAAAAATTTTAAAAATATATTTTTGTTCGTCTTTAGTCACTTTATATTCATATATTTTATTAATTTATTCATAGGGTAATCTCAAGTCCTATCAGGGTGACTTCTCTAATCGTTTTAATGTTAAAAAAAATGGAATTTCAAAAAAATATTATCTTTTCGTGGCCACAATTTTTCAATAAATCTGAAAACTTTCTTTGCTCACTTGTTCCATCTGCTTTCGTCGTAATTACTGATTTATTAAATGTTTATTAAGTAAGGACGGTGCTCAGTAATTTTGGACATCCGTTACATTACATGGTGCTTCACTTAAAGTGTAACGTTGGTCAACTTCGGGTGCACTTAATTAATGTATTTACACAAAAACTTAATAAGTAGCAATTATTTTATAAAATGAGTCAGAACGTTTTATCGGTGTATGTAGCACAAATTGAAATAAGTATTTCTTGATACCTCAATTATTACCAGAGGACTAATCTAATGGAGATTTAAAGAGAGGTATTTACCTCTCAAATTTGCACAGTGGTATTTACTCGTTCATATTTTTTCACATTCGACGGGGGTAGTACCTCTACCTTACAGATGATCGCGGCTAAATAACACTGCTTTATCGTCATCCTGAGGCCTAAGATGAAATGCCTTCCATGCCCAGTAATTACACTGGCTACCTTACCCTTCAATCCGAAACACAGCGAACTGTTTCACGGCTGAAATAAGGAAGGCCTATACGAAGTAAATACATATTTATTGTATTATGTAGTGAATTGCAAATTAGTCATATATATTTATTTAGTACTGTCGTCTAACATAAATCAGAACACACAGCAATCAGCAAGCCGGTAATTAGAATAAAATAAACAATTCTGGCGTATACAGCTAATATAAAATTTATCAACAAGAAGTGTATTTTAAATTGAACCAAACAGAATAATACAGGTTGGTACCGCCGTTATATTAGTTCATAGAAATGGTTTGCCACTTTCTAAAAACATCTTATTCATTTGATAATTTCATGACATTTGTATGAAGTAATGTAACATTGGCTGCAATTTATGAACTAATATAGCCCATGTTTTAATTTATTGTCGTAATGACCTCACCATCCTGTATAATAGTAACTATGTAAATAAGACATTTTATTCGAAAAAAAATCGCTCCGCCATTTTTACAGGTCGTAATACAGATCGTAATTTTCTTGTTAAAAATAAACTTTTTAAGCCTCTTCTGAGAATACGACAGATCTGTCACAACATTGATTTTGATCGATAAATGTGAAGTATCACGTGACCTATCTGGATCATGCGTGGTAATCAATCGAGCGGCGCCGCGGGCGGCGTTTATAGCGGCCGGTAGCTCGACGACTGACCACTTAGCAAGCACAGAGTAGGGAACGCATTCAGAGGCGTTTATTTCACAAAAAAATCATTTCTAAAACAAGTGGTATACTTTACGCCTTGTTTTTGTCCGAAATTAATGAATTTTCGTACGATTTCGAAGGTAATAAATGCATACTTGGTGATTAGATTTTTTATTGAATTTTATAAGCCGCTTAAGTTACAAGCTAATAGTTTATGTTTCACACAGTGAAGAGGAGTAACATGTAAAATAATTTTATGTAAGGAAAATAAACAAATTTTGAATTTGATAAGCCCGCTAGATGCGTGGAGCGTAGGACCTATCTTTGTGGAAATCTTTTAGTCGACATCTTTTAACTGCAATTATGATGAAGGTGTTTAATCCAATCATACCTCCATGACTATAATGAATGACAGATTAAGTCTAAGATAAAGTATAATTATGTTTGATATCTGAAATAGAAACACTCATGTTTTACGGCGAAAACCGGACCCGGCCCCGTTTACAATGTTTGTTGTAAAATCGTACACATAAAAAATCGTTCATTCTGTGGAGATAAGTAGTGTGTGTAGAAAGGCTTGTATTTAATATAATTTTATATTGAGTATCGCATTTTATCGAATATTACAAATAAAATGTTCACCTCTTAGAACTATTCTCTGAACATTTCACTACTCTGTCCATCGTCAAAACTATAAAGTAGAGAATTCTCTTTTCTCTCTCGTCGTCGAGTTAACCGTCTAAATTTAAACAGGCCACCCACACACACTTTGCACAAGCAACACTCAACTATCAAACTTATTTGGTTAACTCTGGAATTCGTGCGAATTTAACATCCGTGCTACCGATTTTTATTATATTATAGAGATCATTCGAATTAGCCAAATGACGGTAATGACCGCGTGGTTTGCTAAATGGGCAGTTATCGAAGTTTTAATATGATTTATACGAACATTTTGTATTGTAAAGACGTCTTTAATTTCTTTTTTCTTGTTTGTGGAATGAGTTTGATTGGATGAGATGTTAATTCATTCGATTTTTCTTGGACTGCCTATTGCCGTTGGCCGCAGATGGCCTATGGCGTAATCGGGGTTTTAGGGAGAGTCCTCGGTGGGTCCTCAAGCCTTGAGGGGCGAATTCGCCTCTTGAGGATTTCCAATCAGCAGGCTCCCATGGACGCCCAGAGGTGTCACGCTGACGCTCTGAGTCTCCAGGGTGCTCGAGCCATGAGTTGATTTATACGAGCGTCTTAATTCAGCTTAAATAGGCCACAGAATGCAACCGTTCTCTATCTTTAAGTAGACAAGATGGAAATTATTTTTCAATTTGGGAAATTGAGTCTTATTAAGTATTTACATAAATGACTGTGGTTAATTTTCTACAGTAGCTCCGGCTGTTGTGTCCTCAACAATACAATATCGTGGAATAAGCATAACAAATACATATCTTATAGGTTCTTTATGCTACAAATAAATAATTTACTTACTTACTTACAAGGCTGGAACGTAGCTTTGCTATAGATCTGTAATTACCTAAATTCTATGTATAGCTCTATTAAGCACGATTCTTAAAAAAATGCTGCAGAGTTTCAATTTAATATCGATACCTCACTATATACCTAACATGAAATTGAATCAAATAGGTACACAAAATAAGTATTTGTACTTGAAGGACGCTAAGAAAGAAATAAAAAAAATATATGAAAAATGAGACGCAATCAAAACTGCAATAAAAAGTAAAGAATAGGTTTCTAGTGTTTTTTTACTTTCTCTAACTTTCCGATAACCAGCAGCAACTCGTCCCCCGCTGAGTTCGAAGCTTCTTAAAATTCAAAGGGAAAAATCTCAAATATTACATTTTAATAGCCAAGAAATATATGTGTATATTAGGTGCAATATTAACATATTTTTGTCGTTCATATTAATTTAGTCACGGCTGACAAATTAAGGCTAGTTAAGATGAAATAAAAAGTAACCCTTTGGAAATATTTAAAATTTCCTAGATGCTTTGATAACTTTTTAGATCTTAAAAAATATAATATACCTTTCGATTGTTTATTTACAATAGAACTGGTGATTATTAATGGTATCGACGGCATTTATCAAAATGCCCTTTAGATACTATTGAAATTAAATAACTGTAGTAAAAAGATCAATAATTCATAATTTGGGATTGAAATATGAAAACGTTCCTATGGTCGTCGGTTAACTTGTGTCCGTCTCTACAAATATGTATTTGAATAGCAAACACTTTCTACTTATGTTTTTTAATACAATTCGCAAAGAAACAAAATAAAAGTTTTCTAGAATCTTTACGTAGGTAATCGCGTACTGTAAGATTATACTGCATTACATCTCTAACCAAAACATCTCGATAATACGGCTATTTCTTACTTTTATGTAGAGGCTGCCCACAGCTCCGCCAACGAGGATGCAGGTTACCACGCCAAAAGGTAGTCTAAGTCCTTTCCTTAAATTGCAATCTACATCCATGCCAAATTTTCTCTAAATTGGTTCACCGGCTTTGGAGTGAAAAGGAAAACATAACAGGCTGAGTTATTTTCACGGAGTTTGGGCCATAGCACCACCACGCTGGCCCAATGCGGGTTGGTGGGTTATTATAAATTTGATTGACCCATCCCGGGACTGGCCATGGCGAAAGTTGCTTTGTTTTCGTAATCGAAACCAGAGCGCTCAAACCACTACGCCACCGCGCTCCTCTTTATATTATAGCCCATATCTTCAATGCCCATGAGAAACCAATCGCACTGCAGCAAATAAAACCGCAATGATGCATAATCGAGTAATAACTCATGTTAAGGCCGGACGCAGACGCCCCGACGGAGGCACCACAGCTTGAATACGCCGGATACATCATGAACGAAGCAGGTAAGCTCATGACAAATTTGAGCTACTTCCGGATAAAGAAAGCTGCGTAGAATACTAAACACATACGCATAGTGAAGAACTGAAAATTTCATTTGACATGATAAAAAAATAATTAATTAAAAAACCTCGCCTAAATCTTGTGAAGCAGGAGTTACACCAATTACGCTGGTCGCAGTAGGTACGTCGCTGAGTGGCGCGGCTAGAAAAAATACTGATACCATAATCATCACCAGCCTATTATGTCTCACTGCTGGGCACAGGCCTTCCTACATGGGAGAAAGACTTTAGGAGTTTAGGCCATAATATCACCATGTGGGGTAAAGCGGTTGCAGCAACCACCGGAACCAACGGCTCAAAATGCCTTCCCAAGCACGGATTAGCTGGAGATCATAAATTTTGATTGACCCATCCCGGGATCAAACAAGGCAAAAGTTACTTTGTTTCTTAATCGTAACCAGAGTCCTTAAACCACTACGCCACCGAGCTCCACAATACTCATATACAAGTTTCAAATTACGATTAAACTGGAAAGCAAACTTTTCAAGCAGCAGGTTTAAGTAATCAAAATATTTACTGTTGCGAGAACAATCGCTTAACCAAATGGGAAATCTTTTGATGCAGATTCGCTCTAAAAGACTAAAGAAACCAATGCAAATGAACTCTAAAAACTATTCAGAAACGGGACAGCTGAAACAGAAAGTGCAAAATTGATATTGTTCAAGAACTCGGCAATATTTGTTGAGAAAAATAAAACAGATAAGAATCGGCATGTTAACGATATTAGATTTAGGAGTCGGTGTCGAGCTGAAGTGTCGGCGGTCCCACGGTAACTCAGCGATGATTTATTAATTAGTAAGAGTTTGGATCTCAGATGAGACAGGCCTTTGAAAGATGCTAAAAGAACTGCAACTTAACCCCTTAAATGATATGGACTATTCAATGAGTAGAACTTAAGCGACATAATCTTAATTAAGTAGGTATAGGCATGGTTGGAAAAATACACTAAAATATTTGATGAACGGCAACGTTGCGTTATTTAACGAGTACCTACACCGTAAGTAGCTATTTTGTTTTATTCAGAGCCCAAGTTCAAGATATGGACATACTTCAAAAAGTTATTTGAGAGCTTCAACTCAAAAATAAAAAGATATTCTGTCTGCAGGCTCTTTAGATCGAAACCCACGTAGAGGCAAAAGACAGCACTCTTGATTTGGTTCTTATCATCAGATAGTTACTCCCTCTTCAGTTTTTGATGCTTAGTTTTTTGCAAATAAATCTCGAATTTTAAAAATTAAAACCCTATGCTAAACCTAAATTTGCTCTAAAAATTAATGGACAGACAGAGAGCCCTATGGACAAGGAATCGAAAAATAAACTGAATAAACATTTTCAACTATGTATTATCCTTTTCTTTATTGCGTTTAAGTTCTTCCACCTCGTTTAGTCTATGATCAACTCCCGCGCAGATAGTCACTGCATTATTTTCGAATAAATCAGATGCCCTTTTTTCCGCCATTACATTGACGACAAATATAAAACTGTCAACCGTCGCCGCTGCATAAAAGATGTCCATATTTAAAAAGTCGTTTGAATCATTTCGAATAAAATATCTTTCGGTTTTCAAATTCGGAATAAATTTTGTGTCACCTGCGTCCGCGCAACCGGAAGAAGTGCGATCGTATACGCGTCTCTTTTGTTTGTATTGCTCTGTCTCTTTCTAGCGCAGCTTTTTTACATTTTGGTTGGAAAGAGATCCGTTCTCAGATAAGTCTTGCTCGTTTTATATGCGCGATAAATTTTGTATGCTACTTTTTCATAGATTGTCTCATAGATATCTACTGTGGCAATTTGTAAGTGGATAGTGCTGACAGGTGAACAAACAAACAATTCTTTTGATATGATATTTTGGGTTATATCTTTGGGATGAGTTAACCTTTCGTGTTTGTGGCATCCCTTATCATCCCGTGTCATTTCGGGTCACACAATAATTTATTACAGGATTTTTTCATTTTTGATATAATTTTTCACCCAAAAAGTCTTTAACCTGAACTAAGCTTTGTTTATTGATTTCTTGCTCTTATATCTGTGCATTAGTTCTCTTAAAAAAAACAATTAAAACACGGAAATAAATCCATCCCTAATAAAGAGGTTTCAATCATAAGCCGTTTACAAAACTCCTTTTGTTTTTGCGCGTTTTACTTTTTTCTATCTTCCTTTTTTAAAGTTCTCAGTTCTTTTGTTTTTTAATTTAAGTTGTGTATTGATGTTCTTGGCCACGCCCGTTTCCGTAGGTGGATTAATTCTAATAACGTTGTCATATTTCATCTGGCTACTGGAGGGTGTTGCTTTGACGTCATTATTTATTTTTTAATCGGTATTAATGCAAACTGCATTAATCCTTTTTTGTTCACATGTACAAGATAAATGGTTGAATTAAACCGATCTTTAATTATTTGTAAGCATTATTTAGGTAGGCAAGTTTTTACTTACTTTTAATTGGCTTAGATTTTTACGCTTTAATCGTGCGTGTTGTCATTAGTTGAAAAAAAAATTGCAGTGATCTTGATTACAAACATACTTACTATTTGAATACCTTTGAGCATAAAGTTGAGAAACTCTAACCATTTATATGCTCACCTTTTCATACTTGTTGTTAACCTTGGAGCAAATGTTAAACGAATGCTATAGGTACCTAAGCATTTATCAGTTTTAAAAGCTATAGCGACTCTTATAGAAACTATGAAGTATCTAAACTTTTGGTTTTGTCAAATGTAAGCAGGGAAATAGTTCAAAACACGCACCTGCCCGAAAGCTCAACCTGGTAAATCGTCGAAAACCGTACACAATGCCCACCTAATTTAAATTTTCACTTGCAACGCTCCACGACAGCGTAATTGCGATCTGTCCGTCCGTACGTCTATACCCAGTAACCGATCCCTATTAAGATAAATTTCGTTGCGAATAAAGAAATGTAATTGTCCTATTAAATCGAACCGATAATTTGAGATTTACTAATTATCGGTGTGCAATACTTGTGATTAAATTCGAAGCCTCGATACAATCATTAAATGCATCTAAAGTGTGCTTAAATTCCAACATTTGGGTAATGTTTTAAGAGGAAAGGTATAGTGGTATTTACTACTCAAAGGAGATATTTCATATCCATCCAGGTACGGTAATAACAATTATATTCTTACACCCCCGCCTTTTATTTAGCCCAAAATAAGCATCTTCAAGAGCTTGTGTTGCTTGTGCATATTATGTACACTATCTCAAAAAAAACAGGAAATGTGTCCTGAATCTGAGAAAAATACTAATAATTCGTTTTCATGTATAGTTTACGGGTACAAAATTTGAAATGATTCGTCAATTTCACCATTATTTAATGTGGCAATATGGCGGGCGACAAAGAAGTCAATTAAACGTCACCAAGTGACATAAGCGCCACTATGAATATGTACTTACTAGACGACCCTACATACGTTAACATTTCGATTTTATCTACACAAAAAATCGTTAACATTTTCGACATAGAAGAAAACTAAGTAAACTAGGTCTACGTATCAAACAAAATGTCAAAATAAAAAACTTTCGTTACCACAAAATAAAAATTATTACGTATTTCTAACGCAAATGCCCACCCCTATTACTATTTGGAGTACTCGCGCATGCGCCGTGTGCGGCGTCGTGATTGGTAGATCCGGGACCAATCAAAGCTCATAGCGCACGACCTACAATTGTACATAGCGACTGCTTAATATGTACTGCGGCCCGCGACTAAGATGTAGGTACTACCTTCCGAAATCCTTATTCTTTGATTCTGAGCCATCTTAGTAGGAAAAAGAACTTGAGATTTACGAAAACAAGTAAAAAGAAGACGAATATAATTTAGCGGCGTTTTTGTTACGAACGAAGCTATTAAGTTAACAATGATGCAGATATGCGTAACAATTATCAGTATAAAAATTTGTAATTAAAATAATATAATGTAATTAAATTGTAGTTAAAATAATATAAAACTAGAAAAAATTCACGTCCTGAGGGGGAAATCGAACCCGCGATCTTCCGCAATCCGGGCGACTGCTCTAACCACTGAGCCACCCAGGACTTGGGATATCCCTGTGAAATTCTTCTAGTCTATCTTGTATTTGCGTTTATGAGCTAACGTCCACTAAGCTAATGCCGCCGTGAGCTAATGTCGAAATGTTCTATTTCAACATCCTAAACGAGACGAGATAGACTAGAAGAATTTCACAGGGATATCCCAAGTCCTGGGTGGCTCAGTGGTTAGAGCAGTCGTTCGGATTGCGAAAAATCGCGGGTTCGATTCCCGCCTCAGGACGTGAAATTTTTCAAGTTTTATATTATTTTAATTATTAAGTAATTTTTCAAACATTAATAATATCTAATATTCTTAAATTTTTGATTTTAACATTATTAAAAATGTTTGAAAAATTACTTAGTAATTAAAATATAATAAAACTAGAAAAATTTCACGTCCTGAGGCAGGAATCAAACCCGCGACCTTTCGCAATCCGGGCGACTGCTCTAACCACTGAGCCACCCAGGGGATATCCCTGTAAAATTCTTCTAGTCTATCTCGTCTCGTCTTCGATTCCTGCCTCAGGACGTGAAATTTTTCTAGTTTTATTGTATTAATAATAATGTTAAAATCAAAAATTAAGATTATAACTTTGTTTTAGCAGGTTACATAGCGATTTACGAAAACAATGAAAAGGGCGACGAATATAGCTTGATTAAATATGTCAAGCGGCGCTATACCTCTGAAGCTCTATGACAATTGAAAAATCAATTGTGTCTGGAATCTCAGGCTTGACGGGTTCATGGTGCTTAACTGCTTATGGAGATATTAACTAAACAATAACTCGAATATTCCCAACACTTCCTTTCTTTCCATTTCCAAAAAAGTTCTATTTATGAACTTAATAAAAAATGAAAATTCTTATGTACTATACAACTTTTCGACTATCTGCCATTTGTAAAATCTCAGAAAAATAATAGTTCAGCATAGAATGGATTAAATTATTACCATATTCAAATCTTAATTTTATTTTTTAACGTATGCTAACGGCCCTACAGTTAAAACTACTGATTGAAAATGCCTAAACTAGAATAAAAGAGGTTATCGCCCTAAGACATTACCTTTATTAGTTTAGATATTTTTAATTTAATTTTTAACATTATAAATGTTAGAAAAATTTATTTAAATACTTAGATTTTTTTTCTCAATAGGCAACTTATTTTTAAGCCGCGGAACTTCACATGTTACATAACTACGAATCTAACTGTTTCCCATTATTTCCCATAAAAAACGAAAGTCATGCAAAGAGATGGCCACACCCAATAAAGATGTAAGTGACACCCAAAATGATACCTTATCAAAATCCCAATGAGTTCGCAAAGGATTCAGACCATCAGCACAAAAAGGGCATAAGTTCAAAACTTTTTGAAAACGCTTCCGCCGTTCTCACCTCAGCAAATCGCGCATGACTCGGTGGATTTGACGCGACTGTCAAAATTGACAGCTCGCCGCGAAATTAAGACGTCACAGCGTTGAGGAGCTGTCATGGATCTGACAGAACCTCTGATTACGTTCGCGCGTATAGTGTTTTAATAATAGAGCGGAGGGTAGAATGATAATGTGATTAAACCGTTTTTTAATAGTTAAGGGATGAGATATACTTTTTTTAATTGTTCACACTTTCGTAAATTTTAGAAGGATAAAAAAGTTATTAATTCACATTTTTTATTCGACGAGAAAACCTAAATCTCCATTTCAAAACTGCGCTAAATATACACATTATTTATTTAAATGTCCGTTTCTTTAAAACGTAAAAACAACTCTGTATTACAATTAAAACATTAAGTAATAATTCAAAATAGAAACTAAATTTCAATGCCGCGTGTTGCTTAAAAAAATTTTACAATCAATAAAATAAAATTGCCTTTCTCATTAAACAAATAGGAATAAAGAATACAACGATTGGCCTATTTCTCGAAACAAAACGTAGGTCTCACCGGACACAGGGTGTTTCTGCACTAAACTTGAGGGTCTGTCTGAGGCTATCAACAAGTTTATCATGCACCTCATCAAACAGAACTGAACTCTTATTCTCTTAACACAAAGGTTTAAATCCGCTGATTTTGTTCAAAGAATTACGGATATATCTTGGTTTTCGTGTATACATCTGCTTCATTTGCATAGCTCTGACTGATTGTCCTGCCACATTGGATCCCCGACAGGAGGTTACGTCTTCAGTTGATACTAAAGATATCGGTGATACGGTAAAACAATATAAAAACTTCAAAACAATAGAGCGAGTTTATTGTGTGTGAGAGCTTTATTTAAATTAACCGGAGACAAGAGACAAGTAGCCGACTACAGAATGGTAACAAAAATATTTGGAAAAATTACTAAATTGCTTAAAATGGAACTCGGGTTGTTATTGTTCGCGGGTTCAGTTCTCGCTATAGGATGTATTTTTTCTAGGGAACATATTCTTCAAACATCATATATTATAATATTAAAATTATGAAAATATACATTTTAAGTCAATAACTAGCCTAGACTAGAGTCCAGTCTGATTTAACCTGTCAAGCCACAGATTCCGGATAAAAATAAGTTTATTTCATCACCATATAAGTGTTTAACAATACTTACATAGGACATATTTTTAAAAAAATACACTATTAAAATTCTAATTTATCACTATTCCAATGGTTTGGTCTTATGGCTTGGGTCTTAACAAATTAAACAAATGATATTAATTTTCCCAGTACCAGTCCCAGTTTTTCCAGTTTAGAGTGAGGGTACTAACTTGGATGCTGTTAAAATTCGAGTGTGCTCTACATCTGAAAACTTTTTTTTTTATTTACTTATCTAGAAATTGTTACTATTCAAAATAAGGAAAGATTCCTTACCCGGAAAAAGACATTGTATTAATTAAAAAAGATCAATTGAGATTGACATGACCGACAAAACCGGAATTTATTCCAAATAAAACCTTAACTATCTAACTATTTATAAAACGAAGTAACTATTTGTCCTTAAATAATGCTACTGAAGTAATTGTATTAACTGTGTAAAATGATTATTCGGTAGGAATTTAAATTTTGCAAGAATAATAATATTATTTTCATCTTTGTGCAAAGCTCTGCCGTGCTTTGAAGTAAATATTGTAATGTATTGTTGTTACGAAGAAAAAAGGTATGGAAATAAAACTCTTAAAAATAAAAATAAGGCTCTTATAAAGCCATGAAAAAGGTATGAAATACTCACAACTTGACTCTTATAAAGGTTGAGTAGCTTTATAACAATAAGTTATGACTTAAGAGTATTATAAACCTTTCTCCTTACGTCTGATTGTTAGCAGGTACCTGCTGGTACATTTATATAAGATTTAAATGATAAAATTGTATGTTGTATGTTTGTATTAATTGTAGCCTGTAATAAATGAAATTTTGTTTTGACACTATCACACTTTAATAATAACTTGAAAATTTTTGAGATATAGGTGATAAAATTCCAATAAAAATCGTAAATACAAAATCATTATTATGGATTTAGTAGGTCATATTGTGTTACTAAAGATTGATGAAAAAATAAAAATATTTTCATGAAATGTAATTAATAAGCTTATAAATAACCTGGATGTGTGTTGCTTGTGTTCTCTATTCACAAGTTTATTTTGGTAAAAATTCTAAAGGGAACGAACGTTAAAAAAATAGAGTGAATGCCTACTGAATTAGTGAGGGTTTAATAAACAATGAAAAAATATAAACTTTTACAAACATAGTATATTTACAGAAATAAAAACATTGCATATTTATAATTCAGATACGTTATTCAGAAACAGTCTACTATTCGATAGCATTCTAATTAATAACAATAATTTACAAAATACTGGCTCTAAGTCCTAACACAATACTAATATTACAGGAATGTTTGGGCATAATACTTTGAGTGGCAAGATGTTTCAACTTAACAGCTAACTCGGCAGGACGGATTACACAGGCAAGAATTACTTAAAACTAAAAAGGCCAAGAATAAAATTAATAAGCGTAAGGTCCTTTCAAGAAACACGATACAGTGTAACTTTAAACCAACGTAACAATTTCGTTGCGTGAAAAGTACTTAAAATTAATTTACGACTACTTGGTAACACTGAGTATACTCTGGTACTATAAATATCCCTGTACTCTTCTAGTTTCTAGCATTCCCTATGATTGGCAACAAAAATTTACAAACACTGTTTACAATTTAGGGAATTAGACTCATAATTTGGCTATTTTTGTGAAATCTACACTAGCTTTCGACACTGTCACCCACCTCTATTGCAGTAATTCGTATAAAGCAGCGATGTAAGTTTGCGCCATTTGCAACGTTTCATACTTCGAAAGTTGACGATCAGCTCCCAAGGAAGGTAGATGGCCTCGGAGTCGATCAAACGCCTTATTCAGATTCTGCATTCTTCTTCTTTCCCGAGCATTCGCTGCCAAGCGTCGTCTTCTCAACACTGCAGCACTGGTAGCGCGTCCTCTCCTCTTCCCAGATGCCTCCAAAACCTCGTTATCTTCAGCACTGTCTTCCAAAACCATATCTCTCGACAATCCTCGGTAAGCAATATGATTTGGTGAATCTTGGTTAATGCTGCCATCCATTGAAGGTGTCGGCTCCAAACTGGATCGACCAGAATCAGGTGATCTCGGCCAGGATAGATAGCATTCTTCAGTAGCGTACTCCATCATAACATCGGTGGTAAACATATCCTTTTCGGTGTAAAGCAGTCGGTGTCCGTAAGTCTCGGCTGCCATTTTTAGCGATAACAACACAGGTGTGTACAGTGCGGCGTCCCACAGGGGTCTGTTTTAGGACAGTACCTGTTCCTTTTATATAGGTTCCCGGTTTGCAAGAAAGGGCGCGGTGTAATGACAATGGTGCGCGGGAAAGAGATACAAAAAGCTTTTGAGAGGGTAATTTAAGGCCAATCATCATTAATTATTTCCTCCCCTGGCTGTGCGTGTGCCGATATTCGGTATTGTTTGATAGAATCCGTTTGACTTTTCGCTGCGCCCCTATTTTTGCGGGAGCTTAATATGTTTCGTGATAGGTTCAATTGATGTATTGTTTTGTAGTTGACTTTGTATATGGGAATAATGAATCATAAAACAAATCAAGCATCGGCTTAATTGACATTGAAATTTTATTAATTTATAAGTTTATGGTATTATTTATTTTATTAAATAAAAATCATTATTTATAACCTACGTAGTTTATGTATTTTATTACTGAACCAAATGCAAAATTTGGTTATACACCTAACTTATTTATTGTTAAATGTTTATAGTGCATTAAAGAATATAGTTTATTAAAATAATAACATCATATCCGTAATAACGAGAGAAATGAAAGGTTTGGAATCAGGAACAGTAATTTTGTTGATTGGTTCCTTACCAAAATCGAATAAGACCCCCCTAATCAAATTAAACTAAATAAAGCTTATGTTATTAATTTTTTAAAATCTATAGGTACCTACCTATCGCAATGGTTAAGAATCCAATGCGAGATTTTCCAATCAGGTTCTTTCATGTAATGATATTTAACAGTCTTTTTCAATAAATAAATGTACCTAAATGTACTATGAGCACTTTATATAAGTACCTACATATTTCCTTTTACTAAGCACTTAAATCAAATTTGACTAGTAATTAAAATAGAATAAAACTAGAAAAATTTCACGTCCTGAGGCAGGAATCGAACCCGCGACCTTTCGCTATCCGGGCGACTGCTCTGACCACTGAGCCACCCAGGACTTGGGATATCCCTGTGAAATTCTTCTAGTCTATCTTGTATTTGCGTTTATGAGCTAACGTCCACCCTACAATGTCGAAATATTCTATTTCAACATCCGAAACGAGTATTTTTACAAATACCGACGAATCGGTTAAGTTGGGGCAGTGCTTTCAAATATTCTTAATTTTTGATTTTAACATTATTATAAATGTTTGAAAAATTACTTAGTAATTAAAATAGAATAAAACTAGAAAAATTTCACGTCCTGAGGCAGGAATCGAACCCGCGACCTTTCGCTATCCGGGCGACTGCTCTGACCACTGAGCCACCCAGGACTTGGGATATCCCTGTGAAATTCTTCTAGTCTATCTTGTATTTGCGTTTATGAGCTAACGTCCACCCTACAATGTCGAAATATTCTATTTCAACATCCGAAACGAGTATTTTTAACCGACTTCAAAAACGAAGAGGTTCACAATTCGGCCGGTATGTTTTTTTTTTTTTTTTTTTTTTTTTTTTTTTTTTTTTTTTTTTTTTCTATGTATGTACACCGATTACGCCGAGATTACTTATCCGATTTACGTGATTCTTTTTTTGTTCGATGCGGAATTGCTGCCATTTGGTCCCATAAAAATTTTTTCAAAAACAGTTGGGTACTTTGGTTTTAAATTTAAAAAAACTTAAATTATGAAGTCGTCTACATATGCGAAATTGCGAAGTTTTGCTTTTCAAATGACTTTTTAGTGAAACGATACGATAGTAGGAAACAATATAAGTTTACGATCACCCATCTAGCTTCGACCGTAGAAAGTTACCACTAAAAACTGTGAAAAAAAATTTTAAACAAAAATTAAAACCGACTTCAAAAAACTGAAAAGGATAAAATAATTAAATTTAAGTAGGTATTCATCCCCTAGAAACATATTTTTGGAGTTGGTGCTAAGTGGTTTCCAAAAACAATAGAAAGTGAAGCACCGACTCCAAAAATATGTTTCTAGGGGATGAATACCTACTTAAATTTAATTATTTTATCCTTTTCAGTTTTTTGAAGTCGGTTTTAATTTTTGTTTAAAAATTTTTTACAAATACCGACGAATCGGTTAAGTTGGGGCAGTGCTTTCAAATATTCTTAATTTTTGATTTTAACATTATTATAAATGTTTGAAAAATTACTTAGTAATTAAAATAGAATAAAACTAGAAAAATTTCACGTCCTGAGGCAGGAATCGAACCCGCGACCTTTCGCTATCCGGGCGACTGCTCTGACCACTGAGCCACCCAGGACTTGGGATATCCCTGTGAAATTCTTCTAGTCTATCTTGTATTTGCGTTTATGAGCTAACGTCCACCCTACAATGTCGAAATATTCTATTCCTGCCTCAGGACGTGAAATTTTTCTAGTTTTATTCTATTTTAATTACTAAGTAATTTTTCAAACATTTATAATAATGTTAAAATCAAAAATTAAGCAAATTTGACTACTTAAAACAAATAGGTACTTATTTGTCCTTGTGATCATTCCACAAAAGGCTTCACTCGATATTTTTTATACAGGCTGTATTCATAACGGTGTACTAATTAAAGCAGTAGTTATTTGACTTAATAGTTAAATAAATAATCGTTTTTGGTTTTGTGTAGTACCTGTGTTTAAAACCCATCCCGGGATCGACCACGGCAAAAGCTATATTGTTTTCGTAATCATTCCCACGTAAATATTCCCACTTAATGAACTTACAATAAATGCTTAATTGGGGCTAGATGCTGTGAGTAGTATATATATATAACTCACATTTACCTACGTGTTTGCTACTTTATTGTAAGAAATACAAATAAAGAAAGAAAACGATGAAAAAATTGTATGCTCCAGGCGGGAATCGAACCCGCGTCTCCTGGTGTCCAGCCAGACGCGATAACCACTACGCCACCAGTGCAATGCTGTATTGTGACATAATTACATGTTATTAATTTTGATTTTAACATTATTATAAATGTTTAAAATAATATTTACTAATGAAAATATATCTAAAATAGAAAAGTTTTACGTCCCGAGGCGGGGATCGAACCCGCGACCTTTCATAATCCGGCAAAATACTGCTCTAACCATCTGAGCTACCCAGGACTTGGGATATACCTGTGAAATTCTTCTAGTCTATCTGTATTTGCGTTATGGGCTAACGTCCACACTACAATGGGCCTAATCCTGGGAACACACTTTAATTCTAAATTTAAGTACAATATATCTCTTTCTCGCAATAATGTTTAGAGCTGTCAATTAAATTTAGATAGATTTCATAGAAACCATAGACAATTTTAGACTGCATGTATGCATTTTAGCACGTTCAATAAGGTCGAAAATTGAATGCACCTTTCTAAATGTCAAATTATATGACAGCCAATCAGCCATCCTTTTCGTATTCGTTTTGAAAGAAAGAAATAGACTGAACTTAAATTTAAATTTAGCATGTGTTTTCCAGAATTAGGGCCAATGTCGAAATGTTCACATTAACATGTTCGATTTTGGCGTTTTTAACTCCTACTTTATTGGAAGTAATAAGAATAAGGAAAGAAAACGAAATTATTGTTGGCAGCACCAACAATACGTTCAATAAACTCTGACTCGAGATATCAACGGAAGACCAGCAACGTGTGTAGTGCTCACTGTGGGCCATAACACCACCACTCTAACCCAATGCGGGTTGGTGGGTTAAAGCAGTTGCAGGGACAACCGGGATCTTTGATCGACCCATCCCAGGATCGACCATGGCGAAAGCTGATTGGTTTTTCGTATCGAAACCAGAGTTCTGAAACCAATAGATCCTAGTTATGTGTTACTAAATAAATTATACAATTCATTTCTAAATTTTCTGTCTTTGGCAACTCGGACTATTTTGCAATCTTAAAGCGTGGGTGAATCTGATGAAATCTGCTTAAAACAAATAAATATAAAGTTAAGTATTTACTTGCCACCCACGACCTCCTCAAAGACTCTAATAACTGCTATTCTTAAGAAATGTAATTTCATTTTTTCCCATAGCAAAATGCCTGGGAAGCATCTCCAGTTTTAGCGTGAACCAGTCTCAATACGACACCGGGCTGGGACGGGAATTGAACCCCGAATGATACGCTTTCCACTGCGTACGGAGGTGGGTGAAATTCAAGACAGGCTGATGTAGGTGGCCATTTATCGACGTAAAGCTAATAATATTGCTTGGAGGCGGTATTTGAGGACCCCGATGAAGTCTCGACCGATATTTGGGATATTTAATTGTGAAATACGCCGATGACATAATGTAAGCCTCAAATATTTTATGTTATAAGTATTTTTTTAATAAAACATTTCTCATTAAAGGGTGTATATTTATTGCTGTACGAAAAAAATGTTTTTTTTTATGTCTTATTTAGCTCTAGTCCTCTCCATTTAGTTTCTAATTGGTCTATTTTAAGTAAGAATATTAACGAGTTTGCTTTTGACTTATACAACATCCTTATCACCTTAGCAATAAGTGTCACGCTCTAGCAAACGACACCATCATAATCATCAGCCTATTATATGCATCCCACAGCTGGGTACATGATGCCTTTCTATGGAAGGAGGCGAAAGAGTTGGCAATGCAGGTTGGTGGGCTAAAGCGGTTGCAGTGTCAACCGGGACCAACGGCTTAACGTGCCTTCCGAAGCACTCTAACTCAATCAATTGTGAAATATAAAAATGAAAAGTCTGAATATATTAAAGGCTTAAATCTAAAATTTAGTGAATAATTACCCAAATATTCTACTAAAATCTACAAATTGGCGTATCCATAATCAATAAGTGATGCTATCTCACATCCGTGGCAGAGCATCTTCATACCGTGGTGGTCCAATCATTTTTCACATCCCTAATACGCAAAATCACAGCTCCGGTTCATAATCACTGAAGAAAGAATAACTTAATTAATACTTAATTAAGCTTGCTCAAATACTTGCCAGTAGGTGATTAAGTTAATATTTCTCAAGCCAATAATACAAACGGTCATAAGTTATGAATTTATGTAAATATGTTCTATTTGATTAATTTTTAACCACCAGCAAGAAAAGAGCAGATAAATTACTGATAAGACTGAAATGATCAATCATGCCAAGGTCGTAGGTCGGTCGTAAATTAAGCTTTTTTTAAGTTTACGCTATGTATTAATGAAACTATAGGAGTTATCTAATACATTTACTTTAAAATATTGGCTTAGTCGATAAATGCCTAATTCTTAATATACCCAACAGCTTAAAAAAATATGAATTTCCTAAATACCTAGTTACTTAGGAATCTAATAAAATAAAATAACCGTAAAGAAAACTTAAGCATGTAGGGGAAAGTGGCGGAAAGTGGGGGAGTATGACACTGAAAGTTTGATTCCAACCGAAGTAATTTGAAGAAGAAAAGGTTAGTTCATAATCCTTAAAAGTACTTTGTGGATAATCCCTTTTCGCTTGATTATAGAAAGAGTTCAATACAAAACTTGTTCTGACAAAAACGAACGCAAAGAAAAAATAGTTATCCGATTTGGTGTAAGTGTAATCGTTAGGAAGTTATGCGCGCACATACCTTTTGGCAATTCATGTATTTGAATTTATAAAGATTATTATTTTATTATTTTTCTTGCCCGCACTCTCTTTAATTCCTTTTGCATAATTTTCTTTCACCCCAGGTAGCCTGGAAAAGATTGCTGCTTAGCAATAAGGCCGCCTACTGCAGGGACTGTTTCATTGATTAATTTAATATGTACATACCAGTTAAATAGAACCTAATCATCAAACAAACATCCTGTCTATCGTAAATCGATGTGTCTCAATATTGAGATCTCACGTTTCCTAACTCGAGTCAAAGAAAATGTTTTTTAACCCCGCTCACGCGTCATTAAGTCGCACTACAAGGATTGGGTTTCGCAAATTAAAAAAAGTCTTCGGGTCTACGCGCTATGGTTTTTTCCATAAAGAACAGTTTCTTGTGAAGATAGTTAAGTACTCAAAGTTTTATTCAAAATGATTTCTTACTAGTTGTCGGTTATCGCGCTGGAAAGATAGCTTTACCCTTAATTTATACCCTTGGAGGACGAGACAAATGCTGAAAGAAGTTTCTATTTATTATTATTGAAGAGTATTTATGCTAATCACATTTTAATGTTTTTGATGCGTTTAAATGCCTACTTTACTGTAACAATTACAAATAAAGTAAGAAGACAGCAGCTGACATAGCTTTTCACACCTTAACTGGAAGTTTAAAAATACTTGTAAAAGTATTCTTTCGGATCACTAGAGGTCTTAACTTCAATGAGTGGTGAGATAAAACGTTGCTATAAAACGACAGTAAGGAAAATAAAGCGGTGAAGAAATTAGCAGGCTATACCTGGTGCCGCGGTGGCGTAGTGGTAATCGCGTCTGGTCGGATATCGGGAGACGCGGTTTCGAGTCCCGCCTGGAGAATATATTTTTTTCATCGTCTTTTTCCTTTATTTATATTTATGCTAAATTGTAAGACAATAGATAAAGATTTTGTCCGGTCTCTCCAAAACATATTGCCCGGCATTAAAATAATGTATATCATAAGCGATTTACTAGTGAGAGGTTGTGGAATTATTTTGATTCAAATTTGGTAGCCAAATGACACTACTTTGTAGATCATAGTGAAAGCATTTTGCTGTTTGCAGGAAGACTTTGCTATTTGTCTCAATTTCTACAAATGGGCAACGACAGAGTACTGGTGCTACAATTGTCCGTAGACTATGGGGGTACTCATAGTCTACGGACTTACAATGAGGCGCGTAGCTTTATTATTTGCGACCCTTGTTGCTGTAACTCAGGGTTTACTAAGTGTAGGTGCATGGTGGCCTGCAGAACTATCGGTGGTGCACCAGTGTAATGGACTACGAAGAATGAGCTCATCAAGCTCATGGGTATATCCGAAGTACAATCTGTAAAGGACCAACAAGCGATGATTCTAAAGGTAGAGTTGCGTCTTTAGTGTTGACCCTTCCAAAGATATAGCAAATTATGAAAAAATGTCTTTCATTGTCCATTTTTCTTTTGGTTGTCAAAAGTCCCCATAAATCACGCAATGTTACCGCAATGGTAAACTTGTACGCCTCAATCGTAACGGGACACCGCGTCAAGTGATCCGTGAAAATTGTATTTACACATAAAAAAACAAGCCTCTAGTAACAGGATACCGCAAGGGTTTAACCTGGGACCGTTAGATGGGACCGCGAGCCGTTCCGGGTTAACTTTTAACTTCCGACTGAGTTCTTTGATGGAGAACTACATAAATTGGGATTGAATGTGATATAGATGCAGATATTTTCTATTACTTATTACCACTTTTTTGTACATACAAAACATTACTTGTGTGTAATTACTGGGCATGACGGCATTTCATCTTAGGCCTCAGGATGACAACGCACCTGCAATATCAAGTGATTTTTCCTTGTTATTGCAGGTGTCTATAGGCGGCGGTAACCGCTTACCATCAGGTGGACCGTCAGCTTGTTTGTCATCTAGTTGTATAAAAAAAAAAAAACATACTTGGTTATATACCTACAATTTGAAATGAAAATACCCCATAGAATAGAAATGTCTATGAACTAATATAGCCCACATTTTAATTTATTGTCGCATTGACAGCACCACCCTGTATAGAAAAAATCATATCCTGGGTTCATTTCACCATTGTGAGAAAAAAGTCATTTGTTCCCGTTGAGTCACACCATTTTGTGTCACACTGTTACACATCGTGAAAAATATTCCCGATAAGTAACACCGTAATTTTATAGGATTATAACAATTCCTCAGTAGCTCAGTGATCTGAGGATACAAAATAACTGGGTTCCTGCCGTGTTTAAATTAAATCTAACCAAAATTCAGAAGTCCAGAAACTTGTGTAAACATCCCTGATCACCTATAATCCATCACAGTGTGTGGCCCCATAACTAACCATTGATCATGTTCTAAATGAATTAACATAATTTTCATAATATAATAAAGAGATGAGCTCCAATCGCCGGATTCCACCCTCATGAATATTTATACACCCATTGTTAACCAGAAAAATGGCTTGCAACAAAATTTAGATTCTAAAGAATAACGGGCCTATTTTTGAATAATTTGATAGTTTATGTGATTACAATTATTAATTTTAATAACTTAATTCCGACTGATTGAATAATCGGTGGACATGGAACGCGAAGTCTGCCTTCGTCAAAGACGTGTGTTTATTTACTGTAGAGTTTCATAATTATTTTTACTTATTAATCGAAATAATGGCTCTTTAGTCTTAAGCCATTTTGTCAAAATATTCTCTAAGGATTGTCACACATAGTTTAACCCGAGTGGGGTTTATTTGAACGAGGCTGAGTACCTCACGCACAATTCAAAACGGCAGTTCACTCTGTTAATTTAAACAATAGGTAACACTGGGGGTTTTTTCCTCTATATTAAAATTATTTACCCAAAAATGAAATAAACTTGTTTAACAAGTTTTGTGAAAGAGAAAGAATTATAAATATGTAACTCCAAGACTGAACCCAGGCCAAAATTATTTTTACATTATACTAGTAACGAAAGGAATCTAGGTAACTTATTATATAGTTTCTAGTCAGGCCTTCTTCATGTGAGAAGAGAGTGGTGCAGTGATTAAAACAAAAATGAAACTTCAAAAACCCGTCAAGCATGAGATTCCAGACACAATTGATTTTTCCATTGTCATCGACCTTGGTGGTATAACGCCACCAAGACACGCCGCTTGACAGAATAATCTGGCGCAGCGTCGTTCATAAATACACGAAAGAGGCAGCATGCTGCCTTCCACTAAGTACATCTTTTAGTCTCATGCGCGAACACTCTTTCTGCTGGCTGGGATGGGAGCGCATGCTCTATGCCACAGAAAACAGAGTCTTCTTTTCTATTATGGTACCTTCATGATACTCTACACTCGATAAGTTTTTTGATAAGGATAAAGAAGAAGCTTTGCTTTAACGCAAGATAACGTTGTTTAAGTTTACAGTCCACTCTTTCGGTTCTTCATAAGTAAATTTGTAGCCTGTGGATTACATAATCGTCGAGTACAAACATTAGTTCGGAGTTACCCCAAGTTCGTGACTGTAGCCGCTGTCCCTATAAAAAATTCCTTGATGTTGATGTTGCAAAAAACAACGGCTTATTTTATTGATGTTACGTTAATCCACAGCACTTATAGATGACAATATCCCAAAGAACGTTTCCGTACAATTTCAAATGAACCATAATAATTACGCAGTATAATATACTTACCAATATTTATTTCTATATAAACCGTAATAACCATATAAAAAACTTCCGCTATTTCCCATGCCACCTGATACCTCCCAAGCGGGTATTTTGACCCCAAAAAACACCATAGGCGTCAAATTTTACACCAATCGTGCGACCGCTCTGTAATTTTGCTAAACTGTTTGTCTGTCATGTCGTATTATTGTGATCTGACGTTTATGGGTTATTTTATAATCTATGATATTCACTCTTCAGCTTCCGTCTGTGTCGTTTCCTACTTGTTCGTCTTGTGTGGTATAACATCCCTAAAAGGAGATAGGATTAGATTGTAAGTTCATTTTGTCTTCCGTTTTCTTTAAATTGTAGGTTACCTCTAGCTAAAATTTAAATGATCAAAATGATACGTATACTTACGCAATATCTGTATTAAACCATAATCAAATTTAACCATTATATTTAAAAAAAATGAAATAAAGTGAAAAAAAGCAAAGTTATTTGCTTCAAAATAAAAAATATATAAAATTGAAAATTTTAAGTTACCCCCGGCCTCAGTATCTAACACCATCTCATTGAGGCTATTCTTATGAGCCCAAATACGCTATATCTGCTGTAAGTTTCTGAAGAATTAAGCATCCCGCAGACTTTTTGATGGTGTGGGATCAGCTCAAGGTAAGTATGTCATGGGAATGTCACAGAAGTGACAGTACACCAAATTTCAAATCAATCGGATCTGTGTAAGTTAGTAAAACCCTTTTATCATGTAGAAAAGGAGCTGATAGTCATTAAACGTCTGAACTGATCTTTATAAATTATAGCTAAGAGCCAACCTAATCACGTTAGCTTTCAAACAAAAGAAACCAAATCAAAATTGATCCATTCGTTTAAGAACTGCGATGCCACGGACAGACCCACAGATACACAGACAGACACGTCAAACTTAAAACACCTCTCTTTTTTCTTCGGAAGTTGAAAGACATACAAACACACAACAGATAGGCAAATACAATACAAATTATAGAGCAACACATTCATAAAAAGCATTCAGACATACAACACTCCTAATAACAACAGAAAGCAGACAAATATTGTAAGTTAAAATACATAAACCATACCCATTTGTAGCAAATATACTGCAACAATTCTAAAAAGCGTGTCTATAAACGACATCAATCGAACGGTGCGTGGACACGCCAACAATACAAATTGGAGTCCTGTTCGCGCAATTTCTCAAGAATTCCAATGGTCAGACGCAATTGCTTCCGAACGGAGAAAAATTGGAGTGATTTCTATGAAATTGCTCGCGAGTAACGTGTTTATGCTGTGCGATGACACTAATATTGCCACCGTTAGAGACGTGGCTTCTTGATTACTCGCTATTTCTTTTGAAATAACACAAACCTTTTCATTATCGTATTGTCTTACATTTTCGCGAGCACTACACATTTGAAATAAAACCAATTTACCGGATTGAACTCGCGTTTAATTAGATGTTGCGTTACACACCCGACGTTTCGATTACTTTGCAGCAATCGTGGTCACGGGAAGACTGAAGATGTCAGTTGTCTTTGATAGTTTTAATTTTAACTAGCGTCACTTTGTGTTATATTTTGAACAGTCCAAATTATGCATACGGAGCTCACGGTATCTCCTTTCATCATCATCGTCAACACTATACGTCCCACTGCTAGGCCTTCCTACATAGGAGAAACACATGAGGACAAACCATTTGTTATTTCGAAAAACAATGAAACTGTTAAAAAATCATCTGCTGGAGCAGGAACGAAAAATACACGTTCAAAAAGACACGTTCGAGTGTTGAATTCTTTTTATACCACTGAGGTGGCAATCAAGCACCTGTTGGTAAGCTGTTACCGTAGCCTATGGACGCTTGCAACACCAGGAGTATGACTTGTGCGTTGCCGACCCTGTAAAAACTTTTTCATACCCTATGACATACTCGTTCTAGAAAACCTTTGCAGGGAGGTCATTCCACAACCTAAGCGTACGCGGGATAAAGTTTCACTGCAACCGCATAGTACGAGACCATTTTAGTTTCAACGTGTGATGATGAAATAGATCAGTTTCGGCATTGTTAGCTTGTAACGCAAAAACTGGTAAGACCAAAAGGCTATATACGTCCCTTCTGTTGGATACTGACCTTCATTTGTGGGAGAAACACATGAGAAGCGATGGAAATAGGACCACTGTGCTGATCCAATGTGACCGTGTAACCGTGACTAAGGCTTGGCATGCCTTCCGAAGCGCGGAGGAGCTCGAGATTATATTTTTTTTATCATGGCGGTGGATGGCTATCCAGTATCGACCATGGCGAAAGTTGCTTCCTTTTCGTAATCGAAACCAGAGCGCTCAAACCACTACTTCACCGACCCGTCCTCGGTAGTTTAGTCATCAGAGGAGTTAGTCAGCCAGTTTGTATTTTTTGTTTCATTAAAAAAAATACATTCATACATGGTTTCCATGATGTATTTTTCATCATCAGCATCAGCACATGTCGCAGCACTCTTGAATACTATGACTCTGGTCTTCCGTAGATACTTAGTCGGAGTTTTAATTAAGTATTAGGTTTGTGGCGCTCGGTGGCGTAGTGAGGAGCTCTATGGTGTAATGGTTTGCGCGCTTTGGTTTCGATTACGGAAACGAAGCATCTTTCGCCATGGTCGATCCCGGGATGGGTCAATGAAAATTTGTTATCCCGAGCTTCTCCGTGCTTTGGAAGACAACCGTTTTATCTTGGGCCAGCGTGGTGGTATTATGGCCCAAACTGTGCCCAGCAGTGGGATATATAAGGGCTGGTGATGATGATGATCAGGTTTATACTATTTCTAATGTTTTGTTGAGCTGCACATCAGGAGGCCACTGATTTCCTTGTTTCTTAGGTTAAATTAGCGATGTTTTCGCTCAAACTCTCCCTTACGAAAGCCTTTGCCCAGCAGTGAGACGTATATCATTAAGCTGTTGTTGAAAGTGATTATCTTATTGGAGAATTACAGTTTTAAAAAGCATACGACCTAAAGTGGAGCCTACCCTACTAGCACTAGGCACTACTTACGCGTTACCTACCCTGTAGAAATCTGCCTTCATCATAATGCTTTCTCAATGAGTTCTGGCACTGTAAAGTAGTGTTATTTAGCTGCAATCTTCTGCAAGGTGAATTTTGCTACCTGTCTGAAAATTATCGCGCAAATTTCTTATTTTTTAAGCGGTGCTATCCCACCGGATGGCTACCTATGACAATTAAAAAATCTTGTGTCTGGAATATGATGCTTGACGGGTTAATGACTAGAGGTGCTATAATGTTATCCCACCAAAAAGTACCCGATACGTCCTTCCAAGGCTGTAAGCGTGAAATAGTAACAGAAAGACTTAAGTGCATTCGAAGAAGGTAGCACAGTTTGAGACTTCGAGTTCAATGCGATTCTCTCAAACCTTTTCAGTACCTACACGTAAATCTTTAACATGAGCGTGACACACTTTGCCACCTGAGTGAACTGGGCCAGAGGGACACAGAACGAAACAAACAATTGATGTGGTTCAAGCATAAGCGGGAGCGATTATGTTTTTTAAAAGCACGGCAAATAAGTCAACACCAGCTGATATTTTAAATCACATCTAATTCATGCAGAGAGAGCACAGAGAGCGGTTCTTAAAGTAGCAGCTGGCCTACCTTTCCGTCATCCCACACAAGATCTTTACACAAGGTGGAATGTTCTCTCCATCAGACAAATGTTCATACTGTACACGATTCTGAAGCAGCATTCTCAATTGAGTTACGATCCTAACTTACATAAGAATAAAAGAAGAAAATATAAGGTATGTGTCTCGCGCAAATTTAATACAATCACTTCACATAAGTTTTTTTGTTTTTTGGGGGCTTACTTGTATAACAAGTTCAACAAAATTCTAAACATTTATGCTCTTACTAAATTTGATTGCAAATTGACTGTTTCCAAGTATCTTAAAACTTTGGGCTATGAATCCACAGAGGATTTAATAATAATAAAAACATAAGGCTGCAGAGTCATTCATGCAGCAACCCACACGAACGCACACGCGCACGCACACACACACGCACACCCACACACACACACACACACACACACACACACACACACACACATATATATATATATATATATATATACATGCACACACACAACCATACACATACGCAAACAGGCACACACATACACACGCACGCACACACACACGCGCACACACACACACGCGCACACACACACACACACTGCAATATTCTGATAAACTATTATTAGTTATTTTGTTATTGTCTTTACAATATCTTTTGTTATCATTTAATAACATCTCACGTTAGCGTCCATAAACAAAACTGAAATGCAAGAGGGCCCTGGTGACCTGTAACTCAGGTTTCATTGGAAACCTTTATCAGGCACCAGTCTCCTCACAATGCAGGTCATTTATTTAGCAAATAATTTTATAGGGAGCTCTGTATTTTAATTAAGTGTACCTATTGTGATGAGAAAATAAATAAATATATATTATTATTATTATTATTTCGTCCTCTGTAATTCTATGGCTCCATTCCTACCTTTTTGGCCGCCAACAGCAGGTTAAAATTGATAATGCCTCGTCTGACTGGTGTAGCCAGTCAATTTTTATTAACAAAATTTCTTCAGTCATTTTCTCCTCGTTTCACCTGTACGCTGACGATCTTCAGGTTTATAGGCATTTTGAGTTGTCTGATATCAATGTAGCTATCACTGCCTTAAATCGGGACCTCTCTGCTGTCCTCGCTTGGTCCAAGTCTTTTGGACTCATCGTAAATCCAGCCAAATCGCAGGCCATGATTGTAGGTAGCAGCAGGTTGAGAAGCAGACTAAATTTGAGCTTGATACCTCCAATAGTTTATGATGGGATTCCCATAGCTTACGCAGACAACGCAAAAAATCTTGGCTTGGCTTTCGATTGCACTACGTCCTGGACATGTCAAATTAGTGAAATAAGTAGACGTATGCATTACTCCTTCCACTCTCTCAAGCGGCTTCAATATTTTCTTCCGATTAAAACCAAAATTATGCTTGCGCAAACTCTTCTACTTCCCATTCTTGACTACGCCGATGTTTGCTACTTGGATGTGACTTAGAGGATCTGCTTAATAAGCTCGAGCGGGTCCAAAATTTGGCTATACGATTCATATTTGGTTTAAGAAAGTATGACCACGTTTCGATTTTTCGTGCGGAGCTGAAATGGCTTCCAATTCGTGAACGCCGTAAGTTGCACATACTTTCTGCTTTATACAAAATTCTAAATGATTCTAATTCTCCTTCCTACCTTCGTTCCCGGTTCCAGTTAATTTCACCTCCTTCTCGCCCTAGGCGGCCGTGTAGTATCACTAAGATGCTCGAGCTTCCCCGATGTAACACTAACTTTCTCCTTAACTCTTTTAGTTTTCGCGCTGCACTATTGTGGAACAGTCTTCCAACTGTAATCCAAGAGAGTCCTTCCATCACAACATTTAAAATTAGGTTAAAGAATCACTACTTAGCACAAGTCACTGCTTAATCATTATAAGTTTTATTATACATGTTACTGTCAAATGTCATCTATGTATGTTTCTATTTACTATAGTTCAAATATATATATTTATATATTTTATAATATTTATATATCTCGGATATGTATATGTAATATGTTTATTATTTTTTATATGTATTAGTATTCAAATAAAATCTATATTGTTTAATTAATATTTTTGATGCACTCGGTGCTGCCTGCTTCCACAAAGTGATGTCTCACACATTTATGGGTTGGCTGGAAGAGATCTCTTATAGAGATAAGTCCACCCTTGCTAACTTACTGTTTAAGTAATTGTTATTTGTAATTTTAAAGTGCAATAAAGAGTATATATATGAAGCGATAAGTAGAGCCCATATAGCCCATAGAGCGAAGACAGCTAGTGCAACAGTAACTTGAAACACACATAAGGTGCCTTTTCACGCCTCTTTTGAAGGAACGCATGCTATAAGAAGGAGGGAACACATGTGCTGGCAAAGAATTTCAATTATTTGAAAACGTCAAAAAAACGAGCTACAAAATTTTTGGTGAATGATGTTGAGATGGAGACAGTGAATTGATGACTCCGATGTCCTGAATAGGAAAGGGTAAGACGGGATAAGGTCGAAAAGCTCTTCAGAACACTCTCCGTGATATAAAGCTGATAGAAATTAAGTAAGGTTCTTGAAGGAATAAATAAATAGGAAAAACTTTTAATACATGTTGAAAGATTGGAAACCTTTCTATGTATAGCTTTTAATGGTTTTTTTTCTTGTACTGAATGTTATTGTATTGTATTATATATTTCGAAAAATATATATGATCTAGAAAAAATAGCGTCCTCGACGGAATAGAAACCGACTACCTTTCACAATCGATTCTATTGTGAAACGTGAAATACTGAGCTGCACTTGAGTTTTGAGCTATACTAATTATCTACATAAATCTAAAGCACGTCACGAATCGATTTACGGAGCTTTATATTTTCTTTAGCGCAGAATAATGCTTGTTCGCGTAGCCGCTGTCCCTCATGCCGTACCCCATACTAGCATCGCCGTATTAAGGATCATTAAATCCTTCCTTCAAGCGCGGACAATGTCTGCAAAGGCTGTAAGTCTCCCATCACATTGTTACTGGTTGTTGCCCCAAATTACTCGTAACCAAACAGCTCCGCGCTATTCACGGAGGCTCTTTTAAGGTTCCTTTTATTTTCTGCACTTGTTTTGTATAAAGGTGACTTAAGCTGTGTCCGGCGGGAATTAGCGAAATTCGCTCTGAGTGTCTCAATTGTTTCTTTTTTAAAGGTCAAAAGATTTACGTAATGTGACATAGTCCGTTTGCGAGGAATTATTGTGAGGAATTTGCATTCTATTCTAAAATGTTGTTTCTTTTGAAGAACTTCTATGTTTAAGAAACATCACAAGGAACTAGGTATATTCTACGTGATCTAGCAAAATCTGTATTTCTATAAATTTTACTCATCATACGGGACCTTAGGTTTAATTGACAGGGTTCTAACCAGGGACACTAGTTTATACATTTTAATATATAATACTTAGAACGGAAATATACAGTCGTAACTGGCCTATAAATAATAACACTTTTGCATCAAATACATACCTACAGGGTGGTGCCGTCAATACGACATTAAATTTAACATGGGCTATATTAGTACATAGAAATGGTTTGCCACTTTCAAAAACATCTTATTCATTTGATAATTTCATGGCATTTGTATAAAATAATATAACATTTACTGCATTATTTCATAGAACTGTCATGTAATTATCAATTAATTACGATACATTTGAAAGTCGCGAAACATTTCTATGAACTAATATAGCCTATGTTTTAATTGATTCGTGAATAAATGCTCGTACTCGTCATACAAACATGTGCTCCTACCGGGATTCGAACCAGGGCCCCTGACCAAGTAACCTATATAGCACGCAGTACAGACCACTCGACCAGCTGGTCGGCAAACATTGCGAATACTTTTTTTATCCTAACTCCCATAATTACAGTCTTTCATCAGTTTTACCACTCCCGAATAACGTGAACGCTGGCATTATCTAAACCAAAAACAAACCCGAACGGATCCTGTGACCATCGATCGATTATTTTAATGATCCATAATATCTGATATCCAATCTAGGTTTTTGATGAAATCGAAAGTGTTGATTTGATGACTACACCCTCGGGGCATAATTCACACCTCTGGACTACAGCATTTACCTTGTTAAGTTTACGTTTCTAACAAGAGGAATATTCTAACAGAGATTAGTGAAAACTATAACATAATAACAAGACTGTTAAGGACTTACATAAAACAACAGTTGCCTTGAATGATTGATTTGAATTTAAACAATCATTATTTTAATGGGAATTATTAGGCTAGCTTTGGACACGTGGGTGCCATTATGTTTTTTTAATTCATTTAGAGTTATACAGACAGCATCACCTATTTATGTAGTTAATTCAGTACTGTATATTCCATATTTCATTTTGTCATATAGCAAAAAAGTAAAATTTGTATTTTCATATTTACTGCAACTAAGTAATATTGGAATATAAGGGGAATGCCTCTCATAAACGATGGCAGAGCTGGTCATCCTAAACACGACGTTTTAAAAAAAAAAAATCAGCTGTTCATACATATTGTAATGCCTACACGATCTGTGTGCACTGCCATCTGCCTTCAATAAAGAGAGCTTTACACCCTGTTTATGCTAGATATGGAATATGGACAAGACAATAATTGAAAATTATGTCGAATTCCCATGTCGTACCAACTCCTGTGAAGGTAAGAAGCTCTACATTGGATGTTGTTATCGCATATATTTACCTGAGACAAACAGTCCGACTTGGTAAGTCCAACTTCCAGAAAGAGGTAAATCGACGCACCTAACTCGGCTGGGCAAGAAGCTTCGCGGCATAATTTCGGCCCAACTTCCAATGTTGCCGGTGATGACATACTGGGTCGAGATGTCGCCGTTTACAATGGACCTCAAAAGAAGGCTGAAAGTCAATAAAGAGGAATGGAGATAGTCTACAGCTTAAGGTTTATCTGTGTGATCGTATCAGAAATGATGAGATCAACAGAAGACTTAGGTCACCGACATCGCAAGGAGGACTGACGACCTTTAGGGAGGATATGTCCTTGAAGAATGCCCCTACAAGGTGGACTGAGAATCTGACGACGGTCGCAGGAAGCCGATGGATGTGGGCAGTGCAGGACCAATCGGTTTGCAGATCCTTGGGGGAGGCCTCTGACCAGCAGTGGGTATCTCTCGGCTAATATGATAATAAGGTATTCGAGTATTATTTGTATGTAACTGTGCTGATTTTACATAAATCACAAATTTTATTAATCAAAGGATATTATGAGATCTCAAATCTAGAGCACAGTTTGACTCTTCTTCACAAATAGCTGCAACTTCGCCCCAATTTCGCATTTAACTCTCAAAAGAATTTCAAAACCGGCACGCTCGTTTTTGTGCTTCAAAAAACGACCTTTACATATGAAAAAACTATAGCAAACGTAAAGAAAAGATGCCCTTGCTACAAATATAATAAAAACAATAATAAAAGGAGGCAATTTATTGAATTTCCTTTCAAGGATCGATCACGCAACGTTGGGGCTTGAAGTTTTTATATTCATAAAACATTTTTTGTCTCAAGGCTAATATTAAATGCTGCTGATGTAAGTACAGACGAACTCAAAAAAAGCTTTACACTTTAGTACGGTATCATAAGTAGATTAATTGGTCGAGCCGCGTAAGTCTTCCGGAAGTCTTGTAACAATTGATACCCATTAGTGTTTTGAATCTGTAGCTAGACAAGTTAGATGTCCAAGTATACAAATAAAACTGTCAGGGATTTCCGAAATTAAATAGTACAGACGACAGCACGTGAAGTGTTACAGTTGCATTACGAAAGTCGCCTCTACTACGAACTGAGTAAGGGCGGTATCAATGTAAAACTGTTACGTTACTTGATGTACTATCGACTCTACGTTTTCTTTAAGTTACATACAAGTTAAAAGTAGACGAACATCAGGGAATTAAATAGCAATGAATTATGTATCCTTGAAATCAAATGACAGACTTCTGTAAGTACACCGTTTTGTAATTATTGACATGTTAAAAGACTTTGGTCATATATTAATAGTTATTTAAAACGAATAATAACGCTGTAGTTGACGTGCTATGTGCAGCTTACACGGGACAGTTCGGGTATTTTGGAGGTATCATAGTTCTTTGTAATGAAAATGACATGTGCCACATAAACTTTTTGGCCCGGCAAGGTGGAGGTGGCTAGAGTAGTGCCTGCACTGCACTAGGTGTCAAGAAGAGTCCATATTAGTATTCTTCTTACCGCTTCACATCAGGTGGTGTTGGTTGAGTCGTGGGTGGTTGTGGGTTGGTGGTGTTGGCGTTTTTATTTTGTTAATTTTCTGTTTTTTGTGTCCTTGTGCAATAAAGTGTATATTGATTGATTGATTGATTGAGTCATTTGTGGTGCTTTGTAAAAAAAAACCTTATAAGTCTCATAAACATAAGACATAAGCTTAGTTGATTGGTGTCAATTTCTCCTGTCATTCTGTAACACTTAAATTAAGACTGCGAGGGACTCTCATAAGTCTATAAGAAAGGGGTAGACTGACTTTTTTTGTGTCCTCGAGTGGCGGCCGCGTACCGGGAGACGCAGCGTTGGCAGGCCTCCCCCAGGGTGGACCGACCATCTGGTGAGGGTCGCGGGAAGCCGTTCGATGCGACTTGGAGATTCTTGGGGGAGACCTATGCCCAGCAGTGGGCGTCTCTCGGCTAAAATGATGATGAGACTGACTTAGCCGATACGTACACTTTTGACTAATTTTAAAAGGCACATTATTAGAATATTTAAGGAGGTTTCCGCGGCACAGCTTTCCTAACAAACTTTCATGTTGAAAATATGGAACCAAAGAAACCGATTCCAACAAAACTTTCCGTGCATGAGGATATCAGGCTAGGCTAATTAGTTATACTTAAGAGGATTTTTCGAAAAGTCTAATAACAAAGTATTTATTGGCGATATTTGGTTTGTATGAAAAACTAAAAATTGCTCTTTCTTAATTATTATTCGACTTTACAAAAAATTTGCTTAAATGCATATGTTAGGTCTTTTGAGATTGGTCGGTTCGTTAGGTCTTTTGAGATTGGTCGGTTCGTTAGGTCTTTTGAGATTGATCGGTTCGTTGGTTTCCAATGTACGATAAAAATCATTTCATCGTCTATCTGTTCTATCCTGGTGAGATGGTAATTAAAAAGAAGACTGTTTTTTTTTAATACAAAGCACGGCAAATGACTCAACACCACCTGATGTGAAACGGTAAAAACAGTATACATGCCACCTCCACCAAGTCGGCCAAGGTGGTAGCACATCTCCATGCCTTTCATAAAAATCGGTTAAGCGGCAGACAAGTGAAAACTAAAAACGGAACAGGCAGACAGAAATAATTACTTTCAGATTCATAATTATGTGTGGTTCCCTTTGCCTTACTTATTTTTGAATTAAAATTACTAGTTTAATTTTAACGTTTTAACGTTTGTTTTTATAATAGTTATGTCCACAAAGTACGCAATTATACCTTTAAATCATAACCACAATAATGGCAAACAACATCCCGAAGGATTTAAAAAAAAACAAAGGGAACCGCAAAACAATAGTAATATGACAAATAACTATTCAAACAATATGATATTTGCAAGTCAGTGAGCACGAGATGACCACCACCAGATCGCAAATTAAAAAAATAAACAAAAAAAATGTCTTTGTCGCAAACCGCAAGAAGATCTATTACCTGATCCAAAAACAATGTTACAACTTTTATTTTATGTTGTAAGAGATAAAGTCGGTTTTAATATTGATTCGGTTCGGACTGTAAAAAAATTGTGAAATGAAACTAGGCGAGAATTCTTTTCAATTTTAAACTTTGCATAGTCGCATTAAGAACTATCGGAATTGACCGGTGTAATTATAGCACAATTCATTAAACAAATACGGTTTTTTGTACAGAGAAAAAATAATTATTTCGCGTCCTTTACAGAACAAATACCTATTAGTTTTACTAACATGTAATTTTGTTTTAGTTTTGAAATACATTTTTGTTTAAAACTGGGATGAGCCCAAACTTATACCACCACACTCTGGTTTTGTTAAAAGAAGCGGTAGTGGTGTTTTAGCAAGTGTCCGTTTACAAAGTTAGTCTTTGATATTTTTTTTACTTAGGTAGTCTAAAATATTCTGTTTTTGAGAAGAAACTCTAGTTTGTTATCTTCTGGAATTTCGTAATTTATAATCGTTCCGTTCGTCCTTGTTTCGTTTTTGTTTTTCACTCCTCTAATTTAATTACAATGCTATAAAAATCTATTTCTTATTAGTAATACTATTACTATAAATAAAATTATGAATTTGTCTTGAGCGTAAGTGAACGAACACTTGAGACAGTTGTTGACACTTGTACAGTAATAAGGGTTGTTATTCAGTCAAAAGTTTGTAAATCGATAAAATCTTGTTAGCAGCATCCCTTGTTAGCAGCAGTGGGTAATTTAACATTATTATTTCATTGGATTAAAATTTATCTTGGACTGTGGCCATTTCACGGTAATGTTATTACCGTGGCCAAGGCAGAGAGTAGGTAGGTACAGACGACAGCACGTCAAGTGTAACAGTTACAACACGAAAGCCGCCTCTATTACGAACGCAGTAAGGGCGGTGTCAAGGTCAAACTGTTACGGTTGATGTGCTATCGACTGTACATTGAGCCATTGCGATCTTATGTGCAGTAATTTTTGTATCGCAAATGTTATTTGCTACAATATCATGTGGCAAACTTCAGCCACGTAGGAGTCGATCGATACGATACTATTTTAATTCATTATTTCGCTGTATGTTGTACCATACCACGAGTAAACCCAAAAGCTTGCGTTAGCTCATTAAAAACAAACCTTATTATCTATTTTTTCAAAGCCGTAAACAAGACGATTACGCATGATTATTGGGTGCGAGGGTGCAGGTTCGATGCCCGATTATAGATATTTATAAATTTTTGGCGGTTTTCACTATAGTGGCGGCAAACGTAATGAATTATGGATCGCGTCTGTTTGTTTTGTTTTTTAGCAGAACTTTTTTGTCTGCTTTTTTCAAGTCGGTAGCAATTTTTAGGGTAAACTATGATTTGATCATAGGAAGTTATAAATATAATGACTCTTTAAGCAAGCTTTGTAATCATTTCTTTGCAATCTCAGTTAAAAACTACGTGAAATTAGACAATGCTAAAAACAAAAGGTACCTAAATAGGTAAGGTACCAAAACTCATATTTGATAGTTCATGACCAGCCTATAAATGCCCCACTGCTGGGCACAGGCCTTTCTGCATGGGATTATCAATTCGTGAATATGAAAATAATCACAAAATTTTAAATTTTTTGTTTCAGACTAATAGAATAGTTTTTTAAAATAAGAATATTGGAACAATGAGATGAATTTAAATTATGTAGATGATACAATACTGGACCTCTTTGGTTAATATTTATGACGAAAACAATACGAGCATTCAGAGGTTTGTTTTCATAAAACAGATCGTCAACGATCAATCTCTTCCTCAAACACTTTAGAATACCCTACCGTTCTGATCATTCTTAGAAAACCTATCATTACACACTCCACCAGATTCACCAATAAACTGACCAATAAAACTAGTTTTTTGTCTAAAACACACACCATAAAAAATATCCCTAATTTTTGGCGCCGAAATGGTCCAATTTTTTCGAAATCCCAAATCTGGCAAGATTAAGTAATAATGTAAAATCAACAGTGGGCGTCAAAATGTTTTGTTTTAGGGAAAAAAGATTGTTCGGGCCGTTATAAATATTAACTGGGCTTATGAGGAAAGGTCTTAATGGATTTTCGACTTAAGTTATAATTTAGAAATGATAGCAAGCGTTGGTAAGAGTTTAGTCAGATCGAGTTTTGTGGAGATGGCCATTGATCTATGATTCAATAAAAATGACGATAAACATTTGAGTAGGTATATTGTGATCTAAACTGAGTTGGCAAAATACTATTCAAATAGATTTGTTCGGACTTTATATTGGCGGCATTCATAGTGCAACTGTTTTGTCATCTATACTCCAAAACTGATTGAGACTTACTTAGATAATATATTGAGTGGGTCAATTGGCAAGGTCTTATGCATTACTTTGTAAGCTAATTCGAATAGGTGCTACAATCCTTATTATTACAAGCTTCTATCTGGCTAACGCGCAAGCCGTTGGCTCGCCATTAATTCTAATATAATAAAGAAGTTAACTCTGATGTCTGTCGGTTACGTTTTCACTCCTGAGCCGCAAAACCAATTTTGATGAAATTTGTCATGTACTGGATAGATCACATACTCAGAAAGGAGATAAGGTATCTTTTGACATCCACGGGGACGTAGCCACAAGCGGTTACTAGTATTCAATAAATATAATAGATAGATACATTATTGATGCTTATTACACTCATGTTGCAATGATCATTCTCTCGATTTAAGAGAGTTTTTTTACAAAAGATTTTAACAGCCTAAAGTTCTCCCGAAATCCCATAGATTGGATGCATCCTGGTCCTTCATTACAGGATATAAGCTGATCATAAACAAACAAAAACGGAATGATGGCGTACAAAGTGGGCCGTCAGTATAGCACCGGATCATTTAATTGGTTGGCGAAACAAGGCGCGAGCGCATCCTATCTAAGTTACCGCAGAGGAGACAAATTAAGAGTCAATTTGCTATGAAGTCTGAGTATAAACTTACTACAAGTCACTAAATCATATTATTATACTAGGTACTAGTCACTAAATTTCTTTGTGTGTAAATTAAATATTTTTAATCTGTGTAATGTTTTCAGTGACGCTTTCCTTTTATGGACACTGTAACATGACATTCTTGACCAGACAACGAGTTCCCTTCTTCCTTCAAAAGACGCGTGAAAAGAGATAGAAGCGGCTAGGCTAATTTTTGCACTTGCTATGTCCGTAAGGAGTTCTCATCACGACTCAATTTTGCTACCAGTCTATATATTACTACAAGACTTCATACTCATATTCTTCGAGTGACTAAATTTGCTTGTGCGTTATAGATTTAGTTTTTAGTGAAGTTTCTCTTTGTTGGACACTCGTAACATATGAGATTATTTTCCGGAGAATATTTATTTTTCTTTCTACAACAGCAATTCCTTCACAAGGGGCGTGAAAAGGAACCTTATAGGCTGTCAATATGAAAAGGTTAAGCCAGTTTGTTTCATGCTGCATAGCTAGCTGTGGTTGCACTAGATTCATATCTGCTCCGTACGTATTCTTTGACAACTCACCCAATCACCGATCAATGATTTATGGCGCGAAGGCGTTCGACGGATGTTTGTTTAATCGATTACAGCGGTAGCCTTAATAACACGACGTGGTGCGTCGGCGCCTTAAGTGTGTAAGATTGAGACGAGAGTAAATGCTGGGAATATTGTGAACAACGGTAATTTTATGTTTATGAGTGCCTGGAGCTGAACAACTTGAAAAAACTTAGAGGTTTTGGAAAGATGAGTTACCAATACCTTAAATAACAAACTTTTATAAGTAGGGGGACTTGGGTATAGGACGCTAGTTGGGTCAACACCTCCATGTGCCATCTTTCATTTTCCTCGTTGACACCAGGATCGTCTGTTGCTTCTGCTGAATCCCTCAAACGGTGCAAATGTGGTGACTTAGTTGTTTTTTATACAACTAAGTAGATGACAAACAAGCTGACGGCCCACCTGATGGTAAGCGGTTACCGTCGCCTATAGACACCTGCAAATGTAAACAAGGTAAAATCACTTGATATTGCAGGTGCGTTGTCATCCTGTGTCCTAAGATGAAATGCCGTCCATGCCCAGTAATTACACTGGCTACCTTTCCCTTCAATCCGAAACACAGCGAACTGTTTCACGGCTGAAATAAGAAAGGCGGTGGTACATACCTAGACGACCCTACATACGGGCCTACCACATAGTCTATACATATTTGATCAAACCTAGGTATTATGTATTTGAGCTTACTTTGAGATTACAATTCAACCCCAAAGGTTGAGACATTGATCCAGGAGCACTCCGACCTGTTAATAGACATTTTAAAATGTCTATGTTTATCGTTAAGTAACAATAACGCTGGTCTGGTCTCTGAATATATTTCGCACAAAGATTAAGCCTCGCAATTCAACGAGGTAATGCGACCAGCCTTATTGGTATACTTCCTGTTTCTCAAGTTTTAGTACACTGAAAAAATATTTACCTAAATTACTTCCGTTACATTACTTATAACCACAACACAGCGAGGTGTCATTAGTTATTACAGTAATTTGATTTAACAAAACAGTGCATCTCCATACAACTTAATTTTTGGCCAGGTTATGTAGTCACTTTTCTAAGCTGCAGATAGTCGAAAGATCTATATTTAATATGAAATAATAAAGTAGAATGGAGTAATTACGATGGGGGATGACGCGGGATATCTCCGAAAGAGTCCGATTATACATGATAAAAAAGATAAAGAACCACAGCTGCTCAGTGCCTTACATTGAACATGGGTCTCAGACAGCGGTAAGATATTGTCAACTGTTCTTTTCTATCACGATTTTCATATACAAAGTACGTCAAGTGACTCAACACCACCTAAAGAGAAGCAGTAAGAAGAGTCCATATGTGAAAACAGCTAGTGCAGCTTGGAACACTCTGTTCTAGCCGCCCCCACCTTGCCGGCTCAAAATGTGCCTTTTCGCGCCTCTTTTGAAGGACCCGTGTAGGAAGGAGGGAACACATGCGCTGGCAATGAATTATGAATTGCAAGTTGTGGAACTACTACACGACAACTTTCAAAATGTTAGTTAACCTACTCTCCCTTATTGTGTCTGATGAAACAAAAATGAAATGTATTTTAGTATATTTGTAATATTCAAACGCCACTATCTGCGATCCAACAAGATACACTTCAGAAAGCTTACTATAGGAGTGTTTACTGACCAAAATATATTATGTAGAGGACAGATATGAATATAAATTCTATTAAAACCATCATTCTAAAAATAAAATAAAATAAACTTAACCTTATGTTAGTTTTCACTTCCACTTCCATAAAAAATGCTGAAAGATATAAAAAAATACCGTAAATTTTATGTCGCTCAACTTTTGAACTTTAATTCCCATAAGCAACCCTTGGTGAGGTCACGGTAGGTGACCGTGCCTTATGGGAACACATAAGAAGGACGGACAGACGGCCGGACAGGTGACGGGGTTCCCACGATCCTGCCAATTACGTGCCTTACCGCTCTTTACTTGCGTTTAATCTTGCAGTTCAGTACAGGCGAACGTCGTTTTAGACACAATAACCTTTTCTACTATTTTATTCCAGCTGAATCGAACGAAACTTTCAAGTTATTTTCGATTATTTTGTAAAAGGCTTAGTAAAACTGAAAATCATTTTTGTTTTACTTTTTTAATTGATAGAATACGAGTATGCCATTATTATGTAAATTATCTGTCACGTGACATGGTCCGTGATATGATTAGTTCGACGGTGCTGCGAGCTCTTTTATTTACTCAATATGTTTTTTTTTAGATAATGGAAGGATTAATTTAATTTGCTGAAAAATATTTATTATAGTACTTACTACAGTTAATTTTATAAAAACTTAGTCTTGGAAGGTGTTAAGTTACTTGTGTATTGAACAGTTTTGGAAAATTCTAGATCTTCTGCAACTTAACCCATAGCTTGAATAAAATACACTATACAACGATGTGCTTGTCGACAGAATCTGCGAAACCTTTTTTTGCTTTAAAATCAACTTATTTGGCTGCTTTTGGTAAGGTGGAGATAAAAAAACCAATAGACAATTTTAAGTTTCAGTGAGTACCAAAAGATTAAGTTTAAAACAAATTTGTCTGTTTTTTCTATTTTTTTGTAATGAAAAAAAGATGACCTTATTTTTTTTATTTCGACTTTTTTTTACAAAAAAAAAAATGTTCACAGCCCCCCTTTGCCAACGTGTCGTCCGCCTGTACGCTAGCGTCAGTACCGCACACCGTTTATATGTTAATCGCAGTTTGGTCACAGACCGTAACTTATTCGTTACGTATTACATAGGTACTCTTGATTATCATCAAGGCAGATGTGGGGGTTTGAACATCTGGACTGTTCGTCACCATAAGTGATAATATACAGGGCGGTGCCGTCAATACGACAATAAATTAAAACATGGGCTATATTAGTTCATAGAAATGGTTTGCCACTTTCATCTTATTTATTTGATAATTTCATGACATTTCTATGAAAAAATGCAGCCAAAGATAAGTTATTTCATACAAATGTCATGAAATTATCAAATGAATACAATGTTTTTGAAAGTGGCAAACCATTTCTATGAACTAATATAGTCCATTTTTTAATTAATTGTCGTATTGACGGCACTATCCAGTATATGAAAAAACTTTAAGCACTTTTATAAAATACAATAATAATTTCAAATCTTATTAGTCGTAGTAGGTAATTCATTTTTAGACATTTATGTGTAGATACTTAGATTTTACAAATTAAAAAAAATCTGGTTTAATTTTTTTAGTGACTTTTCTCGTTTTCTGTACCTTAAGTTTTTATTTCTACCAAAAGTCAATAAATATACTCTAATTGTAATACCATTAAGCTAAATTTATACAATGTCTATGCCTTATTTTAACTTAATAATGTTTATTATGGTGGTGATAAATCCCGACCCCGGGCGAAAGTTGCTTTGTTTTCATAACTACTACGTGACCGAGCTCCTTAAAATCTTCTGTAATAAATATATAAGTAGAATTAATTTGTCAAGCCGTGTAAGATCCCGGGAGGCAATTAAACAAATTGTGTCAGGAATCTGTGGCTAGACAGGTTACGGCTTGTCTCTTTCTTGTGATCACTTTACCAATTTCGCTTTAACAATAATAACATTTCTAGATGCTTCGCATCTTATCCCGATAAAACTCGAAGCCTATCACCACCAAAACATTGCGAAACCTAAACAACCTAATCGAACCCACAGTGACATATGGCAGGTCCGTTACCACGTGTCACGGCCACCTGAGCTCACACGTGCTGGAAACTGGGGCGGTTTTTTTACGAAAAGATAGTTTTTTTTTCTACGGTTAAAGAACGAATCATTTGTTAGTCTTGTATCGTTATGCAAGGAGAAAAGTAATTAAAAGTTTCCAATTTGAAATGAAAGAGAACTTAGGAATATTTTGAACATATAATTTTAAGGTTTTAAAGGACAGAAATTCTCTGCCTCCTGATGTTTTCCCAAGCGATACAACTTGGAGCTCTTCAAGGCTAGGGTAAATCGGAAATTTCTAGGTGAGCACGTAACACCATCGGCCACATCGGCACCCAACAACAGGTGAGATTGTGGTCAGGTGCCTGCCTATAAGTACATAAAAAAAAATGAAAAAAAAACATCTACTATTTTTTTTTTGTGAAGCGGTAAGAAGAGTCCGTATGCAAAGACAGCTAGTGCAGTTTAGAAACTACTCTAGCCGCTTCCACTTTACCGGCCCAAAAGGTGCTTTTTCACGCCTCTCTTGAAGGCACCTATGTTATAGGAAGGAGGGAACACATTATATTGTTATTTTTATATTATAATTAATTTTGTTGTGTTTTTAGTAAAATTACTAAATTTTCCTTCAATGAAAACACTGCACTATTATTTTCAAGATCTCATTTAACTTTACATTGCGTGCCCGACAGGATCCACAATACTGGTCTCACATTCTATGTAACATCCTATGTACCTACAGCTATATATTATGGTTTGGCAAAAAATAATAATTAACAACAGAGCCAGAGACATATATTGGATTATGTCCTATCCACATATATTGGACATAATCCAATATATTTTACAAAAATTTTGAGCCATGTTAATCAAAAAGCTATAATGAAAAAGTCGTGTATAGGTCGACAAGTCAGAAGATCCAAGGTCGACCATATTGTGCATCGATGGTATCAATGGCAAATAGCGAAGGGTGGCGGGTGCCGAATCTGAACTACTCGAAATATATTTTTAGATTTTTTATTTCATTATTGATATTTCACTAAGGGCCGATTTTTCAGTCCCCAGATAAGATTTGTCCAGAGAATAACTTTAACAAGCTGTTAATATATAGAAAATCTGTCACAATAATTGTCTAGTTAAAAAAATATCTGAGGATGGATATTTCAGCCCTTCATGAATTTTTTAAAAATACTCAAATATTTTCTCCTGATGTGTTTCTCCGATGTAGGAACGCATGTACCCAACAGTGTGACGTATTTAGGCTGATTAGGATGACTCAAATATTTTGAAACAATTTAAATCATCATGGAGTCTTACTTTTAAGAAAACAATATAAAAAGGAAATTGTTCAGCATGCATCTATTTTACATTAGGTAGGCTCAAAAACTTCTGGCTACATGCATGTAAAAAGGTATGACAAGAAATATAGTTGAAATTATTAAAAATGCAATAAGAAATATTTATTATTTTACCAAAATATTGTTGTCCTGAAGCCACTGAAACGATTACCGATAGATGAAATAAATTTGTTATGTAGGTAGTTTGTGGCCTAGTGTAAGACATAGTAGTGAGGTGCTTGAGCGCTGTAATTTCGATTACGAAAACAAAGCAACTTTCACTATTGTCGATCCCGTGATGGGTCAACCAAAATTTCTAATCTCGAGCTCCTCCGTGCTTCGGAAGGCATAATGAGCCGTCGAACCCGGTTGTTACTGCAACCGCTTTACCCCACCAACCCGCATTGGGTCAGCGTGGTGGTGTTATGGCCCAAGCTTATCATCTCCCATGTACGATCGCATGGGCCCAGCAGTGGGACGTATATAGGCTAGTGATTTATTGAAAAGACATAGGATACTTTTGCAGCTACAACCGGAGGGAGCCAGCGGCAGTAACATTTTTTCTGTCTTTTCCAGGCTGAAAGTCTTATATAGTTATTTTTATAATTATCTCTAAATAGTTTAATGAAGGTATACTTTATTTTATTTATTCTCGTAGTTCCAGAATAAGCCCCTATGTGAGGGGTTAAATTGTGTAGCGGTAACATACAATTACCATTCCACATACATCATGTGGAATTATTTTAATTAGCTCGGCCGGTGGGGCGCTGTTTTCATGTGGTCTATCACCCGAAGTGACAGTTAATATTGGGAGTCAACTTCTCGAAGTGTAATTAAATGTATTTTTCTAATACACAGGTATAATATTATATGTATGTAGTCGCTTCACAAATAGATGTGATTGTGAAAATGTTAAGTTACGTTTATGTTACTTTAATTATTTCACTTTGTAGGTATTTAATCTTTGTATATATTGCCGCCATCTGGTTAGATTCGCCGCTTAATTGGATGCCTAGCCCGCTGATTAAACGCCGGCATCCAATTGAATGCCTAGCCCGATAGTTAATTGAACTAGACTCACTTAACGTTTAACGACTTCGCATATTGAATGGATCGTCTTGTACTAAAAAGTTTTGGTTTGATTGTTAGGTTCAAGTTTATTTTTTTATGACCACATATAACCGACATCGTTTTGGATCTAAGTGGCTTGGCTAGTTGTACTTCAGCCGTTTGATTGGATGCCGACGTTCAATCAAAGGGCTAGGCGTCCAGTTATGCGGCTGATTTAACAAGACGGCTGCGACATATATCTACACAAATTTCAAACATTTATTTCTATAGATTTTTGGATACCTTTTTTTTACGGAAAGGAATCCTCTTACGGACGATACCCTAAACCACTGGACTGTTACAGCGGACCGCCGGCTTAGCGTGGGGGCGTGGGCCTGTGTGGGGCTCGCCCAGCACCTGATATTAGCGGCACTGGGAATACCCACTAAACCATCTCCGATTTCCCACTATGCCCATGACGGAGGTGACCCAGAATCTGCCGAAGCAAGCTCACCAAGCCACCTCCGGGCAACCCTCCCCAAAAACCAACCGAAGTCAGCCTTCAGGGAGAGCGCCAGGCCCCCCTCCAGAACCGGCCATGGAGGTTGCCCAGAGGAAACCCAGGGCAACCCCAGACGTGTCGAGGCATTATAATTGTTTCTTTATTTAGTAGGTAGATACAACCCATGCCTCAAAATACATTAAACAGTAAGGTATACAACAGAATTCAAGTACTTAGCCTGCATTCTTCAGAATACGCACAAAAAAGAATCGTCTACAATTACCAGTTCTCATGACAACTTGGCAACACCATAAAAACTCGGTCTATCACCAACATTCGGGTTAAGTCCGATCCAGAGAAATGTTGTGATAAACATTTTATGAGGAAATAATAGCCGCTAGATATCACCGCAGAAAAAACACAGTGCCGTAAAAAATAGGCAGGTAGCCGGGACATTCGAGAGATTTGGGAAAATACCGATGAAGCCACAGTGTTCTAGCAGATATATGGATTTGTATTATAGAGGTAGATGCGTACGCAAATTTTTACGTTTTATGATTTTATTTATTTAACAAGGAGACATTTTGACTATTTTACATTTTACTAGGTGGTAGACCCATATGTAGGGTCGCCTGGGTAGGTACCACCGCCTTTCTTATTTCAACCGTGAAACAGTTCGCTGTGTTTCGGATTGAAGGAACACAACTAAAGAAAAACAAATAAAGAAAGTAAACGATGAAAAAAAATTTTTGTAATTGTTACCATTGTTTTTTTTTTAATACAACTAGATGAAAAACAAGCTGACGGCCCACCTGGTGGTAAGTGGTTACCGCCGCCTATAGACACCTGCAATAACAAGGAATACTCAATTGATACTGCAGGTGCGTTGTCATCCTGAGGCATAAGATGAAATGCCGTCATGCCCAGTAATTACACTGGCTACCTTTCCCTTCAATCCGAAACACAGCGAACTGTTTCACGGCTGAAATAAGAAAGTACATTTCTGATATTTATATACATACTACTATCAATATTTCTCCATAACACAAGCTCTTAATGATGCTTGATTAGAGCTAAATAATAGGTGTGAGTGATAGTCAAAAAAAATTACATCTGAGCTGCAACTTCCAAATATTTTTTCACTAGCAAAAATGTGATCCATTCAGTATTGCATTGACCAAATTATCCTTGGTATTAGTTACATAGCCCGTCAAGCATCAGATTCCAGACACAATTGATTCTTCCATTGTCATAGACCTCCAGAGGTATGACGCTTGACAGAATACCTAAATATACTCTAACGCCCATATTCATAAACGCTTAATAAACCTATTTTAGATAAAACACTGCTAAAATATGTTTTATCTTTTTCCTTTCTCATACGAGTGAGAGAAACAAAACACTTGATAAGCCTCATATAAGTTCACTTGTTTTTATGAATACGGGGGTAACACTTTTGGTAATTTCGTGTCCTGTTCATTTACCTTACCAGTCATTGTTTGGTGAATGTTTGAAATAACACATTCAAGAGCAGTTTGTATTTGTAACGACTTTATCCTTGTTTAGTTCCATCTTGTTTAGGTCCTTCTTCAAAAAGATGCGTACCCATTGTCTTCTGAAATTATGTTCCAGTGAAATGAAATGTCGAATATCGATTTGAATTGGATTCTGGCTCACTGAATAATATGACAACTGTGGATAACTGTAGCTCAAAAAAGTGAATACATAAATAAGGTAACACCTAGTTAAAATTAAAGTTAGATACAAATCCACCATTTTGTTAAAGCAAATAAACTGGAATTACACCTCGAAAAATTTTCGTTATGAAAAACGTAACCAAAGTAGTTTGTTTAAAAATAACTTTCAGTGCATATCATCAGCCCCAGGTCAGGTGCTGCGCTTTGATTAATAATTAATTATTATCATCTTAGAATCATAACCCCAACCCGTTCTTAAGCTAGCCCCCTTTTTACGCCACTAACAAGTCAGGGTGTCAACTAACGGTCGCTACTCATTACGTCATCGGTTTTCCATTATCTTGATCGCAAAATAATGACGTAAACATTTGTCACTTCAACCCCTTGTCGAGGAATCTTAATGATATTGTTTTTTGGGTATACAGCAACGAGATTACCTAGTTAGGTGTCACAATCTAGTTTGGTGTTTTTTTGATAGGTAAGTTTAATATAACGCTTTGACCATTGGATAAATTATTACCTGATATAAAAGTATAGGTAGGTAAAACTTATTCGGAAGCTATTACAGAATCACACCTGTAGTTTATTGACACAATTGTATTACTGACATTACTGTCTTATTAGTTAAAAATTACTGCGCACTAAACTTAGGTACTCACTACAAGCGTTTAATACTCAGTACTCTAACTCAATCGTAGGTAAGTAGGTAGGTACGGTCGACCACAGAAGTAGCTGAACACTTTAGTACCATGTCACAACGACTCTAGCGTCAATATAGTACGGTAGCAACTATAAAGTACGTGCACAACATCGGTGTGACGTGGTACTAAAGTGTTTAGCTACTTCTGTGGTCGACTGTACCTACTTATCTAAAAAAATGGTATTTTTGGAGTCGGTGCTTCACCTTATATTGTTTCTGGAAACAGTTTAGCACCAACTCCAAAAAATATACTTATTTGTATGAGATAAGTAGCTACCTACTTCATTTTAATTATTTGTTTTTTTTGTAGTGTTTTGAAGTCAGTTTTTTATTTTATTTCGTTTAGTGATACACACTTAACTCTCTATCTCAAAAACTTCTGAACTTATCTTGATGAAACTTGCACATTTCCCTAAGTATATTGAGTCCAACATAAAAATAATAAGTTTTTGAGAATGCGCGAACAAACATACAAATATACAAAGAAACATACATACACTAATGAAGTTTGGCACCCATGTTCAGAAATTCGTAAAGATTAACATATAAAAAAATTGAGCATTTCTGACAATAAAACATACATAGGTACGGGTCGAATTGATAACCTTCTTTTTTGTAGACGGCTGAAAACTAACTGACTGACTGATATATATCAACGCACAGCCCAGCCGTCGAGTGCAGCCGCTAGGTTTAGAGATTTCGAATTTGGCAGACAGGTTCCTTATGAGGTCTAGGGGTGCACTAAGATAAGTTTTATTAAAGTTCACCCTCTCAGATCGGGAAACTGGGGCCCAAAGTTTGTAAGGGGAAACAAGATTAGTTAGATTTTTTTATTTGAAACTACATAAGAGTACTATCCCATCGATAAACGAGGAAATACTTAAGTTTTCTTTTTTTTTTTTTCAGAAATTAACCCCTGAAAGAGGAAAATGAAGTGACAAAGTCTAAAAATCAACATAGGTATTTTTTCTGTCTATCGGGTCGCTGTTGCTATCATTCCCTATGAGCGTTCCATTCTTTATTTTGAGATGTAGTACCTACGAGACTCGCGTTGTCCTAATAGGTTTTATTAATTTGTATTTAGCCATCTCGATCGACGTCAAACGGTACCTAGGGGTGCACTAAGAAAGGATTTTACAAAATAAACCCTCTAAGGTGGTGAAAGGAGGGTCCAAAGTTTGTATGGGGAAATAAGATTAATTTAACTATTTTATTCATAATTGCAGAATTAAAAATTTTAAGTAACCCCCGGCATCTATCTGACACCATCTCATTAAGACTATTCATAAGAGCCCAAACACGCTATATCTGCTGTAAGTTTCTGAAGAATTAAGCATTTCTCAGACTTTTTGATGGTATAGGATCAGCTCATAGTTAGTATGTCATGGGAATGTCATCGAAGTGACAGAACACGAAATTTAAATCAATCGTATCTGTTAAAGTTAGTAAAATCCTAATATCATGTAGAAAATGAGCTGATAGTCATCAAACGCCTGAACTGATCTTCATAAATTATAGCTAAGAACCATCGTAGTGATATCAGTTTTCAAACAAAAAAAAAACTGAATCAAAATCGGTCCATTCGTTTAGGCGCTACGATGCCACAGACAGACACACAGATACACAGACAGACACGTCAAACTTATAACACCCCTCTTTTTTCGTCGGGGGTTAATAATACCCTGTTTTTTTAAAGGTGACAAAGTCTGAAAATCAATATTTATCGGGTCGCTGATTATGAAAACAACAACAATTTTAAAATCCAATGTGGCGGACTTGAAGTTACCATATTCCTCTACAAGGGTCCCATTTTATCCATTTTGAGGTATGATAATAATAATAATACACTTACACCTATGTATACAGGGTGGCGCCATCAATACGACAATAAATTAAAACATGGGCTATATTATAGAAATGGTTTGTCACTTTCAAAAACATCGTATCGTTTTGATAATGTCATGACATTTGCATGAAATAATATAACATTGGCTGCATTATTTCATAGAAATAACATGAAATTATCAAATGAATAAGATGTTTTTGATAGTGGCCAACTATTTTTATGAACTAACTATAGCTGACCCGGCGAACTTCGTACAGCTGAACGTCAGAACCTCTCCACTAACATTAAAACTTTATGGTATGGTATTAAAGTTCAAATTGACTTTTAAGTATTATTTCGAATCGTTTGTATGGGAGTATAGTAAAGTGTTGTTTTTAGACTTTTAAAGGCAATTTTTTAAATTTTTCTCTCCGTAAGAACCATCCTCGTACTTCAAGGAATATTATAAAAAAAGTATCAGCGGGACCCCCGACCGAGTAGCCTGTATAGCAAAGGGCACAGAGCACTCGGCCAGCCGGGCGTATGGTTGAAGACTTCTGAGAAATGTGTTAAATAAAATCTCCAGAGTTAGCACAGTGATAATATAATTCGACAAGACAGTAAGTGACGTAACAAAAGAATACAATATATATAGAAAAATATAGGTATGTCAGAAAGCAGCCAGGGCGTTGTATATTATAAACTATTTAATATAAAAAGGTTTGGTCTAACACCTCCCCGTAATATAAACACCCTGTATATATACATACTCTATATACAAGTAAACGCATTATCAAAAGTACACAAAAACTACCACTAACCTACACCTATAATATGTACACACCTTAACACTAATTAAATATACACCAAATCACCCAAGGAAATAAAAATATAAATTACCGCGTCCTTAAACTAGCTTAAACTAAACCTAAACATTTTACAAGTTTTACATGTCTAATATTTGGCAGACACTTGGTAAGGACATCGGCGATCATATTGCCAGTAGGTATGTACTCAACAATAATTTCCTTACTAGCGATAGAATTCCGGATGAAATGATGCCTTACGTCGATGTGTTTAGTGCGAGAGTGGTGAGTGTTGTTTTTAGTGAGTTGAAGTGCACTTTGATTATCGCAGTACAGCGTTATTGCTTTGCTGTATTCAAAGACTTCCTTGACCAAATACTGTAAATATATGGCCTCTTTGCATGCTTCGCTGAGTGCTATATATTCTGCTTCAGTGGTTGAAAGTGCGACAGTGCGTTGTTTACGTGACTCCCAGGATATGGCAGAGCCACTGAGCATAAACACAAAACCTGTGTAGGATCTGCGGTCTACGAGATTGGACCCATAGTCTGCATCAGCATATCCCACAAGATCGTTCTCCGATTTTGTGTATTTGAGCTCTTTATTTTTTGTTGCTTTGAGGTACCTAAGTACCCGTTTAGCAGCTCTCCAATGTACCTCCCCGTAATGTGCATTGAATTGGCTAAGGACAGATACAGCGTGAGATATATCCGGCCGAGTGCCAATGGAGATGTACATTAAAGATCCAATGAGCTGCTGATAAGGTAGATCTAACTGCTCATCGTCGTTGTTTGGTAAAATTAATTTAAGACCAGGTTCTAATGGCGTTGACACCGATATGGCTTTGCTCAAATTAAACTTCTCAACGAGTTTCTCGATGTAGTTGGTTTGGTCAAGACTGATACTACCATCATCGTGTCTTGTAACCCTCATGCCTAAACAGTCTTTGACTGGACCTAAGTCTTTGACTGTGAAAGATTCTTTTAGCCTAGTTTTAAACACATCTTTGGCTTGGTTGTTATTGCTTAAAACGAAAAAATCGTCGACGAAAACAGCCACAACAAGAAGATTGTCACCTTCTCGTTTGTAATAAATGCAGTGTTCTGTTTCTGCGCGAGTCAGAGACAATTTTTGCATTGCTTCACAGACCTTTTTGTTCCATTGTCTAGGGGCTTGCTTGAGACCATACAGGGATTTTTTGAGCAAGCAAACCTTTTTAGTCTCGGTAATGAAACCTTCGGGCTGTTCCATAAAGATTTCTTCTTCAAGGTCGCCGTTCAGAAATGCAGTTTCAACATCCAGGTGATCAACCTGAAGATTTAACCTTGCAGCGAACGCTAAAAGAAGTCTCACGGATGACAACCTTGCTACCGGTGAAAAGGTTTCTCCGTAGTCTACTCCATAGACTTGCGTAAATCCCTTCGCTACAAGTCTAGCCTTATATTTTACAATGTCTCCGTCTGTATTTTTCTTAATTTTGTACACCCATTTACATTTGATAGGCTTCCTGTCGTTTGGCCTATCAACTAGCATCCAGGTACCATGCTTCATTAAGGAATCGTATTCCGCCTTCATAGCATTGAGCCAGTCTTCCTTATGTACGTCATCTTGCACCTGTTTGAATGACTCAGGTTCGATGTCGAGAGATGTTAGGCAAGCACCTGCTTCGTACCTTTCTGGAGGATTGCGCTGCCGACGAGGATAGCGATGGGGCTCACACTGGGTGGCTTCTGGATTTTCGGTACACGTCGACTGTGTATCAATGGGTATACTGGGCAATTCAACTGACTGCTGAGGTTCCAGTAGTTCTTCAGTATCGGTTGAAGATGAAGAAGGGACAGGATCTATAGGAACAGAGACTTCTATAGTGGACATTGGTACTTCTGTATCTACAGGATTTGTAGGTTGAGAAGAACTAGAATCATTTAAGATCTTGTCTTCTATAAAAACTACGTCTCTAGCAATAATAACGCTCCTAGGATTTTTAGGATTTACCAAACGGTAACCTTTGCAGTCACTAGGATAACCTACAAACAAACATTCCAGAGTTTTGGACTCCAACTTAGTTCGCTTTTCTTTTGGAACTAAGGCATGAGCCGTACAACCAAAAACTCTTAAATGTGATAGGTTGACTGCTTTTCCTGTCCAAACTTCTTCAGGAATTTTATTATTCAATGCCTGAGTTGGGGAACGATTTTTAAGATAAATAGCTGTACTAATAGCTTCTCCCCAATAAGCTTTAGGCAGATTAGCATCTTCAAGCATAGACCTCGCTTTCTCTATAACGGTTCGGTTAACCCTCTCTGCTACACCGTTTTGCTGAGGATTGTATGGCACCGTCAGTTGATGGATGACACCATTCTCTTTGAGAAATGTTGTCATTTCATGGTTGACAAACTCACGGCCATTGTCAGATCGAAGTATTTTAATTTTAAGACCAGTTTGGTTTTCTACCAGGTGCTTAAACTCGACAAACTTTCGAAAAACTTCACTTTTGGTTTTTAATAAATAACCAAAAGTTTTTCGAGAGTAGTCGTCAGTAAAAGTTAGTAGGTAAAGAGAACCTCCCCACGAATGCGTACTCATTGGTCCGCAAAGGTCAGTGTGAATAAGCTCTAGTTTGTTATTAGACCTACTTGTGGAACTTTTAAAAGGTTTTTTCGACAACTTACCTTGTAAACATGGCACGCATGTTTGACTTAACCTGTCAGAGTAATCAATGCCTATGTTTTTTCTCTTTAGAATATCTAGGGCTTTGTTATATAAATGACCTAGGCGCCTATGCCACAATACCATAGGCTCTTTATTTTGAGCTGTGTATGCTTGGCATGGAGAAGAAGAATCTAGCCTGTACATGCCTGCAAATTTAGAGGCAGTAGCTACAACAGTACCAGACACTTTACATCCTTCCTTTTTAACTAAAGACGCACCTTTCGGAGAAAAAATAACTATAAAACCCTTATCAACTAATTCCCTAACAGATAATAAATTTGTCGAAAGTTGTGGTACATAAAGTACATTAGAAATTTTTATTTTACTATTACATATATTTACAGACACGGTACCTTTACCTTCACTATATACAACTTCTTTATTGGCAACAGTAACTGGCTTACGGAGAGGAGTAAAATCTATAAACCAATCCTTAAAACAACTCATATGGCTCGTGGCTCCTGAGTCAACATACCAATCCTGGGATAAAGAGGAATAGTGACCTGTAATGGAATTAAAAGATGATAAAAGTGTAATATCTGTACTATAATTAGCTTTAGAATCACCGATGCCCTTTTTATTCTTTTTAGAATCGAAATAATGTTTCCTGCACTTAGAAAAGTGGTGTCCCGGCTTCTTGCAGTAGTTACACACAATAGTTGACCTCGAAGATGAAGTGGCAAGAACATTGTTGCCATTGTTGGTGACTGATGAATTTGCCCGACGTTGGTCTTCCTTCATGAGTGTTGTAGCAACATAGTCAGCTGTGATGGTAGCGCCCGAGTGCTCAATTGCCATTACCATAGGCAAGTACTCTTCCGTCAATCCCGCTAGCATTACTACACCAACAAACTCGTCTTCAACAGCTTTTCCGATCGAAGAAAGCTTCTGCTGAGTTTCACGTATGTCATTGATGTAGCTTTCCATGTCAAGATATGACTCAAGCTTACAATTGAACAGCTTTTTCAATAGTGATAGGCGTCTACTTAAGCTACTATCGGCATAGGCTTTCTTTAGAGCCAGCCAAGTCTGTTCAGCAGTATCACAGGCGATCACAATAGGATACAAACTTTCGTTGATGTTCAGACAAATTTTTGACCTTGCTCGTTGGTCGCACCGCTTGAATTCTTCCGGGGTGAGTTTTTCAGCACATGTAGATGGATGCGAGATAAATTCCCACAGTTCAGCATCTCTGAGCGTCATCTGCATGGCGAAACTCCACGAGTTGTAGTTTGCTCGTCCACTTAACTTCAAAATAGAATTTTGTTGACTTACGGTTACGGCAGGGGCACGGCATGTCGAACTATTCATTTTAAAAGTGGTATAAGCCCATAACCTTCTGAGAAATGTGTTAAATAAAATCTCCAGAGTTAGCACAGTGATAATATAATTCGACAAGACAGTAAGTGACGTAACAAAAGAATACAATATATATAGAAAAATATAGGTATGTCAGAAAGCAGCCAGGGCGTTGTATATTATAAACTATTTAATATAAAAAGGTTTGGTCTAACAAAGACTCATTATGCTAATACGTTTTTAAATTTGTATTTGGGGACACTACTCGATCGTCGTCAATCGGCGACCTGGCGATTGATCGCGCTCCTTTCACAATGACTACTCCTCCCGTCTGGGGAGACGGGAGGAGTAGTTATCGTGAAACGTTCGCTGCATCCGTAATTTAAGAATTCAAGGTGCTGCAGGAAGGTGGTTGCCAACTTGATTTTCAATGAGTCATCATCACCAGCCTATATACGTCCCACTGCTGGGCACAGGCCTTCCTACATGGGAGAAACACATGAGGAGCTTGGGCCATAACACCACCACGCTGGCCCAATGCGGGTTGGTGGGTAAAAGCGGTTGCAGTAACAAACGGGACCAACGGCATTTCGTGCCTTCCGAAGCACGGAGGAGCGCGAGATTATAAATTTTGTTTGACCCATCCCGGGTGGACCATGGCGAAAGTTGTTTTGTTTTCGTATTCGAAACCAGAGCGCTCAAACCAATACGCCACCGAGCTCTATTGGATTTAGATTTCTCATTCCTCAATTCAATTCATTTTCAACGAGTAGGTAAATATAGTCTTGCATTCTATCTAAAATGCAAAAATCTTGCTTGTATCTCATCGGCCCACCGAGGTAAGTAGCTCTAATATATAGCGATTTAAAATATCTACGTGGTGGGCCCGCGTGTAGGGTCGTCTGAGTAGGTACCTCCACCTATACATGTTTCGGATTGAAGGAAAGGGTAATCAGTATAATGACTGGGCATGGAAGGCATTTCATCTTAGGCCTTAGGATGACAAAGCTCCTGCAATAGCAAGTATTTTTTTCCTTGGTACAGTAGTTAAAAGGAAAGCTAAGCGATAGTAGCCACTTCTAGTCTATTGTAGCCACTACCAACAACCTAAGTCAGCCAGCAGCTTGCTTGTCATGGAGTTTTAATGAAGAAAACTTGGTATGAGCTCATTTAAATAAACATCTTTTTGGTTCTGTGCCCCTAGCACCAACACTTTTCAATTTCGAATTGCCATCGTATCGAGTAGTTACGTCAGCTTGTGTCTGGCTTTTGTTTGAAAAATGAAATTTTAAGCGTGCCTGAACGATACGATTACGATTCGAAATTTTAAAATGTTCGTGTTAGGGGTACTGATTATTAAATTCTTATCTCATATTCTCCAAGGGAAAAATGATGTCTCTGTATTGCCCTCTAGCAACCCCATATACAACTACTTGCCTAAAGCTCTGCTGAAAGCACAACATTCAAGCTGGAAACTTATGTCGAGCTTCTTTAAAAGATGCCTAGATGGCGCTGATTCAATAAAAATGCTTGTATTGCCTTTTATCTTGTATTTATTAAAGTAACACTTTCCTATTATAATTTTATCATAATTATAAATTTATTTACACGTAATGGATTACTCTGCTAAATAACATATTTATGTTTGTGCAGTGAATCCTAAACCAACGCTACTTTTTTCATAGAACTGAATAGGTATTTTTGGTGATATTTGAATTTTAGATATATTATGTAGAATAATATGTAGGTGGATATTCTAATCAAAACATTTGAAAAATATATATTTAGGCTTATAAAATATGAAACCTATATTTTACAAATACGATTTCTTCCTCATGGCCAAGTGCATTAAGCATTGTGAGACAAAAGGGTCGGTAGAAAATTACCTACGTATTGTGGGTCGAAGTCATAACTAGTACCACAAAGGAAATAATCTAGTAGGTACATACTTATACTTATTCTGTAGTGCTAATAATATTAAAAAGAAGTGCCTTCGCACTTAGATTTATGTATAAATAGTTTCTTTTTTAAGTATTATGTATCTAACTACACAATCATGAATTCATTAAAATAAAATTAAAAAAACAAGTACATAAGTATACAGAGTGGTGCCGTCAATGCGACAATAAATAAAAACATGGGCTATATTAGTTCATACAAATGTATTACCACTTTCAAAAACATCTTATTCATTAGATAATTTCAGGACATTTCTATGAAATAATGCAACCAATGTTATACTATTTTATACAGATGACATGAAATTATCAAATGAATAAGATGTTTTTGAAAGTGGCAAACTATTTTTATGATGTAATAAAGCCCATATTTTAATTTATTGTTGTATTGACAGCACCATCCTGTAATATTTTCTGAGTACTAAGATATTTTACTTGTTTTTGAAACATATTAGTATGTATATTACTTATTATCAAAACAAATTGTTATACTTACACAAACGATACTTATGTAAGTAAAGGAGCAATACATAGCGAAGTAAGTCACTTTGACAAGCCTTTCAATTCACAAACAATACTCAAACGAATCTTTGGCGGACGCATAGCGTTGAATATAGCTCTGTGATTGGTTGGTTAGTGTAGCGTAGTTCACTTCACTGACTGACATTTCAATTTTATTGTTTGATTGCTTTTTATCGTAAACTCCGTAGTGATTACATTCTCTTTGGTGAGCTCGACACTATGCGTTGATTAATATACCTGTCGCTCCCTTAGCTAAGTGTTCATTATGACAAACGCATAGTGCCGATTGTCACTCAAGTATTGTTTATGAATAGGAATTTGGCACCCTGTGCGTCCGCGGGCACTGTGAGACCTCATAGTGTCGTTTGTGAATACGGGTGTTAATCATTTAAGTGCCTAGTCATCCTTTTTTTAATATTGCAATGTTGCGACTTGTGAGTATAGTAGGTATGGCATCGAGCCACTGTGCGATGTCGCATTGGTCACGGAGTCACTACCAAAATAAATAAAATTAAAAAATAATAAATGTAATGTAACGTAATTATTTTAATAATATATCAGTCTTTGTGTAAACTACACGCTTTGTATTATTTATATAATGTGAAATCATATTGAGAAACGTAATTATCTTGGCGATAGACAGTTTCATCGAAGGATCAATAATACTCTCCTGTATTATAAATAATTATTATAGTGATGTGTTTTTTTTTTGTTTGTATTACATAAATAGTAGAATCAATTAAATCAGTTTGTAAATGTGGTCATTCACACTAATTATTACTCATTATGAAGAGGTATAGTTTGTAGATTTAAATGTAGGAAATTTTAAAAAATTCTTAATTTTATTTTAAGTAGTAACTTACAGCCTTCTTGCGGCGGCAGTCAAGTAGCTCACAAGTAGATTTATTCTTGTTTGAATAACCAAACTAGAATAAAACACGAGAATAATAATAAATAATATTTTAATTGTTACACCCGTAATATAGGCGTTAACTTAGATTACCGCCGTAATAGGACTGTTTACAATAATAGAATAAATAATTTAAAAGATATAATTGAAAAAAAATATCTCGACCCGAAAAAATTATAACCTCAAGCGGGAACTGCCAGCGACTTTTCACAATTACGTACTTACGGGTGACTGAAATGATCATTGTTCAACATTCGACGTTCATTTCAACCTTTTTTGTGACGGCAGACGTTAGTTTATAACGCAAACAGACTAAAGAATAAATTCACCGGCTTATCCTATGCTCACAGTAGCTCAGAGTCCAGAACAGTTACTCCAATTATAAAAGCACAAACGGGTCGTGTGTTTCGTTCCCACTTTAGGTCATAAATTTTTACTAGTCTAGGAGTGAGCACCGATTTGACAACTCCTGCTCGGGCGCAGCCGCGAGCTGTAGCTATGTTATATGTAAGTGTATAATGAATGAAGTACTTATGTTTAAAATACATTATGTATGATTGTAGTTTAACTGAATAAATCTCTTTCTTTTAAATGTTAGCCACATCTAAAAGAAAAGAACAGATATCTTGTAAATGACATTAGCAGTCTAGTATAATTTTTCATTTGAAGAAAGGCTTGATGTTAACACTGAAAGTATTTATTTCGATGTTTTGGAGCTAAAAACGAAAAAATAATTTAAATTAAGTTTTCTTTTAAACAAACTTAATTTTCTTTTGCATCTTGATAATGTAAGCATAAAAAGATGATAAAAAAACAATAAATAATGAGCGGCCATTGTGCCCTGAACGTTAAAGTCAATGCATGACTAAACAAACTGCTTGACTAAAACGCTTGGAACTTAGAAAACACGAGCTTGCAGAGAAAATACTCTAGAAGTCTAGACTCATATGTTGCTGAGCCTCTAAAACCTATCAAATTAATTCCCGATGACGCCCCATGCCGAATCTCGAGAAAATCTTGTTTCCAGTGCAGTCTGAGAAACACAGACTTCATGCTGTAATGAATAATGTTTTAATTTGTATAAACATTAAAATACAAGTCCAAATTGTTCCAACTTTTCTCTGACGCTCTCCGGTTTAGGCCAGAATAACATTAGTAGTGTTGAACCTGCAAAGGAAACAATGAAAACTGAAAAATTCTACTCCTTTGTCAAAATAACAAGTGCCTGCGTATGAGTTTAAACTATGATCATGGATGACGATGTAATTACATATTTATTTAAGAAAAAGCAGCGAGAACATTCACTTTACAAATTTAAATTCTATCGTGCATTAGGAGATACTTACAAAGTTTTTATTAGATTTATTGTTGTTTAAAATATCTAGAGAATAGACTATGTATGTTGACTTATCCTAAAGCATTTAATGAATTGACAGTGTTATTATATATTTTTTTATTTTCTCTTGTCTTACCACAATTACCTATATACCTACTAAGTAATGTAATATTTGCATGCCTGTTGGTTGAATATGGTCCGGACTATTAATTAATAATTTGCAAATAAATAACTTTGAATTTGAATTTGAAGAGTGATGCCTTATATTTTAAATTTATAAAAAATGTGCCTATCGCAACAAAGGAGATGTTTCATATCCGGCTTCATATGTATGTTTCATATTTACAGTAAGTATCTCATAAATCAGGAAAAAATCTCCTGAATCCGCGAGAAATACTAATTATTCGTTTTCACGCATAGTTTGTTTGTACAAAAGTAAAAATGTTTCGTCTATTTCACCGTTATGTACTATGGCAATATGGCGGGCGACTTAGAAGTCAACTAATCGTCACCAAAGTGACATACGCGCCATGATAAATTTTTGGCTGTGCTGCAGTTTTTTCAAAATACTTGTTTTGTCCCGCGCAACAAAGCGAAGAAAAATAAAATGGACAATTAATCACTGTTCTTCATATATTAATCTTTTTTTCAGTACCCTGTATATAGACCTGGTCGGGTCTCCATACATTTTTGAAACTCTCTTTTAGTCCCGCATACTAAGTAGGTATGATGTGGAGTCGAAGAAGCTAACTTACCAGCAGTGAAAGCACCAAGTACGCTGAACGCTGCTGTGCAATGCGTATTAAGTAAAGCTCCAATCAGGTATGAGCCAAGAGCAGCACCGGTTCGCCCGACCATGTACATCATGCACATCGCCATTGCTCTGTAAGATTGAATCCATAGGAGTTATTAAGCGACATCGTGACTGTTGACATCTGAAAAGACGTACACTCATAGCTTTAAAATAACTATGTATTTTTGAAACTTCAAAAGTAATTGCCTAAATTGGTTCAATGTTATGATAAAGGTAATAAATAGGCATTTAATTTAAAATCTAATTTTTTTGTTACTTTTATAACTATAATAAGTTTCACAAACATTATATAAATCATTCCCACAGAGTCCTAAAACATCGGGATGACCATGGCCTTACATTAAAGCGTTAGCTGACAACACTTAATGCACCATGCATGTGCATGCATGATTTTGTGCTTAATTGATTAAGAATATTTGAAACCACTGGCCCAACTTAACCGAATTGTAGGTATTTGTAAAAATACACGTTTCGGATGTTGAAATAGAATATTTCGACATTGTACGGTGGACGTTAGATCATAAAACGCAAATAAAAATTGACTAGATAAATTTCACAGGGATATCCCAAGTCCTGGGTGGCTCAGTGGTCAAAGCAGTCGCCCGGATTGCGAAAGGTCGCGGCTTCGATTCCTGATTTTTTCTCAGGACATGAATTTTTTCTAGTTTTCTTGTATTTTAATTACTAAACACTTAATGCTATAATATAAACACAAAGGTCTCTTCAACGCAAAAGGCATTACATCAGTCAGAGTATCGCAGAGCAAGAGTTCATTGGTTATACTCAACTAACCTCAAACACGTTGGGAACACATCCACAGCAACAGCAGCTAATATAGACGCAGCACACCCAGAACACAACGCAAGGATCAGTAAAGCGGTGGCGGCTGCCCCCTGTGGCGCAAACGCTGCTGCCACCGTGGCCACGCCACACACTACCATTATACCACCTGAAATAAATTGAAATAGGATATTTGCATTAGAGAAAATAAAGGGAGAGAGTTTCAAATAGATGATGAATATATCGTTCTGCTGGTTGAGACGGAGAGCCAGAGGAAGTTCTATACCAGTCACTGAGCATGGACGCCATGGACTCTTCCATCCTATAATTATATAACCCCGCGTTCGTAATAACCCCAATCTATCCTATTTCACACTTTATACTTTCATGGTTATTAACATTTGAATTAGAGTTATATACGGGATATTTACCATGTAATTTCATTGTTGGGAGTTCCCAACTTAACGTGTAATTGGTAACCATGTAATTTCATTGTTGGAACTCCCAACAATGAAATTACATAATAAATATCCCGTATATAACTCTAATTCAAATGTAAATAACCATGAAAGTATAAAGTGTGAAATAGGATAGATTAGAGTTATTATTACGAACGCAGGGTTACTGCGAACGAGGATATTTGTATAATTATAGGATGGATAGAGTCCATGGCGTCCATGCTCAGTGACTGGCATAGAACCTCCCTCTGGCTCTCCGCCTCAGCCAGCAGAACGATATAATCAACTTTGCTTATCTTGTTGCACACATGGTCCCGTTCAAAAAATATTGTAGACATAGGATAATATGGATAAACAAGAGTAAGATTCTAGGAGGCAGATATTGGTGTGTTTTTTAATAAAATTTGTTTTCTTGGCACTACTCTTGCCCCGAGAGAAGTTATTAGAGGTTCGACGATGTGGCGAGCTAACCCAGGAGGTGCTTATTGAATCCAGCTTTGATGGATTTTCGGGTTTTATGCGACACCATCCACTCCCTGGCCGTGCACATTATAAAAGGTGACGAGAAGCGGTTTGTGCGTATGTTTGGTATGGTGTGGGTGTGGTGATAGCTAGCCAAACGTCTAATAGTCCTCTGGTGAAATAGAACACACTCTCCGAAGTACTGCTAGTATATTGAAGTAGGTATAAGAAAATTCTAAGCTCTGAGAAGGTGAACCTGCACAATTTAAGTACCTCACATTGTACGGATCTATTCCAAAACAATTCTTTTGGTTGTGAATCGCACTGCAGAAATTGATCACAAAATGATCTCAAGATATTTTATTACCATTTACGTAAGACAACATATAATTATGTGAAAGTAACTTACTGTATAAAGTTTTCTTTCCGATCTTGTTGATGAAGACACCAATAGCGAAGTAAGTGAGCGCGAATACTGCCCCCATCGCCATAGAAATAGGGAACACGGCTACAGACACTTCTGCAACGCACGCACTTTCATCTGACTGCAACTGCGCAAAAAGTCATCAATATTATTAGACAATGATATTAAAAGGGTAGTAAATGAACATAACATAACTGCTACTAGCAAAGATTCCTTATAATATTGCTTTTTTGTAATTCAACAGAAAACTTTACAATGAAGACTTTTCAAATCTGTAAGAATAAGAAATGCATCTTCAAATATTGTACAGACGACAGCATGAAGTGTCACAGTTTCACTTGGAAAGCGGTTTCTATTACGAACGAAGGGCGATTTCAATGTCAAAATGGCAAATGACTCAACACAACCTGATGTTGAGGTAAGAAGAGCGTAAGAATTAGGGGGTTTTGGAGATTTTTTTGGCGATGGTGGGTTCCGAAGAAATTCAGGTTGCTGGGCTGGTATCAGATGCTAGACATTAATTTGAAATGATATCTTTTACAATTACCCGTGAAGTTGCGTAATTAGATAGAGCTGACCTGCTTCAAAAGACTTGATCTCACGTTGTGAAAATAACAATATTGTGATCAAAACAATATTCGTATCCGTGATGATACGATACGTATGTAGTTACTGGCTGTTTTGTTGATTTTCTAACCGAAACCATTCCCCTTTTCCTCATAGACCAACTTTGTAGGTATATACTAATTGTTTTTTTTTGTTTTGTAACTAATTGTTACATTACGAATGTTTTTTTTCCAAATCATTCCCATAGCATAGGCACAGCTAAAAGATAGTCAATTAATATTAGTTCCTAGATACACAACTAAGTACATTCGGTATACAACAAAGTTTAAAACATTATTTATTTTTTTACCCATACTAGGCTTTATGATTATAAATTATAAGTAAGTAGCTAAATATTTAGTAACTGGTACTTCAGGTTGGAAATGTAATCTACATTTATTTAACTGATCAACTAATTCAACGGACTGAATAACTATTGTCGCACTGTCGTTTGATTAGTATTGGTATTGCGATGGGTAAACAATATTTCCGTCTAACCACAAGACCCGCTGCTGGTAGGTATGTTACTACTAGTAATATCGGAAACAAATTATTTTTACATTATACCTATATGTAGTACACACATAACGAATAGAGAAACTAAGTTAGTGACGTTTTGTTACAAGGAATGGTTATAGTAAATTAGTTGTGTCAATAGGAACACATTCTGGGATGGCGCAACTACTTACTTAGTTGTGCACACTTAAGGAAAGCGGGAAGCATTCAGTTTATAACCGTCGCTGGTCTATTAAAGACAGTAACAACATAAATTTGTGACAGCAAATATCACAATTGAATTGAAAGGAATGTTCGTTCTACGAAAGAATTAATCTTCAAGTTCATTGACTAGAAAAGAATAATCTAAACTAGAAGAATTGCACGTCCAATTTTTTATAATAATGTTAAAATAAAATTAAGAATGTATACGTTGATTATCTATTTTGTAACATGTTATAATAAATAAATATTAATATAATTATGTAATACTAACTGTCATGTTGTTCTGTTTCATAATTTTCTCCTGTATAATTTTACAGATATTAAGGCTTTCCTCGCTGGTGTTTTTCAATATATTGTTCAAAATATCTGGGGCCCACATGTAAAGACCGCTGGAACTGTAAAGAAAAACACTTTTAAACCTATCTTGTCCATAGTAGTAGTTAGAAAGAGACCAATTAACCAACAGCCTACATACTCCAGGCATAGGCTTTATACATGAAGGAAACACACCCGCAGTTCGAGTCATAGCATCTCCACACTTTCTGGAAAATGGTTGCAGTAGCAACTGAAACCAACGGCTTAACGTTCCTATTGAAGCATGAAGGAGATTGAGATTACAAAATTTAATTTAACCATGATGGATCAAATTTTATTACATGTACCAACCCTCAAACTACGCTAGTGATCTCCTAAATTCCTGAAACAACACTTTGTCATGTATCTCTAGGGATTCAACGCTAAAGCAAAATGTAAGCACTGTATGATTTTAAAAAAATGATGCACCGATGTCCTGGTTTTAAAAGTTGCATTGCCATACCAAACTCCAAAATAGCACCCTGTTTCTATATTTAACTTCATGTGGATTTATTCAATGTAATGCAATAGATGAATATGAATTCCACAAAAGCATTGTTCGATTGCTTCGTCTGTAATGAGGGCAATTATGTAATCTGTGATAAGGGTTCTATTTATTGGAAATTACTTATAAGTCTACTACTTCTCTTTGTTCTTTCAAGCCGTAGGTACTTACTACTTGGTGAAAGGCTAGCTTGCAAGGTTTTCTAGGTAGGGCAGGTTTCCTATTCCACTTATTTCCCCCGTTCCTCTTTTGGTCGTGACAGTTCGCTGGGTTTCAGTGCGAAGAGAACGGTAACTAGAGTTATAGCAGTGCATGGCAGGTATGAACTTTTTTCTTCTCCGGAATAATTCATCATCACCAGCCTATATACGTCCCACTGCTGAGCACAGGACTTCCTACATGGGAGAAACACATGAGGAGCTTGGGCCATAACACCACCACGCTGGCCCATTGCGGGTTGGTGAGTTAAAGCGGTTACACTAACAACCGGGACCAACGGCTTAACGTGCCCTCCGAAGCACGGAGGAGCTCGAGATTAGAAATTTTGGTTGACCCATCCCGGGACCGACCATTGCGAAAGTTGCTTTGTTTTAGTAATCCAAACCAGAGCGCTCAAACCACTACGCCACCGAGCTCTACCGGAATAATTTTATTGTCACGATATTATTAGGTAGACCATCCGCATCTTTAACATTTTTCGACAAAAATAAACTTACATCATAAAAACTGCGAACATTGATAAGTGGGAGATGAACACGCATCTGAGCAGCGGTGGCCTGAACAGCAGCATCATATTCTTCAGAGCCCCCGCAAATCCCCCAACTTTCTCAGTCTCAATGCTGCTAGTAGTAATCTTCTTCGCCTGAAATTAAACAATGACTGTGTAATAGTAGGGTAGGTAGTAAGTTCTCGCTTTGGGTATGTCCCATTTGTTCTATGGAACATGACGTAATAGAACAATTTGAGAAAATATTGTCCCTATTTGTACTATAGAACTACATACTAGCTTTCGCTCCTGTTATATTTGTCTGCGAATACACAGAACTACATGGGAATTGCTTTTCCCAAATTATTCCATGATGAGATATATAAGACGTGAATGACACTAATCACTGACGTTAATACCAGGTACAGTTCACTATCCAAAAATTAAACTACACGCTACATCTTAATATTTTTATTTTGCAAAATAAAAGCAAAGCAGCAGTTTAACAATACCTACTTCTTAATTTTTGATTTTAACATTATTATAAATGTTTGAAAAATTACTTAGTAATTAAAATAGAATAAAACTAGAAAAATTTCACGTCCTGAGGCAGGAATCGAACCCGCGACCTTTCGCAATCCGGGCGACTGCCCTACTCTGACCTGCCCTGCCCTGAATACCTACTTGTTTCTTTAACTACAAACTAAAAATAATTCTTCTTACCGCTAATAGCAAGGTAGCAAATCATATCTAGAGTGGCCAGTTTACATATCAACGTCAAGAAGTTTATATACTTAGTTTGTTTTATGGAACAATTTGAGACAAAAAGTACAAACTGTTCTATAGTACAAATAGGGACAATATTTTCTCAAACTGTTCTATTACGTCATGTTCCATAGAACAAATGGGACATACCCCTCGCTTTAAATAAAGAAATATTCCATTAAAACTTCTTTACTGTTTTCCACATAAGTCCTTCATGAAGAGATATATTCTGATCACATTTAATGTTTTTGATGCGTTTAAACGCCAACTTTATTGTAACAATTACAAATAAATAAAGAAAACGATGAAAAAATATTTGCTCCAGGCGGGATTCGAACCCGCGTCTCCAAATTTCCGGTCAGACACGATTACCACTATGCCACCTTCACCGCTTTCTTTCCTTCTCTTACGTTTTTATAGCAATGTTTATCTCACCACTCATAGAAGTTAACCTCTCTCTAATGATCCGAAAGAACACTTTTACAAGTATCTTAGTTTTTAAACTTCCAGTAAAGGTAATAGCTATTTTAATCGCATTTTAATGTTTTTGATGCGTTCAAACGCCCACTTTATAGTAACAATTACAATTTTTATTCTATGTTAAACCTAAAGGAAGGAGGAAACATAAGTATGTGCTGGTAAAGAGTTCCAACTTTTGGAAGGACCTAGGTAAGACAAAGAAACAAGTATAACTATATTTGTTTGCGCGTGATGTTGAGGTGGAAATAGTGAATTAATTAATGAAGAAGAAAATAAAGAGCACTCTCTATTTCAATAGTTTAGGGTATTTCCTCGTGGTATTATTCAGAATTGAATATTCATGATAATACCTTCACCATTGCAGCATAAAATGTATACTCCTAAACAAATGCCTCCTTCGGTAACATCCAAACTGATATAAAGAAAGACACTGAATGCTCAAAAGTAGGTTTGTATAAAAGTATATTATTTTTGGTGTACGGGAAGACTGAAGATGACAGTTGTCATTGTTAAGTTTATAAGTTTCTACCGTCACTTTGTGTAACATTTTGAGCTATAATTTCTTTGTTGGGAGTTCCCGATATTTCGGCCCGATATTTCGACTACATGATCGATCTCGGGTAGACTGCTGAAGCTGCGGGTAGAAGTCAACTTCATTGCGGGCAGATATATAGATATATCCTCTTTAATTGCCACTTCCTACAATAGATACCCCTACCATTAGACTCAGTCTCACTGCTTACACAAACTTGTGAAATTACATGCTAAATATCCCGAATATTTTAATTCAAATGTTAACAACCATGAATGTATAAAGTGCTAACATTTTGAGCGATCCGTTTCATGCATTCGAAGCTTATGATGTCTGTTTGTCGGAAAGTTTGAAGACTATTATTCGTATAACGACATCCCAAGGTGGTACACTCTAACCACATCCCTTTTTTGAAATTACGTTTTTTAACAGATAGGCGTGAATTGTAACAATCAAAATATAACACAAAGCAGAGAAAACAAAAAGTGACGGTAGTTAACTTATAAACTTATCAAAGACAACTAACATCTTCAGTCCACCCGCGACCAATATCGCTGTAATAGAAACGTCGAGTGTAAAATAATGTAACATCTGATTAAACACGAGTTAAATCCGGTAAAGTTGTTTCATTTCAAGTTATTTTTATGTTATTATTCATAAAGCCCGAGGACTTTGCTCAGCAGTGGTCATCATAGGCTAAAATATAAAATTGAAAATTTTAAGTAGCCCCCAGCCTCACTATTAATCATCTATCCAACACCATCACATTGAGACTATTCTTATGAGCCCAAACACGCTATATCTGCTGCAAGTTTCTGAAGAATTAGGTAAGCATCCCGCAGACTTTTTGATTGTAAAGGATCAGCTCAAGGTTAGTATATCATGGGAATGTCACCGAAGTAACAGTACACCAAATTTCAAATCAATCGGATCCGTGATAATTGGTAAAACCCTTTTATCATGTAGAAAATGAGCTCATAGTCATCAAACGCCTGAACTGATCTTCATAAATTATAGCTAAGAACCATCGTATAATTACGTCAGCTTTTAAACAAAGAAAACAAATCAGAACCGGTCCATTCGTATAGGAGCTACGACGCCACAGACAGACACACAGATACACAGACTGACACGTCAAACTTATAACACCCCTCTTTTTTCGTCGGGGGGTTAAAATGACAGCGCATTTGTTTGAATTAAATCAGAATTAGTTTCATTATTGCCAGTAATTCAAACTGATAACAAAATTTCTAATCAGTGGACGTCATACATGCGAACATACAACAAGACACAATAGAACTTTTATCGTGTGGGGTCAACTGATAAGTGTCGAAAGGTTAATATTCTAAATATTGACATATTGAGGGCGTTTACGCTCAATTCGTGATATCAATATAAATAGCAACAACAGATCAGAAAAGTAATATTAACTAGAGCAAAGACAACTTACGCAATAAAAATCGAACCAAATCGTTTACATTTGCGATACTAGGGTATCTATTTAACAAAATTAAATTTGTAAATTAATTTATGCAGTTACGTACCTACTAGAGGGTAGTTGAATTTTTTATTTTATTTCATATCTAAGAAAATATTGCAAAAGAAATATTATGTTTATGATAAATACTTTCACAGATACAGTGGTATGTTTGATGTGTAGCGCCGCAGCGATCAAAAAATCCTCCATAGAAAATATACGAAACAGGTGACGTCACATGTTCTTATTTACTAAAAAGGTATATTGTATATTGACAAAATTAATAATAACTATGTAATATACGTAGTACGTGTGTTTTATTCTATTAATAGTTGTTTTAATTGATGAGCAATTTTTTGACAAACAACAATTTTGATAAATTTTTACGAAAAATATTTGAATATTTTTATAAATTTTCTAAACCGTACAAATTCAACAATATTCCATAACTTTTAGGTTTAAATTGTTTTTATATAAAAAAAAACATTTTCCGAATTTGTGAAAATTAGCGTAGTATTCAAAAGTAGGCCACATCCCTTCTCTAGCATGAAAACTAAACTACACTTACACTTATTAATTTGCTGGTCACATGGTTTATTCATTATTAAATCGATTTTGAAAATTAAAGACAAAAAGTTACTTAACAATATAAAGCAAGTATATTTACATTCGATACGGTTCGCCCTCAGATCATAGAAGGTTCGCCCGATCTGCCCCCTTATTCTCAACTGTCGGATCACGGATTCGATTCGAAAAGTCACATGCCGTCTCGCTTTGACGCATAGCGATAAAAAGTGACAGGTATGGAGTTTCCGAAATTCGAGTATTTTCCGACGGTTTAGAATAAGAGGGCTGGTTCGAGTAACTGCAAAACGCATGTTTGATATTGCATGAAAATTTATATTAGATAGAAGTTGCTACTATAAAATGTGAATAAAAATAATATTTTCATTTCCCACTTATATCTTGCAAACCAGCAAGCAGGTGCTAAAGATACCAATTACCTTCCCCAACAATGGTTCCTCGACGACTGTCAAGAATTATTATTGTATTTATACTTACTGGGAAACAATGTCTCGGCGCTCCATAGTTCCAGGAGTACATTTGTGCCAGCACAGGCAAAGCAGCATCAGGTCCTTTGGCAGAGAGCAGGTATCGTGGACTTTCTGGGAGGAATAGCAGCAACAATGCAGCTGCCAGTCCTGGGATACACCAGGACCAGATGAACGCACGCCAGGGTACGATAGTCAAGCTGCCGACGACAAAGGACCATTTGCCAGGTACTATGATCCATGCCAAACCTTAAAATAGAAAAATGTAATTATGTTATTCTTTTTTGTTACAAAAGTTGACCATCTTTTTTAGCGTCATCGGCGTCAATGTTGGAAATAAAAATGATGTTTCAGTCGTTCTTGCAAAAAACTCAAGTTTTGTTTATTCATACCACAACTGAGCGCAATGCAACCGACTTATTAAATATTCCTAATTTTTTATTTTAACATTTTTATAAATGTTTAAAAATTACTTAGTAATTAAAATAATATAAAACTAGAAAAATTTCACGTTCTGAGGCGGGAATCGAACCCGCGACCTTTCGCAATCCGGGCGACTGCTCTGACCACTGACACAGACGGACCGACGGACCGACAGACAGACCGATAGACAGACTGACATAACATTCTTAGCTTACGTAGATCCAGATAAGACAGAGAGACAAACATTATGAAATTGTTAGTTAGTTAATATTATTTTTATGTGATAGACTTAAGGGTTTTTTTGTTGACGATTCGAAAGTGCTTCTTGGGGGCCTAATTGAATAAAAATATTTTCATTTCATTTTCATTTTCACTGAGCCACCCAGGACTTGGGATATCCCTGTGAAATTCTTCTAGTCTATCTGTATTTGCGTTTATGAGCTAACGTCCACCCTACAATGTCGAAATGTTCTATTTTAACATACGAAACGAGTATTTTTACAAATACCTACGATTCGGTTAAGGTGGGGCCTTGCTTTCAAATATAGGTACTTTATTTTTGATTTTAACATTATTATAAATGTTTGAAAAACGAGTACCAACGTGTACGAGAACGTGTGTATACTAAGTAATTTTTCTAACTTATTAACCCTGTGGTATTCCGACTCGCTACTCTTCGTGATACTATAACGGAGATGGTATGGTTTCCGCTACAAAAGTCTGTGACAAACGAGGCGGGGTGAAAATGCCCTAGGATTATGTCCCATCTTGAGAACCACGGTGATGCGAGTATGCTAGATCCCGGAAGCGTAAATATTGCTGGCAGAGAATTGGCACAAGAGAAGAGAAGCCCCCGAAGCCACAATTTTTAGTGCAATCCGACTTCGTGAAAGAAGAAAAGAGTGAAGATAGGACATTATCCCAAACTGTATCCAAAGATAAGTCAATTTATTAGCCAGAGGTAACGCCAGACGATGTTAATTTACGCTGCACAAAAATGATCGCCCATTTATTTGTTACACCTGATAAGCGAATCTTGTAGGTGTAGAGGGTTGAGTGCTTTAGTTTCTATCGCAAAAACAAAGCACCTTTTGCTTTTTCCTTTTTTGCTTTTGCTTTTTTTGCACTTGCATTCCTTCTTGCATTCTAGTGCTCAAGTTCTTCGGTTTTGACTTCTGAATTCTAGTACCTTTGTCAGTCTAAAAGTGTGTTTTGTATAAAATTTTGTCGTCAGCCTTTAACAAAGGTAATTTTCCAACATTGCTATTGTCATCTGCTTTCGTTTTTGTTGTCTATAGTTCACATTCCAAAACTATGCCTGCAGTGTCCTTTACCTATTATTGACAGCTAAAGAAGACGTGAAATTTTTAAATTTAAAGATTGTATCGAATCGTGCCTATAGACTTGTGTAACTTACACACATATACAATGTGGTGACACAATACGACAATAAGTTTAGACAAATGCTATATTAGTTCATAGAAATGTTGTGCAACATTAAAATACATCATAACCATTTGATAATTTCATGACATTTCTATGAAATCACACAACATTGTCTGCATTATTTCATAGAAATGTTATGAAATTATCAAATGATGATAATAAGATGTATATGAAAGTTGCAAAACATTTCTATGAACTAATATAGCCCATGTTTTAATTTACCGACTTGAAAAAAAGGAGGAGGTTATCAATTCATCTGTATTTTTTTTTATGTTTGTTACCTCAGAACTTTTGACAGGGTGAACCGATATTGATGATTCTTTTTTTGTTCGATGCGGAATAGTTCCCATTTGGTCCCATAAAATTTTTTTGATAATCCATTGGGTAGTTTGGTTTTTAAATGAAAAAACCTGGAAAAATGAAGTCATCTACATATGCGAAATTGCGGATTTTTGTTTTCCTATGATTTTTTTGTGAAATGATACGATAGTAGAAATCAATTTAAGCTCACGGTCACCCATCTAGCTTTGACCTTTAAAAGTTATCACTAAAAATTGTGAAAAAAAAATATTTAAACAAAAATTAAAACCGACTTAAATATTTTACTGTCGGACTGTCGTCACCACCCTGTATATCTTACCTATTCATATATCAAAGAAGGGATAAGGCAATATAAAAAGTAATTCAGTTTCAAGGTCAACAGAAGTCACACTGGTAGCCTATGACGTCTGTCGATGTACTTCATACGAACGTGTTAGCCATTGACTAGAGATTGTTAACTTTATTATTCGTGCTATAGCCAATGCAACAAACATCAATAAACATTTAATAGACCACTAAATAAAAATGGACTAAGAATTTATTGCTTAGGCAGTTAAATCCACAACAAAACTAGTATTATTATCTATATAACACTTTAGGGTTGAGGCAGTGAACTTATTAAACAGTGTGGACATATAATGCAATTCCGAAAACAGGTACTTCAAAAATTTGGTGTATATTTTTTTTTAAACAAAATAAAAACCGACTTCAAAACACTAAAAAGAAAAAAATAATTACATTTAAGTACCTAGGTACTTATTTCTTAACAAGCTATTTTTTGAAGTTGGTTCCAGAAACAATAGAACAACTAACTCCAAAAAAGTTTTTATGTAATAATTACCTACCTACTAAGCAGAAATCATTATTTTTTTCATAGAGTTAAGACCTACACAATCGATATCTAAATAGAAATAGTGTTAGTTTTATTTTTCAAAACGGCCGGATTCGATTCCCGGGCTGAGTACGCGTTTTTTAAATGTATGAATGCAGTTTTTCTTATTACTAAAATCGATGACGTGGTTCCTAAGAAGAGATTTTTGTATGTCTAATAGTTTCAGATATTCCCATACTGACCGATCTAAATATGCCACCCTATATACCTTAAAAATAAACTTCACAAAAAAAATGATATTTGTTAAACCGTGTGAGCAAAGTAATTTTTTACGCGAATGTCGATAATAAATCCCGAACTAGCAATGGAGTCTATGGAAATAGATTCCTGAACATATTTAAAAAATGTTCTCTTGTAAAACATACAACTTTCCACCTTTCCCAGCAAGAAAATATTAGGTAAAATCAGTCAACATTATTACGTTTAATATTAGTAGGACATCGTAAAGCATAAATAAACTCAATTACATATTCTTATAGACTTTGTTTTTTTTTATAAAGATGCTGTAGATGTGAAAGTCGTAGGTACAGTCGACAGCACATCATCCGTAACAGTTTGACCTCGAGGCCGCCCTTACTGCGTTCGTAATAGAGGCGTATCAAAACTGTTGCAATTGATGTGCTGTCGTGTGTACATTCATAAATGAGCAATGTCAAGGATGGAAGGTTGACTAAATCGCTAATTACGGTTATTTAATTAGTCTGATTCCATATTAGCATCCTTAATGAAAGCAAATATTGTGTGACATTGATAACAGTCATTTAAATGATATTCCGCAGTCATTGAAAAACATTGATCTATTACGGGAATACAAACAAATGGCATTATTGGTATTGATTTAATCCAATAACGCGACAAATTAGAACAAGGTTAATCACTTTAGTTAATGACAACACAAATGATGACAATGACAGATCATTCGTACGAAAGAAATACGCCGAAATACGAATTATTTTTAATAAAGTTTTATCTTTGATTAAAAAATCCTCACATAGTCCTACAGAAGTTGTGTGTATGCTATTGCTAAAGATCGAAGTATGGTATACTTGATTTACGAGCTAAAATACAATACTAACCTAACCTACAGTGATTCCGAATAAATTAATAATATTGCTAATGCAATACCCAGTTAATATTAAGCTATGACATTGCTTTTCTCATGATCTTTGGATTTTAAGTATCTCCTCCATTAGATAACTATGATTAAGTTTAAATACAACCAAAGTGGGAAGCAGGCCATTAAATTATTAAACTACTTTGAGTACCATCGTCATTTTTACTTCCGCTATTTTTAATTAAGGACAGTGTGCGCTACATTATCTAAGTCAATTAATTTGCAGAGACCCGTATACAGAAACCTGCTAAGTTCATCACATACCGAGGATTTAGGACAATACTAAAATCAGGTTGACTTGAAACATGAAAAATTAGTGACTGAGGGGATACAACTGGTAAAAATCAGTTCACAACCCAAAGTTAAACAGTTTATTTTGAAAGCCAACAATTTTATTTTTAAATAAAACCACTTCAGCGGATTTAACTTGCGTTTAATTAGGTGTTACATTATTATTATACACTGGACGTGTTGATTACTATAAAGCGATCGTGGTCACGGGAAGACTAAAGATGTCAATTGTCTTTGATAAGTTTATAAGTTAACTACCGTCACTTTGTGTTATATTTTGAGGGATCCGATTCACACATACGGAGCTCGCGGTGTCAGTTTTTTGGACAGTGTGAGGACTGGCTTGGGACTTTATTATTCGCATGATGGGATCCCAAGCTGGTGGTACACTCCAATCATCTTCTCTAATTGAAATTAGGACGTTTTTTGATTTCAATAGCCTCACGTGTCACGTCACTTAACATTCTAGGAATGAAGCGGTGTTCTGTTTTATATAACTTGTGATAAAAAAAATAATTTTAAGCAAAAATTAAAACCGACTTCAAAAAACTGAAAAGGATGAAATAATTAAATTTAAGTAGGTATTCATCCCCTAGAAACATATTTTTGGAGTCGGTGCTTTACTTTCTACTGTTTTTGGAAACCACTTAGCACCAACTCAAAAAATATGTTTCTAGGGGATGAATACCTACTTAAATTTAATTATTTCATCCTTTTCAGTTTTTTGAAGTCGGTTTTAATTTTTGCTTAAAATTTTTTTTTCACAATTTTTAGTGATAACTTTCTACGGTCGAAGCTAGATGGGTGACCGTCAACTTATGTTGTTTCCTACTATCGTATCGTTTCACTAAAAAGTCATTGGAAAAGCAAAAATTCGCAATTTCGCTTATGTAGACGATTTCATAATTTCAGTTTTTTTTAATTTAAAACCAAAGTACCTAACTGTTTTTGAAAAAATTTTTATGGGATCAAATGGCAGCTATTCCGCATCGAACAAAAAAAGAATCACGTAAATCGGATCAGTAATCTCGGCGTAATCGGTGTACATACATAGAAAAAAAAAAAACATACCGGCCGAATTGAGAACCTCCTCGTTTTTGAAGTCGGTTAAAAAATGGGTAATAGACTTAAAAATATAGTATTAAACTAAATAAGTTTTTATTTTGGTTAAATCAATATGTTGAAGTAGAGCTAGAGGAGCTCGGTGGCGTATTGGTTTGAGCGCTCTGGTTTCGATACGAAAAACAAAGCAACTTTCGCCTTGGTCGATCCCGGGATGGGTCATCAAATTCAATCAAAGTTTGTTATCCCGAGCTCCTCTGTGCTTCGGAAGGCACGTTAAGCCGTTGGTCCCGGTTGTTTCTGCAACTGCTTTAACCCACCTACCCACATTGGATCAGCGTGGTGGTCCAAACTCCTCATGTGTTTTTCCCATGTAAGAAAGCCTGTGCCCAGCAGTGGGACGTATATAGGCTGGTGATGATGATGATAATGAATATGTTCAGAAGGACTAAGTGCTCAAACCTGGTAATGTGATGAAGGAGAACGATATAAAGACCGATCCCCACGCGATTGCTGATGCTCTCCTGGAGTTCATGTGTGTCTCCCCAAGATATGCGTACACCGTGGCACTTGATGCTGATACTCTGGAAATACGTGAAGACGTAAATAGGCACTATGACTAACTGAGGTCAGTTTTTGTTCTATAAATGGTAGGGGCGAAAAATGAAGAAGCACCACCAGGACAGGTGATCACGTTCAACGATAAATACTATTCTGGCGTAGCGTCTAGTTGGTAAGATTTTAAGAATATGAGTGATGTATTAGGTTAATCTGGCAAGCGGCGTTATACCACCGGGGGCGATGACAATTAAATAATAAATTGTGTCTGGAATCTCATGCTTTACGGGTGATTGATACAAAAATACTGCAACATAGTTTTGTTTTAATTCTATTTCGTTCAGTGCTAGAATAGTCTGCTATCTAAAAGCAGCGAAGACTAGTTAATTAATCATGTGATAATTAACTGGTTTTTGCAATTCTCTAATATTAAGACTGTACCTTATTATTAGATTCAATTTGATAGATATCTAACGCTATGTAAATTTGTTAGAGGATTTTCCGCTGTACGAATCCTAAAATTGATTTATGAATATTTAAAGTCTATCTATCTATCCTATCTCTTACTTTTTATTATTAAATTTTTATATTAAATATTATTTTTTTGTTAGAAATACTCTCTACTAGTAAGTGAACACAATAGTGCCTAAAGTTCTACCACATGATGAAGAGCGCTACAGTACAGCAGTATGATTTACTAACAGAAATATTCGACATCGAGCTTGACGACTCACAAGATGACGAGTCAAAATGAATGGTCATTTTGACGTTTGAGCACAGCGCTGAGCGTGAGCGTATTCACTAATCTCTACGTCGATCTCTTGGCTGTGTATGTTTGTCGCTGTTTTGGATATACGACATGAAGTACAATCAAGATTTTCGATTTCGTTTTTCTTGTGTTCAAAATGTATCGCAATGACTTCATTCAATATTTGATGACTTTACATAATGATATAAAAATAAACAACTTTATAGTTCCGGTTTCCGGTTCACGCTGTGCTCGTCGTCGGAACGCTTGTGTCACCAACGGCTGTCAAATGGTTGTTAAACAAACGCCAAAAGGTATGACAGCACAGCCTACAGCCACGAATCGAAGGCTGCTGACTTTAGAGAATCCCATAGCTGATCAGCATCGGATGGCGTGAAAGAATTAGTCCTCTCTAGGCTACCGCCATCCACGATCATTAGTCAAGATGTTGTATTTACCTCAATCTGTATTATAAGTAAATGCATGTGACAATTTCATCTCAAGTGACTATTATTTTAATAATATTTTAAGACCAAACCCGTCTATTAAAAAGAAAACTCCAACTTACAAGCATCCAGTGAACATTCGAAGAATGACCAGCAACCATACATTCGTAGAGAATGATGATGCTATGGAGAAGACAGCTGATGCCAACAGAGCAGGCAGCATCACAGCTCGTCGGCCCAGCCTGTCACCCAAATAACCCCATAAAAACGACGTGCATATTATACCTGATGACAAAAATGAAATCATTCAGAATCTTAGTATTTTTGTTTTGTGTCTTTTTCTAGTCTAAACTTATCCTAAATTATCTTTCGAACATTCATTAGGTATGTATACCTATATTATAATAAAATTTAGTAAATATTATCAGAAACATACTGAGTAAGTCTGTTTAAAGCTGTTATTGTTCTAAACTCCAATTCTGTTATTGCTTTTTCATTGAAAATGACCAGTATTTTGAGACTAGTCATCTGATCTGGTGGTGGTGATAAACTATTAGTAGTTTATTTGATAATGCACATCAACTTGCTATCGGCTAAAAATGAATAGCAAATTCAGTACAAGCGACGTGTTTATAGAATGACATGGAAAATATCTTAGGTCTCAGGATGACAACGCACCCGCAATATCAAATGATTATTGCTTGTTATTGCAGGTCAGCTTGTTTGTCGTCTACTTGTATAAAAAATACCAGGTTTTTTTTCTGGCTTACCACATTCATCCAAATTGTTCCTAAGACCTACTATCATCTGTAGCTCATAAAATATGTTCTTACTTTGTTGCGGATTAGACGGATTAAACCTTTATTATTTACTTGTACAGCTCATAGTATTATTACGTTCAAATCAATTCATAATCTTGAGCACGCGCAAACCAGTCAAGGACCTTGTTTAAATGTCAACGCCCGACCGGCATCAGGTAATATGTCTACTACAGTAGATAAATTCTATGTGGCCTCTAACTGGTATATATTCTTTGAAAGCCTGTAGCAACAGCGAGACAATTACTTCACAGCCTGCACAAAACCGGTCAGTGAATCAGTAAGGGCAGCATTTTTTCACCATTAAATTGATATCATGAGGCTTGATAATAATAAAAAAGGGAATTTGATGACATTGATTAAGCGAGTTATGAGCGTATGGTATATTTGATTTGTGCAAACATTACGTAGATAAAAGGATTTCCTTTTGGAGGGCAAATGCCTCAACACCACCTGATGTGAAGCGCTAAAAAGAGTCCATACATGAAGAAACCGCTGTTCAAGCCGCCTCCACTTCGCCGGCCCATAAGGTGTCTTTTCACGCCTGTTGTGAAGGAACCCGTGTTATAGGAAAGAGGGAACACATGTTCTGGCGAATAATGACAAGTTTTGGAAGTACAACAAAGAAACGAGTTACTAAACTTCTTTATGCGTGATGTTCAGGTGGAGACAGTGCAAGCTGTAAAAGGGTTTTCTCCGTTTCTAGGACCTTTAAGCTTTTACACAATCGAATAATCAATCAAGTCCATGAGGCAAATAGGGTACTTTTTATTTTCAATTTGAATATAAAACTTACAAATAATACTTTACATTTTTGTATGTATATTTTTGTGAGTTACTACTTTTTCGTATTGACCAACTTTCTTGTGATTGGAACTTATTTATTGAGTTGAGAATGAAGCTCAGCACGTTTCAGTCATTAAATTGAAGAAATAATTATAATAAAAAAATATTACAACTAAAAACAGTGATAAAATGTTTTAGTGCGTTAACAACTGCATTTGTTTCTAGAACTGTACCGCCATTTACATCAATTAGATTTCAAACAGATTCAGACGTGCTTACGCTTAGATATCAGCCCACTAGTTAAATAAGATCACTAAGATTAGATAAAGATTTCTTAACGAAATAGTTACATTCAAGTATTCACGGTTACTCGATAATATGTAAGTGATGATCTCTGCCCTCACTGGCTCTTATCTGCCAGCGTCTTTTCAAATTATGTCCTATCCCTGCTCTAAGGTATTCTTTTTTATCCATTCACTCCTTCCGGTCAAAAGGAATACTTTTGTACCTTTAAGAACTAGAAACATTTTTTCACGAATCATGGATGTTTGTATGGTTAATATTACTCATTTGTCTTGTATCCACAACACATGCTCAATGAATATTAGTATTATTATTTTTACCACATAGAACACCCATTTCTGGGACCTGTTCCGGACTCGGATATTTGTACCTATAAGATGTACGAAAATTTGTTTACGAATCATGGATGTTTGGATGTTTAATTTTACTCAGTTGTCTAGTATCTTTAACACTAGCTCAATGAATATTAGTATTACTATATTTACCACCTTTTTCTGTGTTTTTTTTTTGTTTTCATGTTTCTCTTACCAATAAATGCAGCAGCACTGACCAGTCCCTTCTCCTCATTACTCAGATTCAGATCACATTCAGCGGCAGATATGACATAGCTCATCCCCACTGATTCCATGGACACGTTGAGGAGGATCAGACCACTCGTCAGAAGCACCAGGTAGTTGAAACGACCATGTCCTGAAAAGAACACAGAAGTTGGAAAGAATAAAAGAAAAGTTTTAATTGTCTTTTTAAACACCCAAACGCGTGTTTTTTACAAATACCGACTATCCGGTAAGTTTGGGCTTTGCTGTTATATCGAGGACTTAACGCAGACTTGTTGGTATCAACAATTTTATCGCAAATAATGTTTTAATTTAAGCTAAAATTTACAAGGTCACATTGACGTTTCCCACCGAAATACACCAATCAGAAAGTTACCGCAAAAGCTAAGCTAATCGCTAGCACAATCAGTATATTGTGGAGTACCGACTTATCAACTTTTATCGTAAGTTATGTTATCTGAGAATTGCAGCGCTAACAATCCTACCTACTTGATATAGATACAACTAAATCACAATTTCTTCGTTCAAAGTAGCAAAAACTTTTTGTGCGTAACCTTATCCAAGTAATACAGGGTGACGACGACAACACGGCAGTAAATGATAGCATGGGCTATATTGGTTCTAAGAAATGTTTAGCAACTTTCCAATACATCTTACTTCTATTTGATAATTTTATAACATTTCTATATAGGTAATAATATAGCATTGGCTGCAATACTTCTTAGAAACAGCATAAAATTATCAAACGAATTAGATGTATTTGATAGTTGTAAGACATTTCTATGAACCAATATAGCCCATATTTTAATTTATTGCCATATTTCTGTCACCATCCTCTATAATAATTATTACTGTTATTTTATTATCAAGGAAGGCATTAACATAACATCTCTCGTCTCTAGAATGTCAACACAACAGAAATATCTATTAATCACTTTTATAACATTTTTTCTGCTGGGTATCTATTTGACCTTTCCAAGCTTATCTATGAGCTGATGAGCTCATTCACACTTATTTAATTTATTTATTTATTTAGTTACACGCACATTCCTGCAACGATTAGTTATATTAATCCAGAATACAAATCTAATCTAAGGCAGGAAGCTAAAAATATAAAAAATAAAATGAAAAAACTATACCTAATGAATTCAATAAATACCAAACATGATTGGTTGCTATTTAATGTTTTTTTTTTTTCAAAATATACAATGATAAGTAAGAATCATTTATAAAAATAAATAAATCATTATTATTGTTTATTTTACATTTTTTTTATAGTTTAAACGAATATTGGACGACCGCTTGGCCGAGTGGTCTGTACCCCAGGCTACTCGGTCAAAAGGTCCCGGGTTCGAATCCCGGCAGGAACAAATGTTTGTATGATGAGTACGAACATTTGTTTACGAGTCATGGATGTTTATATGTTTATTTAGTATATTTCTAATATTTATATACATATTATTATCATTATTTCTCCGTTATCTAGTATCCATAACACAAGCTCTTAATGATGCTTACTTTGGGCTAGATAATAGGTGTGAGTGTATAGCTATTATTATTATTATTATTATATTTTGACCATAAAACTATTGATTAAACTATTGGTTATTGGTTAACTATTGGTAAAACTATTGATTTTGACATTAAAGAGAATAAAATTTGATATTATAATTGATTGTATTTAATTTAATTATAGATATATTATTATTTTTTTGTTTGCATACTCAAAATAGGGTAAATGTGTTTTGTACTTTATGAAACACATTCTCGCTTAATAAAATTCTATTTTATTCTATCTACCGTTAGTTATATTCAATTTATTAGTAAGTATTGAATTCATTATAATATATCATACAATTTTGTTAATTACATCCTTGTAATTTCGTTAAGATTGAATGTCGTCCATTTTCACACATCCTTATTGTAAACCAAAATTAGCTACCTTTACCTAACTACCTAATACTTACCAATGCGAAAATTCAAAAAGTATTCAATTATCTTTAGAAATCAAAATGCATTCATATTAAACTTTGATAAGCTTAACTGCTTTTCCTGTCAGATGAAACACAACACCCGTATTACACCAAAGTAATACAATGCTACCCTGTTTATTAATACGTCACATCAAAGGTTAGTTCTATAGCTTCACTTGGCCCAAAATAAGCTTTTAATACTATTAGACAAGAGGAAAATGCGATTAAATTGTTGATTAACGATAGAAACCTGACGGCTTACGGTAACGCCTCTTCTGTCCTAATTCCGTAGGTAAACAAAGTTGGTTGTGACTATATTCATTATTAAGTTTTTTTACAGCCGAGATATATATTCATTTAGCATTGTATTTTTTAGGAAAACAATCAATCATAAATTATAAAACATGACTAAAAACGCAGCATAAGTTAATACTTATGCTGTTATTCATTAATCAATGAACTTTCCACAGATTACAGTTAATAGACAAAATAATCTCATATTTTAGAACGATTAAAGAAAAACAAAGTACGTATGAGAAAAATCTAATATTATAAAACATTATTAACTTGGTGTTAAGAAATATTTTTAAAAAAGTTTTATATTGTAAATTTTTTTTTCTTAAATTCGTACTCAAAATGTAAGGCTCAATGTTTATATTATACATATTTATACAGCTGGGCAATTGATATTTACTCAAATAAAATTATGGAGAGTACAAAGTTATGTTGATAATTATCTTCCACAAACTTGTATGTAATAAAAACACTTAGAAAATAAAAAAGCGCAGACTCAAAACGAGTAACTTATATGAAGCTTAGTAAAATTAATAAGCTTCAAGTTACTCATTTTGAGTCTGCACCAAACAGACAAACACTGAAATGACAGAAGTATATGATGCGCTATTTATTATAATCGTCGCTTTTTTATTTCCTAAGTAGTTTTTTTTACTATAACTGAAATTTTTATTAAATTTTTGCGGCGATTTTAAAAATTGATTCTTACTTTAAGAGTGGCTTTTTCTCAAATACATCTGAGAATAACTTCAAGGAAGAATAAAAAAATAAAAAATCTAAATTGGGCTAAGTATTCTGTAAAAAAATATGCAAAAAAGCGTCGACTTGAAACTTTATTTTTTTTGTAAATAGATTTATGTATATTTGTGTCGTGCATTTTTGACCATTGTGACGCTCAAGATTTTTTCACCGCGGCTTAGTCTACCTACCTGGCTCTTTTACACTACCCACCTGCTAACTCAAATGCATCTTCAAAGAACACTTCATCATCTTCACAGCTTTTATTATAATCACTTACTTCTTTCTTCATCTTGAATTAAAAAAACTACTTCCTAAATATAACGTGTAACTTACAAAAAAATTCACTATTCCTCCAATTTTATGTTAAAACACCATGCACAGATAAAACACTATGTATGTAATAGAAGCGAAAAATTAGGGTACATAGTACAGTGTAACCCAAAAACCTCAATGCAATATTACTATAAAATTGACACTTAATTCCGCGTATTAGTGTTCATAGTTAACTGTAGTTTGTTCTATGAATAAAATTTAACGAGCAAGTGTGCGTGTCTGTTGCTGACTGTGTCTTGGAATGTACTAAATATAGTGTGACCGACCGACGGACGGACAAGCGATGCGTGAAGCAGTAATCTGCGGCAGCAGTGTAACATAGTGTAGTTAGTAACAGTGTGAAAACAATCAGTAGCCCTAGATAGATAGATAGATAAAACATTTATTTAATTCTTCATCACACACATATAGCAAAATTACATAAAAACATGAAACAAACGAATAGGTAGGTACACAAAAAACGATTATCACATGTGTGTGTTGCGGAATTTAAAAGGATCGCAGCTCAGTGACTGATTCTCACTCAAACCACGGGATCTGAGTAAGGCACCGATATTCTGCTACAACCCAAGGGCACTACACCGGCGACCGATAATAACATAGACGAGTAACTAGCCCATCCAAAATGACACCCCGAAAGAGACTCCAAAGTGGGCGGGGCTTAAATCGGACTCCGCGCCATGATTTAGTTTGTCATTGACTGCGTCACGGAGATGTACTCGTAAAAAAACAATAAAATCTCAGTAAATGTGTTCAAAAGTGAAGTAAAATGGTGTATCAGCCGCGTAGGTGATCATAATAAGAGCACTGGAATCAAATTTTACATGTAAGTCTCTCCTAAACCTTTATAATCGAGTCAAATATAAACAATAATATTGGCCGCCATGTTGGCCCAATATTTGTGGACAATTTGAACAAATACACGAGTGGATGATGTTATGCAGTCATTTGTGTGTGACAGTATTTATTTATTTTCAACTCAACTTTTAACTCTGCAAACTTTTATGACGACTTATATTGTTATTGTGTATGTTTAATAGTTAATTTACCTACTAATAAGCAATTATGGCTTTATATAGCGTTGCCTTATATGATTTTTGTAAGAATGATAAACAAACCTCCAATTTATGGATATTTTGCCACAGTTCCTTACAATATGATGCCATTTTCAACACATTTCTCAATAAATTTAAGCGTTTTCATTTTAACATGTGTATGTTTAATTATTACTTTAATAATTTACTTATTTACAAAATGATCTGGAAATAGTATAGATATAGGTATCTATTTTAAACTGTTAAGGATAAGTCGTAGTAAGTAAAGTTGTAAACTGCAAGATAGTTTCGTGAGGTTATTGAAAAAAAACAACATCATAATTTCAATAGAGAAGATAGTTGAACCACACCAGCTTGGGATCTTATCATGAGAATTACAAAGTCTCAAGCCCGTATTTACTCTTCCCGACCTTCGGACACTGTAAGCTCCATGGCGTGAATCGGAACACTCAAAATATAACTATAAAAAATATGACGGTATTTAATATTAAACATAAGTTTAATATTAAAAACCGTCATGTCTTTCATTAAACATAAGTTTAATATTAAATACCGTCATATTTATGAAAGACAACTGACATCTTTACTTCAGTCTTCCCGTTATCTTTCCCTATAAAGTAATCGAAACATTGGGTATAAAAAATCATAATGTGACATCTAATTAAACGCAAGTTAAATCCGGTAAAGTGGTTTTATTACAAGAAATAAAACCACTTCATGACAATTTAATTTTTTTTCTTATGTCCTTAGTACAAATAAATAATATCATGACAGATATTTAGATTTTTTTTATTTAAATGAATGAAGCGAACTTATTTCATTTCTGATTTCTGTTCTCAACTCTAAAATTGAATAAGATTACCGATTTACAACGTTACTATATTTATTAAAAATGACGTTAGATAATTATTAAAGTCGTTAAAAAAAATTTGCATGGTTACATCGTGCATATATGACCCGTCCGGCGCGTGTAAATCAGAAGACCGAGAGGGCGCTATGCAATTTAGATATTAGCCGATTTTATCCGACGTGCTCTTCTAGCCGCCGAGGGTACCCATTTTGCGACGAGTTTTGTATGAAGTTATGCTTCTAGGCTCTCTACGTTCGCCGCACTACACGAACATTTTTAAATTTCGAATCATAATCGTATCGTTCACGCACGCTTAAAATTTCAAACAAAAGCCAGACAAAAGCTAGGTAACATAACTACTCGATACGATGGTGATTCGAAATTTAAAAATGTTCGAGCTAGAGGTACAGAATAAGTAGTTATCAATTTTTTAACTCGAAGTACAAAAATACCCTTTGTTGGAAAAGAAAGAGACTTACAAGCTTGTAAATGTATAATGTAACTGACAAAGCGATAGAAAAAACAATCGAGTTTATTATGTCACAACCATAAATTGAATTACATAAAAAGGAATACAAAAACTACCAGTATTTCCAACATTCCCCCTTAATCAAGGTATGGTTAACAATAATAAACTATAAAAGACCTAATCCTACAACACACTTTTTGTGGTTTTGGCATCCTAGTGCCTTTGTCAAGATATCTGCCCACATTTCAGTAGTAGGAATATATCTTACACTAACTACACCTTTTGCTATCAGTTCTCGAATAAAATGATATCGTGTGTCTATATGTTTCGTCCGATTGTGATGAACTGGATTAGACGCAATTTTTTGTGCACTCTGACTGTCGTTAAAGATTTCAACAGTATTTAAATTACCTGTCAGATCGTTGAGTAGTCTTCTTAAAAATACAGCGTCTTTTGCTGCGCTAGACAAAGACATGTACTCAGCTTCACAAGAGGAAAGTGCAACTGTCGCTTGCTTTCTGCACTCCCACGATACCGGACCTCCAGCGAGTGAGAAATAAAACCCGGTGTACGAGCGACGATCCGTGGCACAGTTTGCCCAATCCGCATCAGCATAACCTTTTAATTGACCGCCACCTTTTCTGTAAGTTATACAATAGTCTATAGTTCCTTTTAAGTACTGTAGAACTCTCTTAGCAGCTAACCAATGTGACCTGTCAAATTTTGTATTGAATTGGCTCAAATAACTAGTTGCATAAGCTATGTCTGGCCTCGTATTTACTGCTAAGAACATAAGGCAACCAATTAAGGCTTGGTATGGATATGAATACTGCTCACCAGTTTCATTCGGTAAAAGTTTATTATTTACCAACGGTGTGGAGACAGTCTTGCAATCCAACATATTAAATCTTTCCAATAAGTCTTTAATATAAGTATGTTGAGATAACTTGATTTTATCTTCCTTGCACTCAATATTCAAACCTAAAAAATAATTTAATTTTCCAAGATTTTTCAAAGAGAAAAATTTGTTTAAGTCATGAATGACAATGTCAAGTGACTTGTTTTCTTTTAAAGAATTACTACGTCATCGACGTACACTCCGAGTATGACAGCCTCATTATCAAACTTTTTAGTGTAAATGCATGCTTCCGAAGGAATTTGAACAAAACCTAATGAAGATAAAGTGTCATTAAGTTTTATGTTCCAAGCTCTTGCAGCCTGTTTCAGACCATATAGCGATTTCTTTAACAAGCATACTTTATCCTCTTGCCCTGCTTCGACAAAACCTTGAGGTTGATGCATGTAAACCTCCTCCTCTAAGTCCCCATTAAGGAACGCAGTGTCGACATCTAAGTGATGAATCTTTAAACCTGTTTCAGCTGCTAATGCCAATAGCACTCGTAAAGATGAATTGCGTATCACAGGAGAAAAAGTTTCATGATAATCGACACCATGGATCTGGTTGAAGCCTTTGGCAACAAGTCTTGCCTTATATTTGGTGACTTCACCATGAGCATTCTTTTTCATTTTAAATACCCATTTACAAGGTATGACCTTTTTATCGGGCCTATCTACTAATTGCCATGTGTTTTTATTAAGCAACGACCGGTATTCTTCTTGCATTGCACAGTACCAATAATCACTGTCTTCTGAATTCATGGCTTGTAGATATGTTGTAGGCTCGTTCAATGAACTGAGAAAGGAAATCTGAGCAGATACAAGACTTGCATCAGTTCCTTTAACTTTTCTTGGTCTCAAATTATACCTGGGCTCAGCAACGTCATCATCAAGAACATTCTGATTAATTTGTTCTGATATTGGTATGGCGTCAGAATGAAAAGGTACATCCTCTGCATCAATAGAGCTAGTCCCAGCTGACGATTCGGTATTATCACCACCCATTGAAATCACTTTCGATGTAGAGGCTAAGGGTAAAGGAACTTTTGTAAGATTATTATCAGCTTCTGATTCTGATTCTTCAACCGTCCTCTTCACATCATGAAATGTGTTTTCAAAGAATACAACATCTCTGCCCTTTACTAGCCTTCTTGGGTATTTGACATCACGAAACATATAACTTTTTGTATCTTCTGAATAACCAACGAAAATATGTTCGCTGACCTTCACGTCTAATTTCCTCCTATGTGGTTCCGGGACATGTAGCAGAGCACGACAACCGAATACACGTAGGTGGGATAAATTTGGACTAGTTCCGTGCCATTTCTCAAATGGAGTTTTTCCTTCAAGAACACGGTGAGGAGACCTATTCTTGAGGTAAACAGCAGTTCCTGCTGCATCCTCCCAATATGCCCTGGAAAGAGAACTACAAAATAGAATTGATTTCGCTTTTTCGAAAATCGAACGATTTGTCCTTTCAGCTATACCGTTCTGCTGTGGACTATAAGGAACTGTCGTTTGGTGCTTGATACCAACACTTTGTAAATAGTTAGAAAATTCTTTGTTTACATATTCCGTTCCGTTGTCCGTTCTTAGCCCTTTGATTTTCTCGCCAGTTTCCCTTTCTACTAAAGATTGAAAAATAAGAAATTTTTTCTTCACATCGGCTTTTGAAGATATAAAGAATACAAAAATCATACGAGAATAGTCATCTATGAAAAATAAAGCATACAAATTACCCTGAAATGACGTTTCCGACATAGGACCACAAAGATCCGAATAAACCAATTCCAAGACTTTCGTTGTTTTTGAAGACGATGATTTCTTAAATGGAATTCTACTATGCTTAGCTTCAATGCATGGCCATGTTGGATGTATTGAATTGGCTCAAATAACTAGTTGCATAAGCTATGTCTGGCCTCGTATTTACTGCTAAGAACATAAGGCAACCAATTAAGGCTTGGTATGGATATGAATACTGCTCACCAGTTTCATTCGGTAAAAGTTTATTATTTACCAACGGTGTGGAGACAGTCTTGCAATCCAACATATTAAATCTTTGACATTCTCCAACCAATCAAGTCTTGATGTCATATGCGCAGAAGCCCCAGAATCCACATACCATCTGCCATTTTCAGCTTCAGTATTTACTGGTAAAGCACTTAAGCTCTGGTGGTTTTCTGGTTTCCTTTTCTTTTTATCTTTCTTTAAAGGACAATCTGGACGTTTATGCCCTGGCTCTTTGCAATCATAACATACAATGGGCTTTTTGGATTTTGAAGTTGATGTTTTATCTTTGTGACTGTACTTGGTCCGTAAAGCAGAATCTGGTTTGCTCTTATTCATTTCATTCAACAGCTTTGTTTTTACTAATTCTGAAGTAATCTCAATGTTAGAATTCTCCAAGGCCATGACAAGTGGATCATATTGGGGTGTTAAGCCACCGAGAAGTATTGCAGCTATTGAAGCATCTTCTATTACTTTGCCAATGTCAGCCAAATCTAATACAGTAGAAACTACAGCGTTTATATATGATTCTATGCTATCAAAATCAACAAGACACATTCTATATAATTGACGTTCGAGACTAATGCGACGTCCAAGACCTTTGTCTTCGTAGGCTGCTGACAAAGCATCCCACGCTTCTTTTGCTGTCTTAGAAGTTTTAACATGGTTTATAGCAAAATTATTTACAGTTAAACAAATTTTCGACAAAGCTTTCTGATCAGCTAGACGCCTCTTTTCTGCTGATATAGGCGTATCCATCGGGTAGCCAACAATAGTTTCCCATAGTTCTTCATGAAGAAGACACATACGCATTTGAAACTTCCAAACGCCATAACCTTCTCTATTTATTAAAGGTTTTATAGATGCGAGTGAATTTGTTGACATACTTAGGACTTGTCAGATTCAAACTGAAGAAAATAACAAATACAAGAAAATCACTTTCACAGTATTCACTAACTCACATTAAATACGTTCGTAATTCCTTTTAATTGAATTACTTTTATGTATATTAGAGCTTCGTGCTGATAACGTGTTGGAAAAGAAAGAGACTTACAAGCTTGTAAATGTATAATGTAACTGACAAAGCGATAGAAAAAACAATCGAGTTTATTATGTCACAACCATAAATTGAATTACATAAAAAGGAATACAAAAACTACCAGTATTTCCAACACCCTTCGTCCCGTGCGCTACCGCACCGGCCTCCCGCCGCGTGGCGCCAACTCATTTCATTTTATAGATTCTTTACAGATCAAAGCACATTTAAGTAAAATTATGAAAACAGTTTTTTTTTGTTTTTAAGTATCATCATCATCATATCAGCCGAGAGACGCCCACTGCTGGGCAAAGGCCACCCCCAAGGATCTCCATACTGATCGGTTCTGCGCTGCTCTCATTCATCGGCTTCCCGCGACCCTAACCAGATCATCGGTCCACCTTGAGGGGGGCCTACCAACGCCGCGTCTCCCGGTAAGCGGCCACCACTCGAGGACTTTTCGGCCCCAACTGCCGTCAATCCGTTCCACTGCTGGGCACAGGCCTTCCTACATAGGACAAACACATGAGGAGTTCTGGCCATAATACCACCGCGCAGGTCCGATGCAAGTTGGTGGGTTAAGGCGGTTGCAGGAACAACCGGGACCAACGGCTTAACGTGCCTTCCAAAGCACGGAGGAGTTCGAGATAACAAATTGTGATTCACCCACCCCGTGATCGAGCACGGCGAAAGTTGCTTTTGTATCGAAACCAGCCCCCTTATTCTCAACTGTCGGAAAATATTCGAATTTCGAAAACTCTATACCTGTCACTTTTTATCGCTATGCGTCAAAGCGAGACGGCGTGTGACTTTTCGAATCGAATCCGTGATCCGACAGTTGAGAATAAGGGGGCAGAGCGTTCATGCCACTACGCCAGCGAGCTCCTCGAGCTGCTAATAATTATTAGACAATACCAATACAACTGAATTTAAGGTATTTTCTAGGATCTTGACCAATCAACTTATTAACATTTCTTCTAATTCTAACTCACAAAATAATAAATTTTATACTTTCCTCATTTTACTATGGCACTCAATGCTCACAGTGAACTAGCATGAGGCAGATAACACCGTTTAGGGTAAAAATTTTATAAACTAACCTAGTTACACAGATTTTTAGTTATAAAACTTTCAACAGCTGCACGTCTTTTCATGCAAAGCTTTCAAATCGAAGATATTAGATACGAATAAACCGATTCTAAAAAAACCTATTATATGCTTATGCAAGTCAGGCTATTGTTGTGTACAAACGGTGTCTATAGGTGGCGATAACCGCTTACCACCAGGTGGGCCGTCAGCTTGTTTGTCATCTAGTAAAAAAAAAAATCACCAATAATTCCTTTATTAAACACTTTTCTAAAATCTTCTGATAACTTTTTAGACTAGTTTTGTTAGAATTGGTTTACTATTTTCCAAAATTTTCAACTTCTTAGTTCGTACGAAGCCGTGCAGCATAAACGGTCTTATGTTCTCTTTCATGCTTTTTCATACAAAGCATGCCAATTGCTAAATGACATTATATTTAAGTCCGCATCAAAATTCATCTAGTATTCCTCAAGTTGTAAACCTACAAACAGACAGAAGAGACGTTGTATTTTTTTTTCAAAGAGATAATAACAAATCGCTATCATACTCGTACCATAATGTTAATAATAATAATAATAATACAATATTCACAGAATACGCGTTACAAAATGTGTTGGCTTCCCTTGTATTCCAAAATAGACAATTTCCTATAGTATTAACCTCCTCTGTGGTCTATTGGCTGAGACCACCTGCCTCAGATCTACAGGTCCAGGGTGGTGGTAGTAGGGCTCTTCTAAGTCCGCCTGGCTAGCTACCACCATCTTACCTAAGTCTGCCGCCATAAAAGTAATGTTAACAGCATTGTTGTGTTCCGGCAGTTAGAGGTGAGATAGCCAGTTCCTCTGTGGTTCAGGAATCCGGGTGTAGCTCGCTTCTATCGTCAGCCTTATCTTCACTTACCCTCAAGTGAGATTGAGGCCAAGAGTTACTACGTTAAGGTTGAAAAAAAATGGAATTTAGTATCCTCTCCCATATGTTACGTCATCACAACGCTAGTACGTTATTTTATCATCATCACCAGCCTATATACGTCCCACTGCTGGGCACAGGCTTTCCTACATGGGAAAAACGCATGAAGAGCTTGGGTTGGTGGGTTAAAGCGGTTTCAGTAACAACCGGTACCAACAGCTTAACGTGCCTTCCGAAGCACGGAGGAGCTCGAGATTAGAAATTTTCGTTTGACCCATCCCGGGATCAACCATGGAAAAAGTTGCTTTGTTTTCGTAATCGAAACCAGAGCGCTCAAACTACTACGTCACCGAGCTGCCCATTAGGGCCGTTATTTTATGTTGTATTGAAAATAAAAGCAAAATAATAATGAATGTGTGGTGTGTGTGTGTGTGTGTGTGTGTGTGTGTGTGTGTGTGCGTGTGTGTGTATGCATAACGTTTAGTTAAGATTTCGCTGATATTTATTTACATGACGTAACTAAGTATGCTCGTTCAATTGATATCTGTAAGTTATTTATGATTCAGTAAAGTATTGTGGTATGATGTAATAATCTCGTATGTTATTGTAACAATATTGTAGTCAATTTAAATTTGAAATATTATAATTAGCCACTCGGAGATCTGTTATTTTATGGACCAATGACGTAAATTTGTTGATAAAATGTAGGCGTTATTTTATGTCACATGATATACCTATATGTAGATGATGATTTATTATTTACTTGGGTTTGGTATGCTGATATAATGGGGATCGTCGCCCAAAATACACAAGCCAATAAGCAATATTGTGGTCGACGCTTCAGGTGTACCGGAGTGTCGACCCTTACCAGCCGGAGGGGAGCCCTTTTACAGCCCCCTTATAAGAGGAGATCGCGTCGCGGTCGTTTCGCATGACAGCAAAAATGGAAGTAAAGCTCCAAGAGCGCCCATATCTGCTGTCAGCCTCGAACCAGCGGGTACACGGCAGGGGTTTTAGTGGGTGCGAGCCCCACACTCCCCCGTCTTCCTCCCCCGGGAGGACGGGTTAGCGCGTACAGGCATTTCCCCTGCCTTAAAAAATAATAAAAAAAAATGTTATGCTGATAAACCTAAAATAAAAATCATACTCTATCCGAATTACAGTTGTAATTAAGTACTTACGTACCTACTTATACTTTAAACTAAGCATGAAAAGGCAACAGACAGACCAAGGAGTTTATTAACTTGTCAAGCATCAGATTCCAGACAAAATTGATGTTTTAACTGTCATAGACCTCCAGAGGTATAACACCGCTTAACAGATTAATCCAGATTATAAAGTATGTGTGTGCCAAATAATTATTTGCTATTTACACGGCATAATTATGACATGAAAAACATTCAGTGTTCAAACAATGTTTAATTGAAATTAATCTGTCAACGGCGTTATATTATACCTCTGGAGGTCTATGACAATTGAAATATCAATTGTGTCTGATGCTTGACTGGCTAATAAATTGCTTTTAATTATTATTTTTATACATCTTATCGCGCTTATTGATTTATTTTGATGTGAACTTTAAATTATTAAAGTGTTTTTTTTAAATATCTATAAATACTTACTTAGTTAAATAGGTTTATGAGAAGTTGTGATTTGTTACGTAGTGGGCGGGCCAGAATTTTTTAGATTTAGAAATTTTTATTTTTAGTAGAAATATACGAGTTATTTAATTAATTTTGAAATATTACTACTTTTTAACCGACTTCAAAAAAAGGAGGAGGTTATCAATTCGACTGTGTGTGTTTTTTTTTGTTGTATGTTTGTTACCTCAGAACTTTCGACTGGGTGAACCAACATTGATAATTCTTTTTTGTTCGATGCGGAATAATTCCCATTTGGCCCCATAAATTTTTTTTAGAAAATCTATTGGGTACCTAGTTTAGTTTTTAAATCAAAATAACTAAATGAGTAAGTCATCTACGTATGCAAAATTGCGGATTATTGCTTTCCTATGAATTTTTAGTTAAATGATACGATAGTAGAAAACAATACTATAAGCTGACAGTCACCCATCAAAAAGTTATCACTAAATTTTGTGTAAAAAAAATTTTAAACATAACTAATTGAAAACCGACTTCAAAAAAACTGAAAAGGATAAAATTATTAAATTCAAGTAGGTAGGTACTCATCCCCTAGAAACATATTTTTTGGAGTTGGTGCTAAGTTGTTTCCAGAAACAATAGATAGTGAAGCACCGATTCCAAAAAATATGTTTTTAGGGGATGTGTAGGTACCTACTTAAATTTAATTATTTTATCCTTTTCAGTTTTTTGTAGTCGGTTTTAATTTTTTTAAGTACACATTGGCTTTAATTTCCGTGATTTGTTTATTTTGTGGCACCTCGAACAAATGTCAAAAACATACTAAGATGAATCGCCACACCGCACCACAAAAAAAGCGTTAACTTTTTAAAGCAATTTACGTTCAAATCCACTCTTTCGATTTCGTTTATCGTTTTTGCTTATTTCATGTTGTAGATATAACTCAATTATATATCAAACAATCTGTCGTTTATCTGCCTTGTGTTATTGTTATTGGTCTAATAGTTTTAATTAGCTAATTTTATATCTATTGCGATACAAACCTATGTTTCATCATGCTAGCCAAACATTTACGTCATTTGATCTTTCTTCGAAAACATTAAATTATTATCAACATTTTGTTCTATTAGGGTAAAACTGGGATAGATGCCGCAGTGGGATAGACGCCTCATTTTCAAAATACCTAACTTCCCAAACTCGCAACAAAGAATTAATAGCATAAGTAGGAGCCGCAGTCACCCCGCATCTAAGCTGCCCACCGGCTGTCCTAAGGCTTGGAAGCGTTTCGCTCGTGCGTGCAACTATCTCCGCGGCGAACTTCACGAACACGTAAAAGTTTTAAAGGTAAGTATTTGCCGTCGTTCAACTTTTTAAGTACTAATAAATTCCGTTATATTTTTTATTACGTCAATGTACTGGTTCATTAATGCAGCTGGATGTACCTATATAATTGTTTTTTTGTTTTTAATTTATTTAAAAACTACTTGGGCATCTATCCCTATCAAAAAGTATAGTTGCCCTGATTTTTCGAGGGATAGATATACCATATATATATATATATATATATATATATATATATATGCCCATTTACTAAGGGCATCTATACCTCCATGCACCTTATATGCCCATTTATGACGTCAGTGTATATTTTTAAATTATTTTATATAAAACACTAACCGAATGATCTCTTCATTGTTTTATTCATAGTATGACAATGCATGTTGAGATTTACTATTTTTTTAAAAAATTAAGAGATAATAATATTGTTGAATAATTCTTCTAATTATTTTTTTAAAATAAATAAATGTTTTTCTTATAAATGTTTAAAATTTAATTTTAAAAATGTATAATTAAGTATGCCTGTTGAGACTTTATAATTAATATTTTATAATAACAATTGAGAATATTTGTTAGACAAAAGTTTTTAAAATTTAATTATGATTATTTGTATTATTTTTTAAAAAAGATAACAAATAAAGTATTTTTAGAAACGCAAAATGTTTTTTGTAATTCGACCCATGTTTCTTGGAGACAATTGCTGTTTCAGGAGTAGAACGACCTCAAAAAAATTTAGTTGGGGTTTTCGTTTACACAGTATAGAGGACATCTATCCCGCACTGCAGGCATCTATCCTTCTTACTATTTTCATAGTGGAGCAACTCCATACAGGTAGGCATCTATCCTTAAAAAAAAGGTTCCACAAAAAGCTAAATTTTGCAAAATCTGTGATTCATCATCATCATCATTTCAGCCGAGAGACGCCCACTGCTGGGCATAAGCCTTCCCCACGGATCTCCAAACCAATCGGTCCTGCGCGGTCCAAATCTTTGATTGATAGGTCAAAAATAAATAATTATAATTCAACATGAATGATTGAGCTAGCCCACATTCATAGAAATTATCAATATACCACCGCCTATAAGAAATCGACTAACACTTTGGTCTTTTAAATATAACTATAGGAGTTACTTACTGAATTTACAAAAACGTCAAAACCCCTAAATTTGGCATGGCTGTCTGTGTGCATGTTGCTAAATATGGTCACAATTTTATTCGAATTTAGTTATCTAGTTCAATTTTTAGTATTGAATTTACATTACATTTAAATTTTATTTCATTCTTTTTAAATATATTGTTCTGAATAACGGTGCGACGCGGTGTACAGCCTTACTCCCACGTTTAAGGTGTCCACGGAAGACCAGCGTCGTGGCGTATTAGACGCCCGACATATGCTGAGTTGGGCTCCTGTTCAGTACCGCAATACAATTTATATAAGTTAAGCTTTTTTTTGGTTTGTATCGCACTTTGTAACATTGTATTCTTGTATCGTGTGTGCTGAATAAATTTTTATTCTATTCTATTCTATTCTATATTAATGAATATTTTAAAATTAGGAGGTTTTTTTAAAAAGTGGGGCATCTATCCCGGTTTTACCCTATGCGAGTTCCTTAAAAACGGTTGAAAGTACTTTATGGGCGGGCAAAGTGGGAGCATCGTGGGCAATTTATTCCATTCTATACTCGCCACTAGCTGTATTCGCAATTTAGGCTTCTCTTACCTCTTATCATCGTATGGTCCTGAATCAACCACGTAAATCGAGTAAGAAAATACAATTTTACCTCATAGGTTATCTATTGCAAGTTCAATCTTTTAATTAAAAGTTTTAATAATCATAAATTCTTTCACTTGTAAAATTATTTTCCTTTGCCTGCGGCGGCGGCTTACACAGAATGTCTGCATTTGCTAACTTCCGTTGGGGGATCTTGACGAGATTATTATTGTACTAAGATACAATTTAAGTCTTCAATTAATGTGTTACTATTTACCAAAATTAAGCTTGTTTACCACCTTTAGTTATTATAAAATATGACAACAGAAGAAACAGATATACATAATAGGGTAGTTGACAACTTTTTTTTTATTTCATAAATAAGAAGTTTATAACTCATAAAGAAATATTGCAAAAGAAATAGTATGTCTAAGATCAATAGTTTCACAGATATAGTGATATGTCTGATGTGCTGCCGCGCATCGACCAAAAATGCTCCATAGAAAATCTACGGAACAGATGACGTCACATGTTCCCATATTACTAAGAAATGTATGGGCATACTGACAAAATTAATAATTACTATGTTATATGTATGTTTTTATTAATAGTTGTCATAATAATAGTTGTTTTGATTTATGTCAGCAATCTAATGCTATTAACATTTTTGATAAATTTAGAAAAAATAAAAATGACCATATTTATTTTTCAATAATCAGTACAATTTCAACAATATTCCATGTCTTTTAAGTTTGAATTGTTTTTATATGTAACAGTAGTGTATGTTTTCCGAATTTGTGAAAAATAGCGCCAGATTCAAACTTAGGCAACATCCCAATTATTATAATTATTACACCGGTTTTGGTTCTACACGATATGAAGAAATTTATATCTGATTTTCAGATCCGTAACTATTTTTCATGACATTACATATAAAAGTTTCTTCAATGTATCGCCTAAATAGATACAGCACGCTAACGCAGCAATGTAGAAAGATAAAACAAAAATATCTAACAATTCTAATAGGTATTTAAGTCCAACATTTCCCTTGCTTGTTGCTATATGTCGCTTAGTCCCAACCGTCGTCGAGTGCCCAATAAAAACTTCCTCTTTCTAATTATATAATTACGTCGGCCTAATAATTTGGGATCTTTCAATAAGTCATAATCCGGAACGAATTGCTCACTAGCTATTTCCTCAGAGCAACAATGCTGTAGGTCTAATCTGGCGTATATGAAATTAGCTACTTAGACGATTTATATTATTTTACTCCCTGCCAACATATGCTGCCCTATGCTGTCCTATGATGCCAATTATCACGACCAAATGAAAAATCATTAAAGACTTTTGCTATGGATACTAGATAACAACGACCAACAGTCCAAGGTTATTTTGTAACCAACTAAATCGTCAATGACGTCATCACGGAGTGCTGATTGGAGAAATAATAGACACCTGTTCATATTATACTCATCAGAAAAACAAAATGACCAATCACATTCGTGAGTGAAGTAATTTTCGTAAATTCAAATCATAGGTACTAATACAAATATTTTTAGCCACACTTTAAAAAGATCCCAAATTAACGGCCGAATATTCAAAAGCTTCCATTTGAGGCCTTTTCAAATTTTTCATTCATTTGTCAAAGTCAAAACAATCTTCAAATAAGCACTCATTAAGATTTAAGTGTGACGTTTGGTATTCCACTGTTTCCTTCCACCGTGAGACGCGTACTAACAGTTTATTTAGAGCTAATTTTAATTTTAATTTAGAGCTAATTTAGAGCTTCATTTAGTTAATTTAATTTAATCGTCTCAATAAACTATCCACAGAGATAGATAGGCCTAACAATAGTTACCAAGCAACCTCTGTTAGTTTTAGTAAGACAATAAAATTGATAAGCAACAAAACTTTGGTAAACATTACTCTTTATGTTTCTTTGATTGGACCGGCCGTTACTGCCCGTTACAGATATTTCAAAAAACCGGCAACTTTGTCTAGGATGATAAGTATTACTATGCCACAAATTAGCCCTAAAATTCCGTGCTTCAGGTAGCAGCGCTGTCCGATATATTGGGAATCTGTGGGAATCTGAAGAATTGGAAATCTGTAGAATTGGAAATCTGTAGAATTGGAAATCTGTAGAATTGGAAATCTGTAGAATTGGAAATCTATAGAATTGGGAATCTGTAGAATTGGAAATCTGTAGAATTGGGAATCTGTAGAGCCGGGAATCTGTTATAGAATTCTGTAGAGTTGGGATTAATCCGTAGGTACGATACACCGTAAACTTTTTTTTATAATGAAAGACTTCACATGCCGTAACATGAAAGTGAAAGCACGATGATGAGCTTGATGGTTGCTCGGTGACTTATTCACACCGAATCAGCTAAGCTAACTTAGAAAAATATCTAAACAAGGAAAATAACCTTCTAGGGGCTGGGGCGGAGTAAATATATTTTTCAAACATTTATAATAATTCTAAATTAAATTAAGAACAGCTAAGATAAGTTCGTCAATGTCTCTTCCGGGGTCCTAATACAAAGAGAGATTTTCAACCATACCTATGTAGAAGTTAATAAAACTAAAATCTACAGTCTTCGCATTACAATGTCAGAATTTTCAAACTATTCAACAGAAGTAAATAAAACTAAAATCTACAGTCTTCGCATTACAATGTCAGATTTTTCAAACTATTCAATATACACAAGATACAATTGTCACAATAACTTACTTCTTGGTTGTGTCGGCTGACTATGTAATCGACAGGTTGTGCACATCCATCCACAGCCATCTGTTTTATCAGGCCGGCGTCCACGTTTCTTCGGAAGACGAATTCGTCTTGCCCAATCACCGTACAACGTTGCCGCAAGTTATTTGCACATTAATTTTACTTGACAATGGCAAAATTCGTAATAACGAGAGGCCTTTAAATAAAGAAGAAGAAGAAGAAGAACTCACTTCATAATTAACTCAAACAAATGAAAAATAATAATACTACAAGTAAAAACAGCTAGAAAATAGTACCTAAACATTTACTTCAGGTCCTCATAACTGTAGGAGAAACACAAGAGAAAGAGGACCCGCCTCCTTTATTGATAGCATGCCCAATTCAAAACTTTTCCAAATAGGTACTGAAAGAATATTTTCAAGATAATAAACTTTCCATCATAAATCTAATACGTCAAAATATATCACTGTCAAAATTCCATGGTATCTTTCGATGAAGCTTTTGAACAAACTGGTAAGAATTTAATGATCCCAGTGCTACTGTTGAAGAGGAGACTGATTTTTCTAATCTTTTGGCAGGTTATGGGATATTCAATCACATAGTTGTATTAACATGCGGTCTGGCGCTTTTATACACGAATGTGGAGTCTTTGGGGGTCGGATTCATCATAAAATCTGCACAATGCGACCTATCACTATCCAGCGTCGAGGAAGGCATGGTCAATGCATCTGCTTTTATGGGTGAGTCGCATAATAATGTAGAAAATGATGAGTTATATGAATAATGCTCTTATGGTAGGAGAGAATGGATATTAAAAATAAACACCCATGAAATGCCCCCTCCTTCCCCTTTTTTAACCGACTTCAAAAACGAGGAGGAGAAAAAAACCGGCCTTTTCCAATGACTTTTTAACCGACTTCAAAAACGAGGAGGTTCTCAATTCGGCCGGTATGTTTTTTTTTTTTTTTTCTATGTATGTACATCGATTACGCCGAGATTACTGATCCGATTTACGTGATTCTTTTTTTGTTCGATGCGGAATAGCTGCCATTTGGTCCCATAAAAATTTTTTCAAAAACAGTTGGGTACTTTGGTTTTAAATTAAAAAAAACTTAAATTATTAAGTCGTCTACATATACGAAATTGCGAATTTTTGCTTTTCAAATGACTTTTTAGTGAAACGATACGAAAGTAGGAAACAATATAAGTTAACGGTCACCCATCTAGCTTCGACCGTAGAAAGTTATCACTAAAAATTGTGGAAAAAAAAATAAACAAAAATTAAAACCGACTTCAAAAAACTGAAAAGGATAAAATAATTAAATTTAAGTAGTAATCATCCCCTAGAAACTTATTTTTACTTTCAGTTTTTTGAAGTCGGTTTTAATTTTTGTCCAAAATTTTTTTTTCCACAATTTTTCTTTGATGGAAATTCTGAAACCGATAAAAATAAGGAAAGCTTAAAGTTACAACTAAAATTTGTCCAATAATCAAATGTTTTGGTGAGGAAGAAAATGTTCGCTAAATGATAATGCCCGGTTAGAGGTTGTATAGGCTCCTAGGCATACTCCTATTACTTTTTTTTAAAGCTTTCAGTTTCAAACACCATTCTATGCAATTTTCATATTATTTGTTTACTCTTTGTCTGGTTTTGTGTGTCACAATAAATATCTTTGGATTTCTGAATTTCTAAAGAATTTCATTAATTCTATCATGGCCATTGCCAGGAATTGTGGCCACAGCGCTAATCTGGGGATACCTAAGCGATAGGTTCGGGAGGCGGGCGGTCATACTGCCAGCCATCGTCTTCTCCAGTATCATCTCTTTGGCATCGTCGTTTGCTGTCAACTTCTGGAACTTGTTCTTACTGCGATTTTTCACAGGATGTTTGTAAGTTATCTCTTTTATTACATAATAGTTATTCATGCGAGAAAAGAGTTAATACGACGCCTGTGGTTTCCGTGAGTTCTCAATTGAACCATATATACCTATTTTTGGTTCAACAAATTTGTGACGATGATTCAACTAATCATCAGGAAGGTTTGATTCCTTCCTATTAAACAAAAATCATTTCTAAGTATATTTTATTATCTTTCAGTCAATTCTTCTGTCGAATTGAATAACGCACTTACATGTAAACTATCGCAAGAGTTGTAATCTGTGTGTTTGCTGGATACTTTTGATTAGGCGTTAACAATACCAATGTAGGTACACACGACAGCACATCAAGTGTATCAGTTGCACTACGAAAGCCGCCTCTATTACGAACGGAATAAGGGCGGTCTTAAGGCCAAACTGTTACGCTTGATGTGCTGTCGACTGTACCATGTAGTTTATTGATGGCTTTGCTTAGTGCTCGTTTTCATATATATTTATTTTGGTGACAAGCTACCCTAACTTTAACTTGTCTGTTGGTAAAACGGTAACCTTTGTCTATGCATAGAGTTTGTCAATTAATACTAATTTGTGTCAACGGTGAAAATTCTGATGAGACAATGTAGGTACGCAATCGCTTGTAGACCACGTGTTTTTAATTTTATCATGTAGTAACCTAGAGAATTGGGATGTTGCCTAAGTTTGAATCTGGCGCTTTTTTTCACAAATTCGGAAAATATACGCTACTGTTACCTATAAAAACAATTCAAACTTAAAAGATATGGAGTATTGTTAAAGTTGTACTGTTTTGAAAATTAAAAAAATGGTCATATTTTTTTTTCAAAATTTATCAAAAATGTTAATGATATTAGATTGCTGACATCAATTAATACAACTATTATTATGACAACTATTAATAAAAACATACATAATACATAGTTATTATCAATTTCGTCAGAATGCCCATACATTTCATAGTAATATGGGAACATGTGACGTCACCTGTTCCGTAGATTTTCTATGGAGCGTTTTTGGAAGATGCGCCGTAACACATCAAACATACCACTATATCTATGAAACTATTGATCTTAGACATACTATTTCTTTTGCAATATTTCTTTATGAGTTATAAACTACTTATTTATGAAATAAAAAAAAAGTTGTCAACTACCCAAGTTGTGTTGACTGCATAAGGAGGGTTATTTTCTTGTTTTGCTACCGGCTACCTGACACTGCGCAGATACATCACATCCTAATAGCGTCGAACAATGTTTTAGTTAATTTATTTGTGATTCATCATTATCATCATCATGTTAGCCGAGAGACGCCCACTGCTGGGCATAGGCCTCCCCAAGGATCTCCAAACTGATAGGTCCTGCGCTGCCCTCATCCATCGGCTTCCCGTGACCTTCACTAGATCATCATTTGTGATTATTTATCATAATATTTATCATAATATTGAGGAGCTCGGTGGCGTAGTGGTTTGAGCGCTCTGGTTTCTATAACGAAAACAAAGCAACTTTCACCATGGTCGGTCCCGGGATGGGTTAATCAAATTTATAATCTCGAGCGCCTCCGTGCTTCGGAAGGCACGTTAAGCCGTTGGTCCCGGTTGTTACTGCAACCGCTTTAACCCACCAACCCGCATTGGGCCAGCGTGGTGGTGTTATGGCCCAAAGCTCCTCATGTGTTTCTCCCATGTATATAGGCTAATGATGATGGTGATGATCATAATATTATGTATTTTAGTCTTTCTTGTATTTTATTATCTATATGGACCCCTGAAATAAAATGATACATAGATAAGTTATCCCTCTTTGTAGAATGTCGGCATCAAGTGCGACAGTGTACGCCTACCTCGGCGAGATGCATCCGGACTCCCATCGCGCAGCAGGAATCGCCTTCGGTTCTGTCTTCATATCCTTTACTTTCATTTGTTTACCAAGTAAGTGTTACAGTGTTTCTCTTTCGTTCTTGTAAGTCAGAAAAGAACCTATCAACTCGTGATATTAAACGTCAAAATATGGCTGCTGTAATTGATGGGAAATATTAATTACGAAGCTCATATACGCTGAGTACGGAGAGAGTTCTTTACGGCTTGGCCAGGGGAACGGGCGGCGGCGCTGCGACTGGCAATAAGTAGCGTGAAATTCGCGGCGGGCGAATATTTGTTCCACCAGTCGGGTTGCCGTCGCCGCCGCCCGTTCCCGTGGCCAGGCCGTAAAGAAGCGTACAGAGCGTCAGCTTCTAAGGAACAGCTAAAATACTACTAGCTTTCACACGTGACTTTGTCTTTGTCAGCTTCATACCATGTGAATTCATTTCCGGGGTAAAAGTATTCTATATTTTTATCCAGACTATAAAATCTCTGTGCGTTTCGTGCAGCCATTCTGGCGTGGCTGAGTAAGAAACTAGATATTTTCCCACTTCTAATGAAAGTAGGAGTAGAAGGATAGGATAAAAACTTTAAGCATTTTAATCTCCCCAGTCCTAGCTTGGATCATCATGCCAGGGGCTTGGACCTTCGCCATGGGCATTGATGTCGTACCCTGGCGCGCCTTCATCTGGTCCTGGTGCACACCTGGTCTTGTATCTGTGGGCTTGTTGATATTCCTGCCCGAGAGTCCACGGTATCTGTTCGCTGTCAAAGGCCATGAAGCAGCATTATTAGCTTTGGCCAGGATATACGCTTGGAACAACAACAAGAAGCCATCGGATTATCCAGTAAGAGTTTATTTTGCTTTGAAAGAGATCACATTACTTTTAGACAGGCTCAAATAGAAATCAAAGATTGATTGATTCGAATGCAAATGACCGTGCCGGTCATCTTAAACACGAGTAGTTAAAAAAAAATATTCTATATAAAACATTTCTTTCATACCAAATTTTAATACCTTTTAACTGAATATGTGTGTATGACTCATTTACCAGAGCGTGTCCTTTACACCGTGTATATCATAATAATATTAAAATAAATGTTCTTTCTTACAATGTCATTAGAAAAAAAGGAAGCATATTTTAAGATATAAAGGATATAATTTAAATGATAATATGATAGGCACTCAATAAATTGGCTGGTAAAGGACAAAAGTTTCAATTATACCAATCTGACTCTCGTACTCTTTAGACTATAAAACATAAAAAACAAACAAAAAGTCTTAATCAAGATCGAAATTTGTAAAGTGCAGATTTGTAAGTTTTTTAGTGGTCTGCTCCGATAAATTCTAATCAGTTACCAACATACCATTTAAAATCACCAGGTAAAGCAGCTAACAATGTTACCATCAGCGCTGGTAGAAATAGGCCTGATGCAAGCCTTCCGAAACATCGCGCTGATGTGCAAGCCACCGCTGCTCAGATGCACTCTTATAACACATTTCTCAATGTTTTTGGTGTTTTCCATGTAAGTTCTTCTAAGCTTCCCAAGTCAAATTATAGGTAGGTTACACTGAACCAAAGTCACTGACAGAGCTCAAAAAGTTGCTAAGCTTAAGTGACAGTGGGAAGGACACATCGCTCGCAGTACCGACGGCCGTTGGGGCGGAAAATGTCTACAGTGGCAACCACGGACCAGACATAACGTGGACAGGCCTCCAACAAGGTGGAACAGCGATCTGATGAGGGTAGCTGGTAGCCGCTGGATGCATGCAGCGCAGGACCAACCGTCGTGGAAAGTTTAAGAGAGACCTTTGTCCAGCAGTGGATGTCCTTTGACTGAAATTAAATGTTGATTATGATGATGAAATTTAATATTAATTATTGTTTTAATTTGCTGTTTAGATCAAGCGGCATGTACACCTGGATGCCCATCATATTGGACGAAATGATGCTTAATGTCAATGTTCCCATCAATATGTGTGGTGTGATGTCATATAGTAATAATACAGGCGCAGTAAGTATAAGAACAATTTCAGGATACTACACAATACATATACTTGATACATAACCTGCGAAGACATTAACTCCCGTATTTATAAAAACCAGATCCCTCACTGATATTAGAATGGAAAAGGATAAAACATAATTAAAGTAGTGTTATATCTAAAATAGGTTTTATGGACGTTTATGAATATGGGCGTTAGTGTTTAAAACCGTAAATAAATATATTTTTCTAAATATGAACCGCAGTAGTAGCAGTATTTCCAATGATGCCCACGGCCACTTCCCACCATCGCACCGCTCGCCACCGGCAAGGAGTGTATCCTCGTATCCACACGTTAGAACCAAAGTCATCGTGCATTTTTCTCTCAACCGTACCACTAAGTATTTGTGAAATGGCTTCCTGCGAAAATTATCTCAACCGAGTACGTGGGATTCTTCAAAAATGGCGTGATTTTTTTTTACATATCTACGATATTAAGCTTTATTTATTAATTTATTTTGTTTTTTGAAATTATCCGGATTTAATTTCCACTTCATCATAATCTAAATCGGATTTAACATCAACTCGTTTAAGAATTCCTCTAACTATTACAAAATAAAAGAGATTCTGGAATTTATTTTGCGTGGGTTCCGCGACGATTGACTGCTCTTGAATAGCGAGGAATAGAGAGAACTCTGCTTATTTCTTCTAGTTTTTCTACATTATGTTCCATGCTAACATCACTCGAATGAGTAGGGGAGAGTTTACTCCCCTGATGACGGCGCTTACTTCATCATAAAAGAGGATAGCCAATATGGTTTTGCTGTCCGAGGGGTGGACGTGGGTCTAAGCTCAATGTTAGGTTCTGACTCTGAGCATGGGCACTTTGTCTTTTTCTTTGATGATGTGATGATGATTCCTCTATTGGAATAACTCTAAACTAGTTTATAAATTACGTTTCGGTTATTTTTAAACATTTTCAATAAAGCCACTTTACTGTATTTAGCTCGCTTTTAATTTTACGCCTTATTTTTATAAGCCCGACGTTTAGATTCCTTAACAGCAATCTTGAATACGGAAAGTATTTTGAAAGTGTACTCCTCACAAAAATAAGTATAATCTCGAGCTCCTCCGTGCTTCGGAAGGCACGATTAGACGTTGGTGCTGATTGTTACTGCAATCGCTTTAACGCACCAACTCGCGTTGAGCGAGCTCGGTGGTGTTATGGCCCAAGCTCCTCATGTGTTTTCCAATGTAGGAAAGCCTGTGCCCAGCAGTGGACATAACGTAAGTGATACCATTAACGACCCCCTAAAATTTGTATTCTAATACCGCTCGTTTTTTAAATTATTCCTATAAAACATAATATAGATACTAGAAAAGACGTTACAGAAAAATATTTAAGAAAGTTTATTGAGCAACAAAAGGAAAAAAGTTTGTGTGTGTAAATAATTAGTGAACCGTGTAATTGGACAGTGAATGGGGCGCGCCTGCAACGGACGCACTTTTCATAGTGTTGCGCTACCAGCTACTTAAGGTTACCATATTATTACTTAAGGAAATTTACATACATAAAATGTGTCTACGTATATGCTAATACGATATGATAATAATTAATACATTGATTTACTAAATTAACATCTAGTATTAACGTTCGGACTGTTTTTCGTGGTTTAAAACGAATTTTAAATTGGAGCGGTATTAGAAACATATTTTCATAAGTTGCTTCTAATAACGACCCATGACGTTATTAGAATTTTAACAATAATTAGTATTTTTTATTTTATATCCTTTAAAATGTAATTGCAGTTGCCATTTTTAACTTCTTTGATTTCAAAAATATATTGTACATAATTTGATCAATTAACGCCATACGATTTTGTCTATGGATTTTCTGTAAAACAAGATTAGATGTTAGCAATTATTTCTATTGGTGTATAGAACTATATTTTAAATAATCATTCATATGAGATTTAATATTTTTAATACAAAACAAACACATCAATGATTCCTACCCCAGTGAACGCGTGTTTCCTTTAAAATAAATATTTTAGCCAGTTATAGTACATTTTATGGGTCGGTAAAGGAACATAATAATCTTGATTTATTTATTTATGTCAAAATACTTGCAGATTTACAGTTTATCACCAAAGCACCAGCAAGTCTAATTTAAATACAATGTTATATTATTAAGTATACATAATTTAATTGAATGGAAAATTGTCATTAAGTATATGTACATTAAAACACAATGTAATAATAAAATTGTCATAGTTAAATCATTTTAAAAGTCATAATTAAAAGTAGTTATAGTCTAAATTGAATTATTATCAGATAATTAAATATTAATTGTTCATTAAATAATTAAATATAAATAAAACAATCATTTTCATTATATTCATAAACAAAACAAGATTTGAAATATTAATTAATTTGAATAATACGGCTAACGTGTCACACTCAAAAAGTCATGAAATTTGTGACACAACTCTGTCAGACTGTCGGCAAATAAATCTAGATCCTCGTGCTGAGCGAGTATATCGCCTATGAGAGTCAACGCTCGCGTCGTGGGTGCATTCGCGGCACTCATAGTGCGCGTCGTCGGTCTAGCAAGTAGGCGGGGGCGACGACGGGGAGTCACCATCCCGGAGTTGACCCAGGACAAGCGCCCTGGCACCAATATGTTTAACACTCCCAAGACGCAGTGACCATCGATCTTATTATGTAAGGCAGACAAATAGTGCACTATAGTGAGCATTTTCCTTCTGAGAGAGAGAGTTTCAAGATCAACCATACCGGAAACAAAAAGTGATGGATACAAGTAAGGATAGTAGCCATAACTCTTCCTGTATAGCCACCGAGCAAATTTACGTTGAACTTTTTCAATCATTAGGCGACATTTGTCCTCACTAGGATCCCAAATGATCGCTCCATACTCCAGTCTACTACGTACATAGGCGTTATACAAAACCCTAGAGACCATAGAGCTATCAAAATTACTTGCCGTTCTTAAAATAAATCCTAATAGTTTATTAGCAGTCTTACAGATTGTTGTCATATGCTTGTGCAAGTCTAATCTAGTATCTAAAATTAATCCCAAATCACATATTTCAGAAACCCTTTCCAAAGGAGAGTCAGATAACCTATAACTAATTTCAAACGGTGAACGTTTTCGTGAAAATGTAATCACTTTACACTTGGTGTCATTAAAAGGTAGCTTATTGTTTTTGCTCCACTCTACAACAGCATTAATGTCATTCTGATTGATTTGATACTTAATTCTATTACCAACCCATAGTTAATTCGATAGTATTGCGAGATAAAAGTCACTTTTTTATACACATCCAAGATGTTTAACAAACATTGCATTCGGTTCACCTCGTGGTAAACTATTTCCATAGTCCATGACGCTTACGACACCAAATATTAATAGTGCGTTGTCATCTATGAAACTTTTTAAGATCCTTTGTCGCAGTACCTAATGATTACAATACCTTTGTTAGCTTCATTATTTTTTGGGTTTCCAGAAGCGTTTAAACTGGTCTATAAATGATATTATCTGAACTTCTTACACTATTCTACTAATATTAAATTTACTGATATTTTATAGAAATATGGAGCAGCATAAGCGCAAGCGATATACCTCTGCTCAAATGAATGCTGCTCTGCTAGCTATAAATGAAGGAACCAGTATATACGAAGCTTAGAAAACATACGGTATACCAAGATCTACATTACGCGATAAAAGAAGTAATAAATACACCTATGATTTTTTTTATACCACTAAGGTGGCAAGCAAGCATACGGCCCACCTGATGGTTAGCGGTTACCGTAGCCTATGGACGCTTGCAACACCAGAGGTATCACTTGCGCGTTGCCGACCCTGTAAAAACCTTTTCACGCCTATTTTGAAGAACCCCATGCTGTACTCATTCGAGAAAACCTCTGCAGGGAGCTCATTCCACAACTTGAGCGTACGCGGGAGAAAGGTTCTCTGAAACCGTACAGTACGCGACCACTTTGGTTCCAATTTCTGATGATGAACTACCTGCCGGTGGCGAGCGGTGCGATGATAAAAAGAAGCCGTGGGCATCATGTTAAATAATTCCTCAGAACACGCCCCGTTATATAAAAGGTAGAACACACACAAGGAGGCAAAATCTCTACTTAGACTTGTAGATTCAATACTGCGCGTGAGCTCAGGATCGACTGTGAGCGACTTTGGAGCACGTCAAATGGTCCAAGCTGGTATCTGGGCGCTCCCGCCCATAAATGGTAGCAGTACTCCATATGGGGCCTGACTTGAGACTTACAGAGTAACAGTCTTTGCCCCGAAGTGATATACCGCCGCGCTCTATTGACCACACCAAGCTTCTTGGATGCCAGCTTGACTTTATCCGCCAAATGACTGCGGAAATGCACGTCACTAGAGATATCAACACCAAGGATCCCAATACTCGTAGAGATGGAAAGCGGTGTGTCGAGGAATTGTGGAGCTACAGAGAATGGGGGTTTTTTTAGCGGTGAACGCGCAGACTTGTGTCTTAGTGGGGTTGAATTGGACTAAGTTTAGTCGTCCCCAATCGGAGAATCTGATTAGTGACCTCTCAATTTCAGACACAAGTCGACCGCGACTATCCTCTACTGTAGACCGAGGGGTATTAATTCTTATTAATGTTTGTTATGCCTAGTTAGTAAGTAATTAATAGTAAAAGTTTAATTCACTTGAAGACTGTTGTAGAAGCATTAGAACAAGGAAGTTACCTACTATGATGATACTTTAGGTACTGATTAAAACTGTGATTATAATAATAATTGATCTCAAATGTTTTATACTCAATAAATACTTAATATTGAATTAATTTTTATTTTATTGTATGGGATCTTTCAGTAGTCGGTAATAGAAACAGAAAAAACGGTAATAGAAAAAAACCTGTCTAATGGGTCGGTGATAGAAACAAATGCTATTTCAGATTAAATTATTTTTTGTTAAATATTGTGCGATTTAATATTTAATTTAAGAACTGAATTTTATAGAATACTCCATTACAATTATGAATAAATACAAACACTTTTCCTAGCATAACGCCTTATATCTAATTTTCTAAAGTCAATCCTAAGGCAGCTAAAACTGACGGTAATAGGAGCGTTTACGTTATATAGGCTGGTGATGATTATGATGATATTTTTTCATTAACTTCCAGGTTGCAAACCAGTCGTCAACGTGCAAGAAAAAGAAATCTCACTATCTACTGTTCCCACTCTCCATATTGATGGGTTTAATGTGCGCGTGCACATTCATCAGTATTGGTTTTTTAATGCGGAAGTTCAACAAGATCTACATATATTGTATGGACTATTATAATATTTTTGACTATCTTAGTAGAGCTCAGTGGCGCATTGCGTAGCAGTTTGAGCGCTCTAGTTAGTCTTAGACTACAAAGACAAAGCAACTTTCGCCATGGTTAATACAGGATGGGTCAATCAAAAATTGTAATCTCATCTCGAGCTCCTCCGTGCTTTGGAAAGCACGATAAGACGTTGGTCTTGGTTGTAACTGCAACCGCTTTAACCCATCAACCCGTATTAGGCTAGCGTCATGGTGTTATCGCCCAAACTCCTCATTCTCATGTAGCCTGTGCCCATCAGTGTGACGTATACAGGCTGGTGATGTGTGAAGGCATGCTGATATATGAACTTCTATTCTAGGGTGTAAATTATAAAGAAAGAAACGAGGAAAAAGAAATAGAACTTGGAAACAATTTCAAGTCCGAAATAAAATAAGGAACCGGTAGGAACTATAAAATTATATCCGGTTGGGTGGGCCGTAGCACGGAGGAGCTCGAATTTTTTTTTACTACTAGATGACAAACAAGCTGACGGCCTACCTGATGGTAAGGGGTTACCGCCGCCTATAGACACCTGCAATAACAAGGAAAAGTCACTTGATATTGCAGGTGCGTTGTCATCCTGAGGCCTAAGATGAAATGCCGTCCATGCCCAGTAATTACACTCGACTAGATTACTAATTTTACCTAACCCGTCCGGGAAGACCATGGCAAAAATAGCTTTTTGCCCATATTTTCGTGATCGAAACCAAAGCTCCTCAACCATGTCTAATACGATGAATAAATTTATCGTTTGTTTTAGGCACAGCCCTAGTCACATGTTGCCTTCTGCTGGCACTGTCCAGCGTTGTTCCAATTCTGTGGATGTCCGCTGTAATGCTTATGGGGGGTCTTTGCAGCGGCTGCGTGACGGGAGTACTGGCAGCTATGGTAGTTGAAGTTTTTCCAACTAGACTCAGGTGGTTATTTTTTGACCTTGTTTTTTTATTAAAAAGAGTGGCAAGGAAGTGTACGGTCCGCCTAATGGTCTGATGGTGAGCGGTTACGGCTACTGTAGCCTCGTTAGCGACCTCGATGCGTTCCTTTCGTCCCATAACATGAGTTTCTTCAAAAGAGGTGTCAAAAGAGGCTACCAAGGTGGAGACAGCTAGTGCAGTAGTTTACGCTGCACTAACTGTCTTCATAATTTATGTACTCTTCTTACCGCTTCACATGAGGTGGTATTGATTGAACAAATGGTCGAGTCATACCCCTGATGTTGCAAGCGTCTATAGGCTACGGTAACTTTTTGGCATAGTGGTTTAAGCGCTCTGCAACTTGCTCCATGGTCGATCCAGGTATGGGTCAATAATTTTTTTTAATCTCGAGCTCCTCCTTGCTTCGGAAGACACGCTAAGCCATTGGAGCCGTAGTTCCCGGTTGTTACTACAACCGCCTTAGCCCACCAATCTGCATTGGGCCAGCGTGGTGGTGTTATGGCCTAAGCTCCTCATTTGTTTCTCCCATGGAGAAATGCCTATGCCCAGCAGAGGGACGTATAATAACCTGGCAATAATGATAGGCTACGGTAACTGATTACTAGTGATTACCGTCGGACGGGCCGTTCGCTTGTATGCGTGTGAAAAACACTTGAAATGTAGAAAAATAATTATACCAATTTATTGCTACAGGGCGTTGGCGCTTTGTACGGTGTACATGGCAGGCCGCTTGGGGGCAGCGACGGGCGCCAACCTCCTGGGCTTCTGCATAAAAGACTGTTGCTTGTCCGCTGTTCTCAGCAATACATTACTCACTGCTGGTTACTATGTCTTTTTATCTATATACACAGTAAATTATCGTCGTTATTAAAGGCAAAGGTAATTATTTGAAAAAGTCTGCGGTCCATCCGAATTGGGAAAACGAAGTCTCAAAGTTACAAAGTATTTTTGTATTCGCTGATGGTTGAGATATAGATGGAAGTAAATGAGAGGTACAGACGGCAGCACATCAAGTGTGACAGTTGCACTACGAAAGCCGCCTCTATTACGAACGGAGCAAGGCCGGTTTGAAGGTCAAACTGTTACGGTTGATGTGCTGTCGACTGTACAAAATATTTAAAAGGCCGTAGTGTAATATGATATTCCGCTTAATTCACAGAAGATGGAGAAGACACGCTCTAAAGCTAAAATAAAAATTTTGAAAAAAATTAAACCGACTTCAAAACACTAAAAAAACAAATATCTAAGTAATTAAAATGAAATAGATAGGTTTTGGAGTCGGTGTTTTACTTTCTATTGTTTCTGGAAACAGTTTAGCGCCAACTTCAAAAAATATCATTTCATGGGATAAATACCTACCTATATCTAGTTACTTCATTTCAATTATTTGTAAATTTTTAGTGTTTTGAAGTCGGTTTAATTTTTAAAAAACAATTTTATTTCCAAATTTTTTAAATGTCGTTTAGCTAGAGCCTAATTGTATCCCTTCCTACATGGGAGACACTATCTCATGTGTATGTCCAAATAGGAAGGCCTGTGCCCAGCAGTGGGGCGTATATAGGCTGATGATGATAGCCTAATTGCATGCCACCATTAAAAACAAACATAATCACATGTTTTAGAATTACGCTATTAACCCAACGACACCTAGTTAGTTGGGTAGTGACTGATACACACTTATGTACTCTCTATCTCAAAAACTACAGAACCGATTTTGATGAAACTTACACAGTTCCCTAAGTTATACTACCTATAACTAGTACAAAAGAATAATGTTTACAATCCGACTAATAGTTTTGAGATATGCGCGGACAAACATACATCCATGTTCAGAAGCTGGTAAAGACTAACATATACAAAAACTCTGCAACTCTGAGAATATTACATACATACGGGCCGAATTGATAACATTCTTTTTTGCAGTCGGTAAATTAATTACAGTATATCGCTTTCCAACATATAGTTACTGAAGTAATAGACATACAGTTACTTTTAGTTTCTCTCGAAAGGAAAAGATAGCAAGAATTAGAGCTAATAAGAAACCATAGACAATTCAAGAAGGCGTGTAAGGAGGTTCTTTTTAAAACCTGCATTTTATCACATTTGTAAAGGTTGAATATTGAACGCACTTTTGAAATTATATAATATGATAACTGTCCATTTTGTGTTCTTATTGAGAGAAAAAGGTGCAATTAATCTTGTGCTCTACAGAATTGGGCCCTTTGATCTATTGACCTTTACTTTTTAAATTCAACAGCATCAACCTTGCTGATGATATTGTGGCCTGATCCAAAGAACGTCAGAAGCAAGATGGAAGAGAGAGGGTTTTCTTATTGAAGTTTAATATTTGTTAAGTTTTACTATAAATTGACTAATAAACAACTTGAAATCGGTAGTTTTGTTTAAATGTTGTTCAGTAGGACGTGAAGGGGAAAAAATGTGTACCTTTCTTATTTTGGCTGTAAAACCCAAAGAGAATGTTAACCTTTTTATGTAGACCGTACAACGACGTCTTAAGGCATGAAGTTATACAAAAATATCACTGAATTTTTAATTTATATCTATTGGTCTTTAGCGGTTATAAATATCGAACTATTTCAGTTACTTACAATCTATTACATGAATGATTGTTTCAGTATTCTCCCAATGTCACTAGGAAACAATGCATAATATTAATTTATTGTTCATAACCATTACTCCGAACCGATGAATCAGCTTCAGCGTTCTTTTAATGCTTATTTGATCAACTGTTCATGCTTGGCATATTTATACCTATATCCATTCGTAATACTATTTATAGCGGGATAGAACAAACAGACAATCATTAATGAAATCTTAGAATGTTTTCGACTAGGACATATTTTTTTAATAGATATTAGACTTTTAAATTTTCATTGGTCAACCTTTGAAAAGGTAAAATAAAGAAAATAACATTGTAGGTACTCCATTATTTACGGATAATATTGATTCGAGGAGATCGGTGATGTAGTATTTTGAGCATTCTGGCCCAGACGTCATCAATTGATGACATGTCAGACCCACCCCCTCTAGCCATACCCCTGGGGGTAGGGTAGGACTGAACCATACCACCGTTAGTAGTGCTGGATGCTGGGATTTAATGGTAAAATATGACATAACAATTAAAATTTAATTGTGTGTGGTTTATGGCTTTGATAGGTTAATAGTACAGATACATTACTCCAATACAAAGGCTGAAACAATTTCGTTAGATTAGGATTATTATTATTAGCGATTTTAGAAGCTGTGAAAAGAAACATATTATTATTCTCCAAAAGTCCAAACGGGCACCGAGAGTCGAGAATCCCGCGCACACCGCGTGAGTTGTACTAAAAACATAAATTAAATGAATTAGTCCCTCTGCGTCGACTCTCTTTACGTCGAGTCTCACTACGGTGACTCTCGATACGTCGCTTTCCCATTACGACGAATCTCACCACGTCGAGTACACCTGAAGTAAGACATAAATCTAATTATTTATACATCTAATGCAATGAAGAGAATGCGAAGAAAGCCGGTCACTCACATGTGAATGCACTGGATTCGGTGGAGCACCGAGCGAGGCGACTCATCGGCAGTGAGGCACTCGCTGAGGTTAATCTCCAGAGCCTTGACCACCGAAGGCGTGTAGCTTGCCTCTCGGTCTTTTATCGGTTGCATTTCAGAGAGTGTGCGGAGGTTCTTCATAATTTGATCCCCCCAGCTTATTTCCACCACCGGACGACCAGGCGCGGCGAAGGCTTTCACCCTTACGTTGTGGATATACCTCTCATCCGCACGAAGCGCTTTGCTTCCTCTTTCATAATGCGAACAGCTAAGGAGTGGAACTCGTTGCCAAGGTCCGTTTTCCGGATCAATATAATCTGGATACCTTTAAGGCCAGAGTGAACAAGCATCTTCTAGGCGAGCGTGTACCATCTTAGGCCTCATCCTCGCTTCACATCAGGTGAGATTGTGGCCAAACGCTCTGCTTATCATACATTTAAAAAAAAGTACTTTTATTTTATAAAATGATCGATCTGCTACGAAGATGCATACTGGTATCTCAATGTCCATGGTGCTCATGCAGTAAGTTTCTAAAAGTGAAGGATCTGAAATGAATTTTTGGAGGGATTCTTTATTTTATCTATGACACAGGATCTGTGAAGCGTGAGTAGTAGGTACCTTTGGTGGTGCAGGCGCTATAGGGTGCTATAGGCTACAATAGCCACTTACCATCAACCAGGCTATACGCTTCTTCGTCACCCTTATTGTATAAAGAAAAAATATAAAGTGATAAACTTGAGGTGATTCTGCAATTGGTTCTCTGTTAAGTTCTGTGTCCCTTTCATTTTAATACAATATGATAAGAATATACTGGTCAAGATGTTAGGTAATAAATAACTTTTAAACAAGCTAAGGCGTAATTTGGGTTTTTCCAGATGACATTAAAAAAAGGGCAAAATGCTGAACTTCTTTGGATCTAGACAATACACCCAAGTCAAAATCAGCAAACACTACTTTTATTAAAGAACACCAAACTGCTTAATATTGATAATAAACAAGCATTTGTGCAATAAAATACTGTGAGCGTGTAAAATGAAATGTAAGTCAAGTGTCTGATGCCTGCTTTCAAAATAACGATGCAAATCTCTGATCGCGTAATAATCAATCAATGCTCTGATCCGATTTTGATCAATATTTCAAAGGAGCTGGTATTCACACTTGGATGCCTAACATCATGAACGCAATGCTGCATAAGATCAATCAATATGTGAAATCGGCTATTGATAAAAAAAAATAACAAAAATAAAACCGACTTCAAAACACTACAAAGGAAAAAAAATCAGTACCTAAGTACTAACCTCCTAAAATGTATTTTTTAGAGTTGGTGCTTCAATTTCTATTGTCCCTGGAAACAGCTTAGCACCAACTCCAAACAATACATTATGGAAATTCAGTACTTAGGTACTGAAATTTAATTATTTTTTTCTTTTTATTTTTTTAAAGTCGGTTTTATTTTTGTTAAAAAAAGAATAGCTTTGGAAAAAAGTAAAACACGTCATAGGTACGTGCCTATAAAATTTGAGGTTTGCCCTCGATTTCCCTGGAATTCCATCAGATCCTGACTTGGTGAGAATGGGACCACCTCAGGAGTAAACTCTATCAAATAAAAAAAGAATTTTGTAAATCGGTTCACAATTGACAGAGAAACCGGTGAACATACATACAAAAAAAATTACATACAGTGGAACATAGAACCTCCTCCTTTTTTGAAGTCTGTTAAAAAGGGAACAGGTCATGTAAGTAACTCGAAGTGTATAAGATACGCTGCTGAATATAGTACTGACTATGAATTGACATACTCGAAATTTATGAGTAGATAAATGTTTGGGCAAAGTTCCAAATTACACGTGCTGATGCTAATTTCCGAATATGAACGCGCTCAGAATCAGGCAACGAAAGAACAACATACAGTTTTGAGAAAACGTCGGTGGGTACCTACTGAGTGGAGGAATGGTCAAGACATCAAAGGAGATGTTTCACATCCGGCCAGGTATATGTTCAGTATCGCAAAAAATGAGGAAAAATCTCCTGAATCCGTGAATACTAATAGATAATTCGTTTTCATGCATAGTTTGCTAGTTCAAAAGTTGAAATTTTTCGTTGATTTCACCGTTATACACTATGGCAAAAGGGCTTGCTACATAGAAGTCAACTAAATGTCACCAAAGTGACATACGCGGCATGATGAATATTTGGCTGTGTTGCAGATTTTCTATGATTTTTTTTTTCTGTACCACGCAACAAAGCAAATAAAAATAAAATGGCCAATTGAACACTGTTCGGCATATTTTTACCTATTTTTCAGTATAGTGTACATAGACCTGGCCGGGTCTCCATACATTTTTGGAACATCTCTTTTACCATGACATATTGGTTAAACCTGCAGCCGATTAACCATCCGAGTCGTTTTAACCGCCTCTGTGGTTGAGACCACCGAACTCATATCTAGAGGTCCGGGTTCGATTCCCGTGGGGGCAGAAATTTTCTTCTGCTTTCTGCTTTTCTAAGTCTGCCTGGCTAGCTACCACCATCTTAACCAAGTCTGCCACCATAGCAATAATGTTAACGGCATTGTTGTGTTCCGGCAGTTAGAGGTAAGATAGCCACTTCCTCTGTGGTTGAGGAATCCGGTCGCTTCCATCGTCGGCCTTATCTTCGCTTACCATCAGGTGAGATAAAGGTCAAGAGTTACCCCGTTAAAAAAAAGATGCGACGTTTCGTTAAATATTATTCTTCATAATAAAATGATTTTATTTTAAAAAAATGTTTACTTATTTAGACAGTGCGGTCCTGAATTTTATTATGTTCCACCATGGGTCTAGCTAGATGATCGATTTTTGTAGTGCATCTGTTTAAGAGCTTCCGATGCTGCCTACTCTGTAACCGAATTTATGGATTACACACTTTGCGTCGACTCTTTTTACGGCGAGTCTCGCTACGGTGACTCTCGTGCGTCGTCGCCTACACTTAGTTGAATCGTCCCCTGTCATGACATGACTCGCTTACATCGGTCAGTCTCAGAACCAACGTCCGACATCGATAAAAAAATCTTTCGTATGTGATGTGCCAAAAGTTAAACAAGAAAAATTGGCCCTATTCCTAAGATTTCTGTTTAGCTGACGCCGCTTTATTTAAAGTAAATACTGTTTATAACCACCACCAACCCGCATTGGGCTAGCGTGGTGGTGTTATGGCCCAATCTCCTCATGTGTTTCTTCCATGTAGGAAGGCCTGTGCCCAGCAGTGGGACGTATAGAGGCTGATGATGATGATTGTTTATAATCAAAATCGAAATCTCTATTAAAGTCACTTAGCAGTACATTGAGCTGTTTTAATATTTTTGGCTAATATAGCTAGGCACATAATTTATAGAGGAAATTGCTTAAATAATTATTATCTCAGTCGAATGAGTGCCAAAAAAAGTGTTTTCCTTTGCCCATATTGCAGAATTGTTACGTAGATATTTACGCTTACGAATTTTGGCATTCTATCTAATGTTAATGTTAGTCATTATATCACCAACCTCGCCTACATAACTCATTTACTTGCATGGAAACAGATCTAATTTAGACTTGTCTGATATATTGAATATTAACGCATGAAGAATACGACAGTCCATAACGGTTACTGCAGCGCAGCAAAAACGCTTATTCCTGCCCGACCGACTACCTCAAAGCCAATATCATTATGGCATAAATAAACCTTACCAATTTTCAAACTAATTCATTTGGCCGTTCGCCCCGCTTCTGCGGTATTCTTGCTGCTGAGGTGTTAATCTCGCGATTAATCCACAAAATATTAGGTTCATTATTAGCTCCAGGACCTTATGTGATCGTACCAAGAGCTATTATAATTGCAGCAAAAAATATTATGATTGCTTCAGGACGTCGCCTCCGGGCCGGCACGGCGGCGGCACCCTAACACGAAGTCAGAGAGCAGTGCTAGTATTCCGTAACAAAATTCGCATATCACCTCGCAAGTCACTTCTAATTCAACTGTCAAACAGAGAAATTCTTATACGATGAAATCGAAGTGACTTGCGAAGTGAGATGCGAGTTCTGTTACAAAATAGGATGGCAGTTCCCGCGGCGGCACCGGAGATGTGTAGTGTTGTGCTAAGACAGATTTATTTTTGCACGAACGATATCATTTTTCGATTCATATTTCTGCGTTATGTAGGTACTACAATATGACAAAAAACAAAAAGTCTTGTTTCATAGGAATTATGGAGAACATAGACAGTGTCCCGAAAAATTCTATGACTATACTACAGAATGAGAATGGTATAGAATGAGTATAGAAACTAGTAAAAATCTAGTACTGTCCTATAAAATAAGTTTATAAACTTTTGGACTGTATATTGAAAGTGAAACACTTAATATAACTATCGTTCGTCTCTTATAACTTTCCAGAACTGGTGAGTAAGTTGCCTATTTTATGTTTCACTTTCTTGCTGTTTAAAAGGTGTCCGGTCACAAAATTTGCCAAAATAATTTCCTTCACCGCGTCCACAGGCACTTGAAAAGTCGCGTCGGCGTCGATAATGACCACAATACACGTGTTACAACACTACCTACGTCAATGGAGACGCGCGGGCACCACCGCTTGGCTGGAGTGTAACTAAGGTATATACTGGAACGCGCCGCTTATAAGCCAGACCATAAAATCTCATGATCTGAGATAAATACCGTTATTCTTTATATGATACTAGCTGTCCCCGCAAACGTTGTTTTGCCATAAAAAAAAATTGTCCAAAAAAAGATAGATAGTAGCCGATTCTCAGACCTACTGAATATACATATAAAATTTCATGTAAATCGGTGAAGCCGTTTCGGAGGAGTATGATTACTAAATTTGTGAGTCGAGAATTTTATAAATAAGATTGAGAAGACGCCGCGCCTTATGAATCAAAATAAATGAAACAAAACTTGCATTAAATCATTTATCTAATGCAAATTGTTTAAATCTATGCTTCAGCTTTTTCCTGTATTGGTGTAAGTGGTTGTAATTATGAGTTTAAGGTAGAGTGTCTTATAGGTGTTCTAATCGAAATTTATTTATAAAATAAAATATCACAGTCAGTAGACGAGGAAGCTTTCATTTAGTTAATAATACAATATAACTTTCTTCTGATCGGTATTATACATATAAGTAATAAAATTGAAACTGCTTGCCATATTATCGTTGTTGTTCTGACCTTGCGCGCCATTTTGTTCCTATTTGGCGAACAGCCATAGCACAGTGCAGGCAACACAGTAAATAATAAAACATGCATAGTCATTTTAGTTTTAATTGAAATTAAGCCAACAAACTCATGAGACATTTTTTCCTGTAGGCCTGGGACTGCTATTGATAAAAAGTAAAGCTCCCTCGGAGGAGGAGCTCGGTGGCGTATTGGTTTGAGCGCTCTGGTTTCGAATACGAAAACAAAGCAACTTTCGCCATGGTCGACCCTGGGATGGGTCAACCAAAATTTATAATCTCGAGTTCCTCCGTGCTTCGGAAGGCACGTTAAGCCGTTGGTCCCGGTTGTTACTACAACCGCTTTAACCCACCAACCCGCATTGGGCCAGCGTGGTGGTGTTATGGCCCAAACTCCTCATGTGTTTCTTCCATGTAGGAAGGCCTGTGCCCAGCAGTGGGACGTATATAGGCTGGTGATGATGAAAGCTCCTTCGCATGCTCATTTGAAATTAAGCCAACAAACTTAAGAGACATTTTTCAACAACAACGCGCAGGTGTTTACCTTCCTATGACAAGTAACTATCTACAGGTTATAATAACTCCTTACTTCCCAGATGAGTTAAATTATAAAATATTAATCAAGTAGGTTTGTAGAAGACGAATTAAGGAGTCTAATAATCTTTAATTAAATCATTGGCGCTTATAAAACTAACTATGACACGATGTGCACATATCATTAAACTCAGGATATTGAGCCTTTTCTTTTAATCAATTATCTGCGGTACCTCTAAAGTATGCTTTTTAAATTAATTTGGGGTCAGAAATCTGTAAATTCTTAGTGCACTCACGTGTATGGAATGCTCATAAGCTTTCTTTCATTATTGAAAAAAATCTGCAACATACACAGCAAGTTACCAGACAGTGTGATACTGTCTTGATTGAACTATGATTGCGTTTTCTCAAGAAGAAATATTTCCATTGGTTTACACATACATTGCTTCTCAACAACAAGATGTTATAAAGATTTCGATTTGTTAATAAGCAATGGAAATAGTAGCAGCGACTACTTTGTACGCTGAAAATGTTTGGAAACAATTTTGACATGCTTAAGAACGGCGGACACTAAAACTTTGGTAATTCGTTATGGAGTTCCCGAATCACCCGATTTCACCTTCTTTTTCGAGTCAATTTAAGCAAAGGTCAATTAATGTAAAGATTTTTGGAGATAAATTGAGTAAAGATCAGGCGGTTTCAATTAATTTGAAACCGCCTGAGGCCTGACTCTCAGCGGGTCCATTTTGATAGCTGTCTGGTCGAGAAAGCAGAGGTTGGAATCCCGGTAGAAGCGAAATGTTTTTAAGATCAGAACGAACAATTTTGTTCACTAGTCATTGATGTTTGTATGTTTATTCAGACTTTTCTTGAGATATAACAATACCTCCTCTTCTGCCAAATTTCATGCCTGATCTAATAATAATTGTTCAAATTATATTTATTTCACTTCATTTACGTGCAATGCATTTATGTTTATAACTGTTTAGTGCCAAACAATTTCAGAGCAATTCAAGATTGAATTGAGCTTCAATCCAATCATCTCTGTAGCGTAAACAATCGATCGACTTAGTTTGCGCACTCGCTTTACAAACGCAAGTAGGAAATCGCTCTGTCCTATAGACTGGTCTTGCTTTAGAGTGCGTCGTGCATATATTTCAATTTCAGCCGAGTCTTCAGTGTTACACTCGTGATCTTTTCAGTTAGCATTTGACCGCGACGCGACGCGACGCTCGCGAAACGCGACATGACGGCGACAATAGGCGACACTACCAAGGAACATGCGTCGACAGGAACACCGTTCGAAGAGGCTCTGGAGAAAACCGGTACGGCTGTCTGCGTTCAGACGGATTCAAAAAATTACTGCGTCATAGTGTTGATTTGTAGAAAGTAAACAAGTGCAAATGAGTATTTTTGTTATGCTTTGTGTGGAGTGCAGTTTGGTTGGGGTTGGTGGTTGAGTTTACGGACTTGTGGTAAATGTGGTAAATAAAAATATCGGAATATCTATAAGTCCCTTTAAATAGAAAAATGCTGATACACAATATATGCATATATTCGCATTCGCAAGAAAGGGGTTTATGCCTTGGCACAGTAAAAAAAGGTGTAAAATTTGAGAATCCTAATAAATTATATTTACTCTTCCTGTTTCAATTGTGAAAGATGCATAGCCATTAACAAAGTCGTTTCAGTTAAACCTTTCATTTATAAACAAAGATTGCATTTGCTTAAAAAGTAAGTAGGTATTGCTTTACAAATTATTTAAATGCAAAGCAAGAAACTTTCCATAGCCACGTAAAGTTTTTGGCTTTGCGTACCTATATAAAAATATTCAGGCTCAGTGCTAGCGAAATGACACTTAAGTATAGGCAACAAACATAATGTAGGTATTGACAATATTTTAGTTTCCTATCTATTGTGGCTTGCGGAGGAGGCCTTCGGCAACTTTTGAAACAATGAACAAAGAATCAAGATACAGTGACAAGCTCAATATGCACATCAGCGTTCTACAGGGTAGTGTCCTTGGACCCTCTTTTCTAGCTTTTCTTTTTTTAATATGTATTAACCAACGATCTGATAAAATTTGTTTCAATCCCACTTATCTGTTATGTTTTCATTGAATTCTAAAATATATTTGTATATCCCTACGATTTGGTTTATGAGCACCTTTTATAAACATGTGTTTTTTTTATATTGCGCTAGGTAATCGTTACAATTTTTGCAGACAACCCTCTCGTTGACAGACAGAAAACCCCTAATGGCATTAAGTCTGCTGATTGTTGCTTAATTCTGTGTGATAAAGCTTAAATGAATAATTAAAATATAACACTCCATGAAGTACTTTATTTCATAAATAAATATTCATACACTCACATCTATTATTGTGGAGGCTTGTTACTGGCTTCCTTTTATGTATTTTATTGTATATTTCTCTATGTGAGCTGTAAGCCCCCCAAATAAAATAAAATAAATAAATAAAATTATCTAGCCCAAAGTAAGCATCAATAAGAGCTTTTGTTATGGATACTAGATAACGGAGAAATAATAATAATAATATGTAAATAAATATTAGAAATATACTCAATAAACATCCATGACTCGTAAACAAATGCTCGTACTCATCATACTAACATTTGCTCCTACCGGGATTTGAACCCGGGACCTCTTGACCGAGTATTAAAAAGAGCTTGTTGACCTTTAAAAGTATTGGGATATCGTATTAAGTACATAATAAATGGACCCGTTTTATTTCAAGACACGTCATCTGCATTGGGTGTTTTGTTACTATTGCGTGCGTCGATAAAATATCACTTTCTTCTCGATCTATACAAATTATTTCTGTGTATGCATTGCGGGAACGCTCGAAAAATGTCGCGCGTCGAATTGTGATTCGTTGTTAATGATTTGCTTTGTGACACAGGACTGGAACAAATGTGTTTTATAAACTAAATATAACATCTACGTGAATAAAATCGTCACTTCTTACATTGTTTGCCTGGGATGGGAATAATAGAAAGCGGTAAAGAAATTGTCAGGTTACACCTAGTGCTCCGGTGGCGTAGTGGTAATCGCGTCTGGTCGGACCCAGGAGACGCGGGTTCGATTTCCGCCTGGGGTATTAAAAATTTTTTTCATCGTTTTATTTTTTTATTTGTAATTGTTACAATGACTTCACAGGTTAGATCCCTATAAGCTACATTATTATCGGGTATAAAACCTTACACTGCATGTTTTTTTTTACTTCTGATTTTTAATAAAGTTAATGTGTGCGTGGATGGTCATATTCCCGTTGATTTTAAATTTTACCGTTAAAAACAAACACAATAAAATTTCACTCCATCTAGAACGCAAATATTTCTAACATCCAATAAAATATTCTTAATTTTTGATTTTAACATTATTATAAATGTTTGAAAAATTACTTAGTAATTGAAATAAAACTAGAAAAATTTCACGTATTTAGGCGGGAATCGAACCCGCGATCTTTCGCAATCCGGGAGACTGCTCTAACCACTGAGCCACCCAGGACTTGAGATATCCCTGTGAAATTATTCTATCTGTATTTGCGTTTATGAGCTAACGTCCACCCTACAATGTCGAAATGTTCTATTTCAACATCCGAAACTAGTATTTTTACAAATACGTACGATTCGGTTAAGTTGGGGCAGTGCTTTCAAATATTCTTAATTTTTTATTTTAACATTATTATAAATGTTTGAAGAATTACTTAGTAATTAAAATATAAAACTAGAAAAATTTAATGTCCTGAGGCGGGATTCGAACCCGCGATCTTTCGCAATCCGGGCGACTGCTCTACTCGATTCCCGCCTCAGGATGTGAAATTTTTCTAGTTTTATATTTTAATCCAATAAAATTTTAAAAAACAGCTGCTACCTATATAAATAACATAACCATACAGAACTTATTCAATGAATACACATGATGATGATTCAAGATTAATTTGTTATATTTAACGTACTATTTATTTCGAAGCAGATGTTAATGAAGAAGCATTGTTTTAAATTAATAACAATTAAGTAAAACACACAACATTACGTACGCCTACTAAAATATTTCTTTTTATTCTTGATTAAAGATCTTTATTTGTCTCTATATGTATAGGTAGTCAAATTAAATATATAGGTAACTAGTGTCCGTGGTTCCACCTGCGTGGATGTCGGTTATGCCGTTAAAATGTAGCCCATGTCCTTTCTCATGTTGTGATCTACCTCCACGCCAAATTTTATGTAAATCAGCTCAGCGGCTTAAAAGTGAAAAGGTGACAGCCAGAGTTACCTACTTTAAATGTCAATATACGGATATTGACACCACTGCTGGGCAAGGGCCTTCCTACTTGGTAACTACTAGGCCAACGGCTTCACGTATCTTCCGAGGCATGAAGGAGCTCAGGATTGCGAAATTTTGTGAGCTCATCCGGAAGCGACCACGTTAAAAGTAAGACGAGAGCGAACTGATGACTGAGCAGATAAATCCATTTAAATCCTTCTTAATTTTTTATTTTAACATTGTTATAAATGTTTGAAAAATTACTTAGTAATTAAAATATAATAAAACTAGAAAAATTTCACGTCCTGAGGCAGGAATCGAAGCCGCGACCTTTCGCAATCCGGGCGACTGCTCTGACCACTGAGCCACTCAGGACTTGGGATATCCCTGTGAAATTCTTCTAGTCTTTGTTATTAAGAATATTTGAAAGCACTGCCCCAACTTGACCGAATCATAGGTATTTGTAAAAATACTCGTTTTGGATGTTGGAATAGAATATTTCGACATTGTAGGGTGGACGTTAGCTCATAAACGAAAATAAAAATAGACTAGAAGAATTTCACAGGGATATCCCAAGTCCTGGGTGGCTCAGTGGTCAGAGCAGTCGCCCGGATTGCGAAAGGTCGCGGGTTCGATTCCTGCTTCAGGACGTGAAATTTTTCTAGTTTTATTATATTTTACCATTTAAATCCTTTTTCGATCCTATTCTTTAATCACCCAGGTACCAACAACTCTGTTTGACACGTGACGATACACGGACTGAAATACGAGCGGTCACTTCGGACTTTTTATGTGACTAGCGAAATTGACCTTTAATCTTGTAGCATTAAAAGTGACTCTCGCAAATTATATGTGAGACCCACCATCGATGTAGCGGTCTTGTTATTGTAACAGCCATTCATGTATCGAGTCAAATCGATTAAAGTTTATAATAAACATTAACTCGACATTGAATTTAGAATCACTAATTATTATATTAAAATCATAATATATTCTCTGACGACAAAGTTTGGTTCGAAAATATACGTTCTTTCAGATGTTTGTAAGGTGAATTTGTTACAAATGTCATAAAATTATCAAAAAAATAATTTGTTTTTGAAAGTGGCAAACCATTTCTATGAACTAATATAGCCCATGTTGCAATTTATTGTCGTATTGACGGCAACACCTTGTATAACTGCTGGGCGTGTATTTATTTACATTCAATTTGGGGCTCATTTCTAAGTATGCTACACAGTGCACTCTATTAGCAATGTCATAGAGTCATAGAGGTTATAAACGTCCCACTGCTGGGCACAGGCCTTCCTACATGGGAGAAACACACGAGAAGTTTGGGCCATAACATCACCTGGCTGGCCCAATGCGGGTTGGTGGGTTAAAGCGGTTGCAGGTACAACCGGAACCAACGGCTTAACGTGCCTTCCGAAGCACGGAGGAGATAACAAACTATGATTGACCCATCCCAGGATCGACCGTGGCGAAAGTTGCTTTGTTTCTCGTATCGAAACCAGAGCTCTCAAATCATTCAAACCAAAAAAATAATCAGGCTAAATGCCTGGTTAATGAACTCTATAGCTCTAGTAATAGAGTTCACTGTATAGCAAAACTAGAGGTGGGCCCTAAACTTAATGGAAATAAGACCTTATAATACACCCCATAAGCCAAACCCATAGCGCGAACATTTTTTTTTGATACGACAATGGTGGCAAAGAATTATACGTCCCGCCAGATGATATGCGGTCACTGCAGCCTATATAGCCTATGTATGTATAAATGAAATTCTTATAATAATATAAGGCACAAATTATTTAATTCAATAAACATAAAAAATAAAAAAAATATGTCCTGGGACGGGGATCGAACCCGCTACTTATTACCATTTCTGATCACAGCTTTAACTATTATATTCTCCCTACTATTGGTATATGTGGATAATGCTACCAATAGTATTGGTAGCATTATCCGTATGGGATCTGACTTGGGACCTATATTGTATCAGTGTTTGTTATAAAGAGAAATAAGTACCACCACGTTTTATTGACGATTTTCCTTTATCCACGGAGCTGAAGAGATACTAAGGAGTATCAACATCTCTAGTGATGTTCTCAACTATCAATAAAATGTGAAATTGACGAAACACTTCCAAAGTTCTGGGAACTCGAGGAGCTTCCTAAAAAGCTCATTCTTAGTCCAAGTGAACGCGATTGCGAAAGCCATTATATAGCCAATACTTTTCGTTTACCTACGGGCAGATTCTGTGTCAAACTACCACTAAAGGATAGTTCTGACTGCTTAGGAGACTGTTCACATATCTGCTTCTCTCTAGTTGTAGTGATGATCTCAAGATCCTTATCTTGATGCTCTTAGAGATCAAACTGCCTTAGATTTAGGTGGGGGTTCACGTCATATGCGAATATGACGTGAACCCCCACCAACGTGATCAACCATAACTATCCTCAACACCCAGCGATCATTTCAATCCTAATCTGCCACTAATTCTATTTCAATATTATTGTGTTGTTCCTACAGGTAATGGACAATACAATGTTTTGCTGGTGGCAACGTGCGCCCTCATCCTGCTGGCCATCGGCGTGGATCTGTTCGGCTTCAGCCTGGTAGTGACTGCTGCCTGCGATCTTGACCTCACTATATCCCAGAAGGGCATATTGACATCAGTACCTTTTATCGGTAAGTTTCGTAGTTTTATTTCCTATACAAACATTTTGTAAGTTTTTTGCAGGTACAACCGAGACGGTCGTTGGTTTGTTAATATGGTATGGTTCATGACGTCATATTGTGATTTCGTATTACCTATAAAAGCAAGCAATATGGGCCTCATTTCGAAGACATACCAAATCTAAATGAAGGTACAGTAAGTATATCTCTTTCTCGCAATATGTATAGGTTAACAAATATAGACAGCTTTTAAAGAAACCTTACATTATTTTAAAAGACATGTAAGGAGGTGCTCCCTATAACCTGCATTTTATAGTATGGATTAAGGTCTAAAATTGCCAAATTCTAAGACAGTCGTCCTTTTTGTATTCCTATTGACAGAACGAGATGCACTGAGCTCAAATGTAGATTTGGCGTGTGTTTTACAGAATTCAAAACAAATCAAATTCTTTACTGCCAACTAAGTGTATTACAATAGGTCTTTTAGGCTACATTGTGCTTAGAACTAAGTTGCCCTTTTCAGGCACTGCAACATTAAATGTATTTAAGTTTACAAAATAATAGTAACTAAGTATGTAATTAAAAAGAAGTTTTATAAATTTAACATTTGGCCCAGCTTTAAAAGCAGTACTATTGATGACTTTGAGATAGGAGATTGCCCCACAGGACCCAGCGCTTGACGAGCTTTCCGAAGTACACGGAGCAGATAGAGAAGCGCCTATAGCGAAGTTTACTTGTTTTGTAGTCGAAACCACCCTTTTTTTATTCAGCGCACGGTAAATGACTTAACACCGCCTGATGAAGCGGTAAGAAGAGTCCACATGCGAAAACAGCTAGTGCACCTTGAACATACTATTCTAGCCGCCTCCATCTTGCCGGCCCATAAGTTGCCTTTTTCGAAGAAACTTTGTAGGAAGGAGAGAACATATGGATACACATTTTAACCACTACACTAACGAACTCTTCATACGCGAGTCTGATACATAATACCCCTTACTTCATAATTTCCAGGTATTCTTCTAGTGTCATACCTGTGGGGATACATCTCAGACACGCGGGGCAGACGGTTCTCTCTCGTCATTAGCATGCCAGTCAGCTTTGTGCTGTCCAGCCTCTGCAGCGTTTGTCCCACGTGGCAACTCCTGGCTGTGGTCAAGTTTATCAGCGTTTGCTTGTAAGTAGCTAAGCTAATTAACATACTTTTTCTTTTGTTTTCATGATATTTTAGTAGGTTGTCCATAGGTTATTACTTCCCAGATTTTATTCTTACGGCCCGGTAATTTACTATTTATCGATGTGTATTTTTATACATACAACTAGATTACAAGCAAGCTGACGGCCCACCTGGCTACTGTTCTCTATAGACATTACCAATATCATATGATCATAGCAAATGTTTCATAGAAACGTTTATTACATAAGATCTCTAACACAATCGATATCTAAATAGAAATAGTGTTAGTTTTATTTTTCAAAACGTCCGGGTTCGATTCCCGAGCTGAGCACATGTTTTTTTTTTCAAATGTATGAATGCAGTTTTTCTTATTATTAAAATCGAGATTTTCGCATGTCTTATAGTTTCAGACTTTCCCATACTGACCGATCTAAATGTGCCATCCTGTTTAGTGCTCGCGAAATACATATACCTAAGACAATGCTATACCAGTATTCGTCTGTATTTTTGACTTTCTCATTACAAAACGTGTACCTTTATATTACGACTGCTATTCAATACACGTGCATGGCAGATAATTTCAAATGCCAAATGACAATTTAGTACGCCGCAGCCAGATGTTGGGGCCAATAACGAATCACTCGAATTACTAGAAAGCCGTCTGTAGTATTTTTTTTATTCAAACTTCTATTGCACATGATATGGTAAAATTTATATTACAAGAAGTGTAAAAAAATAGTAAAAATGGAGAAGGTATTAAGTAGGTAAGTATTACATTTAAAGTATTGCTCATGTAATAGGTATAAATACCTATTTTACGAGCAATACTTTAAATGTAATACTTACCTTATTATTAGAAATTAATAAAAATAAACCTAATAAAACCTAAACCTTTAATTCCTATAAAATAATATAAATTAACAATACAAAGCTTTAAACACAAAACACAGTACAATTAGGTGTTCTTAATTGCTAAAAAACAAATTATGTCAGGCAACTAAGGTAACAGAAATAAAACAATTAATCCTTTGGGATTTTTATTTCTCGCTTTTTTGTAGAATTAAATTGCATCAACATTCTTCTCAAAGTATTTATATAAACAAAAATCTTTTTACTCCTCACAATAGTTTTATTACCACTCATGAAATAGGTATGTAATGAACCTAGGCTATTTTTAGCTCAGGTATTATTCCATGATTTATTTATAATGTAACATGTTGGTCAACTGTATTATTTCCCCATTCATAGAAATATTCTTACAGTGCTCCATTTTAGATTTTGCGATTTTAATACTATGAGCTAATAATTATTAAAAAAAATAAAGGTAGAGGTAGATTTAAGGTTAGGTTGATGATATTGCCGTTTTTTTCTAATGCCGTTCTTTATCTAAATCATTTTAAATGAAATTTATTTTACCAACAATATGAAAGTTTACATTCAAAGTGTGGTTTGCAAGCAGGATTCCAGGAATGGATTTTTTTATTTTTATTTATTAGTCGAAAATAATCAATAAGGGCTTGTAAAATATAATTATAGCCGATTTCAATGTCTACATTGGTTGTTATTATGTTCACTTAACAATGAATGTCTTAAATTATAGTTTTAAAAAAATCGGTCGAGCCAATTTCAAATGAAATACAAATAACATAGTTTAGTAATGCCAATTTGCACAAAATACTTCATACAAAACGGCAATTTCATACTTAAAGCTTATATTTTGCTTATTTCTAAATTCAGTGTATATCCATCGCTGGACTAGTAAATACTATTATCGTTTAAAAAAGAAGCAGCTTTGACGGCAGGCATGTTTAAGAACTACAATTTCACAACGGAAGTTTTCGAACGGTTTGAAAATATTGCCCCAGCAACGTTTGAATGAATAATGCAATTGAACTCAATGAAAATAATCACGAGATAATCATTGTCATTGGAATACGAATCATATTGCGTAAGTCTTAATTACTACGTCGTGTGTAACTAATAATAACACATGATATTTTTCATTTTTTTATTTGAGCTTACAAAACCAGTTACAATCATTTGACAAACAGTTAAAATGAGAAATAATTGAGCAAGATCTAACTCCAGATATGTTTTTTTTTATACAACTAGATGACAAACAAGCTGACGGCCCACCTGATGGTAAGCGGTTACCGCCGCCAAAAGGCAAGACCTGCGATAACAAGGGAAAATCACTTGATATTGCAGGTGCGTTGTCATCCTGAGGCCTAAGATGAAATGCTGTCTATGCCCAGTAATCACACTGGCTACCTTTCCCTTCAATCCGAAACACAGGGAACTGTTTCACGGCTGAAATAAGAAAGGCGGTGGTACCTACCCCCCCCCCCCCCCCCCCCCAAGAAGCACTTTCGAATCGTCATAAAACTCTTTATGTTTATATTTATCACATAAAATAATATTAACTAACAATGTCATAATTACAACTGCGGCTGTAACCTCCTTCTAAGCTTGGTATTGCTTGTATCAGAAACCACTGTTTTTCTATAACTTAACATACATAATTGTGACCTGTATACCTTTATGAAGTATTAAGATAATTTTTCCAGTAAGTAATTTTTCCGTCTCTTCATAACTTTGAGAACGGAGCCATTTTGGAACAATTTCGTTACAATATATGTTTATTAAAGTAAACAGCCGCACAATAATTATATTATTATCGTCTTCTACAAATAGCGAGTTTGTTCTAGGTAGCCTCTCGACTAAATCCTTTCTTCTTCTACACATAACATTAAATAAATAAATAAATAATAAATAAATCGTTTATTTTCTCACCACAATATACAGTTACATATTCACAGCTTACACTACATTATGGCATTTATAACATTAGGGTCATATGATAGGTTACTATGTTTCTTTAAAATTGCACGAGTGATATATAATTGTCGAACAGTCATTAGAGCAGACTTTTGTTATAGGAGTTCAGTTGGGATTCTCATTTCCAAAAGTCATGCTTAGACCATAAGAATGGTCTGAGTGCATGGTCATACTTTTACTTATAAAAGCAAAAAGGACTAGAAAAATTCATAAAGTTATCCCATGTCCTTGATAGCTTTGATTGTTAGAGCAATCAATTAGGTAAATAACTTTTAAATAATTTATTTTCATATGTGAATATCTTATAATTTCAGCTCGTGTGCAGCAAATTCAGCGACATACACCCTTGTGGGTGAGTCGTGCATGCAAAGGATGAGAAGCAAATACATGCTCCTGATGACCTGCCTCATCCTGCTGTCACCAGCTGCTGCTGCAGGTGAGATCTCTGGTGAAGGAACTGGTTAACTGGTTAAACATCAAAGCAGAGGTAGAGCTGGGGACTGCTCACAGCAGGATCACATCACCAAGACGAAGGGCTATTTGACAGTCCCAATTTTATGATGATAAGATTTGGTGATTTTGATGAAGATGATGATGTGCTTATGAAGACTATGGTTTTCTGATGATTGTCGCATTGAAACAATACTTTTTGTATAGAAAAATGATGATAAACAAGCTAAGACGGTCCACCTGGTATGCTGGCTACCGTCGCTGAAAGACACTTGCAATGACAAGGAAAAAGTCACTTGGTATTGCAGGTGCGTTATCATTCTATGGCATAAGTTGAAATATCTTCCATGCCCAGTAATTCCACAGGCTACCTTTCCCTTCAAACTGAACCACAGCTAACTGTTTTACGTCTGAATAGGAAAGGCGGTGATACCAACCAGACGATGCTACATACGGGCCTACCAACGCGAAAGGTCAAAATCTTAAATAAAATTGTAATTTTTAAACTAACCAGCTATCTGTTTTTTAATTTCCAGTGCTCACGTACCCCACCTTAAAATTGGACTTCCAAAGCGAGATATGGTTCGGTGTTTCCTTCACCCCTTGGAGACTACTCACCATCGTGTTAGCATTTCCATCAGGGATAGGCGCCGTGGCTATATACTTCTTTCACGAATCCCCGAAATTCCTCGCTAATTCTGGAAAGAATGAAGAGGCACTGCAAGTCCTTAGGTCAATGTACGCTATGAACCATAGGCGCTCTAGAGAGGAATATGAGGTAAGAGCATTTATTAAGCATTGTAATAATTATTATATTTTAATTGACTCTCAAACTGTCTCTATGGGGAATTAACCTTAGGGAGTTTTCGGCTCGTTTTCGTTGGTTGGTAGGGCATGGTAGGGCTTTTTATAACGTTCGCCGTCTACCACCACCTTACCTCAGTCTGCTGCTATAAGAACAATGTCAACAGCATTGTTGTGTTCCGAAAGTTATAGGTAAGATAGCTAGTTCCTCTGTAGTTGAGGTATCCGGGTGTAGTTCACTCCCATCTTCGGTCTTATAATTACTTTTCATCAGGTGAGGTTGAGGCCAAGAGTCAACCCGTTTGGAATTGAATCATATATATGTTTCTTTTTAACCCCCGACACAAAAAGCCAGATGTGGTGTGGGTGAGTAAGCTGTATTCACGTGAGGTTGTGTGCTCCCTCGTGTAAGGATCACACAATCCTCATGATTTCCTGAAAAAAAGTGTTAGAAGCTTATGTGTATCTAAGTGTCTGTCTGTGGCATCGTACTTGGACCGATTTTGATTTGTTTTTTATTCTTAATTTTTGATTTTAACATTATTATAAATGCTTGAAAAATTACCTAGTAATTAAAATGTAATAAAACTAAAAAAAATTCACGTCCTGAGGCAGGAATCGAACCCGCGACCTTTCGCAATCCGGGCGACTGCTCTGACCACTGAGCCACCCAGGACTTGGGATAACCCTGTGAAATTCTTCTAGTCTATCTGAATTTGCGTTTATGAGCTAACGTCCACCCTACAATGTCGAAATATTCTATTTCAACATCCGAAACGAGTACTTTTACAAATACCTACGATTCGGTTAAGTTTGTTTTTTATTATTTGAAAACTGAAGTGATCAAGATTGTTTTAGCTATAATTTATGAGGATCTGTTCAGGCGTTTGATGACTATCAGCTATTTCCTTCTTAACAGAAGAGTCATAGAAATTTGGCTTACTAAAACTTTGGTGGTATTTCCATGACGTATGCTAACCTTGAGCTGATCCTCTACCATAAAATAGTCTGCGGGATGCAAAATTCTTCAGAAACTTATAGCAGAAATAGCGTGTTTGGGCTCAAAATGATAGTCTCAATAAAATTAGAGAGGTTACTTAATTTTTTTAATTTTATAATTTGGTAGATAGAAACGCATCTTTATTTCTTTTGTTTTTAGAGCAAAAGACAAAATTATTTGGCTTTTTAAAGACTGCATAGCAGGGAACAATGAGAAGAGTCATTCATTAGTTTGATTAAATGAATAACACATTCGCGCGGGAAGGTTGTATTCAAGTTACAAAGAAATTTTACTATAACTGCGACTTTTCGAAAGCAAATAATTTTAATTTTGTTTCATTGTTGTTTGAGTAAGCTTAATTAGATATTTACATCAAAATAGACTTAACTCATAGCATATATATTGGAGAATAATACACGGAAATAACAATGACGCACTACCGCCATGGATCCCGATACTCTGAGAGTTGGAAAGGGGTGTGTCAAGAAATTGTGGAGCCACAGCGAATGGGTTTTTTTAGCGATAATTGCGCAGACTTGTGTCTTTATGGGGTTAAATTGGACAAAGTTTAGTTAGGAGCTTTAACCTTATCTAACTCAATTTCCAGGTAAAATCCCTAACGTTAGAGGAACATACCTCCAGAAAGAAGATGCCGTTCCTCAAAGCGGTGTATGAGCAAAGCGCGCCTCTGTTCCGGCGGCCGCTGCTCTGGCGCACGCTACAGCTGTTCTACATCGTGGCCGTCGTGTATATCACGTGAGCATAGATGTTTTCTACTAGTACCATTGTATAAAATGATATACGAGTACTGCCAAACGTCTGGCTACGGGAAATTCGTCGCGGCGAATATTCGCGCTTCTATTCGCCTGAATGAAAACAAATGTATGGAAATGTACTAAGCAGGCCACGCGTAGCGGCGACCAGCAACCTTGCATGCCGCGCCGCCGCCGCCGACGCCGCCCATTCACGTGGCCAGGCTGTAACAGTATCTTATCTTACTGTGGGGCCATGATTAAGTCACAGTGCACTTCGACCAATTGGGATCTTTTGTGCCTCCCCTGCGTTTACTCTTCCTGTGTCCAGAATATAGATGCCATTGGCCTTACAATATCTTTAGGCAGAAAGAGTCTGAAGTCTTCTAACTTCGGATATGCCACTTCCAGAAGGCTCATTCTGGTTCTAGCCAGGGTATCACAATGACACAAGAGATGCATCATTGATTTTGGTCGTAACAGTACAAGGTGGTGTTAGTTTTGCTTACTCAGTTTGCATCTCAGTGGTCCTGACGAGTAAGTTTCTTTAGAACATTGATATTTTGAATTAGGTTTTATTTTATGTCCACCATACTGGCGTTATGTCGTAATGATGCGTTGAAAAGATACAGAAAACGATAGACATATCTAAACGTCGGGTATATAATAATAATGTAACATCTAATTAAACGCTAGGTAAATCCGGAAATTGGTTTTATTTCAAAAGACATTTAAAATCATATTTTTATTCCAGAAACAATACATTCCTGGTATGGCTGGCCCATATCCTGAACCTTGTCAGACTGGCACTAGAAAGTTCAGCCACTGGCAATATTTGCGAACTGATCTCTACAGAAAATATTATCGTTGTTGACTCATTTGCTAATACGACTTCTGAAGCTACTCCAATAGTAAGTACTATTTGCATAAAATTAATATTAAATTTTTTATCTACTAACATAAATCCTAATAGAAAAAAATACTTTCTCCGGCATACGGCCAGATTGTAGATTAAATTCCCTGCGAAGGTTTTCTTGAATGATACAATATAGCAGGGGGCTCTTCAAAAACCTCGTGAAAAGCAGAAGTATCCCTACTGTTGCAAGCGTCCATAGGCTACTGTAACCGCTTACCATCAGACAGTGTCGCCACGCTTGATTGCCACCCTGGCCTTGTTGGTATAAAAATATATCTACTTTAATACAAAGTATAGCATCTCCTTAAAAACTGGTAAATTTACAAGCAGACTCAATAGCTTAAAGAAATAACATTTAGCTTGCTCATTGTATTCTTTCTATTCCAGTCACCAGAAGTCTGCGTGAGTGCAATAAAGGAAAACGTAATGTTGACGCTCATAGCGTCGCAATCCATCTTCTCGTTCTTGAACTTCGTCATATCCTACCTGCCTCACCGACGGAAGACTATGCTAATCACGATCTTATGCATGTCGTCTTTGAGTGGATGTTTGCTCAACCTGATGCCGGAGCCCCTTTCCAGCGTGTTCTTTTTCGTGATATTCACGTGCACGTGTCTTGGGATGGGCATTTTGGCATCGTATTTCGTTGATTTATACCCTACATCGTACAGGTGAGTTCAGATTTAAGTACATATATCTTGTATGATTATTAAATCATATTTTATTAACATATAGTAGAACATCAGACATTGGGCTTCAATCTCATCTATTGTCAAGTGACTCTACAGACTGTGATGGTATTTATGATACCAAACAAGTACTTATCTTTTATAATTATGTTTTTAACTTCCAAGAACGTCATATTGGATTCAATTATCCCACACTCTATTGATTTCCGTTGCTGGTTTTAAAGATTCAAACTGTTGGTCTCGTGAAGAGTGTCTACCGATCATTCTATTGACAGGACAATTTCTAATGAGGCATTGTTTTGTTTGTTTTCACTTCAGAGGCATGGTAGCCTGCCTCAGCATAATGGTGGGCCGTGGCAGCACCTTTGTGGGGATCAACCTTGTGGGGAACCTGCTCTTTCACCACTGCCAGTTCACATTTTACCTGTGGTCCCTGCTTGTTTTGAGTGAGTACTTATTTGATTTGATTTAGAACAATTATAACTCTTTAAATAATAATATTAAGAAGCTCAATAACGTGGTCTGTTCATTCATAAAAAACGTGCACTCAAACACCTTAACCTTAAAATTATTATAGGCACTCCAGCAAAAAGTGTGTCTGATACCAGATCACATTTCTTACTTAGCTGATCTCATAATAGAAAGTAGACATCCAACCACGTTATAAGTCGACATTACTCGTATAAAGAAGTAAAGTTATAATGTGTATGTTTAAATATTTTTTTATTAAAATTCTAATTATTAGTTTGGCCGGACTCATTCTGGTGTACAGTTCACCAAAATACCCTTAATTTTTCACTTTTATTATTTATTCTTCCAGGTAGCGCGATAGCAGCCTGTTTCCTGCCGCCAGACATGCCGCCAGCTAAATCTACCGGTCCATAGATTTAGTTAGAGTGCTATTATGGAACGTCTGTGATTTTAGATAATACGTTATACTAGACTGAGAAGTCGAGGGTAATCGAAATATCGGCTTTAAACAAAGCGCAATAAGAAGTAGGTTAGATAATCGTAATAATTAAAGGCATTTTGTCACTATTAGCCAATTAAAATAAAATGGCACAATCACTACATTAATATAGGTACGAAGTGGAATTTCTGTGGTTATTTTCCCACAGCGAAATCTTTAAGACTTACTTAGTACAATTGATTTAAAATAGTGTTTTTTATTAAGGCGATTCCTCGTAAAATTTGTATCAGTCGAGACAGAAAAAGATATAGAGATATGATAAGCGCGAGAAAAAAAAAACAATAGCGCTCACCCGCGCGGCAAATTGAATATTATTTTTTTATTAAAAAACTAACAGATTTTTACAAAAAAAAATAAACAATAATTCCAATAAATTGTTGCCTTTTTAATAACTTTTGTTTGGGTTTCAATATTTTTCCGTTCGCTTATAAAATGGTACTGATGATTTGAAAAAGATCTTCCTTGGATTTCCCTCTTATTATAAAGCGCGGACTAAAGTTAGCACTAGTCTAAAACTGATGCCGTCACTGTCTTTCTTTTAACAAATATAAGTGACAGCATCAGTTTTAGACCAGGACTAACTTTAGTAAGCGTTTTATAATAAGCCAGGTTATTGATAAGTCAATAAAGGATTTTACAAAAAAAAAAGAATATTGCAATAACAAGGAAAAAATCACTTGGTATTGCAGGTGCGTCGTCATCCTGAGGCTTAAGATGAAATGCCGTCCATGCCCAGTAATTACACTGGCTACCTCTCCCTTCAATCCGAAACACAGCGAACTGTTTCACGGTTGCAAAAAGAAATGCGGTGGTACTTACCTACCCAGACAAATCTTCATACGGGCCTACCACTTAGTGTGCTAAAAGCCGTCATGCGTCACATTTAGGTAATTTCTTTCTCGTGTCTCTATGTATGGAGAAAAATGCCTTCATAGTTCGTTGCTTTCGTGCTGCTACGATCTGAAGAGCTGCTCAAGATTTTGTATGATCTGACAGTTGCAAATGCCAGAGTCGTGCTTAGGAAATCTCAAAATTAGCACTCGAGAGTAAAAATCTCTTCAAAGTATGACAATAAATATCAATAAATTATAGATAGTGACGATTCCATTGGAGAGATTAGAATAATATTTATCGCAATAATAAATATAAAAAAAGAAAATAAGAAATACATAGGAGTTAGGGGAAACTCCAGTCTATTACACTATTTAAAAAAAGGATAGTTGAAAAGGTTTGGTAGGTGGGTGCCTCAAACGCATTTTTCATCGGTAGGATTTTTCCCTAATCGCATTTTGCCACGATCGTGTTTTGCCTCGTGTGCTTTATGTATAATCGATTTTTACCTTAGTCTCCCATTTCATAATCTCAGCTTTTCTAGCCGCATTTAGTCATAAACGCATATTCAAGAGAATAAGTGTGTGTCAATGTTTTTGAGCTCTTCGTCTGTATCTGTAAGTTAAAGTGACGAAAAAAATATAAATTTTTCATTTTCATGAAAAGTAACTTTAACAGCCCAACTGTTTTTAAACATTTATTATATTTTGAGAGTGATGCACGTAAAGAGAAAAACAAATTGCAATCTTTCAATTTACAGTAGGGCAAAAAGCATATAAGACTATGCTGTTAGGCAAATTTTTTATAGACCAAAAAGCGAATCAGACAACATGCTACAACGTGACAAAACACGATCGTGGCAAAATGCGATTATGGAAAAAATCCTACCGATGAAAAATGCGTTCGAGGCACCTACCAAATCGTTAAAAATCTCTTTTTGCAGGCATCCCCGTAAATTTTAACGTTCAGAGTTGCCCAGCGTTCACTATAACCCTACTAACCCACTAACTCTTTTTTCTGCGCTACTACTAGTTTTACAATTGTAGAGCAATGCCACTACAATATGAACAAGTAAAGAACCTACTTATTTTCTTTTCTATCACTAAGTTAATTCAGTATTACAATTGGCTTAAGAGCGAACTCCTTACAACAGATTAATTATTGATTGAAGGACCCCTTAAAAGGCTTAATACATCTGTTTTCAATAAGAAATAAGTTTTTTTACTTCTTAAAATGAGATTTTCATAAAGAATAGTAGTACCCATTGGAAAAAATAATATGTAATGAGGTGACGTCACATGACCGCCGCCGGCGCATATGTGTTGGATCTTTTATATCTCAGTGGAGTCGTCCTAATTATTGCCTGTGATAGATGTTCATAGATTAGATTAAATGAAGTAACATTTTACGATATAATTATGTTAGAGATGAGCTTTTCAAATTTATGATGCTAGTTTTAATTCTGAAATATATTTTAAAAGTTAAAACCTGTTTTTTGGTGATGTCTTGTTAAGTACCGTAATCAAAAAGAAAGAGATAGTAATGCTGTTGAAAATGGAAGCTAAGTTATTTTTATTGTGCTTTTATATGGATAGAGATATTAGCTAAATTTATTTTCAATTCCTCAAACAATCATACTACGTTAAAATTATATATTTTCATTCCATAATAAGATATTATTATGTGACTATGATGGTGCTCCGTAATATATCTTATATCTTTAATTAATTATCATAAAATTCGAATATGAACTTTAAAAAAAATACCGTTTACATAAAATTTTTCATTTAATTAAATACTTAATTGAACTCTAAAGTCTTAAGTATAAACATATAAAACACTGTCTAAAAAATTAAGTAGTTTTTGTCAGAAATATGTCTTTCATCACAGTTTGGATATACATAAAATGTATTTTTTATTGTTAGTAACAATTCACAGCTTATATCAATTAAATAAATAATAATATTTTTATTACTGTCGTTTTATTACAAAAAAATATGTATATCAATAACAATTTGGTTTCATTGACTTCTAAAAATCTTTCATCAATTGACCTCTTTGTACCTCATCTTTAAATGCAACATTTTTCAGAACAATCTTGATCACACACACTAGAAACCAGAATTTAATTCAAGTCTTATAAAACTTACAAATATGCATTGTCTTACAAACATACATAGGCACATAGAATCACGTATATAAAGCTTCGTACACAGAGTTTATAATAGATACAGTGCATGAAATTCTAATTAAAATCTTCATGGTCTGATTAAATTTTTTATATTATAAGTTTTATTTTATACATTATAATATTTATAATTAATCACATTTTAATGTCTGATTCTGTGCGTTTATAACGCCTACTTTATTGTAACAATTTCAAATAAAGAAAGGAAATGATGAAAAAATTATACGCTCCAGGCGGGAATCGAACCCGCGTCTCCTGGAGTCTGGCTGGATTACTAAAGGTGTTAACTTCAATGAGTGGTGAGATAAACGTAGCTATAAAAACGTTAAAAAAGGGTAGAAAGCGGTAAATAAATTGGTGGGTACATCTAGTGCTCCGGTGGCCGTATCCCAGTAAACGCAGGTTCGATTCCCGCCTGCAGCATATAATTTTTCATCGTTTTCTGTCATTATTTGTTATTGTTACATTATAATAAATATTTGCAAGATTTAATCGAGAAAAGAACGATATTTTTTGTGGAAGTTCGCGGGTTCAGTCCCCATCTAGGACAAGAGGTCATGTTTTTTTCTATTTTGAGGGGGTTTACGCGACACCTTTTTCATACAAACTTACTTTTCTTTCTATAGGCGACGGTAACCGCTTACCATCAGGTGGGCCGTCAGCTTGTTTGTCATCTAGTTGTATAAAAAAAAAACTTTCAAGTCGGCATATTAGAAACGAAGAAACGGATTCTAACAAAACTTGCCACGCATAAGCAATAAGTTTGGCTAGTCTAATTAGCTATAAGAGGATTTTTCTAAAAGTCTAATAATAAATAATGTAATAATAGACTTTTTAGTTTGTATGAATGAAGAGCTAAAAATTGTTCTTACTCAATTATTATTATACTCTTTGAAAAATCCTATTATTGCTAATTAGACTAGACTATGTTACTAGAACCGATTGGTTCGTTTCCTATATTTTAAGCCGACTTCAAAAACGAGGAGGTTCTTAATTCGGTCGGTATGTTATTTTTTCTACGTATGTACACCGATTACACCGAGATTTCTGACCCGATTTGCGTCATTCTTTTTTTGTTCGATGCGGAATACTTGACATTTGGTCCCATAAGTTTTTTTCCAAAATCAGTTGGGTAGTTTGGTTTTTAAAGCAAAACACTGAAATCAGTTTTGGTTTTTAAAGCAAACACTGAAAGCAGCTATAGACACCTGCAATAACAAGGGAAAATCACTTGATATTGCAGGTGCATTGTCTCCTAGAGGCCTAACATGAAATGCCATCCATGCCCAGTAATTACACTGGCTACCTTTCCCTTCAATCCGAAACACAGCGGACTGTTTCACGGCTGAAATAAGAAAGGCGGTGGTACCTACCCAGACGACCCTACATACGGGCCTACCACCTAGTAAATAGATTAGAGTCTAATCTAAACTATCACAAAAGAAAGTAGGTATAGTAAGTAGTGTAGTATATTAAGCGATAGTTTTTAAAGTTATCATTTGTCTTGACTTTTTTAAAAGTCACTATGTTACGTTACAAAACACTGAATAATTTTTACCGACCTTTTGTTGCTTACTTGCAAGTCTGGCTGATTAAAGTAACCTCGGTGTGAATGTACCGTTAGGCTTTATCCCTTTCTAAGCACAGGAGTAAGCGGGTATTCACTTAGCCTACTACCGCGCTATTGTATACTTACAACAAAATGTTCTATGGAATTATTATTACTTGTTACCAAATTAAGTATAAAAATGGCAAGTCCACAAGTGCAAAAAGCAAACTCGTTCACGAAGTCCTGTGGGATAGGAATATTTTCTCTCCCTCGCTCTCTCTTACAAAAATAAGCTTAAGTTACAATTCTATATTTACATATAAGTGGATATGTATCTGTCTAGGCCTGTAGTCTTCTCTTGACTCTCTTGTTCTTCTCTATTGACTTCTGCTGGCTTTGGTTCTTCTAGCTTAATCGCCATAATGCCACCTATTGATACTGGAAAGAAAGACAAATTTAAGAATATTAAATCAGTAAGTATTTAAATTATTGTTTCGCATAAACAAACTACAATAATATCTAACTAATACATATTTTATTTATTTATGTCTGGACACTTTTGAAATATATTTTAAGCTTTTATTAATGTTAAGATAAAATTTTAAATATTTTATAATGATTAATACTAATCCTGACAACTAAATCAGAGGCCCTGGGTTTAAATTCCGGTCGGAGCACATGTATGTATTATGAGTGTGTTCAAACTCTTTATACTTACAAACATTTAAATAATATAAAATGTATGTATGTTTACATTTTTATATTTTAATCAAACATTTTAATAATTATTTAAGTAGGTGCGTAATATTTATTATCTATATTACTCCGCTATCTTGTATCCATAAGACAAGCTCCTCATCATCATCACCAGCCTACATACGTCCCAGTGCTGGGCACAGGCCTTCCTACATGAGAGAAACACGAGGTGTTTGGGCTATAACACCACCACGCTGGCCCAATACGGCTTGGTGCGTTAAAGCGGTTGCAGTAAAATGCCTTCCGAAGCACGGATGAGCTCGAAGATCAGAAATTTTTGGTTGACCCATCCCGATATCGACCATGGCGAAAGTTGCTTTGCTTTTTAAATCGAAACCAGAGCACTCAAACCACTACGCCAACGAGCTCCTCCATGCTGATGCTTAATTTAAGCTAGATAATAAGTTTGAGTGTCAGAATATTCACATTCCTAACCTGCAAGTGGAGTATGTTGACTTAAGTACAAAAAATAACTAGTTGCCTACTTAAATTATATTAAAATGTACCCCACCCAAGTTGACGTAAACACACTAATATTTTATGGATCAAGGACACTTATGGTCTAACAGTAGAGGGATATTCACGGCCAATATGATTGATGACTTAATGTAAACCAGACCATGCTCAAACTATACGAATTGTAGTATTTTTAAAATGTTTTCAGCAAAGAATGTAAATTTCCCAAATAGAATTTATAATAACTAAAATCAGATACCTACTGACTTGCATTGCATGAAAATACGTAATCATTCTCTGAGCAACATTTATGGTTAGAAGCATTCTGACCATAACATTTACTAAATCTGACAGCCAGACTTGTCTGGCAGCCATAACAAGTTGAGTTATTTTGTGCCTCTTCTGCTTTTTTACTCTTTCCGTCAACAGAATATAGCTGGACAGAAGGTCTTGACCAGGCCGGCTGGCTCTTGATTGCTGGCTTTCGCTACATGCTCGGCAAATCAACCCTGCTTTTCATTATGGTAATCCCAGAGTGAACTAATTAAACAAAAAATTAAGGAATATAAAAGTAGACTTACTAGCAAGTAACGCAGCTACGGCAATAAAAGGTGCTGGACATGAATAGTCCAGGAGAACCCCAACGGCCAGGTTAGACGCCATACCTCCTGCACGACCCCACCAGGCACCCCAACAAACGCCAAGACCACTGGAAATGTAATGAACAAAAATTACGGAGCTGAAAGACCCAAAGATTTTCCAGTGAACCTAGATTCTAACTTTGAGAAGTTTGGCAATGAGCTTACGAACAATAAAATACGAATAATAGCAGTTGATCTATTTTATTATTTATTATTGTTTCAACAGTTTACGTCTGTATTTTCTGGCTCCTAAATCTTAAGTCATCAGAGATCTGAGAGACATTAAGGAAAAGTGCCCACTGATTTTTGTTTCTCCCATAATTTGTATTTGCTGGAGATTACCCGATTTAGTGATTCCCAAATAGCTGAAAATCATCCCAACTGTAAGTAGGTAATTGTTTTGAATATATACCTATGAGGTAAAGTGTAAATAATAGTAACTACTAATAGTAGTAGTATTTTACCTCAGTTTAGCGGGCAGAGCGTGTAGCAGTAATCTAATTAAAAGAACATTTCCATTTAACGATGCAGCATTCAGCGCCGCAGCTGCTGCAACAGCAATCTGAAAACAAAATATTCTGAAATCATCATAAACACCATATTACTTGATTACAATAACGGGGTAGTTTTGTGTCCTTTGCCACTTTTTCATGTTTAGACAATTGAAAAATAGTGATTGAATTTCTAATTTAACAAAAAAAACTCATAAAATATAGAAGTCTACACAACAGAGTTTTAACTTAAAACAAACTTGGATACAGAGAGGGAGAGAGAAAGAATTGAAGATTATATTAGAATAAAACGTATTTAAAACATACTAATTGACAATGACACTTTAAAATCAAAAATAACTAAAAACTTATTTCAGTTTCTTATTTCACTAAATACCTTGTTAGACGTCGAGCAGGAACAAGCACACGCAGCTAAACACCCGCATGCAAGAGCGCATGCAAGCGCGCAAGCTGATGCCGCGCGCCTCACGCCGCGTCCGCCACCACGAGCACATAGGAGCGCGCACGCAGCATTGCCGAGCACACAACACGCGCCCACTATGAGGCCTGATGTGAACACCTGAGTGGTAGAACAAAAGAACATGATTTAGCTAATATAGGAAGAAATGAAACAAATAACTTATTTAGTAATATAATCTGTTAATGTAGTGAGAGTTGATGTAAATCCAAAATAGTGTATGCCTGTATGATTCCTTTAGCTGGACGAAACGAATGCAACAAATGTAGGAACTCAAACAAATTGTTCTATTAATTGTAAAGTATTGTCAATTCACTAAGGCACATAAAGTTTACAGAATTAGGTGTTATCAGGAGAGTATAAACATCGTAAATTGTCAATCCCGTACATTGTTTTAGTATAAATATACTAACGTCGACATCCATGTGATCATTGCACGTATCTCCTGCATTCACCACTTCATGAACAGTCTGCAAGCTATCATTAAGACTTAACACTTTTAAATTAGTTGGACTGTTCTGAATCTTCACCAGCTCCTTCCAACTAGTGCTGGATTCATTCACTAGTCTGGCGTTTTCTGGCAGAGCGTTCAGTTTTGCTAAGCTGCATTCTTTGCCTTGCATTCGAAGAAGAAGTTCCGGTATCCATAAATTTAGGCCAAAACCGCTAAAATTATCACAAAAGTATAAAAATATATAGTTGACCTTAGGCATTATAAACTGAACCATATATTATACGCTTATAATCTGAGCAAAACGTAGAAGCTGATAAAAATACTTACGCAGCCATATTAGCAAAAAATACAAAGAGGATCAGACTAGACTTCATCGCGTAAGCTCTGGAGATGAACATTTTTAAATCCTTGAGAACACCCATAAATAGTACTTTAGTTCTGCTCTCTTCAATGTTCAGTAGTTTCTCTACTGCTAAATTATCATGGGTGATCTTTTTTATCTGTAATTAAATGAATATTTTTAACTATTAACACTTTCTTTCTTTTTGTAAGGGTCATACCATTTCATCATTTTATCCAAAAGACATCCACTTTTCGATAATGGCCTCCCCTAAGCTCTTACGTCGTTCTTAAATCAAAAAACCTTTAAAAAATCTTACTCTCTACATTTAGTTAGTAAAATCCAGTTATTTTAATAATTATCATCTTCACGAAACTAAAAGTGTTTAGGGTTCTACAACATCGACACCATCCTATGTGCTGACTTAGGATGGTATTACATAATTTGATGTTGTAGAACAGTATTCAGACGTCCTCCGGCTGAAATAATGATGATGATAATGATCCTATGTCAACGATGTTCCTATTAAACATCAGATACTTTCTATATCTGGCCCATAAATAGAAAAACTTAATTAACGCTATATCAGTCCATTAATTGGGCACAATAAAAAAAACAATAACCAATTATGTAATATAAATTGATGCATGGAACAGGGGCTACGGATTTGGTTGCAAATCTTTGAATATTGGTTGTTTTCAAAATTCGGTTATTTTTTAAGATGTTAAAGAACAACTCGTTCTCACAGATGAAACCTTAAAATGTCGGTCCTATGTACGGCTAATATACAAGTGGTAAAACAAAGTTAGGTCGGTTTTACAATGACTCAAAGTTTTATGTACAATCATTTCAAAAATGCCACTATTGCTTTTTTTTACCTTTTTTTTATACAACTAGATGACAAACAAGCTGACGGCCCACCTGATGGTAAGCGGCAAATGGGATCGTGGGCGGCGGATGGGAGCTCTGGGTAAGTCTCCAGTCCACTCGACCAGAGTCTTGGCCTTTAAGCTATGAGTCTCTCACCTGAAATTCGGATCTTTCCCCATGGTTACTTTTATGTATCTTAGCCAATAATTTCAATGCCTTATCTTCTCTGTTTGTATCTGACAGAAGCCTCGGACTCTCTGGCAAGGAAAGCATCCACAGCCCGCTGACGAACCCTGGTAAGCTTCCCAGAGCGAGATACAGACGCCAGGAGTATATTGGTAGCAGAGTGTGATAATCAACTGGTTTGAAGGGGATTACTAGCCATGCGATTGCTGAAAGAAATACATCATCATTTTTTTACGAAGGTACAAAGTCGAATTTCTCCTCCAATCCAACTTAGTTTCTAAAGAACTATCTGAAAACATGTTTATACGGAACTCTCAGTGCGGGAGTCAGACTATGTTCATTAATCCTGAGATCAATTTTTCCTCGATTAATCAGTAATTATAAATTATCTAACAATATTCGGTGATCTCCATTGCCTACGATGTATGTCTATTTGTGATTAGTGATTTAATATGTCGCGTGCTCCTTCGCTTTTTTTATCCCATTGAATTCAAACATACTCGTAGCTCATCTTTTTGTAATAACTACGTTTAGAGTCGTTCAAATAATGATATTTTCATTTATTTTGGCTTTTCTCGCGATGTGATTATGGATCTCGATTATAGCAGCATCTAAAATATATTGCTAAGATATACAAAAAACTACTTCTTTAGAAGCATTTTATTTATTTTATGGACAAAGTAGCAACTGCGTCACTTAGCACACCTGTAGGATTAATCTGTCAAGCGGCGTTATACCTCTGGAGGTCTATGACAATTAAAAAATCAATTTTCTGTAATCTGATGCTTGATGTATCTCTAAAAATTCAATTCAGGCAGAAAATAACATCCCAACTATTTTTAGACGAAAAATACCAAATAAATACTTTGTCATTTGAAACACAAAGCATTTGAAGCTAATTTCATACTGATCCGCCAAATGAATCAAGTTCAGTCAAGGCCCTAATTTAATTTGTCACTCTATAATGCTACTCAAAATAAATTTTGACAGTTTGACATTTTTATGCCTGCTGGAGCAAATATGAAACTGTATTCATTACCTTGCCACTGTAATCCATAACTCTACGTCATAATGATACAACACGCTGGCCGGAGGTTCCGAATAAAATATTGTGTCTAATTTGTGCGGAGCGGAGCAGGAATCGTAGATGGAAAGGTTTCAGTAATTTGTGTGCCTAACAAATAACTGAAACTTAAGAGTGGTGTTAGGATGACAACGCACCTGCAATACTAAGTGATTTCCTTGTTATTGCAGTTGTCTGTCTATAGACAGACGGTAGCTACATGCCACCAAGTAAGCGGTGGATGTATTCAGGTATTGCTAAAGCAAAAAAAGTGAAGGAGAACAAATTAATCACTATTATATCAAAGAAACGCCAATTAGCCCTGTCGCATCCTAACAAACTAAGTTTGCACAGTACGAGTGTAACCAGTTAATTACTCGTTTACAGAGTGAAAGAGATGGATGACAGCAGCAAATTACTCCATGACGTTGACCCCGGGAAGAGAGCTTAGAGAGCAATTTTAATTGTGCAGTGCAATGTTTTCTGATTATTCTTTTTGTTCTAACTATCGCTAACTTTCCTTAAAGTTCTTTTTGATACAAATTACGGCAAATAACTAACCACCTGGTGTGAAGCGGTAAGAAGAGTCCATATGGAAAAAAAGGTAGAGCAGCTAGAAATACACTTTTCTAGCCGCCTCCACCTCGGCGGCCCAAAAAACAGCCTATACTTTCCGAAATTGGTAGCATTTAAGGTAACATCCTTTTTCACGAAAGGAATCTAAATTTTGAAACTGTATCATGATTCATCTATAACTGCAGAACTTTGCATGTGTTGTGGGAATCAATCAACGGCATCAGTGGAACATTTCTCATAACAATGTGATGTCCTGGCAGACCCAGAATGAATTTTACAAAAGTGGCATTTCCAAAGCTAATAGCAGCTGTATTCAGAACACAAGAGCTCCCTAATGAGATAAGACTGCTCTTTAACAGCAGTTACGTTTTTTTTCATGAAATGTTGGGTGCTACCGACTAGGTAAATTCTTTGGTAAAATAATAAAAATGATGAATTTATTTTATTGGAAAGGCTATATTTTTTCGCCTGCCTTTTTACTAATTCCATCTAGAGCTGGCACGATTGTCCCCCTATTATTATTATTCCCCTATCGTTCTACCAAATCGTTCTAAAAAATTTTTCTTCCAAATCGTATCCATCGTGTTTTCGCCCAGCTTCTGCCTATGGAATCCACATTCATACTATTCAGTCTGCTCGTCCCGTGCTCGATATAGTAAGTATTTATCTTTAAGAACAACCAACCTGGCAGAATGAGCCAAGCTGCGACGAAGCTCATTCCAGTTATGTTCAAATAAAACTGTCTCTTCTTGACACCAACCAAGTCTGATAGATATGTGAACACGAGGGTTGATGGACCACCTAAAATAAAACATATCATTATTTCACAAATCTCAAAACGTTCAACTCAAATTTCAGTCGAATAATTCGTGGCATTGTTATGGATAATTATCACGAATATCATGACTGTGACAAACGGACATGGTGAAACAGAAACCTTAAAATCAACAAACTCAGTAATAGACGTAAGCTTTATATTTTTGAATATCATTTCACAGAATAATAAGTCAAAACTCATATAGTAGAGACAGGTGTACAAAAGCGGAATTAATTCAGTCTAGTGTTTAAATTAGACTCGTCTAACTTGGACGAAAGGCTTGGCTATTTTTAATATCATAAATTATTTATCTACCTATTAGAAACCCATTAATCGTCCTCGCTGCGAGCAGTAGCCGATAATCAGCCACAGCGCTCTGGGCTAGCATGATGGTGGCATCCAGGAGCAGCGTCATGGCGAGGATATTCCGTCTGCCAAATACGTCACCAACTATGCCCCAGAAGAAAGCACTCGCAACGCCACCTGGAAACATCCGATCAAGTCTGGAATTTTTAAAACCATATTACTTCTAAATATGGTTAATTGAAAAACCGTTCTTAGAGTAATAATCACCCCCATATTACTTAACTTCATCATCATCAACATCACCAGCCTATATACGTCCCACTGCTGGGCCTTCCTACATGTGAGAAACATATGTGCAGTTTGGTCCATAACACCGCTACGCTGGCCCAGTGCGTGTTGGTGGGTTACAGCGGTTGGAATAACAACCGGGACCAATGGTTTAACGTGCCTTCAGAAGCAGGGAGGAGCTCGAAGATTAGAAATTTTGGTTGACCCATCCTGGGATTGACCATTGCGAAAGTTGCTTTGTTTTCGTAATGGAAACCAGAGCGCTCAAACCACAACGCCACCAAGGTCCTCAACTCGTAACTTCAATGAGAAACGCATATGTTGGGAGCCGGGAGAAGAGTGTCGCATACATTCCATATCACAGTTTTTTTATATTTTCACGGGGTACGTAGGCAACGCGTGAGTAGTGCCTTAAAGTGCTACGAGCGATAGGCCACGGTAACCGTTTACCATCTGATGGGCCGTACGTTTCTTTACCACCCTTGTCGTATGACAAAAATGAAAGTAAGTATCTAGTCGAACCCGGGACCTCTGACTTAATGTCTGTACTAAAATTTTACAAAAATGACGACTTAAAAAACCACGTGTTGCAATTTGGGCGGTACATCTCCAGACTTTCGGACCCCAAATGCGTTTAGTAACCAAAACAATAGGCTTTCCCTAATTGTTGTTTGAACACGAGACCTGGTAAGTATTTTGTTTGTCTACCTAAGTGGTTAGCTTGTCGTCTTGCCATGGTAACTAATTGACTATCGTGAAGTTTTAAGAGTCGTTTCTCTAATCTCTCTGTAATTGAACACCTAATCCCTAACTAGGAGGACCTTAAAGAAGCTAGTGACAGATCAGTACTTTTATTGATTTGTGAAGATTTCATATAATACTTATGTATAAACGCCAAATTGTCATAGGGTATCAAACAAGCGCATGGTCCGCCAGATGGTAAAAGGTTACCGTAGCCAATAGACGCTCGTAGCACCTTGGGCACTACTCGCGCACTGTCTACCCGATAAATAAATTAAGAGAAAGCGGTATTTTGACAACTCAGGAGATGAGTCCCTTTTTTGCTAATAATAACGCTTCCTCAATGAGCTCTGGCGATCTTACTTACCGCAGGAACACAGCACTATAAAGTCTAGAGTAGCAACTCCAGTCAGGTTCTGAAGATTCGACTAAATGCCACCATTCTTTGAAGTCCGAGCACTCCAAGTTTTCTTGAATATGTTTAAGCGTGGGATATTCCGAATGTCTGAGCGTGTATACCACTCTTAAGCCCTATTTTGATTTGGACTGTCGACTAGTGAGCCTTGATTCTGTGAGGGTATGTCTGAGTAGGTTTAAATCGCGAAAATTATACGTGTGTGTGTAACTCACCGCTCATAAAGGCCATGTTGATCAACCCCGCCTGATAGGTGGTGAGCTGCAGCTCACACTTTGCGGCGGGCAGGACGTATGACATGACGCAATTCTGCACGCCCGTCGTGAAGAATGCGCACGCACACGCGCCGAGTGCGCTGCGGCTAAATCGTCCATAACCTGTATTAAAAAAATGATATATAGAATCACATCACGTCCCACTGTTGGGCACAGCCCTTCCTCATAGGAGAAACACACGAGGAGCTTGGGCCATAGCACCACCACGCTGGCCCAATGCAGGTTGGTGGGCTAAAGCGGTTGCAGTAACAGCCGGAGCATAGAGGAGCTCCAGATTACAAATTTTGATTGACCTATCGCGAGATCGACCATGGTGAAAGTTGCTTTGCTTTTTTAATCGAAAGCTAAGCGTTCAAACCACTTGAGCTTCTCAAATAAATAATAAAATTAGAGTGGGGTAATAACGAATGTGGGGTAACTTGGAACGAGGCCTTTTATTAACATTTGTGCCATTTCTGTATCCAGGAAAAAATCATTGATGGACATCGCCGCTGGCAAAGCTAGGGCGTGTGCTGGACTCGCCCAGCGTCTAGCTAGATTACCTAGCTACCCTCAGGATACCCGCTAAAACTCCTGGATAACTCCCCTAGCCTGGGGTCTGCGAAGCAGATCAAACTGAGATCATGAAATTTGGGTCTTACTCTCAGCCAGCAGAAAGAGATGATTAATTATCCTTTTCTATAATGATCTTCACGGCCTCGTTCAGAATTACCCCACTTTTCATATCATGGTAAAGTTTAATTCGTCTTCCAGTACTATATCGGAGGGGTGAAAGTAGCCCTTATTATACTAATTACAAGATCTAATTATTAGTCATCATCACTAAACAGGTATGGTAGTATTAAAACAATATAACTATTATTGCAAATAGTACGCGTCTCTATCCAATATTATTGTACACCGCTACGTGTGTTTCTAAATATTATTGCAATATACAATCTTGGCGTTCGTCAAACAATAACAATACTATTGTAAAAGGAGTTTGGTAAAGATTGATCTTAAATAGGTAGGCCAGCAGTATTTACTCCACGAATTCAATGACACCTATCGAATATTCGAGCTAAATAACGGACGAAAGGGAACTTTCTTCTTTCTTTTTTTTCTTTCTTCCTTTTTTTCTATCTTTTTTCTTTCTTTCTTCTTAGATCCCTATTGTTTTGTGATACTCAATAAAGATATTTAATTTGATTTGATTTCTTTTCGCATAATGTTGTTTGTCGTAAAGACACTTGGGATCTCAGGATCATAAAAACAAGCTCTAATTTTTCTTTGCATAAATTTTGTGAGAAACAGTTAAGCAAAGGCATAATATTGTTAAGCATAATTAGTGAAATCTCTGATTTCTTATGGCATAATATTGGTAATCTTAAAATGATTTACCATAATTTTATATGCCATAATTAATGAAAGCCTTAGTATTTTTCACATAAAATCTACATTTAGTACACCGGATTTAGTGACGTTTGCCCTACCCCTAGCCGTCTCTCTGTGGCTTAGCTCAGAGACTATTACTACTACACAACTGGTGGGGATGGGTGTAGTTACAGATAATAAAGTATTGAAGATATTTTTACAGTACCTAGTAATTATCCTAAAAATATATTATTTAATACTCACGCGCACATTCGCAGCCTTAATTTGCCTAAGCAAATTGTGATAGACCCCCGGGGTCTTATGACAATTAAAATCAATTGAGTCAAGCATCTGTAGTTAGGTTAAAATATTTAAGAGGGCCTCAAATTTGAATCGTTTCAGTATTATTATAATTATAATAGGCCGTTATTAAAATGACAGTATCTAAGTGCACAATTGCTAGCACGGTTTACGGGGAAGTTATAGTAAAACTGCATTTTAACGATGTTGTTTTATCGTTAGCAGTTGTCGGCTGTCTGGAGGGTGGAAACGCTCAACGTTTTCACGCTTTACATTGTACTGTGGATAACACACCGTATGTAACTGTAATAACAGATAATCTACAAAAACTACTAATAACTAACGTCACTGAATAATGTGGATATTCCAAACAAAAAGGGAGGATTTAAAGTGTGAGCACTAAATAGGTACATAATATAAAATTAAAAATTTTAAGTCACCCTCGGCCTCATTAATCCTCTATCTAACACCATCACATTGAGACTTTTCATAAGAGCCCAAACACGCTATATCTGCTGTAAGTTTTGTGAAGTATTAAAGATCCCACAGACTTTTTGATGGTATGGGATCAGTTCAAGGTTAGTATGTCATGGGAATGTCACCGAAGTGACAGCACACGAAATTTCAAATCCATCGGATCTGTGAAATTTTATCATATAGAAAATGAGCTGATAGTCATCAAACGCCTAAAATGATCCTTATTAGTTATAGCTTAGAAACATGCTAATCACGTCAGCTTTTAAACAAAAAACACTGAATCAAAATCGATCCATTCGTTTAGGCGCTACGATGCCACAGACAGACACACAGATACACAGACAGACGTCAAACTTATAACACCCCCCTTTTTCATCGGGGGTTAAAAATTAAGTAATACTTTGTGAAGATTTTATAAGCACATTCGATTCGAAAGCCCCATATTCGTAGCAGAAGGGCTGTCCCTTATGCTGATAGGGCTACCAACGTTCATCTTCATTTACAATGAAACAGCAGGTATGTAATACCACATCATACCTTAGTAATACCACGACATAATAATACCAGCATCAATGGTGTGTTTACATCAATTACATAAGTTTTGAAGCTTGGTGATAATTTCAAAAATAAATATCATTAAGTAGGTATAATGACAGACAGGCAGTCGCTGGATGCTGGACCAATCGTCGTGAAAATCTTTAGAGGAGGCCTACGTCCAGCAGTGGACGTCTTTTGGCTGGAATGATGATGATGATGACCAGCTGTGCCCACGACTTCGTACACCTATGTCCATTCTAAGGGTAAATTATAAGCAGTTGTTAATTGGATGAGTATTGGGTAGGCAGTTTTGGATCTTACCTTACGTGCACTTTTTCATAATATTTGTGTAGATGGCTCAAACATTTATGGTATTGTATGGTATTTATCATGATTATCGAAAAAAATACAAAGGAGTTTCTGCACCCGTTTTGCGTAACTTCGCCAAAATACAATTAAGAAGCTACATAAACTTGACCTTGTACAAAACGGCAACAACCGAAGCTTTATAGGTTTCCAATTAGGAAGGAAAACCCTGGAGTTCGGCTAACAAATACACTTGATATAAATATAACCTTGCATACGAAATCCTAGTCTATTTCAGAAATTAGGGAAACTACTCTGTAACCAATTCGGAAGCTTCTTTCGCGTTTCGAGATGATCTACTAATTTATTTGTTACTAGTGGCTGCCAAAAAAAGTGTCCATGTCTTTCTTAGGGTCTCAAAATATTTACATGCGAAATTTCATGCAAATTGGTTTAACAGCTTAAGCGTGAAAAGGTAGCAGATAGACAGACAGACAGACTGACTGAGTTACTTTCGCATAATTGTTAGTACGGATTTTTTCACGAATCACCATTTTTTATGGCAGAGGAAACGTCTGTTATGCATTGTTCTTTTATTTTGTGGGGAAAAAAGGGGTATTTGGCGTTTGCAGCCACTAAAACTCCTACTGTGTACCTTCCGTAGCATGGACACCACATCCACAAAGGACAACTGCATTCTGGGTGCTCATGGAGTATAACTTTCATGTTGCTGTCAAAGATGAAGCGACTGCACAGAAGTAGTACTATCTCTTAGCTTTTTTTATACTACTAAGGTGGCAATCAAGCATACGGCCCACCTGATGGTAAGCGGTTACCGTAGCCTATGGGCGCTTGCAACACCAGGGATATCACTTGCGCTTTGCCGACCCTACACTACTATCATAACGGCCCCGACTTTGGTGACATTACATTGGGTGTGTCGACTAACCTCTGCCAGACAAGGTGGTGTTTTATGAAATCTTATGTCTATTCAGTTTAATGCCTGATCAATGATACAGAATGAACTCTAAGACCCTACTTATAGAGTTCGCTGTATAGCACAATTAGAAATAAGCCCTAAACTACAAGAACTCATAATACACCCCCAGGAAACAGTCCCTTACTGTGACTGTCATCCACCGGGACTAAAACTACGCCGCGGCAAGAGTTGGTTATAGGCGGAGCTATATAGCCTATACCCCCATTCTTTTTGTGCTCACGCGTAGCCAACCCCCACCCATCATTATCATCATCATCATCATTTCAGCCGAGAGACGCCCACTGCTGGGCATAGGCCTCCCCCAAAGATCTCCATACCGATCGGTTATGCGCTGTCCGCATCCATCGGCTTCCCGCGGTCCTCACCAGATCGTCGGTCCACCTTGTGGGAAGCCTACCAACGCTGCGTCTCCCGGTACGCGGCCGCCACTCGAGGACTTTTCCGCCCCAACGGCCGTCAGTCCTCCTTGCAATGTGGCCTGCCACTGCCACTTGAGGCTCGCAATTCTTCGGGCTATGTCGGCGACCTTAGTTCTCCTGTGGATCTCATCATTTCTGATTCGATCACGCAGAGAAACTCCGAGCATAGCCCTCTCCATTGCCCTTTGGGTGACATTGAGCCTTCTTACGAGGCCCATTGTAAGCGGCCACGTCTCAGTTCCGTAAGTCATCACTGGCAACACACACGAATTAAAGACTTTCGTCTTGAGACACTGCGGGAGTTGGGCCGAGAATATGCTGCGAAGCTTCCCGAACGCTGCCCAGCCGAGTTGGATCCGTCGATTGACCTCTTTCTGGAAGTTGGACTTACCAAGTTGGACTATTTGTCCCAGGTAAACATATTCGTCAACAACTTCCAGTGTAGAGCTTCCAACCTTTACAGGAGTGGGTACGACATGGGGATTCGACATTATTTTCGTCTTATCCATGTTCATTTTAAGACCCACTTGTTGGGAGACTCTATAGAGGTCGTCGAGCATTGTGCCCAAGTCTTCCAGGTTTTTAGCCATGACTACGATATCATCCGCAAAACGAAGGTGAGTCATGTACTCGCAGTTTATGTTGATGCCAAGTCCTCTCCAGTCCAAAAGCTTAAACACATCCTCCAACGCGGCAGTGAACAGTTTCGGCGATATAACATCGCCCTGTCTCACACCTCGCTGAAGACGTATTGGTTCCGAGTTTTGGTCCTGAAGGCAGACTGACATAGTGGCGTTTTCGTACAGTGACTGCAGCACTTGGATGTACCGATAGTCTATTTGGCATCTCTGGAGTGACTGAAGCACGGCCCAGGTCTCGACAGAATCGAAGGCTTTCTCATAGTCCACGAACGCTAAGCATAATGGCAGGTTGTACTCTTCGGTCTTCTGTATAACCTGCCGCAGCGTATGTATGTGGTCTATGGTACTAAAGCCTTTTCGGAATCCGGCTTGTTCGGGAGGCTGGAAGTCGTCAAACCTGCGTGCGAGACGATTCGTTATAACTCTCGAAAACAGCTTGTAAACATGACTCAGGAGCGTGATGGGTCTATAATTCTGCAATTGGGTTCTGTCACCCTTTTTGAAGAAGAGTACCACCACGCCCCTGTGCCATGCTTTTGGCGTTTTGCCCTCGAGGATAATGGAGTTAAATAGCCTCTGAAGAGCTTTTAGGACCACGCGTCGCCCGGTGCCTTGTTGTTCTTGAGCTGTTTGAGAGCTACACTAATCTCGTACAGGCTGACGTCCGGGATATCTTCGGTGTAATGTCGGGTTAATTTGGCTCTTGGATCGGTGGCCTGAGTGACAGGTGCGCGTGATGTCGCGTAAAGCTCTCCGTAGAAGTTTTCAATCTCGGCCAAAAGCTCAGGTCGTGACGTAAGGATTCTGCCGTCTTCTGTCTTCAGCTTCGTCAGCAAACTTTGTCCAAGCGACAGATCTCTGGCGAACACTTTGGAGCCTCTGTTTTGCTCGATTGCCTCTTTAACACGTTCTGTATTAAATCGGCGTATGTCGCGAGTCAATGACTTCGAGATCTGTTTATTGATCTGCCGACGAGCATCCTCAGAAGACTGCAGAACCATTTCACGTCTTTCCTGCATTAGCTTCAATGTTGGCTCAGAGATTTTCTTACTTCTTTCGTTACGGTTGGGTTTGAAGTACTTAGAACCCACCGTAAGGACAGCTTCTACGAACCTGTCGTTATATGTGTCCACATCTGTGCAGTCCTCCAGGCAATCGAAGCGATTATGCAGTTCGAGTTGAAAGCATTCGGGGTTTTGGATTTGGATAGCTTTAGGGCGGAGCGTAGACTTCATCAGTCGATACCTTTCGGATTTCACACTGAGATTCAATGTGCCTCTTACCATTCGGTGATCGCTCCCCGTGTTAGACGAATTGATCACTGAGACATCATTGAATATCCGAGTCTTAGTCGACATGATGAAGTCGATCTCATTTTCCGTTGCACCATCCGGACTTTTCCAGGTCCACTTTCGATGCTGCCGTTTCCTGAAGAAGGAGTTCATCATGAAGAGTCCCTCCCTCTCCATATAATCGGCTAGCATTTGACCACGGTAGTTCCGGATTCCAGTTCCAAATTGCCCCACTTTCAACTCATCATCGCCACGTTTGCCCAGCCTTGCGTTGAAGTCTCCCATGACAACAGTGTAGTGAGCCTTGGAAGTATGTATTGCACGAGAGATGTCCTCATACATTACCTCCACTTCCTCGTCGGGGCGTGTCGAGGTCGGGGCGTAAACCTGTATGACCTTCAACGAATACCGTTTGGTAATTCTGAGTATAAGGTACGCCACCCTATTCGACACACTCCCGATTCGTACAACGTTGTTCACGAGAGACTTGTGGACAATAAACCCGACACCACCTTGGGACAGATCTTCGCCCTCCCGGAAATAAAGCAGGTTGCCGGATTTAAGGACCATCGTGTCCTCGCCCTCTCGTCGGACTTCAGACAGTCCCACTATACTCCAGCGAATCCTACTTAATTCCTCCTCTAGTTCCAGCAGCTTCTCCTCGGTCCGCAGTGTGCGTGTGTTGTATGTTGCCAGGGCCAAGGTCGTATGACGGGAAGTCGTCGCCACCCGGGGATTCTTAGCACCCCTGGTCCCGGCGCCTCGCCGACGTCCGTCACCGCCGACACGGCCTCCGGTACCGCCGGGCACTTGGGGCCTTGGGTTAGTGGGATTTATCATGGGGGGTTTTGGGCCGTTACCCACCACGCTGGCCCAGTGCGGGTTGGTGGGGAGCGAGCGCCAGAGCCTCGTCTGTTGATCAGCAGGGTGCACCACGTGCAGGTGAGGTTGGCTTGGATCCCGTGAGGTGTTGTTCGGAACCCCTTACACCCCTATCATTATCACCCACTTCGTAATCATGGAAGAAAATAAAATCATCATCTAAAGACGCCTCCACGATGTTTCGAAATCCTCTAAAAGCTTCTCTGTTCCGTACGAACTTGGAAAGGAACGACCACTGTGATAATAAGAGCATTTTTGCAGTGCAATTATTATTCTTGTGTGCTGCTGAAAGTCCGAAAACAAATCATTAACTGCCCGATAACAAGACATGTTTTGTCAAAATGATAAGATCTTATTGAAGGTTACCTAAAATTACTGAAACATTGCCAAACATATATTCCATTGACTCTGTCGAACAATATTGGAGATTTGGATAAACGATATTGAAGATTATTTATTGTCTCCTGGATATCAACGCACCAATGCAATCTTTGGTGGTGGAGAACAGCAAGCAAATGACCTTTTCCTAATATTCCATGTAAAACGCTTAGGTCTGGGATAAAGGTCAACGGAATTTATTAATAAATTATCATCAAAAATGGTCTTTTGTATTTTGTCATGTATTGTAGCAGATATTTATTTGTCTCTCTATTAGTCGTCCTGTGGATTTCATACTTGGTTGCTTGTGGTTCTATGACTGTTTGTGCTTGCTTAGGTAATGGCAAAATTTAGGAAAATAATAATGAAGTTGCAAATATTCATCTAATAAAAGGGGAGCTCGATACTGTAAAGCTTTCGAAACTGGCGCGTTTCGAGGAATAGTTTTGGTGCCGCTACATTTGGTGCGTTTGAAATCGAGGAATACCTCTATTTGATACGTTGGGTGGCAAATGCCTGATGCGTTTACCGTAGCCTAGCTTGCTGCCGGAACACTGCAATAAAAGTAAGTAGTGTAATTTAGCTGCAATCCTCTGCAAGGCAAAGGTGCTATATACTGCTTCCTCAGTGGGACGCTCATTATTCAAGTGGTCAACCTCTAAAAAGCTGCTCTAACAGGATTTTGGTAGGAGAACCACTATCTGTTACCTTAGAGCCTCCATAGTCTGCAATATCACCATGTAGGTACAGCTAAAATAGAAAAGGCGGCGGTACATGAATTTTTCGTAGCCTACATCGTTTTATTTCTGGAAAGCAAGGTGCCGCTTATTTAACTCTTTTAGCTATTTCTTTGTTCTAACTATGTCTATGGTTTGATCTCAAATAACATTTTCTTCAATAGATAACGTAGTAATAATTTACTTCTACATTTCACACTCGTCAATTGCTATCTTACTGTAAGGTTATTAGCTCTTGACCTAAGATTGATAATTTGCAATGTTAGTAAGCCTATCGTACCGAGTGTACCTAAAAATCAGTCATTTGGGTATTTTCTATGCATATTTATAAAGTAATAATAATATTACTAAATTTATACACTCATAAAATTTTACGGAGATAACAGATTAACATGCCTACAAAATACTGCAAAAAACATTTGCCGTGGTACAGTCAACCACAGAAGTAGCTAAACACTTTAGTACCATGTCACACCGATCTTGTGCACGTACTTTATAGTTGCTACCGTACTATATTGACGCTAGTCGTTGTGACATGGTACTAAAGTGTTCAGCTACTTCTGTGGTCGACCGTACAGAACGATGAAATTGACCCAAAGTAATGTAAGAAAACAAAGCAAATTATGCCATAGTTCCGTAGTTCCTGGGATGGGTCGATCAAAATTTATAATTTCAAGCAGTTGGTCCCGGTTGTTACTCCAACCGCCCTAACCCACCAACCCGCATTAGGCCGGCTTGGTGGTGCTATAGGAGTATGACTTCTCATGTGTTTCTCCCATGTAAGAGAGCCTGTGCCTAGCAATTTGCGTATACAGGCTAGTGACTGATCAAGCTGGTTTTCAAAAAATAACGCTCCTTTTATTAAAGTAATTACGCCGTGAGCTCCATTAGATTTAACATCATCATCATATACGTACTAGCGTATGAAGTCCACTGCTGAACAAAGGCCTCCCCCATCGCTTTTCAAATGGAACGGTTCTGCCCAGCCTGCATCCAACGGCTCCTCGCGACCCTGACCAGCTCGTCTGTTCATCTCACTAGATAGAAGACGACAGAGTAGCGCTTTTCGCTACGTGGTCGCCATTCTAGAACTGTAATGTCTGCTCTGCGTGCTATGTACCCTGCCCCTGCCACTTCAACTTACTAATCCTATGAGCTATGTCGGTACATTACATTGGTTCTCTTACGGATGTCATCATTTATGATTCAATCTCAAAGATTTTACATACATACCAGCAATGTCTAGGGCAGTCTCGTAATCAGCGGTTTCTTGTACATCTTGGGATTCTCCGGCAGCTTCTCTGTTTGTGGCTGTAAAAAACAAATGAATCTTAATTTATAACCTTTTACTAGATAAACAAATGTATGCGACTAAAGATTTCTTATTTATCATACATTGATGACGTAAATTGCTGTACATTATAAAATTAATGTTTATTTATTCGTTTATAGGTAAATTATTATTAGGATTTAAATTTTGAGTACGATTTCAATTGATGAATTGAATTAATACATGGTGTAACTAAGAATTTTAATGAAATTAATGTTGATTTATGTGATGTGTATGTATATTAAAATACATTTGACGGCCGTTCGAATCCTGGTAGAGACAGATGTTTGTATGATGACTCCGAACATATTTTTAACGAGTCATGTATATTACAATTTATATTACTTAATTGTGGTGCTCAATTTGGACTACATAATAGGTGTGAATGGAAGAAAAAAAACTTCTAAAAATTGCTAATTTCCCAGAGATATATATTAGTCTTATAAAATTCGATTAATGTATAAAGTAATTGTAAAAATATATTACATTAGATTACTTTGTAAAATGATTTTTCAAAATAAAAGAAATTTACTAGTGAAGACCGTTAAATTATGACCTAGACCTAAAAATGAGATAATATGAGGTAATAATTATGATTTTTTGCTGGGATTTGACACTAAATATAGGTTGTCTAGATAACCCAGTTCATAATAAATATAAATCATATTTTTAAGCATAAATGTAGGTAAGTTACGATACGCTTAAGTTAGTGTTTATATTACGGCATGATACTTAAAAAAAATCCTTAGTACTTTATTTAATTATAATAGAAACAGCAGTAAATTTTAGAAATATAAAAAATAATAAATTTTCGCGTGACTAGTGCCTAAGGCACTGTGAGCGTGTATAGGCTACGGTGACAACGCGTGAATAGTGCCCAAGGTGCTACGAGCGTCTATAGGCTACGGTAACAACGCGTGAGTAGCGCCCAAGGCGGTACGAGAGTCTATAGGCTACGGTAACAACGCGTGAGTGTTGCCCAAGGTGCTACGAGTGTCTAAAGGCTATGGTGACAGACAACGCGTGACTAGTGCCTAAGGTGCTACTAGAGACTACAGGCTACGGTAACAACGCGTGAGTAGCGCCCAAGGTGCTACGAGCGTCTATAGGATACTGTGACAATGCGTGAGTAGTCCCCAAGGTGCTACAAGCGTCTATAGGCTACGGTGACAACGCGTGAGTAGCGCCCAAGGTGCTACGAGCGTCTATAGGCTACGGTGACAACGCGTAAGTAGTCCCCATGGTGCTACCTGCGTCTAAGGGCTATCAGGCGGAACGTACACTTGTTTGTCATTCTAGTCGCATTAAAAGTATACCGGATACACGTGTCGCTGTCGCCGTACGATTGGCTCTTAGTCAATACACGTAACCACACAATATCATTACAATAACTATTCTTTGATAGGTTATTATTCCAGATTAACGTCATATTTACACAACATTACAAGTTTATCGAAAAAAATATTGGCATGGCCAATATTATACACATTACATATTTTAAATGACCAATTTGTTATTAGTACAAGTTGAAATTCCAAAGTAAAATATTTTATAGTTTCATTACTTTAATATAAATTCCAGTTCAACTTTTGGAATCGGTGTAAATTCAGACATTACAGACAGAAAGACAGACTGACAGACAGACAGGAATAAGCATATTTTTGATTTTGATTGAGTAAATCTGTCTTTTGAGGAGCTCGGTGGCATTGTGGTTTCAGCGTTCTGGTTTCAAATTCGAAAACAAAACAACTTTCGCCATGGTCGATCCCGGACGGGTCAACCAAAATCTCTTATCTCGAGCTCCACCGTGCTCCGGAAGGCACGTTAAGCTGTTGGTCCCGGTTGTTACTGCAACCGCTTGAACCCACCAACCCGCATTGGGCCAGCGTGGTGGTGTTGTCGACCAAGCTCCTCATGTGTTTCTCCCATGTAGGAAGGCCAGTGCCCAGCAGTGGGATGGATATAGGCTGATGATGATGATGAAATCTGTGTATTCAACAAGAGGTCCTGGGTTCGAGTTCCGGTCGGGACAGATGTCAGTATGATAATTAAGAACACATGTTCATTTCGGTTGATTTGAGCATTATAATTATATTTACTCAGGTATATTTCTAATATTTACGAGTTGGGGCTAGATAATGATTTGTGTGATTATGATAATATTCTTGTAATTGTTATTTTTAAGTGTGACTCATTAATAGGAGTCATAATTTTTAAACTTAAAATCATGTTACATCATATGTTGTTATTTAGAAAGTCTCTCAAAGTTTTGCAACAACAAAAAAACTACAACATCATCATATATTTTGTTTAATAAAAAAAATCTATCAAAAATTAAAACCGACTCCAAAAAACTGAAAAGGATAAAATAATAAAATTTATATAGGTACTTATCCCCTAGAAACATATTTTTTGGAGTCGGTGCTTCATTATCTATTGTTTCTGGATACAGTTAAGCACTAACTCCAAAAAATATGTTTCTAGGGGACGAGTACCTACCTAGTTAAATACTTAATTTAAAAAAAAAATATATATATAATCCAACTTAAAAAAAAGAGTTGGTGCTAAATTGTTTCCAGAAACAATAGATAACAAAGCACCGACTCCAAAAAATATGTTTCTAGGAGATAAGTACCTACTTAAATTTAATTATTTTATCCTTTTCAGATTTTTAAGTCAGTTTTTTTTATTTTTCTTAAAAAAAATTTTTCAAGATGGTTTTACTAATTGGATGATCCTCGGAATAGCATGTGATTCTAGGAGCAACATTTTTATTAAGGAACGCCATAAATACAACACAATAAACAAAAAGTGTTTTTTTTTATTCAAATTCAATACTTATTATTATTATTTATAAGTCCTAAACGCTGTACAAAATTATCCAAAAATCAATTCATCAATTCAGTTTTAATAAAGTTCCTTGTAAACATTTTAATTCATTTAGTAACGTAAATTATGTACTTACAACTGAACCCTACAGAGTTAAAACTACTCGATCACAATTATTATTCAAAGTCTTTAACGAACGGTCTGGAGGAGAAAATTAATCGTACTAACCCACATGGCAACCAGGAACTCATGAGAAAACTGGATTTACAGTTATGTTACGAATAAATCCCAGCTAACTGCATAAATGCTTCATCGACGGGATTAGCACTTTTAATGATTGAAAAATATTCAATCTTTTATTTTATTCGCGTTCAATTTATTTATCAATCAAAACTTGATTTTTAATACATTGTGATGAGCATTTTTATAAATAAACTTGCTGACCCCGCAAACGTTGTATTGCCAAAAACAAATTTAAAAAAAGTCAAAAAAAAAATAGATAGCCGATTCTCAGACCTACTGAATATACATATAAAATTCCTAGCTGTCCCGGCAAACGTTGTTTTGCCATAAAAAAAATGACAAAAAAATACATATAGCCGATTCTCAGACCTACTGATACATATAAAATTTCATGAAAATCGGTCAAGCCGTTTCGGAGGAGTATGGTAACTAAATTTGGGACACTAGAATTTTATATTATTAGAAGAAGATTTACAAAAATTTTACATATAAGTATTATAATAAATAAAATCAATGTTGTAATGTTGCCATGCGCTCCGAAATTATTGATCATACGGTAATGCTAGATCATTCAGGGGACTCCCGCGAAATTTTCTGGATTATAATAGCTATTTGTTATACAAGAGTGCAAAGTTGCTTTTTTAACCGCGTGCTCAATTTTGATGACCGAGTAAGCGAAGGATTCTAAAATTGAATCACGAGCGCAGCGAGTGATTAATAAATTAGAATCCTGAGCGTTAGCAAGGGAATCAAAAGAGCACGAGGTGAAAAATCTTTGCACTCGACTGCAACACGTAACTTTTCATCCCACCTCAGCGAGGAAATGACTTAATGCAAAAAAACACATTTGCGCATTATTAACAGTTTCAGTCAATTTTTTGACATCAAATAAAATTCTTTGTCGCTAGAATCACTCATTTTAGGTTTTTTACTTGTTTTCAAATTTCTTGTTTAAAACCTATGGTTTTAACAAATATGTCGCGAAAAGAAAATGGCACGCGCAAAGCAAATTAAACAAAAAGTACACCAAGAAGGTGCCGAGTCTGAGATTTTAACAAGTTAAAAAAGGTTGTATTATAAATTCGGCACCATGGAGGTAGAAGTAAAGAGGTTTAATGATGTTTGGAATTCACAAACTTAGTGCACACGATGTTCTAAATTCGATTTTACTTTATCCTCTAGCGGATAAAAACGGCTTTTGCACTCAGATATCGAAGAGCAAAAATACTCTTTCCGAGATGGGGGGATGAAAAAACTTTTTTATTAGAAAACCTAAGATTTCACTCTTTGTGGGCATTGCAAAGCATACCGGGTGCATCTAGTTTGATATGATAATTAGGCGCTGACTTGCGTAGCGGTTTGATCCAGGAATTGGACCACCCATCAAAATTTGTAATCTCTGGCTTCCGGCTCGTTCCAGGTGGTCCCGGCACAGGTGGTGTTATGGCCCAAACTCTATGTGTTTGCCCAGAAATGGGACTGGTGATGATGATTAACGAGAATGTGTTTGTAATAAAGGTAGCAAATAAGCTAACGAAGATTGAAAGCGGTATCGCCTCCACTCTGTACAAATTCAGAATACACATTACATAATTTTGTTCTAGAAGATTCATCGTTTAAATTTTTGATGAAGAACATTTGATTCAAATCGTTTCATCAATGACAATATGTAACAAACAGACGTCCTCTCACATTCATAACAGTAGGGCTTGCTGTCATAAACTGTAATAGCTATGAACTGTTACATAAAATAACAAATAACATTTTCTTTTCATAACATGATTGGGAATACTATCAATCATATTTTCAAAAAAACTAGCTCGATGGCGTAGTGGTTTGAGCGCTCCGGTTGCAATTACGAAAACAAAGCAACTGTTGCCGTGGTCGATCCCAGGATGGGTCAGTCAAAATTAATAATTTCGTGCTACTCCGTGTTTCGGAAGGCACGAGAAGCCGTTGATTCCGGTTGTTCTGCAACCGCTTTAACCCACCAACCCGCATTGGGCCAGCGTGGTGGTGTTATGGGCCAAAATCATCATGAATTTTCAGAATCAGCATCATCTTTAATTATCTATCGGTGCTTATTAATTGAAAAGTGTAAATTATTTTTTAGTTTATTTTATTTAATCATGTCACAAAAATAAAATAAAACAAAAAATCTTATCATCATTTAGTTATGTAAAAACAATAAGGGTTGCAAGCAATGCGGCCCCATGAAGGTACTCGAGTGTACCTCAAGAGATAACGTGGGAGAAAGGCCCTGCTCCTAGCAAAACCTACTACCTACCTTGTACCTACTTATGTCAGCAGTTGTGATATAGTTAAACTATTTATTGATATCCTTAAATAAGTGAAATAATTAATAGTATCAGTATTAAAAATAATTAATTGAATATGAGATTGTTATTGCACAATTAATTTTAGCTCTTGTACTGTGACATGCAATAAAGAATTGAATTGAAAAACGCGTCCTTTTATTTATTACTAGCTGTGCCCGCGACTTTGTCCACGTGGAATAGAGACTTTCGGCAGCATATTTAATTTTTTAGGCTAATTATATAAGACCCTAAAAAGTTCAACGTTTTAGCTTTAAAAATGACGTAATTTCCATACAAAATTTTCATCCCCTATTTCAACCTCAAACAGCCTTATTTCGCATTAAAAAGATGCCTATGTCCTTTCTTAGATTCTAGACTATCTCTGTACCAAATTTCATATAAATCGGTTCCGTAGTTTAGGCGTGATTGCGTAACACACGGACAGACAGAGCTACTTTCGCATTTATAATAATAATAATATTTATACACTCACACCTATTATCTAGCCCAAAGTAAGCATCATTAAGAGCTTGTGTTATGGATACTAGATAACGGAGAAATAATGATAATAATATGTATATAAATATTAGAACTATACTAAATAAACATATAAACATCCATGACTCGTAAACAAATGCTCGTACTTATCATACAAACATTTGTTCCTACCGGGATTCGAACCCGGGACCTCTTGACCGAGTAGCCTGGGGTACAGACCACTCGGCCAGCCGGTCGTCGCCGGTCGTCGTCAAATATTAATAATAATAAAATAATTAATAATAAGTAAGGATAAGAATAATTCAAATGGGTTCACTCTTGATCCCACTCTTCCGCTAGAAGTCAAGAGCAGCTGCTCTTGGGGGTCGACGATTTAGCGAGCTTACCCAGAAGGTGCACATTTAATTCAGCTTTGAAGGAATTCAGGTTATATGCGGTAGTGAACACCGAAGCCGGCAGAGGACTCCCTGGCCGTGCGCATTATAAATGATCATGAAAAGCGTTTATGTTTGGTATATCAATAATGTGTGGGTGATAGCTTGCCAAACGTTAAGTAGTCCTCTGGTGAAATGGGCTTGGCGGATGAGCTCATAAAGCACCTGAGCACACCGAAGTACAACCAGTAGAACACAGTCTTTTCAAATTGGTCAACGGTCTAGTGAAATGTGACCATCTGCTAGACAAAATCTCTTTAAATGTTCCGTATATGTACCACGGACGAGAACTAATCTTGGCTTACATCAACCGATCACTAGAATGTGCATCAGTTACAATATTATTAACGCGGAAACATCTGATGTCGACATATTTAACGATGATTATAGAACTTTTCGGCGAAAACTGCTGAAACACATTGGATGTGCAGAGATATAGTAAATGTGTATATTTATATATTATAATTATCATATAACATAGTTTCCATTTTAAGTATATCCAAGATATTACAAATGTTGTGTTAACCTATTATAGGCATTCATGTAAGAATTATGCATTAGACAATAATTTAATAATAGAAAGTAAGTACATGTTATGTTGTTGGTGTACCTTAATAAATAAATAAATAAATAAACACCGCGATCTTACAGCGCAGAGGTGGTCCAAGCAACGAAGCTCAATCTCAACCAAAACCAACCTCTCGTCGCCGATAATCCTTATGAGATCTAGCGACCTCACTCATCCAAACAACACAACATTTTAAAGCTATGTTACTTGGCAGTGATGAGAAATTTCAGAGGACTTACAGAAGATAGACTTTGTGTTTAATTATTAAAAGGAGGTCTTAGTATGAAAAACATATTATTATTACCTTTACATATGTTATAATCTTACATAGGTTTAAATATTGATTTTTTATATCAGTAAGGGGTTTAATAAATTTGTGTTTTCTCGAAATTGCAAATATTTGCAAATAATACCTACGGACATTATTTTACCATAAAATTATACTTTGCTTACCTATTTACTATTCATTTCGTGGTTTATTTATTTTGTGAATCATTTACTGAAAGCTTCAGGTTATATTTATTTAAATAAACATATTTTATTTTTTACTTAGGCAAATTCAGATAAGGCATAATCTCAATAGATTATGTAAATAATCAAGCCATTAGGTGCATTATTTTAAGGATTATTTTCAATACTTTATAAGAAGCTAACTTGTATAATTGGTTAAAATAACAATGTAAACAAAGTTTTGTTTATTAACACTTACGGCTACTTGTCTTCGGCGCAACTTTGCAGACCATTTTCGCTTTTGCAACTCACAAAATACAACACAAATTCCCACAGCCACCCTCTTGATGCAAACCGCTTGCCGCGATCGGTCGTAACGCGCGACGCGACGCACGCTCGTGAACGCACTGCGAGCGGACGTTGGATACATAGACTTACTAACCGGCAGACATGGCGAAAAGTTCGACCTTTTTTCATCAGATCCTCGCGCTCGCAAGCTTAGTAACGCCCTAAGCAGAGTAAAGGCGTGTTACAGTAATTATGTACTGAGATGTGTCGTTAGCTTACTTTAACATTAGCGTAAGCGTATAAACTTGCATGCTTACGTAAAATATAAATTAATTCGACTAGCATGGAATGATGTATTGAGGGTGTAGTAGTATACGCCCACATTATAATAATCTTTCTTAAAAACTGATTTCTGAAAAAATCTAAGTACAGTCGACGGTACATCAAGCGTAACAGTTTGACCTTAAGACCACCCTTACTGTGCTCGTAATAGAAGCTGTTTTCATAGTACAACTGTTACACTTGAAGGGCTGTCGTGTGTACCTAATTTTAAATAACTCTAAATTTAAGAATGATATAAGAGCTCACAGACGCTGAAAAGACGTTTGTCTACCTTATACCTACCCTGTAATAAACAGGACACATTTCAGCTGAACAATTCTTCCAGCAAAAAACATTTTTGTCCATACATTTGTGTTACATACATATGACTATAATTTTCCCTGTGTAGTTGCGATTTTGCATAAAACACTATTTGTGTTTGCTACAACGCGCGGAGTTACGTTGTACCTGCACAGCCCCACAAAGTTCAGAGATATCCTGGGAATATTAATTTATAGTAATTACTGGGCATGGACGGCATTTCATCTTAGCCTCAAGATGACAACGCACCTGCAATATCAAGTGATTTACTCCGCTTACCATCAGGTGGGCCATTAGCTTGTTTGTCATCTTGGAGTTTAAAAAAAAACACCTACCACGCCAGGTATGTGATGCTGACCATGGAAGTAGGATGCCTGTGGTATTTAATTGTAAAGTCTCAAGCAAAGGCTTTTTTATTGAAAAGCTTTTATCGTGGTACCCAACTGGGGGCCACAGTTGAGTTATATGAGACTCCAGACCATGCAGTGAGGTAGGCTGACACCAGTTCTGCCTACCTCACTGCATGGCGATGCAAAAACACGAGGAACTTAGTAGTCGGTCACATAGCCGCATGCAGCTGGCTTCACCAACCTTAGGGTTAGGGATATCCCAGAACAGGGATGGCGAACCAATGGCACGCGTGCCATTTAATGGCACGCAACACAATATTTTGGGCACGTCACTGATCATAAAATTCATTATTCACTACGAAAAACAGTGTGAAGTAGGTATAATAGGACGGGCGAACGCGAGTGATCCCTCCCTCCCTACGTTAATTGATAGTATTTATTATTTTACCAATAATCACAAAGTAAAAATTGATTTGATGGCACGTCTATGACCTCATTAAACATTTTCTTAGAAAAATGGCACGCTGATACCTAAAGGTTCGCCATCCCTATCCCAGAAGGTCATGGGTATATTACGACCGCACCGGGCGACGGACAATGCAGGCGATGGAATGTTTTGAGCATAACCTGCTACAGCTTATCATGGTACTTATCTAACTTCTGTCTGAGTGAAGGAGAATCATCTGGAAACGAAGTTATAGAATAGCACGTAGTTTTGTAGCTCTTTATATTAGACATCGAAGAAATATCAACATTTCTCCTGTATATTTTGTAGTTCATGATTTTCTCAACGTAAGGCGCTAGACTCTGCTTTACACCGCTCTCAGTTAGTCATATGCTACGGTTATCGCTTACTATCAGACACGCAGTATTATATTTTTAGGGTTCTGCACCCAAAGGGTACTAAGACTCCGCTCTCTGGCCGTCCGTCCGTCCGTCCGTCTGTCACCAGGCTGTATCTCATGAATTGATACAGTAAGACTATTGAAATTTTCAAAGATGATGTATTCTGTTGCCGCCATAACAATAAATACTAATATACAAAAGAAAATAAATATTTAAGGGGGCTGCCATACAACAAACGTAATTTTTTGCTTGTTTTTGCTCGATATTGATAACGCAACAGGTAGACGCTTGTTTATAGATAATGCTATGGAACCCTTCGTGCGAGAGCCCGACTCGCAGTTAGCCGGTTTGTTTTGACATATACCTAATATTAAATTGTAACGACTACCCTGTTCAATTATCTTGGCGCTATGGAAGGATCTTAATCGCTATCTCCAGCGTCGTAAATCATCTCGGACCGCCATCGCCAGTCCACTTGATTACATTCCACTTTCACTTCCCTGATATGCAAGTATTCATTAGAACTGCATTTCACTGTAAATGCATATGTTTACTTCGAACTACGAATAGCCAATCGAAGAGGCTATATGAAATTGTATCTTAAGTAATAAATAATTTATCAATTGCTTTATCCTTTTACAAGAGAAAATGACAGTGTCATGTGAGAATTCATAATAAATGAAAAGGTTGATCAACAAATAGGCTTGAGAATTTAAAGTGAAAATTTCACATTGTTATGTTAATGACGTCCTGTAATGTCATGGCAAATTTTTAAGGAAAAAATGGAATGAATATTGATCGATTAAATGTAGCTTTTACTAAACCGTCTTGCCGTTTGCTTTTACGTAACCGGATTCTTCCGTCCATGACTGTGAAATGTAGAAAATTCTTAATAAGAAAGAAGTTTATAAATCGAATGAGTAGTTTCGCGGATTACCGAAGACTTCCAAACTTCCAAACTTTACCTCTATGAAATATTAGAGAAGATAATTACATGTTTCAATACAATTTATGTGGCATTTCTAACACATAGTTAGATCTACGTCTGAAATAACTAAGCTAAACAAAAACATACGCAGTCCCAAACAAAATTTCGTCCACAACAATGACGACACGGAGTCCTATTATAGAAATGAAAATAGATTCATCATTAAATTTATTTATAGGTTAGTGATAAGGGATAATAACCAGCTAACACTTCTACGACTGTTAGAAAATTTAGGATATTAAAATATTCGTGAAATCCATACTAATATTATTTCATTGCGAAATTAACTCTGTCTGACTGTTTCGTTTTCACTCCTGCTGTTTAACCTGCTTACATGATTTTTTCTTTACACAAAGCCAGCTAATGACTCAACACCACCTGATGTGAAGCAGTAAGAAGAGTCCCTATGCGAAGACAGCTAGTGCAGCTGGAGACACACTGTTCTAGTCGCCTGCACATTACCGGCCCATTTGTTCTCTTTTACGCTTCTTTTGGTTACAAAGAAGGGAGAGATCACATTTAGTAGGTATTGTAATTAATTAAATCCTGCGAAAGGACTTAGGCTTCATTTTAGCGCGATAGCCGACTATGTGTGCGGAGCCAGGAACGGTATAATAGCATTGGCGTAGTGATACTATTTCAGTATCGATTATTAAAGCAAAGCAACTTTCGTTATGGTTGATCACGGATGGGTCAATCAGATATTTGCAATCTGAAGCTCCTCCGTATTTCAACCGCACATAAGTTACCCATTCTACCGTGTGATGTGCTTTTAAAAGTGTTAAAGAGAACTTAACCCCAACAGTCAAGTTAAACACAAAGTCAAACGATGGTATTTTAAGAAGCAAGATTTATGTATTCCAGAAACTAGAGACTAAGAGTTTTCTTTCGACAGACAAAAAATAATCAAATTTAAATACTAGAAAATGCTATTTAGTATTTACAAAATGTTTTTTTTTTCATTGCATTTTCATAACAATGAATATATTAAGTTTTGCATAAAATTTCAAAAATGCGGTCTAGCTAATTTTAAATTAAATACAAAAAACATAGTATGGAAATTCCAATTTACATAAAATACGTTATACAAAACGGCAATTTCATACATAAAGACCTAATATTAAATGGCATGTAATTTTTTTGTAATAATACACAACATAATTCTTAAATTCTCTAGAAAACCCAACCAGTCAGGCGAGAGCTCGCGCCATCAACACGCCACTTATAATTACTTATAACAACTTATGTTGAAGTTTTACCCTCAAAGAAAGAGACTGAACTATGTACGTAAAAAAGATAGACAATGTCGACACTGATTTCCACTGGAACTGTGAAAGGGTGAAAAATATTGGAAACTCATGACCGTCGTTATTGGTAGGGTTTCTTATTGGTCCTTCGACTAGATGTAACTATTTTTTATTATAAAACAGACCTTAGGTTTAATTTCAAAATGTTTAGACGAAAAAATAACATTTTCTAGTGTGAGATATGAACCTACAAAGTTCAATAATGCTAGGTGACAGCTCTAATTAAGTATTGACTGTATTTAGAATTAAAAAAATCATGTCCTTATGCCTGAACCGGCGACCTTTCATACTCCAGGTGACTGCTCTAACTATCTGAGCTACCGAGGACTTGGGATGACCCTATGAAATTCCTCTAGTCCATCTGTATTTGCGTTAGAAGCTAACACATACCCTACAATACCAAAGTATTTTTTTATATATATTTTTCGTTCGCTGTTTCCGTCCCCGTCTGAGAAGATGGATTTTTGCTAGTTGAAATACTTTTCTAATGTTTCCAAGCATTTATATAAAATAAAAAATGACATTAAGAATATACTTATGATTGTTAGTAACTCTGTGGCTTAAGCAATTCCCCAGATAAATGACATATTCCAGATTTTTCGAAAACTCTGTTTCAGATTTACACAATATTAGGAATCAAAATTTAGGAATTAGTGGATCTTTCGAAAAATATTAATAAGAAATGAATGGTTCCCTTATTTTTGTTTCCGGACAAAATTGGTGTTTAATTGTCATAAGTCCTCCGGAGTTTATTAACGGCTTGAAAAATCAATATAAACTACTTATCAACTAATTCAATTATCAACACAAATACATTTATTCACTTAGTGTAAGCCAGAAAGCCAAGTTCCATGTAATGAGTTCTATTAAACTACCACACAGTAAACAGTTAAATACAGGCCCTTTGAATTTGAATTTTTTATCTCAATCTAAAGCCAGGTCACCGAGGAATAGCAATCACGGCTATAAATAGAAAGCTTTTGTCCCCGTAACGAGTGCATTAAACCTTCGGCTAGAAATAGCCTTAAAGGACTTAGAAAAGAGGCCTGTTGATAGGGGCAATGCCTTAGAAAAACAACAACAACCTTTTGTTTATTTAATATAAATAAGATGTCTCCCAATCACATTGGGTTTATTTACTTGTTCGCAATCAGAAGGCGGCCTTGAGAAATGAATAAAAATTGAAACAAAATTTGTAAATCATTAAACTTTATTTTGCCTCTTACTTATAGTCGTACGTTTTCATTATCATCCTACAACGGGCCACCGCAACTGGCCTTTCTATCTGAACGTCGCTTGGCTCGATCCTTGGCTAGCCTCATCCAGTGCCAGCTACTCTGCTAAGATCATCACTCCACCGAGCCTGAGGACATCCCACACAGAGCTGCGATATCCACTCAAGTACCCGCTTACTCCAGCGGTCATTAGATCTGCGGATAACATGGCCGGCGTCGCCTCTTCAGCAAATTCGTTGGCTATGTTTATGACCTTACTTATCTGTCCGATCACTTAATCCCGAATTCGATCTTTCAGAGAAATTCCGCGAATAGCCCTTTCCATAGATCGCTGAGCGAGTTTAAAATTGTGCCACAGATTAGATAATAGTTAAACTTGTGCTCCAGCTGAACCGTGAGTCCACATTCCGTTTTGTTTAAGTTATATGTTATGTTCGTTCGAAGGAACACGTGTACTAAGAATGTCATGTTTTGAATGTAAGACAAAGAATTGAGTGACGTAATCTAAAGTGTCATGACTCAATGCCAATAGTATGGAGAGCCCGATGCTACAATATCTTCAGGGTCATCATTACCTCCTCGATACCCCGAAGATCGTAGCATGAAGTACATGAAGGATCCGCCCTATAGATGCGTGCAGTATTCATTATAAGACCAGTTTCGCACAGCAGGAATAATTGATCAAAATCATGTAACTGAGTATATGAATACGCTTCAGAGACCCACTGATCATTGAGCAATGATCGATGGACCTCTGAAGCCCAATTTCCACACTAAAAAACTACGTCTAGGCGTAGTTATTATAACTTTACCCCACCCACTTTAACCCACCAACCTGAATTGGGCCAGCGCAGCGTGGTGGTGTTATGGCCCAAACTCCTCATGTGTTTCTCCAATGTAGGAAGGCCTGTGTCCAGCAGTAGGGCATATATAGGCTGGTGACGATGATGATTATAAATAAGTGAGAGCTATAAACAGTGAAGCTAATTATCAGCTTAGAAGGTTGTCATATTTTCTTCACCTTTTGCAGAATATTAAACATTTTAATTACCGGTGAGAATTCAGGAGAAATTTTATACGACACTGGGGACAAACAAGCGTACGATCCGCCTGAATAGCCTGCGGTCTACCTACATAGCCCCCTCTGTACACAGCATCGGTGATGAATCCCGGTTTTGTCTAGGAGTTCTGGCAACCTTACTCACAGTAGAAACACTGCAACCCGGTTTGAATTCGGTTGGTCAATTCCATTTTCTTTTATTTTTATTTTATTTATTTTCGGGGGGCTAACAGCTTGAATGAAAAAATACATCATTAAATAAATTGCGAAGAGCCAACAACAAGCCGTAACAGGGATGTAAAAATATTCTAAGATTTGATCTGAAAATATTCTAAGATTCTTACATACATACTAAAAACTATGATTAAATATACTAGACTAAGTATTCACCTGCCAGAATTCTATTCACAGAACGTAAATTACTATAAAATATCCTATCTGTCTTAGTTTTTTCTTTCTATGCAATACCAATAGTAATAAAAGCTTACGGCCGCGGTAAGCGGGTACTATAGCATAAACACAGTTTTAGCTTCTGGTGAAAAATTCTGTCAATATCAAGAAAAAACGTTTTGTTGGATACAAACCTAGTGGCTTAATTGACGTGTATCTTACCAAAGTTTAATTAAAATATTTTGACTTTAAATTCTGTTTGCCATGAGGGGATTTGTCATAATCACCACGCTTGGCCGGCGGGTTGGCTATCGCAAAGATTCGCCAGTATCCAGAAAAAGCTGCTGCCCGTCTGGGGAAGATTATCCCTAAGTCGGTTCTTACGACACCCACGGGACGAGATGGGGAGGTGCTATTCTAGCCCGGTCCCACACGGTTGGAAAGTGATGGCCTTTGTTCACCAGTGGACATCATAGGCTGGTATGTTGATGATGACTTTAAATTTGAGTTCCCTTACATGCTTCCTCGATGAGCGACCTTCACTGAATATACATATCAAGAATACGTAGCAATTGATAAGTAAGTTATACTAAGTCGTATATCTATGCCACTTTCTAAAAACCTTATACGAGGAACCCATCAAAGCGTCACATAGCTCTATAGGGGCGTATCGGATAGGACTTGTTCCTGTTGGCACTACATTCCGATCTTACACAAGGTTCTTATGGCGGACAACTTCATTACCGCTATCTCTTTCTTTTATCCGTTGCAATAAAAGTTATTTTTCAATTAAGTAAGTTACGCTTGATAATGCTGTGCTTTGAAAATATGTCTGTGTGATTTAATATCTTATTTCATACTAAGCCGTTGTAACCAAACCTCTAAATGTCCGTAGATGACTCTTAAGGACATTTATCTCTTTCTATCTCCTTTAGATAGACTGAGATAAAAATCGCGCAAATACTTTTAACGCTAAGCGAATGCTAGTAAAAAAAGAATAAGTAAAACAGGGATACACCGAATCTTGGTAGGCACTGGCTAAATAATAGCCGAACGCAATCAACCAAGAAATTGATTAATTAAATTCTTCCAAAGTTCCACATTGAGTTGTGATGTGTACAACTTGCGAAGGTATTCTCAAAAAGAGTACGGGATGAGTATGGGGTTTTTCAAAATATAAACTTTCTCAGCCATGGCATTGTTGCTGCAAGCGTCTACAGGCTATGGCAACCATCAGGTTGGGCAGGGTGAATGCTTTCTTTATATACAAAGCACGGCAAATGACCCAACACCACTTGCTGAGAAGTGGTAAGAAGAGTATATAATGCTTGACTACAATCTCATAAAATAAGATGAGTGATTGATTTCCTATATATTTCAGTACCCCTAGCACGAACATTTTTAAATTTCGAATTGCTATGGTTTTTAGTTACTTTGATTTGTTCCTGATTCGTCATATTCCAAATTGGTCATCTTCCAAACTCGACACTTTCTTAACTGGTCATATTCCTGATTCATCGTATTCCAGATTCGTCATCTTCCAAACTCGTCATACCGTGTACATACGCCTGCACAAATTTGTTATAGAAATCGTTGATGGTAAATGTTATGATAAGAACCTCTTATGATAATTAATAGATGAGACTTACTTGGCTATCATGAAGTTAATGTCATTATCACTTTTATATCGAGTCATACAATATCATTTTAATGAATAAATATGAAGATGGCTTGTAATAATGGTACGGACGAAGAAATGCTTCCATAATATGAAAATGGCCGTCACCGATGATTTGGGACCTATACAAAAAATATTTGAAAATTTTTCAGTGAAGTTATGTGTCAAGTCATACAAATTTGTTTCCATTACTTGCCAAATCTTTTGGACTCCGCCTTTTAAGTAAATAATTGTCTAATAGCCATAGTACAAAGTATAACTACTAAGTACAATATGTCCTAAAGTCTTAAGTAATAGATATTATTCCTGTAAGCACGTGTGCACAATTTAGTTTGACTGTACAATGACGAGTTTGGAAGATGATGAGTTAGGAATATGACCAGTTAGGAAAGTGTCGAGTTTGGAAGATGACCAATTTGGAATATGACGAATCAGGAACAAATCGTTACTTTAGCTTTTGTCTGGCTTTTGTTTGAAATTTTAAGCGTGCGTGAACAATACGATAGCAATTCGTAATTTAAAAATGTTCGTGCTAGCGGTGGATACTGCAGTCTCTAATTTTTGACGTAAAAATCAAAATACATAAAAGAAAAACACACGTGAAATTGTTTTGTGGTTTAACTAACAATATGCGATTGAAATAAAACAATGTTTGCGGATGTAAACTCTATTATTTTAAATTCCGCAAAGACTTATTATTACAAAACTGTTTTTACACTTATACCGTTGTCATTTTCAAATGGCCGATTGTTTTTCTATTTGGTCCCATAACGCCATAACTAGCCAGATTTGAATACCTGTCTGTTATTTCATAATCGAATGACTGTACAGATGCAGTGTGCAATATGAGCAAAAGTTAGTGATTACTTTTGAAGACCGGTTGGCGGTCAGCACCCCTAGTATCAGTTCATTCTGCTAACTACACCTCATCGTCACAGACTGGATGTAACGAGATTTTTTCTCCGAAGCGCGGGCGCAATGTAACGAGGGTCACCATAGTGAGACTCGACGGAGAAGGAATAATTCGTTTGCTTGAAATGCCCTTAACGTAGTATTTTTTTTATACAAAGCACGATAAATGACAACATTACCTGATGTCAAGCGGTAAGAAGAGTCCATGTGCTAAGACAGCTAGTGCAGTTCAAACACTGCTCTAGCCGCCTCTATCTTGCTGGCCCAGGCGTGAAAAAATACCTTTTATGAAATAAAATGTACTTTTGACGGAACCCATGGAGTAAAAAGAAAGAAATTTTGTCCAGCACAACGATAAGACTTCGATATATACCAATAAAGAAAGTCCAAACTCCAAACTGCATCCCCCGATTTTGTCATGATCCGTTTTCTTAATAGCCTCTCACTATGGATGACGCTGGATACCTTTACATGCCGTTCGACAGTACTAAGCTATCATAAATAGCCAAAACAAAGTTCATATCACGAAAGCAAACCCTGGCTTAAGTCAATGTTACCTTATGGACATAAGCCCTACATGAGCGCGGTCGCGGCGGCCGTAAATCAAGCATCGGACATTACGGCGCGCCTTGACTTTGACATTTGTATAGTCGAACGGAACTTCGTTATGCACAAAAAACACTTATCTTTGTGAATTTTATGATACTTTCTTTCTGGTATGAAATAAAATGTAATGTAATGAATGGATATGTCTATAGTATACCTAAGGTTTTGTTATTTATGCTAATGATAAATTGGTTTGACAAAATATTTTTTAACAAAAATAAAACCAACTTAATAACACTAAAAAGGCAAAAATAATTCAATTTCGGTACCGAGGTACTTACCTCCTAAAATGTGTTTTTTGGAGTTGGTGCTAAGCTGTTTCCAGAGACAATACAAAGTGAAAAAAAAAAATTTTTCACATTTTTAAGTGATTTCCTAAGGTCAAAGCAAGATGGGTGACCGTCAGCAATATCGACTTGTCTGTCTCTCAGTCTTTGGTTGATATACATAGTGAAAGAATTATACCGTAACTCTTAATCATTAAGGACCTTCCACCATCAGCTCATTAATATGAGATGATGACTAACAGAAGCAAATACTTGAGTAGCTTTGAAAAAAAGTAAAATATGTCATACGTGCTAATAAAATTTGAGGTTTGCCCTCGATTTTCCTGGGATCCCATCATCAGATCCTGACTTGGTGACAATGGGACCACCACTGGAGTATACTCTATCGAATAAAAAAAGAATTTTGAAAAGCGGTCCACAATTGACAGAGAAATCGGTGAACATACATACAAAAAAAAACATACAGTGGAACATATAACCTCCTTCTTTTTGAAGTCGGCTTAAAATAGACCATTGGCTTGCGCTACCTATGGGTTTCAATGAAAATCAGCGCTTTGTAACTTGTCTAAAGTTTATTGTAACAAATACAAATAAAAAAGATAACGATCTTAATTTACGCTGAAAGGAGAGTCTAAAATTAAGTTTTAATAGAAAAACAATGAGACTGTTTTGTTGCATATAATAGAAAGGTTCATTTGAGATCTTTTTTAGGTTGAAGGTGGTAGAACTGTCAAATCCGATTTTTACTCCAACTTTTCTCATTTTCTGGATATTAACTGCATTGTGGAAATCGTGATATTACACATAAGGTGTCCATTTATTCCATACTATTCTATTAGTATTACAAATCCGTCTCGCTTACTCTATCCATCTTAACCACTCCTTCGTAAATATGTAGGTATTTGTAGTACAACACAATGCAATATATTTATTTTACACGCAAATTGCGACACTTCATCCCAAAAAATTAAATCCCTTAAAACATTTCAACTGCTATAACTTTCGCAACGGATTGTACCTCTGTTGGATATTCGAAGAAACTGAAGTACGATCAAGCCAATTTTCTGGTGTTTGCTCCCGCGCCCAAACCGCGCATGACACTGGACTTGCTGGTGAACCTGAGTTCTGTTATTTATTTCCAGAAATAAAATAAATAAATAAAATAAAATAAAATATAGTTTATTTGTCTCAAAAAACATAATAAATAGTTACAGACAAGATAGACCTAAATAAATTTAAGACAAAAGGGTCTATGACTCAGTGGCTGCAGGAGGAATCCCGTTGCCTCTGTTATTCTGCCATAGCCGATTTTAACAATTTCAATTTAAGCAAATAAGTGTGCCCGGTGAAACACAAGACTAGCAATGCAGACACAAAGTTTACAAGTTATAAATTATAAATAATCGCTGATGCCAGGGATTGTTTATGAAGCAGCCATTGACGACATTTTTGTCTGAAAGTTGGTAATGATACCGAAAGGGCTAAACGAACAGGTGGTGGTAAGTCGTTCCATATTTTGGCTGCTGCATACTTAAAACCACCCCTGGTGTTAGCAAGTTTAGACACAGGAAAAGAAAGCTTGCAGTGCCTGTCTCTGAGGGACTGCAAGCTTTCCTTCGTGACATTAATTTTATGATATAAATAAATAGGTACCTTGTTGCGATGCAGCGAATGCAAGAAGCAGGCATACTTCAAAGTAACAGCATCACCCATATTCAATATATTATTTTTGACCCGATAGGGTGTAATATGATCCCTCCATGGAATGCCGAAACAGAATCGCATGCACGCATTCTGCACTCGCTGCACACTACTGGTAGTTTTTTTAAACAGACATGGTTGATAAACAATATCACAATAGTTAATATGAGACAATACCAAACAGTTACATAACAAAAGTCTCACTTCTTTTCTTAGAAATGGACGGAGTCTATAAAGGTTTTTTAAGGAGCCATAACTTTTTCCTATTTTAGACTGAACATGTTTCTCAAATTTTAAATTTTCGTCCATTAATAATCCTAGATTGCGTACACAAGCCTCGTAAGGTACAGCAGTATTACACACTTGGATAGAAGGCTTGCATGCATTTATCATTTTAACCTGATGCTTAGTACCGAGTGTTATAGTAACACTCTTATTGGGATTTAGCACAAGACCGTGCCTAGTTGACCACTCCGCCACAGATTTCAGATCTAAATTAAGTTTATATACGGCAGTCAATACATTCTCCCTAGATGGTAGTGTATGAATATACAGTTGACTATCATCTGCATACAAATGAATACTAGCATATTTGATGACATTGATGATGTCTGCCGTATAAATTGAAAACAAAGTCGGCCCAAGAATGGATCCCTGAATAATACCCCTCCCGAGAAAGAGCGGACTTGATACTTTGATATTACCCTCAGTATCTATACATTTTACTTTTTGACTACGCCCCAGGAAGTAAGACTTGAACCACGCACAAGCGGGGTCAGTAAGCCCATAGTATTTTAGTTTAGCTACCAAGGTAGGTATATGCACACAATCAAAAGCACGACTAAAGTCCAATAACACAAGAAGTGTCCCTCTACCTACATCTGACTCAGAAAGAATGTCATCCGTAATATTCATGAGTGCTGAAACAGTACCGTGATTTCTGCGAAAGCCAGACTGCACCTCCGGAAGCACTCTATTAAGTTCAAGGAATGGAGTAATTTGCAATTGAACATATTTTTCTACTATTTTTGACAATGTTGGTAGTATACTTATTGGTCTAAGATCTGAACAGTCGTCAACACTAGATTTTTTTGGTATGGGTGTTATGACTGCACATTTCCATTCGTCTGCGAAAACTCCGCTCAATAAAGATTTATTTATTATACATACTAAGGCCTCTAACGAATATGGTAGTGTTAGTTTTAACATAGCCAATGAAATACCATCATCACCACATGAATTTGTAGAAGAAAACCTAGAAAGTATATTTTCTATTGTAGATTCACTTACGGGCTCAAAATTAAATTCCAGATCGGAATGTTTATGAGACTCAATTTCTTCACGCAGATTATCATCACACTGTCCGCGTGGCACGCTATCAATAAAGTAATTATTTAGAAAATCAGGGTCAAGAAGATGGTCCGGCAAAGAGCGACTTCTTGCTGGTGATACCTGCTGGTTTAAATGACGCCACATTTGTGATGGATTATTCATAGTGTTGTTAATAAATCTAGTGAAATAAGCTTGTTTTTCAAGGGTTATGGCTCGATTATAGAAATTGCGAATATCACGATAATACTGGCGGCTAGAGTCGGTTCCATTCATTTTGCTTCGACGACAGGCTTTATCCCTAGTATTTTTAATGTCTCTAAGGGTGTCAGTTAGCCATGGGGCAGGAGGACGTTTAAATGTACGTTTTGTTATCGGGGCAAATGTATTTATCAAATCGACGAGAAGTGCGTTGAATAGAGCAATCATATCGTTAATGTCAGTACACTCTATTACCATATCCCAAGGAGTGAATTTCGCGGCATTATGAATATAGACCGCGTTATCTTTAAGAGGTCTGTAATAAATGGTTTGAGGCCTAAATTTAGTGGTTTCAATCGGGAATTTACAAGAAATAAGACCGTGATCACTAAGGTCGTCATTATGCGTCACTTCAAGGAAGGTAGGTCTAAGACCTACTCTTGTGAGAATGATATCAATGAGCGAACTTGTCGTCGGAGTCACACGGGTAGGTTGGTCGACTATTTGATGCAATTTGTAAGTATCAGTAAGAACCCTCAAACAGCCTGGAATCATCACTTCCCCTTCTATATTAATGCAATTAACATTTAGATCTCCTAGAAGAAATAATATTTCATATTGCACTGCGAAGTGTGATAGTGAATCATTCAAACAATTTACTGCTGTCCCTATACTCACTGATTCTGGACGATATGCTGTGCCAAACACGGCTGTAGTAGGTCCCAACTTGACGCTAAGCCATATCTGTTCTAGTTCTCCAGGAGGATGATCTAACCTTTTTACGCGTAAATGAGACCTAATGTAAGCCCCCACACCACCACCGCGACCAATACGAGGATTGTGTATCAATTTATAACCAGGTATAGAATAATAATCAACGACAGAATTCGAATTCAACCAAGTCTCGGTAAGGCACAAGATATCAAAATCTGTTTTTTGGATGCTTTCCGTAAGTTCATCCCATCCCGAATTTAAGGAGTGTACATTTAAAAGACCAAGGGAGAATTTTTTTCTTTTTTTTGACTTACCCATTACATGAAGGCATTCCAAGTATACAAGCAATGTTTTATAAAAATAGAAACTTACAGCACTGTCACCTACCTACAATAATTTCAAACACTCCTTATTTTTAATTAGTATAGGAGAAATTCCCTCCGATTTTCTTACATATATTTGACCGCGCTTGACCCAGATGAATTTGAAGCCTTTTTCCTTCCCGATTCTTCTGGCCTCTTTATACAATAGTTTACACTCCGGTGAAATATGCTCTGATACGTAAACTTGTTTTGTGGCACCATCAATGCTAAGGTGCCTGGAGTTAAGCTTGACACTTTGGGTCCTGTTAAACTTAGCCACAGCATCGAGAAGATTATCCCGAAGTCGCGGCGAGGAAAGGGTTATCAGTATAGTGCGGGGTCTCTCCGAAGATTGGTCCATTTTAGCTACGCGCCGACACGAATGAACTTCATTTTTCGAAACCGGCACATTAACTAGCCTGCATAACGCCTGGAACAGACCCATCAGGTCTTCACTCTTACTTTCTTGAACTCCATTTATCTCTAAGTTGTTATCTCGTGATATCTTTTCTATTGTTGTGATTCGGTTATTTAATGTAAGTAATTCTCTCTGTAGTTGAACAGCTTTGCCCTGCAACTCCCTCACTTCTTTTTCTTTTTCCTCTAATTTTGTTTTTAAGTCTCCTTGTTCTGCGGCTAAAAAGTCCGTGGTTTGAGTAAAATCGGCCTTTATCTGACTTATTAGTATATTAAATTCCTGTGCTATTATGACTTTTACATCGTCAGTTATAGCGGATCTCAACATACGGAATATTGGCGAAGACGAGGCTAGCTTTTTATCTATGAGATCGCTAATTTCTTCCAGGGTTGCTGGCAAAGAAGAGTCTTTTTTTTGCGACTTAGGCTGTGACTGCTTTGCCCTTAGGGTTATATTTTGGTCTGCCTCTTTACCCTCAATTTCCAGCGCGGACTCCACCTCTATTGCGCTTGCACGAATAGGTGTATTTTGATTGTCACTCTTAGGCTGTCGACTTTTACATGCTTGACAAACCCATGCGATTTTGCGTTCTTTGTCCAGCAACAAGAATCGTTTCTCGCTAATGTTTGCACAGTCTATATCGTACTTCAATTTACACGAACAACAACACATAAATTGTCTATTGGTAATCTTATTGTGGCACCCAGCGCAGTTTATACAGTTAGAAGACATATTTGAAGTTAAATAAATATAATAATAAAGTCACAAGTCACTCAGCGGTACACAGCGCTGAAAGCGCTTAGCGCCCACGAAGCGGTGAATCTGCGGGTTGCCCGAGGTCAGGTACGGCAGTCGTTAAATTATTATTTCCAAGCTAATTATTTCCAACTGCTTGCACATCACTGCATATACCACTTAAATTTTTAGACCAATTTGTATAAAAGTCGATTAGCTATCCAACGGTATGCAACACTTCCACGAAATTTAAAAAAAAATTGTAGATTTCAATTAAAAAATACGGAGCAAAACTATACGCGCGCTTCACCGGAGTACCCCCCAATATCTCTCCTAGTATACACCTAATACACACGCATAAGTTGATTTCAGTGCATTAGGTACTAATTTCGCAATTCAGGCCAGTGCCTGAATGTGATGTCGGTACATAAGTTCGGTACACACGTAGGGTGTGAGTTGAAACTTGATTCCATCATCATCATCAGCCTATACATATACGTCCCACTGCTGGGTATAGGCCTTCCTATATGGGAGAAACACATGAGGAGTTTGGGCCATAACAACACCACGCTGGCCCAATGCGGGTTGGTGGGTTAAAAGCGGTTGCATTAACAACCCGGGCCAAGAGGAGCTCGAGATTATAAATTTAATTGACCCATACCGGGACCGACCATGGCGAAAGTTGCTTTGTTTTCGTAATCGAAACCTGAGCGCTCAAACCCCTACACCACCGAGGTCCTCCCCTGAGCTTGACCCCATAGTCCATTATCACTTTCTAAGATATATTATAATGATGATATTGGTACGGCGGCGTAAATAAGTGATACCACCGATTCAAGTGCTGATCGAACACATTTATTTCTCGATCTACAGACATTATGTCACGATAAAATCAAATGAAAGTGTTATGTAGGATATGTAGTAGGTATTAATATATGAAGCTAGATACTTATGTGCGTACCATTCCATACCATTTCATGATAATAACTGACTGTTTGGTAGTTTAGCTTTTTTTACATGACGAACAAAACTTTCAGAGGATTTTTTTGTGACCAACGTAATTATTAATAATTATAATATTCCTTATCGAGCTTGGCTGACACTTACACCTATTATCTAGCCCAAAGTAAGCATCATTAAGAGCTTGTGTTATGGATACTAGATAGCGGATAAAATATTAACAATAATATGTATATAAATATTAAAAATATACTTAATAAACTTTATAAACATCTATGACTCGTGAACAAATGCTCGTATTCATCATTTAAACATTTGCCCCTAATGGGATTCGAAACCCTGACAGAACAGCCCGTTAAGCAAGGGGTACAGTCCATTCGGCCAGCCGGTCGTCAATATGTTTCTTGTACGAGTATATCGTAATTCGTAACATGGTATGAGGCCATGCACGACATACGTCACGGTACAGTTTGACAACTAGAGTTATTTTGTGTTTTCCGTGTTCTTACTTTTCTTGTATCCAGAATAAAGCTGCCTTAAGGCGAGGTATTCCGAGCAATCGTAGGTAAAAATGCTTCCTCAGCCCCCGCCAATAAGTAGCGTAACGTAAGCAAATCCGACGCGCGCGAGATGACACCGCGCCGGCCGCGGCCCGGCCGCCCGGTCCAAGCGGTACGATGTGCCATAGTAAAATTGCATACAGTAACATTATGGTATTACGTTATAGATTATTTAGATAGGTACTAACTTTTTTCATGATCATACGGTCCACCAGATGGTCAGCTGTAAAAATTTGTATCAACAGTCAACCGCTCATCCTAACTGTAATATTGAAATAATGAAAATGAGTTTGTTTGTATGTTATGTTACGCATTCACGCCTAAACCACTTAGGTAACCGATTCAGATGAAATTTGGTAAGGAGATAGTTTGAGACCGTAAAAGGGATGTAGGATACTTTTTTGAAACGATAACCAAGTTGGAGCCGCGGTAAGATACTAGTATTATCATAAATGCTATTTATATATTTTCTCCAGTCGCGCTACGTCTTACGATTTTATTTTTGAGTCTGATCAATGCCCTGGATTGGTGAAGACAGCGGTGTGTATTGTGATGACCTAGGACCTAATTATATTTCCTAGCGTTCGCTACAATAGCTACACAATGAAACCGTTTAACTTGACAAAAAAATATGTATTTTATATGGGTAGGGGTAGTACTTGCACTTTACGGCCTGACCACGGGAACGGGCGGTGGCGGCCGTTAGAGCCTGGGAGTCCCAAATACCTCTTCATATTCCAGCCGCAAAAAGGTTATAAAAGTTAGGATAGGTTTTTTTAATACTTATCAGGATCTATTATCTGCGATATAGAAGAAGAACTCTCTACAGCAGTTGATGATGTGTTTTCAGACCATGTTACAGCACAGATTAATAACAGGACAGATACTTCACTCTAATACAAATGGTGAAATAATTTAGTTATATTAGCCTACTAGGATTATTATTATTAGCCATTTTAGACGATGCGAGAAGATATATACTCTATCAACGCGTGCCGAGAGTCGAGAATCCCGCGTACACCGCGTGATTGCGTCATCGAGCGAAAACGTAAGGGTTGTGCCACGACCATAAATTAAATAAAATGACTGAATAAGAACTTATTTATTTTTATTTATACATCTAATGCAATGTAGTGAATGCAAAGAAAGCCGGTCAATTAAATGTGATTTAATTTATAAAATGATCAATGTTTTTTTTCCATCTTTGTATTCATTCGTTAATATTCTAAATTGTGTGAATAACTTTTACATGTAATCCTTTGGAAAACCGGGGCAAGGTGGAATAAAATCAATTTCTTGTAGTATATTTATTGAAGTGCTTCCCGGCTGGTTCGTAAAGACTGTATCAAAAATTTTCAAAAATGTTGTTTCTAATTCTTCCACATAATTGATAAAAGCCTCCGGCGGGACTTTCAGCCCTCCGTAAAACGAAGAATTTTTATTGTACTATTTAAAATGAATGTATAGTCTGGTATCGCCCATATTAGGTTCATCGTTTAGTAGAGAATTAAAGACGCTACAGTTATGTTTCTTGCCACATTTGCCACAAAACAGTAGTCGACATTTAGAACTACTTCTGAAGGTGTTTTAGTGCAACGTGCAACTAGCACTCCCCCGAATCGTATTTGTAAATCGAGCTCCATAACAGTAGCACCCTCAGTTTATTCTTAATCTGTGCCCCTTTTGGTAGGTTAAATCGAAACGAAAACGATTATAGTCGTATTCACCTCTTAAATCCATACTAATATTATAAAGCTGAAGGGTTTATTTGTGTGTTTGTTTGGTTGAACACGCTAATCTCAGGAACTACTTATTCATATTGAAAAATTCTTTTTGTATTGGATAGTCCATTTATCGAGGTATTATATAGGCTTTATAGCATCACGCTACGACTTATAGCAGATGAGCATCAATGAAAAATATTTCAGAAACGGGGGAAAAATATTCCTTTTCAGAGCTTTAGTTGCGTGCGCTGGGCAAATGCTTAAAGTTACGCTAAAATCATGTAAGTAATAATTGTTTCAACTGGATTAGGAATTCGACGTTTTTATTTCGATTAAATGCGATTATTGCTATTGTTGCGGCTCAATCTCGTAGTTTGATTAAACACGTTGATACAAATACTGTAGAGCGCTTCAACAGTGTTGTTGCTAAATTTTAGGCGGTAAACGAGTCAACTTCACACAAAGAAGAGGTCATCAAGCAAGATGCTCATCAGCTGTTGTCTCTTTCAACGATGAATCATCTATTTCCAAATTGCAAAAAGCTTTTCTAAACGCAAGTCCTACAGGAAAAGTAAAGGAAATGAAAAAAAACGAGCATTAAAAAGAAAGATTAACAAAACACACACATCCAATAAAAAAATACTTACACTAATTGTAGGTAAAATCATAGATACCCTACATACAGGGTGGCACATTTAGATCGGTCAGTATGGGAAAGTCTGAAACTATAAGACATGCGAAAATCTCTTCTTAGGAACCATGTCGTCGATTTAAGTAATTTAATTTTAGAAAAAACTGCATTCATAGTATTGTCTTACATTTTCACGAGCACTACACATTTGAAATGAAACCAATTTACTTGGTTTGATTGGTTTTATTTCAAATGCATTCACACATTTAAAAAAAACATGTACCTACTCGGCTCGGGAATCAAACCCGGACGTTTTGAAAAATTAAACTAACACTATTTCTATTTAGATATCGATTGTGTAGGTCTTAAGCAGTTTTAACGTTTACTGCTTAAGACCTACACAATCGATATCTAAATAGAAATAGTGTTAGTTTTATTTGTATGGACCTGTTTGTATAGAACAGCTGTTTTTTTTTCACGATTTCAAATGGTATTTTCTAACAAATTGTATTAAGGGTGACCAGCACTGCCACCTGTCTTCGTTTTCGAGAGCGACCCCCTAACACGTTGTTTAAAGTTGTATACAGGGTGGTGCCATCAATACGACAATAAATTAAAATATGGGCTATATTAGTTCTTAGAAACGGTTTGCCACTTTCAGAAACATCGTATTCGTTTGATAATTTTATGACATTTGTATGAAATAATATAACATTGACTGCATTATTTCATAGAAATGTCTTGAAATTATCAAACGAATAAGATGTTTTTGAAAGTGGTCAACGATTTTAATGAACTAATATAGCCTATGTTTTAATTTATTGTCCTTGGTAACTTTTGTAACCAAATAAAATCTCAATGACGTCATCACGGACTGATGATACTTATTTGGATCTAAATAATTGGTATAAGTAAAATAATATTATTATTAACCTGCATATGAATGCCAATTTTAAAACAAATATTTAATTTTAAATGACGATCTAAAGAAATAATGGCCCTAATTCTGGAGAGCATATGCTAAGATTAAATTTAAGTTCAGTCTACCTCTTTCTCTCAATTTGAATACGAAAAGTATCCCCGACTTAAAATTTGACATTTAGAAACATGCATTCAATTTTCGACCTTATTAAACGTGATAAAATGCAGTATTTAGAAGGCACCTCCATACATGCCGTCTAAAATAATTGTCTATGGTTCGTATGAAATCTGTCTGAATTTAGATGACAGCTCTAAACAAAATATTGCTATCTCTTTCTTATGACATGTTGTAAGAAAGAGATAGATTGTACTTAAATTTAAAATTAAGAGTGTTCCTCCAGAATTAGGTCCAATGTGTTTTACACATACATATACTACAGAGCTATTTTCAACCCCTGAGACCACAACACTCGAATTTCTTTTCTGGCGCATAAAAGCACTAAAAAATAGGCCAGCGTTTATAAAACATATATGATTAAATTAGAACTAAACTAATATAAACGAAAAAAAAACAATAAAAAATTCAGAACCGGGTTTGAAGTTATACTGTACTGTTGGACCACTGTGGTACAAAAAGCGTCCTACGAAATATTTAGATAATCACTAGCTGACCAGGCAAACGTTGTCTTGCCATAAAAAACAAAATGTGAAAAAAAAAATAGATAATAGCCGATTCTCAGACCTACTGAATGAATATACATATAAAATTTCATGATCATCGGTCAAGCCGTTTCGGAGGAGTATGGTAACTAAAACTGTGAGTCGAGAATTTTATATATAAGATGAAACTTATAAAATTTATAATATATATTATTTATAAATTTCGTTAGTTGGATAACAATAAATTTTATAATTCATTATATAACTGGCTTTGAAATCATACTGTCCCTTGTTATATTGTGAGACTATAAACTAGGAACAAACAGTACATCGTGTACATCCTAAGAATCATTTAGTGGGTGGTTTATGAACAGAACAAATATGTTAGAAAGGTAGTACTAACCATTTATATTGCAACATTTTTCTATGGGTTCGCTTATTAAAATTTGATTTATTATTTTTGTTTCCCATTTTAATTAGAACCTTATAATTTACCAACTAAAACTTATTTTAAATTAACTAAAACAAACATAAACAAACTAAAATAAATATAAGCAAACTTAAAAAAAACCTAACCTATTTTATATTTACACCTATTCAAATACAAACTATCGCGCGGGATCTGCGGAGCATAAAGCGACGTGACCTTACTCGGGAAGCTCTCGACGGGTACTGAAGTAACAGCGGAGCGTCATGATCACTCCCCGTAATTTGAATTTTATAGGTTTTTTGCCTACATCGTAATAAAAATGTATGACGTAAAAAAATCCGTTATTATCATTTTATAGATGATGAAAAGTTACATCAATTTGTATATTTTTTACGTCATTTAGTAATGTATTATCTGACTTAAATGACTTTAAAAATGTTGAGCAGAGCAATCTTTGAATTTTTTTTCTATCGAGTGAAGTATTACCAATCATGTTTCTGTCTTTACAACTAATAGATAATACGGTCAACTATATTATATAAGAATTTCAGCATTGAATGTTTTATATTCGTGGTGGTACAATCAATCGAAAATGTTCAAAACGGGAAAAGAGCGCCTTAACCCTTAATCTGTCCCTAAGCTAAAAGAGCCTATAGTCTTTCAGCTTTGGACATACCACTTCCAAAAGACTCATTCTAGATCTAGCCAAAGTATCACACCGACAGAAAAGGTCTTCCATCGATCCCTGGCTCTCACCACACGCTTGGCTAAGCTATGCTAGGGAGTGTTGCACTTTTTTGTGTAAAACAACTGATCTTTTTTGAGAATCCGAAGACAGTGCAGTATTAACCATGTATTTCTTACCAGCTCGATGGCATCTTCACAACCTAACTTATCGTGTCTTTGTTAGTATCATAGGGAATTATAATTATGACCATGGAGATTGGTACGTGTGATATCGTGCGACTACCGCAGAACGGGCTATTTAGACCCACTTTCATTACCCTTTCGTTAGGTGTAAATTGCACATTCTGTATTTAGATTAGTCTCAATTAAATTATTGTATTTCATTAGGTATTATTTTTAGTATAAGTCGTTAAAAAGATCTTACACCCGTGAGATCACTGCCATACTTTAGTTATTTATTTATACAAAATGGTCCGTCAATACGACAATAAATTAAAACATGGGCTATATTAGTTCATAGAAATGGTTTGCCACTTTTAAATACATCTTATTCGTTTGATAATTTTATGACATTTGTATGAAATAATATAATATTGGCTGCACTATTTCATAGAAACGTCATCAAATTATCAAATGAATAAGATGTTCTTGAAAGTGGCAAACCAATTCTATGAACTAATATAGCCCAATTTATTGTCGTATTGACGGCACCATTCTGTATATCTTTTTTTTATACCACTAAGGAGGCAATCAAGCATACGGCCCACCTGATGGTAAGCGGATATCTAACAGTTAACACAGACATTTATTTTTAGATACAGTACTTTTTTTCTTTTTGATAACCAGCCTTTTAATTATCGAACTGTCTACCCTTGCCGCTATAAAAAACTTTTTCCGTGCGACAGGCTGCTTAATTTATTTAAAAAAACTTATTACCAAAAGTATTTACTCAATACTTTTTGTAACTCATACTTTGAATTCGCGAGACATAATTCTCTGAAACGATCTTCCAGTGTGATTAATAATAAAATCGCGGATTGTTACCCGCTGTGGAAGTTTCGGCGATGCACTTTTGGATTATTTTTAATGTTATTTTTGGCTGCGCCTAAAATAAACTTAACTCTGTTTGTTGCTTTAGGCCAATATATTGTCCATATGTATGTATTTCATTAGGTATATATATTCGGAAATAAAAAATATTTATTTATACAGGGTGGTGCTGTCAATACGACAATAAATTAAAACATGGGCTCTATTAGTTTGTAGAAATAGTTTGCCACTTTGAAAAACATCTTATTCATTTGATAACGTCACGACATTTCTATGAAATAATATAACATTGGCTGCATTATTTCATAGAAATGTTCTGAAATTACCAAACGAATAGGATGTTTTTGAAAGTGGCAAATCATTTCTATGAACTAATATAGCCCATGTTGATGACACCAACCTGTATGACATTTTTCGCGGGACATTAGGGTTTGTTTTGTAACGTTGGTAGTGTCTTTATAGTGACAAACTTTTGACTAAGGAGCTTTTTAAGCTTTTATTACAGTTGTACAGTAGTATATTAGTTTATAAGTCGAAGAGAGTTGACAAGTTAATTATTAATCTGTCAAGCGGCGTAACACCTCTGGAGGTCTATCACAATTGAAAAATCATTTGTGTCTGGAATCTGGTTCTTGACGGTTACAGATTAAAATGCTCGTTTAATTCTATTTATTCGGTTTACCAAAATCAGGAAAAGTGACACTCACTCGCCGCTGTAGTAGTACCTGTAGCATATTTTATAGGGCATTTTTTTTACACTCCCACCTATTATCTAGCCCAAAGTAAGGTTACAAAGAAATATTGATAATTATTATTATTATAGCCTTTATTGCCAACAGTTTTACAAATAAATAAATTCAAGTAAACAATACAATATTAATTATTAAGTGTCGGCGTGTCTCTCTGTGACACGAAGGCCTCTTCTAGCTTTTTCCACTCTGATCTTGATCTAGCAGTTCGGTGCCATAATGGGCCCCATATTCTTCGAATTTCATCGGACCACCTTTTCCTTTGTCTACCTCTTTTTCGTTTGGTTTGAAATCTTGGAGTCCACACTGTTATATCTTGTGTCCATTTGTTTGCCTTTTCTCTAAGCATGTGTCCGATCCATCTCCACTTAAGACTTCTTGTTTTGTATATGACATCTTCTACCTTTGTTATAAGCCTTATGTCAGTGGCTCAGTGAATATGTATATAAATATAAGAAATATAATAAGTAAAACATATAAAAATCCATAAATCGTGAACAAACGCTACTAGCATTCATCTTGTCATACAAACATTTGCTCCTACCCGGATTAGAACCCAGGACCCCTGACCGAGTAACTTGTATAGCAAGGGGTACAGACTCAGTGTTTCTATGATCTGAGGGTACAGACCACTCGGCCAGCCGGTCGTCTAATTTACAGACAAGTCGCTTCATTCCTGACATAAAACCGTCATCAATTTTCTTTCTGGTCTGCAACGTTTGATAAGAGATTAATCCTTAAAAGCCCGAGGTGTCTCAACAAGATAATCATTTTTTCTTTTAATTCGTTCATTTAACCTCCCAACTGCTGTAAGTTTTTCCAGACGATCTCAATGTCACCGAAGCGTTTTTTAATTATCTAAATGCATCAAAAAACAAACATGGCAGCGCGTGCAATGTCTAGGTGTTGAAACGATTTCAATTAATTAGTTATTGCTTTTAAACTTTATTAAGAAATAGAGGGAGCTTTGTATGTGTTAGGTTATTCAATATTTAATATTATTCTCTTGTCAAATAAAAACAGTAGGTAATACCTATTTATATCTGATCAATTGTACAGTCGACAGCACATCAAGCGTAACAGTTTGACCTTGAGGCCATCCTTACTGCGTTCGTAATAGAGGCGACTTTCGTAGTGCAACTGTTAAACTTGATGTGCTGTCGACTGTACATCCGAAAACAAAAATTTATGAATTCAGGTATACTTAAAGTGCAGCGGTGATCCGATCATAAAAATATTATGAGTTTCATAAAATATTACACCATCTTCGATGGGTTCCTTCAAAATAGGCGTGAAACTTATGGGCAGGCAAGGTGGAGGCGGCTGGAATAGTGTTTCCATGTTGCACTAGCCGTCTTTCAATTAGTATTAAATGCATTGTATTCATATCCTTTAATTTATTTTAGTAAGTGTACGATATTACCACCATTTTTTCAATACAACATTTCCAACAAACAAGACGTTCCATTTCCAAATGAGGTTAATCACGTCTTTGTATCTACATACTTTTTCTAAGTGGGCTTTTCAATTGATTATTATTCGACCACCTGGCCGAGTGGTCTGTACCCCAGGCTACTCGGTCAAGAGGTCCCGGGTTCGAATCCCGGTAGGAACAAATGTTTGTATGATGAGTACGAATATTTGTTTACGAGTCATGGATGTTTATATGTTTATTTAGTATATTTCTAATATTTATATACATATTATTATCATTATTTCTCCGTTATCTAGTATCCATAACACAAGCTCTTAATGATGCTTACTTTGGGCTAGATAATAGGTGTGAGTGTATAATTATTATTATTATTATTATTATTACTGTAAGTATGATTAATAGAAGTAAGCAATTACAATCATAGATAGATAGTATTATCGCAGATAACAATATGTAAAGCAGTGTATGTAACAAGTTACGACACCAGCAAAGAGTCACAAACAACCATAGAGACAATTTAACGCACCTAAACGAGTTGTATGTCATATTGAAAAAATTGTGGTAATTTCAATGGATATGAAAACAATGCATTTTATTCATTTTAGACTTCATGTTTCATAGTAACGTTTACTGCTCAAGACCTACACAATCGATATCTAAACAGCAATAGGGTTAATTTTATTTTTCAAAAAGAATTCTTCCCTTCTTCTTCAAAAAGAAGATTCCCGAGCTGAGCACACTTTTTTTTAAATGTATGAATGCAGTTTTTCTTTTTACTAAAATCGATGACATGGTTCCTAAGAAGAGATTTTCGTATGTCTTATAGTTTCAGACTTTCCCATACTGACCGATCTAAATGTGCCACCCTGTATATAAATACTACTAAGTATATTTGAAAAGTTAACCTAGTAGATATTGTTAAGTATAACTTGTCCTTGAAAGTCAAGTACATTAATATTTATGAGAGGAAATGAAGAATATTAAGGAGTGATAATAATTAAAAACATTTCATGCCATGGCAATTAATACTATATTTAAATCATTTAATTTTATTACAAAATCAACTGCTTAATTTAGAGGAGCCCCTCCATGTTAGATAATGTTACAAAATGGTCAAAACATGCGATTTTTTCTGTCCAAAATGTAACATTACTATTTTAATTATATCTTAATTTCTTAAAATACAAATTCATATTAATTACGAATAGAACTTCCATACAAATACATACTTAATATAAGTCTAGCTTCTACAATATTTTTTCTTATTTATCAAATAGTTAAAATTTATTTCTAAAATACTTACTTATAAGTACAGTAATAAAAATAACTACACACACATGCACACGTAATATCCAAGACCATTTTCGAAGGAGTTGAAATTGTAATTTTGAATATAAATAAACAAAATAATTAATTACCTCATATCCTATTTCTAATACCTGCTTACTTTAGTTACAAAATCCATAAATTTTGTAATTATTGCACCATATTTTCTTTACCATCCAGCGGCTTGCTTTTTCATTTCAGTAAGTAAAAAAATCTGTGACGAGGGTTCTTTTTTGTTATTCCCAGCTTTTTCGGTCATTTTTTAAAAGATTTAAAAAGTTTATTCATTTATTTTTAGTGCCAAATTAGACCACACTAAGACACCTGATTCCTGGACTTTTTATGCAGAAAAAATCATTGAACCTGGCACTTTTCTAATCCGAGATCAATTTAAAATTCATCAGTGTAAGATAATTCGAAATCAAAGAAACATGTAAGTAGTACATGATTAGACAATCAAAGGTTATAATAAATAAAATCGGCGTTTTATACAATATTTACGTGTAAAAATCCAAATCATTTGACATTTTAACTGAAATTCGAAATTCCCATTGTCGGGCTTCAATGAGAATTATCAAATCGAGGTGTTTAATAAAAAAAAGACAATTTACATTTAAAAATATCTAAATTTACTGTTAAACGATTTGTACTCCAACACATAATTAGATTATGATTGAAAATCATTCGTTTTATACGATTACAAGAATTGATTCTATCGTAGAAGGTAAGGAACATGCAAAATCAAAATTGGAATCAACTATCGAAGACTTTGCCAAATCTAATCGTAATTTATATGGCTTTGCCTCTGCGTATTATGCCAGTAAGTACGCGTCAATCGTACGACGTAAATTGCAATAAATCAATAAAAGTATGTGACACCGCTTTTACAATAGAAGCAACTGATTGCAACAATTAAGGATGATTTAATGAAGACGAAATAAAAGATGAAGACAATACGACAGAATAGAAATTTAGCACTAATGAAGTTTAAATTAAAATCCAAAATATACATAACCCATCCCTTAACGAACCTTTAATGTGACGCCAAAAGTAAATTAATAAATTTCTTAAGTAAAAAATTGATGACAGTTATTCGTTTCCTTAGCTGCATCATAGAACACATGTTTTTATTCGGAGATAGGGTTAAATTTCCTTAAATCTACTAAGATCCATTGTTGGTATGACGAGACTATCGCAAGGCACTGGCTCGTTCCTGGAACGGAAAAAATATTAGGACATTAAAAAAAGTTTTTTAAGCCAATTAATCACTTGGTGTTTTTTGAACCAGACATTACCGATGAAGGCGAGCTTTTTGGACACAATCGGAGACTACGACAGGCTATTGTCGCTGACGGGTAAAAGAGTTAAGATTTAAGTTGGATTCATCTATCAATGCCCAGACGGGAACTTAAGTTGTCATAACAATTTAAATTTAATTGTGTCTGGTTTATCGGGCTTTGATGGGTTAATGTAAGAGTACTAGTTTTATCGTGTACCCAGTTTTGACACTTGAACATTAATGAGTTTGACGCTTGACTCTTATTGCAAAGTTAATAAGAGCTTTGAAATACGAGTCCAGAACTGTAAAAATTGGATGCATTAATAGTATCTACTCATGACAGTAACTGTTAATCTCGAGCTCCTCCAAGCTTCGGAAGGCACGTTAAGCCGTTGGTCCCAGTTGTTACTGAAACCGCTTTAACCCACCAACCCACATCGGGCCAGCGTGGTAGTGTAAACAAACTCCTCAAGTCTTTCTCCCATGTAGGAAGGCCTATGCCCAGCAGTGGGACGTATATAGGCTGGTGATGATGACTGTAACTGATCAAAATCATTATTGAAAATAATGAACATAATATTCACCCCATTATGTCAGCTCTGATGAAAGCGTTGGGTGGTTGGTTGAAGAGTTCGATACCATCTTTGCTGTCACATAAAATCCTTGCGAATGTTACCTTCTTTATCTCCGTCAATTGACCTGCAAGAAGAATTCCTTGATTTACAGATTTTAATAAGTTTCTAAATAAATTTTGAGTTTAGGCCAGTGTTCCAAATATTACTATTGTTGTCAGGATTCTATACCTCTGTTGGCGACCTGCATAGCTAACTTTCGGAACTGGTAACTCAACATTTTAGTGAAATTATGATATTTTATAATGAGTTTTCTACGTCAATACAAAATTAAAATCAATGTTGGCCTGGGAAAATGTACGGCTTTCCCTAAATATAAATAGCTCGGTCCGAACAACCTTATTATCATAAGTTCCCCAAGTAATCTTTTTTTTATCTTAACTCACCTGATGATAAGTGAAGAAAAGACCGAGGTTGGTAGCAAGTTACACCCGGGTTTCTCAAAGAGGAACTGGCTATCTTACCTTTAATTGCCGAAACACAACAATGCTGTTAATATTATTTTTATGGCGGCAGACTTAGGTAAGATGGTGGTAGCTAAGCAGGCGACTAGTCCGCCTAGTTAGCTACCACTAAAAGCCTACCACTAGAAAATTACTGTCTCCACTAGACCAAAGAGGTGGTAACTAAGCGGCTCTCTTCCTACTATGTATGGTATTTCACTAACCCTACAAAACTAAAGAACAACACTTGTTGCATCGCTGCTCTGTTCCTGGTACGAGGCTTCCTTGAAAGCTCTGGATAGGTAGCCAGAGTTTTCCTACAATAAGGTTATTACAGGAACACAATACAACATACCTAGTGTTACGTGAGTGTTAACTGCAATAAAATGAATGAGCTTCCCCTATTAATCATCATTATCATCATCGTAACCCTCGATGCGTCTGTCTTCGGACATAGGCCTCCTCTCTAAATTTCCCTTCCTGCCTATCTGCTGCTACACGCATCCAGTTGACTCCAGCTTGCTGCCGAATGTCATCTATCCACCTCTTAGGCAGTCGCCCTCTGCCACAGGTACATGCGTGGGGTCACCATTCAAGTTTTTTTTTTATTATATACAAAGCACGACAAATGACTCAACATCACCTGATGTGAAGCGGTAAGAAGAGTCCATATGCGAAGACAGCCAGTGCAGTCCAGACTGCTCTAGCCGCCTCCACCTTGCCGGCCCGAAAGGTGCTTTTTCACGCCTCTTTTGAAGGAACCCATGTTATAGGAAGAAGGGAACACATGTGCTGGCAAAGAATTCCAAGTTCTGGAAGTTCGACAAAGAAAAGAGCTACTAAATTTCTTTGTACGTGATGTTGAGGTGGAGACAGTGAATTGATGACCCCGAAGACTGGCACGCGTGCTCCTGAGTAGGAAGGAGGAAGGTGGCATAGGGTCAAATAGCTCTTCAGAACACTCTCCGTGATATAGCCGATAGAAGGCGCTAAGCGACGCAATGTCTCGACGGAATTGCAGAGGCTCTGAGTTTGTGACCTCTACATCGCCAACGATACGTAAAGCACGACGCTTCAATCTGTCCAGGGCATCGAGTAGGTACTTGGCGGAGCCATCCCACAACCCACAAGTGCGAGCAATATTCCACGCAAGACCGGACCTGAGTTTTATAGAGCAGGCATAATTGGTCAGGCGTGAAAAATCGACGCACATTGTTCAGGACACCGAGCTTCCGTGAGGCTGTTTTGATCACGGTTTCGATGTAGTTCCTGGAATTCAGATCGCAACATATCTCCATGCCTAGCAAGTTTAGGGAGCCCTGTGCCGAAAGAGTCGTGCCCTGAAGAGACGGAAGGGGAAGGAACGGCGACATTTTAGCTGTAAACGCGCACACCTGTGTTTTCGTAGCATTGAACTTAACAAGATTGTTAGATCCCCATTCTGATACGAGGTTCAACACCCTGTCGAGCTCAATGGTAAGATTCTCTCTCTCCCTCTCGGTTTCAGCGCGCCCAGCCCCTGGGCGACCGTAATATCCCCCATGAACTGTACTGTCATCTGCATAGCAATGAATGAGTTTCTTGCCTAAACATGGGCCATTCTAGCCATATTTCCTTCCCATCTCCACTTTCTGCGTTCTATTTTCACGGCAACATCGACGACTTTGGTTTTCAGCTTAGTGCTCCTGTGAAAATACTTACCTGGTGTAAACGCGCCAGGGTTGACATCAGGCCCGTTCTCATAGAAGTAGCGGTCGCCTCTCTTCAGCCTGGAGAACTGGTCGGCGATGATGTTTGCGAAGGTAGGTCCCACCACGGCTCCCTCTAGTTTATCCTCTAACAAACCTCCTACCCAAAGGTCTATATCCTCTGGACTTTGGTACACAGACGCCAATCGTTGTGCTGCCTAGAAACAGATTTAACACGTATATTATTTTCAAACCCAGGGACGCAATTCACGTATTTGTTGAAAAATGTGTTGAATTCGAGTTTCCTCTGCGATCCCTTCTTGACAACTCGCTATTATCAGAATAGCTCATTGATATGAAAACTCGATTATAATTTGAATTCGAATGTCAGCTCGAATTCTTGAATTCAAGCTTGAATAATTCCTGCTCAGAACTTTTTCTTCAGCTGTCGAATGATCTCCAAAAACAAATGCTAAATAACTACTTCTCTCTTTCTCTCTAAACTTAATGTTTTTTAAGGTAAAGAAAATAAAAAGTCTTACATTAGGTGAGTACTGATTGAAGCTGACCAAGGGGTCTAGACCAATAAGTCGCCTGTAGTCGTTGTATCCACGCACGCCGTAGTCGCGTCCACGCTGCACGTTTATGGACGCTAAGTCCACACCGAACGGGTTGCCACCGCGGAACATATATCGGGTCAACTGCATAAATAAGACAGGCTATATTTCCTTTCATATTCACTGTAATGAGCGTTTGAGTATTCGGCTGGAGGATTAAAAGCAAACAACAAATTAATAGGATACATAACCGATCAGACGCATCAAAAAGTGGGGGAAAACAAATTTACTAAACGGCATTAATATATGAACGGCGATTACTTTCGGACAGCTAATGCGATCAGGATGCTATTGCTGCTGGCACGCATGCGGATCATTGCGGAGTCACTTCGCTTACACAATATAACTTGTAAGCAACCATTGCGTACTTGTGCAAGCATGCCAGACGCACTGCAGACGCACTCTACAAAATTTTGCAAGACCCAATAGCACCCTAACTAAACGCACTATTATATTAGACGCATATGTCGCTATTTGCCCTCTACGTATACCGTACCCGGCTGCACAAAATTTTCAATACGCTTTGAAAAGTGTAACCTTGAAGTAGTTTTCCATTTTACTACTAAAAAAACGAAAGATATTACCAGTGCAGATATGTATAGGTACTGTTATTATCTAGTTATAGTACTCACCCCTACAGTAACAAACGGGTCCACTGACTGCATCGGTTGGAATGACAGGCCGGCAATAAGTCTGTCCAAAAAGAATCGCAGGCGCATCCTGCTAGGCTGGAAAAACACCTCTGGGATGAAGATGGTCTCGTGGAGTTCACCAGTTCGTAAGTTCGGAATGCTGAGGTGAAGAAGTGTTATTATAGTTCATGTTTAAACATGTTTTATTTAACTACTAGTTAATCCATACTTAAACAGAATGGTGATAACAATACGACAATAAATTAAAACACGGGCTATATTAGCTCATAGAAAAGTTGTGCAACTTTCAACTACACATTATTCATTTCATATTTTCATGACATTTCTACCAAATTGGATGCATTATTTCAGTGAATTTTTCAATTGAACAAGGTGTGTTTAAAAGTTGCAAACCATTTTTATGAATTAATATAGCCGATGTTTTAATTTATTGCCGTAACCACCCTGTATGTGAAAGTAACTATGTCTGTCTGTCTGTCTGCTGCGTTTTCACTCCAAAGTCGCTTGACCGACTTAGATCAATTATGGCATGAAGATATATTATTAGGGGTTAAAGTATGAAATTGCCGATTTGTACTGAAAAACTTAAATTCGTTTTTTTTAATTCCACATATTTATTAAACAGAATATCTACCATTATTATCTATACATTGCTGCCATCTAATAGGAAAGTCATTTATGCCGTTGCGATAGAACTCTGGTGATCTAGATCCTACAAACTCGGTGAAAGCATTTTGTACTGCCTCCTAGGAAGAAAACTTTTTATCACGTAGAAAATTGTCCAAATCACGAAAAAAATGGTAGTCCGTTGGAGCAAGGCCTGGCGAATACGGAGGGTGACAAATGGTTTCTAATTGCAGTTCCTGTAGAGTTAAAACGGTTTCTCGTGCTGTATAAGGTCTCGCGTTATCATGGAGCAATAACGGTGTTTGAAGATCGATTCATGAGTCGGGGCTGATTCACTGCAAGTTTTGCTATCATTGTTCAGAGTTCGGCACAGTAGACATCTGCCGTTATTGCTTGACCAGCCCCCTTATTCTCAACTGTCGGAAAGAATTTGAATTTCGGAAACTCTATACCTGTCACTTTTTATCGCGCTGCGTCAAAGCGAGACGGCATATGACTTTTCGAATCGAATCCGTGATCCGACAGTTGAGCATAAGGATCAGCCCGATCGGAGAAAGCTATAGTGAATAACACCATGCTGAGACCACCAAACAGTTAAGCTTTGCTTTAGGACTGTTGCGGCGTTTGACCTGAGGTCAGCCATTGCATTTTTCGCTTACGGTTATCGTAAATAATCCACTTTTCCCAATTCATAATCACATGTCACAATTCGATCCAATATTCCTTCATTTCTGTATCTATTCAACAAGGCAACACAAGTTTCAACACGCGTTTCTTTCTGCAGATCCGTCAAATCACGAGAAACCCATTTTTTTTTATTTTATTGATTTGACGCACATGAGTCAATATTGTTGGTAAGGTAACGTTAAACCATGCCGCTAATTCCTGAATTTCCTGGGTAGTTTGGCTCGGCTCGGCTTCCACCATCTCTTTCATTTTCATTGTTATTCACCTGTGTGGGCGGTCTTCCACGTGGTTCGTTCTTCAAATCAAAATTTCCATCACGAAAGCGTTTAAACCAAAATCGCACGGTGCGTTCATTAGCAATCCAAATTATATTGATTCGGGAAAACAGACCTTGGCAACGAGTTCCACTTCTTAGCTGTTCGCATTATGAAAGAGGAAGCAAAGCGCTTCGTGCGGATAAGAGGTATATCCACAACGTAAGGTTGAAAGCATTCGCCGCGCCTGGTCGTCCGGTGGTGGAAAGGGGCTGGGGGGATTAAATTATGGAGTACCTATTACAATAAAACGGCAACTTCATACTTGAACCCCTTTTATATTACTTCCTGCGATAGTAACTTTAAAGTACCTATTGGCCTACTAATACACTCACTGTCATCGTATAGACATAAAGGTGTGTACTGCTGAACAGTATTAAAGATTGGATTTTCAAAGAGACGGCGCACAAACTCATATTATCTTAAACTCATAAATTTGCAAAAATTTCTTGCGAACTTGGTAAGGTCACCATAACGAGTGAATAGATTTTCTGGAACTCACTGTAAATTTCCCTGGACGGTCGAGTGGCCAAACCTAAATGCTGATGTCGAGAACTCCGCGGTAATGGAGGGGTTCACGTGGGGATCATACGAGGAACCGTAGCCTGGAGCCGGGATCAGACCGAATATTTGCAGTAGCTTGGGACCTGGAATGACAATTTATTTTTTATATCTTAGTAAGATGGACCGACGATCTGGTGAGGGTCGCGGGAAGCCGATGGATGCGGGCACAGCAGGACCGAGCGGTTTAGAGATCCCCGAGGGAGGCTTATGCCCAGCAGTGGGCGTCTCTCGGCTGAAATGATGATGATGATGAAGATGAAAAACTGAGATAGATATATTATCATATTATTTTATTCAAAGATTTTCTTTTCTCGAGCTAATTGCTCGGTATTTCTCAGTCCCCCCGCCCTGAGACCTTGGAAAGGGTGGCTCAGATGCCCAGACAAAAACTGTATCTCCTAATACTTTACTGACTATAGTGACAGAGTGAATGGCTACTTGTTTTTGTATGATGTTAATGTTGATGTGTGAATTTATTTTATTGCAATATCTTGAAAGACTTTTTGCTATGACTCCTGTTGAACCTGCTACAATTAGTATGACTTCTTATTATTATTATTAGTTGGATGCCTAGGCGGATCGACTTGTACTGAAGAAGTTTTGTGTGATTGGTAGTTAAAGGTATTTTTTTTACGACCACTTGTAACCAAAATGATTTCGGTTTGAAGTGGCTAGAAAAAAAAGACGCCGTGGCATCGAAAAATGCCTTTCGATGCCTCGGCGTCATTTTAAAGCATAGCAATTTATGTCGTATTTCTGTAACGTTACGTTTGAATTTCCATTAGTAAAAATTGAAATACTTTGCCATGCCGTCCCGGTCTGCGTAGGCCTTTACCGTCCAATTGACTGGCTTGCTGGCTTTTATATTTAAAAGGATGGCTACGAGAAGAGTTCAGCCATCTTGTTTAACGTTGCGCTCAATGTCTTGGCTAGTCTTTCAGCCATTTCATTAGATGCCGGCATTTAATGAACAACTTAGGCGTCCAATTGGTTAGGTAATTTAACCAGATCGCTGCGATATATACACGACAGCAGATTGTATCTGCTGGCAGATTCAGCGTTACTCTATAACATTTGGTTGTACCTTTTATTATATAAGTCAAGTCACTATCTTAATCCAGAGATGCATTTGGACCAATCAAGATTTCATTTTGAGCTATTTGAGTAAATTATATTCAAACCTACCCAATAGCAGTGGAAGCCATTCGCTATAAATGATATGCTGGAACTCGGCCTGAACGATTCTCCTGGCTTCTAGATATATTCTGTCTCCATTCCAGCCAGGATTGAGTCTGGCCAGCGACCTGGCAACACGGTTGTGTTCCCTAGTCCATATGGTGTGCATGAACGTTAGGGTAATTACTTGATTAGCTTTTCCGTCACCTAAAAAAATATTGAGTACGGTCATTAATTTATTAAGCCGCGTACGACTTCCGGATAGCATAATTACATGAAAATCAAAATCCCATTGTGTCTGGATTGTGATGCTTGACAGGTTAATGTTGAGACATTTTCCGGAGGGTCTCCTGGGCTCTTTACTTTTTTTGATGATGCACAAATGGACATTCTCATTGGCATTATGAACCATACAACTTAGTAAAATACAGGGCTTAAAAGACCCCTCTCGTAAACAAACGCAGATGACAATGCTGGTCATTTTAAAGACGACTCGTAAAAAAAAGACTCAAATAAAAATCAGCTGACATTATAGGTTAATTAAACAATCAGTTAAACAACTTGGACAGTGTCGAGTTACGAGAATTGAATCCAAATAACATTTCAGGGCTTAATCAATAGCTACTTTTTAAACAATAATACCAGATTCAAAACAGGGAGCTCCCTCCTTGGACATGAGGCACTGCTGCTTCTTCGTCAACGGCGACAGCTCGCGACCGTAATCATTGAAAACGTTTAGCAATCCACCAGGAGCTCTCAGGTCAGACATAGCGTCATCATACCCGTACAATTGTGACAGGTCTACAAAATGGCTCACTCCGTTCATCTGTAATAAATGAAAATCTTATATATTTAATTTACTGTCATAAATGTTTGGCTTTGATGTTTGGCATTATCGGGCCTTTGTATTGTTGACCTTTGTGTATTATAATACCTATATTGTAATGTTGCATTGTCGGACAGCCTTTATAAAGTAAATAATTTTGTCATTTTAGGTACTTCTTGGTATGTTAATATACCTTATACTCTGTGTGACACTGCACTGCTAAATACTATTACTATGTAACTAAACAATGTAACTTAATAATTAAAAAGAGTGACTACACGAGTTTGTTGCCGGAATCTTCTCGGTAGTTCAACTTTTGGAACCAGTGTAAATTCAGGCAGACTGACATACAGAAAGACAGACTGACTGACACAGACTGTCTTACTGACCGACAGATCGACATACAGACTGACATTATAACATTGTTAGCTTACGTAGATCCAGACAAGACAGAAAGACAAACATTATGACATTGTTAGCTAATATTATTTTATGTGATAGAAATAAGGGTTTTCTGACGATTCGAAAGTGTTTCTTGGGGGCCTAATTGAATAAAGATATTTTCATTTTTCATTTTTTAAATTTTCTTCAAATGATCCCTTACACATGTTTTAAAAGCTCTTTCTTCTGCACAAAAAAATCTGTACATTCTTTATATACGAAAATGAACGCCTAGTGGTAATCGGTAACCGTAACCTAAAGACGCTTGTAGCACCTTGGGCACTACTCACGCATTGTCACCGTAGCCTAGAGACGCTCGTAGCACCTTAGGCACTAGTCACGCATTGTCACCATAGCCTATAGACACTCGTAGCACCTTGGGCAATACTCACGCGTTGTTATCGTACCCTATAGACGCTCGTAGCACTTTGGAGTTTGGACACTACTCACGCGTTGTCACCGTAACCTATAGACGCTCGTAGCACGTTGGGCACTATTCACGCGTTGTCATAGTATCCTATAGACGCTCGTAGCACCTTGAGCACTACTCATGCGTTGTGACCGTAGCCTAGAGACGCTCGTGGCACCTTGGGCACTACTCACGCATTATTACCGTAGCCTATAGAAACTCGTAGCACCTTGGACACTGCTCACGCATCGACACCGTAATCTATAGACGCTCGTAGCACCTTGGGCACCACTCACGCGTTGTCTAACCAGTATGAATGAAGAGATAGGGTTATGTTGTCTTACGCTCACAAAATAACCTTTTCTCAATGAGCTTAAGCGACCAACGCAGGAACATGTGCACACACAGATGTGCTATTTAGCTGCGATCTTCTGTAAGTCAAGGGGCTACCACAGTCACACACTAAAAATTCCAGTGGAAAAACACTAACTGTTCACTAAGAAACAAAATATTGATTTTTTATTTTGGTTTTCCCAAGTCCTGGGTATCTTGTGAGAACTGTGCTTCTCTCTCCTTCTTCCAGGGAATAAATCTCAATTAGTCTTAATCTGCGAAGTACCCTCATACCAGACACAAAAGATTATCTGTTGTATCTGTCGCAGCAAGAATATCAGACACCACAAATTGCACCACTACCTATCAAATACTAGAATCATCGTAACTAATCTCGTTTTATTCCAGACTGCAGCTTTTGAAATTATAACAGAAGTTTAATTTGTTAAGCCGCGTAATACTTCCGGGAACGGTGAACATATAATTAAAAACCCGGGAAAATCGTGACTGGGATGTGTGGCTTGACAAGTGAAGTTCCGCGGGTAATAAGTATTTAACTGTCCATGGGCAGTTCCGCCGAACTCCTTCTGTCGAACAAAACTTTCTCAAAGAATTCCAAAAACAAACTTAAAAACAAATTTAAAAAATATCTTTCTTCAATATGTTGGCATAGGCTAATTAACGTGCAAACACCAAGAAGGCCGTTACTACAGTACGTCCTGAGATTGCAGTTCCTCTTCTTTTCCGCAGTTCAATTAGACGTTCCATTGAAATCATCCAAAAAAAACATTTGACACTGGACACATTGGCTAATAAAACCACCGAAAATATTTTTTTACTCCAGTTTCGATCTATCTGATACACTGTTGCTAAGCCGTGAGCTATGCAAGGGGCTTTTTTTCAATGTATCTATAAAGAAGTTTAGCATTTTATAGAGCCTACAGGAAGAGAAGGAAGCCGTAGGTCCAGGGGTTGTCCGTGGTAATTTTTGTAGCAGGTATCTCATATTGTTTGTCAAAGATAATCTCAGCGAAAACGACATGTCTAATAATGTGTGTGTGTCTCTAGTCTAATATTAACTTGTTCATAAGCGTTAGAATAATAAAATGCTATGAGGGTTGTATGGAGGCTGCACATTTTTTCTCTAAGAGTTATTGTTTGTATTAAAATGAAAGTTATTAAATAGTTGTAAGCTAAATTTTGCTTCTGTCAATCTGTCAAGACAGACATTCCAGGCACAATGTTTTAATTTAAATTTTAATATGTTTGTATAGCAATAAAGTATAATATGTACAAATTTAACCAAGTTTAATTAATACCTGAGCAGCGTATCCCAGCGAACAGTCCGCCGCTGGTGCCAACTGTACCCTCACAAAGTTGTGACACTTTATCCGGAACTGGCCGTAGAAGGTGTCACCAGGGCCACTGGCTATGGGTGCGCAGGCCTCGTGCAGCAATTCCTTTGGGAGGAACTCCTCGCCGTTATTGGTGCAGCAAGATATGGCACTGCCGTTACCTATAATACATTGTGGAATGATAGTAAGCAGTTACCGTAGACTTTAGACGCATGTAACTTCTTGGGCACTACTCACGCGTTCCCTAAACAGTATTGATCAAAGGCAAGCGTTATGGTGGCTGTATAAAAGACGATAGTCCATAAAATTTCTCAATGAGCTCTGGTGAACCCTACCACTGCAGGAACACAGCACTAGAAAGTATATTCTGTAAGCTAGTGTCCTTCCCTAGAAATTTTAATTAAAAATACCACTAAATACGCTCTACGACTCTTAGAAAACGTAATTTAGTATCCAGCTACAAACTGAATATTGAGCTCGTCCGTCTTATGGAAAGCACTAAGCTGTTGGTTCCGGTCGTTACTCCAACCGCTTTTTTCCACCAACCCGCATTGGGCGAGCGTGGTGGGATATGGCCCAACCCCAAGTTTCTCGTTTATTTCAATTGTAAATATTTAAATAAGAAACTAAATAAGTAGGATTTAAACAGCTACAATCCGGTAGATGTATAAAAATTAAGGCAAAAAACAACAAAAACGCAAAATAAGACATTAACAAGAAACGGAATCTTGTTCTAGTTGACAACGAATGAATACAACCACATGTTTGTAGTATTGAAATCAAGGGTAATCTAGTCTTGTCAAGATTAAATAAAGACTTACAGTAAAATTCATTAATTAATTGTCTGTGTTGTAAAATTTAATTAGTGAACGACAAAGAACTATTCTTCACTTTTTTTAACAATCTTAATCAGAAGAAGCTCCCTGAATACGAACCAATTGTGAAAATCGTTGCCTTGCTGATATCATGGGAGATGAACTGTCCAAACTGCATGAACATTAAGTTGTGGGTAGGGCTGGGGTTGCTAGAATCTAGCACCAACGTGCTGCTGACGAATCGTGCACCAGGTAACGGCGCTCCAGACTTTGAAGATCTTATCTCCCAGACCCCTGCCGATCAAAAAGCTGATGATTTAAGACTTTACAACGATAATTTAAACGCCGCACGTATTGAATTATTTAACCTCCTCTGTGGTCTAGTGGATGAGACCACCTACCTCAGATCTAGAGGTCCGGGTTTCGATTCCCGTGGGGGCAGAAAATTTTCTGCTCGGTTTGGTTGGTGCTAGGCCTTTTCTAAGTCCGCCTGGCTAGCTACCACCATCTTACCTAAGTCTGCCGCCAATTCACAATATTTGCATTGTTGTGTTCCGGCAGTTGGAGGTAAGATAGCCAGTTCCAGTTGTGGTTGAGGAATCCGGGTGTAGCTCGCTTCCATCGTCGGCAATTATCTTCACTTAGCATCAGGTAAGATGAAGGTCAAGAGTTACCCCGTTAAGGTTAAAAAAATACAGAGGAAGCAAAGAAATACATGTCCTGCCTTGTGCATAATAGACACTAGTAAGAGGCATATCTAATCCGGAAAAAATTAGGATGCATCATGCATTAGCATCGGATAGAAAATTCTGATTCTGATGAGCTTTATTAAGAAGGTTTCTTGCAACTCACCCAGGAACAGGCACTGATCACTTAATGAGGAGATTACTGAACTCTTAACCAATTTCAAATCACTGCTTACCATCACTATAGTCGGGTGGCAGAAGTCTTTCGTAGCCAGTGTTCACAGCTCCCCAGTGTGGGAAGGTAAGGTGGTTGCATTCTCCACGACCACTCCTGAAGGGCTGTGGAGAGCTTGGACAGGCTGGTGATGGTGGGCAGAATGGAGCTGACAGGAAAACATTTAAATTAATTAAATAAAATGTATATAGTCAAACCAATCTAATGACAAATGCGGTATTTTTTACACAAAATCTAAAAAACCTTGAGAATAAAATCTCGTGTAAGTAATTGTTGTCCTGGACACCACAATTGTATGTATTGAATTAGAATGTGAAGTGAAACCTATGATAATCCCCCTTGTAGGTGACGTGGTGTAGGTTTTAGCTAGTCTTACATATATTTTTTCATCTACTTGGATATCAATTGATAGAAAGTAACCCAGCAACTCTAAGCTTTGCTCAAAGGTGATACAGAACAAGCTGATAAAATAATAATAATACTCTGTATAGCCCTACCATCCGTGTGTTCAGTAAAGCCCAATGTTAAATCTTCGTCAGACACAGCCTGGCGTGATTTCAGCACCTTAAGGGCGAAAATGTTTTGCAGTCCACCTCGACCCAGCTCCTCGGCTTTTTTGTCCCCAGTTGCCATTGTCTGAAACATATAGATTAAAATATTTCAATAATTGAGAGTTCGTGTTGACTAAATTTTATTGATACAAGATTGCAGGAGTACCAAATGTCGAATTTATATCTGTGGATGCGTATGGCGTAGTGTATGGCGTGGTATGCGTTACCACGCCATACACTAATATAATATTACACATTATCCATCAATTACTCGAAGATTGTCGCATTTTCATGGTTCAATTGGCTAGAGTCTTAATAGTTGTTTATTTATAAATTCATTTACACGCAAAATATTTTAAAAAAGAAACTATGCATACAAAATAATAAGTACAAAGGCACTGCTGATTTCTAAACCAATTTCTGCCAGCAGACCTTTTTTTGCGAGGAGGAGCTCGGTGACGTAGTGGGAAGCTCGGTGGCGTAGCGGTTTGAGCGTTCTGGTTTCGATTACGAAAACAAAGCAACTTTCGCCATGGTCGCTCCCGGTATGGGTCAATCAAATTTAAAATCTCCTCCGTGTTTCGGAAGGCACGTTAAGCGGTTGGTCCTGGTTGTTCCTGCAACCGCTTTAACCCACTAACTCACATTGGGCCAGCGTGGTGGTGCTATGGCCCAAACTCCTAATGTGTTTCTCCCATGTGGGAAGGCCTGTGCCCAGCAGTGGGACGTATATAGGCTGGCGATGATGATGATGATAATTGGAGCCATAATCCATCGAGCACTGCCCAAACTACGGCAGATCGAGCAAACAATAAAGCCGTGACCTTCGTTCAGCCCGGACGCCTTCTGCGGTTCGTCTAGCCACAGATGAGATAAAATAGGTCTAGCAGCCTAGAGAAGCACGCCGCAACCTCCTTCTTGCACGTTACATGCTAAAACGTACCGCTTTGATCTAGTAATTGCAAGAGATAAAATCAATTTGCAGAAAAAACGAGTGTATCTCATCTGGCCCGGTGACATGGCCCGGCGCCGGGCCACTTGGGAAATAAAAGTTTTAACTGGCCCGGTGATATATTTACCGGGCCAGATGACACAAATCAAGTGCCATCGTCCCCGGTAAGGGGAGAAAAGAGGATACGTCATGTCACCGGGCCAGATGGGATACACTCGAAAAAACCATACCATGTGATGTGCGAAGCTTGGAGAGGTGACGTTGAGGACGATAGACGCGATCATCATCTCCGACTTTGCCAGCAGATCCATCAGCTTCTTCTTGGACAGATGATGAGCTAGCTTCACGTGTTCCACACTCACTGATGTGGAGGATCTCTGTTTGTGATCTAATTCGGCTGAAAAACAAAATTTAAAAATTACAAATAAAGAAAGAAAACGATGAAAACAGTATATGCTCCAGGCGGGAATCGAACCCGCTTCTCTTGGTGTCTGGCCAGACGCCGATAGGCGTTATAAACACACAAAATCATTAAAATGTGAAAACATTTTTTTTTTATTGCTTTATAATTTTCATAAATTATTGTTATGGAACTTTGGTAGGATGATCTGAGGAGGGCGTCCTCAGATCATCAGCAAAAGTACCTGGAAGAGATTGCTTGTTAGAAATAAGGTCGCCTTTTGCGTATTATTTGTTTTCTACTCTGCTTTGTTGTTTTTTTTTCTTGTGTGCAATAAAGTATATTTGAATGGTATTGTAATATATCAACCCGTCAAGCATCAGATTCCAGACACATAATCATCAATGAAGTCATATACCTCCAGTCCAGAGGTATAACGCCACTTGACAGATTAATTTTGAAAGTTTTATATGTATTTGAAAGGATGGTCCATCCAGTGGATGCCGTGGGATTCATAAATTTATTGGATTTATTGCAAAATATCTTAATTTGAACATTGTTGAGACTTTTCCTGGGGCAAAATGCGACCTTATTTTATTTAGAATTACCTGCATGTTGGCTACCAGTGAAGCAGCAAACCCCTACTTCATCAGACTTATCCAGGTGGCACAGGGGATTGTAGGAGACAGGCCTGACGTGAGCGGGACATTGGATCTTCGGGACACACTTCCCATGGCGGGGACAGACGGCACAGGGCCGCTCCTGTTTGTGTACGTGCCCTGAAAGAATGCAATTTTAGTATGTGGTCAATAATCTAGCCAATTTAAATAATAGGCGCTACACGCCAAACCCTTTGTCTCGTCTAAAAAAATTGATTTGCTGTATTGTTTGCGCCCTTTTCTCTATTTCCGCATTGGCAATTTTGTAAGCACGTGGGTACCTACTTTATTGTTACCGCTCATTGAAAATGCGAAAGTTAGTAACTATGTTTTATTATACAACAAGATGACAAACAAGCTGACGCCCCCCCCCCCCCCCCCGATGGTAAGCGGTTACCGCCGCCTATAGACACTTGCAATAACAAGGAAAAGTCACTTGATATTGCAGGTGCGTTGTCATCCTGAGGCTTAAGATGAAATGCCGTCCATGCCCAGTAATTACACTGGCTACCTTTCCCTTCAATCCGAAATACAGCAAACGGTTTCACGGGTGAAATAAGAAAGGTAATGGTACAGTCGACCACAGAAGTAGCTGACACTTTAGTACCATGTCACACCAATCTTGTGCACGTACTTTATAGTTGCCACCGTACTTATAGATACCATAGTCGTTGTGACTTGGTACTAAAGTGTTCAGCTACTTCTGTGGTCGACCGTACCTACCCAGACGACCCTATATGTATAGGTACGGGCCTACTATACCGCATAGTAAAGTCAGTCAGTATAGTAGTGTCACTGTGTTAGGTTTTCTCTTCTAAGCCGCTGAACTGATTTAGATGAAATTTGGCTTGCATATCGATTACGTCCTAAGAAAGGACATAGGCTACTTATTTGGGCGATAACCTATATACACTATTTTATTTTATATATTTTTTTTTTATTATAAATAGTTATGCCCTAGAATATCGATAATATTCTAAGGGTTCTACATTATTTTAAATAAGATAAATGTGGCTGTTTCCAATAAACTATTCACAATGTTTACGCTGTACCTGTTTATATTAGCCAAACGGCTTTGCAGTGATATGGTTGTAAATATAACATCAGGCGTCTTACAAGCAAGTGCAAATTAATCTGTTTTACTTGTTGTTTCGTGTTGAGTTTTATATGATAACCATTACATTAAAATTGTATGCGTAAAAATACAAGTAAATATCATATCAGTAAATATAGTAGATATAATAATTATAACAATAAATTTACTTACAAATAAGTATGTATATTTTTTAGGGAGCACGGGGACTCGTCTCATATGCTGTCAAGATAAAGCTTTCCCCCGTTTTTAGCGAGTTAGGCAATTCGTGAGTAATAGCCATGGTGCTAAATGCGTCCATAGGTTACAGCAACTGCTTACCATCAGATGAGACAATCGCTGGCTTGCCATCCTTCAGGATAAATAAAATAAATAAATAAGCGGTCAAAACTTCGCTAGTATAGAAATATACCACTAGCATTTTTTATATTTTACAGAAAATTGCAGCGTTCGAGTGATTTAGTCTCTTATTAAAAAACCTCTTGATTTGATAGACTAGTCAACACCCGCGCGTGACACGAGGAACGCAAGAAAGATCTCGTCTGGATCTGAATGCCATTTTTCTCAAGCTGTGAAGTATGAATACCTACGACGTAAGAATTATGAGCGTTTGGAGTTGAACTGTCAACCGAAGAAAAATGGCGTTTCAACGTAGACAAAACTTATGCTGCAATCCTTATGCACCGCGTGCAGGAGTAATATTTTCTATTATTTAAAAGTTGTTTTTTTTACTGCGTTTCCTAACAATGAATGTTTTAAATTATTCACTAAATTTCAAAAAAATCGGCCAAGCCAATTTCAAATTATATACAAAGAACATAGTATAGCAATTCCAGCTTGCACGAAATACTTCAAACAAATCGGCAATTTCATACATAAAGATCTAATCGACTAAAGTAAGTACTCGATTCTTATTGTATAATTATCTTTATAATAGATGAGAAACAAATAATAATGTAAAATTCTACATAATCCATTTAAATATAATAATTTAATTATCGTAATGACAGATAAAAAAATTGCTTTAATAATTCTCGTATAAATAAATTTCCTACTCTTCCTCTCTCCTATCAAATTCTGATTCAAATTTAATTACATTCTAATTTACATAAGTCACGCAATAATATATTGACTATACAGAAGATTCTATAGGCTATAGCGGACCGTCGACTTGTTTGTCGCCTACGTAATTTACAATTTCAGTCGTGTCACATCGAAAAGTGATTATTTGTGATAAAAAATTATTTATTGAAACTGTAAATAAAACCTTACCTTCTTCTTGAGCGGTCCAGCCATCACTCATCCCATGTGCTTCACATAACACAAGAACGGGGCACACAACTAAAACTAAAAGGGAAAATTCTAACACTGCTCTAAAACTATTCATTCTGCTAAAACAATTTGTAATTTTCAGAAAACTTTTTAAATATTGTAGAGAAATTAAAACATTGTTCCGTCAACACGTTGCTAGCTGTCCCGTTGCTGCAAAAAAGACCGAAGGTATTTTTTTTCTTTTATGTAGAAGTTTTGAGGGTAGTTAGAAAAAGTTTGGTTCTGTATGTTCAACTTTGACTTGTTGTTTTATAAAGATCAATTATTACTTTATTTAATAGAGATGTGTATTTTATGAATAATTTTAAAAATAATTACTTAGATACTTAATTACAATAATTACTCTCAATAAATTATATATTTAAAAGCGGAAGAAAAAAAATACCTATTGATGCTATTCCCACAATATTACGAAGAGCGAATTATGAGCGTTTGGAATTACATACAATCATATACAATATTATACTACAAACTTAACACACAATATAATAACAAACAGACAATAGTACGTTTGATACATAAAAGAATAATACAATTATATTCATAAGCCCTATTCAAAAACAGATTTTTTACAATCGACTATTATTTAGTCGCAAATGCAACAAATGGTGCACTGTCGAGTTGCAATTGAAAAATCAATTGTCTTGAATTGATGCTTGGCGGGTTAATAAGCTATACTTACGTATGAGTCAAATAACAAATATTAATATCTCCATTGTTATTTTCTTACAATAATATTTTATTTTCGCATCTTTATTATAATATGAAACCAACAGATATGTACTTAGATAATAAAATACATGCGTTCTTTTTACATTTCCTTTATACATTTAGATGACTAACAAGCTGAAGGCCCACCTGGTAGTAAGTGGTTACCGTCGCCTATAGACACCTACTATAACAAAGAAAAAATCAGCTGGTATTGCAGGTGCGTTGCATCCTGAGGCTTATGATGGAATGCCTTCGATGCCCAGTAATTACACTGGCTACCTTTACCTTCAATCCGAAACACAGCGAGCGGTTTCAGGGCTAAAATGGGCTAATAAATAAATAAATAAATAAAATAAAATAGGCGGTGGTACCTACCTCTGGGTAGGTCGACCCTACGACCCTACGGGCCTACCACCTAGTAAATTAAAGCTTAGCTTTTAATTTAATTTCAAAATAACTTGTAATCATTTTCTTAAGCCGTGAAACATATAGACTGATTCTAATCGCAATCGATTCTTGATACGATTTTAATATTTCGCCATGACACTTCTTCCGGGATGAATAGGATTTGAAATGAAACTAATACAATTAGTTAGCAGACTTTATTTTTTATTTCACTAAGTATATAATTTAGCAAATTGTATCTATCAGTAGAAAGATCACAGATAGTTTACAAATGAGAACAAAAAGGCAATATAAATATTATCCATTACGAAACACTTCTTCAGATAGAAATTAATACAAATAAAGATAGAAAATGATGAAAAAAATGTATGCTCCAGGCGGGAACCCGCGTCTCCTGGGGTCCGGCCAGACGCAATCGATTCTTGATACGATTTTAATATTTCGCCATGACACTTCTTCCGGGATGAATAGGATTTGAAATGAAACTAATACAATTAGTTAGCAGACTTTATTTTTTATTTCACTAAGTATATAATTTAGTAAATTGTATCTATCAGTAGAAAGATCACAGATAGTTTACAAATGAGAACAAAAAGGCAATATAAATATTATCCATTACGAAACACTTCTTCAGATAGAAATTAATACAAATAAAGATAGAAAATGATGAAAAAAATGTATGCTCCAGGCGGGAACCCGCGTCTCCTGGGGTCCGGCCAGACGCGGTAGCCGCTGCGCCACCGAAGCACTAGGTGTAATCTACCAATTTCTTCACCGCTTTCTACTTTTTCAACGTTTTTATAACAACTCATTGAAGTTTACACCTCAATTGATCTGAACGAATTCTTTTACAAGCATTTTTTATCTTCCAGTAAAGATGAGAAAACGATTAAACGATTTTGTGCGTTCATATAGCCTACTTTATTGTAAGAAATACAAATAAAGATAGAAAATGATGAAAAACTTGTATGCTCCAGGTTCGTTTCTTCAGATGAACCACCAATATCGGTTTTTCAATATTTTCCTCTTTTGAGTGGCAGCTAAAGGCTAAAAAGCCAAAGAGATTTGTTTACTTCCTTCAAATAACGTCTAGTATATTGTAACCTTATTAATTTCTCTTCTCTTACACTCCTTTAAAAAGATAGGCACAGACTATAAAGTTAAAGAAGTGTCTAAATATTCTTATGGATTTGCTTTTCAATCTAAATTAGATTAAGCTAATACATTTTGAAATTGGCTAAAACATCCATCAATATGTACATACGAAACACACTGCTTTATATCACATTTACACACAATAATTCAAATTGGATAAATCAGAAACTTTAATTATTACTAACTAAACTTCCTAAACATTTTATACCTTTCACTGATTCTCACAATCAATTAATTCATTTAACTAGGTACTTAAAAATTACTCCCCGGACACTAATAATTTAAAATTAAAGAATATTATGTACACAGGTTTTCCAATTAATGTCGCGTTCTTCATCATCAAGACTCAGGTTTCAGTTAAATGCGCAGGAGGAGGTTTCGCTTCATTTGGCAGCAAGACACCGATGATACCACAGACTGGAAAGAAAGAAAAACATATTTGAACTACAAGATTTAAAATCCCCTATAAGGTATATTATTTGAGACATTGACGTAAAAGAATTTAAAAACTACTTTCTAAACCTACGTAGCAGTGCCTTCACTAAACAAAACTAACAACCTATCGAAATGCACACACAAGCATTACTTTAAAAAAGTCAAAATAAAAATTGAATTGTAATTATAATATCAACATGAATGAAACCAATACATGAAAATTGGAAGTCAGTTTACATAATTCCATTTGATTTAACTTCAATATCATTTAAATGAACTGTAAAAGAAGAACAAACAAAGTCGTTGCACAATTTAGTAGAAGATCAACGGAGTATCTCGGGTACTAACGCTATCAGTATATGTATCTATATACAGGTTGGTGCCGTCAATACGACAGTAAATTAAGACATGGGCTATATTAGTTCATGGACATGGTTTGCCACTTTCAAAATCATTTTATTCGTTTGATAATTTCATGACATTTGTATGAAATAATATAACATTGGCTGCATTATTTCATAGAAATTTCATGCAAAGTGGCAACCCATTTCTATGAAGTAATATAGCCCATGTTTTAATTTATTGTCGTATTGACGACACCACCCTGCACCACGCCATACACTATATTATGAATATTATTTCTCCGACATCTTATGGTATAGGTACATACACAGCATAGTCTCTCTTAATGATGCTTAATTGGAGCTAGATAATTGGTGTGAAGGTAAGGATATTAGTATTATAAAAGACAGTGACAAACCAGATGTAATTAGTCTTAGATTACTTACGTATAGCAATACTTCCGAAAACATAGAAGCAAGCCTCGCAATTCTCGTCGAGCATAAGCTTCATAACGTTGACACCAAGAACTGCGCTGCCACGGCCCATCATCAGGGTGAGGCATACCGCCATCGCTCTACAAATAAAATAAAGTTTTTACACTTTATGAAATGTCACAAAATCGCCGCCCGAAGGAATTTACATAGTAAAACGCCAGAGAGAGTCATCGTTTCGAAGAAGTATACTATGCCACTCAAATTAAGACCGATCGACTGGTATTTTTTTTTTAACTCTGGAGACAACAATTCATCTTTTTTTCTGTTCTTTAACTCGAACTTTCATGACTTTCCTGATTAAAGTGGCTTATTTTAAATAAATTATCACAATGCTTTTCGTTTGCTTTATCTACATCTTATGATTGTTTCTTCTCTATTGACTGCTGCTGGTTTTCAAAGAAACATTTAAGGCTAATGGAAAAGACACGTGGCCTAGATTTTGAAGAAGGCAATACAAATAAAAGCTTATTAAAAACAGATATTTTTGTTTCTAACGTATAAAACTTACTTAACATAAGTGGGGAAAATGTCCACGCTAAAGCTGGACAACAATCCGAAGTTGAGGACGCCAGAGATCAAAGTAATCATGAGGAAGGCAGACAACTGCCAGATACTGCTGAGGTTGACGCTCAGCGCCGCGACACCTGCTATTAGCTGAAAAAGGACGTTTTTAATCTATAAGTTTATAAATCAAATCAAAATATGTCATAATTGCTCAATATTAAATAGTGGTTAGCTAGAAGGGAGCACAATTTTTAATATTTTGAGCGGTCCAATTCACGCATACGGAGTGACTTCGTGACCATTCCCTTTGTGAATATGGGTTGGCTGATGGTACCTTGGACCATATTTTCTTTGAATGCTCCAGATACAATACTAATTTTAAATTGTATGATATCCTTGCTCAAATCGAAATTCCTCTTCATATTAACTTATGTAGCCTTTTAACTAATTCATCCCCAGACGTTTTTGTGTCCTCGCTAAATTTATTAAATGTAACCTATTTAAAACTTTAACAAAATATACTCCCTCCTAACTTAATTTGTCCTCACACTCAATGTGATATTTAATGTTTGTCTCTTACAGATACTCTACTGATTAACCCAAATATGCTAACCCAAGTAATCACAACAGACTTGTTTTACATCAAAACAATAATATTTTCCTTTACACATGCTTGGTCAAAACTCTGGGCTGGCAGTGGCTGGCAGAATTGATAAATACATTGCCATTATTAAAAGAAGAAGAACAACAAGGAGCTCACTGTGTCAGTTTGTCGGACACTGTAAGGACGGGCTTGGGACTTTATTATTCTCATGATGGGATCTCCCAAGCTGGTGGTACACTCCATCCATCTTCTATATTGAAATTAGGATGTTTTTTTATTGAATCAGTCAAGGGAAACTAATCGAAACGTCGGGTGTATAATACCTACAAGTTGAGAACTAGAAGTCTGTTGAAAATTGCAACTTGTGTGCCGTGACATAAAAGTGCTCTTTTAGGCAGTCTGAAATAAAGGTTCTTGAACTTTATATTTCATCATGTATATCCTACCTGAATAGCAATAAAGAGCCGCTTCCTGCCGAAGACATTGATGATAGTGGTGACGATAGCGTTTATAATTGCCAGCAGCACACCCACTCCAAGCACCATGGTCAAAGCAAACTCGTTCATGGCGCAATTATTCTCCAACTAAATAAAATCAAAAATCTCTTTATTGAAATGGACTTAGGCCACGTTTATTTTTTAATCTACCACCCCTAACGAAGTGACACCCAAGGACCAGGTTTATATATTGATTTTTACCTCTTTTTTGCAAAATAGAAATTGTATTAATTTTAGCAGCGTTATCGCAATGAACTTCCACAAAATATTACAGTATGAACATAGCTGAAGTAAACGATTCTAGCTATATCGACATCAACGAGTCGTCTATTTGTTTAACGGCATATACTGTAGAACTAAGTTTCCCGAATATTTTCCCCATTTCAATTTAACGTCGACCATTCTACCTAAGAAAACTATTGACTGGATCAGATTCAATTCCATATCGTTTAATTGGTACTAATTAAGTTCATCATCATCGTCATCATCACCAGCCTATATACTCTTAGGTAAGTCCCACTGCGCCAGCGTGGTGGTGTTATGGCCCAAACTCCTCATGTGTTTCTGCCATGTAGGAAGGCTTGTGCCCAGCAGTGGGACGTATATAGGCTGGTGATGATGATGATGAAGTCCCACTGCTGGACACATGGGAGAGGAGCATGAGGAGTTTGTGCCATAACACAGCCAATGGGAGGTTGGTGGGTTAAAGCAGTTGCAGTAGCAACCGGCACCATCGGCTTAACGTGCCTTCCGAAGAACGGAGTAGCTCAGAATAACAAATTTGAATTGACCCATCCCGGGATCGAACATGGCAAAAGTTGCTTTGTCTTCGTAATCAAAACCAGAGCGATCAAACCACTACACCACCGAGCTCCTCACACACTAGGTATAGTTAACTTGATTATTTTCCCTTACGTAAGGCAAATCATTTAACTATATATTTAAAAACAGAAACGGGCCCAGTACTGAATGAACATCGCGGAACTCCTTTTTTTCTCGCTGAGGGGAAGCTCTACCAGCCTAACTCCCAACTTCCAGGGGAGGAGAAGGAAGAGGTGTAGGGCTCTCACCCACTAAACCCCTCAGCGATTTACCCAGCTTGCTGCGGAATGACGGTATTGCGGTGACCCAAAGTGCATGACATCCGCTATACCGTCACAAGCAGACGACCAACGACCGTCAGTCACCTCTCGTGGGAGCTCGCCCCCTAAACTTCGGTTGATCCGCACGCCGATACATTGACGCACGGACCGCTGAGCAAGCCGTACATAGTCCCCTAACCATGCCCGGAGCCCTAACCACTATAACCTTAGATCCAGGAAATATTTTATTCATTTTTGTAAACTTTCTGTATTCTATTGTTATTTGTTACCACTCACCAGCAGGCTCATGCACAATTGCAAACCTGTTGTGGCTGGTAGGTGCTTCACAAAATAACATTCACAAGACGATATGATTCACGGATTTAATAGACAAAGGCAAAGCGAGAACCCTTTACATACCAGAATAACAATTACTTTTATCTAGAATGTATCTTACGTTATTGTCCTTGTAGAGATTTAATAAGATGGAAAGATAAGTTGATTTTTAGCGGGGCAAACTCGCGATCTGACTTCTGTTTCATTACCTATTTGCGCATGAAGTCAAATAGTACGACGTAAATAGACATGAACTATTGTAATAAATACCATAATTATGAATAGTATTTGTTTAAGTTAAACATTTGTAATGAGGAGATAAAATGATGAAATCATCAAACGACTATAATAATTTGCATTACATTGACAATTTTTCGTACCAATTTGATAGCTAATTACATCGGCATTATTTGCAATGAGACAATGATAACATTATTAACTTCCCTGCTGTATTTAATAAGATACCTTTTAAGACAAGATCAAACACCAGCAATGTTTGATCTTGTCTTAAAATGTATCTTTATAGTTGTAATATAATATTAGATACCTGATCTACGACAGTATTCTGCGAAGCTCGTAATCTTTGGCAGAATGTCAAGTTTTGTTCTCCTCGCTGTACTGAACTCATGAACCCGTCAGCCATAAAAGGTAACCATACCATAAACGGATGAAGCCTAAAACAAAAGGTGAAGTATAAATAGTAAAGCTATTAGTTTACTACAGATAAGAAATCATGTCAGAAATGCAAAAATATTTGTCTATTTTCATCATAATATTGGGTAAAGTCGACGTGAGATACTTATGCATGACTCGAAATGACATAGAGTGGTAAAATCTTCTTATGTGCCTATATTACGACGTATTAACGTATATGTCGTAATATAGGCGCTTCCTTTATGAAATTATGTGTATTGATGAATTTAAACAACATTGAAGAAAGACAAATTTTTATGGGCCCACTGTGTCTGTCATCATATCAGTTATGATAATAAGGCGGTCAAAAGACAGCATTACATTAGGTACCGGATATTTTGGAAATTGATAGGTAAGTCCACTGCTGATTAAGGCCTCACGATGTGAATACTCACTTACAAATAACTAAAATGAAAATAGTTTCATGATACTCACGTAATGTATACCATCACGAATATTATAGAGATCAAAATTGTGTTCCTTAGCAACGGCGGTTTGAACAAGGGCGTAGTTTGATGCACGACCGAGGCGAAGAAACCTTTATTAATTTGCGACGAGTTCAATTCATCTAGTCTTACTGATTTCACCTGAAAACAAATCAAATTGGACTGTACTCTAAATGTAAAGGGTTATTATTTGTCGTTGGCTTATCAATTGAATGAGTGAATACCCCTGATTCAATAAGTCTCAATAAACATTTGTTTATTTTGCCTAAGAAAGTCTTGAAGTATTTACTTCAAGACTTTCTTAGGCAAGATGAAACTTGAGGTCTACTGTGCAAGTGGCGATGTCGCTTCGTACTCACACATGCTATCATAAATAGCTATAATATATGGCACTACTTTGTCAGGTATTGGCATATATTATATGTTTGCTGCTACCTTGCACAGAACTTCTTTTATTTTAAAAATTGAAAAATCTAAAGGTTCTAGAGAAAAATATTATCGTGGTCATCAAAAAAAATAATTGGTGTACAAATTGTTAATTTGTCGGTATTTTGATGACTTATCATAATTTTTGATGATCAATTATATTTTGAAGGTTGGTTAGGTTAGGTTTGTATGGTGAACAGTTAACGAACCTTTAAAAATCTTGTACAAAACGTAAGTGTGTCTGCGACTTTTAAAATCTACTAGATTTGTACAAAAGTCTTTTGAATTGATCTATTGTCAAGAGGTCAATGAAGTATTTTATATTCGTGGTACAATAACAGTCATGACCTCATTTCGACAAATGAGAATGGCGGAGAACTTCGTTGAGCATAGATTGCTATCGTTTTGATGAAATTGAAAAATAAACTCACGGGATATTCATCACTGCTTTTGTTATGGTTAAGAACATAAATTCCTCTCAACACTTTCAAAGCTTCTTCTTCTTTGCCAACACTGAGGAGATATTTAGGGCTCTCATAAGAAAACAGCAAGCCCACGGCGCTGATGGCACTAGGAACGCTAAAGATCAAGTCCAGCACCCGCCAGGAGTTGAACTGGATGTTCAGGACTGGCACGTAGTACGAGAACGTCAGAGGAAGGACCGGGATGGTGATGACTGTGAATAAAAAGAAATCGTTTGGACAATATTGAAATTTATCTTAAAGGACACTTAGCTTAGAGATACTCACGACTCACTCACTGCCGCACTTTATGCAAGGCTCATTTTTGCGACACATACGTTGTCTTAATGTTGGCAATTTAGACACATATTGAAAATGTTATAATTTGCGATATTATTAAGACTACTATTGATACTGTTAATAAAAGGTAAAATAAGTTCACAGTCGTGATGAAATCGTAAAAATTATTAATAGACCTTTAGATAAAAATGAATTCACCTATACGTACTCGGAATGAAAATATTAGCTTCTTCAATTATACTCACTAGCCATAAGACCGTTGCAGCAGAGAAAGACAGAAGAGGTAAGCACGATGAGTGTAGAACGTTTTGCTTCTGGAGTACATTCGCTGAGCAGTGTGAGAGACAAGGCGAACCCACCCGAAACCCTGCAATTTTTTAAAACCCTGCATTGATGAAGCCAAATATGTACATAATGACGAACAAGAAAAATTTTTACATTTTCGTGGGGAGGTTTTTTCTAATCAATTTGTTTTAGGGCCGATGAAATATCTAACGCTTTCATATTTTAATCTTTCTAAAGAACATACTCACGCACTCGAAGACAGAAACTTGAAGAAGCTAAAAGTGATCCAGTCTGGAGACAGACTGGCCAGAGCGCCAGTCACGAAACTCAGAGTCATGGAAAAACACAGAACTTTCCGTCTGCCTCGAGTATCAGCCAAATAGCCCCAGAAGTGGGATGTCATGATTATACCTGGAAGATTTACTAGAAGTGAGCACTCATAACTTCTCCTTAATATAAAAATTAAAACTATCAACAAAATTTTTGACTTAAAATTAGTCACCAAAATTGGGAGAACCTCCACATTATAGAATGTGGCAGCTATGGCACTACCTTGTTGTGTTTTGTTCCTGCGGTAGGTAAGGGTGCCATAGCTCATTGAGGAAGTATTGAGGAGCTCGTCGAGGGGACTTGCCTACCGTTTACAGTTCAAGAGGAAGATTAAGAATGATTATTCTTGAGCTTTACAGTCTCAGTAAGGCATGACTTATCCTTGGTTTTATAAGCGTCTTGGGGCTGCAGAACCACTTAACATCAGATCAGGAATACAGTATGCTTCAATAAAAAATAGTTTTATACAGGGTGGTGCTGACAATACGACAATAAATTGCCCCTTTTAAAAACCACTTATCATTTGATAATTTCATGACATTTGTATAAAATAATATAACATTAGATTAGCTGCATTATTACATACAAAGGTCCTAAAATTATCAAATGAATAAGATGTTTTTGAAAGTGGGAAATCATTACTATGAACTAATATAGCCTATTTTTTATTTATTGTCGTACTGACGGCACCGTCCTGTATAAGCACAAGCCCTCGCAAAATGATGACAACGGGCGCTGGCAAGCCAATCATAGACAAATCTTATTCTGTCTACACCGGTACAATTTTTTCCTACTACAAGTGGTTACCACTGCCTATCATCGTCATCATAATCAGCCTATATACGTCCTACTGCTGGACACAGGCCTTCCTGTATGGGAGCTGATATGGAAGCTCCAATGCGGGCTGATTAAAGCTGTACCACCGCCTAGACACTGCAATAATGAGGTAAAATCACTTGGTATTGCGTTGCTATCCCGAGTCCTAAGATGAAATGCCTTCCATTATTATTCCATTCTTATTTCCTAATAATATTTTAAATTCGCCAGTTATTACACTGGCTACCTTTGCCTTTAATCCGAAACACAGTGAACTGTTTTACGGACTAATTAAAAAGGCTGTGGTACCTGCCCAGACGACCCTATATACGAGCCTACCACCTAGCAAAGTGGAGTCTTCATCATCATCATCATCATAATCACCAGCTTATATACGTCCCACTGATGGGCACAGGCCTTTCTACATGGGAGAAACACATGAGGAGTTTGAGCCATAGCACCACCACGCTGGCCCAATGCGGGTTGGTGGGTTAAAGCGGTTGCAGGAACAACCGGAACCAACGGCCAACCAACGGATCGAGATAACAAACTTTGATTGATCCATCCTAGGATCGACCATGGCGAAAGTTGTTTTGTTTTCGTATTGAAACCAGAGAGCTCAAACCGATAGGTACGCCACCGAGCTCCTCCTCGGAGTCTTCTTCGTTTCTTACCAATAAGTGGCACGGCGGCCATCAGTCCCTGCTGACTGCTGGTGGTGAGCAGCTCGCAGGCACTGCCGGGCACCAGGTACGCCACAGAAAAGATTTCGAAGGCCATGCCCATGATGATACTGCCGCACAGCATGAAGGTCAGGAGGTTATACTTGCCGAACCCTAGCGAAACATAAATTAATTACTACTTACTTTTTTCTGAACGTCTTTTATTATATACATATATTTGATTACAACAAATGTAAACATTTGCTACATATTCTACAAGCTCTAATTGACTCCAACTTTCAAGTAATAAATTTAACTAAAATTAATCATTCTATTTGTAAGATCCTGCTTGTATACTGCTTTTTGAATATAAACTTTAATATTTCAGGTAGACATGAATATTCGTAGCGATTTTGAAAAAAGGCATTGGATAAAACCGCAATTTTATATTTAAAGAGTTATTATTAATTATGAGACAAAGGTAGTTTGTAAGCTTGAATAAAGCAGGTAATCAAGCTAGTTAGGTAGGTCACAGGTATTTTCATTCGACTTAGTGCGCCCGATTGGGATAGCACCTTCACCTTACGGAAGATCGCAGTACTGCTAAATACCACCACTTTGTAGTGTGACGTTCGTGCGGTGAGTAAGGTCGCCAGAGCTCAATGATATAGCATTAAGTTGGAAACAGGGGCCCCGTCTGCCATGCTGCCACCGCAATGCTTTATCTTGATTTCTCTACTCTACAGCAATAGTGCCGAAAATGCTACAAGCATGCGAGCATACCGGGTGTTACAGAATTATGGAAGAAAAGAGATGTTTCAGAAATGTATGGAGACCCGGCCAGGTCTATGTACACTATACTGAAAAATAGATAAAAATATGCAGAACAGTGATCAATTGTCTATTTTATTTTTACTTGCTTTGTTGCGTGGTACAAAACAAAAATTTTCAAAGAAAAAATTGCAACACCACCAAATATTCATCATGGCGCATATGTCACTTAGGTGACGTTTGTTGACTTCTATGTTGCCCGCCATATTGCCACAGGGAATAATGGTGAAATCGACGAAAAATTCAACTTGTGTACAAACAAACTGCATGAAAACAAATTATTGGTGTTTTTTCGCCAATTCAGGAGATTTTTCCTGATTTTTTGAAATACTGTAATAGGTACGTGGCCGGATATGAAACATCTCCTTTAAAATACTGGGGTTGCGGAAGTAGATATCGTAGTATGCGCGCGGGTTAAGTGTGTGGTGGTTGGTGTCGTATGTCGTTCGACACGAGATATTAAATCAAATCAAATCAAAATCAAATCATGATTTGATGACTCAAAAATATATTTATTCAAGTAGGCTCCTAAGAAGTTGTTTCAAATCGTCAATAATCACAAAATATGTATATCTAATTAAGAAAAGGTCTCACAATGTCATATTGTCTATCTGTCTGTCATGTCTGAATTTACACCGGTTCCAAAAGTTGAACTATCGAGAAGACTCCGGCAACAAACTCGTGTCACTCTTTTCAAAATATGAAGTTACAATTTTTGTGGTTACATTATTTAAATATATTGCTGTGCAGTGCCGTACAGAAAAAAAATTAGTAAAAGTTCATCAAGTTAGAAACGACATACAAACTTAATAACTTTTATGTACGCATGTATTCTATCTAACCGCCTCTGTGGTTGTTGTATTCCGGCAGTTAGAGGTAAGATAGCCAGTTCCTCTGTGGTTGAGGAAACCGGGTGTAGCTCGCTTCCATCGTCGGCCTTATCTTCACTTACCATCAGGTGAGATGAAGGCCAAGAGTTACCCCGTTAAGGTTTTAAAAAAAATGTTTTAGGGTTGTCACAAGCAGGTCATATGACAATGTTTTTATTGATTTTGGAAAATAAAAGTGGTCTGAAAAGTATTAAACATTCAGAGGGTGACAAGGAACACGACCACCCCTTATATTTTATTTCGGACTTTTGTAACGCAATTTATAGGCGTGCCTCGATTATTCGCTGCCTAGTCGTAAAAATTTAATCTCCGAAACTACTTATCCGAATTCAAAAATATGAGAGAGCAGAGTGTATTAAAAACTCCACACGTAGCTGTTGAATCAATAAAAGCCTAAAAGAAATGCTGAAAAATCGTAGTAGTCTACAATTAGGGTTGCCACCCGTACTTCATAATAAAGTATTGTTCGTTATTTCAGGTAATTGTACTTTAAACTTTATGAGAACAATAAAGTAGGTACACGGAAATACTTTATTCCGCATGATTTGATTTATTTGGGATTTTGAAAAGTTTCGTCGTAAGTATTTTTTCAGTAAATTTCGTTTAACGAAAAAATACTTACGACGAAACTTTTCAAAATCCCAAATAAATCAAATACGATTTTTTATCAAATTCAGAGACGCTTTGTTTCTTTAGTCTCGCCATTTGCTATTTATCACAGAAAAACTCTCTTTGTGAATGCTGACGTGGCGGGAATAGACAGTAAATTTCGTTTAACGAAAAAATACTTACGACGAAACTTTTTAAAATCCCAAAGAAGTCAAATCATGCGGAATAAAGTATTTCCATGTACCTACTTTATAAGAACAATAAAGTAGGTAGGTACACGGAAATACTTTATTCCGTCTATTCCCGCCACGTCAGCATTCACAAAGAGAGTTTTTCTGTGATGAATAGCAAATGGCGAGACTAAAGAAACAAAGCGTCTCTGAATTTGATAAAAAATGAATTACTTATTTACTTTAATTTGAATATAGACTGTAAAGATGCTTTGTAATTGTTTATTTATCGTTATCGCTAAGCAGCAACTGTATTTGATTTGACATAAGACATCGAACGACTTTCCATCATAAATGTCAAATCCCATACATTTTTCATTTATCGATAGTGATTGTCAAATGGCATCTTGTCTAGGCCTCATAGTGCGTTCGTAATGGACACGGCTTTCGTATGCAACTGTTACACTTGACGTGCTGTCGTGTGTACTTTAACTGCAAAATAAAAAGGTGTCAACCCTTTCTTCAATACACATTAGACGTAATGTTGACTGATGTATTAATAAAGTTGGATAGTTGCCACTGATTTTGTTGTGTAGACATTATCATATTCAAATCATAGGTAAATACTTCCATTCCTAATGCTAATCGTACTTTCAAAACAAAAAACCTTTTAGGGCTAACCTGTCATGTTCATGGCCTCCTCGAACGGCAACTTTTCAACCTTGGACATGTTGGTATATTTTTGAGCACCGATTCGTTCAATTCTTACACAACTTTACTTCGTTTTTACACTGGCTCACATCACAGCAGCACTTTTCGCTTCCATTGATATCACATGTTCTACTGCATCGCTGTAAAGCTTCTCGTTCGTTATATAAAATGTTATTCTGTTATCAGATGTGCTCAAATGTAAGGGTTGGGCCAGATCTGTGTATGCGCACCGAACACACATACGTGTAACGGCAGAGTTTTAAAAACGTAGTGTGCGCGCGCGTCATTGTTTTTGCGGTTTTGTACGAAACTGGAATGATGGAAGTGTTCTACTTTAATTTTACTTTGACTATGTTAATGAATGTTTAGAATTTTATATGCAACTAAGTGGTTACCGTCGCCTACACACCTGCAATAACAAGGAAAACATCACTTAATATTGAAGGTGCGTTGTCATCCTAAGACCTGAAAAGCCGTCTAGAAATTACTCTGGCTACCTTTCCCTTCGTTCCGAAACACAGCGACCTGTTTCACGGCATAATGAAGGCTGTATTTCCTACCCTACATAAGGGCCTACCACTTGTAAAAGCATTAAAATTATTTCAATGTTAGTTAAATTACCTAGTATGAACAATAACTTTTGATGGCATACATTCAGTCAAAAAAGTATCGGGAATGGATGATTTGTTAATGGTTCGAAATTATTATTTTTTGTTTTCTTTTTGTGGTTGTTAGATTGGCACAACCGTTTTCCATTTTGGCGCGGAGTTTGAGTTGCATCTGTTATTGATATTAAATACAGTGCTGTTTTTAGTTATATCATATCTAGTGCTTAATGCGAATTTCATAATGGACAAAAATATCAAACAAAGAATTTGTCTGCATCGCCAATGGAATTTCGTTTTACGGTGTTAAGGCTTACGGTGAATCGACTCTATCAAAAACACGTGCTTATAAGTGGTACAAAGCGTTCAAAAGCGGTCGAGATGTGATGGAAGATTTGCCTCGCTCTCGTAAGCCATCAACGTCTGCAACTGAAGTAAACATCGCTAAAGTGAGGGAAATAGTGACTGAAAATCCTCATTCAACTTTGAGAGAGATAGCCGGCGAAGTTTTTGTATCTCACGAGTCGATCCGTACCACTTTAAATAATCACTTGGGTATGAAACATGTTGCCGCTCGTCTAGTCCCAATAGACCTGAATTTTCTCCAAAAACTCAATCGCATGAGAGTCGCTGAGGACATGCTAGAACGACTCAATTCCGACCCAACATTCATGAAACGCATTGTTACTGGTGATGAGACGTGGGTTTACGAGTTTGACATGCAAACTAGTCAACAAGCTACAGAGTGGCGCCTTCCAACTGAACCGAAACCGAAAAAAACACGCCAAAGTCGATCAAAAGTCAAAGTCATGTTTTTTTTTATATACAACTAGATGACAAACAAGCTGACGGACCACCTGATAGTAAGCGGTTACCGCCGCCTATAGACACCTGCAATAACAAGGGAAAATCACTTGATATTGCAGGTGCGTTTGCATCCTGAGGCCTAAGATGAAATGCCGTCCAAGCCCAGCAATTACACTGGCTACCTTTCCCTTCAATCCGAAACACACCAAACTGTTTCACGGCTGAAATAAGAAAGGCGGTGGTACCTAACCAGACGACCCTACATACGGGCCTACCACCTACTTAGTAGTTTTCTTTGACTCTCGCGGTGTTGTGCACTCGTAATTCTTGCCGGAAGGTCAAACGGTAAATAAAGAATATTATTTGAGTGTTATGCGGCGTTATTAAGAGAGCAAATTCGACGAAAAAGGCCAGATTTGTGGAAAGAAAATTCTTGGATTTTGCACCACGAGAATTCGTTCACAGTGATGGCCTTCGGACATGGACACAATGATGGCATTGTGAACGAATTTTTTACCAAACACTCAACAAATACCATCGAGTAACTACCTTATTCACCACATATGGCTCCAGCAGACTTCTTTCTTTTTCCTAAACTCAAATTACCACTTCGTGGCACCCGTTTTCAATCGGTGGAAGACATAAAGGAGAATTCGCGGCGAGAACTGTGCTGTGATTCTCTAACGAATTTCGCACTCCACTTTGCAAATCACTTCGAATTCAACTGTCAAGTAGAGCAAAAAATGTATGAAAAATTGCTCTATTTGACAGTTGAATTCGAAGTGACTTGCGAAATGAGGTGCGAGATTCGTTACAGAATCACTAGGCTGAACTCAACTCCGGAAACAGCTAAACATCCAAAAATGTTTTGATGGTTAGATTATTCGTTTGCGTAAGTGTATCGTTTCTGAAGGAACATACTTTGAAGGTGATAGAATAAATTTGGATGAATAACTAAAGCGTCAGAACGGAATCGGTTTGATGATCTTGGCCTTCATCTCACCTGTCGTATCTTCACGACAGATTAATGTAAATCTAACCATAGAAAGACTGACGCGTCACGTCAGAAGGCGTCAGATAATGTAAATCCGGCTTAACATTTTGTGTATCATTGATATTTTCCCGGTACTTTCTTGACAGAGTAGTATTAATATGAGTTTCTTATGAAAAGGTACTTATGTGTTAATCTTCTTCTTTTGCTGACTATACCTGTATTTTGTGAATGATTATTATGATTTTGTCTTTCCCGAACAGTTGCTTAGGCTTTATTTAATGTACTTCTCGTTAACTATTTAAATGAAGTTATTAAGAATTAGTTATTAGGTTATTAGGAATGAGTTAGTAGGAATTTGCAAGTTTTTATTATTGTCATGCCCTTAAGCTATGTTATTTTTAAAGCGCCCGACTTGAGTAATACGGATCCACTTAAGAGAAGATCGTAGCTAAACAATACTGTCTTGTAGGGATTCGTTCTCCTATGCTATGCTCAAAGGAACATAATGCTTTTTCCTTATTTATCTAAGGTAGACTGGGAGAGAATGCCCAAGGTGCTACAAGCTATTACCTACGGTAACCGCTAACCATCAGAGGTCCAGGGCCTTATGCTAGTTTGCCCTTCTTGTCGTATAAAGGTATTAAAAAGTCTTCAGTCCTTAATTTCCACCATCAGTTGAATTGAACAGCCGTGTGTATTAACCACAGAAAACAAAGCCGAATTTCGTAAAAGCAAAGTAAACCATATTTCGTAAATAATTTTGCTATCCATAAATATAATGTGAGGGCAAAATTAATGAAATATTTTTTTTACTTTAATAAATACATATTAATGTATGCTTCTTGCTCATACCCTTCTTGCTCAACATTTAGTCACTATATTATTAAATATGGTGACAAAATGTTGAGCAAGAAGGGTATTCAAGACAGTAAATAAGTACCTTCTTAATTACTTTAGTTCTTAACGGGGTAACTCTTGGCTGTCATCTCACCTGGTGATAAGTGATGGCCGAAGATGGAAGTGAACTACACCTGGATTCCTCGCCTACAGAGGATTCCTGGAACTGACTATCTTACCTCTAACTGCCGGAACGCAACAATGCTGTTAACATTATTGTTATTGCCGCCAGGGAGACTCAGAAAAACCCTACCACCAACCAAATACCAACACCACAGACCTGCAAACACCACAGGGCTGCTCGGTCAGGGGTCCCGGGTTCGAGTCCCGGTAAGGGCAAATGTTTGTATGATGAATACGAGCATTTGTTAACAGGTCACGGATGTTTATATGTTTATTTAGTATATTTATATACATATTTTTATCAATTTTTATCCGTTGTCTGGTATCCATATCACAAGCTCTTAATGATGCTTACTTTGGGCTAGATAATAGGGGTGAGTGTATAAAAAAAGAATATTTCTGCCCCCACGGGAATTGAACTCGAGACCTCTAGATCTGAAGTACGTGGTCTCATCCACTGGACCACAGAGGCTGTTAAACCCTAATCGGTAAAGTAAATAGAAGATGGAGTCAATTTACCTATATATTTCAATGTACCCACTCTTTATGATGATCCGTCTGTAAATGATAAAACTGATAAATGAAAGGGTCGAAGATCTAAAAGATCTTTATTTATTTATTTATTCGGATAGCAAAACAAATAACAATCAATTAATTAAGTTACTTATAAAAACTAAACATGGATTATGCCGATGTTTTCTTTTTGTTATGCACTCAAAAGAAATCCTACTTTCATTGACATTTACAATTCTAAAGATTTTCCAATAACAACCTTAGATATAGCATATACCATATAAATTATTATAATGATATTACGAAAATAAACAAAGAACTAAAGACAACTATTAGTATGACCACTTGTTGGTTGCTTTTTTTATAGAAAGCACGACAAATGACTCGACACCACCTAATGCGAAGCGGTAAGAAGAGTCCGCGAAAACAGTTAGTGCAGTTTAGACTTTAGACACTGCTCTAGCCGCCTCCACCTTGCCGGCCCAAAAGGTTCTTTTCACGCCTCTTTTTTGTTTTTACTAAATATTCTGTATATTGGATTGAAGATATTTATACAAAGGTTGAATAGGCGACACATTCTCTAAATAAAATATTTGCACAAAATAACCAATAACGATTTTTTTCTTTAGAGACTGTTGAAGAGTATGAAGAGCATGTTTGCGAAGTCACCACGGAGTAGTGGCTAGGTAAATGTTTTCTAAATTGGTTCATTAATATAAAAAGTGCATTGAAACTAAGGGAGAACGGAGTGAGAACCAAAATAAATTTAATATTGACCAGTCGCGGTATTTTTTTCTTATAAGTAGGTACATTCCGGGTTATTTTGTCCGCCCCACGTACATAACGCATTTTAATGATGATTGTGTATAATTTTTTAAATGAAACAAAGATAAATATGTATAATGTTTACACATCCCGTTATCTGCACAGAGTATGCTGACATAAGACTTAGAATTGTTTCGCAACGTTTACTCTTGATTTTATCTAACTACGTCTAACAAAATCTACAATAAATAATTACAATATTCATCATTACTAGGCTATATAGCGGAGAAGTGATATGAAAGGGGCACTTTATGAAAGGGACAATTCAAATTACCGGCAAAATATAAAACGTCTCGAGATGACAATATGAATGTTGTGTATCAGCCCCGATGCATATCCATTTCCACCTAACTTAGCGCTCCTGGCATTTCTAAGATGGCGATGTCGCGGTTGTGTTTAAAATTATATTCAAAAGTTTTTTTTTCGGTGTTCTTTGGGAATGGTTTGCTGTAGATTGATTATTTCTTTGTTTTTCATTGTTAATGATCGACTAGCTATGGACAAATACAGTAAAGGTAGGTCAGTAAACTTTTATTTTAAATTGTTGATTTGGTGGTAATGATCTTGTTAAAAATGATGACATTTATGAAAGGGAGACAAAGAAAAGTTTTGACTGGGATGTCCCTTTCATAACTGTCCCTTTCATGGCCGGTATTTTATGTAGGTTTTACAGTATTAATTTATTATCTTTGCACTTTACAAATTCCGAACGCGTGTCCAATACTCACAAAAATAAAGAAACTGATACAAAAGACGCGATAGATGATATTTCTGAGACTCAAATGCTCACCCCAAAATATATACAGGATGGCACATTTAGATCGGTCAGTATGGGAAAGTCTGAAACTATAAGACGTACGAAAATCTCTTCTTAGGAACCATGTCATCGATTTGAGTAAGAAAAACTGCATTCAAACATTTAAAAAAAAAACGTGTACTCAGCTCGGAAATCGAACCCGGACTTTTTGAAAAATAAAACTAATGCTATTTCTATTTCGATATCGATTGTGTGGAAACTGATGTTTTCTCTGTTTGTCAAAAGAAAAACAGAGAAAACATCAGTTTTAATCCAGCTCTAAGGTTTAGCTCGCGGTTCATAATAGGAGGGATTGTGTCTGACGTAGGGCATAGTAACATCGATAGCCAAGCAGTGTGGTTCTCTTACCAGAAATATTCGACATCGAGCTTGACGACTGACAAGACGAGCTGCCATTGGTTCTGACGTTCGAACACAGCGCTGCGCGTAAGCGTATTCACTAACGCCGATCTCTTGGCTGTGTTTGTTTGTCGCTGTATTTAGAGATACGAGATGAAGTAGGCGATATTATTCGATTTAATTTTCCTTGTCTTTAAAATGTATCATAAAGAAATATGTTTTGCAAAGTTTAGTAACAAGTCAGTTATACGGGGTGGTGTCGTCAATACGACAATAAATTGACACATGGGCTATTAAGTTAATTGAAATGGTTTGCCACGTTCAAAAATATCTTATTCATTTGATAATTTCAAGACATTTGTATGAAACATTATAATAACATTGGCTGCATTATTTTATAGAAATGTCATAAAATTGTAATATGAATAAGATGTTTTTGAAAGTGGCAAACCATTTCTATGAACTAATATAGCCCAGGTTTTAATTTATTGTCGCATTGTCGGCACCACCCTCTATATGTAAGTATATTTATAGTATAATACCTATTGTGTGTATTTATATTTTTTACATAGATATTGGCCGTAATTCTGGAAAACACATGCTAAGTCTAAATTTAAGTTTAGTGCATTTCTTTCTCTCAAAATGAAAACGAAAAGGATGGCTGTCATATTATTTGACATTTAGAAACGTGCGTTCAATTTTCGACCTTATGAACGTGATAAAATGCAGTGTTTAGGAGGCACCTCCGTACAAGCCGTCTAAAATTGTCAATGGTTTCTTTGGAATCTATCTAAATTTAATTGACAGCTCTAAACAAATTCTTGCTGTCATTTTCCTATTACCTACATGAAGAAAGAGATATACTGTACTTAAATTTAGAATTAGAGTGTGTCTTCAGAATCAGGCCCATTATTTTCTCTGGTTTGCGCTTTTTGTCACTCACTCTAGCTATATAATTATTTCACCACATTGGGCTGACTGGAAGAGATCTCTAATAGCGATAAGTCACCCCTTGTTCACAAACTGAAAATTTCGAATTTATGTATAATGTCTAAAATGCAATAAAGAATATATAATATTAATAATAACCTTCACAGGCGTCCCCCAGAACACACTACCAATGTTTCATCACACTTTAATCAATGATTTGGAAGAGCATAAGATAAACATACAAGCATAGATTATTTATACGGGGTAGTGCCGTCAATACGACAATAAATTGAAACGTGGGCTATATTTGTTCTTATAAATGGTTTGCCACTTTCAAAAACATCGCATTCATTTGATAGTTTCAGGACATTTATATGAAATAAAATAACATTGGCTGCATTATTTCTTACATAAATTATGAAATTAACAAATGAATAAGATGTTTTCGAAAGTGGCAAACTATTTCTACGAACTTATAAAATAGCCCATGATTTAATTTATTGTCGTATTGACGGCACCACCCTGTACCTATATAAAATTTGAAATTGGTTGCAGGGGTCGATGTCGTAGTATGTGTGCGGGTTTTAAGTGTGTGTGGTATAACTGTACTATGTTGTGTGTACAATATACTATGCGATTGTCACGAGCGGTGTGACATAGTTTATATCAATTCTAAAGTATAAACAATACTTTAGAAGTTTAGACTATGTAAGTGATTTCTTCATCATGTGTCCCACTAAATTTTGATTGACCCATTTCGAGATTGACCATGACAAACGTTACTTTGTTATCGTAATCAAAACCACTACGCTACCGAGCCCCACAAGTCATTTCTTGCTTCAATTTAATTGTATACCACAGGCAAGAAACTTCCATCGTGTACATGGGTCCATAAAATACTCGTAAAAACTATATTCGGTATATTTACCTTAAGGCTTATTGTTTGTAATAAGTTCCCAATACTTCGGCGCTAGATTTCGGCTATTAAAATTTCTGGAAATATTGGGAACTCATTAATAAAAATTACATGGTATATCCCGAATATAAATCTAATTTTATATCATTAGAAAATAATAACATGGTATACCGAATCTAATTCTCATTTAACATATTATTTTAATTATATAGGTTAGGTAAATGTTCAAGAAACTCTACGCGATATGTGAGAAAATAATGACATTTCCATTATTAATCATACTATTTCTAAATTTCTAAAACCTTGTCCTTTATTAATATGGCTTTTGACAATTTCTAAACATGACTAAGTATTGTGGACTATCGATAAATTCACAATCACAAATCCTGCTACCGAATGGGACTTGAATGATGTTTTTTAGGTAGGTAAATACTTATCATACCTACTTATCTTACTAATAAAACAACAGAAAGTACTTAATCAATGTTATTATAATATTATTCTAAGAGGTAATATTCATGATCTCTGTTGTCGTCACTTATCTCGGCGGTCAGCTGGTAACAAGAAAGCTACTAAAACTCCACCTGTAAATATTACAAAAAAATATTAATTATAATACTATGGTTAGAAGCACCGATGCAAATTGAAAGTCATCACCTGTTATTTATGTTACAAATCTTATAATTGCATAGAAGTATTAGTAATAAAAATATAATATTGCAACAAGGAGACTCGCAGTTACTCTGTGGTTACACAAAAACGAAATAGTAACCTAATGCGACCTAATGAATTTTAAAATTGTAGGTAAAGAACTATACACAAAGGACTATTTCAATTCAACATTGAATCTTTATTGAACATTATACGATGATGACAATAATAATGATGATGGACTTACTGAATATGAAAACGGACCAGCAATAGAAGGTCAGTTGGCAGTGGCCCACAATCACGGAGCCAACTATGTTGATACCAGCAAACGACATAATTCGCGCTACCATCATGCCAAGGCTCATCGACAACCCCCTGGAAAATATAAAATAACCACCTTATCTTCCTGAAAGAAGCATCCTAAAGGACACAGTTACAGTTAGCAGCATACTTATGTGATCAGATTTGACAGCTGTCATGTGACATCCCTTATTGCTTCCGTAATAATGCTACCAACAGCCTCTTGCTCGTAATCTTCTGGCTCTGTACATTCTGGTTTCTATATATAGCCGGGGCTTCACATCACCATAAAAAAAGTCTCATTCACCCTCACACATTCTAAATAATTGCAGCAATTGACAAAAAACATAACAGAGGCATGAATGGGAGCTTGAAATCTATAACACTGGGATATCTCAGTGACTCTCCTCACTATGACTTAGATGAAAGTCTCTCTGTCTCTGCAAAATTAAACGGGGTTCGATTTGTGAAATGAAAGTTTAGAATCACCCAAATATTTTTAAATGTATGTGCGCTGTCAGGCAGAATGTTCTCACTCATAACTGTCTTCAAGAACAGGAGATTGACTGTTGAAGTTAGTACGATCAATTAGCCAGACAAAGCTGCAGCATGCTTCATGTATTGCACACCAGTATCTTATCTAATCTTATAATGGGTCGTCACTATTCTACCATGCACAAGATCCTTTCGGGATCTTTTGCTTACCTGTAACTCGTTGGATACAAATCCACAAAGTACGCGGCAACACTGCCTATTCCCAATACTGTTCCTTGCATCAGTATGAAGACCAGCATGTTAACTACCGGCTGCGACACCAGGTTTACCAGGACCCCGCTTATGGCCGCTACTGTGAAAACTATCATGAGGACCAGGCGACGCCATGAAGCTATTCTGGAGATGATCAGCGTGAGGACTGTGTAGAACACGCCGTAGAACATGCCGGAGTACAAGGTGTTGTGGCTTATTGTGTCATTGCATAAAGTCTGAAACAAAGGTTCGGTTAATTTGAGCTGAAGGTCTGGTCAGTAACCCTGTCTACTAAATAAAAGATCCCGAGTTTTAGTCCCGGCTGGGGCAGATGTATTGTATGATAATTACCACCGAACAGATAAAAGAGGTTACTGTTCTGTGATACGGACGAACATTTAATTTTGTTCACGAGTCATGGATATTTGTATAGTTATTTGGTATTTCTGATATTATATTTCTCACAACAATACAAAAATATAAAGAGTACATAATTGATGGCACTAACTATTTTCATATCATTGACCAAAATTGATGTATTTATTTCAATCACCAAACAGAGTACATAATCATCATCATCACCAGCCTATATACGTCCCACTGTTGGGCACAGGCCTTCCTACATGTGAGAAACAAATGAGGAGCTTGAGCCATAACACCAACACACTGGCCCAATGCGGGTTAGTGGGTTATAGCGGTTGCAGTAATAGCCGGGACCAACGTCTTAACATGCCTTCCGAACACGGTGGAGCTCGAGATTATAAATTTGATTGACCCATCCCGGGACCAACAATGGCGAAAGTTGCTTTGTTTTCGTAATTGAAACCAGAGCGCTAAAACCACTACGCCACCGAGCTCCCCTAGCTCGAGCACTAAATGATGAAATAATATCCATGATCAATTTTAATCCAGTTGATAGAACTTACAGAATTAACTTCATTTACAGTTGTTAAATTTGAAATTACTCTCTCACAGAAAGAGACGTCGCTTGTGCCCTCTGCGACAGAATTAAAGAATATATTCACCATTGTGGCGTACCACATCAGGAATATATTGTTGCTGCAAAAGAAGAAATAAACGAAATAGTTCGGTATTGTTAATAAAGGATGCAATAACATTGTCTGGTGTGAAGCAAGAAATGTTGTTGCCTTTAAACTATACTATCTCAAACCTGTCCCATCACTGATTTTTAAGAATTTTAATAGGGATTTTTCACCATAACGTTTTAAATAGAGATCGTATGAGGTGATAGTTTCAACATACATAATAAAATCGACAGGATTAAAAGAATACTTAGCAAAACTTGCAAAGAATATTTACTCACGTACTGCAGGCTATAGTTATAAGATAGAATAGTTGGAGAGTTGTCCACAGAAGAGGCGGCTTGAACAGGGGAACCGTCTGGTTTACAAGGGATCTGAAGAAATCAACGTCTGGCTTATTTTTAGCAGTCATTCTGATTTGTTTTACCTGTAAGAGAGTTACAATGCCGTACTTAGCACATAATAAGCATAGATTGACAATTAATGAAATGAATTTGAAGTTCTTTAAATATGATTTCAAAACTCCTGAATTAATATCGCTTGATTGTGTCGAGAAAACAAAACGTCATAGAAATTTATTACAGGCGTTTCCTCTAGCATCTCAGTAGATCAATATGATTAGTGCTCTTTGTATGATCGATTGAAAATCATCTAAAAGACAGGAACAAAATTATTAAACCGACTAATAGTACAAATAAACGCCACAAAGTGCAGACGTCATCGCCCGTTGTAATTTCTTGTAGCTAGCAGTTTTTTTTATTATTATTCTTAATACGGTAGGTAACTCGTGGCCTTTATCTCTCTAGGTGGTAGGCCCATGTGTAGGGTCGTCTAGGTAGGTACCACCGCCTTTCTTATTTTAGCCGGTAATCACTTACCATCAGGTGGGTCGTTGTCATCTAGTTGTATATAAAACCTGATGGTAAGTGACTATAGGGCCGACGATGGAAGCGAGCTACACCCGGATTCCTCAACCATAGAGAAACTGGCTGTCCTACTTCCAACTGCCGGAACACAACAATGCTTTAACAACATTATTATTGTTATGCCGACAGACTTAGGCAGATGATGGTAGCTAGCCAGGCGGACTGAGTAAACCCCTATGACCAACCAAACCGAGCACAAAATGTCTGCCCCCACGGGCATTGAACCCCGGATCTTGAGATCTGAAGTACCTATGTGGTCTCAACCACAAAGTTCAAGTAACTTTAAAGTAGTAGGTACTGTCAACATTACAGTTAATTCCAATACATATTTTGCAATATGAGTTGGTCGATAGAATTCAACGACATAGCGTTGCACATATACAGGGTGGTGACGGCCACACGACAATAAATTGAAACATGGGCAAATTGTTAACATTTCTATGAAATAAGGCAGTCAATGTTATATTATTTCATACAAATGTCATGAAATTATCAAATGAATAAAATGTTGCGAAACATTTCTTTAAAGAACTAGCATTTTAAGTACTATTTTCCTCAACATTTCTATGTCAAAATCTTTCTAACTCACTGCGTTATGTTGAATAAAATATTAAAATGCTTGTTTCTGAAATAATAATACTTGACAAAGTTTGCAGAGAACATCTACTTTCGTACTGCAAGCTTTAGTTAAAATATATAATACTTGGAAGGCTTAATGAACTTACAGGGTAGTCAGCTTTGTTTCCGCCATTCGCAGCATAGATTTTGGTGAGAACCTCTATAGTCTTCTCGTTCTGTCCTTTATCTGCTAAAAACTTGGGACTTTCTTGCAGGAAGAACATCATCAACGCCCCAATACCAAGGACTGAAGCCATGATTAAGGTGAAGAGACGCCACGGTCTAAAGGTAATGGACAACCAGCTTATGGGGATGTTGAAGTCCAGGGGAAGCAATATATAAGCCAGTGCTGAAAAAGATGCTATTATTACTTTTCAACCCTTATCAGTCCACACCACAGTCGTCCATTATAACACAATTAACATTATACTATTGCTTTAGTTCTGTTTTGATAATGTGACACTTTTAAAACCCTTTTAATAAATCTTTCGTAATGAATATTCCATAATAAATTTTTGTGGTGTATAATTTTACTTGTTGGAGTTTCTGGAGATTTCTGTTAAATATATTGATCGTAATCGTAAAAGAAGTGTTATTTTATATTTTTTGTTTTTTATTAAATACTAGCTTCCTTCTGCGACTTCTTCTGAGTCATCGCAACATTCCCGGGATTGAAAGTAGGCTATCCTTTAATCCAGACTTTAATCTTAGTGCCAAATAGCATCCCAATCCGTTTAGCCGTTCTGGCGTAATTGGGTAACAAACATCCATACAAAATTTAGGATTTATATTAATAGTAGAAAGTTTTATTTATACACACCAAAAGACACAAATTCCGAAGAGAGGTTGACTGCGGTCACGATAAATATATATCTATCCCTTAGTTTGGGACACGTGCATTCACCCAGGTAGGTCAGCGTAAGCGTGAAAGATGCAGTGGAACTGGAAAGGAAGACCAAATGTTATATGCTCTGCTATTTTTTGATTATGACATTTATTTTTCAATGAATATAATTCACTAAAAGAGAAACCGTAGCTCATTTCATAGGTTGTTCTTATAGAACAAATATAGGAAATCATCTTATTAACCTTTTGTATAAAGTCTTTCGCAAGATGGTAACACCGTACTGATTTGAAAACGTTAAACCAAAATTGATCGTCCAAGCAATGTTACATAAAATAGCTAATCATGCAACTTATTAAGGTTTAGCAATGTTCCTTAGAAAAGGTTTTTCATGTTAATTTTGCTGATCTAACACATCCTTGAAATTATACTGTAGAATTAAAAATTACTGAGTTTGTGGAGTACAACTGTAGCCTATACACTACATCCAGAAGTCTGTGAATTTTGTGGTCCGAACTTTGCACTACGAATTTGAAACTACTGCAGAAAGCTGAATATATTTCAATTATCTATACCTATTTATTATAGTGTTGAAATAAATTAAAGAAAATAGTTAGAGATTATTGTAAATTATTCAAAAACCTGCCAAGTCGGATTCGCGCACGAAGAGTTCATCTATAAACAAGCGTCTACCTGTTGCCGTTATCAATATCGAGCAAAAACGAACAAAAAATCACGTTTGTTGTGTGGGAGCCCCCTTAGATACTTATTTCATTCTGTTTATTAGTATTTGTAGCGGCAACAGAAATACATCATCTGTGAAAATTTCAACTGTCTAACTATCACGGTTCATGAAATACAGCCTGGTGACAGACGGACGGACAGCGGAGTCTTAGTAATAGAGCCCCGTTTTACCCTTCGGGTACGGAACCCTAAAAAAAGTATTTGACAGATTTAACATTATTTTTTATTCATATAAATTCGTTTGACCTAATTATTATAATTGACTTCTAGTTTGACATATTATTACTATTAATTCCTTTACATGTGGTATATTGTGTGTTATATGTATTATAATTTTGACATACTGGGGTTTTGGGTTAACTGTAAGTCAGCATGTACACTTGAATAAATAAATGAAAAGAGCAAAAATCTTGTAAGAAAAGTTGCAAGGTTAAATTTCGAAAACAAATTGGGAGTTAGTCCGGAGCCCTTTCTTAGCCATACTTACAAAGCACAACCCAGGACTTTTAAAGCCAGCATCACCTGCCAAGTAGGGGAAAAACTGCTCAGTGTCGCGAAAAGGAAGCCCCCTGTCGAGGAGAGTAAGAGAGCTCGTCTCCTTCCGCTGGTATCGGCGTAGTAACCCCAAGGGAACGCGGCTGCTACTCCTAAAACCACACGTCAAAAGTAATGTTTCAAAAATGTATGGAGACCCGGCCAGGTCTATGTACACTATACTGAAAAATAGGTAAAAATATACAGAACAGTAATGAATTGTCCATTTTATTTTTATTCGCATTATTGCGTGGATAAACAAGAATTTTTCAACACAGCCAAATATTCATCATGGCTCCTGGCCTCCATGGCGCTCCGTTCCCTATAATATGGTTGAGCGGAGCGATGGCTGGCACATGCGTCATACTTGTGAACAGGTGCCACTAGTGGAAATGGTCATCTCTAAGCTTCCTTGATTTTGTAATAATTTACCTACATATTCATCAATAGTATAAATTTTGAGGGATTTTTGAGGTATATGGCATTACAGGATATTATATATAAAACAATACAATTATTATTATAATGACGTGGTCAGACAAGTGTTTAAAATTAATGAAAGATGTTTAGCTTTATTAGGTCTTTGTATATTAATTGTTGACCTTTGTGTATTGTAATACCTATATTGTGATGGTGCATTGTCGGACAGCCTTTAAATACAGTAAATATTCTTGTCATTAGGTACTTATTGGTACGTTAATATACCTTTTTTATACTCTGTGCGACACTGCGCTGCTAAATACTATTACTGTGTAATTAAACATTGTAACTTAATAATTGAAAAGAGTGACTACACGAGTTTGTTGCCGGAATCTTCTCGGTAGTTCAACTTTTAGAACCGGTGTAAATTCAGACAGACTGACGGACAGACTGACTGACGGACAGACTGACTGACGGACAGACAGACAGACTGACTGACGGACAGACGGACCGACAGACAGACCGATAGACAGACTGACATTTTAACATTCTTAGCTTACGTAGATCCAGATAAGACAGAGAGACAAACATTATAAAATTGTTAGTTAGTTAATATTATTTTTATGTGATAGACATAAGGGTTTTTTTGTTGCCGACTCGAAAGTGCTTCTTGGGGGGCCTAATTGAATAAAGATATTTTCATTTACATTTTCATGGCGCGTATGTCACTTTGGTGACGTTTAGTTGACTTCTATGTCGCCCGCCATATTGTCATAGTGAATACCGGTGAAATCGGCCAAAAATTTTAACTTTCGTACAAACAATCTATGCATGAAAACAAATTATTAGTATTTTTCGCGGATTCGGGATTTTGAGATACCATCAATCATAAATTGTTACTAACCTGTATGGATAATTTATGTCCGCAATAAAGATAAATTATTATAATCAACCATCTCAGTCATCTCCTTTGTTCATTTCCAGTATTTTCAATTTGAAAGTTTGTATGAAACGCCGTGCGGAGTAACCGCTCATAATTAGAACTTTAACACAATTATAAACTTTTGTAGAATCCACCAAATTCTTGAAATACAAATTAAATTTTTGTTCGCTTCAATTATTTATGTATGTGCCAGTAATACACTTTAGTGATTAAAACCTCTTTTTAACCCCCGACGAAAAAAGAGGGGTGTTATAAGTTTGACGTGTCTGTCTGTGTATCTGTGTGTCTGTCTGTGGCATCGTAGCGCCTAAGCGAATGGACCGATTTTGATTCGTTTTTTTTGTTTCAAAGCTGATGTCACTACGATGGTTCTTAGCTATAATTTATGAAGATTAGTTCAGGCGTTTGATGACTATTAGCTCACTTTCTACATGATGTTAGGATTTTACTAACTTTTAGAGATCCGATTGATTTCAAATTTCGTGTACTGTCACTTCGATGACATTCCCATGACATACTAACTTTGAGCTGATCCTATACCATCAAAAATATAAGATATAGCGTGTTTGGGCTCTTATGAATAGTCTTAATGAGATGGTGTTAGATAGATGATTAATGACGCATGGGTTACTTAAATTTTTAATGTTGCAATTAATGTTATTTGCTTTTACAAAAGCAGGGAAAGTATTAAAACCGCCAGTTCATTTGCCAGATTACAAATAACTTTTTTGGTATTAATTGTGAAAGAATCATATTTATATATATTATGTTAACATTTTTACAAACACCACTTTTCGTACTTCAATTTTTTACAATTTTTTTAACATCATAGCTCGTCGTTCATCATAAAAGGTGCGATTATAATTATGACTTACAATCACACGGCCAATATCACCGGTACAGCTTCAACGAGCGTATGAAGTCTCACCTTAATATCCTTAATATAAGCTATCGTATAACCTGCAAAAGGAGCTGATGCCAGAGCCCCTGTCTCCGCAAGCCCTAGGTTGAGGTCACAGCTGGCAGCTGCCACTACTACGCTGAATCCAAACATGTCCAATGCCACGCCATTACTGATGATGCTGCACGCCGCGAGCACCAGGTAGTTGTATCGTCCATGACCTGGAGACATGTCCAAATTAGTTGCCATTGAAGATGAGGCATTGGCTGTAAGCCTAGATGTAGCGAAGGCGTTCGATCGGGTCTGGCACAGGGGTCTTCTTTCTAAGTTACCAAATTACGGGCTGCCTGAGGGGCTCTGCAAATAGGTCGCTAGCTTTTTGTCCGGCAAATGCATAAGAGCCGTCGTCGATGGCAGTTGCTGGAATAGCATAGATAGATATTAACGCTGGTTTCCCGCAAGGCTCGGTGCTGTCTCCAACACTGTTTCTGCTACATGTCAATGACATGCTGTCTATTGGCGGGCTGCATTGCTATGCAAATGACAGTACTGGAGACGACTACTATAAGGGCCGTGCCAATACCGCTCGGTCTACAGTGGAGGAACGTCGCGGTCGACTTGTGTCTGAAATCGAGGCGAGTTCTCTCATCAGAGTCTCCGATTGGGGACGACTAAACTTAGTCCAATTTAACCCCACTAAGACACAAGTCTGCGCGTTGACCGCTAAAAAAAACAATTCGCTGTGTCTCTACAGTTCCTTGACACACCCCTTTCCATCTCTAAGAGTATCGGGATCGTTGGTGTCGATATCTCTAGTGACGTGCAGTTCCGCGGTCATTTAGAAGATAAAGTCAAGCTGGCATCTAAGAAATTTAGTGTGGTATACCTTAGTGGTATAAAAAAGACGTGTAATACTCATGGGAGCATATGACAATTAAAAACCCATTGTTTCTTCACCATTAAGTTTATTTTATATTTTAATTCTAGCCGCAGGGAGAAATCACAAATTGGCCTTTAGTTCCATCTTTATTCAACCTGTATCTAATACATAAATCACACACGTAGCTTATAAACACAAGACACCACAACATAATTGCTTGTTATATGCTTAGCTCGATTTATTCTGTTATCTATTAATGATAATGTAGATACGTTACAAGAGAACACAAAAATGTTACATTATTTCATACAAATGTCATGAAATTATCAAATGAATAAGAATTTTTTGAAAGCAGCAAATCATTTCTATGAACTAATATAGCCCGTGTATGAGTTTGTATATTTGTATGTTTGTCCGCGCATATCTCAAAAACTATAGGTCGGACTGCAAAATATCTTTTTTTGTTGGACTCAATATAGTCCAACTTAGGGAAATGTGCAAGTTTCATCAAGATCGGTTCAGTATTTTTTGAGATTGAAAGATGTGTATCAGTCACTAACAAAACGTGTCGTTGGCTTAACAGCGTTATTCTAAAACATGACGTGATGATGCATGTTTTTTCATGATTGCATGCAATCAGGGTATCATCATCATCATCACTAACCTATATACGCCCCAATGCTGGGCACATACCTTCATATATGGGAGATACACATGAGGAGTATATCCCATGTGGAAAGTGATACAAATTCAAAAGGCACTACATAACTAAACGTACTTAAATCACTTATGAGTATAACATCCCCTTACCTGTTAATTCTATAGCTTCTTCGAGGTCGTGACTTATGTTTTCATTAGGATTTTCATCATTTTTAACTACTGTTTCTTTTAGTAGCTCCATTTTAAGGTTTATAAGAAAACACGATAACAAAACACGGTAGCATAACTTGCAGTGATGTAGACAATAAATATATCATGTTATCTCATTTTGTGAATACCTACGTTATCGTTTATATTTCCATCTGGTGTACAAATAACGTTAGTGTCGCCTCGTGTTGTTAAAAATAAATTAATGAGTAAGATAATGGAATCGTGAAGAATTGTTAACAAGACAGTAATTACTTCTGAAATAATGTAAAATGATACTCGATTCATATTTCAAAGATTGTTTTTGCATATACAAATCTAAATGCTTGCGTTGTCTGATATTTATTTAGCATTTAATTTATTATGTTTCACGCAATACCTTATTTATAATGCACAAAGACAATGCATGAACAATAAGAATAACAACAATACCTACACACATTTTTTGTTAATTAATCTCATACACCTTACCTTCGTCTGTGGGTTGTTACTATGACACGACACGTATAACGTACCAACACCCTATAAATCACATCGAAGCTTAGTTCCGCATGGAAAACATAGTAACAATATCTTTTAGCCTTTAGAGTCATTAATTTTATAATAAAATCATTATCCAATCATCTTAACGGTACTTAATAAACCAGCCAAGCTAAAAATATCTGGATACAAAGTGTAGCTAATAGGAAATCCTTTGATAACGCGTGAGGTATAATATCAGTGACCTTAGAAAATAAAGGCATTGATCGACATCCGTGCCTATAAAGGCATAGATCATTTTGACGTTGTACAGATGTGATATACCTACCATTTTATTACATGTAAACCTGGGGTCAATCACAAACCCCACAGCGGCATCTGTGAATTCAATAATTAATAATTTATTAGATCATCATCATCGCGCCCACTGCTGGGCATAGGCCTCCCCCAAGGATCTACAAGACGATCGGTACTGGGCTTGCCGCATTTTCTGGATACTTTAATGTATAAAACAATTACTAAAGTGGCTCAGAACAGAAAATGTCGGTTATCGCGCCAAAAGATCGCGATCTTTTCTCAGGGTGCTATCTACGTCTATACTAAATATCATCTAAAACGCTTCAGCGTTTAAGAAGTGAATTCGTAGCAGACAGAACTACTTTCGTATTTACTATATTACTATGGATTTATTAAATAATAGGTGATAAATTATAATAATAACATTACCACCAACTTGTTTGTGGATTCATTGTTGTTTTTTTTTGTGTATACATTAATTGTTGAATAAATAAATAAATACAAATACAGAAAGAAAACGATGAAAAAATTGTATGCCCCTGGCGGGAATCGAACTCGCCCGAAGTTTATCATCGTTTTCTTTCTTTATTTGTATTTCTTATAATAAATTTGGCATTATAAACGCACTAAATCAGACATGTACATAAATGTGATTACCACCGATTTTTATACAATAAATAAATACTGAAATAAAATCTCAGTAGGTTTTTTAAAAAGAAAATAAATAAGGATATTCGGAATTCTCGGTGACAATCGATATTTTAAGGTTTTTTTGTTTCTTCAATCCAACTAATAATTTATTCAGCTATTCACAAGATAGTAAAATGTATGCTACTGTCTGTCAAGAATTTATGTAACAATTTATTATGTTAAATTTATGTCGTACACCGTTTTTACGACGTACAAATTAAAACATAAAATGCATGTAATTTTCTAATTATGACAAGTTAAATAGGTCATGGAGAAATAATTTAGTTTTATGACGCTATAATACAAAAATATTAAATCGTTTTTATATTTAACAACAACTAAGTAGAAATTAACCAAGTAGGTTTTAAGTTAAGTATTTTCAAACCTAACCTTTGAAAGATATTACTTATATCTATAAAAAGTTAGGTTTGTAATAGTACATTATGATATAAGTGCGGTAAGTTGAAAATTACAGCCGAGGCGATATTGCTAATATCTGTGTTGCTAAGGCTGTAATTATCAAAGCGCACGAATGTCATACCACGTTTTATAACACAATTGCGAGGAAATAAATAAAACCCGGACTTTCGAAACTTTTTTCGAACGAATAAATCTTTAATCACTTGTCAAAGCTATAAAAATTTAAACAATTTGTAAAATTTATTGATTTTTTAGCATTGAATAGTATCACCACAATGAGCTTGACTTATATTTTTGAGAAAGTTCCATGAAATAGGCTAAAACACACTTTCTGAAAATGAATTTACATCATTGCTTGTTTTCCATATTTTGATACGCTTGTAAGTATGTATCGGCCGATTTTTCGGGCAAGAGGCTTAGAGTAGCCTTTTTCGCTACCTCTGAGACTTCTGGCGGTATCGAATAATAAATGTATCACTACTTGACGACATTTTCAAATAAAAATAATATAACGAAAAGAAAAAGCGCGCGGAATAATTTTTACTTGTTCACAAATTAGCGATGCGCGCGCATCAGCGCTTTTTTTAGGCAAAGGCACAAAAAGCAGCCAGTATTACTAATAAAGTAAATTATTATTTTTATGTGTTTGGTACAGATAAATGGTTGTAATTTATTAATAAAATTAATTAAATAAAATAAAAGAGTTAAATGTTAGTTTATTATATTTTGTCTCCCAAAGTTAATATTTTTAAAAAAATGTTGACCACTTTCTGCCATATTTCTATGGCTCTTTGCTAAGATTTAAAAAAGTACCGTTCGTTTTCAGACGGAGCCACATATTAATAACAGTGCATCTTGATAAACCGTGCGTTTTACATTACATTACCGCCCAAGTGTGTAATAATGAGATACATTACGATATTGAAATTGGTGAAATAAGAGACCCTTTACGAGCAAATGTGTTATAAATAAATTTATATTAAAGCATTTTAGATGAATATTCTAAATTTTTGATTTTAACATTATTATAAATATTCTTAATTTTGATTTTAACATTATTATTAATGTTTGAAAAATTACTTAGTAATTAAAATATAATAAAACTAGAAAAATTTCATGTCCTGAGGAAGGAATCGAACCCGCGACCTTTCGCAATCCGGGCGACTGCTCTGACCACTGAGCCACCCAGGACTTGGGATATCCCTGTGAAATTCTTCTAGTCTATCTGTAGACTCGGTCGCGGGTTCGATTCCTGCCTCAGGACGTGAAATTTTTCTAGTTTTATTATATTTTAATTATTATTATAAATGTTTGAAAAATTACTTAGTAAATAAAATAATATATATAAAACTAGAAAAATTTCACGTCCTGAGGCGCCTCCTCGATTCCCGCCTCAGGACGTTAACTTTTTCTAGTTTTATATTGTGTTAGATGAATTTAGGTATCAAAATACAATAGTTTCAACAATTTCAAGCTCAAGCTCAAAATGAATTTTGCAATAAAGTTCCATAATACAATAATTCCAATGTGAATTTATCGTTATGAAACAAAATATAAAAGTTTTCGGTCAAGTGCAAAGTCAAAATTTGTCTATGAAGTCCACCTCCTCATAACTTTTCCAGGGTGTAAACATACCATTGAAAGTGGAATTATTTGTCCACCATCAAAAACGTAAGCAAAAGTAAGGCTGTACTAAGTAAGCGATTAGCCTTATTTTAAATTAAAAAAATATTGTGACAAAAACAGTAGGTATCTACTACTAGGTGGTAGGCCTGTAACTAAGGGCGATAGTAGGCATCGTGCTACAAAATCATGTGGAGTCTTCTGGGTAGTTACCACCGCCTTTCCTGTACCGTAGAGCATTTCTGCAACACTTAGTGATATTTTCCTTGCTATTGCAGTCTATAGGCGAGTAGCCTTCACACCACTAAAGGGCAGTCAACTTGCTTATCATCTAGTTTTACAAAAAAAACTAATGAAATGAACGTTTGAAACCTGTCTGCTCTACAATTTAATCTTTGTGATAGGCGCGGTGTCCATTGTCGGAACTAGGCCACAATCAGTGCGTCTGGCCCGCCGTCTGACCTCACGACAGTATATTGTTGAAAAGTTTATTATATTAGCAGTACCTAGCTAACGAAGCATATTTTAAAACCAAGATATCCGCTATTATCTTAAGACGCCGGCGCGCGGCGGGCTGCTAAGGAAGGAAAGGTTAAAGTAAATGCAAACGTATAACGTACCTATGCTCGCTGCACCTTCAGCACTGCTATTTTTTTTTTTATATACAAAGCACGGCAATTGACCCAACACCACCTGATGTGAAGCGGTAAGGAGAGTCCATAGGCTATGCGATTCTCTAAAGTCAGCAGCGTCAAATTCGTGGCTTTCGGCAGAGCTGCCATACCTTTTGGCGTTTGATTGACAACCGTTGACGACAGCAGCGTTCCGACGACGAGAACGACGGAACTAATACGTTGTTTATTTTTATATCTTTATGTAAAAATCAATCAAATATGGAATGAAGCAATTTCGATACAATATTAACACAACAAAAACGAAATCAAAAAATATCGATTGTACTTCATGTCGTATAAACGAAACAGAAACAATCATACACAGCCAAGAGACCGACGTAGAGATTAGTGAATACGCTTTCACGCAGCGCCGTGCGCAAACGTCAAAACCCAATGGCAGCTCGTCGTCTTGTCAGACGTCAAGCTCGATGTCGAATATTTTTGTTTGTGAATCACACTGCAGCTCACGCACGGCAGCACATGAGCGAGCAGTGGTCAATTTTTTCCTTCTCAAGTTCTTATAGATTTTTACAGGGTAGGCATACCGCAGCGCAGGACATAATTTCGTGATCTGCCAGCATAGGCTGCGAGTCCCCCTGCTCCCAATAAAACGCTTTCTCTATTAACTCTGGCGACCTTACTCGTCGTAGGACTACAACTCAACAAAGTATTGACTTGCAGCTGCGCGCTTCTTTAAGGGGGATGTAGATAATACTCATGCCAAATTTTATCTACATCGAAGATACCTGCACCGACTTTAAGAATACTATTTCTATTTATTTTATTTGGTGGTTTATAGAAATGGACAAAAACAATAATAATAAAAATATGAATAAATGGACTATATACCTAAATATATTACAACGTGACATTAGAAAAAAAAAAAAAAGAACTTACAAATAATAAACACCCCCTAAATCTTGCGAAACAGGAAGTGTACCAACAAGGCTGGTCGCATTACCTCGCTGAATTGCGATGCTTAATCTTTGTGCGAAATATATACCAGCCTTATTGTCACCTAAAGTTTCACAAAGACGACCTGCAATGTCCCGAAAAAGTCGATGAGCTCCTGGCCCCCAAGGTCCCAAAGTCTCGACCCCAAATGGCTCAAATATGTAGTCCCCAGATAAACCAGCATATTTGCGCCGTTTGAGGGATTCAGCAGAAGCAGCAGCTGATCCTGGTGTCGATGAAGTATTTGAAAGATGGGACATGGCTAAGGTGTCGACACAAGTAGCGTCCCACACCAAAGACTTACCCATCTTCCAAGGAACAAGAGTCATTCCGTCAGGCCTCTTCCCATCATCGCGTGCTAAGCCATTAGGCTCCAGAGCAGCGGGAGCCCCGGAGGTAGCAAGAGCCCGACGAATGGATAATATTAATTTGTAAATGCCTAGAAAGGTATATACTAAAAATATATGAAATAAATAAATAGTAATATGTATACACTAATAATAGTAAAATGTAAAAGTAGTATGTAATAGTAAAATGTGTTGGTGCTGCCAGTGATGAGAACAACCAAGCGTTCGAGGAATAGCAACTCAATGGCTATCAAAATTTACAATAAATTACCAAATGACATCAGAAATCAAGTGTAAATCAATTCAGATACAAACTCAAGACATGGCTCACACAAAATGGTTTTTATAGTATAAAAGAATATTTTGACTTTAAAATTTGAAATTGAATCATATATGAATTAATAATTATTTGACAATTGTATGAATTAATTTTAATGTTTCATTGGGTTTAAGTTTTAAAGTTGACAAATTTTGCATGCCCAACCAGGTGAATGTGTCTTGAACTTTATTGTTTGTATGAAGAACTGTAATGTAACCACATTCATGCGAAATAAATTCTATTGTATTCTATTGTATTCTCACACCTATTATGGAGCTTATGCTATGGATACGAGATAACGGAGAAAATATTGATAATTATATGTATATAAATATCAATTATAGGATGGTGCGGTCAATGCGACAATAAATTAAAACATGGGCTATATAGTTCATAGAAATTGTTTGCCACTTTCAGAAACATCTTATTCATTTGATAATTTCTGGTAATTTCTATGAAATAATGCAGCCAATGTTAAATTATTCCATACAAATGTCATGAAATTATCAAACGAATAAGATGTATTTGAAAGTTATAGAAAGACTCTGTCCATAGAAAGACCATTTCTATGAACTAATATAGCCCATGTTTTAATTTATTGTCGCATTGACAGCACCACTTTATACTAAATAAACATACATCCATGACTCGTCAACAAATTCTCGTACTCATCATACAAAAACTTGCTGCTACCGGAATTCGAACCCGGGAGCCCTGACCGAGTGGCCCGTATAGCAAGGATTACAGACCACTCGAACAGCCGGTCATCTTAATAAGTCGTTTAATCAAACAAATATTGCGTTTCACACAAATACGTCCAAAATGGACTTGTGACAGTAAATGCTAGTTGTATCAGGCGTTTATCAAACAAGTACCTAGTTCTAATGCAAACAAAGGTTTCGTATGTTCCTGCACTGATCCTCTTATGCTTCCGCACAATCCGTTTACGACAGTTCACACTTGACCGCTTCCGAGCAACATTTGATTAACACGTTTTACGTAATACCTTATGCGGTTAGATCGACTGGCGCGTATAAATTTACATAGCAAACGTGAATCACGGAACAGATCATGCGAAAAAATATAATAGTAACAATTGTTTGTTTATATATATTACAAATCACGGCAAAGAACTCATAACCATCTGATGTGAAGTAATCTGAAGAGTTCTTCGGAGGACACCTTAAGTCGATGATCCCGGTTGCTTCTAGCATGATATTTACCCACCATACTGCATTAAATTAGACAGCGTCATGGTCTGAACTGCTCATGTGAAAAGACTTAAGCTGATGACGATGATTGTTGCTTTATTTCGAATTCGCAATTGATTGTCACTATTAACTAATTCAAATTAAAACAAAAAACAAAAAAAATCAAGGACTTAAATATAAAATCACAAAAGAAGCGAAGTAAGCCGTAGATTTTTATGAAATCGATTCAAAATCAAATTGACTGACGGATTTGGTCTTCGAATTGAAAGAATTAAAGACCAAAATAAACATTTCAGCTTTATTTTACGTATGCTTACTATAATTTCGATTACGTATAAGCCATTCATTATGATAATATCATATGTATGATATACGATAGTATCGGAAGATGAGAACTATCACTCAATACTTGTTATGTAATTGAATAGATCTTAACCAGTTATGCTTCGCCAATTAATGAATAGTCAAGTCAAACTACTCATAATAACTGTTAAAACAAATGAAAAGGAACATGAATAATTTGAGATCTTCCCTGCGCTGTTTAATTACCAGTTGATATTGATAGTCCAATAATATCTAACGGACCCTATTAAAAGATGTAAATTTGGTGACTTGTAGAGACGTCCAGACTATTAACGGAATCGGTGCAAATAGACTAAAGACTAATGAGTACAAAAAACTAAACTATTTACCTACCTACAAGAAATAACTTAATAAACTTGATTAAGATGATGTTTGTCATTTGTCATATTAAAAACGCTAAGGTCTCGTGATCGAACGCCAACCGGATTTGCCATTCATGGCATCGGCCTTTGATGCATCAGAGCAGAGACTTGAGGTTAAGTCCAAGGCCTTCGAATGCGTAAATTAACTCATCAAAACATTTCACCGTTATACCTTATGATTATTATTCTAGAATTTTTTTAGGAGAGAATTGAAGTGCACGTTATAAGAACTCTTTTGTCTTTAATCACAATATATCAGGCGTTCCACAAGGTTGAAGTCTTGGCCCCCTCTCTTATGGGTTGTAGCTAAGTGTATTTTTTTTGTTTTATTTTAGTCATAATGTATGATAGGAGTAAAAGTACAAATTTGGAACTTAAAGGAATAGATTCTTCGCCAACCTCTAGCCACATCTTTTATGCCCACTCTTCAACCTGAATACCCACCACAAAGTGGTCAAATGGCCGTTGGGGCAGCTCTAAGCTGAAGTTATTACATTTACAGGTGTATGACCGGTTCGTCACCCAGGATGCACCATCTGACCTCGTTGCGTCACTGATTCACAATTCGCCCAATACAATAAGAGGTTCTCCAAAAGCACGCAATCAATTAAAGTACCTGACATTGACGTTGCCTGTCGTCAGTACCACTGGTCACTCCCATGCAAGCCAGCCAGCTAGCGTCTCATCAACAATAAGATATCTATTGTGTCTGGTTCGTGGGTTCTTCATATAATTTTTTATATAACTTCACATATTTTTCTTTGTTATTGCAGGTGCGTTGTCATCCTGAAACCTAAGTCGAAATGGCTTCCGTGCCCAGTTATTACACTGTCTACCTTTCCCTTCAATTTGAAAAACAGCGGTTTGTTTCACTGCTGAAATAATGAAGGCGGTAGTACCTACAAAAACGACCATACATAAGGGCCTAGACTATTCAAATTGAATTATTTACTTTTAGTGTCCGCCCGCATCTGTGCACTAGTAGGTTTCAGTTATCGCGCCAAAAGGTAGCCTGTGTCCTTTCTGATGTTGTGATCTATCTCCACGCTAAGTTTTATTTAAATCGGTTCATCGGCTTATGAGTGTCAACGTAACAAACAGACAGCGTTACTTTCGCAGTGAAAATCATCACCAGTTTATTTACACCCCACTGCTAGGCACAGGCTGGACACAGCAGAAACACATAAGGAGTGTAATAATATTTGGAAGAATTTGTAGTGCAATCGTTATTTACAGCGATATTTTGCATGCGCGTAATCATAAATCAGTATAATGAACAGGATAAGCGCAGCATCCTATCTATAAATAGACCCCGTATTAAATTCCCTCGTGAGATTTTTATTAGTAAATTAGGTGACCTGCGCACCACGCTACTCAACATAGTTCATCGTGACACACCGTTGCTTGAGCTCGCGAGCAGTAGAATTTTATAAACCTAAGTATATTTAGAATTTTTATTTTTTATCTTAACAGGGTAACTCTTGACCTTCATCTCACCTGATGGTAAATGAAGATAAAGCCGACGATGGAAGCGAGCTACACCGGATTCCTCAACCACAGAGGAACTGGCTATCTTACCTCTAACTGCCGGAACACAACAATGCCGTTAACATTATTGCTTAGAAGACTTAGGTAAGATGGTGGTAGCTAGCCAGGCGGACTTAGAAACGCCCTATCACCAACCAAACCAAGCAGAAAATTTCTGCCCACACGGGAATCGAACCCCGGACCTCTAGATCTGAGTTCGGTGCTCTCAACTACGGCCAGGCCACGGGAACGGGCGGCGGCGGCAGTAGCGCATCGGCAACCACTGCGCGGTCATTACCTCGCGCTGCGAGGCCGATACCGAGACAGCGCGCAGTGGTTGCCGATTAGAGGACCTTAGAGGAACCATTAACTTTTATGTTTTTTCCGTGTCAGTTCTATAGTACAGGAGTTTAAGAAAAAAACCTCTTAGATAAACCCCCATATATAGACCTTATAGTGGCCCTTCCAGCCAGAACAAGGGTTATCATTTCAGATAGAACTTACCGGAAGAGGCAGATGCTACTGAAACCATCGTCTAATTACCATGATAACCTGTAGCTATAACACTAAGAAGGAACTGATAATTAAGTCTAAGCAATGCTGCTGTACAATCTCTGTTGTAAAATAGTCACTTCAATCGCAGTCATATCAAAACAGTTAGTAATCAAAATATAAAACTAGATAAATTCCACGTCCTGAGGCGGGAATCGAACCTGCGACCTTTTTTCTAATTTTAAATTTTAATTACTAAGTAATTTTTCAAACATTTATAATAATGTTAAAATCAAAAATTAAGAATATTTGAAAGCACTGCCCCAACTTAACCGAATCGTAAGTATTTGAAAAATACTCGTTTCGGATGTTGAAATAGAACATTTAGACATTGTAGGGTGGACGTTAGCTCATAAACGCAAATAGAGATAGACTAGAAGAATTTCACAGGGATATCCCAAGTCCTGGGTGGGATTGGGATTGCGAAAGGTCGCGGGTTCGATTCCCGCCTCAGGACGTGAAAATTTTCTAGTTTTATATTTTAATTACTAAGTAATTTTTCAAATATTTATAATAATGTTAAAATCAAAAATTAAGAATATTAAAATAGTTGTCATTTGCTTTTGGCTGAGGATTTGAAGACTGAATGTGTTCAGTCTCTTATTCTGACCCATTCTCCGTTGCGTACCTCTAGCAGCCAAATTTTAATGTTGCTATGTTTGTAAACAGTTGGTTATATTGCTAATCAATCATTCTTGACCAGTCTGGCCATTTTTCAATTAATTGGTTTGTTTGTTTCTAATATTTTTGACTTGTAAGTTTGTATGGAAAACCGTGCGACGTAAACGCTCCTAATATAATATATATAATATAGCACTAGTGGCTATCTCCATACCAAAATTTCACATAAATCGGTTCAGTGGTCATTAACTCCTTATACAAACTTCCCCCCCCCCCCCCCCATTTCACCCCTTTGAGGGATTATATCTGAAATCAAAACTATCCTATGTCCTTTCTCGAGACTCAAACTATCTCATTGCCGAGTTTCATCTAAATCGGTTCAGCAGTTTAAGCATGAAGTAGTAACTACTTCTAAGAAAGTAGGTGTATATCCTCAAACACCACTGACCACAGTAGCTTTAACCAGATCGGTACAGTCGACGACAAGAAAAGTAACACTTTAGACTGACCTCATTATACCTTTGTCGTATTAGGAACGGTTTTCATTAATAAAAATTAATGAAAACTGTATTTAATTGAAATTCTGCCGGCTGTAAAATCATCGCCAATAACAAAATAATACATCCACACGTGAAAACGAGTGCACGATAAAACCAGATTGAAAAAATAAAATCAATGTGATCATATGGCCGAATTGACAGCGTGATTTGTGCTATAAATCTTGCTCGACATTTACATGATATAACTAAGTATATTCTTATCAATTTAATAACTAAATTCTGAAAGCAACTGATTTAGGCACATAATTTGATAACACTTTGTAAGTACAGTTGTAATTTGTGACGTATGACGTCACTCTGTAGCTTTTAGGGTGCCATGCAGCTAAAAGCATAAATAAATCTTGCAGAATCATTTCGGTCGGTGTGCGTCTTTCTGCCTTTCAAGATAATCGGGAACGAGGAAACGTGCAATGAAATTGTTATAAATATACTAACTTAAGTCTAAGGTTCCTTAGAACTTTAAAAAAAACACAACTTAGAATTCTTTAGCAATCTCTTCCAGCAAATAATAAAGTAGGAAATAAAGAGAGTGGGTGCAAGAAAGACAATAACATTAAAAAAATCATATTAATAAAATAGATATGCCTATACTTAAACCTATGTTTGTTTGCAATCCTTGCATAAAAGGAAAATTATTAAAATAGATAATTGAAATTCTATTATTTACTGTCCGAAAGGAACGATGTTATCCCATTAATGTTTGCGTCGTGCGATAATTGTAATTTATTGAATCGTAGGAGAAGCCTTCGTATGTTCGCGATCCTTTCAGTTCTTATGTGCAAAATGCGATCAGCGGCTTATCACTCGTACGGTCACCGCCGGCACAATAAGCCTTAACACCTGCGCCTATTACGGGAAGAAAAAGTTTTTACTTTACTTTTATATTTTTTTTTTTCAAAAGTTTAAAATGTGCTATAAAATATACGCTATGTTTGAAAGCGGTGCAGTCATTAGTGGTGTGTGCTGTGCGTGACATATTTTTTTTTAAATAATATATTTTCATTTTAGTCTTGTAAATAAAAGAAGGAAATGATTGCTACATCTGTGATTGTGTTGTTTAGTTTAATAGGTATGTATTTTTAATTTCATTATATTCTTCAATATTTATTTACTGACTCCAAGAATTTTAATTTTTTAATATCCACACCACCACACTTAAATTACCTTCTAAGTTTGTCAGTTTGTGTGTCATCCGGTTGCAAAAAATCTTTCTCCAATATTTAGAACGGTCCTTCAGACTTTACGGTACGTAGGCAAAGCCGCGGGCACAGCATTAAATGATAAAAAAGATTTATATTTTTAAAAATCAAAAATTTAGTATTCAATTCCGCATACTAAGTTTTTCTTATTTCAACCGTGAAACAGTTCGCTGTGTTTCGGATTGAAGGGAAAGGTAGCCAGTGTAATTACTGGGCATGGACGGCATTTCATCTTAGGCCCCAGGATGACAACGCACCTGCAATATCAATGGATTTTTCCTTGTTATTGCAGGTGTCTATAGGCGGCGGTAACCGCTTAACATCTGGTGGGCCGTCAGCTTGTTTGTCATCTAGTCGTAAAAAAAATGCAATTATAAGTAATATTCTGACGAGCTTGGGATCAAACCGTCTGGTACTACAAACAAAATCCACAACAAAAAACAAATTCCAATCGGTCTATTCGTTTAGGAGCTACGATGCTACAGACAGACATACAGATACCAGTTACAAAAACAGTCAAACTTATAACACCCCTATTTTTTCCTAGGGGGTTAAAAAATTAAAAATATTTTTTTAAATGTAGATATTATTAATATCAAAGAGAAAATAAATAATTCCTTTTTTAAGCTTGTGAAATCGATATATTGTGAATAAACTAACTGCCACTTTTATTACATAGAAAAATTAAATGTACCTATCACTTATAAAGTTATGCTATAAAAGTTTATGATATAAAGTAATGGTTCAAAGAAATTTCTTAAAAAGTGTGACCGAAAAAAGATATTTAGGATGGGATGCGCAACCTTTCAGTACACTTTTAATGAAACTTTACGATTTAATTTCTTTTAAGAACTTAAACTCAATTTTTGAATCAGGTGTTGAACATATCTCATTAGGTATTTTTTCGTTCTAAGTATAAAATCGCATGCAATTTACTTATTTAATTATAATTATTTTAACACACTATAGAGTTCGTATTTGTAATGGCGTGAGCAGTTTGATTTTTTTATTTTTATATTGTATGGGCGGCAAACATGATTACGACTCGCCAGATATCGTTGTCATACCGATTGACCGCAACATGAGCATTTTGCGCTCATGTGTGGTAACAAAGAAACATCCACTATTGTATGTTATTCTAAAGTTTCTAAGGCACTGGCCTTACGTAATGCGAACCTGATTTTTCACCTTTTACGGAAATTAGATGCCACGCGTAAACTAGAAGAAAGATTAACTTAAAATTTTACGTTTTTTAATCGATTATCCCAGCTAGTGCTGTTACGAATGGAATTAATAATATTTTGGAAATTCAGCCTATCATCGTAGGTATATGTATAATTCGATCTACTAACCAACTCTATCAAACAAAAAACTAAAAGGAACCAAAGCATAATTTTTATTACTTACACTTTGATTTTTTAAAAGTAGCTCAGCAGTAAAGAACTTAGTAACATTTCTTATTTCGAATTAGTCCTTTCGCGAATTAGTCCTTTTGAGACATTGTAGGCGTTTTGCAAATTAGGCATTATGCAACTAAACGAACAGTTCGCTGTGTTTCGGATTGAAGGGAAAGTAGCTATTTAAATTAGATGAGCATGGAAGGCATTTTATCTTAGGCCTAAGGATGACAACGCACCTGCAATACCAATTGATTTTTTCCTTGTTATTGCAGGCGTCCACAGGCAATGGTTTACTGAGCACCAGGTAGGCAGTCAGCTTGTTTGTCATAAAAAAAATCACAATAGGTGTCGGTAACTTGTTACTAAAAGAAATTTCTTCCAACCCATCTGCGATAGGAGAATAAGTGCTTAGGGAAAATAGATGCAACACTTCGCGTCGTGTGTACTGATAATTAGTAATAATCAATTTAATAATTTAATAATAAAAATTTAGTCAATACCAGTAGTTTACATAATACCAAGCAATATTTACTTTAAAAGAACTTGATTAAATATATTTACCTATAAAAAAGGTATTACGTAAAATATATAAAAATACATACTTGTTTAATATGTATTTTTATATATTTTAAAATATATTTAAAAAACATAACATTTAAAATTTTAAAATTTAAAAAACCTAAAATAAAACAGACGATACCTAAGATGGAGAGATGTGCTCATTTTCACTAACGTTTGCTTAGCGTTAAGAGCCTCTTAGTGATTTTTTATCTCAGTCTATCTAAAGGAGATAGCAAGAGACAAATGTCAATAAGTCACCTAAGCCTAGGGAATGGTTAGTGAAAACGGACAATAGTGTTCTTTAATTCTTTTTAACCGACTTCAATAACGAGAAGGTTCTCAATTCGGTTGGTATATTTTTTTCTATGTATGTAAGTACACCGATTACGCCAAGATTTCTGATCCACGTAATTTTTTTGTTCGATGCACAATAGTTGCCATTTGGTCCTACATTTTTTTTTTAATCGTTACGTGGGTAGTTTGGTTTTTAAGTCAAAATAATAATAAAAAATAATTATATTCGCTACCATCCATATTTTATACCGCTTACCATCAGGTGGGCCGTCAGCTTGTTTGTCATCTAGTTGTATAAAAAAAAAATATAAGGGTTACTGTCCTTGGCTACATTCGTAGCAACTTCGTAGCACCGTAGTCGCTAGAATCTTTCATACAACTACTACGTCGTAGGCACAAAATATTTTGGATGACGGATGGACCGAAGGATAAACTTAATGTCAATTAGAAAACGTCCATTATTGTTTTTTTAAAAAAAAGAACAAGGCCGGTGCCTGTTGGTACTGTAGTCCATAGATGCTCGTAGCACCTTGGACACTTGCACTGCTTAAGCACTGCACTGCTTATGGACTGCACTGCCTAAGCTATAAAAATCAAGAGAACCCGTCACGTTGACAACTCAAGAGACGAGTATATATAACTCCTCCTCAATGAACCCTGGCGACCTTACCCACCGCAGGAACACGACACTACTGAGCAGTGTTAATGCGTGTTGCTACTACGCTTGAGTATTAATAAAAAAAACAAACACAGTAACGAAAATAATATAATGAAGTAATCTTTTCAAACATTGTAATGCGATATATTGAAAAAAATCGCACTTTTATCTATCGTCGGATCTAAGGTCGTTGAAAAATCTTACGGATCTGAAAATCAGATACAGATTTATTCATATCTTTATCTAGACACGTGTAGAGCTAAAACACGGTAAAAAGATTTTGCCTCGATACTTTTATTTCCCATAAGACCTCTTTAAAATAAGAAATCCGAAGATTATTTGTAAACGATAATTAGTATTCAATAGCAAATAACTTTTAAAAGTAGATATTATCATTAATTTTCAGTAGTTTTAGCGTTTTTTGTAATCCTTTTAGTTATTTTTTAATTAAATAATTTGTGTATTTACGCACGATTTCTATTTTCTCTTTTTTCTCCTTTTGAGTCAGTCATATCTCTATTCCTCTCTATCTCGACCGTAACAACGTTTTGATAGACAAGAGAAGCGCCGACATTATTTCATAAACAAATAATTTTGTTTGCAGGTATTATTAGTACGTCCCAAGCTCAATGGACTCATCACGGTAAGTCTTCCTTCTTTAACTAGGTCTATTTGACAATCATTCTAATATTGGTAAGGTGTCCGCTCGCTTGAAGAGCTTTTAGGCTCAGTTTCCCATGACGTAGTTGTACTTTGTATTTGAAAGACTACTTGCTGACTTTTTCAAACTGTAAAATCTAACTTTTACGGTCAATACCTAGTTAAAGTTAGATTTTACAGTTTGAAAACTTGCAGGCCACCTTGTATACCGGGTGGTGCCGTCAATGCGACAGTAAATTTAAACATGGGCTATATTAGTTCAATGGTTTGCCACTTTCAAAAACATCTTAGTTATTTAATAATTTCATGTTATTTGTATGAAATAATATAACATTGGCTGCATTATTTCATAGAAATGTCAAGAAATCATCAAATGAATAAGATGTTTTTGAAAGTGGCAAACCATTTCTATGAACTAATATAGCCCATGTATAAATTATTGTCGTATAGACGGCACCACCCTGTATACCCAGGCCACCTTGTATACTGGCCAGTGGGTCAGAATACAAAATGGCCTGGGTATAGGTACTACCGTCTTACCTATTTTGGCCGTAAAACATTTCGCTGTGTTTCGGATTGAATGGTAAGGTAGCAGGTGTCATTTCTGGGAAAAAAGGCATTTCATCTTAGGCGTCGGTTGATTATGACAACGCGCCTATCAAGTGATGTTTGTCTTGTTATTGGCGGTGTATATACAGAAGCCACTTACCACCAGGTGCGCCGTGAGCTTGCTTGTCATCTAGTTGTTTTAAAAAAGAGCTCATATTTTGTTTCAGATGAAACCACTTGGCCAGGCCAGTGCACAGTGGGCACCCAGCAGTCCCCTATAAACATAGTATCGTCCGAGACCAGGCTTGACCCCAAAGGGTTGCACATACGGGGTCCTCTGGTCTTTAACGGCTATGACAGCGTGAATGTAACAGCCAGGAACACTGGGTACACAAGTGAGTTTACCATCATATAATATATCTGTGAAACGGTTTGATTAGGTGGTAGACCTATGTATGGTCGTCTGGGTAGGTACCACCGCCTCTCTTATTTCAGCCGTGAAACAGTTCGCTGTGTTTCGGATTGAAGGGAAAGATAGCCAGTGTATAATTACTGGGCATGGACGGCATTTCATCTTAGGCCTCAGGATGACAACGCACCTGCAATATCAAGTGATTTTTCCTTGTTATTGTAGGAGTCTATAGGCGGCGGTAACCGCTTACCATCAGGTGGGCCGCCAGCTTGTTTGTCAATCTAGTTTTATAAAAAAAAACGGCTGGGGAACAGGGGACTTATTCCTTATGCCATCAACATGGCGCTTTCTCTTTATTTTTACCGGGTGGGCCACGCGTGAGTAGTGTCCAGGGTGCTACAAGCGTCTTTAAGCTAAGGTAACCATTTACCATCATAAATCCGTGCGCTTGCTTGAAAAAACTGGGCTAGTTTGAAGAATTCCCCCAAAATTTCCCGTTATCACTTATAACTTAAAACACTCAGATTTTAGGTAGACATTTTGTTCCTAAAAATTTTAGGAAGACTCGGCTTTTGTCATAAGCCCCAAAAGATGGGACTGCTTCTCTGCAGTTACTTCACCTTTGACAGTAGTAACATGGAAGTTAAGCTCCATGAACACCAATGCTGCTGTCCATTGTGAACCCGTAGGTTCATGGCAGTGGTTTTAGTGGGTGCAAGCCACCTATTTCTTCTTTCCCCAAGAAGCAAAAAGGCAGTGCGTCAGGCATTTCCCCTGCGTCAAAAAAAGGGACATCTAACGAAGGACTTGGTATATTTTTGGATACCTACCTATGAAATGTTGACTAGCTAGGCGTTATGTTATTTGTCATTTGGCTAGTGATGATATTGTTTTACAGTTCGATGGGCTCCAATCCTCAGCACGCCTGCACCGGTGCTGTCCGGTGGGCCGCTGCGAGGCAACTACACCTTCGTTGACGTACATTTCCACTGGCTGTCAGAACACACATTTGAAGGACTCAAGTGGGTTTCTACTGTTTTTGTTCCACTTATTCATACAAAAGTCTTCACTAAAGTTTTCAAATAACGAACGTGAATTGATTGTGGAGCGAAATTGCTGCTTACTGACAACACAAACTGTTGCTGGCAGCAACCAAGGTCAGGTCAATACTGGCAACAACCAAGTTCGGTGATAAAAAGTTGTTGTTTTGCTGAACAATTGTTGTGTATAGCTTTTTATACATTTTCTATTTCTCGTCTATTTTAAATAACGTCTTTAATTAATTATCCATAACTCAGTACCATATTTATGCTCTTGTCGGTAAAGGTATCATTGTGGTTACTTTGACTTCTATTTGATAAATATAATGTAATCTATGTTAAATTAACTCTCAAGATATCCACTGGAGATCCATATGGTTCACGTTAAGACCGGCCTGACTCAGGCGGAGGCTCTGCAGCGGCCCGACGGACTCGCCGTCATCGGGATTGTAGCTGATGTAAGTAGTCTTGTCCTTTGACTAGATGCTGAACTGGTAGGGAATTAGGTATCGGTAGCAGGACCAAAACACTGATAAGCTAAACGGGATTAGCACTAAATTGTAGTACCACTGGGAATAACAAGTAGCCGACAGAACTGATGTCCGTTCACCGTTCTAGCATGGCGAACACGAGACAGAAGCAGAAGACCACCAGGTGTTTCTGTCATCACAACCACAGCATGACCAGCCATTTCATTTTCTGAAGCATGGACTACATGCTGCAGTACTGCACACAACGAATCCGATTAGAAATCAGTGAAGTCAGTCTTTGTTTAGCAGTGGATACCACTGTCTGACAGGAAGAGGAATAAAATTTACTGGAAAAGAACATTCACCTTAACCAGTGATTCGGGACAACTGTTGCGTTGCGCACGCACCTGCAGCTCCTTATTCCGTTAACAATAAGATTCAGTTTTCAACCGACGCATTACATACATGCGTTTTTGATATACCTTTAATTAGTAGTTACCCAAAAACATTACAAAAGAACAAAGTAAAAAGAAACATGTCCTGTTTAAATTCAATCACGAATTTATGGAAACCGGTAGAAAAAAGCAAATCATTATAATTAGAATTATGGTATTTCTTGTAACTAGGTAATGAAAATCGTGACTTAAGTAAATTGCTACTGGACTAAGTAATTATGCAAGTAGTCTTAAATAAATAAATCTGTCTGAAGAGAAAAAATGTTTTAAAATCTGATGCTAACGACCAAGCTTTAATTTTTGTCTACCTACACTCTTTAAGGCCCAATTGGGTAGTTGAATACTTTTTTTATTTCATAAATAAGAATTTTATAACTCATAAAAAAAATTGCCAAGCAAATAGCATGTCTAAGTTTCACAGATATAGTGGTATGTTTGATGTGTTGCCGCGCATCGTCCAAAAACGCTCCATAGAAAATCTACGGAACAACTGACGTCACATGTTCCGATATTACTAAGAAATGTGGGCATTCTGACAAAATAATTAATAACTATCTATTATGTATGTTTTTATTCATGTTTGTTTTAATAATAGTAGTTTTATTTGATGTTAGAAATCTAACATCATTTACATTTTTGATAAATTTTGGAAAAACTAAATGACCATTATTATGAATTTTCAAAACAGTAAAACTTCCACAATACTCCATATCTTTTAAGTTTAAATGGTGTTTATGTATATTTTCCGATTTTGTGAAGACTAGCGCCATATTCAAATTTAGGCAACATACTTATAGCATTATAATATTATCACGGTATGGGGGCGTTCAATGGCTTAGGGTACATTAGACAGCACATCAAGTGTAAAAGTTTCACTACGAACGCCGTCTCTATTACGAACGCAGTAAGGGCTGTCTCAAGTTCAAACTGCTATGCTTCACGTGCTATCGACTGTAGATAATTACATCTACAACCTGAAAAATATTGTACAAGAAACAAGAATAATTTATAGATTTGCTTGTACCAGGTTGGAACACCAGGCAGCAGCCCAGTTCTCGACGACCTGATGCCGGCCATCCCGTATATCCTGGAGAAGTCCGACAATTCACCTCCATTCACAATAAATCTCACGTAAGTAACACAATACGGCAGTTAAGTACTTGGAAAAACTTTAAGCCAAATGATTCCACTGCCGCAAAAATTAGTCAAGCCAACACATTTTAATGTTTTGATGAGTTTAAACGCCTACTTTATTATAACAATAACAAATAATAATAAAAAACGATGAAAAAATATATGCTCCAGGCGGGATCATCATCGGGGGGGTTTTTTCATCGTTTTCTTTCTAATTTATTTAATTGTAGTAATTGTAGTCAAGCTAATTTATACATTATCTACAATGGATTTGGACTGGACTTTATTTTTTTATAATCCTTGCGAAAACGAAGATTATTTCACCATAATTAACTGGTAAAAAAGATGAAGGATTCATAAGTGACATTTGTAATAAAATTTTGAGTAGTGAAATAATTTAAATTCTCATTAGTTTTCACCCGTGGAAATGCCGGAATCTCCGCTAGTGAGAATTGCGCCAAAAGATAAGCTATGTCATTTATCAGGATGTAATCTATCTCCTTGCCAAGCTCCTTACTTTCATCTAAGTCGGTGCAGTAGTTTATGAGTGAAAACATAACAGACAATCAGAGTTTTAGATATTAGTATGGACAAACCTCTAAAAATATATAAAATTAAAAATTTTAATTAACCCCCGACCTCACTAATCATCTATCTAACACCATCTCATTGAGACTTTTTATAAGAGCTCAAACACGCTATATCTGCTGAAAGTTTCTGAAGAATTAAGGATCCCACAGACTTTTTAATGGTATAGGATCAACTCAAGGTTACTAGGTCATGGGAATGTCACCGAAGTGACAGTACACCAAAATTAAAATCAATCAGATCTGTAAAAGTTAGTAAAACCGTTTTATTATGTAGAAAATGAGCTGATAGTCATCAAACGCCTGAAATGATCTACATAAATTATAGCTAAGAACCATCCTAGTCACATCAGCTTTCAAACAAAAAAGCGAATCAAAATCGGTCCACTCATTTAGGAGCTACGATGCCACAGACAGACACGGATACAGAGACACGTCAAACTTATAACACCCCTCTTTTTTCTTCGGAGGTTAAAAAAGAAGCAAAGGCAAATCTAATATCACTAATTGAGTATCTCAACACAAAGTGTAGTAGAGGCTAGACCTCATTGTGGGACTTTGACAATGATCTCTGGCACAGTGGTGTTATATATAATAGATAACTAAAGCCGTTCAGCCGACAGCCGAAAGCCGACAGTTCAGGATTATTCACGGTTGTGCATCTGTTACTTGTTATTTATTTGATAAGAATATTATATTCAAATCAAACCACACCTATCATTCTGAGTCAAAACCAACGAGACCAAAATTGACATTGATTTCCTAAATTTCCGTAGGTAAAGGTATTACTTGCTGTTGTAGCAGAAATGAAAATACAAATAAGTGGCTCTTATCTCATTGGCGATATTGATAACATTCGTTTGCAAGTACAGGAGCATGTTCAGTCCTCGACCGCAGCAGTACTACACGTACCACGGCTCCCTGACCACGCCGCGGTGCGAGGAGGTCGTCACCTGGATCGTCATGGCCAAGCCCACCCTCGTCTCTCATGAGAATGTAAATATCATTCATGGAAATTCAGTTTTCTTTATTATCTGGTGGAAGTCAAGATTGTGAGTGACGCCAAGCGTTCATTAGCTACCACGAGTCCTTGATCTGAGAAGACCGGAAAAATCTTAACTAGATTTTCTATATTTTCAACTATCAATTCCAGCAAATTTGAATCTAACTTGGCTCAGTTTTGTATTGTTGATCGTGACCTGAAAGATGTCGCGTAGGATCATATAATCATAAGTAACAAACGACCAGAGCCTTATTTATTGTTTGTTTAATCACTCGAACCAAGCCCTGAATGAGTTCCACTCACACATGTCGGACTGTTACTATCTAGAATTTTAGTAATATCTGAGTGCGTATCGCTGAACGTTAATCAAAGTGTGTTTCTGGCATGCGAGACCGAGTCATTAACAAAAGTAATTAGAGCAGCACTTGTATTTTCAAACGCCTGTCAAAAACTGGTTATATAATGCGAACGTTGCAGGAGGCATTATTTACTAGAAATAACAAGAACAGAATTTTTATTTTTTATAAATTATTTAACTTGGTATTTCTTTTATTTCGATTACAAAGCTAGCAGCGGATAAATAATGATTTATTAAGCTTCCATATTGTACTTACATAAAATGCTCAATGCCATAATATTTTGTTAAAATTACAATTTTAGTATCTAAGTTTAGCCTTGCTGGAACCATAAAACCCAACAGATATTGCTTGTCATATATTATTTTTATTCCCCAGTACAAGAATCTTACGCAAGCTCAATTCAGCGGTATCAACAATGACAGATCAGTCCAGGCACTCAACAAGAGAGTGGTCTACCGTTCCAAGGAGATAGCGTCCTGCTCCCACGCCATCTCTCCCTCCCTCGGCTCTTGGGCCGTGTTCCTCAGTTGCTTGACCTCTAACATGTCTTCCAAGATCTACAAGGGCCTGTGCAACTTTGGAAACCTTAAGCGAAGGTTGTTTGGGAAGGAGATCACGCAATGTGATTATTGATTCTCATGTTGTTTTGTTTTTGTTTTAAATTCGTGTGTAGTCAAATTATGTCAACAAAGTCACTATTGTGTTAAGTTTAATGTAGTTGAGTTATGTGCTAGAGTTGTTATAAATGCACAAGTTAGCACCAACATCACACTCAAATCTCCAACCGAGCTGTAAGGATAAATTATAATAGTCATAAGTATAAAAAAGCCAGGGTAGGTATAAAGAAAGAACTTCCAGAAAGTGCTCAAGTTCTCTTACTTGATTAATGAAATTAGTAGCTTCGCTAATGAGCTCCATTTACTTGTATGATAACTTGACTCTTATTTACTGCTTTTGTGAAAAGGGTCAAAAAAATTCAAATTTAATCACTCAGTTTCGGTCATGATGATTTAACTAAATAGCTCAAGAAGGTTTTCATTTAAAGGAAACTATTATGATCTCGACCTAACGTTTCAATATTTGGTGTTACTATATATTTGATAGATCTTTTTTAAATGTATATAATTATGGAATGCAATGGTCTTTAAATCTAAAGTAAGATGGTTAAATCTTCCAGTAACTAAAAATATCCCAGACAAAGGATACTTTACATCGGCTGAGCTGTCTCTTTCATTAATCAATAAAACAAGAGATGGCATACCTGTTATCAATTATTTTTGTGGCGTTTATTAATAAGAGTATAATGCTAAAATATTTTTCCAGGTGTCTATCTAGAATATACATATACTTATTTAGTTTGAGCTAGATAAATTAGTGTGTGGGTGTGTAAGACATCACCTACATAAAAATGTACGCTAGTCATAAGTGTTTATTATCAATTATATTTGTGATAATCGAGTTGTAGACATTGATGTAAACAAAAAAGGAAAGATAAACAAATCCTTTTTTAATGGGCTTTCTTTTGGTCCCACTCTTGCTCTGAGAGAAGTTATGAGGGGGACGATGACGTAGCCAGCTTACCCGGAAGGTGCTTTAAAGGAAGTCAGGTTGTAAGCAGTAGGAACACAGAAATAGATATAGTTATACGCGTTTGACACTTGAGCACAACCAAGACAACTATAATGAAACAACAATGTTGATAGTAATGAAATAATACAGAATTCCGTTGACCGTTCGCTAAGACGAACTACTCGGGAATACGCTTTCTCTGTGACTCGCACGCTTTTGAGTATATTCCTGTGCCTATGGATGTTTTTTGTTGTTTCATCCACTTGGAAAGACCTATGCATGAATAAGTGGGACGTTAATAGGCTGTAATTAATTACAAAAGTATTAAACTATTAAATGTGATAAATTTATTAAATGAATTGTAGACTCTAAGTCGGTAAAAATAAAAGTTAAAAACATATTAAATGTATGTTCCTATTTTTTTATAATATATCGGGCATGCAGTATAAGGTAGACATAATTATTATAATACGTGTTAATTAGTTCAAAGTAATAATATTTACTATAACGTGTGATGATGACAATAATATTGTAATAGATCCGAATTATTATATCGAATGCATTTTTATTGCTAATAAAGTATCATTAACAAATATTTCATTCTTTTCATTTTAGAGCGCCTGATTGAAAGTAAGTAACAAATAGTAGATTATTAACCAAGGGGATAAAGCAGTGTCTTCTGTCGCGGGTGACGATTTAAATCGCGAGCGAAACGAAGGACTCGAGTTTTACTCCCGAGCGTAGCGAGGGTGTTGAAAACTTAAATCACTAGCGAAGCGAGGGATTTAAGACGAGTCCTGAGTGTAGCGAGGGATTAAAGTTCACCCAAGACTAAGACAGCTTTATCACCGAGGAAAATACTCTACTTTTCGTACCATTTGCGAAAAAATTAACACAATAATAATATGAGATAAGCATTTACTAAAAATAATGACAATTAAAAGTAAAAGTTAACATTCGAAACATTGGTCCAATTATTGATAGAGAGAGTTACATTTTTGTGCGTATTCCTTTTTCAAAAAGATGTATAATGCTTTATATACAAACTCAATGGTGTAAACACAGATCTAGTTCAGTATAAATTTCGGTAAGTATTCTAAATTTAAATCACATTCTCCCCCTAGGGCCTAGAGGATGAATGAAATTCAGTACAATTTTCTTTACCTGTTTTTAACAGATTAAAAATGACTATTGTTTTGTTCTTTTTTGGGAAAGTGGTACGAAAAGACATTTATTTGGTTTCGATTCTAGCTAATTCCAGAAGTAACTACAAAATACCAAGAATAACTGTTACCAAAGGGGCCGCGCAGACTTCACAATACTTAGTTTCTGCTGGGCACATGCGATGTAGTCAATATATAGTGTTTTGTTCCTGCGACAGAGCAAGTCGACGAAGACTTATCTCGAAGATTATCTTAACTTGCAAATAACGTAATGCATCTTCATAATTTCCGGATTCGAACCCCGGTTAGAGGCAGATGCGGTTACAATAATATAACATTGTCTGCATTATTTCATAGAAATGTCATGAACTTATTAAACGAATAAGATGTTTTTGAAAGATGCAAAACATTTCTATGAACTAATATAGCCCATGTTTTAATTTATTGTTTTATTGACGGCACCATCCTGTTTAACTAAAGGTCTGTAATTTTGAAGTAGAAAAATTGTAAGCATTATTTATACACAACACAGCTCATATTAATATATATAACTTACTTTAATTGTTTTTTTTTTATTTATATATTTATTTAGAAACAAACGGTCATACAACTTATTTAAGGCTAGTGTATAATTCATAATAGACCTATAGTTTCCTTAATTTCATAATTTTTAAACGAATACAGTAATTTAAAAATTTAAACTTAAAATTAACAATATCAGCATTGATGCCAAGGGCCACCCTCCCCATCACACAGTAAACAGAATGTATGCAAATAAAATTTAGGAAACACTAGTCAGTTTAATTTGTTGATTAAAGTTAACCTTTTGAAGCTCGATAAACCAAACACAATTAATTAATTAAAATTGTTGTTCAATCAATTACAAATTATCGGCGAACGGAACTAGGCTACACGGCTGCAATTACGGAGGAAAGTTAACGGCTTCAATAAACCTAAATACTCAAGTGTAACCGTTCTGTACAAAAACCGCTCCTATTACGACTGAATAAGATCTCTGCAAAGTCCATCGTGAAACGCTTGATTTTCTATCGTATATACAAAAAAATGCCTTCAACTTGCGAGAAGGTTATACGTTGCATCATGGGTTAGCGTTATGGGTATTTAATTTTTGGAGTACCCACACAATAGATTTTCTATTGCTGAGACGCTGCCAGCGGACTGATACAGGACAAAGGATATATAACCGATGGTTTTGATGCAATAGAACATTTTTAATCTACTTTTGGCATGCAACGTAAGTATTTGTATCCTTGCATAATATTAATACTTAATAATAAACTTTTATTTCAGACACAAAATATAAATTTGTTAGTATGCACCTTAAATCCTATGTTAGTAATTAGAATAATGTAGGGCGACAAAAACAGAAAAATTAATTTAGGAACTTGAGTGTTCCGCCCATATGCATCGCGGTCCAATGCATACGAAGGGTACAGTCAAGTTTGTCTTTCCATACCTCCAGGACTCCGTTTGAGCTCTCCCGAGATCTGCGCATAGGTATTTGTACGCCGCGTTGGCAAAATCACGTAGGACAATTATTGTTTTAAGATCTACATTGAAAATTATGTACACTCGTGTTTTGACAAGTAAATTATTACTTACTTTCTTTACAGCTCTTTAGCGGATTCCGAAATCCAGTTTTTTTTTAATCTGATGCTGATCTCCCTTCACTCCGAAGTCGTTAAGTTATGGGTTTTGGCATTTACACAAGGGTGGTAAACAATCATACGGTATACCAGATGCTGGCAACGTTGCAGTTCCGATTTTAGCGGGACGTCCCGAATTTTAAATCAAAATTTAATGTCCTAGGCGGGACAGGCTCAGTTCCGCTTTTCGGGGATAACGCGTGCAGCGTGCAAACCGCAAAGAAGACTCAACTAACGATAGGGTAGGGGAAGGGGGCCCAAAGCGAGCACCAGCCTAAAGCGGGCACCCCGCTCTAAAGTCAAAATTTTAAACTAACCGCCCTGTTGCGAGGTTGCGACCTATGTATGTTGCGACAGCCGTGAGCGCCATCTCCGAGTGATAACATAGCGTGTTTGTAACAAACAGAAACCGTCATTTTTATACAAAAAGAAGAAGGTACGTACATTGTGTTTTGTTAATATGTGTGTAAGGTATGATCATGTCGATATGTGCCTAGTGTATTGTGTCCATTTGACTATATTTTAATGATATTTGCATTAAAAAATATTAACAAATTGTAGGTTATGTTTTTCGAAACATGGGAGTGACGCAAAAGGCAAAGCGGCCAGGGTAAAGCGAGCATGCCCGCTATGCCCACTATAGGCATACCAAAATGTTAACTTGTTTCATATTCATTTCTTTAATTGTAGTTATCGTGTAAATATCAAGTTTTTATTATTTGACTTTTCAGATGGTGAATAAATATAAAGGAAAATCATTTAAAAAAAAACAAGCTATAAAATCTACCTACAAGTACCAGAGATATAAAGTCTACCATTTTAACTGACGAAGTTGCTCCTATTTCTGGCACGAGGATACAAAAAGCTCCAACGACACCTACTAAAAGCGTCCCCTTGGAAAGCATACGTGATACTGTCCCTACAATCGATTTAGATTTTGATTCGAGTACGAGCACATCACACGTCAGTCCTCTGGCGATTAGACACTGGGCCTAATTCTGGGAACACACTTTATGCTAAATTTAAGTACAGTTTATCTCTTTCTCGCAATAAGTCATAGGAAAAAGATAGCAAGAATCTGTTTAGAGCTGTCACTTAAATTTAGATAGATTTCAAAGAAACCATAGACAATTTTAGACGGCATGTACGGAGGTGTCTCCTAAACACTGCATTTTAGCACGTTCAATAAGGTCGAAAATTGAACGCACCTTTCTAAATGTCATTTTATATGACAGCCATCCTTTTCTTTTTCATTTTGAGAGAAAGAAATAGACTGAACTTAAATTTAAACTTAGCATGTGTTCGCCAGAATTAGGGCCACTACCTCAAATCCTATAATCTGAGATAGTGTCCTCAGACCATATGATCTGAGGACACTACTAAACTACCAAAAGTTAAAATGTAAAATTTTAAAAAAAACAACAGATATTCAGAAAAATGGATCAGTTTTTTTTTTATTAAGTGTGGCAAATTAATTGTTTTTATGATGGGAGATGTTGATTATGTTTAGGATTTAATTACGAGAAAAAATCTGTTGTTTTTGCTTTAAACAAAGTGTGATTCTTGTGTTGTGTTTTAATAAAGCTATTCCTTATTATTGGTCAACTATTTCTAAGATAATCATTAAAAGTTAATGTATGCTGACTTTGCCCTCTGCGTGCCCGCTTTACCCATACACCTGTGCCCGCTTTAGGCCAAACCCCCCCCCCCCCCCCCCCCCCCCCGGGTAAAGCGAGCACTTGTAAGGGTTTCATATTTGGGTTCCTATTTGATATTCTGAAAACAAATGAATAATTAGAAAATATAACATCAAAGTACTTTAAATTTGTTATTTGATCACGATAAAGTTAATTAAATTTAACATATTCGTACTGTTTTTTTTTACTTTTCTTACCGTTCCCGCTTTGGGCCCCCTTCCCTTACATCTGATTTAAAATATCATATTTTTATTAAAATTATTAAAATACATTATCTATGGCTCGTTTTGCTATCTTTTGTAACGTAAACGTAATTTAAAACAACGTATTTAAAAACATCTGATTACATACGTTTTTTTACTATGTCCCGCTTTCGAAGAATGAATCCTGCTTTTTTCACTCAAAAGTTTTAAAAGTCAGCAACGCTGACCCGATGATAAGCGTTTACCTTCAGCGCTACTCACGGGAGCCTACCCTTATAAAAAATCAGGAGAAGCGTTATGCTGTCCGCATAGGAGAAGAGTCCCGCTGCTCTCATCATAACCTTTGCTCAATTGATAAACACAAAACAAACCTGTAGGTAACAGCATTAGAGTCCTGTTCCCCTGCTCCCAACATATCGCTTCCTTGATGAGCTCTGGCGACCTTACTGTCCGCAAGAACACAGCATTATACTTCGTCGCTGTATCTCGAGGTTTTTTATTTACCAGAGTTTACTCTTTAATGTACTAGGCATCGAAACATAATATTTAGAGCTATGAATAGGTAATAAACAGACGAACATAGAAGTCATTGCATAGTTCCCATATTGTCTCTGGTTCAACCTGTCAAACTTATTCGCTTTTTGTGTTCGGTCATCTACACACACAGACGTAATAGTGATTGTACACACGTCCAAGTAAAATAATTTCAGTTTTTACGATAACTCAGTGCATTATTTCTACAGTAAGCGTAAAGTCGTAAACAGTAATCAAAAGATCATGAAAATATTCGTAAAAATATACGACAGACGTCTACAACGTCGCCTGCGACAAATGAACAATTTGAAAGAAATATTAGTGCGAAAATTTAACGATTTTAATATTTTCCGTTATAAAATATGCAAAGCAGTAGTACATACTCTACACTACGTACTACGTACTATATGGTATTGTAATTTAGCTGAGTACCTAATTATATTATCACAGACGATTTTGTAGCACGATGCCTACTTTTGCACTAGTTAACTTTTCGACTGTTTCAAGCAATCAGTAGCACCTACTTTATGGAACCTTCGTACATAAGATCGCCCTGTGCCTACTTTTTTACTTTTTAGTACAGTTCTACCACGAAGTCTTTATCCAACTTAATATGGCCAATGATCACCGTCATCGTACCATGTACTCGTAAACGCTTGTGACATTGCGTCGGCGCAGCTTATAGGACGAAAAAAACCTACAGTTGAACATAGAACCTCCTCCTTTTTTTGAAGTCGGTTAAAAAGTCAGATTGCTGCAGGGTGCAGGTGACTCCAGGGCATCGTTTTAGGCTACTTCAGTTACCGCATACCTACTGGCAGTATAAGGAGAGGTACTGCATACTCTAATGGGGAGGTGTTTCCCCATTAGAGTGTTTTAGTGTTAATAATAAATGTTGACATTGATGACACCGCCAAGGTGGCAATCAAGTATACAACCCACGTGATGAAAGCGATTACCGTAGCCTATGGTTTGGTGTTAATTTTTAAAAAACGAGATGTTTAACAAGCTGACGGCCCACTGTAAGTGGTTACCGCCGCAAATAGACACCTGCAATAACAAGAAAAAAATCACTTGGTATTGCAGATGCAATGTCATCCCGAGGCCTAAGATGAAATGCCTCCCATGCTCAGTAATTACACTCGCTACCTTTCTCTTCACTCCAAAACACAGCGAACTGTTTCACGGTTGAAATAAGAAAAGCGATGGTACCTAGTGTTTATGATGAGCAATGGTATTTTTACTAACATGTCGTTGGAAATACTTTAATTTGGCACCATCCCCGTCTGGAGAAACAGGTAGTCGTTATATTTCAATCAGGTAACTGCTATGAGAAAGGAAATAGCAATAAAATAGCAGTTACAGAAGTTGGTCAGACCAAATCATTGTTACTAGACTGCATACGCACCGGATTATCAGGGTTCAGGGAGGTAGTTTGAATATTAATGGTGTAAATTTTATGGTTGAAGAATCCGGGTGTAGCTTGCTTCTATGTTTATCATTATTTATCGGCCTTATCATCAGGTGAGATGAAGGCTAAGAGCTACCCCACTAAGAATTTAAAAAAATGTATCTTAGGATGATAGATAGAACATTTTAAGGAAATGGATATCTTTAAGTTAGTGACCGTACCACAACAGCTGTGGAAATGATCAATTTTGTGTATAAATTTAACTGGGGAATTTATCTTTTCTGACATTTAAATGTTTTAAATTAATAGTTTTAATATTTCTTTAGATGCATAAAATAATATTCACTCATTTCTCACCTTCGTATTTTTTAATTCATGTAATAGATGTAGAAGATGGTAGTATACTTTCTCCATTGAAATTTAGAGCGTCTGACGAGGGTAGTTGGGGGTAGTACACATCCACCTTCCATAAGATTGCAACTAAATAACATTACAAAGTAATGGTAAACAAAAGGCTATGCACATCAACTGAATCCAGCCCACGAGATTCCAGCTGGCTGACGTCACAGGCTAGGTTTCCTGTGTCAATGACTAAATCGCCGGGGGACGAGATACCTTCCTATTAGGTCATTGGTCACTTGTGCCAATCGCACTGTTTGCGTGCACTGTGATTTGTTAGCTAACACACACCAGTGAGATGATAGTAAGTTTTATTGCAAACTTAATAAAACACTAGCTATTGCTGATATTGTAACAAGTTACAATCTTGACTCGACTTGAGTCTGCTGTCTTCAAGATGTGATTTGATTCGTTTTTAAAAATACAGCTCTATGATTTGTTTAGACAAGGCCTCCCTCATGTCTCGAACTCCCTGGAGACTCCCTAGGAGGTAATGCCTGACGATGCCACAAGCTGATGGGCCACTTAGTGGTAAGTGGCTACCGTCTCCTGCAATAACAAGGATAAACACTACACTTTGGTATTGCAGGTGCGTTGACATCTCAAACTCAGCACCTATAGTCTTTTACATCACGATTTATATAGGTAATTCACTCTACAATGGTATAGTCTGTTTCTAATTCTTCTAAATTAGCACAAAGATCTTAACGTCTACCAGAAACCTTGAGATTAAGATAAAACCCTACCACAATTAGACTATTTATCCACTCCATCCGCCTACGCCTCACTGAACGCAGTCCTCACCAAATTACTGCAATCTGGGTCTTTTATTGGACCTGCCATGGTATTCTGTAACGAAACTCGCATCTCACTTCACAAGTCACTTCGATTTCATGTGTCAAAATGTATGGAAATTTGCTTTATTTGACAGTTAAATTCGAAGTGACTTGCGAGGTGAGGTGCGAGTTTTCTTACAGAATAGCACAGCTGGCCTTGAATACCTTACCTACACATACTCGTAGATACAGTAGCGTACTTACTTTTTAAAATTGATATAGCCTTGTTGTTTATTGTTAAACAGAGTTCTAATACTCAGATCAAGATCACTGTAATGGAGCAAGTTTATCCAGAAGTTTCCTGATCGCTTTATTGAAATCCAGTTGTAGACGTATTGAAACATAGGTGCCGGCAACATTACTGAAGTTATGAATGAAAATCTAATGCAGGTAAATAAAGAGTCTATAGGCCTAAGTATCTATTATAAAACATTTTCTAAAGTTTCGGCATCGTACCATTGTAGAGCTTTATTTTATTAGGACGCCCTATTCTTTTGTTTACCTTGCGAATGTTCCCTGTTTAGTCCAAGCAGGAGGTTCAATATACGGCCTTGACGGTCGTGCTTCGTATTTCACTATTTCGTTCGTCTCCGAAATTACGGTTTTATTGTTTTATGGTAGGGGTGATAGTTTGATGTGTGCTGTATAAAAACTCTTATACAGGTAAGTTCACTATAGTGATATTGCTCGCATCAACAACACAAGGTGCAATTAGCTATACTTTTAAGATCGCTACGTGATGAACACAGAACCTGATGAATCACCCAACGAAATCGGCTTAACGTCTACATTTACTTGCAATATAAAAGACATCACTATGTATTCATACTCATATTGCACTTGCAAACAGTTCGTGGAGGCAAGAGATTTTAATGAAAGGGAGAGAGGCATTATGACATCGAAACCTTGTATCGTCCGGGACAGTTATAGAGAGACAAGACAGACTCAGCGGGAGGAAAAAGATAAATGGTGATCGCTCGTGTAAAGTAAGCGAAAATACACAAATTATTTTATTAAGAAGTAACTAGGTACCTATAAGGCTTACAGAAAACGCTTCCTTTCCATAAAATGTATCGAGGAAAAATCCTTTAATCATGTTTTTCTAGACGTATCTAGATAAAGAAATAAAGAAATGTCACCTTCCCCCTTCCTGCTCAGGAGCACGCGTGCCGGTCTTCGGAGTCGTCAATTCACCTTCTCCACCTCAACTTCACGCACAAATAAATTTAGTGCCTCGTTTCTTTGTCGAACTTCCAGAACTTAGAATTCTTTGCCAGTACGGTGTTCCCTCCTTCCAATAACATGGGTTCCTTCAAGAGCGGCGTGAAAATGCACCTTTTGGGTCGGCAAGGTGGAGGCGGCTAGTGTAGTTTCTAAACTGCACCAGCTGTCTTCGCATATGGACTCTTCTTACCGCTTCACATCAGGTGGTGGGTCAATGGGTGTGCTTCGTATAAAAAAAATATATGGCTAATTTTCAGATCCGGAAGATCATATAAAAGTGCGAATTTTTATAATGTATCGTCTTGCTTTTTGATAGACACACATGACTCCCACACAAGCTCGTTATCGATTACACTGGTAACCTTTCCTTTCTCACTAAAATACAATGAACAGCTCACCGAAGACGAAAGCATCAGAACTCCATGATTTTCGGTAAGTTAATTCATATTACCTACTCTTTAAGAGGTCCCAAGCAAAATTTTCTGTTGGAATTCACACCTTCAAGTATTGTCATAATTTATATAATTCGCAGTGCCACTGATACGAAACAAATTCATTATAGATATTTATAACAAACAAGACATGTTATACAAACATATTGTTGCTTCCGTCATCATTATAAATGAATTTCAGCTATTGTTCTCGTTTCAGTGCGTCTTTGAATTCTTCAGTGGCCAGTGGCCAGTGGTGGAAGCTTATTATGTCTCATCATATTTTTATTGTCTTGGCGTTTTCTGGTATGTGAGCTATGAACTTACTTAAAAGAATCAGCTTTTAGACATTTTTTTTTCTATCTCATGTAGTATTATTGAAGAAGTCCTTATTCATTCAATCATTCAAAATTGTTACCATCTTACAAATAAGTTCCCTAATAATCTACAAGCTTAAATTACATTAATATGCGTTTATTTTTTATAGGATTGGTCACATCAACAACATGCAAAGAACCTCTTTGGAATTATAATGGTAATGAAATATATTTCTTTTTAAAGTAGCGCCTAATATAGACTACCAGGAGCCTTACTACTTAGGTGTGATAATACAGGACATTAGGGGGACGCTCTCAAAAACACAAGCAGACCACAGGTACTGGTCTTGATAGAAAATAAATTTGAAATAGCAAAATAAAAAACAGCTATTTCATACAAATGCAATGTTTACTCGACCTGCTTGTATGGATCAGCTGATATTTTTTTCGCGATTCTAAATTATTTTCTTACAAGTCATGCTTAAGGTGACCAGCACATCCAACTGCCTTCGTTTTTGAGTGCGTCCCCTGTATGTTTATAAATTAGTTTGTTGTTTATAGCTGTTTGTTAAGATGAGCATTTATTGTCAGTTAGAAATGCTCCTGCAAGTCCTAGTACTATCAGAGTATTCAGACACCATCATCATCACCAGCCTATATACGTCCCACTGCTGGGCACAGGCCTTCCAACATGGGAGAAACACATGCGGAGCTTGGGCCATAACACTACCACGTTGGCCCAATGCGGGTTGGTGGGTTAAAGCGGTTGCAGGAACAACCGGGACCAACGGCTTAACGTGCCTTCCGAAGCACGGAGGAGCTCGAGATAACAAACTTTGATTGACCCATCCTAGGTACGACCATAGCGAAAGTTGCTTTGTTTTTCATATCGAAACCAGAGCGCTCAAACCTATACGCAACCGAGCTCCTCAAACAACATAATGCAAAGGTATTATTTAGACGAGACCAACTGGCCGGGCGTGAACTGCAAGGAGGGCGGCAGGAGGCAATCCCCCATCGACATCCGGACGCCGGACGTGATCCAGGACTACACAAAGCAATTCATCAAGCACGGGCCGCTGAGGCTGAATGGCTACCACAAGGTGCTCGTCTCGGGAATCAATAATGGACACACGGGTAACTGTACTTAGTGTACTGGTACTTAGTGTACTAAATGGAGCTGCTTAGAAATAAAATCTTTCATGGCGTGGTTAAGCACTCGGTCACTTAGCCAGCTGTTTGACGACCGGCTGACCGAGTGGTCTGTGCCCCTTGCTTTATAGGCTACTTGATCGGGGGTCCGGGGTTAGAATCTGGAGGGAGCAAATGTTTGTATGATAAGTTTTTTTTTTATACAACTAGATGACAAACAAGCTGACGGCCCACCTATTGGTAAGCGGTCACCGCCGCCTATAGACACCTGCAATAACAAGGAAAAATCACTTGATGTTGCAGGTGCGTTGTCATCCTGGGGCCTAAGATGAAATGCCGTCCATGCCCAGTAATTACACTGGCTACCTTTCCCTTCAATCCGAAACACAGCGAACTGTTTCACGGCTGAAATAAGAAAGGCGGTGGTACCTACCCAGACGACCCTGCATACGGGTCTACCACCAAGTGCGAGCATTTGTGCACGAGTCATGGATGTTTATATGTTTATCTAATATATTTGTAATATTTATATACATATTATTATCATTATTTCTCCGTTATCTAGTATCCATAACACAAACTTAATGATGCTTACTTTGGGCTAGATATTAGGTGTAAGTGTACCTACCTATGAATAAAAAATTAAACAATTGTAAAAGTATTCTTAATTTTTGATTTTAACATTATTATAAATGTTTGAAAATTACTTAGTAATTAAAATAGAATAAAACCTGTCGAAATAAGAAAAAACATAAGGAATAAAACCTGTGTAAAAAATAGAATAAGTCCTGGGGTCGCGGGTTCGATTCCTGCCTCAGGACGTGAAAATTTTTTCTAGTTTTATTCTATTTTAATTACTAAGTAATTTTTCAAACATTTATAATAATGTTAAAATCAAAAATTAAGAATATTTTAAAGCACTGCCCCAACTTAACCGAATCGGAGGTATTTGTAAAAATACTCGTTTCGGATGTTGAAATAGAATATTTCGACATTGTAGGGTGGACGTTAGCTCATAAACGCAAATACAGATAGACTAGAAGAATTTCACAGGGATATCCCAAGTCCTGGGTGGCTCAGTGGTCAGAGCAGTCGCCCGGATTGCGAAAGGTCGCGGTTTCGATTCCTGCCTCAGGACGTGAAATTTTTTTCTAGTTTTATTCTATTTTAATTACAATTGTAAAAGTTTTAATTATTCAATAGGTAGGAGGTACCCACTTACTTTATCTTGTGTGCAGTAAGTAGGTAGGTAAAGTATGTTAACTTTTATCTTCGAAACTGACAATTTATCTACTGCATTTCAATAATAATATGTATCTATTTAAATTTCAACAATCATCGCTCCGCTGAAATGCAGAAATAATGTTTTAATTGCGTTGCAAAGCCTTGTAACTATTTAGTTATTTATTGTGGTAAACTATTGAAATGAGTTAAAATGTAATATGCCTATTTATTATTAATATCTTCAAAATCTTTAAATATTAAGCACTTTTTGCTTTTTCTACGATTTTTAAGATTATAATAATACATAATAATATATCTACTAATAATACCTATACAGGGTGTTAGGGGGGCGATCTCGGAAACGAAGGCAGGTGGTAGTGCTGGTCACCCTAAACACGACTTGCTAAAAATAAAGAAATCGCGAAACAAAAACAGCTGTTTCATACAAATTGTAATATCTACCCGCCCTCTTTGTATTGAACAGCAGATTTTTTTTCGCGTTCTTGAACGATTTAATTTGCTAGAAATACAAAATTAAAAATTTTAAGTAACCCTCGGCCTCATCAATCATTCTTATGAGCCCAAACACGCTAGGTATAGGTATCTGCTGTAGGTTTGTGAAGAATTAAGCACCCCGCAGACTTTTTGATGGTATAGGATCAGCATAAGGTTAATATGTCATGGCAGTAGGTACACCAAATTTCAAACTAATAGGATCTGCGTAAATTATTAAAACCCTTTTATCATGTAGAAAATTAGCTGATAGTCATCAAACCCCTGAACTGATCTTCATAAATTATAGCTAAGAACCATCCTAATCAATCAGCTTTAAAACAAAAACCGTATCAAAATCGGTCCATTCGTTTAGGAGAAACACAGATACACAGAGAGACGTCAAACTTATAACAGCCCTCTTTTTCGTCGGGGGTTAATAATTATTTATTTATGCTAACATTAGCAGCTGCGCAAAGGTTTAGTAAACGGGGCAGATGCTTAGCTGAATGTTTTTGATTAATTCTTTAGTTTTTTTTTTTTTTTTATACAACTAAGTAGATGACAAACAAGCTGACGGCCCACCTGATGGTAAGCGGTTACCGCGGCCTATACACACCTACAAGGAAAAATCATTTGATTTTGCATATGCGTTGTCATCCTGAGGCCTAAGGCTTGAACTCAGACCCCTGGCCGAGTAGAGTGTAGCAAGGGATCATACCTACTGATCATTTATCCAGCCGGTGAAAATAACATGATTTGTCATCCACATATCAAATATGCCATGTCGTCGGATGAAATCGTCCCAGATTTGAAAACTGTGAACACCATTTTCCGATTCAAGGATCCCTTTTCAAGCATTAAACTTTAAACTATTGGCGTGAAATTTTTCTAAGTAATTTTTCAAACATTTATAATAATGTTAAAATCAAAAATATTAGTTTATTATTAGCCGATAAAATAAATACTAAACTAAATTAATATGCACATAGTAGGTATGTATCAAACAACCTATTTCTAGGTCCGCATATTGTAACGAGCAACTGCTGCACTCCTGCGAGCCTACTCTGCGCGTGGCACGACACGCACTTAGCCCGTTTTTTAAAATTTCATTGAATATCCCTTTTACCATATTTTTTCTGTAATGGATAGGCAGGCACGCGTTACTAAATTAATCATTCTTATAGCACTAACTAACACAATAAATTATCTAACAATTCGCACTTTACAAATTACAATATAATAGGTGATGAAACTGATGAAAAACATCAGGAGAGAATTTTATTTTCTTCCAAAGTGCTTTATAAACATAAACTAAGAGGTATGTATGCGAAGGTATTTTGATCTGGTTCTACCATTCCAGTTCAGTTCAGCTCTGAGGGTGAAGAGGCCATCCACCCGACGGTGACAGGCGGCCCCCTGGAACACCGCTACCGGCTGGAGCAGCTGCATTTCCACTGGCTCTCCGAGCACTCCATAAATGGCATCAAGTGAGTATCTACGACTGCCTGCTAGAGAGAAAGGTGAGGAAAGAAGAGGCCACAGAAGAGGCATAAGACAGTCTGTGTTGGGCTTCTGCCTTCTTTGGTCTTCTTCTGGGAGTCAGAAGTACCATCACATTGTGTGGGCACGCCGAGCAACCTAGAAGGCACCGAAAGCGTTCCGTGTATGTCCCAGAAAGGGTAAAGGGAGCACAGAGTCATGGCGAAAAATTATCTAATTATTTATAAAGAAAATGCGCTGTGAAAGAGCCCCGAGCCAGTAGCGACGCACTCTCGCGTGTTTCGGCCTTCATAACCGAACGAGCAGTTGAGACAGGCCATGTGATGTTTGTGGGATTCCCACATAGGTAAGGTATGTAGGAGAGGCCATCCCTTTAACTATGTCAGGTGGTAACTTGAAGCACCGCTACCGTTTGAAGCCGGCAATGACATTAAGTACGTAGATACTTGTGCCAACGGCTAACCACGCGAGGTCTGTTAAGAAAGTTTCTAAATAAGGGGAGGTTTTAAGAGAGGCAGGTACCAGGGATATTTTCCAATTCTGCGGTAAGCGTTGTTTTGGGAACAGGAGGACTTCCCTTCTATGCTGTCAACATAACGGTTCCTCTTGATTTTTTAGGACAACGCGTGATGTAGGACAACCTTTGGTGTTATGCGGGCCGTCAGCTTACTTCCCACCCCTATGGTACATTACATAATGACGTATTCTTGTGGTATGTCGGATCACACGGAAAATCAAGAGAATGCCTTTTAGCTTTGTTGTTTTTTAAATGGGTCTTGGGTTTTTCCACGCAGTTAGGTAATACAATTTCCCTATAGATTATGGTAACGTCTCAATATTATTATTAAGAGGGAAGAAGTACCTGTTTACAAAAGAAAATGATAAAATACTTAAAAGAAATAAAAATAAAATAAATGTAAGTTTTGTGTGAGCATCGAACATTGTGATACCCAGATACCCCATGGAGATCCACTTCGTGCACGTGCGGGCAGACCTGGCAGTGGGAGATGCGCTCGTCAACAAGGACGGCCTGGCTATCATATCTGTCTTCTGTAATGTAAGTCATTTTTAAACTAAAGTGGATCTGTTAGACCCATGTCGATGCAGTGTCCTGCGAATGCAGATCATCATCACCAGCCTATATACGTCCCACTGCTGGGCACAGGCCTTCCTACATGGAAGAAACACATAAGGAGCACATAACGCCACCACTCTGGCCCAATGAGGGATACAACCGGGACCAACGGCTTAACGTGCCTTCCGAAGCACGGAGGAACTCGAGATAACAAACTCTGTTTGACCCATCTCGGGGTCGACCATGGCGAAAGTTGCTTTGTTTTTCGTATTGAAACCAGAGCGCTCAAACCAATACGCCACCAAGCTTCTCATCCGATCAAATCGAATGAATATAGCAGTAAAAAACCAAGCTCGAATGTCTGATGCGATAGTTTTTTGGCGAGAACTCTCGCGAAGACGACATAGGAATGAAATAAACCAAAGCTAGAAAAGTGATGGATTCATAAACGAGATAACTAAGTTCTATGTTACGCCCATTCCAAATATCATCATAACAAAAATAATGTATGATCGCTGTTCGAGCTAAAACTTATTCAGTTATTTGCGCCAATCGTTATCTTACCGTCAAGATTTTTCAAAAAATTTCACAACTTGAAAAATTTGACAAGTGGCGCGCTCTGCAGTTTTTTACTCGCAACAAAACTTTGAATTCAAATAGAATATCAGCGTTTTTTAATTGTTAACTTCACACTTCATTGCAAATTGATTATTAGTGCATTAAATTAACGTGATGATAACAATGCATAATTATTCCATGCTTGCAACTCGAAATTAAGTAATATCTCGAAAGGAATGTGTAACTAAATTGTGCCCTCAACTATCGCTCCACCCCACTCTGCCCTGAATACTAGAGATTTTTCGAGATACATAAGCTCACCGAAAGAACAATAACTATACGAATAGTTTTGTGTTTAATTGGCTATGCTGTTAAAATACATAAGATATTTTCCTTTACACTCAAAGTTGAAAATGCCCTGCTTTGATGTAGGTATAGTCGACCACAGAAGTAGCATACCTCTTTAGTACCATGTCACACCGATAATTGCGCTCGTAGGTACTTATTAGTTGCTACTGTAGTATATTGAGGCCTTAGTTACTATAAAATGTTCAGCTACTTCTGTGGTTGACCGAACCTACTGCTGGATATTGAAATTTTTAACCAACTTCAAAAAAAGGAGGAGGTTATCAATTCGTCTGTATGTTTTTTTTTTATGTTTGTTACCTCATAACTTTTGACTGGGTGAACCGATATTGACGATTCTTTTTTGTTCGATGCGGAATAGTTCCCATTTGGTCCCATAAAAATTTTTTGAAAATCCATTGGGTAATTTGGTTTTTAAATCAAAAAAACTGGAAAAGTTAAGTCGTCTACATATGCGAAATTGCGGATTTTTGCTTTCCTATGATTTTTTAGTGAAATGATACGATTGTTGAAATCAATATAAGTTGACGGTCACCCATCTAGCTTTGACCTTCAAAAGTTATCACTAAAAATTGTGAAAAAATATATATTCGCTTTGCTATCTATGGTTTCTGGAAACAACTTAGCACCAACTCGAAAAATATGTTCCTAGGGAATCAGTACCTACTAAAATTTCATTATTTTATCCTTTTCAGTTTTTTGGAGTCGGTTTTAATTTTTGTTTAAATATTTTCTCGTACAGGTACAAGCTGAGCTAGACATCCGACAGCAGCAAGCGTCCGATGAGGTTATGCAGTATATTCCGAAACTACTAAATACGGGGGACAGGATCAGTGGGGTTCTGCTGGATACGACGTTAGTGCTCATTCCAAACAATACTTTTATAATAGATTCCCCTAGCTAGCTCAATGAAAAAAAAAACTACTGAAACGCTTATTGACTACTCACATTACATTAAACCTTTATCATGCTAACAATTTTTCTTTCTCTTCCACACATATCATTCATACTCACTCTCATACACTAACAACAGAAAATAAAACTCGCATACCTACACAATTAAACACACACATGTAAAATTAATGTTACATAATACATGCTGTGTTCACCTTTAAGTAGTTGTGCATTTAGAAAGTATTATATAATTAAAATGTAACAAGTGTTGGTGATCCAAATAAATAAATAAAAAGTATTAGTGACAAATTCTGTAACAAAACAGTTCGTTACAAAAAAGTTTTACAATTTTCAGAATATCGGGGTGTCCAAGCGTTTTAGCTGGGTCAAGTCTGATATTTGGCGACATTTTGTCATTAAAGCGACATATTTATGGTGTAGCCAAAATATATGAGCAGGACTGTACCTATTATGTTATTTTGTACGTGGTAATACCTATCTATCGAATAGAAAATCTCCATTTGTAATCCACTGGTAGATAGATACTAATATTATCTATAAATACCAAAATAACTCTGTCTATCACTCTGTGTCTTACTGTCACTCTGTGTCTGTCTGTTACGTTTTCGTTTTACATGGCATGGCATTTGGCATGGAGGTAGATTACATCCTGAAAAAGACAGGGTTTTGGCGGCCACTAGTTCATATACATATACAGGTGCCTTTAATACGACGATAATTAATTTATTGTTGTATTGACGGTAATTTTTTGATAATTTATATTATGTTGTATTAGTTATGTCATGAAATTATGAAATGATTAAGATGTTTTTGAAAGTGGCAAACCATTTCTCTGAACTAATATAGCCCATGTTTTTTATGTACTGTCGTATTGACGGCACCACCCTGTATATAGTAGGTAGTTTCAAACACTTCACAACTGAGCGCTGCTACTGTCGTTTACATACCTACGATTTGACAGCTAAAGGCAATCGAGAGCGATGCGTTTCGATTCGATTAAAACTATAAGGTACACTAGAAGTACATGTAAGTAAATGAAATTACTATTACCTAGGTACTTAGTACATCGTGCTTATACCCAAAAACACATACTTACCTACATCATTAGGTGCCTATAACTCTTCCCTAATGAGTCACAAGGAGGAAATCTTCACTTAGCAGAATCAATCATTTGCAAATTCAAAACCATCCATCTTTAATTACATACCTACCTACAATCGTTGGAGTAATTTGATAAGGATCTAACTATTTTAAAGTAACCGTATGAACGAAATCAAATTACCTCGTACGTGCTGTTTAAGCATACCTAGGTACTGAAATATATGATTGCGCCGTTAATTTATGGACATGAGTGATCTTAGAACTTAGTGATCATGTTAACTAAAGAAATGGTTCCTAGTCAATTGGTACTCACATTTTATGTTTAACGACAAATTGCACCCAAATTAATAAATATTAATAGAAATAAAGTACTAGCTTACTCATATAACGCCTGATATTCCCAATAATTTTTCATTAGCTTGTGATGTGGAAAGTAGATAGTAAGAAATGCAAATATTATCTAAAATAGTCTAGACTCTAGAGGAATGCTGGAAAGCAATTACTGCTGCGGCGGGCAGTAGAGTTACCGAGGAGTTTTATTGGGTATTTCGCCCATCGTTTAGCCAGCGGTGGGTAGGTCTGTAAGCGGATTCTTCTCCGAAAAAATAAAAATATACATGTCTCGCACGGAGTACTTAACCGTCTCGTGATCAAATAATATGGCATACCTACGTCTCCCCCTAACAGGATTCGAAACCGGGCTGTACTGTCTACTCGACTAGCCGACCATCTGATTGTATCATCGCACCACTTTTTTTTTATACAAAGCACGATAAATGACTCAACCAACACCACCTGATGTGAAGCGGTAATAAGAGTCCATATGCGAAGACAGCTAGCGCAGTTTAGACACTGCTCTAGCCGCCTTTTGAATGAACCCATCTTATGGCAAGGACGACTAAGAAACGAGGTACTAAATTGATTTGTGCGTGATGTTGAGGTGGAGACAGTAAATTGATGACTCCGAAGACCAGCACGCGTGGTCCTGAGTAGGAAGACAGACGATGGGTTAAGGTCAAAAAGCTCTCCAGAGCACTCTCCGTGATATAGCTGATCGAAGGCGCTAATCGACGCAATGTCTCGAAACAATTGCAGAGGCTCGAGGTTGTTCGTGACCTCTACAACTCCACTCATTATAGACCATGATTTGCCGTAAAACTTTTCTCGGCACTCACGTACATGGTTATTTTGGGTTCCAGGAAACTCCTGAGTCCTAACCTGGACTCTTACTACTCATACGCCGGCTCGCTCACCTCCCCAGAGTGCAATGAAGCCGTCATCTGGATCATATTCGACACGCCAATATACCTCTCCGACGCGGACGTGAGTACATTAATATACTGTATACAATTTTTCTAACTACTGTTCTCGTTTCTAATATGTTGGAGTTGACTAATCAATAAATCAATTACAAAAGCCAAAACATGAAAAAGCCAAAATCCATTCCATTCATTCATTCTCTTTAGAGAATACCTTTTATTATCTTTGTTTTAATTTGTTTTTTTGGCCTTTGTATGAGAAGGTAGCTAGGCATTTCATTTTAGGCCCAGGATGACAAGCACCTGCAATATCAAGTGATTATTTTAATATTTCTATCCCTCTCTGTTTCGGCCGAAACAAAGCTCTCCTTAATTTATGCAATCTTCGTCATTTTCACAGATCGAAATGCAAAGGTACCTAACCTACCAATGCAAAGGTAGTAGGTACAGCACCAAATAAAATGAAAACTACTCCATAAACAAGCCATCTTAGAGAGTTCGCAAGTACATGCAAATACAGTTATAGGTATCCATCTTGTAAACCGTAGGACCAAAACAAAGGACCAATCTTCATTTCCAGCACCTCCTGTTGTACAATCGCAGTCTAAAAATTAAATTCTCTGTCACACTATGTGCAGTAAAGGCTAAAATGTTGAGTCTAAATACTTATCACTTTTTAATATTTGTGAAGCATCTATTCACTAAGAGGGAGAATTTGAAGGGCCAAATCGAAGGACCAATCTTCATATTATTTAGTACCGCCTTTTGTATCCAAGATAGTGCTAACAATACGACAATAAATTTAAGCATGGGCTATATTCGTTCTTAGAAATGGTTTGTCACTGCCAATTACATCTTATTCATTTGATAATTTCAACACATTTCTATGTAATATAACATCTACAATCTAATGAAGATGTATTTAAAAGTAGCAAACGATTCCTAAGAACTAATATATACATAATAAACAAATGTTTCAAAATCGACCTTGCACATCGAAGGACCGTTTTCATTTCCAGTACCGCTTGTTCGGCAAAGTGGGCATGGGTCGCCACAACTTCCGCAGCCTCCAGCCACTGAGCCACCACTTGGTGTTCCGGCCGGTGTCCTCGCACATCACTACGCCGCAGATAGTACAAGTCTTCGATGACGTCTACAAGATGCTTACAGAGTTCTTCCAGAATGTCAACAGGTAATTTATTTCGCCATGGTTGGTCCTGGGATGGGTCAATCAAATTTATAATCTCGAGCTCCTCCGTACTTTGGAAGACACGTTAAGCCGTTGGTCCCGGTTGTTACTGCAACCGCTTCAACCCACCAACCCGCATTGGGCCAGCGTGGTAGTGTTATGGCCCATACTTCTCATGTGTTTCTGCCATGTAGGAAGGCCTGTGCCCAGCAGTGGGACGTATATAGGCTGATGATGACTAGTTAATAAAGCATAGTAGAGCGATGCGACTACTATATCATTCGCGTCTCTTATTTCAATCGTGAAACAGTTCGCTGTGTTTCGGATTGAAGAAAAGACAGCCAGTTACGGGCATGGAAGGCATTTCATCTTAGGCCTCAGGATGACGCACCTGTAATACCATGAGATTTTTTCCTTATTATTGCAGGTGTCTATTGGCGGCGGTTACCACTTACCACCAGTTGGGCCGTCAGCTTGTTTGTCATATTTGTATGAAATATCTGATTAGGATTGTGCCATACTTGCTATTCACAGATCACATGGGCCTTACCATGAGCTGGTAAGGTTCGAATCATTAAAAGACCAATCCAGTTACCATAAATATGTATAAAGATTGATTTCGAAGGACCAAATGCAAGAACAAATTTATTCCTACATCCTACATCAAGGTGGGGATGATTTGTGTATGTTTTTCTGTATTAGGTGCGGTACGCTTAAGTGGCTGTCTATGATCATCCTCATACACAAAACATTTCCAATAGCTTAATAATTGCATCGTTATACAATAAATAAAATAATATACAGGATAGGGCCGTTAATACGTCAATAAATTAAAACATGGCCTATATTAGTACATAGAAATGGTTTGCCACTTTCAAAAACGTCTTATTCATGTGATAATTTCAAGACATTTGTATGATATAATGCAGCCAATGTCATATTATTTCATAAAAAATTCATGAAATTATCAAATGAATAGGATGTTTTTGAAAGTGGCAAACCATTTCTATGTACTAATATAGCCCATGTTTCAATTTATTGTCGTGTTGACGGCACCACCCTGTATAGAAAAGAATGGATCTACTATCTCTATCTCCTTATACAATTACAAAGTACTTTTCAATTTATGTTATCAAACATCTAATGCTAATAAAGAAAGAAAGAAAGCGTTTATTGGCCAACAAATAAAGACAATTATGTGTATAAATAATAATAATGAATTAAAAGCAAATAACAACAACAAAAAAAACAAAAATTTAAGAATAACAGGCCAGCTAGGTTACTAATAAAGTTTTGTTTTCACAGATTCATGTCCAACGGACTGACGCAGCAGCGGTCTATGTCGACGAAGTTGGTAAACTGATATTTTAGAGGAATCAAACAGATCCAACTACAGCTCTCGAATTTTGTCGCTGTCAAACATACGAATGATGAAAGAGACAACATTCATAGGAATATTATGCTGTCTTTAAAGTCATTGAACAAAGTTAAATATCATTATGTTGACCAAATTTTGACTTTGGAGTATTCCTCAAGATAAGGTTGAAAATCAAGCTAGTAAGTCGACAGATAGCAATGCATGAATATAACAGAAGAGACTTACATACTGGCACCTTAATGCATCATTAAATGTAAAATAGGTGTAAGTTACTTAGGAAATTGTTATTTTTATATAAAAAAAAACATATTTATTTATAAGAATTTCTGTTTTATTTAAATAATATTAACAACTATACATTCAGTACAGACGATTTATCAAACGTACAACTTTCACAAGTTTAACTCGGTATGCATTACAACTACTATTTCTTTGCTTGAAGTAAAATTTTTGTTACAAACGTGAATGCGACAGCTTTTCCAAGAATAGTTGCTCCAATCAAAACTTTTAATATTTTATGATAAAAACCAAACAATAAAAAATAAAGCTTTAAAAGTTTTGACGTGCTATTCTCGAAGCGCTACTACAAATTCATTCATTCATTGAACTTTCTATTCCCGCCATTAGAAACCGTAAAGCATATTGATGCTTATTATAACACCAATGGACCATGAGAGATGTCATCAAGCGAGCCTTATGACATCTTTTTAGGTTGGTGAAGTTTGGTTGACTCGACAGTTTACAAAATTTAATCCAAATACAGCAATCTCTCTCTTTCTAATTCAGCCGGAAAAGGACAAAAAATCGCAGCAACATTTTCAACTGCGGTGCAGCGAAAACAACTCAACTACTGACATATGGTCTGTCACGAGTTCAACTATAAAACGCGTGACAACTGTAGGCGAAAATCCGGCTTCTTCTATCTGGATCAAAAGGAAAGAGATGCAGTTATACCAAGTCTGGTGTAGAGAAAATAGCAGAATTCGCTTCACTCGTTACTAAAATGACTTTCTTCTACTTAGACAATGGAGAATAAAGTGATTTCAGTACGTTTAAACTTAACGTTACTTTGTTACGTTTGATATCACGTTTTCTGTATCCAATCGCCCGTCACAATGACATGTCGACTACAAATATTTAATAATAGTTCTTTTAAATTACAATACAAACGGTTTAGTTTAGGTGATACCTCACACATTCAACAAAAGAGATGTTCCAAAAATGTATGGAGACCCGGCCAGGTCTATGTACAGTATACTGAAAAATAGGTAAAAATATGCAAAACAGTGTTCAATTGTCTGTTATATTTTTATATGCTTGGTTGCGTGGTACAAGACAAGATTTTTTATAGAAAAACTGCAACACGGCCAAATATTCATCATGGCGCGTATGTCACTTTGGTGACGTTTAGTTGACTTCCACGTCGCCCGCCATATTGCCATATTAAACAACAGTGAAAACGACGAAAATTTTCAAATTTTGTACAAACAAACTATGCATGAAAGCGAATTATTAGTATTTTTCCAGGACTCAGGAGATTTTTCCTGATTTTTTGAGATAGTGTGCATATACCTGGTCGGTTATCAAACATCTCCTTTAGGAGTTAGTTTTATAGCACTGTCAACTATATAAAAGGGCTCAAGAACCTGGCTCCTGTTTAACAAAATGTCTACAAAAAGATGGACGACAACGCGATCTCTCCTCTTCAGTTAATTGCCCCAGCAGTGAGTTTTAAACTGTCATATGCTCCTGGAAGTCTTACGCGGCTAGTTAGTATCTAGACAAGACTCACTAATGCTGCGTCCAGTACACCCTAGCGTGTTTTAATCGAAACAGAAACGAAAATGATCATCGTCGTGTTCACCTCTCAAATCCATATATAAAAAGTGGTTTCCAATAATTCCCAACAGAGGCGCTGCTGCGGTGTTCATACAATTTGACAGTTAGCACAACAACGAACGTTTTCGTTTCAATTCCACGTAAACTTACACGAGGGTCACAGACGAGTGCTATGACATATTAGAATGACGTTTACCTATAGTATTATTATATCAAGCGTGCAGTCAGCTACAAAAGTTGTTTAGCGATTTTGATTTCTATCGCCTATTCCTTTTGAGTCAAGAGAAAGCAATTTCTAATTCGAGCTCTTTTACGACTTCAGTATAAAGCTAGTATGTTCAATATTCTCAGCTGTACCAACTAAAACATGGAATTTTGTACAGAAAAGTCAAGGGAAAGTAACAAATCGGAATAAAAACTTTACAATTTTTATGATAACCGTTAAGTTAAAAACACATATGAGTACAAATTCTATACCATTTGTAACATATTTTCAACCTTACTGCGTTCGTAATAGAGGCGGCTATCTTAGTGCAACTGTTACACTTTACGTGCGGTTCTCTGTACATATTATTACAAAATTCATTACGTGATTCCTGAACATGTAAAATTATAACTATGGTACAATGATTAATCCTTACTAAAATACTAACATTTATTTATTTAACTTTTGTTGCACATGACACAGAACAATTTGGTGGAGTTATCACCACTAGGCATTATCCTACCAGTGAACTCGAAAGTTGAGTCCAGATATATTAAATAGGTAATGCAAAAATTAATGTTTTAAAACCATTAATGAGCCCTTCTTGTTAAAAGCTGTTGATGTATTGAAATGAAATATGTAATTATCACATATTAATGTCAAAGATTCATGTAATAATAGTCCTTTCTAATAATACACCAGTAATTAACTACATACTTTACAGACTGTCAATCGAAGCCTGGTTTTAACGAGAATAACATTTATTCGATGGATAAAACTAATACTATTTATAAATACGTTTTTGTACTAAATATTGAGTTCACTGCGTTCAGTCACGAACAATAATATGTACCTATTTGTGACAGGCTCTAGTCATTAAGATGCTAATGGTGCTAACATGTCAAAAGTTTTAACATTTTGGGTAAAATTTAGTCCTGTTAGAAATGAGTTTAATTGCCATGAATCATAATGCTATTTCAACATTTATTTTTCCCAGTCATCGGTAAAAATACGGATAAGTGACTTCAGCTTAACACGCGGAAGTCGACTTTGAAGTCAGATATAAGACAGTCAAGTTCTCTAAGAAAATTATCAGAGGTACCGGCACTTGACCGTCGATATACAGAGTGGTGCCATCAATACGACGGTAAATTAAAGCATGGCCTATATCAGTTTAAATAAATGGTTAGCCACTTTAAAAAAAACTTATTAATTTGATATTTTCATTACACTTGCAAAAAATAATATAACATTGGCAGCATTGTTTCATAAAAATATTGTAAAATTACCAAATTAAGCCTATGTTTCAATGTATCGTCGTGTAAGGTCGTCACCATCCTGTATATATTATTGCTCGTAATTGTTCCCGAGAAGACAGAGCGAAGACGAGTTTTCGCAAAGCTTATAATATTTTTTTTTATATCACTAAGGTGGCATACGGCATCAAGCATACGGCCCACCTGATAGTAAGCGGTTACCGTAGCCTATGGACGCTTGCAACACCAGGGATATCACTTGCGCGTTGCCGACCCTGTAAAAACCTTTTCACCTTTATAATAATTGCAGTGCGACAACTCATCTCAGTTCGTACTTCACTTGTTTGACGACTGTCGACTATGTCAACCACGTGGTCGGGCCCAGACTTTACTTGAGATGTCTACTCTTGTATGTGGTGCATGGTGCAGTCAGCAATAAAGGTCAATTAATACTAAACCTTAACACACTACGTCATTCACAGTTTTTTTATCAAGAGTATGACAGTTATTTGTCCTGCACCCCAAGACATTATTTTTTTCACGTTAAAACATATTGCTAAGTGTCTTTCAAACGTTTATTATAATCGTAAAATTAAATGAAAGAGTATGACAATTCTACTTCTTTGATACATTTATATAACCACACGTTGCCTAGAAGAAGTTGGTTTTTAGCAATAAGGCCTTTATTATACGGTTTTTCGTTTGTACCTTTGTATTGTTTATTTTTCTTGTTAAAGTATATTTATTATTATTAATAAAGGTAATGTTTGCCGGCTGCTGTTGCTGTCTTATACGTCATAACACTATGGTAGTAACCAATTATTCTAAATCACATCACATTAAATGTATAATATTCATAATGAAGGTTTGTGAGAAGTCTATGAATTGCTTACTACGTACTGACGTACGTATCCGTTAAGACTGACGTCATCCCTTTCAATGAAACTTTTCTCAAAATAACTCCTTAAATTGTTCCTCCGCGCCATCTAGCGGTACACATCATAAACCATTTAGTATTGCAAGCACGACCAATAAATTACATTCTTCTATTCATTTGTCTTATTAAAACCAGGCTCCAAACTGACCTGTGCATTGTTCCACATTTGTACAATCTCTCACTAGTATTGCTACGCCTGCGAGTTCCCTGCCACGAGTTGTCTCAGCCGACTGTTGATGTACTGCACTCTGGTCACCAGCTTATCTTTAGGATTGAACTCAGTGTACGGTATTTGGAGTACCTTGAAGCCCTGGCAACGGCAGAAGAAAATAGATCAGAAACATTTGAATTCGGAAAACTTTTATCGAATCCGCCCTGCATAGATCCATGCGATCTATCGATCGACAAATATTGAAATATAAATCCCACATAACGGTTCTGTCAAGATGAATTAACGTATTTTGTTTATCGACAGATCCAAACTTGCACTACCAATTATGAATGTCAATCGACAAAGCTATCCTTAAAACAAACCTTTTCACTCGTCGACATTAATGAATAATAATAATAGAAATGTTAGTTGTTTTCTTGCGGGTTATAATCAGAATGAGGACATCCTTAAGAGAACGAAAGTCACTGACATAGCTCGTAGGATTACCAAGTTAAAATAGTGATATGGTTGATGGAACGTTAAAGTTATAACATTGCGACCATGTACGGGAAACCACGAAGTATAGTAATCTCAAACTAAATGAAATAACGATCCGGTCAGGGTCGTGGGGAACAAATGGAAGCAGAACCGATACATTTGGAAATCGATGGGGGACGCCTTTGTTTAGCAGTAGACATGATACGTTACACTGGGCATGGAAGGCATATCATCTTAGGCCTCAGGGCGACAAAGCATCTGTTATACCAAGGGATTTCTTCCTTGTTCTTGCAGGCGACGGTAACCACTTACCAGGTGGACCGTCAGCTTGCTTGTTTATCTAGTTATACAAGGTGTATCAAAAGTACCCCTTAAGCGGAAATTAAGTAAATGGGTACCTTGTGTAGAGTGTAGGTTTCATTTTAATTTTTTATCAAAAATAAATAATTTTTCAGCATGTAATAATCTCATATGTGTTAATTGTTTCAATGTTTCTACTTTTTCTGTGTTTTTACTGTCTAAGTTTTATGTTGTATGTTTCTTTGTTTGGTGTCTGTCAATACGTCTTTCTTTCTTTCTCTCTCTCTCTCTTTCTTTCTTTCTTTCTTTCTTCTCTCTCTTTCTCTCTCTCTCTCTCTCTCTCTCTCTCTCTCTCTTTCTTTCTTTCATTCTTTCTTTCTTTCTTTCTTTTTTCTTCATACTACAGTTGTCATACATTAGTAATAAACTCTACACAAGAGACCCATTTACAACCGTTTCGCTTGAGGTGTACTTATGATACACCTTGTATAAATATATACCTTAAGTTGTAACAGCCTCGCGTACAGCTGGTTGATGCCGAGCGGCGCGGTGGTCCTGCGCGCCATGTCGTGGTAGTCCAGCCCAAGCACCGCTATCCGGAATTTGCTGCAGAACGGTTCAATAATCAAGTCCTGTGCCAATGTAATCTGCCTTAATAGGCGTGTTGACTGTCTTTTTTTGGCTCAAAAAACAGTAGATATAATCGTCCTAATTCTGAAGACACACTTTAATTCTAAATTTAAGTACAGTATATCTCTTTCTCGCAATAAGTCATAGGAAAAAGATAGCAAGAATTTGTTTAGAGCTGTCACTTAAATTTAAATAGATTTCAAAGAAACCATTTTAGACGGCATATACGGAGGTGCTCCCTAAACACTGCATTTTATCATGTTCAATAAGGTCGAAAATTGAAAGCACGTTTCTAATTGTCAAACTATATGACAGCCATCCTTTTCGTATTCATTTTGAGAGAAAGAAATGCACTGAACTTAAATTTAGACTTAGCATGTGTTCTCCAGAATTAGGGCCATTATGTCTACAAATTAAAATATAATTTTGTCGCCTAGTGGCAGTTTTCATAAAACAAAAACAATAGTATTATTACGGAATGTAAATCATATTTAATTAACAAAATGCAATTAAATCACTCTCAGGTTACGTGACAGCGAACACAAATCTCAGTTTGTGACGTCACTTGTTGCTAACATCAGACACTGTCAAAAGGAAAGCAATCTAAGTCACCATAGCAACCTTTCAGTAATCGGTGACGTCACGTGTGAATTTGAATCGCAATTTCAGATTCATGATTATTAAAGCATTAGTCGTATTAAAATAATAATGATAACTTTTTCGGGCTATAATAGGTACTTTTACACGACATTAAACAATTTCCCAAAATTTGTCAACATCCCTAAGCATTTCATTACTTAATTATTGACAAAAAAACTGAACCAAAAAGCTTCAATTTGTTTCACAGCATATTAATAGAGTATTAATATCTGGAAGTAAACAATATTAAATGTTGCTAATTACGAACTTCATACAATAGTGGATTTAATTTTGAAAATAAAATACCATTGAACTGTTAAATTCTTATAACAACAATTTGTTTCACAGCACAGCTCGGAATAAATATATATAATATATATATGATCTCGAGCTCGTCCGTGCTTCCACGTGCAAGTTAAGCGTCGGTCCCGGTTGTCACCGCAACCGCTTTAACCCACCAACCAGCATTGGGCCAGCGTGGTGGTGTTATAGCCCAAACTACTCATGTGTTTCTCCCTGTGCCCAGCAGTGGGACGTATTTAGGCTGGTGATGATTATGAATCTCACCTTGGGTCATTGGCTGCTTTTTCTAATGGAACTGGATGGCATTTGGCGTCAACAGCGAATTCTGCATCTATAAATGTATACGTGATGATTATTCAAATGATATTAAAAACTAACGGCTATAATACTGCTCTGCGTCGACTACAACTAAATTAATAGTACCACTCTTTCATTACAATCCAAAAAGAAAAGGACAGGTTGCAAGTTACGTCATAGTTCCACCCACCAATGCTGCCCCCCCTCTCGTCGTGTTAGAGAGGGGAGCGGGCTATGTAGCGGTGCGCTGGGGAGGAGTAGTGATCGTGTCCACCTACTTCTCCCCCAACCGCAGCCGGGCCGAATTCGAAAACTACCTGGCTGCGGTTGACGGGGTGCTCCTTCGGGCGGCTCCGTGCCCGGTGCTATTGGCCGGGGACCTTTTACATTTTTTCCTTTTTTGTAAGACAAGCGTGGCAAACATCTATACATATAAATGGTTGCCGGAGCAAAGACGTTCGTAGCACCTCGAGCAACACTCAAGCGTTACCTACTAAAACCAAGAGAAGGCGTTATGTTGTCAGCAGGCGTCGAGTCCACCTTCTGACAGCACAGAGGACGAGTCACACTTGAACAGAATGCTTCCTCGATGAGCTCTGGGTACCTTACTTACCGCAAGGACAGCTATATTTTACTGCGATATTCTATGAGGAGCTGAGGTGCTGCTAAAATTCTATTTGAAAACACTACTACGCCCTACTTTCTTAGCTGTCGTCTTATTTTACAAAAAAAAGTTATTTGATACATCACGTTATATGACAACAGGAAACCGATCAATACAAAGTTAACACAAATTATTGTCATCTTCAGTCAGTGTGTTGTCTTCAGTCTTCAGTCAGTGTATGTCATAATATTGTCCGCGTGTGGCACCCTTGTCATATACCGGCGGAGCGACCACCTAACTTTATTGGTACAACAATGCGTTCAGGGCGTTGCTGCGGCTGCCTAACTTTTGTAGCGCATCTGCAATGTTTGCGCTGACGGACGTGGATAGCTTTGAAGCTATCATGCGAATAATAAACTCGTCATTGCTGTAAAGAGTGCGCGGCAGTCCAACGTCCTCAGGGAAATAGCCGAAAGTGAGGCTTGTCCACTGATCGGCTGTGACTAGCAAAACTAAGTCGCTTTTAGAAATAAAATACTAATATAGTGTTTAGTTTTCACTAGCATTTATGGATAATTTATTTTTTAGATAACTATTGTTTATGACGTCACATTGTCACGTTGAATTCAATTATGACATTCACATGTCAGTGAATGTCAAATGACAATGTGGCGTCACAAACAATATCTAAGTTCATACCATTAAACTTATTATTCACTTATGTACCAATAAAGTTACGCGGCCGCCCCGCGGATGTTTCAGAATTCTAAATTGAAATCGTAGTAGGTACGCGGGTTGTGTGTGTGTGCGTATAATTGTAGTGTGTCGTACGTTACGCAACATTATTCCTTTTTGCATTTTTAGGGTTGTCAGGAGAAAGTGACACAACTTTCAGTTGTAACTCTTGACAAGGAACACTAACAGACTTTTGTAACACATTGTATAATACGACAAGCGTAGCAGACAAGCGTACGGCTAGCCTGGTGGTAAGCGGTTAACGTAGCCAATAGACGCACTCACGCGTAGCCAACTAAAAAAACTGTAAAAATCTACACAAACCGTGATAAGTTTTTTTTTATACAACTAGATGACAAACAGTCTGACAGCCCACCTGATGGTAAGTGGTTACCGCCGCCTATAGACACCTGCAATAACAAGGAAAAATCACTTGATATTGTAAATGCGTTGTCATCCTGAGGCCTAAAATGAAATGCCGTCCATGCCCAGTAATTACACTGGCTACCTTTCCCTTCAATCTGAAACACAGCGAACTGTTTCACGGCTGAAATAAGAAAGGCGGTGGCACCTACCCAGACGACTCTACATACGGGCCTACCAACTAGTTACAAACATAATACATAACTATCACTTACCATACAAGAAGCCCATGCCAGTGTTACACTCCCTCTTGAGGAACGCGTCGGCAGACACGAGGCTCTTGAAAGTATCCAGTATGGACTGCACGAAGAGCGTCTTCTCTTTGGTGTAGAGGACGGGAACGCCCACCGTGACGTCATCGGGCAGCCGCGTCGGGCACGCTCGGGTCAGGTGCGCGTACGCATCTATCATCATTAGCTTACGGCGGGCGGGAATGGGGATTTCTAGACAAGTCATTTTGTTACTGAATAAATAGTAATTAAAATGTAAAACTAGAAAAATTCCGGGCGATTGCTCTAAAATGCTTGCTGGATTGCGAAAGGTCGCGGGTTCGATTCCCGCCTCAGGACGTGAAATTTTTCTAGTTTTACATTTTAATTACTAAGTAATTTTTTCAAACATTTATAACAATGTTAAAATCAAAAATGAAAAATACTGAATAAATATTTTTTTTATTCTTAATGTAGCTCTTGGCATTTGTGATAAGGCCGAAGATGGAACAGTCACCTAAGCGTGAGGAACGATTAGTGAAAACGGTAATTACAATAAGTAACACAATAATTGAACAGTACTACAATGATTGGTTTTCGGAATCTGCAAACTTCTAGATTATAATTTTTATTTTTATTTAACATGAAAAAGATGTTTCAAAAATGTATGGCGAGTGGCGACCCGGCCAGGTCTATGTACACTAAACTGAAAAATAGGTAAACATATGCTGAACAGTGTACAATTGTCCGTTTTCTTTTTATTTGCTTTGTTCTGTGGTACAAAACAAGAATGTTTATAGGAAAAACAAAAATTAAAACCGACTTCAAAAAACTGAAAAGGATGTAATAATTAATTTTAAGTAGGTATTTATCCCCTAGAAACATATTTTTGGAGTCGGTGCTTTACTTTCTATTGTTTTTGGAAACCACTTAGCACCAACTCCAAAAATATGTTTCTAGGGGATAAATACCTACTTAAATTTAATTATTTCATCTTTTTCAGTTTTTTGAAGTCGGTTTTAATTTTTGTTTAAATTTTTTTTTTCACAATTTTTAGTGATAACATTCTACAGTCGAAGCTAGATGGGTGACCGTCAACTTATATTGTTTCCTACTATCGTATCGTTTCACTAAAAAGTCATTGGTAAAGCAAAAATTCGCAATTTCGCTTATGTAGACGATTTCATAATTTCAGTTATTTTTTAATTTAAAACCAAAGTACCCAACTGTTCTTGAAAAATTTTTTATGGGACCAAATGGCAGCTATTTCGCATCGAACAAAAAAAGAATCACGTAAATCGGATCAGTAATCTCGGCGTAATCGGTGTACATACATAGAAAAAAAAAAAACATACCGGCCGAATTGAGAACCTCCTCGTTTTTGAAGTCGGTTAAAAACTGCAACGCATTCATATATTCATCATGGCGCGTATGTCTCTTTGGTGAATAACGGTGAAATCGACGAAAAATTCCTACTTTTGTACAAACAAACTATGCATGCAAACGAATTATTAGTATTTTTCGCAGATTCACGAGATTTTTCCTGTACATATACCTGACCGGAATGAAACATCTCCTTTGAACACATAATATGATATGTAATAAAGATCACATCTCCTTACCCCCAGAAGACAGCAGCTTGTCAATAAACTCGGGCTGGAGAGTCGAAGCCAGGTGGTGTTTCTGTACTTTATCGAGAGTCAGCAGCGAAAAGACCAGGTCTAGCCACGTGGATGATTTGGACATTTCGTCTTCTTGGAGTGATAGTGCCGCCTGTAAGGAAATATTACTAGGTTCTTTATTTTGTCCAAAAATACTTAAAATAAAATATAAAAATTTGTTTAAAATAATCTGTTTATTTTAGCAATAGTTGTACATTTATTCAGCCATTGTTCCAGGGATTAAAAATAGCTCTAATTGGCTGGTAGAAAAATAGTTGGTGATGCTTGTATCTTCAATGCAGTAATGGATTTTCATACATCTTTACTGCACTGTTTTAGTCTGAATCAGTAAAGTTTTGCTTTGTTCTGGCTATTTAGGTTAGTTATGATGAAATTAGTATTTATTTTACTAACCTCAAATAGCCCTTCACTCTGTGGCGGTATAAAGTCCACTGTCGAGAAGGTGGTGATCGCAGAAGCGATATCTGCCGCTCGACAAACCGCCCGGCGACTCTGCAGCCAGTCCGATATAGCAGTAAGTGCCGCCTCGTGCCGGTACTTAAGCAGGCCGAGCGACACCGTTATGGAGTTCACCACCGATGGCCTATCCCGGTTGGACGGTAGACATTCTATGATGTCGCTATAAAATGTTAATTATAATACCATCATTATCATTAATGCATAACCTATTTGCCGGTTTACTATTGTTTAACAAAAAACGTATGGCAAAAAATCATTTTACAAACAACGTTTAAAAAACTAATCAGTGAGTGGATAAATTATTAGTTTGTAAAAATAACTATTTTCTAACCAATACTTACGCGAAGCCGTACAAAAGGCGGTATTTTAGATAATTTTCTTGAGGTACCCACCTATTGACGTCAAGATATTAGTAGACAGGTAGGTATTATCAATTTGGCCATACGTAGGCGGGAGTCGTGTAAAAAAAGAAAAATACCTACGACGAAATAGCAATATTAATGTTTAAAAAATTTTCAATTTGTGAAATAATGTTTAAGCATAATGACCTTTTTTTAACGGACTGCAAAAACCAGGAGGTTCTCAATTACGCCCGTATGATTTTTATTTTTTCTTTGTTTGTACACCGCTTACGCCGAGACTACTGATCCGATTTACGTGATTCTTCTTTTGTTCGATGCGTAATAGTTGACATTGGGTCCCATAAAAATTTTTTCAACATCAGTTGGGTAGTTTGGTTTTTATATAAAAAAAAACTGAAATTATTAAGTCGTCTACGTATGCGAATTTGGCAGATTTTTGCTTTCGTATGAATTTTTAGTGAAACAATACGATAGTAGGAAACAATATAAGTTGACGGTCACCCATCTAGCTTCGACGTTAGAAAGTAGTCACTAAAAAATGTGGAAAAATTTTTTTAAACAAAAATTAAAACGGACTTCAAAAACTGAAAAGGTTAAAATAATTATATTTAAGTAGGTACTCATCCCCTAGAAACATATTTTTTGGAGTTGGTGCTAAAGTTGTTTCCAAAAACAATAGAAAGTGAAGCACCGACTGCTAAAAATATTTTTCTATGGGATGAGTACCTACTTAAATATAATTATTTTAACCTTTTCAGTTTTTTTAAGTCGGTTTGAATTTTTAGTAAATATATTGTCTAATGAGTAGTTTATTACGCAATAATTTGTAAAATGATAAACTTATCACATATAATTTTGTCAAATGTTATTTTTTGTTATTCAAATGAAAATTTGTTATTTGTTTTTTGGCACATGATTGTACACCCTATTTACCACATATCAATCTATCTAGCGTATATTCTTAATTATCATTAAATAACAGATAAGGGTATATATTTTCGTTACCAGACCATAGACTATATGAGCTTACTTGCATATCCTGTCCAAGAGCACTGACTCAGGGAAGTTGAGAGACGCCATTGAGAAAAGTAAATCAGCCGACTTCTTGAGATCAATGACCTCAGACTGACGAGTAATGTTGAAGGACAGGGCGCGCAGCAGTGGTGTACTGCGGCGGCCTCTGCTCTGTAGCGCTTTCATTACCTAGTAAATTGACTATTTTAATACAAAAATGTCCTTTTACCCATAGCGTTAAGAGCCAAAATAATTGGATTTAATAAACGCGTCGTCGACCCGCGCTTTTATTGGTACAGTCGACAGCACATCAAGCGTAACAGTTTGACCTTGAGACCGCCCTTACTGCGTTCGTAATAGAGGCGGCTTTCGTAGTGCAACTGTTACACTTGATGTGACGTCGTCTGTAGAAACGCGATATGTAGAAGCGCGGTATGCAGGCACGCAAGTCAGAAAAACAGCGTGCTTATTAAACGCGCTGTGCATAGGCTCTGGATGTCTTCTCTAACAACTTTACAAGGGTAGTAAAAAGGAGATATTTCAGCCGGCCAAGTATATATACACTGGCCCTAATTCTGAAGAACACATGCTAAGTCTAAATTAAGTTCAGTGCATCTCTTTCTCTCAAAATGAATACGAAAAGGATGGCTGTCATATAATTTGACATTTAGAAATGTGCGTTCAATTTTCGACCGTATCTAACGTGATAAAATGCAGTGTTTATGAAGCACTCCGTACATGCCATCTAAAACTGTCTATGGTTTCTTTGAAGTCTATCTAAATTTAAGTGACAGCTCTAAATGGATTCTTGCTATCTTTTTCCTATGACTTATTGCAAGAAGGAGATATACTGTACTTAAATTTAGAATTAAACTGTGTCTTCAGAATTAAGCCCACTATCTCAAAAACTTAGGAGAAATATCCTGAATCTGGGAAAAATGCTAATAATTCGTTTTTGTGCATAGTTTACTTGTACAAAGTTGAAATTTTTCGTCTATTTCACAGTTATTTAGTATGGCAATATGGCGGGGGCGATATATATACATGATGAATATTTGACTGTGTTGCAGTTTTTTCAATAAAAATTCTTGTTTTGCACCATGCAACAAAGCAAATAAAAGAAAATGGACAATTGTACACTGTTCTGCATATTTTTGCCTATTTTTCAGTATAGTGTACATAGACCTAGCCGGGTCTCTATACATTTTTGGAATATCTCGTTTAATAAAAGCTGGATTAAATAGGATTGCATAAGCACCTTCTGGGTAAGCTCGCTATATTATCAACCCCCTCTTAAGTTCTCTCGGAGCAAGAGTGGGATCAAGAGTGAACCCATTTTAATAATAAAAATGAACAAACCTTTATCATCTGTGGCAGAGATAAATTAGCAATAAGTCTTGCAGCCTCATCGTCCCCAGTGATGCTAAGCACAGTGCTCAAGTCCTCAGCCATTGTCAATGAGGTCAGTGTCTGTGTGGTTGACGTCCTGGCCAAGATCCGACATAGCTTGAGGAAGCGAGGATCCTTCTCAAAGTCAGCTAATTTCACCTTGTTACTGTTTGACCAGTCTGATAATACTGACACCATCTACAATAGAAAATAAAGTAGATTTTTCATACAGCTAGATGACAAAGCAAGCTGACAGCACACCTGCAATAACAAGGGAAAAAAAACTTGGTATTGTAGCTGTGTTGTTACAGTTGTCCTAAGATGAACTGCCTTTCATGCAAAGTAATTACACTGGCTACCTTTCCGAACCACAGCAAACTATTTCACGGCTGAAATTCGTAATGCTTGATGTCGATAACTGATATTACTCAGCCTGATAGTTGATTAGAGTAACATTTTACCTTCAAAGCATGCCGCCTGGATACTACTGCATTCTCAGCAACATGAAGTAAACTGTCAATATCATTTGCCTTCTGAATTTGGCTTTCTAATATCTGTCCTTTGTTTTGCTTTAGAGACTTAGGGCTTGGCTTTTTATTTACTTCGTCATCTGGTGTATTGAGAGAAGCAAAGGCTGCTGCAACTAGACCTGAAAATCATAAATAAAGGAATCAAATATTGGTAATCCAGTTTCAAAACTTCACAATGATCAAAATATTTACTAAATCAAAAAGTTACAACTAGGTACTATGACAGAATGATTACACGTCCCTACTTAATAAAAAGATTCCTTAATAAATGGTCAAAAATAAAAGTAAGTGATGAACAAATGTTGGAATTATCACATTAGCGAATGTAAACCTGAACCCAAGTAGGAGCAGGAATATTCTATATTATTTTAGTGATATACCAATGAGAGATTTTACCTGTATTGTGAACACTACCAAATTTTATTAAGTAGTTACTAACAAAAAAAATGCAAATCGGTTTAAAAATTGGCTGCCTCAATTAAAAATCTCTTTAGTCAACTATATTTAAGAGCTGTGGATTTTGTAATTAAATAAATAAATTTATAGTATTGTCTTACATTTTCGCGAGCACTACACATTTGAAATAAAACCAATTTACCGGATTTAACTCGCAATAAAATAAATTTATGTTGAAATAAATAAATTTATAAATTAATAAAATAAATTTATGTTGATTTCTCTAATAACATTGACATTTCGCTGCACAATTTTCAAAAAATTTTTTATAAATTATACTATAAACTTTTCAAAGTTATTCTCAGGATAAAATTTTATGTAATGCTTAAAAAATTGGCCCTAAACAAGACATAACTATTAGAATTCATTACACTTAGGGCTGATTTTTCAATTGCAATATATTGTGTAAAGTTTGTGGTGTTATGTAACCTAAATAAATAATTTTAATTCATTTAGTACACTGAAAGACTATAGTGAATATTTTAATTATACTTACCTACAGATAAAACGAAATGAAATCTTTGCAACTCTGGCATTTGATGGAAAAGGAAGGGACATTCCCATCTAATCAGTGGTAAATAATAAATAATAATAATAAGCCATTTATTCCATGCGGAGGCATTTCTACAAATATTGCATTACTACATTTACATTTACATTCACTAATCAGTGGTATGTAAACATAATTATCGAGACAAGTACCTAAAAATCAACCAGCAATTATTGTAAATATTATCCCTGCTTTTGTTTTTACCTGAATTATCTTTACTTTCGGCTGAAGAAGGCAAAGTCTGACCAGTGGGTTTATCTGTTATGCTTCTAGACTCACTCTTATCACTTTTGAATACTGTTGCTCCTGGGCTAGAATATTTTCGAACAGTCGTTCTGCTTCCTAACCTCCAAATGACAGCACCACCAAATTTCAACATCTACAAGTTTTTGTGATGAATAATAATTTTAACCAAGTTTTATTATAAAGTTAGAGATATTAAATTTTCAAAATACCTTCAATAGTTTAGTATTTACATAAAAATAAACCTAAACAGACCGTCTTACATCACGACCTAAGACGTTAAATAAAATCTCTTCTAAGGAGGTTTAATGGTTATGTTTCTTTGACAAATAAATTACCTTTTGAGCTGAATATGAATTAAGAAAATAGTCTGGATTTATAATTTAATGTAAAAAACATTAATTTAAATTATTAGTAGAACGTAGTGTTTATATGCTCAGTGATTATTAGACATTATTTTTTTTGACGTTCGGGAAGTTTTTGACAAATGAATGACATTTACATATGTAAAGTACCTACTCTGCAACCACAACCAAACCAAATCTAAAAAGTGCTAATAACAAAACGCAGAGAGTAATAGATAGAATTCTAGATAGCCGGTAATACTTTATAATTACTTTGAGATTGATTGAAAAGGACCTGTTTCACGTTAAACTAATTATAAGGTATTTTCAAAATAATTAGTACTATCCTAAAATCATTACTATTTCATAAGTCTAATAATTATAATAAGCGTATCGAGGCGAGCAGAGAACTAAACGCATCAGTAGTGATGTACCCTTTAAGTTTATAATCTAATGTTTTAATATATATTTCTTGTGTTTTGTTAAATTTCTCTTTTAACCGACAAAAGAACCGTTGGTGTAATTACAGTTGGTGTAATTTATTATCTATTATGTAAATTTGCATAATTATGAAGGTTTGAAAAAGCCCAGGACCCCGACTACATAGTAAAAATAAATTACAGCTGTTTTTTTCTAAAACAACATTGAAGTCATTAGCTTCCCTCCGGGGTGTATTGGCCCAAGTGTCAAAATGTCCAAGGGGTCTAGATATCCAGATGCCATAAACACCACAGGTCAATTATTTGACCCGCGTGTTAAATTATCCAGGCCGTCATAATGTCCAGCCGCCACAACGTCCACTGGTCAATTTGGCCCGAGTGTTGATTTGTCCGGGAGGTCATAATGTCCAGATGCCACAAAGACCACTGGTCAATTTGACCCGAGTAATAAATTGTCCGAGATGTCGTAAGGTCCAGATGCCATAAAGACCACTGATCAAATTGGCTCGAGAGTTAAAATGTCAAATGCATCCTAGAGTACAGCCAGATGCCATTACGCGTCCGTAATGGTAGTCATTAGCATTACATACAACTGTTAAAATCTCATAGAAATCATAATGTCCAGTCCAGCAGCAATAAAAAAAAGTTTAGTAAGACGTCTGAACATAAAAAAATTCTGGAGTCCCACAGGTATCAATACTGGGTCCTCTGCTGTATGTGGCATATTTATACGACGTGGGTGGCTGTTTTAAGTATTCTAAATATTTAATGTACGCGGATGATACAAAAATCTATAAAACTATTAAAGATATATCTGACTGCACAAAGTTACAGGAGGATCTCGTTCGGTTACATGATTACTAACATTTGGACATATTGACATTTGGGCCAATACACCCCGGAGGGCTTTTTATGAAAATGAACATATTGAAATGAAATATATAGTTACCTATTTATTTTATAGATGCACTTAAAATTCTATTAATTATTTTACTCAACACTTGAATACATTTTTCAATAAATTGGATTGACAACTAAGTCAAAGCAAGGTCCGTGTTGCAGAAAGTTTTTCGAATCCAGATAATATTCTAGAAAACTGCCAAAATAATGTTGGTCCTGGTCCTAATGCTGGTCCTCCAGTGCATATTTATTTTATCTGTCTTCCCAATCTTTCCAAAAATAATTTCTATTATTCTCTATTGAAGTCGGGTGAGCGTGCTGATCAATCCATAACTTCATTTCAACCTCTCTCAGATATTCTAATTCTAAAACTATCGGTGCAGTTTGCGAGCGTGCATTATCTTGCATCAGCACAACATTTCTACCAATATATGAGACAAAAGGCACTACATTGTCCTCTAAGATGTCGCTCACGTATCGCAACGCTGTCAGAGATCCATTTTCAATGACGAGTAGGTCCATACCGTCGGGCTCACAAGCAAATCCGCCATAACCATTACCGACTTTCCACCAAAAGGCCCTGTCCCAATAATGTTGCGCTGAGCATATCTTAATGCAGGTCGCCTCCGTACTTTGGCCCACACATCATTTGGCTTAAGGCAAAATCTGGATTTATCCGTGAATAAAACACGACTGTAAGCATCCAATTTTTATGTGAACGTACAAAATAATTCGCGTTATACGATGTTTTATGGAAAATAGAGCCCCGTTTTATTCCAGTATCCGCAAGTCATCTTCTTAAAGTTTTAATGCTTTCAGTAACGTGACAATTGTCTTAGAGCTTGTCAATAATACGATGCCGATCAAAATTAGAAATTGATGGTGGCATCGAAGGTATTAAATTTAAATTAAACCTTTTATGTTTTTGGATAAATAAAGTTGACATTGACAATGGTTGTCGTATCAATTTCACTTTTTGACAATTGTGTGACAAATCATAAGACATCAAATTATTTATTTTTAGACCGAACAAAGAAGTTCTTACCCACAAACATTTAAACAAAAAATATGTATAATCATGGCCCTATATTCTAGAGAACTCATGCATGCCTAGTTTTTAAGTTCAGTGCATCTCATAACTCAGAATACGAAAATGATGGCTGTCATATAATTTGACATTTAGAAAGTGAAAAATGCAGTGTTTAGGAAGTATCTCCGCACATGCCGTCTAAAATTGTATATGATTTCTTTGAAAGAAGTTGACAGCTCTAAACAATTTCTTGCTATCTTTTTCCTATAACATGTTTCGAGAAAGACATATTGTGAAGAGTGTATATTATCACCTCTTTGTCTATGACATTTCATGGTTTACTGTTGCCAATGTGACAAGATCTTTAGACAACATATTTGTTCCTTTACTGACATTACTTCCTAAATTATTCATTTTAATATTGTATTTAATAAAACCACATTTTGCTTTGATCAAGTATTATATTTTTGCCTTATCGTTTTACAAAACACTTTTTACATCATAAAAAGTTAATATGGTAGCAGAGCGTGGTTAAAGTGAGAAACATCGTCCGACATACGTAAGTCGAGGAAGAACATTTAGCAACAAACCTTGAGCTGCAAACATGCCGAAGACGACATATCACATTGATCCACTCGATAAGGACAATTTTGATACTTGGGCAATTCAGGCCGAAGCCGTATTGGTAAAAAGCAAACTATGGAAGTATATTGTCAATCCCTTACAACAAAATGCAACTGCTGACGAAGTCGAAGGAGACAGACAGGCGAAATCAGAACTAATCCTAATAATCGCCCCTTCTCAACTAAAAGAAATAAAGAAATGCACTTCTGCAAAAGCATTGTGGGATAAACTAAAGGAAATTCACGCAAGTAAAGGTCCTGCGCGTAAAGCATCTCTTCTCAAGCAATTGATTCTGACGAAACTCGAAGGAAACGATGTGCGTGCACACTTAAACAATTTTATGGACACGGTTGACAAACTGGCTGATATGGACGTGAACATCAATGAGGATTTACTTACGATAATGATGCTATACAGCCTATCCTCAGAATATGAAAATTTCCGTGTAGCAATTGAGTCACGCGACGTCCTGCCAAAACCAGAAGATCTTAAAATTAAAATTATTGAAGAGAGCGACGCACGACATCATAACTGCGACAGAGTAGAACTTGATTCGCAACAACACGATGAAGAAAACGCACTCTACGCATCTTGCAAAATTTGTAAGAAGACCGGAAGCAGGATATTTCTGAAAAAGACACATAAAATATGTTCTTGCTGTTGGAAGAAAAACAAAGAGAAGAAATCGAAAACAAACCGATTTGACAATTCTCACTACGCTGAAGAATGCCTTTTTAGTTCGAATCAAAACAACCAAGACAATTGGGTACTTGATAGCGGCTGCACTTCCCATATGACGCATAATCGAAGTTACTTCAAAGACATGAAGACTGCCTCAAGAAAGCTCAACTTTGCATCAGAAAATCACTCCACTGACATTATGGGTGAAGGCAGAGTAACACTGAAAAATAACTTTCGAAGGATTCACCTAGAAAACACGTTGTATGTACCTACACTTTCCACAAATTTACTGTCGGTATCTAGTATGACAAATCATGGTGCCTCAGTTAAATTTAATAAGGAAAAAGCAGTCATACGCAATAAAATAGGAAAGGTTATAATGACAGCAGAGAAGTCCAACGGGCTCTACTACGTCAAAGCGCCAAACGTTGAGCAAAGTTTAGCGGCAACGCCTGCAACATGTTCAACAAACGCGAAGCAAGATTCCATACAAGACTGGCACAGAAAACTTGGTCATATGAACAACAAAGACCTCCATTTAGCTCTCAACAACGAGACTATGATTGGATTAAACTTCAACAAAAACGAAACTTTGTCAGATTGCGAAACTTGCATACAGTCTAAAATGACTCGAATACCAAGCCCACCTCAACGACCTACTCCTCGAACTACCGAACGCTTAGAGATTGTTCACAGCGACGTTTGTGGTCCAATCAGTACACCGTCTAATGGACAAAACAGATACTTCGTTACTTTCATCGACGATTACAGTAGATATGGACTGGTTTTCTTTTTGAAAAACAAATCTGAAGTATTTGACAAGTTCAAAGAGTATAAACAACAAATGGAAATATTTACGGGTAATAAAATAAAACATTTGCAAACGGACAATGGCACGGAATATGTCAACGCCAAATTCCAAGCCTATTTGGAGGAACATGGGATTGCGAGACGCTTATCCGCACCCTATACCCCTCACCAGAACGGTATCGCTGAACGGAAGAATAGGACACTGATTGAGAAAGCCAGAGCTATGCTTATTGACGCAAAAGCACCAATGCACTTATGGGCTGAAGCAGTTTGCACCGCAAACTATTTATCTAATAGAAGTGTAAACAGTGCTATTGAATACAAAACACCATTTGAGAAATGGGTCTTAAGAAAGCCTTGCATCAATCATCTCCATCCATTTGGATCCAAAGCCTTCATACTAAGGAAGGGACCTAGAGGTCACAAATTTTCTTCTAAGGCTATACCAGGAATATTTGTTGGATACTCAGACACCAGCAAAGCATACAGGGTTTACGTTCCATCCAAACGCAAAATATTCATTTCAAAGGATGTAAGAGTTGTAAAAACAAATTTCTATTCAAGTCCTACAACCAATGTCAACAATTTTACGTACATACACAATGTAAAAACAAATTGTAATTCAGTTCCAGAAATAAACAAAACGCAAATAGATATCGATAGCACGGACAACCTGCAGTATAGCCATTCTAATGAGAACATCGCTGACTCTACAGAGCACAACGAACATGTTGATTATGAAACATCAAATAATCAAATAGAGGACATCGTTGATTCTACTCAACATGGCGACGCTATTGATTTCGAACAAGAAGCTGTCAATAATCAACAATCTGACACTGATGATGAACAGTTCGATGACCCAACTGGAACAGAAGCAGTACCAGGACTGAATACTTACAACCTCAGAGATAGATCAACAACACAGATGCCACAACGGTATGATGACTTCATACTGGCAGCTATCACTGAAGTAGAAAATATACCTAAGGATCCAGTGACTTACGAACAAGCATTGGACTCACCTTATAAAGAAAAATGGCTTGAAGCCATGCTGAGCGAAATAAATTCACTAAAAGAAAATAACACATGGGACTTAGTTGAATTACCTCAAGGACGAAAAGCACTACCATGTAAATGGGTTTACAAACTTAAAACAAATCCTGATGGCTCTGTTGACAAATTTAAAGCCAGGGTAGCTGTCAAAGGCTATTCACAACAACAAGGTGTTGACTATGATAAGACCTTTAGCCCCGTGGCTCGAATCAGCACTATACGAGCAATATTAGCAATAGCTGTAAAAGAAAACTTGAACTTACGGCAATTTGATGTATCAACGGCTTTCCTTAATGGATCAGTTAAAGAGGAAATCTACGTCAAACAACCTAAAGGCTTCCAAGATGGAACAAAACGAGTATGCAAACTGAAACGCAGTCTCTATGGTCTCAAGCAAGCCCCGCGATGCTGGAACTCATGCATTGCTGAATTTCTGATCAAAAGTGGCTTTCAACAAAACGAAGCCGATCCTTGCTTATACATCAGATCTAGAGTGATGTCAAAAGTAGTTATTGGCCTTTATGTTGACGATGGACTCGTAGCATCGAATACAGCTACTGCAGGAGATGAGTTTATCAATGAACTGAAAGCTCGTTTTAAGATTACCACAAAACCTATCTCTTACTTCCTAGGTATGGAGATTAGAGTAGAAAAAGGTAGAATAACATTATGCCAGCAAAGCTATACCAAGAAGGTTCTTGATAAGTTCGGTATGATAAACAGTAAGCCCACACCGACTCCTATAATCAAAGAAAATGTCAACGACATAGAAATTGATAATGGAAATGGACCTAAATTTCCATATAGACAGGCAGTTGGAGCTCTTACCTACTTAGCAGTGGGAACAAGACCAGATATAGCTTACGCTGTGAGCAAAGCATCTAGAAACTTGGAGAAACCCACTTCAAATGATGTTATGCTTGTCAAACGAATCTTACGCTATTTAAAAGGCACTGTAGACAAAGGCCTGATATACAGACACACAATAGAATCACCAAAAAACATGGTGTGCTATTCTGACTCTGATCTTGGAGGAGATCAACCAACAGGCAGATCGACTTCTGGTATGGTGTGCATATTATCAGGAGCGGCAATTAGCTGGAGAAGTCAACGACAAACTGTCGTATCACTCTCGTCCACTGAAGCTGAAGTTATTGCAGCCAGTGAAACTGCACAGGAGATTGTGTGGCTCAACAGTCTATTGAAGGACTTAACTGATTTACAAAAGCCTGTGCTGTGTTTAGATAATGAATCAGCTATAAAGCTATCTCATAATCCGAAATATGAGCATCACAAGCGGACGAAACATATTAAATTAAAACATCTGTTTGTCCGTGAATGTGTTTCAAATGGCGAACTTGAAGTGAAACAAGTGCCATCATTACGACAACTGGCTGACATGCTCACAAAGCCACTCTTCGGTCCAAGACTTGAAGAATTAAGCGCGAAGATTGGTTTAAAAAGAATTTCAAAATTCTAAAAAGTTACGAGGGTGTGAAGAGTGTATATTATCACCTCTTTGTCTATGACATTTCATGGTTTACTGTTGCCAATGTGACAAGATCTTTAGACAACATATTTGTTCCTTTACTGACATTACTTCCTAAATTATTCATTTTAATATTGTATTTAATAAAACCACATTTTGCTTTGATCAAGTATTATATTTTTGCCTTATCGTTTTACAAAACACTTTTTACATCATAAAAAGTTAATACATATACTCTACTTAAATTTAGATTTAGAGTGTGTCTTCAGAATTAGGCCCTATGTACAGAGTAAGAGATTCTGTTAACAATTTTGGAAAGCTGTAATAATTTCCGTGCACTATTGTAAGTAGGTAGATTATAACAACAACATATGTCGTCTCATTTGCGTTTTAAAATGATGAAATCAAAAAATCTTTGCAAAACAATTAACTTTCGCCACTGTAAGTGAAATAGAAACAAACGGTAACATTATCGATTTAGATTGAATTTAAGAAATTACAACACTATTCTTCAGAAATTGCAACCATCTCGCTTGCAACTTCAAGGCTACTTTTACCTCTGCGTAGGAGATGTGTTGTGATAATTTGTTATTATTGTAAATGAAATAGTAATACCGGTGTCATAATAATAATAATGGTAAGTTAACAAACCACCAAAACGTTATGATCTATACTTTTAATCCAAAGCTTACATATAAACAGAAAATTTTAAAAGCATTTTTGACAACAGTTAACGATTTTGACGAATTATCCAAAAAAACCTCCAACCTTATAATTCATAGTTGTTAAATATTTCTAAATCATTGTATTAGAACATGGATTATTTACATGTTCAAATTGTATATACGTGATAATTCAAATGCGTCATCTTTCAAGAGATTTCTACCTACATTTAGCTTATTAATTTGGTTGCCTTGAAAAGATCTTAATCAGACGAAAATATCGTTATTTGTGTTAAATAATTTGATATATTCAAAGAAAATATCGTTATTTGTGCTCAACAATTTGATATAATCAACAATCTCATGAAACACTGTGTTGGCTATTATAGTTACCATGTATTTATTTACATATTAAGTCCTAAGTGCTTGTAGTTTTTTTATGCATTTAGATTATTATTTTCATATTAAATTGTTCAAGTTCAAACAAGTGTGTTACTGTGGATGGAATAAAGGTACATAATCAGTTACCATGGCAAGCAATACCAATAAACCTCAGACATTAATTAAAAATATTTTGCTATTGTACAATTATTTTACAATTATGGAATTACATGAGATTACAAATCGATTATATTAAGTCATTTTTGTCCATCAAATACAGATGGTCAAAAATGACCTAGTATAATGGATTAATCTATGAGTTACCTACATAAGAGACTATAGACTTATTATTTTGTGGGACTTATCACTCAGGGACTTGCACGTCATATTGTAACACAAATACTTGATACTTGTTCTGCTGGACCCAGTATAATACCTAAAGTTTATTATCTCAATAAATGTTTCTTTTTACTTTCTTGATCCATCAAGCAGTATTATTCCACAAGAGGGCTATGACAATTGATAATCAATTGTGTCTGGATCTGATGCTTGAGGGGTTAATAGGATAATGTGTAAATAAATAAAAAAACAAAATTAAATCGAGCTCTAATTTTTATTGTTTTTACTTATAGAAAAAGTCACAACAAAATTAAAAGGAATTTCGCCATAAATATATATGGCAAATCTATGGATAATGGTTATATTTTCTGTAATTATTTATTTTAAGCAAAATCTTCAATATTTTTGTACTGTACTATAATGAATCTACTTAGACAAAATAAAAAATCTATGGACCCTGGAGGGGTTTTTTTATCATACAAATTGGAGGGATTATTTTGCAGGATAAAATTTGTTGAATAAACATTTGGTCTTTAAAACAAAAAAAAAAGTGTCGGCTAATATTAATTTCATTTTAAATTTAAATGAATCAACATTTTTCGTTTTTGAAAATGTTGAAAGTTGTTGTCCAAATTTCAAATTTTTGCCTAGCGTTGCAATAAAAAATACATTACATTTTTCAACTTTTCGTCAGAACGCCTAGTGTAAGAATGAACTGTACATAAATTTATTAATCATGAAATTTACCATTGAATAATTTTCTTATGGAAGTCTTCAATAAGGTACTTAGAGATAAATAACATTACCAAGCCTGTACTTCATACGATATCTTTGGATTTAGCAAGCCTGTACTTCATATGATATCTTTGGATGCTAGAGAGATAAGAAAATTAACATGTGATTTAGTCCTTACAGATGAACATTACAGTACTAGGTATTGTTGTTAAAACTTGTACTACATATTCAATTTCATAGGTATCTCATACAACAGATGAGTGTAAAAGCAAATGTTTATTTTTTTTATTTTTAGTTGGTTCTATTCCCGGGTGAGACAAGCGATTTATAGATCTTTGACTGCAGTTTTGTTTCTTTTCAAAAATTAAGGATAACTAAAGGAGAGCTAACTAAAGGATTTAAAGTATTTCCCGTCCAGGGTCCATAGATTTTTTCCACCGTGTATATAAGGGTGGTCTCAAGGTCAATCTTTTACGCTAAATGTGCTGTCAACAGTACCAACACTATATTAAAAAATATGTAGAACAGTTTTTATTTGTCCATTTACTTTTTATTTGCTTTGATTCGTGATAAAACAAGAATTTTTATAGAAAAAACTGCAACACAGCTAAATATTCATAATGGCAATGGCACTTATGTCACTTTGGTGACGTTTAGTTCTCTTCGTTGACTTGTCGCCCACCATATTGAAATTTCGTACAAGTGAATTAAATTCGTTTTCACGTAGAAAATGAATTAATAGTATTTTTTCCGGATTCAAGAGATTTGTCCTGATCTTTTGAGATAGTGTACACCTGGTCGGATATGAAACATCTCCTTTAATAATAGCCGCCAATAGTAACAGTTAAATTAACCAGCAAACAACAGACTGATGCAATGATCAGTGCTGTCTATTTAACTAGAAGTTCTGAATCTCTTTTTATTGACATATATCTGAAATAAAATTTTTGATATATAGTTTATAATGAAGTTTTATCCAGTAATACACAGCTTTTAATGCAAGGGTAAAATCTTGCACTGTTTTATTTATAAAACTAGATGACAAGCAAACTGACGGCCCACTTGGTGGTAAGTGGCTATTGTCGCCTATGGATACCAAGTGATTTTTCACTAAAATCATTTGTTATTGGCAATGCGTTTTCATCCTGAGGCCTAAGATGAAATGCCTTCCATGCCCAGTAATTACTGACTACCTTTTCAAAAAAAGTTGGCTACTACCTTTCCAAAAAAAGTTGGCTTAAAGTGTCTGCGTTTCTGATGACTGGTGTAGTTTTTCCTCTCTGTTTTTCTCTTTAAATGTGGAGCAATGAGAGGAGATTGTCAATTCGGCCGGTGTTTTTTTTTTCGAATAACTATTTCTCATACTCAAAATATCTGTTTTGATAAACATTTCAAAGCTGAGGGCTAATCAATTAAAGTCAGCACGTGCGTCAGCTGTCGCCAAAAATAGTTGTGTTGTATTTTATATTTTTATTTGGAACGTGACATTTTCTCTATCCTACGCGGGCACCGTGACAGATGGTGTCGAAAAACTTGTTAAAATTAGGCGACAAACAACTTCTATCTGCATCGGTACACTAACACTAACTGACATTGTTAGTCCAGCTTTATATTATTTATTTTTTAATTACAACAGGGTGTACCAAAATGGTCCTTACTACCTTGTTCTTTATTCTGTGTTGCAACCTTCCTAAATAGATTGTGTTTTTTAATGAAATAATAAATGAAATATGTTGAGGGAAAGTCACTATTAAAACAAAGTTTTTACATTAGAAAAACTATTTGTGCTTTACACTTGATCTGCTCTCGTCTGTACATTATAAAACATGTAGACTAAAAAACTTTATATCTAGAAAATAATAAAAAAAAACGAATTAAATAAACCACTAAAAATAAAAATATTTTAACTAGGTACTTACCTAGAAAAATAATTTTTGGAGTCGGTGCTTAACTTTCTACTGTTTCTTGAAAAAACTTAGCACCAACTCCAATAAAAAACAAAAATTGAAAAAATTAAATAACTGCCGGCCAACTGCTGGGTACAGGCCTTCCTACATGGTAGAAACACGTGAGGAGTTTGGGCCATAACACCACCACGCTGGCCCAATGCGGGTTAGAGGGTTAAAGCGGTTGCAGGAACAACCGGGACCAACGGCTAACGTGGGACTAACGTGCCTTCCGAACCTACCAAAGCACGAAGGAGCTCGAGATAATGAACTTTGATTGACCCATCCCAGGATCGAACATGGCGAAAGTTTTCGTATCGAATCCAGAGAGCTCATACCAATACGCCACCGAGCTCCTCAAATAATTCAGTATTGATTGTAATTTTCCATTAAATGCTGCGTCGTTCAGCTGTAATTTTATTGACATGAGCGTTATTGTCCACAGGCGGGGGCAGATGGCGTCGGTGCAGCTCGCTGAGCGCGCCCCGCTCCCCGCCCCCTCCCGAGCACAACGCTCCTTAGGTGAGTATCTAATTGACCATGAGTATAATCCATAAACCAGAACATAGTGTGATAGTAAAGTACTACATTTGTCTATAGTTTAAAACACTGTTTATCTTACCAGTGGATGGGGACTCTGGAGTCTCTTAAAAGACAGTGTTGTAGAGGCTCGCAGAGTCCTAAATCCATTACCAATTCCTCTGGAGTCTCTTCACTAAATTGACAATTTGTCCCTTGTCAGTTTTTTTGTTATTACACTTTAAGTACAGGTAAAGATATAAATTGTTAATCATGTTAGCTTTGTCTTGTTCCTAGACATTTCGAATATCACATGTAAAAATATGACAAAACATTATGACAAAACATAGATTAGCTATTCCAAAGATCACATCCCAGGAGTATTTTTTTTTTAAAGTCGCCTCAGTTATCACCGAAAGACTCATGCAGGACTGAGTCGTGACCATTCAAGTGTACGAAAGTCAATTATTTTCGTATTGTAACACTTCAAGCCACATATTCCAGAAACAGTTTCATTTGCCTCCAGGAGTCTGTTGCGACTTAAAAATATTATCTAGTAGAGCAACCAAAGTTTCCTCGTTGTTAAAAGACTCTCTACTCATGAAGGCCAGTTAAGTAAAAATATTCAGAAGACTAGGAACAAATTAAAAAGTATTAGTAGTGTTCTTAATAATACAATCACTATTGTCTGGCTTCTAGGTTTACGTACATACCTACTTCCCAATTACAGACTCATTTTGAACATGAGTCGTCGAAATAGAACCCAGTCTCCAAATTGGGACTAAAAAGACTCCAGTCTCTACAAGACTAATACACAGCATTAAAAGCGTAATTAAGCGTTAAAATTCATTCGGTTGCAGGACTTGCAGTAACGTTGTTAAAGCAAGATTATTTGTGTGATAAATTTTCTAAACAAGCTTAAAGAAAGCCAGACGGTATAATCGGCTACAGTAGAGACTATAGGCGACAGAGGTGTTTTATACGAGATAATTACCCTGTAAGGTGTATTGACGTGACGCAGTCTGTAGATTGACATGGGGACAAACCTTGCCAGTGGATTAGCTGTTACATAGGTGTGGGGAGGTGCAGTATTGAAATGGACTAGTAGTACTGATACTTAGCTCCTTTAAGTCCTTATATCTTATATTAGACCTTAGAACTTCTACTATCAAGTTAACGCTCACAAGTACATCGAATCCATTGCTGAAACTGCAGCCAAAAAACTTGGCATTCTTTCAAAGGTGAAAAGATATTTTACATCTGAGCAGCTCCTAAACCTTTATCGAGCACAAGTTCGCTCCTGCATGGAGTACTGTTGTCACCTTTGGGACGGATCTGCACGTTATCAGTTGGATGCACTGGATACAGGGAGCGCCGAGCGAGGCGACTAATCGGCAGTGAGGCACTCGCTGAGGCTAATCTCCAGAGCCTTGACCACCGAAGGCGTGTAGCTTGCCTCTCGGTCTTTTATCGGTTGCATTTCGGAGAGTGTGCGGAGGTTCTTCATAATTTGATCCCCCCAGCCCCTTTTCACCACCGGACGACCAGGCGCGGCGAAGGCTTTCACCCTTACGTTGTGGATATACCTCTCATCCGCACGAAGCGCTTTGCTTCCTCTTTCATAATGCGAACAGCTAAGGAGTGGAACTCGTTGCCAAGGTCCGTTTTCCCGGATCAATATAATCTGGATATCTTTAAGGCCAGAGTGAACAAAAGCATCTTCTAGGTGAGCGTGTACCATCTTAGGCCTCATCTTCGCTTCACATCAGGTGAGATTGTGGACAAACGCTCAGCTTGTCATAACATAAAAAAAAAGATAGGTAGGCTCGATTGACAGATGTGTCCATTAGATTAAAGCGTGACAGACTTGCCTAAGCTGCTTCCGCAAAACCGGGTAACCATTTTTCTTATAATCTGTCCTGCAGCAGGTAAAGAAAACCCTAGCTATTCGTTACGCCACTGCTTCCTACTGCTGCTTTCGTTAAGAAACGTAGGCTCTTATGCCATAAGTATAAATTCTTCCATTTGCAAGGTCTAAACCAAATGTTAGCCCATTTGTTTTCCTTCCTAGGCCGCTGCTAAATAAGGTGACGTTCGTGCATCATTTCGGAGAAGCTCAGATGGAACGCAGACCTGCTCAGGATAAAAGGTAAGATAATATAGGATACCGAAATCCAAAGTAATTCTATCAGCACATTTCGGTTCTTCTAGCCGAATAAATTGTCCTTTATTATTTCACAAATGCAAAACCTTCAAAGTGCACTGCCAGATAGATATGCGGTACTCTGACTATTAGATAACTTACTTTCTTGTAACAAAATCCTGCTGACTACTAAATTGTTTTATAATTGCTGGTGGTTTTAACGTGAGAATACTTATTGCTATTTTTATACCAATATATCCATATACATGATGTTCGGCATATATGTTAGAACAAATGGCTACCTGTTTACCCTATTCATATACTGTGGTGCTATTAAAATGTCGAAAAAAATATTTTTAAATTGCTATAAATTTTGTATTACGCACTGAACTATTTGTATGAAGAAGTTTGAAATTTATTTCATACTTTGGTATTTGGAAGCACCATAGTATTTATATGACTATGTTAACATGGGTATATGCCCACTTCTTATACCATGTACCAAACAGCCTGTATACTTAATGGTTACCTACCACTTAACATCAGATGAGTCATTGAGGGAGGTGCATATTATTACTTGACCTTCTTTAACAAAAAAATACACTGGTGCCATTTCTGAATGTATCTTCTAATACTTCTAGTATCTTCTACATAACACACACATTCATGACGGGTTCACTGGTAAAGATCTGTTTCGTAGGTGCAGTTAAGAGTGTTATATTATGTTATCATAAAAGACATAATAATTAATTACACATTAACAATTATTAAAATGTCAAAACAAAAAATCTTAATTCATATTCCAAGAAGTTAAAAACCGGTTTCCGTAAATCTACTCACTAAAAAAAGCCCAGGAACCTTTCCTCTTCCTGTTTCGGCCAAGTCTAGAGAGTAAACTCAAATATGCACATTCTATTTCCAACTTTAACAACTGAGATATAAAGTATAATGCAGATGCGTCGCCGTGTGGCTTGGATCGATACAACTGGGGGTTCGATCCTCGACCTACCCACACAAATGTTAATATTTTCCCTCGGGTACGTGGAATCTTGGTTCATAATGCTATGGACTGCAGTTTATCGACCTATATAACTTTTATTTATTTATGAGAAATTATTTATATAGCAGTACGTAGTACGTACCGATTAGGAAATTTGACATAAAATTAGGGTGTTTAATAAATATTTTAGTGATCTTACTACTTTCAAAATCGCATAATTCCTTTTAGGTACATCAGATGCTGATATTGCATTACATGGTGCTATTCATATGAATTAGACAAAGAGATTTAAAGTAAAAATGTATAATACTTAATATTATTGCTATAATATTGTACACTCGTGCATTAGGCGATTTGTGCGGTAAAATAAGATTTAAAAAATCTATGGGAAAATGAGCACTTCCTTCAAGCCAGTTAATTAGACTACATTTAACACGCATCTACCCCTGTTTGGATTTTAAGTCTATACTTCGACTTTTTGGTAGAGACTCTGCATCATTTATTTTCTGACTACAAAATTGACACCTTCATTCTTTGAAAACGTTGCCCTGTTTAGTGTTAATCTGCGTAGAGACGACCCTTATCGTAGTTTGATTTCACATGTCATTTGTTATGGCACGTGCAGTAGACGCCTTCGACATGAGGTCGTGAACAGTTCCCCATACATCACAGTGGGGTGCTAATAATAGGATCAATACTAACATTAACGGTAGTGCCGACCAATGAGTCCATTTTGTAGGAAAATATTATATATTTTAGGCAATGTTTGGTATCGAATCTCTTAAAGAACAACATATACCTACTAATTATATTATTTATTGGTAATTAATATCTTAAATGGTCAGTATTTGTGAGGGCTATAAAAATATAAACCGCTCTCGCGATTGGCTGTCTAGATGCAATAAAACAGTTAGTAAGTACATAGAAGTGAAATAGTTATTAAAAATACGATCATCATCATCCTATATAATACGTCCCTGTGCTGGGCACAGGCCCTCCTCGTGGGAGAAAAAAAAATGAGTAGTTTGGGCCAATACACCACCACGCTGGCCCAGTGCGGGTTGGTGGGTTAAAGCAGTTGCAGTAACAACCGGGAGCAACGCGCTCGAGATTATAAATCTGATTGACCCATCTCGGGACCGACCATGGCGAAAGTTGCTTTGTTATCTTAATCGAAATCAGAGCGCTCAAACCACTACGCCACCGAGCTCCTCCCATATCCAAAAAATACGATATCAAAATTAAATAATAATAATCTTTTGATTACCTCATCAAATGTAGAACTTTTGGAAAAATAAATAAGTATATTCCGCGAACTCATTTGGATATCTTTCCAACACATCGCCGTCTTCACAATTAAAAATACTGTAAGACTAAAGTAATTATAGCATTTATTTAAATTCAAACTATGTTTCTAACCCTAGACATGATGATATCAGGTAGTAGACGTATCCAAAAAATCTTGGCACAGTAATGGAGCTATGAAATTATGAATGCTAAATTGAGTTAACCGCGTAATGCTCCCTTTTCATACTTTTCGACGGCGAAATCCCCGTCAAATATGAAATGAAAGTAACAAAGTTATCTGCTCTGACATTAATGGCCCGGGATTGCAACAGACAAGCGTAGGGAGTAAACCTTCATAATCCCCATGCAATGCGGCGTGATCCCTCGTTCCTAATTCAGCTTCATGGAATCAATTCTGAAACAAAAGTTTTACGTCTTATTCTTTTTAGCTTTTATTCAAGTCACGTAGAATCCTTTTTTTTTTACTTAAGACAATTTCAACAAAGGCGGTGAATCTTCGAAGATGAGCAAGCCGCTGTCCCATCTAATCTTCATATACTTACCTAATTCATTTACATTTTCTCAACAGAACTACTGTCTCTCTTACCTTTTTTAATGCCATTAAAATTACACCATCAAATTCGAAATCACTTAAATATACCACACTATATGCATCGTAGACTGCAGTAGACTGAGGCAGAGACCTAGTAAGCCTGTTATCCTCAATTTCTTTCATTATATTTGTATTTATGTGTTGGCCAATAAACGCTTTCTTTCTTTCTTTCTTTCAGCATGAACACTGAAACGTAGTTTTAATTCCAGTCGATTTCAGAGTTCACTTAGAAGAATGTACTACCAGATTGATTTATACACGTGACTAAAGTTCACGTGCATTTGTGCATAAAGCGTTACGTGGCTTCGTATACCTACCTACCTTTGATAGATGGACTCGCCTCGTGTGTCGCACTGCACATGTGATAAAGATAGGTCGTCTTAGGTTAAAATAGCGAGATAATTGAAAATGTAAATACCAACTGTGTATAAGGTAATCTCTCGACATAATATTAAAGTTGTCTACGGAATGGGACTCGGAAAGATTGTTATCATTTTAATTTTACTTGTTCCGGAACTCATTCAACTATTAAAAGTATGGCCTATTTAAGTCTTAAAACTTCACGGAAATAAAATTTTCGCATCTAACTCTCTGGTGTATAACCTATTCGAGATCTATTTGCATTCGTAGACAATGCATATTGCACTGTCAGTCTTATGTTTTGTGAGCATTATCTCCTTATAAAGGATTTTTATTAATCTACAGATTATTGTGTTAGTGACAAGAAGACAATGCATTTTATGACGTATGTTACTCATACTGTTCTATTCTTCACGGTATCAACAATAGTCTTAATACAGTTCCTAGTCATACTTCAAAAGCTATTGTGGGTATAATAAAGTCAAAAGAATCGTTTGAACTATAGGAGCTGGTTATGATTCAATAGCAGAGGCTTTTTATGTAAAAATCCTAACGTAATCATATTTTATAATTAGAGCCGTTGTTAGCTGAGCGATTTATATTTATTCAAACAATCCTTGAAGGCTCTAGATAGTTGTCAGCTTTTGTTGAAGTTTCTGTCTTGAGCTATATCAGATATCATTGTCATTAAATCTCTTTCTTTCTAATATTGATCAAAAGAGCAGGACGGAGTAGTTTAATTTAGACTGGCACAAATGTCCAGTATTCGAGGCTTCCGCTTTATTCATCTTTCATTCGTATTCTGCACATGACGCTTCCTATAGTGATGCGTGATCATAATGCAAATCTTCAACTAAAATTCTTCGAATAAAAATACAATTGAGAATCAGTTGACCTACTATCGAATGTGGGATATCCCTTAGAAACCGCTCCGTTAGTTTCTTTTGTTTTGTCGAATGGCAATTGAAATAGCTAAACGGCTTTTTTTGGAAATCTCAATTAATAACTTTCAACGTTTACTTTAATTCTAAATAATTATTAATACCGTTTCCGATAGTACTTTCATTTCAGTGCATCAAGGCTATATTAAAATCCTGTAACAGGCTTATCTGGACTACCTTGGACTTATTGATTGAGCACAATCTGTCGCCCACTACACTCTAGATTTATGTTAAAGATTTTCTAGCAAAGTGACGAGTGTCCGCTAAATTTCTAATATTTCCTGGAAAAAATATATAATTATTATTTCACTGAAAGCAATTGCTCGTCAGTTGTCCAGTTTATTTTATGACGCCATACTTCTAAAGGTTTCTGAACCTGCTACAAATTGCTTAATCATCAACGCTGCACTGCATTTAACTAAGCGGAGTAGTATGGGTTCGTACGCTATATTGGCGGAGCTAACAAAGTAAGTTTAATGAAAGCGCCCGGTAACAGCTCTCTACGGAAAACAACGCCCTCTGTGGTGCTTACACCCCCATTCAAGTTTACTGCGACCGCGCCTCATCCCTAGCATTCCTTACATCACCACATTTCAAGCATAATCAACCTTAACTTTAAGCTTTACGGTTGATATTTATCAAATCAGACAGTTTTTAAGTCGTTGTGGTATTTAGCATCATATGTTTTCCAAATGAATTTGATTCCAAGCAATTTCGACCTCACGGGCTTAAACATATAGTCTGAAATTCCGGTGTCCATGTGCGCAAATACGCAGCCTCCCCTAGGGTTGGCACGGTCGATCCTTCCAGTCGCCTTGCCGGCGTGGCTCGAGCACGTCTCCAGACCAAGTTCTGTGCGGAAAATTAAAATAAAACGGGAAATAAACCACCACCTCCTTCCTCGTGTAAGGAGATACGGTGGTGCTTAGCAAAATAATTTCGCGTTTTTAACTGAAGTGGTTAATTTCGTTGAGATTCTTTTTTTTTTGTTAATTAGTGATAGAAATTCCTCGCTTTGTGGATACTATCGGATTAGTAAGGAAGTGATAAATAAACCTAGTGATATTTTCAGAGGTTTTACAATTCTTTTTATTGTTGTGAAAAGTTTGTGACGTACATATTTCATTATCCGTTGTCGCCATTTATCTGCAAAAATATTGAAATAAGCTTAGTTTTCCGGCTTAGTTAATAGGTATTTACAATATTATTCTTAATTCAGGAGGCTCTTACAAAGAGGTATTGTTTGGAAATTTTGATGTGTTGGATATCGTCGTGTGTTCGCTTGTAGATAGGTCCTCTTATGCAATATTGCTTTTGTCTTTGTAAGACAAAAAAAAGCTTTGGAAATGCAGGTTTTCGTGAGTGAATTTTATAGATGTATAATGCAGCACTTATAAATTTGTGTTTGACTTCAAAATATTCTTGATCTACATTAGGTATATTGTTTTAAAATAGTAATAGTTAAATAGTAAACTGTTATTATAGTTAAGTACTACTAGAAATTATCAATTATTCTTTATGAATATTGCTATTTTTCACTCTGATGTAATTCTGTCAGACTCGACGACAAATGACTGTCTTCGAATATTGACGTCACTTTAAATGTTCTTAATTATTTAATTACAAATGACAGGAAAGTAGTCATAGGTAGCACCATGCACCACTGCGTTAAAGTTAATATTAGATTTCCTGTTGCTACTACCTACAACGGCAAGGGGTTCGGTCGCGTCCTTGTTTTTATCGTTTGGTTTATTTCTAAAGTCGTTAATTTTTACGACTGCTTCAGTATTTGGATAATCTAAATCTGCGTTTATCGGATGTACTGGTGTCAATTTTGTGGCATTGAATTGTCAATACAGCCATGTTTACAGACGCAATGCGCAAGTCCGCAAGCTCTGGCATTGCTGATAGCGCTGGCTTGTTGCCAGGCTGTCAGCTGTTCTGGACTCTTCTGTTTTGTATTCAAAGCGACAACAACTTGGTGTTATCAAAGAAGAATCATATAAATAACCTATTGAAATTAAAAAGTAATATTGTATTAGATGTGTTATAAAACAGACAGTCCCTACAATATCACTGTGTAATTTAATAACTGACACAATATTTTATAAGGTTGTACTAAGTGGAATATTAATTATGATATTCATTTTTACATAAACTTTTAATTTATTCGTAAAGAGCTAAGCACTGTTATGTTAATGTCGCTAAAGGGCAAAAGGTTGTATATTTGTGGAATTTTTAATTCTGAACAATAGCCCAGAATTCCATGACCGCATAATGATGCGAAAACATTACTTCTGACATTTTAGTTCAAGGTACCTTGTAAACGCAGATATTAACATTTACAAGGATCTGTTCACTGTTATGACATTTCCTTGCCAGGAAATGAGTATAGCGATCAATTTTTTTCTTCACCAGTATCTGTTTTGGCTGTCATCAATTTGAGTAATTTGGGTACACCGATATTATTGATTACTCACGATATTTTTTTTGGTTTAGGTTGTACATCACATATAGGTTAAGTAAAACAAGACTCATGCATCCATTAGTAAAATGTCGGGGGTAGTGAAATAGACGAACTTTTACACTTGACAGATAATTTATTTAATAGCTTATTGCATGAATGTCAACGTAAAAGAAGAGTTTTGAAAGTTATAAGACATTTTGTTTTTTTAGAGAAATTTGGCAGGCTTTCTGCAAAGCAACGTTTTCGTGATAGTTGCATATTAAATGCGACGTTTGTTTGTATGCTTGTAACTTGGGAACCACAAATGGAGCTTTGTGTGGTTTTTTCTGTAAGGCAGGGGTTTTATCAGGAAGTTTTAAGCAATATATTACGCTTTGACCAAAGGGAGCTGATCCATAAGAGTTAAGTAAAGCATGTCGTAGTTTTGCTACAGTTTTCGAGTGCTAATATGACGTACACTGGCGAAATAAACCTTAAGAGATACACCATAAAAATGTACTAGAAAATTGTAGCTCTTAAAAGGTCAGAAAACTTCGTGCTCGTATGTCTTTCTGATAAGGATGACTCACAGTAACCATTTTAATAACTCCTCCACGCGGGCCGAGCTGCGGGCAGAAGCTATTATTGTCTAATAGTATCTAATTTGTTTTAAACTGAGCTATTTTCCTTATAAATCAGTTAAAAAAGAATGCAAAAAATTATTTTAAACAGCCGCTACTAAAATTAAATAGTAATTTCAGTGCAAGTCTGAAAACTATTGGTTATTTATAACTAAGTGACTCATAATTCGTTATCTTACTTATATTTGAAGCGCCACGATTGAGCATTGCATTGTTTCTAAATAGATATCTATCTGCCAAGATATAACAATATCATGATATGTAATGATTGGTGTCATAACATAATTTTCACTTGCAAATCAATATGTATTATTATTTAAGCATGGCTTTCTTCACGTACAGTAGTCAACACAGCTAGTGGAATATTCTTTTAACCTGAAATGCCCTTAATTTGATCTGGCTTAAGATTATACGAACATTAGTCTAGCTGGTTTGTATGTGGCTTGGTGTGCAAAATATGTATCTGGTTTATCACAAACAGATATTTAGAGCGTAACTTTGTCGTCGCAACCTCGATGTGCAATCGACGTTACACCTCTCGGATTCCATTCAGATAAGTGGTTAGAAGAATCGATTTTGGTTTGCCGATTACAAGGAAAGTTGCACTTTCATTTTCGAGATTATTTCGTACTGCGTGTTCAATTTTCCTTAGCGTTGTTTTGGCTTTCTCCACGTGTGATTCTTTCAAAAAGTTTTCAAATATTATATGTCTTCCTATTTCGTTAAAACTTTTCACCTAGTGCCCAGTTTTAGAATTGCATTAATTCTAAGGTTGTCTCTCATTTATATTAATAAAGAAAGATGATACGGCATCAAGTTAAATTTTATAGGGCGCCCTATGGATTAAAAGCATACTTTAAACCTGTATTGGTTAGCGTATAATAGTAATTTGTTTGTTTTGTTATGATTTACCGACATTATATTATATCATGTTGGTTATATTACAAGGAAAATATTAGTGAAAGTATAAAGTGCTATAAGGCGGAAAATTATATATGGTAAATTAAATATGCGATCTATATATAAGGTGAAATTGATTATCCCTTTAAATCTATTTAAAGTACCTGGGCTATAACGTATGTGCATATTACGACGTTAAGGGAGGAAGCCTCGCATGTGAGGTGCATACTGCATTCGCTTCGCGTAGGTTTCACAATTTCAGTAATAAGATTTTCGCATTTTTTTATGAAACGAGGACGGCAAAGAAATACGATCTCCCAATGGTGAGCCGTTACCGTAGACTCCCTCTTGGATATTGAATGCCGTTAAAAGTACTCTTAATTCTCATCAAGATTTTAATTAGATTAGTAACTTCTATATCATATTTCCTATCCATTTGCGATTCCATTAACCCTAAACCATCCGATAAAACGTTTTATGGTAGAAGCTGAGAAATTAGGGTTAATGCACCACAAATCGATTGCGCTAGCGATTACGATTCAATGCGTAATCGATTGACGACCACATCTATTAATCGCCGATGATGGTAGCATGCTCATGAGCGTTGATTATTATGCGCTTTCTTTCATGATGCGTCGTTACACGCTCCGATACTTACGAATGATCTGTTATATTGAACTTAGGAAAATGTGTATTTAAATAACAACTTCTTTTGAGTATTATGTGTAATTTCCATATTCAACGCAATCTTCATATTGATTGACACAAAGATGAATTACGAGGAGAGATCTGTAGAAAACGTTACATTGTTCGAAGCGTATGTGAATAATAATGACCGAGTATAGGGGCAGGTATGATGCATAATAATTATGTTGACTATTTGATAACGTCACTTTCCAATTACGCGTATGTATTTATATTCTATGTAAAACGCTATCCACTTTCATAGGAAAACAGCCGCAAATTCATTACATTATCAATATTATCATTAAGACATACTTAAATCTTGATAATGAAAAGTAAATATCGAAAAGATGCAGTACAAATGGACTCGTTTAGTAATCTATGTTGTTTGAAACAATATCCCACCAAGTGCGGCTGCGACGGCAAAGTACGCACGCAACCTGCGTACGCGCCGCTTCAGTCTTCGCACCACGCGGGAACTGCGCGCACACAGACCGCGCCCGCGTACTTTCGAATTTCAAATGTGTTCTCAAAAAATATCATTCATAAATCTCCTCGTTATGTAGTGTTCTTTTTTTATTTTTAGAAATTTAGTGATAATCGACTGTGAAATAAAAGTGATTGTTTTTACAAAGCGAATAGGGTTTAATTAAATAATAAACCTATCGGCGGAATGCGTAGAAATCGTTTCGCATGAACGATTCGGTGCAAGACCATCATGGAATGACCATCTATCTTGGAGGGTACTTCTTGCAATTTTAGGCACCACTGCATTTTCATGGCTGCACGGCTCATTTGGTATACCGTTGTAATTACATATTTGTTTGATTTTAATTTTTAACTTCACGTACAAATGTGTGTGAGTTGTGAATCCGGCTGATTACTGAATGAAACTATAGGCGTACAAATATGTTATGATTTGTCTCATCATTCTCGTATTCTTGCTATTTCACGCTGAAAAGATTTGAAAATTTATTCATAAATTCAGCCTTCTTCACGCTATCTATCTAACCCACTTATTCCTGCTATCTTAAATTTGTCTAAAGATTGCCCTAAGTCTCCCGGGAGTCTTAAGACAATTAAGACCAATTGTGTCTGGAATCTGTGGGTTAAAGATAAACTCAATATAAGCAACTTATAACAATCAGGAATGCTCGGTGTTTGGTGGTTTGATTAAAAAATATATTTATTTTTTTATGTATACTTTAAGAAGGAATATATCTGACCTTAACTAAACCCATTCACAAATAGTGCAATTTTCACGTCTTTAAGAACAGACTAACACCCAAAGCATCCCATTAAGTTTTCACTTTAACCAATTGAGAAAAGTGTTCAATTTTTCACTTCACAAACTGCAATTTAAAGCACTTAAAATACAAACACATCGTGTTAAAGCACATGTGTAAGAAAGAAAAAGCACCATAGAACAGTCTAAGCCAGTTTTCTTACAAGAAAAGGCACTCAGTGAAATGAAGACGTCTCGGGTTTATTACCGGAAGTCGACTGCAGCGCTACTATTTTACTTCACAGTTTATACTACGATGCACTCGCACTAAACCTTGATACAACGGCACAAAGTTCAGTTTTTTTTTGTAGTTTCACTAAAAGACCATTCGTAAACCATGAATGGGGTGTTTGTTTGTATGCAGTTGAATTTATGTTACTCAACACTGTTATGGGTTCTGGGTGTGTTAATGCTAGATAACATATGTTTAATTCACGGCTTTTATTTCCTTTAATTTTAAACCCCCGACGAAAAAAAGGCTGTAATTTGACGTGTGTATCTGTGTGTCTGTCTATAAAAAAATAGACCAATTTTGATTTGTTTTTTTTTTGTTTCAAAAGCTGGCGTGATTAGGGTGGTTCTTAGCTATAATTTATGAAGATCAGTTCAGGCGTTTGATGACTATCAGCTCATTTTCTTCATGGTAAATGGGTTTTACTTCTGTGATATTCCCATGACATACTAACCTTATGCTGATCCTATACCTACCATCAAATAATCTACGGGATGCTTAATTCTTTAGAAACTTACAGCAGATATAGCGTGTTAGGCTCATAAGTACAGTCTCATGGAGCATGAAGATGGTGTTGGATAGGCGATTAATGAGGCCGGGGGTTACTTAAAATTTTCAATTTTACTATTGTAAAATGATAAAATCGTAAGTTTTGACTGTACTCAAATATTCTTTAAAAGGTTCTGACTCCGTCGACTAAAGTAAACACTAGTTAGTTTGTAGCACGGTGTAACACCATCTTCGATTTTATAAACATTTATTAATATTATAAATGTCTATAAAATCGAAGATGGTAAGTTGTATAACAAATTGCCAAATACTGTAAAAAAAATATAATACAATCCACTTCAAGCGCACAATTTTTAAATTTTTAGTCGAAAAAGCATACTATACTATAAGTGAATACCTCAATGACACAAACTTAAATATGAAAGTGTGATTTTGTGATGTTGTAGTTGATTTAAACGAGTGACTAACATGACGTAACATTATGGAATTTAATCTTCTTTATTGTTTTAAACTTATTAATTATTTGGAATTCGATACACTGATATTTAACTAGACTAAAATAATTTATAATAATGATAATAATAACAATAATAATGTAATTGAAAACCTATTGACAATTGTTCTAATCATACTAGTATCTAATAATGGAATCAAATGTTAATCTACACCTGTGTAATATTTTGCTTGCCAAAAGGCTGAATATGGATAAGCCCTTTATTTGTATTTGAGTACCATCTGTATATGACCCATGTTCGCAATTAAATAATTTGAATTTGAATATTATGTAGGTATGACTTCTAAACTACTAATATGATAGTTCATTAAAATTTATTAATTCAAATTGTGGAACACGGCAAAATGTAGTAAATGATCTTTAGTCACAGCCTTATTATACATTCTGTGGTTACAGTAAGATATGATGGAACTTATGTTATCAATTTTATCTGAATCGATATTCTCTAAAGAGAATAACATAACTATAGGTATATCTACTCCACACTAACGGGAATATTGATTAATATCAATATTACTATTCAATATTCACGTTGGTCTCTAAAGAATGTCTAATATTTAGCAGGATATGCAATAAAAACATAAAACTAACTGGATTATGAATATAATTAAAGATCATAACGTTTCGTTTTAATCTCATCTTGTTTTAAAACTCTGCATACAATACAGACAGTTACAATAGCAATTGATTTGAAATACATTAAACATAGGCAGTGAATTATAATCAAAGTGGTATCATAATATTTTCATTCTTCACAATAGCTGACGTTCCCCGAATCGTCGCCACTCGGCATACAAAATATTGAACGCAAGTTCATTGCCAGGCAGTGCAAATATTTGTTAGTCGAAGTGGCTTTGATTGTGTCTTTAATGCATCTAGTCTCCATGGCTAATGGGTGTCGTGATGATACCTGAATGCTGTACAAAGTAATTGTGGTATTTATGTCGTATGAATATTTATAAGTTTTTTAGAAGCTATCAAAGTGGATTCTACTCATTCTGTTTGTATTACGAAACTGTCTATTTCTTTTTTTCTCTTAAGTCTAGAGCCTTAAGACACTACCATACAACTAAGAATTCGATCACAGGAGAGTCGGTAAAGGTTTACAAATGCAGAACTATTTTGGACTATTTTCTCTTGATACGCTGGAGAAACTATCGTACAATCAAGCAGCTCGTCAGCGGAAACTTGTCATATACATTAAGGCTAAACACCTCTAGACCACGCAGTAACGGTGCTGCAACACACATGACGTATACCACCGATCACGTTAAATCTTTTTATACCTACTGTATTCAATACTTTAACCTCTTTACTGATATGACATTTTTGATGTCGCGCAGGATTCCTGACATGCCCGCCTAGCATGACCACCGAAACGCGATATGATACGATATGATAAAGCTATTTATCGCTTCGAACTGTCAAAAATCATTGGATATAACCGCCATCTTGAAATTTTATCGAAACTGCGAACTTCTATTGTATATATACATGTTCAATAGTTCAATAGCTTTATCATATCGCGTTTCGGTGGTCATGCTAGGCGGGATGAGTATGATATCCATAGATTTTAGTATCACGAATTCTCGACCTATAAAGAACATCCACATAAACGAGTACGGTTAATTTCCCAAATTTTTAGTAGCGTCATTTCTTTTTATTAGCGATGAGTTGTGTCTTGTGTCTCGTGTTAAGCTTATCCACGAAGTGGTGTCTTAGGAGTTGTCTCCCATCCTATGTCATGTCAATGATCGATGCAACATAACTCCATATTCAATAATACTATATCGTAAGGAAGAGCTCGATGGAGTAGCAGTTACACCGCTCTGGTTTCGATTACGAAACCAAAGTAACTTTATAGTCGATCCCCAGATGGATCAATCAAATTGTTATCTGGAGCTCCTCCGTGCTTTGGAAGGCACGTTAAGCCGTTGGTCCCGTTTTGTACTGAAACCGCTTTAACCGACCAACGTTATGGCCCAAAGTCTTTCTTGTCCTATGTAGGAAGACCTCTGCCCAGCAGTGGGCTGTATATAGGCTGGTGATGATGATGACTATATTGTACAGTCAGTATAAATAATTGGAGTCATTCAATATGTCCGCATAGTTACAAATATAAACAACATCTATCTCTCAAATGTCGAGAAGCTTCAAAACAAATTCAAAATTAAATACTGCTACAGACAACTCCAGCTTAATACTGGCCTAATCGTACTACATGAAGACATGAAATTGGATTCCCATCTGTCCTAATTGGACTAACAAATGTAGGCGTATTATATCACTTCAGAATAAAACATGACGTGAAGCCGTGTAGTTCTGCTGCCCTGATTTTATTGTTAATAACATAACAATATCAAAGTATTACCTTTTAGTACCTTGCGTGCCATCAACTTTTCTAGAGAACTCTCTAACTGGTCTTTGTTTTGTCTTATCTCGTAAACTAGTATTTGTTTTGTCTTATCTCGAAATCTAACAACAGAACTTTCATCTCTATTGTCTAATATTCGCCTAAAATTGCTTTTAAATTGATTCTTAAATGGAGCTTGAATAACTGAAAAAAGATAACAGAAGCACTTGGTTTTGTTGATTCTAATTTTTCAGTTCATTTATGTAATTGAAGTATTATTTTTAACAACGTACACTACACTATCCGTTATTTGATTCCACACAGCTTTCTTCCCAGTGGAAAGTAAGAATGAATCACGATCTTGACCTAAGTCTTAAAAATAATTATAATTATCTAACTTATTGCACGGAGCGGCGGCCGGCAGTGAGAGTGCTAATTCTTGTTATAATTATCTCATCGGCGGCATAGGAAAGACTTCGACAGTATAACTCTTTCCGTGTCACAACTCCTACAGCCTCTTTGTTGCAATCTGTTAAAATAAATAGAAAATTAGCAAGCTCTGAGTTATTTTCTGTTACTTCAGCATATCTGTTGGCAACACAACATACATTTTGTAATTAAAAAATAACTGCCAACCTAGCGCCACCTGTCAAGCGGTTACGAGTTACGAACGATCTAGAAAAGGCGCTAGACGTCTAATTAATTAACTAATCCCTCTAATTTTATAAAATTATCTTAGTGCAATTAAATAGTTTGTAAAGCTTGTGTCTAAGGTGCATAAATAAACACATCGTGATAATTACTATCATTATATCATTTAAACAAGAACCACCCAAAAAAAAATATGCGTATTTTTGTTTGTGTGGTTCACTACAATATCGCTACCATAATTATGACGAAATTACTATCTCTAATTTTGAATATTGCAGCGGTACCACTGCCGAGAGACTGAGACGTTGATACCTCGGTGTTTAATACGAATAATTAATATCAGTGTAAAAAGCCTGAAGCATAAACAAAACCGCTGTAGTTGTGCATTACTTTACTATTAGCTTCGCGTAAAAAGGTTTAATTTGAATTATTTTCTTAACGTACAGTCGACAGCACATCAAGCGTAACAGTTTGACCTTGAGACCACCCATACTGCGGTCGTTATAGAGGCTGCTTTCGTAGTGCAACTGTTACGCTTGACGTGCTGCCGTGTGTACGTTAATTTATCCCATATTTTGTATGATTTATACATGATATTTTATTTGCTAGAAATCTTATCAATTTTCGTGGAATCTGATGATCAATCGATTTATTCTAAACCGATTTTTAATCCGACATGATTTTTGGATAGCGTTATTATAATGTTGAAGAGTTGTGTGCGCACAGTGTACTTTTTTTATGGTGCCAATGACTAATACAACCGCTTAGGAATAAAGAGGTCATTGTGACATTATATGCGAAGAATTAATTAAAACAATAACAGTTAATTGTAGTGTTAATTGTTACGCTCACCATCATAATACTGCATAGTAGTAGTTACAATACTACTGTTGGTGGTTTCATAGATTGGTTAAGTATTTAGTACCTACGACAACATGTGACATGTAATTACGAATTACTCTGTCTAATTAATTACAGATCATCCGAATGTAAATAAGTACCGTTAATATCCCAAATTTTTAGAAGCTTAATTTTTCTTATTTCTTAAATGTGCTGTGAGGCTTGTGAGTTAAGTGTTCTTTGGGAGCCGGGAGCTGGCTTCCTATTCTATGCAGTCAACATAAGATTCCTCTTATAGGCTTTAGTACTACACTCGTCTTGTTGGATATTTATCTTTTATCATGCATGTATTTGCAGAGTCAATACTCATAACTTTCACCATAAACGACAGTATGTTAAGTTGGCGCGCTTAAACAAAGTTTGAACAAAATGTACGTCTTAGATATTTACATTATACAAACAAGTTACTCCGTTGTTCTTAATTCAAGTTTATAGTGATGGACGTTCAGTGCCCAAACCATTTGCGCCCGCGCAGTGATTCACTGCAGGTGCTTGCCGGCAAATGGCGGTCGTCTGCCCCTACTTATGAGTCATTCTCATCTGCACTTCTAGACCACTAGAACACAGATCTGTCATATGGAATATAATCCTAATAATTAATATTGTATTGCAAATGACAAACGAGGCGTAGTCGCTTTTGCACTTCTTGTTTTATAGTTTGTGCCTCTGCACTGTTCTTAGAACGAAAATTATGAATCCGGTATAGCTTAGAAACAAAATTCATTTCAGGTTAAATTTTTAAGATAAACGTTAACAATGTCCACCAACTGTGTATCATGTTTTTGGATATTGTGTTGACTTCCACGATATTCAAAACAGTCTGTATTAACATTTTACCAATGTCACACTTTTTTTGGGACTGTGCATTCTAAACCGATGTTGTCATCAATTTGAACAATCAGTTTCAAATTCTTTTTCAGTTACTGAATGACTCGATTTTCCATGTTGGTAGGTATATTTGTTATCGTTAAAGATATTGAGTATTGTTTTATCAAAATATATTAGGAACTGAATTGTTTCCAGTTCTATTTGAAGACTAATAAATTTTCTATTACTTAATTTGTATTATTAGGTTGAACATTGTTGTCCATTAAGACCTAATTTTATGATCTATATCCATGATCTGACTCAACATAATTGCAGTATGGCATGCATTATATCTAACTGTTAACCTTTTCAATTACATAACACGAAATTACCTGGAGTGAGTCAGACGTTAGGTGGAACCGGTCGCGGGTTGTCTTGCTCTTATTGCTGCATGTGATCGAGATAGCCGACGATTTTCGACATTGAAATACGATCCCCGCTTTTCTGATCAAATGAGACATGTTTTGAAGTCGGATGCTCTTGATTTTCTTTTAAGATCACACGAGATACTTTAACTTTAAACAACTGTGCATACAATTGTTGAAGGAGACGAGTTTTTAAATAAATCCAGCGTTTTAATTTCTTTAATTTAAAATTGTTTTATTTAAAGCCATAGCGTACTCGATACTTAATATTGACAAAATGAGGCGTACGATAGTGAAAAATTTTATCGAGATCGATATCGCAAGCTATTTCATACTGACATAATAACTCTGCTTTCTCCGTTTGATATAATCAATTTGCGGAACAAATTGTTTTAGATAGTTGGGCACTGAAAATAAAAAGATTACTTTTAATAAAACTGACTTCCGTTTCAAACTATAAGCTTTCATAATTTTAAGTTAAAATAAATCAATTGAAAGTGACTCATAGTAATGTTTCTATATTTAGATAAGCATTTAACCTTAATTATGTAATATTACTACAATCCGTTCTATATCGTTGAATGGTGCAACGTTAAAGTTCCTTTAATCTTTGTCGCCCACACGCAGAGTTCCATCATCAATTGAATCGTCTCTGGTATCCTACTGCAACTCTGTATTGTCTTGGCCTGCCTACACTCATAATTTATATTCATCGCTCAAATCTTCCGATGCCTTATTAGCTGCCTTTACATTCACTGGGTATTTTTATTGTCTCCAATTCTGCATGCAAATGTTCTAATTGTCAATAATTTGTAGGTATGCTATAAATATTTAAATTACGTCTTTCTGGTGACGCAGTAGAAGACAACTCAATTTAACAGCTGTTCTAAATCATAACATTTAACACTAATAACACTCTGAATATCTCTGATTTTACTACAACATCATAAACTTCCTGACGTAACGCCTAATCATGATCACCATAAACTCAACCTTGTCTGACGGGAAATTGCAGAAAGCTTCCCTTAGCATAAAATTGCGGAGTCACGCATGGAATTTTTTAATACAGGTAATGGCATTAGTGTTTAGGATATCCTTTCCATGGTTGGTTGTAGATATATCTTGGGTTTACGGTAGGGATTATGGTTGTAGGTAAACCACATTTAGAGACGCAAGAACCTTGCAGACAGTGATTATTTCTAAATTATCCATATAATAGTGAAAATAAAGTTTATACCTTTTAATAGTAATAGTAATATAAGAGCTACTTGGACTTTTATAAAGGGGGAACACATGTGCTGGTAAAGAATTTTAAGTTTTGTATATACGATGAAAAAACGAGGAACTAACTATGTATATGAATGTATGTTATGGAAACAATAGGTGTTCGAAAACGACGGAGATTCCAATTTTTTTTAAAATTTAGTATTATTTTTACTCTTTGATAACAGGTCTTCGTAAAGTCTGCAAATATCATGCTTTGATTTTTATTATGCTCCACCAGTGAAAGAAGTTATCTAGTTGCTCATTGTTTGCTCATTATAAGGAAATCAAACGAAATTACGTGACGCGATTTAACGGGATTTAATTTTGTTGGTAGTTATGTAATTGTGCTTCCGATTTTCAAAAGTTAATAAGTGGCGAAAGGTGACCTATATTTATTTTAAATTACCTTTACCGCGTCACTTAGGATAGGGAACTATTTATTATTTATTTTTTGGTTTACTGGTTTGCATTTCTTGTTGAAGCTTCTGAATAGAGCAAAATTTTAATATCCGTAACAATATAAATAAATATTTTTATTTTGTCATCAAATAAAAAGTACGTTCATCCCACAATCTAAACGTATGTTTGCGTACACTTAGAATGTGGAATGAATTTCTTGTGGAGGATTTCTCAAACGAGCACAACACGAAGTTCTTTAAACACGGTGTAAAAAAGTTCGCTGCGGTGATGGCAGTGTGCAACCGCTTATCATCAGGTGAGGTATATGCTTGATTGCCACCTTAGTGTCATAAAAAGCTATGGAAACCAGAAATTATTCAACATGCAATTTATATCAGAATACGAGTTCTGTGACCAAAAAAATTTAATATTTTCCCATTTGTTAGTGTTACGTAGCTATTCCATTGTTGCTGTTTTTAACTCAATTGCTGTCTTGTATTACGACTTCATTCTCCAAGTCTATTGTTCAAACTACTCCTTGATATGTTAGGTAAGTGTGTCACTTGTCGCTATGTTAATTTTCTCGATTTTTTACTGTTATCTTTCAAGTTACATATTTTTCCTCTGTAGGAAGCATTTGGATCTTTGTTGCATGTGTGTTCTACGATGAGCAGTCATTTTTTACTTTCTATTACATTAAATTTCATTTCGCGCCGTTTTTCCCTTTCGTGTCGTCTCTAATTAATAGTAATGGCTTTTGTTACTATATCTACTACTGTTGCGTCACTCAGTTCAACGATCTTTATGACAGCATGTGTATCTTGTTTTACTTTGTTTATTTGTTTTTCATTACAATGTTCCTCCATCTCTTTGTGAAGTCTTGCTATTTCTTTATCTTGGAATTTTATTTGAGAATAAATTTTCGTTCTTGATGCTATTGCACGTCGGTAAAATCTTAAAAAAAAATTACTTTATTAAATTTATTATAATTGATTTATATTCACAACGTAACTGTTAAAAAAGATTAGAGTTGACTAAACCGCATTTAGAGATTTTTTTACTCGTATCGCATGAAAAACATTAACTGTTATAGTTTAATGATAATTTATTATAAATTAAAATTAGTATTTTATGAACCGTTGTTTCATATGAAATATAATAGAATTCCAAGCCTATTAATTAACATATAGGTGGAAACTGGAACTTAATATGAATTAACACTTATCATCTCAATATTTCTAATGCACAATATTATTATATAAATGTGTTAAAAATACGGGTGAAAGGTGATATAACATTTTAAGATCTTATTATCGAGAATGATTACATTAGGTCACCAGTTAGGCAAATAATAATACTCCATTTTAAACATTGACGCAATAAAAGTTGCCTTCACGATTTCGCTGAGCTCAAAGGATACAGCGACGGTCCGCCACATCTGGGCGATGCAAGTTATAGGTGATGCCGCAATGCAGAATCAGCGCAAATGCACTGACCCGTCCCGGCCACTATATGTTTTGGGTTCACTGCCACTTAGTTACAGAACATAAAACCCTACCAGAAAGATTTCACACTTACGATATTTTCGCTTTTTTTTTAACTATTATTTTAAAAGCAGATTTTTTAAAATAAAAAGAACCGCAAATGACTCAATGACCTGATGTGAAGCAGTAAGAAAAGTCCACATGCGAAGACAGCTAGTGCAGCTTAAACATACTGTTCTAGCCGCCTCCACCTTGCCGGACTAAAGGTGCACTTCACGCCTCTTTTGAAGGAAAGTCATAGTTATAGGAAAGAAGGTACACATGTGCTGGCAAAGAATTCAATGTTTTAGTAGTATAACGAAGAAACGAGCTAGGTACTAAACTTTTTTGTGCGTGATGTTGAGATGGAAACAGTGAATTGATGACTCCGAATACCGACACGCGTGCTCCTGAGTAAGAAGGGGGAAGGTAGGATAAGGTAGAAATGCTCCTAAGCGCATAATTTTATGCGCTTGGTGTCTGTCGGCAATGTTTTTCAGGGCACATTTTAAGAATTCAATACTAAATGTTCGTTTTCCGTCTCTTAAAAAAAACTACACTGTATTTGCAAAATTATTTTATTTTGAAAATATATGACTGTCCACAGACCGTCCATACTCCGTTCGTAATAGAGGCGGCTTTCGAAATGCAACTGTTACACTCGATGTGCTGTCGTGTGTACATTAATCTTCGGTAACCAAATATTATAATGTAGATATTGCATCAAGACATTATCTCTCTATTATTATAGACGATTACAACATTTCATTGTTACACTAGCAAGATCATTCAATTTGCAGTATTGTAAATAACTTTCACTTGAGACATTAAAGCAAGGCGTTGCTTGACCTATCCAACAAGGCTGGCTCTCAAGAACGTTTTAATCGTATATTGTACGACATTGAATAATTCGCTGTCAACACACAGGTATCATACCGGGTCTTACAAGGTCTGCGTCCTCTCCAAATACGGGTAATCTCATTACTGGAACATATTTAACCTTATTATCCTAGATGTATTCCGTCGACCATGAAGTTAAAAATTTATATCCCTTTTTATTTTGTTATTTCCTTACCAACTACTTGAATAATAGTAGTAAGATAAAAGCTGTTTGGTGTTAATAAATAACAATCTATCATTATGGCTATTTACTGATGTTTTAATTGTTTGTTTTAGTCGCGATAAACTCCTAGTTACTGGCCTTTCAAGTTTATTATCTTTTGTAAATATAACACTATCGATTGCATCATTATGTCTTCTATCTATTACATCTTTAGTTTCTTCACCATCATATAGAAACTCAATAATAAGCCTTACACTTATTAGCATAGGGCGTCGTATAGGCATTCATCGTGTTGCCATAGCTGTCTAGCTAGACACGACGTCTCACTCCAATTACTATAATAGCTAGGTGCATCGCGAAATTCTATAACTACACTTTCACTAGTGTAAGTGTAAGTGCTCGCTTTGCTTTCATGTGCCAAATGGAGATTATTCGCTTGCATTATCTTTCAATTCCTCGTAATCTTATTCACAAAAGTTTTCACAAACCATTCAGGTGTCATTTTTAAATTCTATTCGTTATTACTCCTCGCAACGAAATATTTGTGAGTAAGGTTTTTTTGGAAATAGCCTTTTGTTTGCATAACTCTGTGTATTTTCATTCGCCATCTTATTGAAATTATAGTGGGCTTGTCACGATTTTTGAAATTCATATGGCATAACATAACACAGTCAAACAAGTAATTTATTGAAATTCTAAAGCAAATTAATCTTGCCGTGTTGAATATTATTCAATCTTAGATTCACGCCCGGCTCAAGCTACGTACCATCATTAACTATAACAATTAACGGTTCAGTTCGAAGATCCAAAAACAAAAATTCTATTTCAAGCGTTTCCTGGAGACGTGGCGACGAAAGTTTGTAAGTGTGAGTGTGTACCACGCTCAATATTTCATAAATCACATATCTTAGCTGAAGGGGATAGAGCGCAAAATACGACCATCGAGTTGTAAGGCAAAGTTCACGTTGTAGTGATGAGTTTTCTTCGAGGGGCATGTTGTGACAAGGCATTTGTCTTGTGAAATGCTTACTTCTTTTTGTTGATATGGTCGAGCGGGAAAAATATTAAAAATAAAGGTAAGGCTGATCTCCGTGAAAGACAACTAAAAAGTCAAATTTTGCTGCAGCAACCTCACGGTTAATTTGTTAGATGTGAAAAATTTGGGGAAAATATATTTATTATTGATGAAGTTCTTTTATATGAGTCACTTTAGACACTTAGTATACAATTATTGTGGCTGAAGAATGATTTAAGAGATTGATTTAAGATTTCTGTCGAGAAATAAATACTACAATCAAGAAAAAGTTACCTAAGAATATCGAAGAAACAACAGCAATGTTATATCGTATTCCGATGTAAGCCCAGGCTGTGGTAAGAACGGCCTTAATTCATAATGCGCATGGCATGTCTCATAGACGTGCAATCGGTGTTAAAAATGGTATGTGATTAATAATTATACAACGTTTTTATTCCTTGCGTTAGAGTGTTTTAGTTTAAACCGTTATAGTTTGTGATGTTATTAATAACACAATTAGGTATTTAAATACCTTGATTTCGTCTTTGTCCATTTAAAGTTAGTTCCTTTCCATGGCTTTAAGTTAACCTGATCAAAAATAACTTCAAAGATTCAAATAAACCAAGACTTAACGGTATGTTATCAGTAGCAAATAATATAGGTGCAATTAAACATTGTAGGTAGTAACTATAGATAATCATTTCTGGATCTGACGGCCGATGGGGCGTTAAAATTCTAACAAGGGGGCCACGTACCAAAATGCAATGTCGGTCGATTGGGATTGGTTTCAAGAGTAAGCCTACTTACTGGTCAGGGTGGCGGGGAGCCGTTGGATGCAGGCTCCGCAGAATCGATCCATTTTTAAGGGGGAGGCCTTTGTTTACTACTGGACATCAAGGCTGATATAATGATGATGATGATATTGGATCTTGATCTGATTGTTCAGCTTGGAAATTCTCACAAAAGACGTTGTTACGTGACATTATTCATTTAAGTCAGAAGGCATATATAGGCATATGATGTAGAACTAATCTGAGATACTATGACTGACCACGGAGGTAAATTGTTATCGAGTGTACTGTAAGCCGACCACACGGAACACCTTTTTTTTGTTTCCACTTGTGTAATAGTTCATTGGCACCACGTCTTTGCACCACGCGTCTTGGTGACCTAATTTAATCACCGCGTTTGGTCTTACACTTGCTATTCATCAACATTGAATAATTAAAACATACAATTTTCGAGCGCTGTTTTACTAATAGCTTCAATCAACCATTTTAGTTTCACTTTTGATTATGATGTTGTTTCTGATTTTAGATTGCTACAGAGCATTATGATTTCAATAATATCGTATTCCTTTTTGTTTTTTATTATCATGTTATTATTAAAATATATAAATTTTGCCATGTAATATACATAACTTTCACAATTAGGTCATGGGTTATTTTATTAAGTATATTAATCTAACCGACAGAAGTAGTGTCATAGTATAGATATGAAAGTCACTGTTGGACGCACGAACTTTTCCTCACAAAATAAACATGGAGAATTGGATCACAATACCAAAACGCTGTCGTCATGCAGTTCGATAATTTATTTATGCGCTATTCAAGGTGTGACGGGAACACTCTAGTTCTAGTTAATGACCGGACGATTGAAGCAATTCGTCCGGTGTTGGAGGAGTGGGTTGGGCGCCGGCTAGGCAGCCTCACCTACCGCATGGTGCAGGTACTGACCGGACATGGTTGTTTCGGCCACTACCTGTACCGTATCGCCCGTCGGGAGGAGACGCCGCGGTGTCATCACTGTGACTCCCCCGACGATACCGCCGAGCACACCCTTGTGGAGTGTTCGGCCTGGCGACACGAGCGTCGCGAACTTCGTGCGGCGCTCGGTGGCGGTCACCTCTCGCTGCCAACCATGGTTAGAGCTATGGTTGGTAGCGAGAGGGTATGGGAGGCGGTTGCCTCCTTCTGCGAGACTGTGCTCACGCAGAAGGAGGCAGCGGAGAGGGAGCGGGAGGAGAATCCTCTGGCCGCCCCTATCCGGCGTAGACGGGTGGGCGCCAGGAGGCGGGCGGTGATCGCCCATCTCCGAGCGCCCTAGGCGCGGCCGCATGCGTGGGTGGCCCCCACGCACGCATTGCACAGGCCGCCACGTCTGGGATTGCCCAAGTAACTCTGGGTAATCTCCATCGGCGCGAAACCTGGCCGTATGGCTGGGTTGCCTGGGGGTAGGCTAGTGAAATTGCTTCGGCAGAGCCTAGGCTACCCCTGCGAAGGGCAGTGGAGTTACCGGGGAGTTTTAGTGGGGATTCCTAGTGTCTTTATCACTGGGTGACCCCCACACACGCCCGTCGCCTAGCCAGCGGCGGGTAGGTCTGTAAACAGATTTCTCCCCGACAAAAAAAAAAAAAAAAAAAAGTTCTAGTTAATGAAGGCAGATGGCGGTACTTCCAGGTCAGACTGCGTTGCAGCCACCTGCTCTGGTGGTGGAAATGGATATTGTGCCACCACAGGCTGCCCACAATACCATCGGCTAGCAGAAAAGGTGTGTGGCAGGGGTTTTAGTGGGTGCAAGTCCCACACGTCCTTCTCTTCGATCCCAAGAAGAAAGGACAGCGTATAAGGCGTTTCTCTTGCCACAAAAAAGGCAGATGGCAGTGCTAGCGATCTTAGACACGACTTATTAATTGAAATCCGTTCCATACATGCACATTAGTTGTTTCATACTATATGTAGTTCACAATTCATTAAACAGGTGATAAACATCTGCTATTTATTTCGCGATTTCTATTGTTTTCAACGAGTCTTTGGGGTCATCAGCACTGCCATCTGCCTACTTTTACGAGGGCGTTCTCCTTACAGCCTGTATGCCAAAGCATTGAAATTGGCGAGTCTTCTAAAAGTTTGTGATCATCATTCACTTTGACCGATAATGAAGTAACTGAACTATTGTAATCCATCGGGAAAGAATCACTTAACCATTTATGCTAAATTTCTCAGAAATTAGCAAAGCAAACGATATCCCTTATAAGCTATCAAAACAACGTAATCAATAGTTATGAAACCACAATTGATTAATTCAACTTTAACATCAGAAATATTTTTATTAAGGCCACGTGTGAATAGTTAGTTATTACTTTTATTGCTACAAGCGCTATAGGCTACTGTCTGTAACCCTTGTCGTGTAAAAAAATACTCAGTTATCAAAATCAACATGGATTCTTGTGTTAAGTTGAGAGCGGGGGAGCAAGAGCCATCGAAACGTCAAAGAGCGCGGGAAACTGGGTCGAGAGAGCGCCTATTACTAGCTAATGTTAATTTATGTCACGCTTCAATTTATAATTTTCAACTTTTAATAAAATAAATATATTTACATCATTAACATCTTTAAAAAAATCCAAATCATCCTTGGACAAAACTTTATTCAAGGCGAAGTTTACGAGTGAATTAGTGTGTAATAATGTATTTTTGTATCATTCGATCAAATGTCGCTAACGTGGTGAACATATGCCGCGGCCGTTCTTGTTACTTATATTAGTTATGCTACTTGATAATGAGATGTCTGAGCATTCTGTTTAGCGTTCACACATAAGTCAATTCTCACGCTCAATTCCAATACTTGCAAAATCCGGTGCAGTAATTGTTGCAATAGGGTATATAACTTGATTTTTTTATTTCATTTATATATACATATATTAGTATCTCAAAAACAAATATATTGCAGAAGTAATAGTATATCTGCGATCAATAAGTTCTTAGATATAGCGAGTTTTTAAAGGGGCTGTTACAAGTTGTCAAAAAACGCTCCATAGACAATGATGCTAGCTTTAGACCTCACAAGTCCTCAACAGAAGTGACCAAATATGTATAGGCGCATGGACAACATTAATGATATTTTTGTAGTTAATGCATTTACATGCATTGTAAGTTTATTAAAAGTTGTTACATTTAATGTGCGTAAAGGAATAGTATTTATGGTTTGAATTAATTTTATAGTTATTATTTTGTCATTTTTTTAAAATTTTGATGCCACAATTGTACTTTGCAAAGGTTTTATATAATAATAACTCATATTCTCGAAATACTGTTTTACTTGATGTCAAATACCCTTTTGTTCGTGAACCAATAGTATTAACTATTGGTTCACCAACAATTGTTACAATCTCATGCACATACATTACCTACTTAAATCCATCAGTATTAAGAAGTCTGCTGTCTAGTACAGTAAAGATAAAATCTAGAATCGCTCTGCGAAGCGGCGCAGAGGGTGGTGGGTGGGTGACACCAAGGAGTGTTTTGTAGTCCTTGGTGTTCTAGTAGGCACTTTTTATAAACTTAACATAATATTCTTATTCTTGTCTTTCCCTAAAGCGTCTGCTGCCTCGTTATTTAAAAACCGTAGTGAGAAGACTGAGAAGCCACCTCTCACGCATTAAGTTAAGTCGTTTTTCATCTCAGATTGGCGATCTTCCAAAAGGAAAATAATTATTAGTGTAAATAATAAATTTCTAATCCGTTTCTTGACTAAGGGCTCTTCTGTGTGATTCTAAATATACTCATTGTTTAATACTGACCTATTTCGCGAACGTAATCTGGAGCGAGATAATATAATAAACTGTGCTCAACATCTGTTTATTTGAGAATCGTTTTGTACTACGAAAATTGAATTGCGAACTTGCGATGTTTGATCGTAGGATTCGTAGGGATTGACATGCGAATTACGACGGTATCCAATGCTGCACACTATGAAATATGGCATAGCGATTTCGGTAGGATAAGAAATTATATCTTTGTATTTTTGTATAGCAAAAAAGTATGAGTTAAAAGCAGCTAATTTTATACACAAGTTAATAATAATGAATCCCCGCGATTATTATAAAGTGACGTATTCAAGCAAAGACTCTGGCCGCTCCAAGATGACATTAGACAATGTGCTTGATGACACTGAGTTCAATGCGAACCAGTTCAAACTGTACGATGACTTCACAACTGATCTAAGGATTCATTATAATCCGATACGGAACAACTTCCAAGATTTGACTAGGAACGAAGTCAGGAGGAGAACTGGGGACCCCAATGATTCTGGAGTCGATATGGAAAACGGAAATACGCTCGATGATGTACCGGCATCTAATGATAGTGATTTGGTAAGTTTAGTATGTAATTAAGAGAGTAATGAAGATTTCCAAGAATTTATATTTTTGTGAAGTGCAACAATCGCCTTTAATGTTTAATAAGTGATATTGGTCCTTCCTTAAAAATAAATCATTACAGGCTACGAGTATTTAAAAAAATATTATCACTATTATTACGTGAGCAAATTTTTTGATGACTCCAAGGAAAATATCTGCAGCCATATAAAATGGGAAGTATAAGCAATAAAATTAGCAAGTATTACGATCGTGATATCACTGAATTTTCAACCAAATGGCTATATTGGTGCACATGTTTTTAACCCCCGACGGAAAAAGAGGGGTATTATAAGATTGACGTGTCTGTCTGTGTATCTGTGTGTCTGTCTGTGGCATCGTAGCGCCTAAACGTATGGACCGATTTTGATTCGGATTATTTTGTTTGAAAGCTGATGTGACTAGGGAATGCAATCTCGTTCTCGCGAGATCTCGCGAGTTTAACGAGATTGCACTCGAGCATAAAAACGTCTTATTCGAAGTGCGGAGTGCGGACTGACACGGACAGAGTTATTTAATTGATAATAATATAAAAAAAACAGTTCTAGAAACTAATGCAGTTGTTATAGCACTAATACTCTCTGTACTATTGTTTAATAGTTCTAATAAAAAAAAACAATTTTCAATATCTCAGTTAATTAATGAACTCAACTTATTATCTAAGTTTGATTTTTTTCTAACTTATTGTTGTTTCGTTTGTTATAAAAGAACTGTTTTATTACTAAATTTTTTTTTTTTGATATTAGCAGAGAAGACTGAGGGCCTAGACAAGATGCCATTTGACAATCGCTACCGCTATCGCTAATTTATTCAAATATTGTGATTATTTGCAAAAAAAACACACAAAACTGCCAATCTTGCGAGATTTCGAAATATTATTCGAGATCTCGCAAGATTTATTCTTTGAAGATTAGTATTATTCATAAACTCGCAGGATCTCGCTTGAGCCCCAATCTCGCGAGATTTGCATTCCCTATATGTGACTACGATGGTTCTTAGCTATAATTTATGAAGATCAGTTCAGGCGTTTGATGAGTATCAGCTCATTTTCTACACGATAATAGGATTTTACTAACTTTTACAGATCCGATTGATTTCAAATTTGGTGTACTGTCACTTCGGTGACATTGCCATGACATTCTAGCCTTGAGCTGATCCTATAACATCAAAAAGTCTGCGAAATGCTTAATTCTTCGAAAACTTACAGCAGGTATAGCGTGTTTGGGCTCTTATGAATAGTCTTAATGAGATGGTGTTAGATATAGATAGATAGATAGATTTTTATTTTGCAATTATTAACTCATAGTAATTCACTAGCACTTTCACAATGGAAAACTTGTTGAATGCTTATGATGCATTTATGTTCATTAGATATAAAATAAACAGACTTATCAGCACTCATATTTATTAAGGTTCAGTAAATGTTTTCGATCGGGGCGTGACAAATATGGCCATTTGCAGACGCCGGCCATTGTCCGCCACCGACCGGAACACCGCCACCCATTGTCCGCTAGCCCGTGGAGAATTGTTATTTACGATTGGACGGTAGTAAATTGATAACATTGCTACGCTTGTAGAGGGTAGTTGAGAACTATAGCTGAAAGTATCCACATAATTAAATACGGGTTACTGTAAAAAAAATTATTTTGATTTGTGGTTTAATAATGTGGTAAAATAAAAATGCCCGCTGGCGGCTCGATTATGTATTATCATTCCAATTATTATTATATTTAGAAAATAGAAGGGGTTACGAGTATGTAAAATACATTTACAAAAAAAATACCATGCTATATTTTTGTCAAACTGATGACTCATTCTATGAAAGTAACCGCGTCTAAATTTAAAAAGTTACCTCAATATCATCGAGTCCGAGCTCCGAGCGCTTCATACCTTTTACGTAACTTGACTTATATTTTATTAAAACTTCCAGTGAATTACTTACACAACGATGTCAAATTGCTAGTTTTACATGTGTTTCTTTTGCGCATTTAATTTGATTTCAATTTCCCGTGTACTGTTCTTTGTTCGATAGTACTTTATCATAAAATAATTAATAAACTTTAAAAGTGTTATTACAATTCGCAGTTAGTCCACAACAGCCTCGACCACATAATTAAGTTTCTTTATTTGGTCAGTACTCTTTAGCTGATTACCTTACCCCTTTAGATTTTTTTTACCTCGACCTCTATTAAAGTCAGTTTTTAAATTATAGTTTCTCATCTTGTTCTAGTTGGAGAACGAAGTAATGGTAGATCCTTGGAGCAGCATGGACTCCTCGAATTCTCCATTAACTGACTCTGGACCATCCGCCAGCGAAGACTGCACTCCATCTACATCAAGCGAACCTCACGGGCCTCTAGATGCGCAGACTCCTCGTTCTCCCGACGCGCGCCGCTTGATGAACCCAAAAGATGCCAAACACATAACAAATAAAAATATCCCCTCAAAATCAACAGACAAGGCGCGTTCGCGAGACCTCACTTTAGCATTGGAGACTCTAGAGCCCGATCCCCTCCCACGCCGGCCACACTTCCTTGACGAAGATTACCAACCACCGTCCAAATCCAACATCGAATGCCGCATTCCTAAACCACACTTTTTAGATCATTCTCCATCACCGGATGAATTTGATGAACGTAGCGACATAACTAATCCTCACTTCCTAGACGATGAGGTCGACGGTGACGACAATTTAGCACAAAAGAAAGTAGGAGCTCTTCCCAAAAGACCAATAAAACCTCACACCTCAACGTTTTCTTCTCAAGAAGATCGACCACATAGGACCAGCTATAGAAGTACGTTACATTATGGATTAGAAAATGCGGCAAGGTCAAGTGAACGCGATAAAAGGGCTTCCCAACTATACAGAGGGACCTGGCCAGGTGAACGCGATGTATGGACAGGTCACGATTCTTCCAGTGTTCGAAGCTTTTCCAGTAATGGGTCAAACGAGTGTGCAAGGCCTTCATCTAACTTAGATAACAAAATGGATTGTGTATTTTCTTTAATTTCTCTTTTGAGTTTATCTCCAGAAAATAATGCAGATCTTAGCGCACCTCTTTTAGAAATGAGTAGATCTGTTGAAAGTTGCATCGCGATGAGACAAGCGGGGTGTATACCATTACTGGTACAGCTGATTCATTCCAAGGTGGCGAGAGATACAAGAGATAGAGCTGCGAAAGCACTACGTAATATTATTCACACACAAACTGACGATAAAGCTGGAAGACGGGAAGCAAGGGTGTGGAGGTTATTAGAACAAGTTAGAGAATATTGTTATGTCTTAGAGGACGTTGTTGAAGCTAGAAAAGAAGGTAAAGAAGTTATTGAAGATGATGCATCGAAGCATCCGAGTCAAAGCGTAGCTGCTTTAATGAAGCTGTCATTTGACGAAGAACATAGACATGTGGTTTGTCAATTAGGTGGCCTGCAAGCGCTGGCCGCTTTAGTTAGTGGGGACCAGGCAGCACATGGCAGTAGAACTGATGATAACACGTGCTTGACCATGAGAAAATATGCTGGAATGACCTTAACCAATTTGACATTTGGTGACGGCAACAACAAGTCACTTCTTTGTTCCTTCAAAGATTTTATGATGGCTTTAGTGGAACAACTGGAATCACCCAATGATGACATGAGACAGGTATGTGAATCATGCAATTTTACTGTTTATTACTTAATTAAATATTGAATTATTTTTAACATATTTTTATTTCGTTCCAGGTTACAGCGGCTGTCCTTAGAAATCTGTCTTGGAGAGCAGACACCAATAGCAAACAAGTTCTTAGAGAAGTGGGTGCAGTCAAAGGCTTAACCACAGCTGCTATGACGTGCCAAAAAGAAGCTACTCTTAAATCTGTCCTATCAGCTCTTTGGAATCTAACAGCGCACTGTTCCATGAACAAAGTAGCTTTATGCTCTGTGGATGGAGCGTTAGGATTTCTCGTAGATATGCTTAGTTACAATTCACCAACAAAAACATTGGCTATAGTGGAAAATGCAGGTGGTATAATGAGGAATGTGTCGAGTCATATCGCCGTCCGTGAAGATTACAGACAAATTCTCCGAGAGAGAAATTGTTTAAGTGTCTTACTGCAGCACCTGAAATCGCCGAGTCTAACAGTTGTCAGCAACTCTTGCGGCACTTTGTGGAATCTCTCCGCAAGATGTCCTCAAGACCAAGAATTTTTATGGGATCATGGAGCAGTACCAATGCTCAGGAGCCTCATTCATTCCAAGCACAAAATGATCGCAATGGGCTCGAGTGCTGCACTTAAAAATTTACTCAATTCGAAACCTGGTAAAACCCACATAATAGCCCTGGACACTACGGCTAGGAGTATGAACTTGCCGGCCTTACCAACTCTGGGCGCAAGAAAGCAGAAAGCACTGGAACAAGAGCTAGATCAAAATTTGGCTGAGACTTGTGATAATATCGAACCGGCTACGTCTCCTACAACTAGTAACAGAGATGAGAAGAATCTCTTCACTGCCACAGAGAGGCAGATCGCCATGAACCTTGAAAGACATAGAATGACTTCCAGTTCACCTCTAATGGGAACTTTAACATCACAAATATCGTTAAGCCATAGCGCACATCTGGCTAGCTATTTGAGCTGCAGTAATACTTTGTTGAAAGGTGCAATAGTGACGAGGACCACGACGGGTGGTAGCTCTAACAATGTCAATAGATCAGATAGTAAAGATTCTGTAACAAGCACGCATTCCGACTCCGTGTTTGAAAAGGTCATGCGTACCGGCAAAGTTCCCGTGCCTACACCAAGAAGTAAAGACTTAATGAAGGCAGAAACAAGTAGCGAAGCATTTAAAGTTGCCACGACACCACTAGCAAAAGAAAATTACATGCGGTACCCGGCCCAACCGCCCATTCCACCTCCGAGGAGTTCAACCGACATAAGAACAAATTTCACAGAATCTGGTTTTGACGTCGACCAGGATTCATGCGACCAGCCCATAGACTACAGTCAAAAATACTCGGAAACAAAGACGGCTGACTCGGAACCCCTCATAGAAAAGAGCAAAACATCCGAGACGAAAAAGTATTCGAAAAAAGAAAGTCCGAATACCTTCGGGGACTACCAGGAGACCGATTTGGATCAACCGACCGATTACTCGTTGCGTTACGCCGAGCATCAGTCTGAGACTGGTTCAGATTCGGAGCCCCCAGGCCCTTCAGACACTATTAAGCACTTCGCTACCGAGGGCACTCCTTATGAAACTCCCATAATTTTCTCAACTGCTACTTCGATGTCTGACTTGCGAGTGATAGGTAAAGATGGTAAACAAAAAACGCCAAGCGTGAAGGAAAACCCGGAAGCAATGACACACTCGGATGAGAAGGATACTTGCTCGATAGAGGATCCACCTCGGCATGACAATGATCTAGCTGCTACCACGCCACAATCGTCTTCCGCCCCCGAATCTGAATCTAAAAGAGAGGTTTTTGATACTAAATTCAGTTCGGGAATGATTAGTCCAGAAAAACCTGTGAATTACTGCGATGAAGGTACTCCGGGGTACTTCTCTCGGGTGAGCTCTCTGAGCAGCGTCGGTGAACCCACCGAAGAAGATAACCTAGCTAAGAAAAACGCTATGGCGACTATCAACGTGGAACTTAGTCCGCAGGAAGCAAACATCAGCAGTTCTGCAAAGGACAAAGAAGGTAAGAAAGTATTCTGTCAGATAATCATAATTCCTGTAGCTTAATGAAAGAAACATTTTCACTGCTTGGTTTTAAATTAGTGTCTCAGGATACTCTATATCTGATAAAGAACGTTTTAGTTCCCACATTATTCTATTAATAGTATCAATGCTATCACATCCTTAGGTCCTTTTTTCATACTTATTTATTTGAAAATGATATTTAATTAATTCCCATCAATTATCTTGCCCAAATCAAGTAGACTGTGAATCAAATCTATTATTGCATTAAAGTGAGAAAACGTGGAATCCAGAGATATGTTAAACTGTAATAGACACTTAAAATTAAATATGCTTCATAAATGAGGAATCTCTATCGACCCGGCCACGACTATTGACTTAGCGGCGAGCGGCGACTAAGGGCTAAGCGGCGAGCGGCGTCCATGTCACGACAGCATTTAGCGTCTACGACCATTATTTAATCATTTTATTTCAAGCCAGTAGTGATTACTTCAAAAGATGTAAAATCCACCGTGCGGAATCAGCTGTCAGTAGTTTCATAAGGTACAATTTGGCGAATCGAAAATTTCGTAATTATGATTTTTAACACCTTTTTCGAGCTTACATTAGTGCGGGTCCCACGACATACTTTGTGATTTAATTTGCTTCGTTTACATTAAAATTGCAATCCTTAGTATTAGTATTATAATTACTAAATGTATTATCAAGCGAAATACGTCTGTTGCAAAAATTATTAAAATATTTTTTGTCTTTAAAATCGCCGCTGTGTCTTGAATCGGCGGCTCGTGGCGTGCTCCTAACATTTTAATACATTTGCGCACCTCAAATTGTTCATTATTCCGCCCTGACTCTGTGGTCTATCAAAGTCCATTCATTTTAGCATTGCTACATTATTATATTCATTTAATAAAGGTTAATTTTAAGCTATCTGTTCGTATATCTACCAAAGGGTCTTGTTCTGGGAAAAACGGGGAAGAAACTCAGCAGGCTGTCCCGTCGCTTACCCCCTTTTATATAATAAATAGCCCGGATGTACTCCTCACAGGCTCAAAAGCAGTGACCTTCGCCCGAGAGCTCGACAACGTGTCGATGGTAGCGACGCCGGGCGCCGCCTCGCCGCGGTTCGTGCAGGAGACGCCGCTAATGTTCTCGCGGTCTAGCTCGCTCGGCTCGCTGCCGGACTGCTCGCACGATGACCAAGGCTCTGTGCTGTCAGAGTTTAGGTAAGAGGATCCATGTAGTTGTGAAGAGAGTTTGCCTAAATTTCTGTATATTTTTAGCAGCCTGACTTGTCTCTACTTTAAAGTACGTAGGTAGTACTTCTAACATTATCTCATCTGGACAGTTTTCCGATTCGAACATAATAGGAACGCGACTCGAAACATTCTTAAACAGTCAGTTAGTGATATTTTATGTAACTGTGTACGCTAATATATTTATGCTCTATTGTAAGTTTAGAACTCCTTGATAAAACGTAATATTGCAGAAAACCATACTTAGTACTTTCGCATTCTCCTTATTTCAACATGGTCAGCAATTACCGAATATGGGATATTTAAACCTATTTATTAGCTGTGGTAACTGCTTACCATAAAGCTAATCTTTATGGTGTTGTTATAAAAGATGACATAATCTTTTGATTTGAAAATCAAGAATATTGACTGTTTCAACGTATTCAAAACAAGACTAGCACACAGCAAAATCATCAGTGAGTTGGATCAATTTGCTGTGTTATTGTTTTCGTTTCGAGTCTTAGTTAAAATTTTTTCCTTACTTCCTTTTCAAAATTGCATGTCACCGAACGTTTTAAGAATTTTGTTTGTGTTTAGTTCTCCTGTAAGTGATGTAATATCTTCATGAGGATAAAAGTCTTTATACCTGAACCTTGAACCTTCCCTGCAGCCGCTTACCATCCGGCTGTATCTCCCCGAGCGAGATTCCGGACTCGCCCGGCCACAGCGTGCCGCAGTCGCCGCGAGCCGACCGCCCACCCGCCACGGAACCTTCTACGCCACCACCAGGTACGATTGATGACACTGGCCCTAATTCTGGAGAACACATGCTAAGTCTAAATTTAAGTTCAGTTTAAATTTAACTTCTTTCTCTCAAAATGAATACGAAAAGGATGGCTGTCATAAAATTTGACATTTAGAAACGTGTTTTTTATTTTCGACCTTATTGAACGTGATAAAATGCAGTGTTTAGGAAGAACTTCCGTACATGCCATATAAAATGGTGTATGGTTTCTTGGAATTTAACTAAATTTAATTGACAGCTCTAAACAAATTCTTGCTATCTTTTTCCTATTACGTATTGCGAGAAAGAGATAGACTGTCCTTAAATTTAGAATTAGGGTGTGTCTTCAGAATCAGGCCCACTGTCTTACTATACTCTAGCCAAAATCGATAAAGAATAAATGTAAAAACCACTGCCAGTTTTGTATGAGTGATGAGCAAGAAAGGTAGCGATTGAAAGGGACAAACCCATACAAAATTACATTTGGTTCGTTTATATTTATTCTTTATGGAATAAATTGATTCTTTTTCTTTGTTTTAAAATATTTTTTATTATTAATATAACTGCAGTAGAGGAAGCATCTAGCAAAGAAAAATCTTTTCTTGTACACCACTCACTCGGTAATCAAACATACGGCGCAGCTGATGGTATTCGCTTACCGTAGCCTATGGACCCCTGCATTAAAATTGAAGTCCTATAAATTATGCAAAATACCTTTGTCAAGAGTCCCCGTTCTTTCTAAACTTAGTTACATAGGTGTTTTGTGATTTATTATTATTATTAATCATTTATTTTAGGCCAAGCCCATAATAGTGTTAGTAACAATGGTCTTATATGTATTAGAGTTAGTATTACTTACGTTAGTTTTGAAAAATTTAATTAATTAACTATAGAATAAAAAAGATTTCAGTAAGTATGCCAATCTGTTAAAAGCATAAATATCATCGTGTATAAATGTAAAATAGATGTTTCTATAGCTACTAGCTCTATCTGTTATAAAGAAAACTATTGTTTTCATACTAATTTTGAAAACCCTTATTTATTTATTAAACACAAAGTTAATAGATTTCAATAAATATGCCATAATGTTTACACATTAATGGCATCGCGTGTGTGCGAGTGTTAAATAGGTGTTCGTTTTCTAGCTACTAGCACCTATCCGTTCTAAGAACGCCTTCACATTAGCGTTTGTCCAGCATATGCGTTCGATGAACGTATGCGCAGCGCAGACGCCGCGACAAAGTAACGCACGCGTCGCGTTCATCGAACGCCTACGCTGGACAAACGCTAATGTGAAGGCGCTCTAAAAGTAAAGCATGGTTTCCAGACACGGAAACCTTGGGCGCGTCCGTGTTCGAGGAGCGCGTGTCCCGGTTCGTGGTGGAGCACACGCCGGCGCAGTTCTCCGCCGCCACCAGCCTCAGCAGCCTCACCATCGATGACGAGCCCAAGGTTATTACTGATATTTATTATTTTGTGACGCAACACCGCCTGATGTGAACCGGTAAGAAGAGTCCGCATACGAAGACAACTAGTGCAGCTTGAACATACAATTCTATGTATATGCCCCATGTTATAGGAAAGAGGGAACATGTGCTAGCGAAGAATTCCAAGTTCTGGAAGTGCGGCAAAGAAATGAGTTACTAAATTTCTATGTGCGTGATGTTGAGGTGGATACAGTGAATTTGTGACTCCGAAGACCGGCACGCGTGCTCCTGAGGAATAGGGAAGGTGGAATAAGGTTAAAAGCAGTATAGCTTTACGTTTTGCTATAATAATAATTCATCCTCTCCAGCCTACAAACGTCCCACTGCTGAGCGCAGGCCTTCCTAAACGGGAGACATAATTGAGGAGTTTAGCCCTTAACATCACCACGCTAGCCCAATGCGAGATGGTGGCTAAAAGCGTTTCCAGTAACAACCGGAACCTACGGCTAAACGTCCCTTACGAAGCACGGAGGAGTGTGAGATTACAAAGATTGAATGTAAAACACAAATTTATATAATTTATTTTTGGAAGACTAATGACTACGGAAACAAGGTATAAATGCTATTAAATACATGAAGTCTGTGAAAGTCTCCGCATATAGAAGAATTATAATAATAAAAAATGGAGCCAGTTAAAGAAACAAGATTGACAGTAAAGTAAAACTGGTACATTATAAAGCCTAATATAACTAAATAGCTACACATATTGCCTACCATATATAATATTCATTAGTGTCAAGTCACTCGCCTTTGAAGAATAACGATGTTAATATATTTTTAACCGCATCAGTGCTCAAATATTCACTTGTGTCACTTTAATACAAAAGTAAAAGATGTATTATAGTTACTTCAAATTAAATTTGAATTGAAAGAAAGAAAAAATAGAACTATAGAAATATAATATAAAAACTCCTTTTTCAGCTCCGCCTAGTCAAGGAGCCACAGCGGGAGCCCTTTATTGGTTCATCAGAAAACCATCCGCAGCATCTTTCAGACAGAAATGAACACAGGTGAATATTTTACTATTATGTTTCTATTCCTTTTTTCGCAAGTCACTTGGATATTGTCGGGTGTAAGTCCAACAAATTAAAATGGTAGTAATGGATTAAAACATTAAAATAATCAAAATACTTTAGTCTAGTTTTGTAAAACAAGCAATTGTGTAGACGTGCAATATGAAAAATCATTGTAATAAAACCATGAAGTCAGCACTAAGTGCTGATCGCGCGGCTTGAGGTAAATGCACTGTACTTCGAACAGATTTCTTTTCTCAAAAGTGACTTGTGAATTGAGATCTAGTTCGTTACAAAAAAGCAGCACGGCAGGTATAAAATCCAACTATCTTCAAGCAATGTTGTAATCGTAATAGATAAAACAACATATCACTAAAGTGTCTGAATCATTGTTTGATAATTGTTATGATAATCTTGATGATTTGATAATATCTGTAGATATTTTAATATTTATATTGTTTCAGAGAGCATGCGCTCCGAGCGCCACCCTCAAGCTCCACGCCAAACGCTCCATATAAAGGTATTGTTATCATTACCCTAAATCTAGATTTAATTAATGAAAAAAGCCTTAGAAGTTAACTCACTCGCCATACTTTATAAGACCACACACATTGCATATTTTGAAAATACTATATTTATCGACTGTTTTTTTTATATTTTTTTATTAATAAATAAAGGTTTTTTGAGCTATTTGATTGATGTGTGTAAAAATAAATTATTATTATCAATAATCTTATGAAACATGCATTGTATGCGAGTATGGTGTGTTTTAGTGTGATTCGTAGTACGGTCATAGGCCCTAATTCTGGTGAACACATGCTAAGTTTAAATTTAAGTTCACTCCTTCTCTTTCTCTCAATATGAATACAAAAAGGATGGCTGTCATATTATTTGACATTTAGAAACTGCGTTTAATTTTCAACCTTATTGAACGTGATAAAATGCAGTGTTTGGGAAGCCCCTCCATACGTTTCTTTAAAATGTATCTAAATTTAGTTGGCAGCTCTAATCAAATTCTTGCTATCTTTTGCCAATAGCTGTTGAGAAAAATAGTTATACTGTACTTATATTCAGATTTAGTATCTAGGGCTCTGAGGCCTGCAACCGTAAAATCGGAACAATCTAATAGACATCTCCAGATTTTAAGACCAAGAGTTACCCCCGTTGAGGTTTAAAAAAAAAGATAGATCTCTAATAGAGTTAAGTCCACCCTCGCTCACAAATTGTAAATTTAAAAATATATGTTTAATGTCTAAAGTGCTAAGAATAATAATATAAATGTCCCTCCACAGGCACACAAACACCCAGCGACGTCTGCAAAGTGTATTTCACAGAAGACACGCCGGCTATCCTGTCTAAAGCGGGCAGTAACTCTAACTTATCCGTGTTGTCCATCGACTCGGCTCCCCCGGGACTCCGGGTTGAAGCCCCGGTGCTCCAACGAGGGCCAGAGAATGATGCCCATGATACTTCTGACAGCTCTAACTTGAGTGACGCTGGAGACCTGCTTGAAGAGTGTATACAGAAAGGGATCGCTAAGGTAAGAAAACATAAAGTAAAGAAACCGACGACAGTTTATCACGATATTTTTTACCATTACTACAAAATTGTGTCTGACCGAACATTGTGTTATAAAATTGGTCTAAGTTTGTTAAACAGGCAATTTTGTTGACGTGCAATATGAAAATTCATTGTTATAAAACCTTAACTTGGTATGAAAGACGTTGAGAATTTTATCGCATTTATCCACCTCATCGAAGTAGCATCATATTTACTGTTATCTAATATTTGGCGCCAAATCCCAAAATACATTAAAATAATAAATGAAGCAATAGAGAAAATACAATTCGACGACCGGCTGGCCGAGTGGTCTGCACCCCAGGCTACTGGGTCAAGAGGTCCCGGGTTCGAATCCCGGTAGGAACAAATGTTTGTATGATGAGTACGAGCATTTGTTTACGAGTCATGGATGTTTATATGTTTATTTAGTATATTTCTAATATTTATATACATATTATTATCATTATTTCTCCGTTATCTAGTATCCATAACACAAGCTCTTAATGATGCTTACTTTGGGCTAGATAATAGGTGTGAGTGTATAAATAAAAAAATTGTTAAAATGTCTTGAAACCAGAGCCGTAAAACCAATCATCTAAATAAATATGTAGTACTTACATAGTTTATACATATTTATAATAATGACTGTCCCTTCTCTATTTCCAGGTGGTAAAGAACAAAGGCCCGCCATCAGACGTGTCTTCCGTGCCCTATACAGCTAGAGGCGATGTTTATGTAAGTCATTTTACCATACTTTTATTGGCAATTAATATAATAATAATAACTATATTTTTCAAAAGACAAACACCTAAGCTACACTTATATCACTGCGACCAGCTACCAAACTAATTTAAATACTAATATTTTTAATTTTTATTTTAATATTGTAACACTACAACAACTTTTTGAAAAATGTGATGTGTGCCTGTGGAGGAACATTTCTGTAAAGTTTATTAAGTATGCTATATGTTTGAAGGAATAAAATAAAATTATAATAACTGTTCGAAAAGAAGTCCTTGTTTTGAAGCCCTCAGCAGCTCACTGGTCAGAGTAGTCACACAGATTTTGAAAGACCCACGACGGGTTTGCTTCCCGCTCCAGATCATACTTTTTTCTGGTCGTGCCAGCAACGCAAATCTAAAGTATCACAGCTTAACAGAGCGCAGTGCTTCTTAAATCCTATAAATATTGAATATTTTACCGGTATTTAATTGGTTTCCGTTATTAATTTCAGCGGTCACTTCCACCCTACTTGAGGTCTTCCACTGAAACCGTGAAGATGTCGCATGAATTCGCACGAAACGTACGTGACAGGTAAGCTCAAGTCTCTATTGTTGATGTTTATTTTCATCTCTTGTAAAGTTGTAAGCAGAATTTGCATTAGTTCCTATTATATTGAAATAGGAGAGTTTCCTGCAAGTGAAAATGTAGGTTTTTTAAATAAATTTGGATGTGGTTTTTATTTTATGTATTAATAGTATGTCAATAGTTGATAAATATTATGTCTTATTGCAGAAGCAATAGTATATCTCCAAAGGATAGTTTGTAATATATGCTTTTACACGCATAGTTGGCATATAAAAAGTTATTACATTTTACAGGAGCAAAGTAATGGTGCAAATCTTTTTAATGAATTTTGTAATATTTATTTTGCCATTTTATGAAAATTTTTATGTCACTTTTGATACCATACAAAGAGAATATAATTTGCAAAGCATTTTTTAGTTGTAATAACTCATATTTTCTAAATGTATTTAAAAAACCTACATTTTACATTTAAAAAATCAACTATTTCATTACATGATTGATTTTTGTTTCTTAAAAATATTATGCTTGTATTGGAAAAACCTGAGGTGTCACCGGACTCATAAGATGTAAAAGAGAGTATACAGGGTCCGTCAATACGAGAGTAAATTAAAGCATGGCCTAAATAAGTTCTTAGAAATAGTTTGCCACTTTCAAAAACATCTTATTCATAATGCAGCCAATTTTATATTATTTTATACAAATGTCATGAAATTATCAAATGAATAGGATGTTTCTGAAAGTGTCAAACCATTTCCATGAACTAATATAGGCCATGTAACTTGTGTGATGATGATGAGCCGTCGATTGTGATAAGCGTAAATTAAACTGTATTCAACTCATGGTAAAAGTATTGTAATATAAAACATTGTGTTACAGTCGATATATGTTAACAGTAGCTTACATAGAAATCAAAATCAAAATCAAAATCAAAAATATATTTATTCAAGTAGGCTCCTAAGAAGCTCTTTCGAATCGTCAAAAATCACAAATTATGTATATCTATTTAAGAAATGGTCTTACAATGTCTTATTGTAAATCTGTCTATCATGTCTAAATTTACACCGGTTCCAAAAGTTGAACTACCGAGAAGACTCCGGCAACAAACTCGTGTAGTCACTCTTTTCAAAATATGAAGTCACAATTGTTGTGGTTACATTATTTCAATATTTTGCTGTGCAGTGCCATACAGAAAAAAAAATAGTAAAAGTATATCTAGTTAGAAACGATATACAAACTTAATAACAAAAGTATTAACTTTATTTTAAGGCTGTCCGACAATGCACAGTCACAACAACACAATACATATTATAAAATTAAATAAATTAAATATTATATATTATCAAATTGGCATATCTAGTGAAAATTGGAGTACAGTTTCTTTCCACACAAATTTGTCATTCACATAATCATTAATAGTGTAATAACCTTTAGTTTGCAAGGTGTTTTTGACTAATAATTTAAATTTATGTAGTGGTAAATTAGTAATTGCTGCGGGAATTTTTTTATAAAAGCGTATACCTTGCCCAATAAAAGAATTGCGTGTTTTTTTTAGTCTATAACTTAAAATAGCTAACTTATTCTTATTTCTAGTATTTATATTGTGAGTGTCACTGTTTTTTTCAAAAGTGTATTTGTTCTGATAAATATAAATTATACAGCTGTAAATGTATTGGGAAGGTACAGTAAGTATTTTTATTTCTTTAAACAATTCACGAAGGGAATCTCTAGAGCCTAACTTGTAAATAGATCTTATATAATATATATAATAATATATATAATACTTAGAAGAAGAAGAATATATAAAGACAATAAAAACAAATGACGAATATATAGAAAAAGTAAAAAGCGCTAATCCAGCCTCCTTGGTCTTGCACAGGCCATGTTTTAATTGATTGTCGTAGTGACGGCACTACCCTGTATACCAGCTAGTAGTGTTGTATGTGATGTATTGTTTGTCAGCCGTAGTTGCAGCTGCGAGCCGCCGCCGCTGCCGCCCAAGCCGGCCCCCGCCGCCCCCGCCCCGCCACGACCGCCCCCGCCCCCGCCGCCCCCACACACAGGTGACGTAACCGCAACCTTAACATCTGTCAGGCTGTATGGCCATTAGTTCCCTTTGCCGTCCCTTTAAAGGGAGAGGAACTAAACAAAAAAAAAACAACATCTGTCAGGTGTTTGGCGGGTTTTTGTGGCATCAGTCAATAATTAAAAATTGTGTCCGAGCGCTCATTGAGTTATAAAAGTGGTGTAGTTTTATTATTCAAGTGTTTGTGTTGACGTGCAACCAAAAGATTATTAGAATAAAAGTGATTATGGTGTGAAATACGATGAGAGCTTTTTTGTGGTTATCCACCTCATCAAGTAGCACATAAAGTGACTGTCATCATATATTTCGCGTCAAATACTCCCAAGAAGCATTGAAATGTTACGCCGGCATTTCAATGCAATAAATGAAGAAATAAGAAATACTGAAGACATGGCTGTATGGGCATTAGTTCCCTTTGCCTACCCCTTATAGGGAGAATAAACAAAAAAATCAACATCTGTCAGGTTGGGTCATATTGACCCGCCACATTTTCAAACGCGCGTATTTTTTCAGTAATAGAGTGAAGTTGCCGTGCTTCTCAATCATCATTATCACCAGCCTATATACGTCCCACTGCAACAGCTATGCGATTCTCTAAAGTCAGTAGCCATGGATTCGTGGCTGTCGGCAGCACTCTCAAACCTTTTGTCGTTTGTTTGACAACCGTGGCGACACTAGCGTTCCGACGACGAGCACGGCGTGAACCGTAACTAAAAAGTTGTTGATTTTTATATCTAAACGTAAAAATCAATCAAATATTGAATGAAGTCATTGCGATACAAAATTAACACAACAAAAACGAAATTTAAAAAATATCGATTGTAATTCATGTCGTATAACCAAAACAGAGACATCATACACAGCCAAGAGACCGCGACGTGGAGATTAGTGAATACGCTTTCGCGCAGTGCAGTGCGCAAATGTCAAAACCAATGGCAGCTCGTCGTCACGTCAAGCTCGATGTCGAATATTTTTGTTTGTGAATCACACTGCAGGCCATCCTGCATAGGAGAAACGCATGAGGAGTTTGGGCCATATCACCACCACGCTGGCCCAATACGGGTTGGTGGGTTAAAGCGGTTGCAATAACAACCGGGGCCAACAGCTAAACTTGTTTTTACGGTTTATCAACATGTATGCTTAGAACAAAAGTAATATATTTAATACCATATATATGATATACAGGATGGTTCCGTCAATGCGACAATAAATTCAAACATGGGCTATATTAGTTCATAGAAATGGTTTGGCACTTTCAAAAACATGTTATTCATTTGATAATTTCATGACATTTCTATGTAATAATGCAGCCAATGTTATACTATTTCATACAAATGTCATGAAATTTTCAAATGGATAACATGTTTTTGGAAGTGACAAACCATTTCTATGAACTAACATAGCCCATGTTTGAATTTATTGTCGCATTGACAGCATCATCCTGTATGTAAAATTCGTTGTTAGCAAATGAATCGCTTTGCTCATATCAGCAAAGCACAAAATTGCAATTTAAAAATCTGCTGTAGGGACCCGCGGCCGCACAGAAGCGGGGGCGGACGCGGAAGCGGGTTCTGGCAGCTCGCTGAGCCTGGAATCCTTCGGGTCCACCGACCGGGAAGTGTTCGAGCGGTGCGTGAGGGCCGGCGCCGGGGTCCGGGGCAGGGATTCATCTCCGAGCTCCCTCAGCAACGACTCCTTCGGCTCCACCGACAAGGAGGTGTTTGAACGATGCGTGCGCGCAGGTATGGCCAACAAAACATTCATCGACTAAAGATTCTGATGTGTATTCGATTTTTTAGCTATTTTGAATAGGTTATAAGGTATATTGATTCTGAATTACCTATAAAGCAAACACAATAGGTATTCATTGAAGAGACGCGAGCGCCGGCGGCGGCGGGCTGGTAAAGGATAAGGGATGAGGGGTTAGAGTGAAATTCTTCATATTAAAATATTTTTTAGCTGCCATAAGTTTTGGTAAATCGAGTTGAATTGAAAAAAAAACAAATGATGTTAAATATTTTAGTCATTTAAGTTCTAATTTGAGTGTGAAAATTTTTAAATACCTGGTTGAAGTATGAGTTTTGTCTATAATTTTTAGAATATACTTCATCGTACATACAATCCATATTAACATAAATGCGGCACAACTATGCGAAAATAACTTTGTCTGTTACCTTTTCACCCTTGAACCCGTTTAGATGAAATTCGAAATATTTATCGGAGCAAAAACCGACATTCACGTGGGTCACCACCATTCTGATATAATTCCTCTGGTATTTCAAATAAGCGTCATCTGTTAGGCATGTCGAGGGCCCGGCGCGCGGAGCGGCGCGGCCGAGCACGCGGGCGGCCGCTGTCCGCCGAGCGCGCGCCCGCCCCCAACGCGACCGCCGCGTCCAACGCGACCACCGCGTCCAACGCGACCACCACGTCGCAGTCAAAAAACGGCCCGGCGCCGTCTGCGGGGCGCGCGCCCGCAGGCGACGCCGCCCGCGCGCGCCCCTCCACTGGCTCTGAGGGTCTCACCCCCGACCTACCCTACAAGACAACCCCCAGCGACACCAGTCCTAAAGGTAAAACTTCCAATCTCCACAGTTCCAGCGGTAGGGAATTTCCAGAATCTTCCAATACCCAACACTGTCACGCTTCTAGCGGCATCCACGAAAACATAAGCTCCAATAGCACGGGACAGTTCGAGTTATCTAGTAAAGTTAAGGAACAGATCTACGCTAATATAACTGTGATATCCGCAACAGAGAGCGACAGCGAATTCCACCAAATAGAAGACGCGAAACCGAACTGCACTAGCACGCCGAACCATTCAGATTTTCCGCAAATCGACGTAACGATCCAAGAATCCGTTTCGACGACGATGCGCACGGATTTCTTGAGAGCCAGCAATCTGAATGAATCATATGGCGACACAGCGGGGCCGACGAGTATTTCCATCACGTCCGACTTCCCGCGAGTAGACCTCGACCGCTCCAACGAATCGTACGCGGACGTTACCGACGCGGAACCGCAGATGTTGGCGCACGTTTCGACCGCCTCCGACTCGCTGAGGCGGTCCAATGAGGAGTTAGCTCCCCGGCCGATAACCCTCGAGCCCCCGACGAGGGAAGATCTCGATCAGTCCAACGAATCCTACGCCGACGTCACCGACGGCACGGACAGTGACGCCGAACCACGTCCCGCGTCTGTAGCGCCCAAGAACGATGACGTATCCTACGCTGACGTCACCGAAAGCGAAGTAGAAGCGGTCCCTACATCAAATCGCGCCCGCGATACTTGGGACGATCACACTTGCCCCGATGACGTCACCTTTCCAACTATCAGCGGTTCTTTACTCCTCGCTTCACCAATCAGAACAGAACTCATAGACGCTTTGCCAGATCTATTGGACACTCGCGATGGAAGCGCCTCCCTCTCTCGCCCTGATCTCACCCACAGACTTGACTTATGCCTGAATACTATATCAGAATCAAGCTTCGTGACTTTAGCGGGTGATAGCGAATCTCGTCTAGATTCCCTCATGTCTTCGGCTATCGAAAAGGAGGCAGCTCGTCTAGCGGCCCAATTGAAAAATTCTCAGTTCGGAATGGAAACCAGTGTTACTTCCCTAACATCGCTAGATTTGGATAATGTCCGCCCACCCTCTAATCTAGGCAGTCTACTTTCGCTGAGTGCTTCGGGTCATTGGGAAGACACCAATCACGTCTCAAAGAAGTCTCAACGAAGCCGCAAGAAGTCGCTGCCCGTCGCGCTCATGGTAAAACGAGCTTTTAGTAACTCCATGCATCAGGGCAGCTCGGAACATCTGGACAGTAATCCTGTTAGTTTGCTTGACAACGTGAAGCCTCCTTCAGAAATGGAAAACATTGACATGGAAGGTAGCATGGTCTCTGTTTCGAGCATAGTATCGGAGGTGGCAGAGCTGAGGGAACGGCCGCCCGTAGTTTTTGACTTAAACCAACCCATCCAAGACTTCCCACTCTGCAGCGCTTTTACGACTGTCTTCCACGATTTAGACAAAATAAACCCACCGTCGCTATTCGATGAAATGGGTGAATCCACCATCGAAATCGACCCAACAACTGCACAACAAGTTTTCGACGATTGCGTGTCTAATACTCTAAATATCGTCACTGATATTCCTTCAGGGTCTGAAAACTGTACTCCGCTGCCTTCTGATATTAGCAGCGTCGAATCTACACCTAAGAGGCAGCGAGATTCCAATTATTTGACTCCGAAGGAGAAGAGATATGTGTCTAAAGATAGATACCAAACGTATACGATTACGGACAGTGTGACAGAGAGTGAAATCGTATTAGAAGTAGAAGACGAGGAATTCCTCACGTGGACGAAATCGGAAAGCGACAAGTCCGAGGAGTTTGTCACCGCAACTTCAGACTCTAAATCGAAGAGAAAAGTTACCGCAAAACAGAGAAGGCTTGAAGACAGAGCTAGGTATCAAACACAAACTGTAAATATACAGACCATTATAACACAGGAGTCGTCACAACCGAAAGTAGTCGATCCCCATATAGAAAGTCTGAAGCAACGTCTCGCAGCGAAAAAGACGATGAAGCAAAAACGTATGGAGGACGTCGAGAGGTTCAGGACGCGGACACTAAGCGTCGACATACCCCCTTCGCCTACGTTCGTCACTAAAGACGCTAACTTTGAAAACGTGGAGACTACGACTGGCTACGATAGCTTATCTTCGAACGAGTTAAACCACCAACAGCTGCTTGACGACCGATACCGAGATGACGAGGTCTTCTCAAGAGATGTGGACAGTGGTCACAACGAAGATGACTTTGAATTAAACTCTACGCAAATGCAAACCTACACAAAAAGCTTCAGGAACTATCTTCCAGTGATTGAGAGTCCCGCCGCAGTAGACATGTGCGTAGTAAACAATCTAAAGAATATTGAGATGACTGCGTCGTATCGGCGCACTATGCAGGAACAAAGTGACAAAAATCAGCACCCGAGCAGCAGCGACTTCGCTAGCAATGAGGGCGACAGCAACTCTGAGGACAAGGCGCAGTCGGAATCAGACCAGGACACTTCCTCATCCCGCCCGAAACCAAAAATTATTAAACCTAGCGTCAGACGAGACGAAAGTATGGAAAGCAATGAGTCACTGGATAAAGAACACGGATCTCCTAAAGCTATAAGGGGAAGGAAAAAGGCAATATACGTTTCTCCTTATAGACGCAATAATGCTACCGCGCCTAAAAAGACTCCAGCCCCTCCGGCTGCTAAAACTACACAAAAGGGTATTCAAGCCCCCAAACCTGTAAACTCGGTCAAAGCTCACACCAGTGCCAAAATCCCAAGTAAAACTACTACTGCCTCTAAGCCTCCGAGTGCAAACACTTCTCCTAAGAAATCTATACCGAATAGATCTCCTACAAAAACAGCGCAACAGAAACCAGTAACCATACCGCTTACGGGAATTAAACCACTACCTTTAGAAAGGCAGGGCACCTTCACGAAAGAGGAAAGCACAGTGCCACCCAAAGATTTGCCTGTTCCTGATAGAAAGAACCCTGTGGCTCAGTATTCAAAGGCGACGACACCGACAAAGCCCACTGCTAACACATCACCGTCTAGATTACCACAACTGAACCGCTATTCAAGACCAGCAACAGCAAAGACTAATCAAACTAAGCCAAATAAAATGACGAATGGGAAGCGACCTTCCGACACTCCTATGAAGAATTCTCCTTCGAACCACAGTTTGCAGAGTAATGACAGCGGCAAAACAGTGACGTTAGCATCTAGAGGGTCAAGACAAGGTAGCACATCAAGCGTGAACTCTGTTCAGTCTTCGAAAAACACTAAGGACGTGGAAAGTAAGATAGCAAACCTCTGGAAGAAAGTGGAACAGACTAAGAAGCAACCAGCGAAGCCTGACAAGAGAGTTTGGATCGAGAGCGACAAGACTGAGACGCCTAAACTGATTAGGAGCTCAACATTCGAAGGGCAGCCGAAACAAAGCCAAGTATCGAGTGCACAGAAACAAAAATCAGCAATAGGTATTAGAGTTTCACAAATACCTAGCTTGCGACCGAAGTCTACCCCGGCCAAAGTAAGTAGTCAGGTCTCTGGTGCACCCAAAAAACCCACTAATACCCGGGTATTTGCCAGGAAGCCAGTTAACGGTCAGATCAATACGTAACTACCTTTATGGCAATAGTTTTAGAGTTCAATTGCAAAGTGATTATCGAATATAACGACTATCACTGTTTGTGTCTATAAATATTGGTATTGGTCCTGCAATAATTTTTGAATGATTAACGGATATAAAAGATCTGCGATATCTCGATGATTCTGAATGAGAATGAGGTTATATGAATACAAAAATAATTAAATTAAACTTTAAAGATTTATTTATTTAAACAGTGTTGTACTTTGATTGAAGTTTAGTTGGGGGAAAATGTTAGTGATATCTTTTTCTTATGATTTTTATTTATAGATTTATTGTATATTTGTTGCATTTATTCATATAAAGACTAAATTTATGTATTCGTAAACTAATCTTTTTGACTGCAATTTTAGTTTGTGTAAGAAACAAAGATATGTCACAATTTCTTTTTTATAAAACTGGCATAATATTGTTATGAATTTCTGTAATGTAATTGTGGGATGTAATGAGTAATATTAGTACGGTTTTATCGTCTAACTTAATGCAATTCTCCGAAATTCTAATTCATTATTTAAGTATTTATAACAGATGGCAATACTTAAGCTAACTTTTTGTTATTAAAATGACTAGAGATTTGACACCAACAATATGTTATAAATTTATATAGAGAGCACTGAGATAATTGTAATTTGGTGCATGATTTAGACAATGCTTCAAGTTACTTTTACCAATAACTTGTCGCAATTTTGACAACACAGTTAGATAAGCTACATTCATCGAGTTGTCTGTAAACTTGAAGTCGTGGAACATTAGTACAAGATTGTCAATAATATTTGGATTTCAAAGTAATAGGACCAAGTCATTTGCTGCAACGGTTTTAGGTCGACAAAATATGATATTTTCTCGCTAAAATAAATTTGTGATGCAAACTTGACTTGACCCTAACATTGTAAATAATTCACACGAAATTTCTAGATTGTAAGGTTACCATAAAACAATTTGTATATTTTTCATAATTATAATATTAACAACACATCGCTTCTGAGTAAATCTGCTGGCATCTGTGTATTTATGCCCTATTTTTTACGTCTAGTCAGTTTATGGATAAGCGGGGATCATAGTATTTTTGGCTAAGGAAGTAATTTTTACAAAAAAAAAATATCGTATCGGTTATACCAGTTCATTGTAATCCGTAGGATTTAGCTGGCTTCCTGTAGGTTATGACGTCAATCATTTGATTTTTCTATTCGAAATAATGTTATTTTGGTGGGAAAACTTAATCCTGTATGTGCAATAATAAAACACTAGGGCCCCGAACAGGTCAACGGATCAAACGTTATCCGTTCCAATCACCTTTTCATATCATCAAATAAATCTAATAAAATTCTGCTGCAAAGGTTCGTTCCATCGACAAACAGATAACACTAGGCTTTGTATCGAATACTTCGTTATTTAGTACTGATTTTGTAACAAAATTTAGTCTTAATTACTTAGCATTATAAATTCTAAACATTGTAAAATGAATTGAGTCACAAAAAGTGACAAACTTATTTAGCAATACCCAATCAGAGTTAAAAAACGTTCATGAAATGTAAAGGAATTAATACAATTTGTTAGTCTTTTTGTGACTTTATTCCATTGAGTGCACAGAAACATCGGAGTAGCCGAACAGCCATTTGTTTCATACGAAAGCCAGTTTTAGTTAAATAATTATATAGATAGTTGTAAGCGTACATAATTCGATGGTAATAAATGATACTTACCTCCCATGATGGTTTTATTTTATAAATCCTTAATTTGCCTACTTGCAGACTAGACACATTCAGCGTTTTTCGAAATGTAGTTTAAAAATTACACCCTGAAGGCTTTCCCAAGTTATTTATTGACAACCACTCAATAAACGTATCTATGGCCTCGTTACAAAGCAACAGGTCACATTACGTGACGGTAAAATTGATAAAGTATTACTTACAGGGACAACCACTTGCCATTTAAGGAATCACCCATAAATTGTATAAAAACTAATAGCCGAAAGAAATAATAATAGATAGAAGTAAAAGAGGAGCTCGGTGGCGTAGTGGTTCGATCGCTCTGGTTTTGATTACGAAAGCAAAGCAACTTTCACCATGGACGGTCCCGGGATGGGTCAAACAAATTTATAATCTCGATCTTCTCCGTGCTTCGGAAGTCACGTTAAGCCGTTGGTCCCGGTTGTTACTACAACCGCTTTAACCCACCACCCCGCATTGAACCCGCGTGGTGGTGTTATGGCCCAAGCTCCTCATGTTTCTCCCATGTAGGAAGGCCTGTACCCAGCAGTGGGACGTATATAGGCTGATGATGATGAATAGCCGAAATATTTATTTTATTTTATTTCTACTGTGCTTTAACGATTATTCCCCAGATATACGTTTTGGTTTTAAATAAATATGATCACTCAATTTACACTATCGATACACGATCTGTAAGTATCGATTGGAAAACACAATCGATATTATTACTTTTCTAGACATACAGACAGACGATTTACCAATCCGAGATCGACATCGCGAATGGTGCCTTTGTTGTCGTAATCGAACCGAAACAATAGACAATTTTAGACAGCATATAAGGAGGTGTTTCCTAAACAGTGCATTGTAACCATGTGCATCTAGAACGAGTGATCCTGTACCATATACCTGTTTTGTTAAAACCAAAACGTATTTAGGAATATAATGTTCAATGAAGTCGACAAAATTGAACGTACGTTTCTAAATGCCAAATTTATATGACAGCCATCCTTTTTGTATTTATATTGAGAGAAAGAGATGCACTGAATTTTTAAATTTAGATTTAGGGTGTGTTCTATTATAAGCTTTAGATAGAACACTGATTTGCGGCGCGGAGAATAAATTAAATTGCAATGTAAAATCAACCTTATTCCATTGACATAAGGCTGCTTCTCTGATTATCGACCGCGCCACGCAACAGCTTCGAGCCGATTACAAACTTTCCGCTAGATGCTACAAGACACGAACCGACGACAGGAGGCTCAAAGTTTTCAGGCATGTGTCAGTGAAGCGACAAAAGATAAATATCGGTCGATTTTGTTAATAATTAAAGGGTCAAACTTATTTTATTCATTCCGTATTTAAAATTTAGTACAGAAAGCTTAGAGTAGCGCGGTGCGATTTCATTTACACTGTATGTCAAATGGAATAGGGTTAATTTTATATTGTCATCAAATCTAAAGGGAGGGGATAATAAATGAAAATGTCTGGTACATTCACGTAGTATATTATGTCATAATGTTTAATAGATCATTTAACACGATTCAGATTGTTGCATTCTAAATATAAACGGAACATAACATCATGCATGCATATAATTATTTCGCAATGTCTTATGTGTAAAACCTACTTCCCTTACAAATTATCTGCGTAACATACAAAATATAGGTATATAAATGTGTAAAAATTGTATTATATTCTAACAAAACTGTTATATCTGGAGGCAAGTGGAGGTAGATCGGTATATTATCATTACAACTTACTGACCCTATCCACAAAAATATAAAACATTTGTACAGGTCACAATAGGTACATACATACTAACATTACTAACAGAAACAGACGGCCAAGACATGAACGCTGTTTACCTGTAACACTCAGTAATCTTAGCTATGTTCCTGGAAGACTGTTTAAACACAACGAAACATGTGCCCGTTGGGGCTTTATATTTTTCTGATTAGGTACTCTATCCATGTCAAATATAAAATTGTAAACAGTTGAAGGGGAGAACAAGAGCAACTTCTATATACTTACATTTAAACGTTAGCGAGACGCACAAAAATACGATTTCCTAAAAGTATACATTTTCAAGTCAAACATTGAAGCGAAAAGCTGGCAAATTATCCCTTCCATCATCAATAAGTCGAGTCTAAAATACTAGCTGCGTCACTGCCTCGTTTGTAGACGATCAACGTGTATTGTGTGACAGCAACGGGCACAGCCCTGAAATTTTCTCTCATACGATCTAGCATCACACAGCATAGTATTTTAAACATCTCTCCAAATTAGAGGAACTCTTGAAATATTCACAGAAAAATAGATTCACGCTCTTTTTTGTTACTCCATAAATAGCATAAAGTACACTTTGTACTATCCGTTGGATTTTTCGCTAATATAGATGGTAAGGATAATTTATAAGAAAAAATCTATTTACATTATTCAAACATTTTTCACTCTCATTCAAGTAATTCCGAAACATAAATTACATGTAGTTTTATTATGCATTTTAGAAGCGCTAAAGTACTATGTATGTGTTGAAAAAATTAAGACAGCTACTTATAAAACCGACCGGGTTTACGTATATTTTTTTTTACTTTTCCATTTTTTTCCATAAAATAATGTAATCATTTGAGACGCCCCGTCAAGTGCTTGTATACTTATTATCTATTTCTATAAAATACAATAAAATGTGGCACTAACGTCGATTATAAATATAAATAATTTGTTAAAGTACGCCTTTGTAAAGTTGTTTTAATGCGCGATAAAAATATATGTAGACATATTTAGTTTACAACATTTATTTATGGAATTGATATATCTCCTACTTTATACGATTAAAATAGACTCGAAAGATAAAACTAAAATATAAAACCCGGTCAAAAACCTTACTTTTATAACAGATTTAGATGGGTACTATGTTACAAGTGTCGGGTATTGGGGTAGTATTATGTAGCCACCTGATTAGTCGGATGCTGTGAATCACTTACAACTCGATTTAACGCCTCCGTTAAAATAGAACCACAATACCCTGTGCTCGACTCTAACCTAACACCTAAAAGCTAGGGACAAATACGGTCGCAAAGGGTACAACTATAACATTATTATCGTGGAAACTCGTAAAACCGTGTAATTAAAAATATCTTAAAGAAGGAGGGATCCTGGCATACTAAATCATCAGTATCTCTGAGTAGGCAACTATGTTCCTAATATCACGTACATTTTATGCACAGACGCGTTCATATGAATTTAAAATTGTCTTTGAAATTTGTCACTGAAAATGTATTTGAAAATATCGTACCAATCGTTCCCTTTGCGACGAAATTTACATCGAAATGGTATAATTTGAATTATCATGAATATAGAAGCTTGAATAAGTACTATTATTGATAAATGAAAGCCTCTGCAGAGGTTTACAACATAGTGTATGATTAATTATGCTATTACTGTCATAAGCTCTGTGCGCTGACAGCGAATAGAATTAGTGTGCAGCAGCTACGCGAGTGTGGGGGGGAGCGTACTGTGACCACTGCACAGTAATCGAGGGATCAGTCAGCGGTCGAGCGTCCGCTGCGCTGACTGTATCAATGTTAATTTCAAAGCATCGAGCTCGTTGCTCATGCATAGTCGAATATAATCTGTCTCGTCTAGAATTCCTTTTGCATCTGCCTACCTTGAAAGGTGACCGAGGCGCCAAAATTGCACATTCTTCACAAATGTCAAAGCCTATGATTGTCCTTAGCTACGTTACCGTGATCTATTACAATGTTTGCTTTCGCATATCTGACATTATTCCGCATTATCCCTGACTTATAAGTCAAATTCAAGTTCAAAGAACTCATAATACCTAACAGTCTTTGGATAGTTTTATCACTAAGACCCCGCCTCAACCTTGTAAATATCTCTCTCCAAAATATATTTCGGAGTTATTTCATATATTTTTCTTTCTTTTTTTAAATATACATCAACATTTTTTTGAATCAAATCTCAACTTTTTGATTAAGTAAATTGTCTTCGTATAAATAGGTGATGCTGTAGATACACCTAATTAGTTTTTGAACGCATATGGACACGCCTGAATAAACTTGACTGTACTTGCTTCCTTGGCTATCGTTACTGTACTTCCATATGCGTGTATGAGTAGTCGCGTCCTCGCTCTGCGCGCGCGCATCGGCCGCCGGTGTACCAGGGGTACAGTCGGCGCCATCAGTCGCGCTACACCATATAGCCATAGTATCTTTCGATGTTCAATATCGCCAATCATGTATGAGATTCGACTTTATCATTACAACGCATCCAGTTCGTCTGTGGTATGCCGAGGGGTGGGCATGAACTCTTCAAGCATCAGGTTTCAGACAGAATTGATTTTTCAATTGTCATAGACCGCCAGAGGTATAACGCCGCTTGACAGATTAAGATGCCTTCGAAAAATCAAAGGCGTATGTCGATTCCATACATATTCAGTTAGTCGGCTTTAATCGATAGACACTTTGGCTAAGACGCAGAACCGGAACGAGGTATGTGTCGTTGTGCCATCCGAGTCCCGTTTGTTCATCATAAATAACATTATCTTTGTACTCACTCATTACGTTACACTCACTAATCTTAACACTAATGTACATAAAAATATCACAGCACTATCGATTCACTTACACTAAAACCGCGACGCTTGGCTTCGCGGTTTTGAATATAATAACAATAAAAAGGAATCGAAATAGAAATGCGAGTGGGCGTCATTGTTGGAGACCATTCGAATATCGGCCAGGTAATGTAGTCCTTTAGTGAATACTTGCATATTTGGCAGGGTATGTTATATACTTTGCTCAGTTATAGTGGTGCCTTCCAACAATAACGCCAAATGAAGCTAAAATGAAAAATCAAAATACCCAGTGCCGCAAAAATATCAAATATTTACAAAGCTGTCGTTCACCGAAAGTTAACTAACTTTGGATCAAAGTCTGCTTTGAGGAACGAAATTTCCTTCTTAAAAGCAAGTTTTCTAATCATATGACAAAACGTGTGTGGCTTGGTATATGTCAACAAACATGCTATATTAAATTTTTATACAACTTAATTAAAATAATATTCTAACAGGCCCTAGAAGCTCTTAAGGAATCGTCAAAAATCCCATAGATAATATGTACCCGCGTGTTTATTATTTAAAAAGTTGTTACTAACAATGTCATAATGTCTGACTGTATCTACTGTCTGTCTGTCATGTTAACTTACGTTAGCTAAAAATTCATGTCTGCCTGTCACGATAGCGTTGTCATCCGCAATACTGACATGAACCGCCATACTGTAATGAATCGCCATCTAACACACTTCGTAATAACTGTGCTTTCAAAAAGCAAATTGCTTGAAATCTACGCAGATTCTTCTCATTATTCTACGTCAGAATAAATTCTGTGCATCGGCCAAAAAGATAATTTGGTCCTAATCAAACAATTTCAACTTAATCACACTAATATCATTTTTAAGCAGAAATTAGTTGCAACAAATGTCAACGAGCAAAAAGGTCGTGCGCCGTTGTTTTGTGGAATTATACAGATCCGTGTACCCAATGTGTAGTTTCAAAATAAGAGAAATGGTTAAACCAATTTGGTGAGCAGCTCTATATTACATACAGCCGCGATGCGTTTATGAATCGTTCACTTCACAATATTTATTCTGAAGTACTGTACTCTCATGTCTAAAGCATTCCTGTTTGTTGACATACACCCGCTATCCTGATTCACACGACAAAACAAGTCATAACAACTAGAGCAACTGATTCTGGCCGTGATAATCTGCCTAACGATATCTCAGCATTTGCTCGTTTTAAAACAAATAAAAATCTGCCATTTTGAAATCAAAATGCCACTGTAAATAAACAAGACAGGTTCAAAAATTTCAAAGTGTAAGCGAACTAAATAAAACTTATACTAAAGTGAGGTAGCATTATTATGAATATGATTAGTTATCTAATGTTTGGTGGGATACACGTTACAATGTATAATCAACAGTTATACTACAACATAGCTCCTATGGGTACTGAGGTATATACTCGTTTCTGTGAGGTAGACGGGCGGACCAGGCTGTAGCGATGGAGCGATCCAAGCCACGCGGCCGATTATACATATAACATTACAACTTGGTCACAAATAAACTGAGTCTCTTCTTTCTAATTCATCTTACTTTACTATTTTTGTTATATAATATAATGTATTAAATTTTAAAACACATGTCCAAAATTAATTTACCTTTCTCAACACTTTTGTAACTAATTATCTCAATTTTAACCGTAAAAGACGAGTGGCAGTGTCACATCTAGGCCGTCATGTTGTTTATTCAAATTTTCAGCAAAAAAGGATATCTTTTGTATATTTAAAAAAATCGTACGTGAATAACATTTATATGAGAGCAACGGTAATAAATTCAATGTCACAGCTCAATTTATTTGCAACCAACATTATTAGAAATATTTAACTCTTAGATGTCTGTGTCGCCACTTCCTCGGTGTAGAAAATGGAGAGACAGAATTTAACAAAGGGGATGGGGATTAATATATATCTGTGTTCATCACCATAATCCTGTTGGCGTCACGGTCGCAGGCGAAGTCCAGTTTGGTGATGATTGACGGTTCCCAGAGCTCCAGGGGGTGGAAGGTGATGGGCGAGGGGGGGTACTGGGGAGATTGGGGGGTCTGAGGAGGCTGGGAAGGCTGGGCATTCAGCAGGGTAAGACGCGGGTCTATATGTGGCAGAAGGCCATCGTCGAGGCGGATATCGCCTGCGCGGGCGCACTCTCCCTCGCCCACGAACTCGGGACCGTACTCGCGGGGAACTACCGCTGCCGACTCGCTCACTAGCTCGTGAAGCGACATGTCTGTAGAAGCATTCGATAATATCAGACTTATTTGATCATTTTAGTGTAAAATCTTATTCATAATCATCATCACCAGTCTATACAGGGTGGTGCCGTCAATGCGACAATAGTGTAACGTTGGCAGCATTATTTCATACAAACGTCATGAAATTATCAAATGAATATGATATTATTGAAAGTGGCAAACCATTTCTATGGACTAATATAGCCCATGTTTAAATTTATTGTCGCATTGACGGCACCACCCTGTATATGTTCTATTTCTTCTTTTATTGCATTGAAATGCTGGTGTGACACATTTTAACGCATCTTAGGGAGTATTTGACGCGAAATATATGATGAGTCTCCATATGATGCTACTTGATGAGGTGGATAACCGCAAAAAGTTCTCATCTTATTTCACACCATAATCACTTTTATTATAATAATCTTTTAGTTGCACGTCAACACAAACACTTGGTTTATTAAACTACACCACTTTTATAACACAAAGTTTACTGAGACAAAATTTTTAATTCCTGTAATAACAATCTTGACTGACAATGACAAAATCCCGCCAAACACCTGTCCCGCTGCTGAACACAGGGGTTGGTACATGGGAGAAATACATGAGGAGTTTGAGTCATAGCACCACCAAACTGGTCCAATGCAGGTTGGTGGGTTGAATCAGTTGCAGTAACAACCGGGATCAACAGTTTAACATGTCTTCTAAGCACGGAGAAGATTGTGGATTAGAAAGGAGAATGCCCATTCTTCTAAGGAGCTTGGGCTCACTTTCGATTGTCAAGTCCTAATTTTGACACATTTATGCCCTCATAACAAACTTTCAAATTATGTTAAAAATATAAAAATATTTTGTGGGGTTTTCTTGTAATAAAAACTAAAAGTGAACATTTTGAGTTTAGAATGCAATGCCTTTAAATAGGTGCTACAATGGTATATTTTTATTTTATTTTATTTTATTTAAAATGACACAATAACAGACATCAGATAGAAAAAACATATACAAATACATGCAAAAAAAAAAATTGTATATCTGTGCCCAATTATAATTGTGCACAACTAAATGTAGATATGTAGATAATTCAAGTTATTTTTAATCTAATGTAGGTATATCTAATTGGATATGTATATTGGTAATAGTAGGCATTGACACAATGCAAATTAAAGGTGCTACCTACAATATAAATATTAAATAACTTTGTTTTATCATACGAGAAATCTACTATAATAGGTGAATCATCTGCCTTGAATGAAAGCTAACTAGGTAAATCGTCACAAGTGATTTTATTAGTGTTTTGTAGAAGTATTCGAACCGTTGTATTTAACTGCCTTTATAAACGTAGTCAAAATGAACAAAATGCATTAAGAACTTATTGAATTAAGAATTCAAATCCCACATACGATTTTGAGTTTGATACATGTAAATATATTAAAAAAATGTTGCATGAATTATCAATTTTGTTATAAGTCCATACAACATCATTATAGGTGGTACAGGATTGGGCATTCTCCTTTTGGTCAATCTGGTGAAAGTGGCTTTCAAACGACTACACCACCAAACCCCTCTGACAATATAGCATAATCTCAATATTATTCTCTCTAGAATTTCAACTAAAATGATGAATTAAATTTAACACAATGATATAAAATGTCAAAAACTTACCAGATGGTATAGAAGGACTAGTCACCCAAAGTTCTTTATGGAGTTCGTCGATACTACTCCTTTCTGTATCTAGTCCATGCGTATTTTCTTCCAACAGCTGCAGTATGATTGGGTCTATATTTTCGGATTGCCACAGAGAGTTCGACTCATTGGATTCATCAAAACTGTGTGCAGTATTGTTCATGTCAATAGATATGTTAGCAACAGTTGATTCTACTAACTCAACCTTTGTTTGAGCACTGTTACTATCAAGTGATATCGGTTCAGAGGCTTCGCTATCCATTAAACTTTCATCTTCAAACTGTTTGCTCAAGGCAAGATCATTGGTGGGCTTCTGATTATTATTTTCATAAGCCATTAATTTGATTTCCGTTGTATTGATATTGTGAATTTTCTTCATGTGCTTCCAAAAATTTGGGTAGCTGCCAAAGGATTTGTGACAAGCTGTGCATTTATAAGGCTTCAAGCCAGTGTGTACGTTGAGATGTTCCTGCATCTGATTTGACCTCATAAACCCTTTGCCACAAAACGTACAATGATATGGTTTGACTTCATTGTGCACTTTCATATGCTCTACAAGACGATTCTTACCATTGTATATTTTACCACATATCTTACACACATGGAGTACTGCTGAGAAATGCTGTGATGCATGTTTCATTATGAGATACTTCTCACCATACTTTTTGCTACAAATAGGGCAGGTGTATAATTTCTTCTTATGGTATTGTATATGTTTCTCACAAGCTTCCAGGCTTTGAAAATGGAGGCCACATTGCTTGCACCAGTTTTCAGCGGAATCATGTTCTTTTAAATGGAGAATCAGATCTTTTGGTGTATCAAAACTGTAAAAAAATAATATATAACTGTAAAATTAATAGCACACATGCCCTTCGAATCAGTGGTGAATTTGTCCAATGGATTTACATCTAAGTATTACCGAGTTAGTCAAACTCAGTAAGACCTAAGTTTATGTTATAATGAAATATCATCCAAGAAAAAAATTGCATTTTTCTTCAGTCATATTTCTAATGGTAATGTTTCTAAAGAAAAAAGCATTTTTTATAAAAACTATAAACAATAAACTCACAAAATATTGAAACTAAATTTTAAGGCCAAATAATTTTTTTATTTATTAATTTTTGCCCAAAATGGCATAGTCCATAGCCACAATAACACTGTTAAAAAGTTGACTTTAGTGTCATATTGACATTTATTAGAATAGAATAGAATGAAATGTCATTATATATTTTCATCAACCGTGAATGCTTTGAAGTGTTTCTGTTGTCTTTCGAGATTGTATGACCCTGGTCATGATGAAATAAAACAATAATATTCAATGTAAAGTAGCAAAAACAATAGTTCGTTTTCTTCAAAATGATGACCTCTGTGATGTTTTCAGCATATTAAAATAATTTTTTGCCACTCCTATCAGTGAAGATTTATGGAAATGATAAGGTATGATGGATTCTTACAAAATAACTGTATGAAAAAATGTTTCATATAATATATTTCATATAATAATATCTATACAAAGTTTTACTATCTCCTTTGTGTATAATTTAAGACATTCATTGTTAAGTAAATGCAGTGAAAAATATATAATATTTTAAAATAATAGAATATAATTACAACAAATCTAAACATTAAAGCTACATATTCTACAAGCTATTGACACTTATTTTTGACTAATAAATTATAACAAAAATTTATAATTCCCTTCATTAATAATTCATGCTTGTATACTGCCTTGTTTATAAACTGTTATATTTTAGGTAGACTATAATTTAAAAAGATTTGAAAAAAAACCTGTAATTTCATATTTAAAGACCTATAATTAACACTTACGTTTTGCCACATCCTGTTTGTGTACATTGACTGTAGTAGATGTTATGAGTGGAGCGACAGTGCTCCTTGAGACGACGATCAGTTTTGAAACCATGGTCACAATGGAGGCAAGTGAATGGGAATTCTGCATTTGAGGGTTTTATATTGGAATGATATGCATTCATGTGTATAACCAGCAAAGATAAACGAGGAAATGTTTTGAAACACTCTTCACATCTGAAAGAAAGAAAAATTATTAAAAAATATATATTTTAAGTAGTTTATAATGATCATTAGATGAACTTACTCGAATCTGTCTTTGGTATTATGCTCGTAGCAATGGCTACTAAGTAGAAAATATTTATCAAAATGTTTTTTACAAACATTACATGAATACACAACATCCACATCAGGATGTTCTACCCAAAAGTGGTTATCAAAATCATCTTTAGTTTTGTATGTGTCATTACAGTAACTACAAAATATACCAATAAGGTCTACTGAGCATTCATTAGAAACTTCGACAGTCTCTGCTGGCATAGAGTCTGTGTTCTCCTTGTTAAGTACATTGCCAAAATGCTTTGTCAAATGATTGGCAGCATTTTGTATATCAGCGATGTCTTCATTACAGATGGGACAGGAGTAGAACATGGAGCAGTGGTCTTCTATGTGGTTTTCACAGTCATCAGAATTCTCTACTATATCACCACAAACATGACAATCATAAGGTGGGCCATCCTGGCTGGTTTTGTGAGTTATTTTATGTAAATATAGTTCATTTGAATATTGAAATCTGAAATTTAAGACATTTTTTTTTGAGCTGACTGTTATAAATACACAGTAAAATTATATATAGTGATGAAACTTACACTTTTTGGCAAATTGAACATTTTTTAACAGATTCATGAACATTTTTAATGTGGCTTTGAAGTGAAGTTTGCTTAGAGAACATTTTTTGGCAATAGTCACATCTGAAAAAGATTGTCAAATGGCTTTATAAAATTTTAAAGATTCAATTATTCTATTACAATACTTAAGTGGAGAAAATATAGAGTACTGTTTTGGTTGTGGTTTTAATATTTTATTTAAAAAAAGTGCAGTTGGTTTGAATGCAAATTAATCAAATCAAATATTCTTAATTTTTGATTTTAACATTATTATAAATGTTTGAAAAATACAGATAGACTAGAAGAATTTCACGGGGATATCCCAAGTCCTGGGTGGCTCAGTGGTCAGAGCAGTCGCCCGGATTGCGAAAGGTCGCGGGTTCGTTTCCTGCCTCAGGACGTGAAATTTTTCTAGTTTTATTCTATTTTAATTACTAATCAAATCAAATCAAATCAAAATGTCTTTTAATGCGATAAATAGGGTTTTTAAAGATCAAATAGTCAGGTTTTATTATTAAACAATAAATTATTTCAGCACATGGATAATTTTCAAATACTTTGAAGCAAAATCGAATGCAATTTCTTACTTAACATTTCACTTCACAAGACATACAATATAAATCAAATAAATTGTTCTATCCTATGTATACTTACTTGAATTTATCTTTTGTTACATGAGCCAAGTAGCAGTGACCACGAAAACTGGGGTAGCCAACTATCTCTTTGTGGCACACAACACAAGTGTACACAATGTCAGTGTTTGGTTTGCCATGACTTAAATAATGACTATCAAATTCTTTTTTATTCCCAAATATTGAATGACAAATGTGGCAAAATATGCCTCCAACTATATCAATAGTAGTGAGTTTTGACTTCATTTCAATTTGCAGGTTAGTGGCCCCTATGGGAACCCATTTAGATGGAGAGGCCATTGTGTCAGGTGCTAAGTGTGGTCCATCTATTGCAATGTGTTGTGTCAGATGGATTGAAATAATGTTGTTATTGAAAAAAACATATCAGCGATTTTAGATTTGCAACTACATGTTCACTATATTATTACCACCTGAAAATAATATAATTTAAACATATTACCTGTTTACAATCAGTAGGGGATGTTATAATAAATTAACTTAAATTCGGAATAACTCAAAATGTGATGTAAGACATAGTATACTTACTAAAATCTATGATACAACCAAATTATACATAATGACAGTCCTATTAAAATTATTTTTTTGACTTGTGTATTTAAAAAAATTGAAGCAATTAGCTATGCTTCCCTAAAGTCTTTGTTGGGGCATGTAACCGACAGAAGTCTAAAAACAATTTAATTGCCTGTTACACTAAAGCATAAAAGAAAAATCATTTAGTTGTAATAATATCTAAACTAGAAAAATTTGATCCCCACCTCAGGGCATAGAAATATTTCTAATTTAGATATTTTTAAAAGTAAATAATTTTTCTAACATTTATAATAATGTTAAAATGAAAATTAAGAATATCATAAAAGAAATTCAAAATGTATAATTTGGTTGTATCCTAGATATATGTAAGCATACTATTTCTTTTATCACATTTTTAATTATTTGTATGTACTATTTACAAAATTACAATTTGGGTGTTTGGTACATGGTATAACAAGCGGTCACATACCCATGTTAACATAGTCATATAAATACTATGGCGTTATCAAAAAATCAAAATTGTAAAATAAATTTTTAAATTTCCCATACTTTTTGTTTTAGTGGCCCAACTCTTTGTACGAAGAAATTTGAAATTTATTTCACAATTTAGAATTATTGATAACACCATAGTATTTAATGACTATGATAACATGGGTAGGTGCCTGGTTGTTATACTTTGTTTGTACCAAACATCCTGTATACTAAATTTAATTCCATTTTATTAGATGAAGTCCTGATTGTGGACACATTAGGTGACAAATTATTAGTAAGTACTCAAAACAGACTAATATTAAATACATCTGAAAAGAAATGTAATAGTAGTTACATTATTAAATAGGTAATTCAAAACTAATTACATAATTAATACATAATTTACAAAATCAGCATTTCGCCTAGTGAACTAAAAATCTAATCAAATAAAATTAATGTAAATTTTAATCGTAATATCAATACATTCTCGAAATGCTTTGTGCTACCTTGTCATTGATAAACTCATAGGTTGTTCAGCCATTATCTACAGGAAACTCGGTGTAGGTATAACAAAAGAAACCTCTTTATTACATACAAAAATAGATGAAAACTTGCAGTCACACATTGGATCGACGTACTTCTACATTTTACACCTTATAATAACTAAATAAAAAGTGAACTTCAATAAAAATGCAAAACCGGATAACAAACAACGCCAAGAAAACGTGTGAATTTTGATTTTGACAGATAACTAAAATCAATAAAATAGTTGCCCTATGTAAATAAGGTTACCGTTGGTGGATATCGATCACAGATTAATTATATATGTATCTACGATAATATCGATGTCAATATATCAATTGAATATAAACTCGATTAGGTTTTCGTTATTCAATTAAGATCCTTGAGGGAAAATATTTTTATCTGTGGCATTTGTCTATTTAGCAAAGACAATAATTGCAAAAAAAAACAAAATAAATAAAATTTTAATGTCACAACTTTAATAAATATCTCTAGTTTTTTTGGAAAAATCATGTAAAATTATTGAGAATAACCGAATAAAAATAAATAATCACATATAGTTTCTTTTCAGACTGCTAATTCAATTAACACACTTGATCTATGAAACACATTAAATCAATCAACTTAACTGCAAGTTATTTAGCCAAGCAAGTTGATTTTGTATACGTAAATATTTTATGATACGAAGATTCTTTTGGTAAGTTTAAAAGATAAGGTTTTTTAAAAAATATATTTTACACACTGATATATTTTAAACAGATAAAGTAGTTGAATTGTAATTAAAAAGTTAAAATATAAAAACTAAATGGAAAAATACAGATAACCATGTTGCGTGAAAATTTTATTGCTCCTTCGAAGTTTTCCACCCATCGAATACTAACAAAAAAGGAAATTTGTTTTGTAATCAAACTATTATTGGCAATGAGCCAACGAAATTCCAGAAATAGTCGACATCTTTCAACCAACCATTCGCGACTAGTTTATGTAGGTATGGTACTAAATTGTAGTGTGTGACTCGTAAGAAGTTTAAAATGGATCGTCACCATCCCCTTCATTCTAGTTTCCATGGCTCTATGAGGAGCAGAGACTCATCATCTACAGCTGGAAGTGATCCTAGGGAGAAAATAAAAGACTGTTTTAGAAAATTCATAGCATTTATGTTTACTCAAGTGGGTGTCGGCGCGCTAGTTGTTTGCTATGCTATATTGGGGGCTGTCAGTTTCATGCACATAGAAAAAGACAGTCCAGACAAACAACTGGAAGATGTGAAGCTCTGGAGGCAAAACTGTGCTGAGAATTTGTGGAACATAACAGTCTCTATGAATGTTTTCAACGAAACTGCCTTTGTACAGAGGGCTAATGATGTTTTAAAAGTGTTTCAGAGCAATATTACAGCAGCCATTCACACAGGGTACAGTGGACGATCAGCTGAAGACATATGGTCTTTTCCAGCTGCTCTTATGTACTCTCTATCTGTGTTCACTATGATAGGCTATGGCAATGTCGTGCCAAAGACTGTTTGGGGAAAAGTTGTCACTATTGCATATGCCTGTTTTGGTATACCAATCTATATCTTGTACTTCTGTAATATGGGAAAAGTGTTAGCACAATCATTCAAATGGCTTTACATAACAGCTCACGAGTGCAGTCGTCGAGATGACACACTTTTTGATGATGGAGAAGCCCCGCCGAAAAAGAAAATTACAGTTCCATCCACAGCCTGCCTCTGGGTTATATCATTTTATATTCTAACTGGTACAATAATGTTTGGTGCTTGGGAGAAATGGAACTATTTAGACTCTACCTACTTTTGTGTTATCAGTCTGTGCAAAATAGGCTTTGGAGACTTTGTGCCAGGTGCTAATATTGCGGATTCTGCGGGAGGATCACACTTGAAGTTGGTCATAAACTTCATTTATGTGTTACTCGGCATGGGCTTAGTAGCCATGTGCTACAATTTGATGTGTGAAGATGTACGAGTTAAAGTTAGAGAACTGAGAGAGGATCTGAAGAATTGCTTAGATGACATAACTTTGAAGATTACTGTCTGTATGAATGACACAAAATACTATCATAATAAACAAACTCGACAAATAAAATGATATTTTTAAAATTAAGTCATTCTCATTATATTATTAGTAAATTTAAGCATGTTCATTGTAAATTTGATGTATTGAAAATAAAAATATTGTAATAATTTATGGTTTAATTTATAAAATATAACCAAAAAAGTTTATAGAACAATGTCCTGGGGCAGGATGTGAACCAGCAATTTTTCACAATCCAGGTGACTACAGAGCTAACAAGGGCTTGAGACAATTCCATGTATGTCTCCTCTAGTCTTTTCTTTTCAGTTCATATAAACTAATGTTCACAAATTAGAAACTATTGTTTCAAAATACAAACCAAAACAATTTTAAGAACATTAAATAATAATAATTAAGATTATAATATAACCTTTAGACATTTCAGATAGGAAATATCACATTTATGTTGCTGTCTTCATCAGTTCAAATTTTTTTTCTAATTGTGCTCACAAAATCAAATTACAATATTCTACTTACCCAGTCAAGATGGGTTTTGTTAACAACTATTTTTAAGTGGAAAATGAAAATTTGATTTAAGCCTTCAATTCAGTTTCGAGGGCAAATATCAAAACCTCTACATTCATAGCTATTAACGAAAGGTGTCCTGTCTATATGGGCTGGTATAACCAAGACACCTTATTAAGTCATTTAGTCCGAAAAATTATGCAGTATTTATTATTTTTCACTAACCCATCCCTAACTTTGGTGTGGCTCTTGTCTCCTACAACTCTTTCCAATACACCCAATCTCTTGCCACTCATGTCTTATATGGACCCACAGCCTGAAGTCACTGAGACACTTTACTTAATCGAAAACAGTGTTCACAACAAATGAATAAGTCTTTTTAGGGTTTCGTTAGACTCGCTCGAAAGTAAATCACAGTAAGTCTGCTCAATCAGGGCCAATCGCACTACACTACATATCATGCATGTTAAAAGTCTAATAATTTATGGGTTAGTGTCACACACAATGTCTTTTAAAAATCGCTCTGCTTACCACTCATTCAAAAATGTATGGAATTTTAAATCAAAATCAAACACTTAAAATGTAAACCATTAGGCCTTATGTCATATACTTTTTAAAATTAGAAATAGATTCTATATCCCCCGCCAAATATATTTCGCCATTGTACTTGCACAATCCTGTCTTCTAACAGCATGTTGTTACTCTCTTTTTTTTGGACTTACTATTGGTGTTGGCCACAGATGGCCTTTGCAACGTAACCTGGGCGAATCTCCTCTGGAGATGTCCCACTCTTGATAATGGCTAAGTCATAGCCATGAAAGTTATTAAATTGGCGATAATGATTATTTAAAATTTCTTATCTAGGGGATTGACAGGATATAAGTAAGTCACCGATAGTGATAAACCTATTCCAGTGATGCATCGAGTGTAAGGACGATGCTGCCGCTGCGGCTCCGCCGCGTGTCGGGCCACGACGGGCGACTCAACGACACGCTGTTCCAGCCCGCCGCCGCGCGGCAGCCGCCCGACAGGCCGCAGCAGACGCTCGTATACTTTGGAGGTGATGTACAGGTAATGTTTTGTAGTATCATAGAGTATGTATTAAGACATGGAAATTCATAATAAGTGCTCGTTCACGTAGACTCGCGGGCGCGGTGGCGGGCGCGGTCACGAAATATCAAACATATGACGTAATATTCAAGTGTTCACGTACAAAACGCACGTGCGGTCTAAGTGGCGGGCAAGCCAGAGGCGGGCGCGCGCGGCGCGCTCGCAACATTATCAAACGCGTGAGACGTTTGTGTGTGTTCACGTCGAACTAGCAGCGGAGCGCGCGACTCACCCGCGGCGTCAGGTAAGTTCAACCAGTTTGGACTTATCGCTAGCGCAAACGCCTGGCGGCTAATGTGAACACGAGCTCGCCACATCTTCGCACCCGCACCCGCCATCGCGCCCGCGCGTTCCGACGTGAACAAGCACTAAAAGTAATATTTACATAGGTACAGACACAAACGCCTATTATTTGCCTTAAATGATACATAAATAAGAACTTGTGCTATGAATACTATATTGTAGAGAGATATTGATAGTTATTAACGTAACGTGTAAGTAAATATACGAAATAAACGTACAAACATCCATGACTAGCTAATAAGAGTTCGTACTCTTCACAAAATTATCTGCCCCTACCGGGATTCGAACTCGGGACCTTTAGTTACCCACTTAAAAGGTGCGTCTGGACAGGTATAGTCAACGTTAAAATATTATGTCATCCTGTCTTTATCAACTTATTACCTGTGTTTATGAGGAGCTCGGTGGCGTATTGGTTTGAGCGCTCTGGTTTCGAATACGAAAACAAAGCAACTTTCGCCATGGTCGACCCTGGGATGGGTCAACCAAAATTTATAATCTCGAGCTCCTCCGTGCTTCGGAAGGCATGTTAAGCCGTTGGTCCCGGTTGTTACTAAAACCGCTTGAACCCACCAACCCGCATTGAGGACACATTTAGATATCATAGCAAATAGATTATGTTCAGCTGCATATGCAGTGAAGACAATTAGGAACTTAACAGATAAGGTTACTGCAAGATTGGTTTACTTTGCCTATTTTCATAGCGTCATGTCGTACGGCATTTTGTTATGGGGATCAGCAGCTAATATAAATAAAATTTTTGTACTACAGAAACGGGCGGTACGGTTTATTTACAAAATGAAGCCCTGTGATTCCTTGAGAAAAAAATTCAAAGACATCAGTATTCTGACGCTTCCATCTCTGTACATTTTTGAGAACATTATGTATACGCGCAAAAATATACATAATTTAAAAAAGAAAAGTGACGTTAGGAATTTGAATACCAGGTACAAAAATAAATTAGTAGTTCCAAAGCTCAGACTTGCTAAATCTAGTCATTCATTTGTAGGGAATAGCATACAGTTTTATAATAAAATACCTGACGACCTATTAACTTTGACGGACACACAATTCAAGGAGAGAATTAAAATTCAACTGATTGCTAAGGCATACTATAGGGTCAAAGACTTCACCGAAGACAAACATCCATGGCAATAAGAGTTACTTTAGTTTTTAGTTATACTGACGAGGGTAGGTAGGTATGTACCTACTCGATATGTAATAAATACATTACAAGCTAGTAATAATTTATTTTACTAAATTGTACTAAGTAGTTAAATAATATTAAATTTCATGTTTTTATTTTGACGTCAATAAGTGCTTTGTTGAAAGACTACATTGAAAACAATTGACTATGACTATGACTATGACTATTGGGCCAGCGTGGTGGTGTTAAGGCCCAAACTCCTCATGTGTTTCTTCCATGTAGGAAGGCCTGTGCCCAGCAGTGGGACGTATATAGGCTGGTGATGATGATGATGACCTGTGTTTATCAATGTAAATTATTGACATATTTTGAAACTAACTGTACGACCGAATTTCCTATTTAAACCGCGACGCAAGCTTTGTTTCGATGTTAAGAGATTGGTACCCTGAGTAATTTCAGGATAAGGGATGCCTCAAAATCTCTTCTTTCCAGAATATCAGACCTCATATATTCCGAAGGGCCTTTATTTGTTATTCTTTGACATAGAGACATAATTTTTGTATAATTATGTATTTTTGTGCCGCAGGACTACCCCGAGGTGATGCAGGCTCACCGCGACAACAGAAACTACCTCAAGTGGAACCTGGAGAACACTGCGCGTATGCTCGGTCAGAACTTCCCCAATCAGCATATACTCGTCGTGAGACCAGCGAGGTAAATGCAGAACTCACAGACTTTAGGAAATACATTTTAAAAAACAACCAGAACATAAGCAAGCTGAAGGCCCACCTGGTTGCTACCGTCGCCTATAGACAACTGCAATAACAAGGGAAAATCACTTGGTATTACAGGTACGTCGTCATCTTGAGGCCTAAGATAAAATGCCTTCAATGCCCAGTAATCACACTGGCTACACTTCCCTTAGAACCGAAACACAGCGAAATGTCTTACGGCCGAAATAAGGAAGGCGGTGCTAATTTTTGGGAGCTTCCACTGTAATTTTTGTATGAGTGATGACTCATGTAACGAGTGAAAGGGACAAACCTATACAAAATTACATTTGGTTTGTTTACATAAATGGCTCGAGTATAGCTTAAAACCAACCTTATTACCAACAGGATAGAGTACAAAAGCTTCAGTTGCTACGACAACTTCGTGCCTAGCAACAACGCCGGAGTTCCCGACCACACGCCCACACACAGCGCTCTGCATCATTTAGAAAGGTAAATTTTAAAACTTAAGTGATTCTGATACACATATGTATCTCTTTCTCTCTATATGTCTGTCTGTGTATTTGTCTATGGCATCGTAGCTCCTAAAGGAATGGACCGATTTTGATTCAGTTTTTTTTTGTTTGAAAGCTGGCGTGACCGAGATATTTCTTATCTATAATTTATAAAGATCTGTTCAGGCGTTTAATGACAGACAATCACCTCATTTCCTAGATAGAAGGGTGTTAGAACTTTCAGAGATCGTTTATTGTTACTTCGGTGGTATTTCCAAGATATGCTAACTTTGAGCTGATGCTGTACCAACAAATAGTCTGCGGGATGAACAGTTCTTCAGAAACTTACAGCAGATATAGCGTATTTGGGCTCATAAGAATAGTCTCAATGAGGTGGCGTTAGATAGATGATTAATGAGGGGGTTACTGGAAATTTTCAACTTTACACTATTGCAATCACATTGAGAGAAAGGGACGCACGTACATTAAGGTTTAGTTTATGTACAGTCACGAGTAATAATATGTATGTTTTTGACTATACCAGGCCAGGTAGTTCCAGTCCACTTTTACATTATGTTGTTCTATAAAGTCAGGCTGGGCATGCGAGTCATTTTACAAATACAGTCTAGAATCAAATTGGTCTAACTACAGCCCCCCAATTCTGCTTTTGTATTTTGATCTGAAACTAATTAGAAACGCTTTAGTTACAACGTTTTTTCACTCTGCTAACTCAGCGTAATCAGAACGTAGCGGAAATGCACCAGTTTAGTATTCTAGTAACAAACACGTGACTCAAACGGTTCGGTTCAATCATTGTTTTGTATTCTGCAAAATATTTGACATTTGTGGCAGCCGAAACGCTTCTTTGGTTGTGCTGTCAAAAGTTTACAACTGTCAACTCTTTAAGCTACACTATATTTGTTTCTTGCAATATTGTTAACGATTATTCGGCCGAAGTTGAACCAACCGGGAGATATAAGCAGTGTTAGTGGAATACTTTTCGTATTACAACCGCTTAAGTAACGATAACGAACCGCAGCCGTTACGTTTAGAAAAAAAATAATACATTTGACCCACAGGTCTGTTACCTATTTACTTTAGATAATATCAACAAAGAGTAAACCGAATGAACTTGGCAGTGACACTTAAGTCATTTTGCAACTGCAATCTAGAATCAAATTGGTCTTTCTATGGGACTTTTCAAATAATGATGATTATTATTATTAAATTTCTAGGTTACTGCAATCAGTGAGCAGTAGATTAAAAGCACTGCCGACATCTGAGCTGCTGGAAGCCGTCTCCTCTGTGTCGTTACCTGAAGACATCGACATTGAGGAGTTGCATGTAAGTACATAAGCGTTCAGGTTATAAGTACTTCACCATCATTATCATCATTTTTGGGGAAATACTTCCACTCCTGGACAAAGGTGTCCACGACGATCAGTGTTGCGGTGCTCGCATCCAGAGGCTAACTGGGACCTTCAATTAAATACATAAAGAATTTTGATTTAGAGGAGAGGAGGGATGTTGACTGCATTCAAATTTAAATATAATGTTGTTGCGAACTGGTAGTTGTCATAACAGAATTTGCAAAATATTTATAGATAATATTTATAATATTAATATTTATCCTAAAATTTCTAAAAAATAATAATATTAACACTCAAACACACATAGGCGCACGCACGCACGCACGCACTCACACACACACGCACACACACACACACACACACACACACACACACACACACACACACACACATACACACACACACACACATACACACATACACACACACGCGCGCGCGCGCGTATACATTTGTAACCTATGAATCTTGGTTATTTAATTATCAGTTATTTTCTCTCCTTAAATTTACCTTAAAATGTTTTTACTTTTGTTTTTGCTTTTATATTCGTAAACATGAAGAATCATAAAGGAGGAGCGGGGCTTCTCAACACAGGCCTTAAAGCTTTAAGAGAAGCTCCAACCCATTGCTTCTAAGTATAAAATTTATAATGGAAATAAAGAATTTATTATTATTATTATTATTTAATTAACAAAACGCAATAAAATCACTCTCAGGTCACGCGACAACGCCAATCTCAGTGTATGACGTCACTTGCTGCTGGCGTCAGACGCTGTCAAAAGGAAAACCATCTAAGTCACCATAGCATCTAAGCAGTGTTTGGTAACAGGTGACGTCACAGCGGTCACGTGACATGTATTGGCTTTAATAGATTTTAAAACAAATGATTTTTAAAACATTAGTCGTATTAAAATAGTTATGATCATCATTTCGGGCTATGTTAGGTGTTTTTACACGGCAAGAAACACACAGATTGGACCTAGTTATCGTCGCTGGGCGTGCAAGACCGCGTAAGAGCAGTTTGCAATACCGCGTATTTACAAAAGCCGAAAAATTGAAATATCGCGCCAGCGGATTCTTAGCGCTGATTTGTTTATACCAAATTCTCATTAAACAACACCCAGAGAAATCCCAAACAAGTTCAGTCAAAGAAATTTGTAGAAATATCCAAGATATTATCTTTTTTCTTCGTTCCTGTGAAATATACAAAAAGAACATACGCGGTATTGCAAACTGCTCTTACGCGGTCTTGCAAGGTAACCAATGTCATGCCAATATGTTCATCAATCAGATATAGTCAGATATAGTCATCAATGTTTAAAGTAGCTTGTATTCCTTTTGCACAATGATATTTTTAAATATCTTAGTTGTGGGCATACTTTTAGTATAACTCATCTTTGGAAATAGATACAAAAACGAGTCTTTGCTACATGAAAATAGCGTCCATTTTATACGATTTGGCATTGATATCGCCAAAATTGACATCATCGTTGGTTGGATCATTTTGGCATAACTAGGTTCAATTTGTCAACATCCCTATTAAACGTCTTCATGACCATGAAGCCTTTATCATGTCAGGCGAGAGACGCCCACTGTTGGGCATAGGCCTCCCCCAAGGATCTCCAAACTGATCGGTCCTTCGCTGCCCTCATCCATCGGCTTCCCGCGACCCTCACCAGATCATCGGTCCACCTTGTGGGAGGCCTACCAACGCTGCTTCTCCCGGTGCGCGGCCGCGACTCTAGGACTTCCGCCCAAACGGCCGTCAGTCCTCCTTGCAATGTGGCCTGCCCACTGCCAGTTGAGGCTCGCAATTCTTTGTGCTACGTCAGCGACCTTAGTTCTCCTGCGGATCTCATCATTTCTGATTCGATCACGCAGAGAAACACCAAGCATAGCCCTCTCCATTGCTCTTTGGGTGACTTTGAGGCTTTTTATGAGGCCTTACTTCCTCATTTCAACCAAAAGACGTCCACTGCTCGACCAAGCCCTGTATCTACTGTCCTTTCGAATATTGTTTTAGTAAAACACTGGGGTGTAAGGGGTCTCGGATAACACCTCACGGGATCCAAGCCAACCTCACCTGCACGTGGTGCACCCTGCTGTTCAACAGACGAGGCTCTGGCGCTCCCCACCAACCCGAACTGGGCCAGCGTGGTGGGAGACGGCCCACAACCCCCCCCAAACATGAACTCACAGAACGACACAAGGCCCCAAGTGCCCGGCGGTACCGGAGGCCGCGCCGGCGGTGACCGACGTTGGCGAGGCGCCGGGACCAGGGGTGCCAAGAATCCCCGGGTGGTGAAGATACCCCGTCAGACGACCTTGGTCCTGGCAACTTATAACACACGGACATTGCGGACCGAGGAGAAGCTGCTGGAACTAGAGGAAGAATTGAGCAGGAGCGAAGGGAGGGCGAAGATCTGTCCCAAGGTGGTGTCGGGTTTATTGTCCACAAGTCTCTCGTGAACAACGTTGTACAAATCGGAAGTGTGTCGAATAGGGTGGCGTACCTTATACTCAGAATCACCAAACGGTATTCGTTGAAGGTCATACAGGTATACGCCCCGACCTCGACTCACCCCGACGAGGAAGTAGAAGTAATGTATGAGGATATCTCTCGGGCAATACATACTTCCAAAACTCACTACACCGTTGTCATGGGAGACTTCAACGCAAGGCTAGGCAAACGTGGCGATGATGAGTTGAAAGTGGGGCAATTTGGAGCTGGAATCCTTTAGAGGTCAAATGCTGGCCGACTATATGGAGAGGGAGGGACTCTTAATGATGAACTCCTTCTTCAAAAAACGGCCGCATCGAAAATGGACCTGGAAAAGTCCGGATGGCGCAACGAAGAATGAGATCGACTTCATCATGTCGACTAAGACTCGGATATTCAATGATGTCTCAGTGATCAAGTCGTTTAACACGGGTAGTGATCACCGAATGGTACGAGGCACATTGAATCTCAACGTGAAATCCGAGAGGTATCGACTGATGAAGTCTACGCTCCGCCCTGCAGCTATCCAGATCCAAAACCCCGAACTTTTTCAGCTCGAACTGCGAAATCGCTTCAATTGCCTGGAGGACTGCACAGATGTGGACACGTACAACGACAGGTTCGTGGAAGCTGTTCTTACGGCGGGTTCAGGGCTCTTCAAACCCAGCCGTAACAAAAGAGGTAAAAAAATCTCTGCGCCAACTTTAAAGCTCATGAAGGAAAGACGTGCACTGCAGTCTTCCGAAGACGCTCGTCGGCAACTCAACAAACAGATCTCCAAGTCATTGACCCGCGACATACGCCACTTTAATACAGAATGTATTAGAGAGGCAATCGAGCGGAACAAAGTCTCCCAAAGTGTTCGCCCGAGATCTGTCGATAGGACAGAGTTTGCTGACGAAGCTGAAAACGGAGGATGGCAGATTCGTTACATCCCGACCTGAGCTCTTGGCCGAGATTGAAAACTTCTATGGACAGCTTTACGCGACATCACGCACACCTGTCACTAAGGCCACCGATCCAAGAGCCAAATTAACCCAATATTACACGGAAGATATCCCGGACGTCAGCCTGTACGAGATTAGTGTAGCTCTCAAACAACTTAAGAACGACAAGGCGCCGGGCGACGATGGAGTTACAGCCGAGCTTCTGAAAGCAGGTGGACGACCGGTCCTTAAAAGTTCTTCAGAGGCTATTTAACTCCATCATGCTCGAGGGTAAAACGCCAAAGGCATGGCACAGGGGCGTGGTGGCACTCTTCTTCAAAAAGGGTGACAAGACTCTATTGAAGAACTACAGACCCATCACGCTCCTGAGTCATGTCTACAAGTTGTTTTCGAGGGTTGCTACGAATCGTCTCGCACGCAGGTTTGGCGACTTCCAGCCTCCAGAACAAGCCGGTTTCCGAAAAGGCTTTAGTACCATAGACCACATCCATATGCTGCGGCAGGTTATACAGAAGACCGAAGAGTACAACCTGCCATTATGCTTAGCGTTTGTGGACTATGAGAAAGCCTTCGATTCTGTCGAGACCTGGGCCGTGCTTCAGTCGCTCCAGAGATGCCAAATAGACTATAGGTACATCCAAGTGCTGCAGTCACTGTACGAAAACGCCACTTTGTCAGTCCGCCTCCAGGACCAAGACTCGAAACCAATACCACTTCAGCGGGGTGTGAGACAGGGCGATGTTATATCTCCGAAACTGTTTACTGCCGCGTTGGAGGATGTTTTTAAGCTTTTGGACTGGAGGGGACTTGGCATCAACATAAACGGCGAGTACATGACTCACCTTCGTTTTGCTGATGATATCGTAGTCATGGCTAAAAACCTGGAAGACTTGGGCACAATGCTCGACGACCTCTGTAGAGTCTCCCAACAAGTGGGTCTTAAAATGAACATGGATAAGACGAAGATTATGTCGAATTCTCATGTCGTACCCACTCCTGTGAAGGTTGGAAGCTCTACACTGGAAGTTGTTGACAAATACATTTACCTGGGACAAATAGTCCAACTTAGTAGGTCCAACTTCCAGAAAGAGGTCAATCGACGGATCCAACTCGGCTGGGCAGCGTTCGGGAAGCTACGCAGCATATTCTCGGCACAACTACCGCAGTGTCTCAAGACGAAAGTCTTTAATTCGTGTGTGTTGCCAGTGATGACGTACGGAACCGAGACGTGGCCGCTTACAATGGGCCTTATACAAAGGCTCAAAGTCACCCAAAGAGCAATGGAGAGGGCTATGCTTGGTGTTTCTCTGCGTGATCGAATCAGAAATGATGAGATCCGCAGGAGAACTAAGGTCGCTGACATAGCCCAAAGAATTGCGAGTCTAAAGTGGCAGTGGGCAGGTCACATTGCGAGGAGGACTGACAGCCGTTGGGGCGGAAAGGTCCTCTAATGGCGGCCGCGTACCGGGAGACGCAGCGTTGGTAGGCCCCCCACAAGGTGGACCGATGATCTGGTAAGGGTCGCGGGAAGCCGTTGGATGAGGGCAGCGCAGGACCGATCGGTTTGGAGATCCTTGGGGGAGGCCTATGCCCAGCAGTGGGCGTCTCTCGGCTGATATGATGATGATGATGATGAAAAACACTCAGTATTTACACCTTTATGGTTTATCCACATTTAGCAAACGGTGTGCCCCTCATGGGCTGATAAAGCATTCTTAAATTTATGTTGATACAACATTTAGCTTATTATGGAATACCGACCTAAATGTTAACATTCATAAGGATAATTTTTGTATTAAGCCTCCTTTGTGCAATTTTCAAACTTTGAAATAGCTTTAATTAACATACGTTATTATAAGACTAGGTACTTCTATTTAATGTAACACACATATAAATATATATAAAATGTAATCTTAATTTTTTTATCTATGTCCAGAACGCTTCAGTCCACCAATCAGAGCAGAGCCACTCCAACGGCACAAAGAGCGAGCCCGCCGCCACTGAACACAAGCCGTGAGTAGGTTTAGTTCCAATGGATGTCGTGATGTACACTATTTAATTATACCATTATCGTCCTGTTTCAATTAGCTAAATAATTTATGTAATGAACAATAAAATTAGCACAACTGATGTATGGTTGACTAAAATTAAACAGCAACCTTTAATATTATTTATATAGTAAATAATGGGATTTGATATTGGAATGCCTTAGATGATGTTGTTTACACTGGACCCGTTACTGAATCACATTTTTTGAATCTTAATTGGAGTATTGTTTGTATCTGTCTCTTTCTATCTCTGTCTCAAAGTTTTATGCAGATTTTATAAAACCGTTATTGGATGAGATCCTTCCAAAAGTAAAATGCACTTACGTTTATCTTATATCTTTAACGTTTTTTAATCCTCCGGAGGCGAATTCGAGAGAATTCGCCTCCGGAGGATTTCTGCTTGGGTACAGCCAACTCTGGCAGTCAAAAACTCTCTATTTTAACAGCCTTAATGAACTATGTAGGGTCGTCTGGTTAGGTACCACCGCCTTTCTTATTTTAACTGAGAAACAGTTTGCTGTGTTTCGGATTGAAGGGAAAGGTAGCCAGTGTAATTACTAGGCATGGAATGCATTCCATCTTGGGCCTCAGGATGACATACGTTGTCATCCTGCAATACCAAGTGATTTTATCTATACGCGGATGTTACCACTTACCACGAGCCGGGCCGTCAGTTTGTTGATCATCTAGTTATACAGGAAGGTGCCATCAATGCGACAATAAATTAAAGCAACGCCTATAGTGGTTCATAGAAATGGTTTGCCACTTTGAAAAACATCTTATTCATTTTATAATTTCATGACATTTGCATTATTTCATAGAAATGTCATGAAATTATCAAATGAATGCGATATTTTTAAAAGTGGCAAACCATTTCTATGAACTAATATAGCCCATTTTTTAATTTATTGTCGTATTGACGGCACCGCCCAGTATAAAAAAACTATTGTCTACGTATATTCGATGACCGGCTGGTCGAGTGGTCTGTACCCCTTGCTATACGGGCTGCTCGATCAAGAGGTCCCGGGTTCTAATTCCGGTAGGAGCAAATGTTTGTATGATGAATACGAGCATTTGTTCACGAGTCTTGGATGTTTATATGTTTATTTAGAAGATTTCTAATATTTATATACATATTATTATCAATATTAATCCGTTATCTAGAATCCATAACACAAGCTCTTAATGATGCTTACTTTGGGCTAGAATCGGCTAGATAATAGGTGTGAGTGTATGAATATTATTATTATTATTTTTATATTGGTGACTCGGGCCATAAACAGTCATAGTGTGTGACAGTGATGCAGAGCCCCTGTGGTGGCGGGACAAGCTCGCCCTGGACGAGACTCGGCTGACGCTGGTGGGCTTCAGCAAGGGCTGCGTGGTCCTTAACCAGGTCATCTATGAGTTCCACTACACCAAGACCCTGACGCCTGGAGATGCCCACATGATGAGGTTAGTAAGGGATTTTATTTTCATATCAGCCGTGAGACTGCTGGTCTTAGGCCTCCCTTCGACCCTGCGCTGCTTGCAGATTTAACAATGCTTTTCGTTAATGAAGTAAAAAATGTCATGAAATTATCAAGTAAATAAGATGTTTTTGAAAGTGGCAAACCATTTCTATGAACAAATATAGCCATTGTTTTAATTTATTATCGCATTGACAGCACCACCCTGTATGACGGTCATCCTTTTTATATTCATTATGAGAGAACGAGATACATTACACTTAAAGGACATGATTTTCCAGCAGAAACTAAATGAAATTTGCCTTTTTTCCTCGTTTTTCAAATGGTAAAATGTGTCAAATGCACCTATTATTGCATTGTCTATTATATATTTGAAGTTTTTACTATCTTTTAGCTGCAACTCCATTTTTCAATAGTAAAAAATAATGTAAGTTAAATTAATGCAATAACAAAACGCAAAAAGCCACTATAGTATGGATTTTTTTATGTTCGTCTATAAAATAAACGGGGGGTTATAAAATATTTGAAAAAAGCACTAAAAATTCTAATAAACCTTATCACCACTTATAGGTAGGATTGCTGTACAAAGAAAAAAATATTTAAAGCCCAGGCTTCATGCATTTGTGGGCTTATCCTTGGTTGGTTCATTCTCTGTACAATGGGAAGACAACGGAAACTAATGTCCATACAGCTATGTCTTCAGTACTTATTTATTTCTTCATTTATTGCATTGAAATGCTGGCGTTAACACATCTCAATGCATCTTGGGAGTATTTTACGCGAAATATATGATGACAGTCTCCATATGATGCTACTTGATGAGGTGCATAACCACAAAAAAGTTCTCATAGTCTTTCACACCATAAACACTTTTATTCTAATAATCTTTTAGTTGCACGTCAACACAAACACTTGAATAATAAAACTACCCCACTTTTATAACACAATGTTCGCTCCGAAGAAATTTTTAATGATTGTAATAAAAATTTTCACTGACAGCACAAAAACCCGCCAAACACTCGGTCTTATCCTTTTTTTTAAATAATTTATTGGCATTGGATACAAGTCCTTAAGCCTAAGGTCTTATCCTTTAATTTAGTGTGTGGCCTGTTGTCGTCGCAACCCGGTATACCCGATATATCAGGTAATCTGTTGCAGGTTTATGGAGCGTATAGAGTGCATGTACTGGCTGGACGGCGGCCACGCGGGCGGCAAGAACACCTGGATCACCGCGCGGAGTCTGCTCGAGACGCTCACCAGGCTCGGTATGAACATAACATAAGAATCCATTCATTTATCATCAATACAGCTTTTCGACCGTATCCCACCTTCCATCTTCCTGCTCAGGAGCACGCGTGCCGGTTTTCAGAGTCATCAATTCACTGTCTCCACCTCATCATTAGGCACAAAGAAATTCAGAGCCTAAAAATAGAGACGAAAAATTCGTCGACGAAGCCTTCACACACAATGAGGCCTACGACTTGACGTTCACAGCGAAGAATGACATGCTTCTGTTAGGAAGCATTCATTGCTATGCAGATGATAGTACAGTGCCTGGGGGATATTACGGTCGCCCAGAGGCTGGGCGCACTGAAACCGAGAGAGAGAGAGATAATCTTACCATTGAGCTCAACAGGGTGTTGAACCTCGTATTTGAATGGGGATCTAACAATCTTGTTGAGTTCAATGCTAATAAAACACAGGTGTGCGCGTTTACAGCTAAAATGTCGCCGTTCCTTCCCCTTCCGTCTCTTCAGAGCACGACTCGTTCGGCACAGGGCTCCCTAAACTTGCTAGGCATGGAGATATGTTGCGATCTGAATTCCAGGAACTACATCGAAACCGTGATCAAAACAGCCTCACGGAAGCTCGGTGTCCTGAACAAGGTGCATCGATTTTTCACGCCTGACTGCCTGCTCTATAAAACTCTTGCGTGGAATATTGCTCGCACTTGTGGGATGGGTCCGCCAAGCACCTACTCGATGCCTTGGACAAATTGCAGCGTCGTGCTGTCCGTATCGTTGGCGATGTAGAGGTCACGTACAACCTTGAGCCTCTGCAATTGCGTCGAGACATTGCGTCGCTTAGCGCGTTCTATCGACTATATCACGGAGAGTGCTCTGAAGAGTTATTTGACCTTATCCTACCTTCCCCCTTCCTACTCAGGAGCACGCGTACCGGTATTCGGAGTCATCAATTCACTGTCTCCACCTCAACATCACGTACAAAGAAATTTAGTAGCTCTTTACTTTGTCGTACTTCCAGAACTTGGAATTCTTTGCCAGCACATGTGTTCCCTCCTTCCTATAACATGGGTTCCTTCAAAAGAGGCGTAAAAACGCACCTTTCGGGCCGGCAAGGTGGAGGCGGCTAGAGCAGTGTCTGAACTGCACTAGCTGTCTTCGCATATGGACTCTTCTTACCGCTTCACATCAGGTGGTGTTGAGTCACTTGTCGTGCTTTGTATAAAAAAATATATAAAAAATACTGCAACACAGTGCCTGATCGGTGAAAGAATAATGTGTCCCTGCGATTGTTAAATAAATTAAATTACTATAACAGTAAGAAAAAGCTTAGAAAATGTCCCGGAAGAATATTTAAAAAGCTGTTTCCATGAAATGAAGGCGGTAATAAAAAATATGAGAGGAAGTGAAACAAAATAAATTATACTACTACTCAATTTGTAAAGACTTTTTTTATAAACTCGAGCTGTTTAAATTATTGTGATCACAGCAACAGTCCCATTATCGAAATCTTACATAAAAAGAAATAGTAGTAACCAAAAGCCTATCGTCTGGCTAAATAGCGCAATAATATGACGAATGAGTTCCACATAGAGATTAAAATGCCTTGATCGTAATCTTAAAACCATTAAAGGGTAAGCCTAATATGGGGTTTCAGTGAGTGGTAAGTGCTTATTAGAACTAACTGTATCTATTTGGTTAGCAATTCGTTGGGGTAAGTCTATGAAAAGCTTACCTATTTGATAGGGTTTTTTAAAACAAGTCTATGAAAAACCCCAACAAATACCCTTTTAAAGGTAAGCGGTTCCGGTCCCTGCTCACACCATTACGCGATCAAGCTCCACTTGTATTTATGACTAGGTGGTAGGCCCGTATGTAGGGTCGTCGCGGTAGGTACCACCGCCTTTCTTATTTCAGCCGTGAAACAGTTCGCTGTGTTTCGGATTGAAGGGAAAGGTAGCCAGTGTAATTACTGGGCATGGACGCCATTTCATCTTAGGCCTCAGGATGGCAACGCACCTGCAATATCAAGTGATTGTCCCTGTCCTGTGTCTATAGGCGGCGGTAACCGCTTATCATCAGGTGGGCTGTCAGCTTACTTAAAAACTAATGCAAAAATATTTTACTTTAAAAAATTGCAGTGCTTTCCCAGCCATTATAATAGCATCCTGTTTCTAGATAATCTCATTTTTATATGCCTTTCCGAACAGATGTAAATATTCAAGTGCACGTGAGTCCTTACCAAGTACAAGACGAAGGCCGGCCGTGGATCGGCCGCGAAGAAAAGGCCTTCACTGGCTTGCTCAGGAAACTAGGCGCTAAGGTTAGTATAAACAATAACCTATGTTACAAGCAGAATACTCTAAAAGTGCTGCACTCAATATAGTTTTATCTTGTCAATTCGGTCACAGTGGACCGGATCATATATGAGTCATCAAATCTAGTTTTGTGTACCAAATATGGGACACAACGCTAAATTAATTTTGTCAATCCAGATACAATTTTGTTTTTATACAATACTGTAATTTGACTATTCTTTTCTGATGTTAAGAGTAGAGGGGCGTAATTGATGTAGTATGATTGACCGTTAAACCGTAGGTCCCTGCATAAAAATTGAGGACCAAGACTATATGCACCCCGCCCGTGCGTCTTCCTCACCCCGCCAACTAAACTCGCCGCGTTGCCGTGCGTGTAGACGGGCGAGTTTAGTACAGTTCATATATGGACAGGTTGCAACGACTTCTGTTTGACTAACAAAACTGAACCAATAGCTGTAATCTTAGTCGCAGAACTGACACTTATAACTTAACTCGCTAAGCCAACGTTTGGACTATACTTACTACTTATGACTTACTGCTCAACTGTCCGGTTACTAAACTCGTTACTGTACTTATCGAAATGTAAATCAGCCTTTATGCCGAGTAGCTAAAAAAATTTCTACACAATCTCCAAATTTCATATAACAGGTTACTTTAACGACTACACTATTTTTTTAAGCTAGCGTGTTAGAAGAGTATTCTTGATGAATCTGCGATAAATGTAGCAGTTCTGTAAGATTCACTATTGAAACTAAACATAGAATAGAATAGAATAGAATAGAATTTATTTCGCTAGAATAAAGTACCAAATACTACTTAACTAGCAAATTCCCGTCCAAACAATGTAAAGAACTTAACTCGCCAAGACCGCAAGTTAACTCGCTACTGTACTTATGGAAGTGTAAATCAGCCATAAGTGTTCATTACTGATACGCAACTACACAATTAAAAGATCAAGTGAACTGATATGCCGAACAAGTGCCCTCGCTAAACAATCGACCTATACCTAGTTATTATGAATTGTATCCTCAGATAAACCGCTATCTCCACACTCAGCCGGGTATGGCGCAGTCCCTCCAGATGCATTTCGAAGTGCTCGCTAACTTCAAACGTATGCAGGACTCCACCCCCGTGTGTCCCCCGGAAAACTCGGACGAGGAGACTTAGATATATTATTTAGGAAGCTATACTAATATTGTTCATTATCAATCTTAACCCTTTCGACGCCATGTTGCCCATGTACGACATGGGCAACACGACACAAATAATTTTAGTACCCGATGACAAAATTTTACCACAGTAGTGCAAGGAGCAATCAGTAGTCCAACGCGTTAAGCTTTTATTTAACTTGCAATGTATGTTTGTTCGGGTGGAATCTTGCTACTCGATTTTGAAGCAGATATCTTCAACCTATTGAGCTGAAATTTTGTATACTAAACGTGTATACAAAATTTGGATGACAATACACGATAAGCTGTGTGACGTCATTCTAAATCCAATATGCCGCCATATTGGATCCATCCATTTCTACAATAGGTTATTGTTCAATAGGAAAATGCTTACTTACCATTTTAACTTGCTGCAAAGCGTCGATGCCTTCATTGGAACAGTCAGCGATGAAAGTCGTTAAACAGATCCGAAATTTCAAAACACTATAATTAATCGGATCAATGTACATAATAATTGTATGTAGGACACTCCACGGCTTTTTCAAATTCTCCAATGTCTAGTTTTTATTATGTATCTTATTTTCTACCGTAGTCAAACACGTATTTAATGTCACAGATCTACGTCGTTTTAAACTTAGATTTGTTAATTTACTTTCGTAGCTGACCGTACGTGTCATACGAGACAAATTATTTTAGTACTTACCCATGACAAAATTATATCGAACAATTCACCACATTAGTGCTTGAGAAGATGCAAGTTTCTCACCTGTAGCTATGTGTAGCTAATGAAGAATGTAATGAAATTGATGAAATGGCTTACTTGCATAGTCTTATACATATTAGACTATGGGAGTCATTTTTTGTAATTCTTGGCTAGATGTTGTCTTTGTTGAAACTTGTATTGTGTAAATGGGCCTTTAGATCTGTATTTAAAATTCTTAATTGGACAAGTAACATAGTTTTAGCAATAAATAAAATTAAATGTAAGGGGGGAGGGGGTGTACTTAGCCTTAAGAGTGTAATAGCGATGTTTATCTCAGTCTATCTAAAGGAGATAGAAAGAAACAAATGTCTTTAAGTCACCTAACCCTATGGAATAGTTAGTAAAAACGGATATAAGATATTTCTTTCGGTCCAGTCATGAGTGTCTTGGATATGTTATGTGTCAAGCTGGCAACACAAAAGCGCATAGTCAAGTATTAATAGAAAATATTATAATATGCAAAATAAACAATAGGTACTTAAAGATAAATGTGTAGTACTATACCTACCATAATTATAAGTTTTTTAATAATACACTAGTTGTAATGCGCTGAAAGGGTTTAAGATCCATAAATTATAAAGTGTTAAAGCTTGTATAGATATCTCTTACATTTTTAACTATCAACTGTCAGAATCTTTATTTTTGATAATACCAGTAAAATAAATTTTAACGTTTATAAAAAGTACAGTTGGCAGTTGACGCTAACGCGTGATTCGCGAAATAATAACTTCGAGTTTTGGACGGTATTTGATAACTTAATAAGTAATGATTAAAAATCATGATATAGCGAGCGGCTTGGAATCCCCTGCACCTGTCTAATCACACTAATAGTTAAGAAATACTTGAAACTTTTCAACACTTCACAATACCGGTTAAATATCGTGAATGAACGGTCAATTAAACGACCGTGCGTGTCAAACACTATTCATAATACCGGTTAAATGTCGTGAATTTACGGTCAACTTAACGTGTTAGCGTGTCAAACACTATTTACAATACCGGTTAAATGTCGAGAATTTACGGTAAATTTAACGACTTAGCGTGTCAAACACTATTCACAAAACCGGTTAAATGTCGTGAATTTACGGTCAATTTAACGACCGTGCGTGTCAAACACTATTCACAATACCGGTTGTGTCGTGAATTTACGGTCAATTTAACGACCGTGCGTGTCAGTGTTGACTTCATTTTTGTAATCAGTTTTACAAGAGAACGGACTTCAAAAATCTAATAATCTACTTTAATATTCCGTAGATTTTTTTGCACATATTAAATATGCCAAAAACGATTTTTACCAGACAACCATTGTTTAATAAACGTTCACCTATCAAATCTTTATATGAACGGCTGGACATGAAAAGTGCTATCTTGATTCAAAATGATACGTCCTGAACAGACATAAGAGACATAGAAATATGACTTCACAGCTACGCGATGTAGGAAACGATTTATTGTCTAAATATTTAAAAATAGCTTATTCACGATATGTTATGATATGTGTTCTCTGCCGTGTTCATTAATCGCTTGAAAAATCGCTCAACTATTTGTGTGACGTCTGCGGGGAAGTTAAACCAAACAGAACTTCAAACCAAAACTGTTTTAGTCAATTAAAACTACAACCCGCCACTATTTCGTCCAGTTTCGAATCTTCTTCCTTTAGATTGCCAGAGTATTATGAATATTATGATCCTTCCGCATTTGCTCCGCTTTAGATTTAATTACGTAGTAATAAACCAGATGTGTTGTGAAATTATTATAAGTGTACAAATAGGCCTAAAGACAAATTAAAGACATACTGTCTTATAAATAATATTGTTATATTTATTTTAGAGATGAAAGTAGTATGTAGTATTATTTTACAAGACAAAAGAGATGTTCCAAAATGTATGGAGATTCGGCCAGGTCTATGTACAATATACTGGAAAATAGGTAAAAGTATGCGTGTTTAATTGTCCATTTTCTTTTTATTTGCTTCGTTGCGTGGCACAAAACACGAATTTTCATAAATAAACTGCAACACAGCCAAATATTGTTCATAGCGCTTATATTACTTTGGTGACGTTTTAGTTGACTTCTATGTCGCCCGCCATGTTGCTATAGTGAATAACCGTAAAATTTAAGATAAAATTTAACTTTTGTACAAACAAACTGCATGAAAACGAATTATTAGTATTTTTCGCGGATTCAGATTTTTCCTGATTTTTTGAGATGCTGTACATATGGCTGGCCGGATATGAAACATCTCCTTTGAGATAGAATTTACTTTATTAATTTATTCTTAGTAAGTAAATTTTGGAGAACTCACGCTAAATCTAAATTTAAGTTCAGTCCATCTAGTTCTCTCAATATGAATACAAAAAACAATGAATACATATTTGACATCTAGAAATAGGTTTGATCAATTTCCGACCTTATTGAACGTCATAAAATCAGGCTTTTATGAAGCACCTCCCTACTCTAAAATTGTCGATGGTTCTCTAAAAGCTATCTTAAGTCAAATTATTTGACAGTTCTATTGCTATCTTTTTCCTACACATAATGCAAGAGATATTCTGTAGTTATATTAGGAGTGTGTTATTAATTAGACTCACTGTATTAACTGGACTTTTTGGTTGACTATGGGTCAGATCGAGTGCTTTCATGATTAAATTATAGAGTAGTCTAATGTGACACGTAATTCAATGTAGTTGTGAGATATACTGTCCTATATTTACTTGCAAACTAATTTGATGTATTAAAATAATAATTGCCCTAATGTGAATGTAAAAACATCATACATCATTGTATGATCTAGAACCTAGAACCGTTTGTCTTCTGTAGAAAAGTTTAAAAACCATAATAATATAATTATTTGGTGGTAACGGTAACTAAACAAAATCAAATTGTTTAATAATGTAATAATGAAACTGGTTAATTTTTCCGTAATCAAATGGGTTTAGTCAGGGTATTGGTTTTACATAACTTTTAAATTAATTAATGCATGTCCATTGATTAAATGTTCAAACATCATAATTTTATCTCCTTATTTCATTGTATAAAATCAAAAAAATTTTAGTGTATGCCTTTCGCTTCTATAATATCACCTTTATAAGGTGGCAATCAAAATTAACAAAATAAATTTTAATAGTATGAGTAATGACACAATCATTTGAAATTATATATTTTGTTTGCATTAAAAATAAGGTTTTTCTATTAAGATTTAAAAATGAAATCAACAAGTCAGTTATGTATTATAGTGTAAATAGTTTATGAGATTGCTTAGAATATGTGTACAACTTTATTGATCTCATCTATGTAAAATCCATGTAATATGGCTACGTATTTTAAAAAATAAATATATTTTGAATGACAAATTTTTCTTTTCCTCAGTGACTGACAATCATAATTGTATTTTCCCTAACCATTCTATACTGGTAAGAAATAAAATAACACACTCGTTACAATCTATTTTATTGAACAATTCATTTGTACCGGATTACAAGTAACCAAAAGTAAAAAAACAAACCTCAGCGTTTGTCTTGTAGGAAATAAGTTCTTACAATATTATTATGACAAAATAAATGCAAGCATGCATCCAAGAACTCAATTCATCTCAAAGAAACTGATATTGATTCAGTTTTAAAAGCTATTGCTAAATAAACAAGCCTAGGCGAGTGGGTTAACAATACACAATTATAGGAATGATTTCTTTTCTTTTAACTTTAGAATACAAACACCACACATCTACAATATTCTGAAGATTAAATCCTAAATATTAGAATTCCTTAACCAGTTTGGTATAGAGATCTTTTATGAGTGAATCTAGTATAGTCTAGTATCTGTAAAATCTTTAAACTCGTAAAAAGCCTGCCGTTTTGTGTACTTATACCTATAATATTGTTCCATGTCCAACAAGTATTATTACGTCGGAATTATACCCATGTTTCCACAACTGTTAAAGGAATCATGAGTATAAGGTAGATTCTATGACATATATTTTAGTAGACGTGGGTACTGTCAGCAACAAAAGTAGATAAACCCACCAAGTTTACAATACCGGAGATCTATGAAAGTTCATTCATTTATTTGTGATATATAGCATATTATAATTTATATTCTTCACTTAATTCTTGCACCCGCCTATTTTGTATCCTTTTACTTCATTTTCTATTCCTGTAGGTTGCCTGGAAGAGATAGCTGCTTAGCAACTAGGCCGCCGATTGTGTCCTTTTCGAATACACTTTATTGTACAAGGACAAGATTTCCTCAAAATTATAAAGATTTTCAATTTCGGGTGTGTTGACATACTTTCTTTGCAGACAGTACCAGTAAAATTGTGCCATAACCATTTTCATAGAAATACAAGTTGAGAACTGAATTACACAATACATCACACATTCCATAATCTTTTTTTCATAAGCTAATGTGTATCTTGAAATATTATAATAAATATGCCGACAACAATAAAACTCATATTCTGTCTGGATCAAAACCCGTTAAAATGTTAAAAATATGTTAAATATGTGTATATGGGTTAAATACCATATATGCGGGAAACTTATACCTAATTAAAATTAATTATTACATGCTGCACTATACATAATAAGTAGTATCGCTGATCCACTCCATCACTAAAATTGATTACAATGAATATTTCATAACCTTTATTGCTTTCATAGTAAAACTGCCCGAATTGGCCACTTTTCCAATTTTGTACCCCGGCAGGGATACTCTGTTAATAAATAACTCTTAAAGCAATAAAATACAAAGTATACAATCACAGAATAATGTCGCGTTAGTTAAATATTCGAAATTCATATATTCTTAAACTGGGCTTAGTAGGGAGACACTTGCCCAATGACAAAACTGTCCCATTTTTAATTTAATAAATTAAAAGTCACATATTTCTTTTTATCTAACCTATTCAATGAGTTAAGTTTAGTTTAATATAAATTACTGCTTGGTATTTATAACAAATTGTTTCAGTTAAGTTGAAAAAAAAATTCGGAGACGAATTCGGTCATAATCATAATTTGAAACTGTGAACTGAAAAAATAAGTGGGCAAACTGTGACATCGGGCGAGTTTCCCCTTAAACCTAAACTGGGTTCAATTCTGAAAACAATAAATATAATTTGAAGTACAGACTACCTATCTCTTTCTTTCAATATGTATACGAAAAGGACAGCAAACATGTTAGTAAGCTTGTAGCGAGGTACTGCTAAAACCCACATTATTTTCATTTTCAAGTTCATGAGGGTCGAAACTTGTACAGGTGACAGCCCATCACGTGTAACAGTTGCACTTCCAATGTCCTATTACTAGAGTAACAGTCTCAAGGCCAAACTGTTACGCTTGATCAGCTGTCGATTGTACATCCTTTCTCATGCATGCCGAATTATATGACTGCTGTCGCTTTTAAAACATATTGAGAAAACGAGATGGACTGCTCGAATAAAAAGCGACGGAAATAGATTGTTCAAGTAGATGCTTTATATCCGGCCAAGTATATGTACACTATCTCAAAAAAAACAGGAAAAATCTCCTGAATCCGGTAAAAATATTAATAAATCGTTTTCATGCAGAGTTGGCTTGTACAAAAGTTGAAATTTTTCGTCGATTCCACCGTTATTCAATATGGCAATATGGTGGGCGACATAGAAGTCAACTAAACGTCAAGTTACATAGGCGGCATGATGAATATTTAACTGTTGCAGTTTTTTCTAAAAATAATTGTTTTGTTGCAAAAAAGCAAATAAAAGGAAAACGGATAATCCAACACTGTTCTGGATATTTTTACCTATTTTTCCGTGTACTGTACATAGACGTGGCCAGATCTCCATACATTTTTGGAACATTTATTACACTATTTTGGTGGATTGGGCTAACGAGTTAAAGATTTCACAGATATCACTTCACACACTTGTAGTTGCACAGTCCATATCACATTCACATGTTCTCAAACTGTCCATCCTTGTCGAGCATGAGTATGTTGGGGTTTTCCTTTTCGAACTCCGTGGGCTTCCGCAGCCTCTGCTGGTCGGTCCACTCGCCTTCTCCCGCGCCCCACTCGCCCACCTTCTCGCCTATCACGTCCACTTCTTCTTTAGCTCTTTGCTTCTCCACCTGTGGAAATAGAAATAGTCTTAATCTGCTGAGTTATAATTTAACATTATAATAAATACCTTAAAAAATATCTTAGCTAGAAAACCATAATTGGGGGAACATTTATTAATGTTAAAAATCAAAACTAATAATATTATAAAAAAACGTTTTAAAGATGTTACATAAATATCTAGAGTAAAAAAAAATATGTCAAGGTGCAGGAATGAAACCCGCGACTTTTCACGGTCCGGGTGACTGTACAACTAATAATTTATGGTTATGTCAAAGTCATGATCCAAAAGTAACCTCATTTTGCGGCGGAAACATTTGAATATCTCTACACCTGCCACTATTTATTTCCGTGTCTGGGTTAGAATGAGTCAGAAAACACGGCTTTGAACCGATGTTTTACCGAATATTTGTGAAAATAGATGCTGATGTTTGTGCTTGAAAGTCTAACGCTTTCCAGAATGAAACATAGTGCTAAAAATAAAACTAAAAACAAGTTAGAAATATGTGTAGATAGAAATAACATGAGACATATAAAAACATATATTTTATAATTTCTTTTAAAGGCCACACTAAATTACTCATTTTTTAGAATAGCAACTGTGGCTGAGTTCTTCCTTTTAAAATTGTAGCACGTCAAAATTTAGAATAAATAAGTCATTATTTTAACTCGCATTTTATTAGTTATGTCCAGACGACAGCACATGAACTGTAACAGTTTCACTACGAAAGCCGCCTCTATTACGAACGCAGTAAGGGCGGTCTCAAGGTCAAACTGTTACGCTTGATGTGCTCTTTTTTCAAAATAATAATGTATTAATTTAGGAGAAAACTTTTGCTGTTCGAAATAATATAGCTAATTCAGCGTGGTTACTAAAATAAATAATAAAATGAAATAGTTCATGGTTTTTATACGAAATAATAATTGAACAAGATGAAAATTAAGTGTGTAAATAAAGTTCCCTAACAAAAAACTTCATGCATTATTGGACCCTGTTTAGCTAATCTCTTGTGTGATTTTACAGATTAATTAATTAACAATGATTTAATGGATGCGCGTTCGACGGTAGCGGAACAGCGCGCGAACCTGTTACCTCCGAGTCGTGTTTGGCGAACTTCTCGAACATGTTCGCGTACAGCTTCTTCTCTTTCTGCTTCTGTTTCTGGATCGTGGACTTGCACACGAGGATTTGGTTAGCTGCAGCCTGGGGATGGAATTTTGAACTTTAATTACTGTGATATAAAGTATACATTACTATGTCATGTTTAATGTTGTTTTCAGCCAAAGGCTGCAACTGTCATATGATTAGTTATATCGTCGATTTTTTGTTTCGAGGAAGCAACATGAAATGCCAGAAAAAACTGATCGAACTTAGAACATGTGTTATAAGATTTGCGGACGGTTTTTTGTTTTCAATTAACTCTGCTATACATATATCATTGAATTATGTAGAATTCAGTTATGTGTGTTTATCTTTAAAACAAATCCATTCTTTATCAGAAAATATCACTTACCTTATTCTGAGGTTCCTCATCAGCGACCTTCTGGAAGTCTTTCATAGCAGCCTCTGCCTCCCCAAGCCCCAATAATGCCTGCCCCCTTCTGAACAACCCTTTGACGTTATTTTCGTCAATCTTCAGGGCCTTGGTCGCATGGTCCTTTGCCTCGAAGTGATGGACCGGAGTCACCTTCAGGTATACCAGGGCAAGGTTCAAATGTGCTGACAGGAGGAGCTCCTTAGTTTGTGTTTTGTTTTCTTCAGTTTCGGTGTTGTCTTCTAGCATGTCTGAGGAATGTTTTAGTGATTAGATACAAGAAACCACACAGGGTGCACAGTAAAACCATTTCATTGACGTGTATTGATTCTTCCCAGATGTGTTAGCTCGATAAACCCGACTTAGGTGGAGTCAGACTATGAAATAGGCTAGTTTCCAACCTTTTTGATTTCATATACAGGGTGATGCCGTCAATACGTCAATAAATTCAAAACACGGGCTATATTAGTTCATAGAAATGGTATGCCACTTTCAAAAACATCTTATTTATTTGATATTTTCATGAAGTTGCTATGAAAAAATGCAGTCAATGCTGTAGTATTTCATACAAATGTCATGAAATTGTCAAACCATTTCTATGAACTAATATAGGCCACGTTTTAATTTATTGCCGTATTGACGGCACCACCCTGTATAAATAGTATGTCAATAGTTAATAAATATTGCAGAAGCAATAGTCTATCTGCAATCAATGATTTTTTAGAGCGATTTGTTAAGCTGTCAAAAAACGCTCTATAGAAAATGATGCGGAATACTGACGTCACAACTTACTAGTGGCCACCGAATATGCGTGGGCGCATGGAGACATTTGTAATTTATGCGTTAACACGCGTAGTTGGCATATAAAAAGTTATTACATTTAATGTAATCTAATAGTTTAAATGTTGTTAATGAATCTTGTAATATTTATTTCGCCTTTTTTTGAAAGTTTCTAAAGCCACATTTTTAATACCATATAAATAATATACTTTGAGCATTTTTTAGTAATAATAACTCTTGTTTTCGAAACGTATTTTAAAAACCTACATTTTCACTAGACTTGTAGGACACCCCTATTGCATCAGGGCTAGGTTTCATCGCATGAAGCTCTCAGAAGTGGGATCGTGCTTATGCGGGCTAGTGAAGTTGAGGTGCGAGGTGTTAACGTGCCGTCTGAAGCACGGAGGACATCTAGATTATAAACTTTGGTTGACCCATCCCGGGATAGACCATCGCGAAAGTTGCTTTGTTATCGTAATCGACCTGAGCGGTCAAAACCACTACCAGCCTCCTGCGTCCAACCTCCATCCTTTTTTAAAATGATATACAAATTAATTACCCAACACACACCTCTGGGGCTGCATCTAGGTAAGTGTACGTCACTTATTTAGATGCAGCCCCAGAGGTCTACACCAATCGTGGAGTATTTGCAGATACTTACCCTCAACTAAGCTAATGACCCTCTTGTACATTTTGATCGCCAGCTGGAACTTGCTGGCTTTGAAGTAATTTGTGCCTTTCTCCTTGAAGATCTTCGCCTGTTCTAGTTTCTCTGCGCTGTCCATTACCCAGGACTCCTTTGATTTTTCGAAATTAGTCAACTTGACTGTGTATTCTACGGCAGAGTTTGGAGGCACCCCTAGCTCAGCGTTGCCCTCAGACTTAAACGCGTATTTCGGTTGAATGGTTATCCTTGATTTCTCGTCCTTAAGGAACTTCTCGAGGGCTCTCTCGATGCCTTCGCAGATGTTGCTGTCGGTGCCCTCACCAAGCGAGAAAGTTACGGTTCTATTGTCAAAAACTTTTCCGTCTGCTACCAACCGGCCTTCAAGTTCAACTGTAATGACAAATTTCGTAATGTAAATGAACGATTCATATTCTACGTGTAGTGCGTAGTAGTCGAGTTTTTATATCGATCAAAAGATCCATAGTAGTAAGACTGTTTTGATTCAGTGATTGGGTCATTCAATTTTAGTTATTTAAGTTTGTCATATCAGTAGTGGTACCATTATCTATTTTACAATCTTTATTTTTGTTGATTTTAATAAATGTAAGCATTTGAAGCAAAATCTTGCACAAACTATTATTGTCTTGATATATTGTGAATAAAACATTTTCCTTTTAGGCAACAGTTAAAGTTTCAACTTTCCTTTCCCATTATATATGTGCAAAAGCGTGAATTTACTGCGAGACTTGAGCTACTCGCCATAGTAGTATTAGAATACATTTCGAAATCTAATACTTTAAGCCACACATTTGTTCTAGAGTCATAGTTGTTATTACAACAACATTAACGGTTTACATACATAATTTAATGTTTACATTTTAAATTTACCATGAATGCAACAAGGAAGACCCTATACACTTTTTACTGTTCACGATAAAAGACGAAAATTCGATTCTTGGAAACGGCGGCGGCGGCAAGGGCATTGACATGGCCCTGAGGCGACTTACGTTCAAAGATGCTATAAAAATTTATAGATTTACTAAACACTCGCTCATACAATTAGCTCGGGATGACTTTGGCAGTTTTGGTGGTAATACTCAATCCCCATGAAGCTGCCATATACATCCCGAGTGCACTAATGCCTCATTAAATAAATCAAAAACCGTTATCTAATATCAACATGCATACCATAACACAGGGATAATCATTTCAAAACAATAGGAATAAAACAGGTAGGCCGTAGCGGCATTTTCCCATCAAAATTTCGCTTTTTTGGCACCACCACCTTACAGAAGATCGCAGCTACCACAGACAATACTACCGCGTAGTGTTTTTCAATTTTTGACATACTACATGACTAACAAGCTGACGGCAAACTGGTTATAAGTGGTTACTGTAATAACAAAGCAAAAATCACTTGGACTTGCAGGTGCGTTGCCATCCTGAGGCCTAAGATGAAATGCCGTCCATGCCTAGTAATTACACTGGCTACCTTTCCCTTCAATCCGAAACACAGCGAACTGTTTTACGGCTGAAATAAGAAAGGCGGTGGTACCTACCCACAGCACCCTACATACGGGCCTACCACCTAGTAAATTAAAATATGTAATAATAAAACTAAATTAACATGTATCCTCTCCTCCATTGCTGTGGCCAACAAAGTCCTTATTGATGCCATTTTTAGATTTAAGATCTTGTTAGTAACATTATGGTGTAATAAATGCTAAGTTTAAACAGCTTTTGAGTAAGCGTCATATCGGGAGCAGGGGACTCTATCTCGCTATGGTTGTTAACACTTTCTCTTGATTACATTTACGTTTAAAACGTCTACTTTATTGTAACAATTATAAATATAGAAAGAAAACGATGAAAATATTACATGCTCCAGGCGGGAATCGAACCGCGTCTCCAGGGGTCCTGGGGCAATTTAGAGTATTCTATGCATATTCTTAAGATCATATACGACGTAACGAAATGCCGACCTTTTTAAAAACAAAGCACGAAAAATGTCTCAACACCACCCGATGTGAAGCGGTAAGAGGAGTTCATATATTATGCGAAGGCAGCAAGTTGTGGAGGTTGCACACACTGTTCTAGCCGCTTCCATTTTCACGCCTCGTTTGAAGGAATTGTAATAGGAAGGAGGGAACCCATGTTATAGGAAAGAGGGAGCCCATGTTATAGGAAGAAGGGAACCCATGTTATAGGAAAGAGAGAACCCAGTTATATTGAGGCGGGAACCCATATTGTAGGAAGGAGGGAACCCATGTTATAGGAAAGAGGGAGCCCAGTTATATTGAGGCGGGAACCCATATTGTAGGAAGGGGGGAACCCATATTATAGCAAGGAGAGAACCCATGTTATAGGAATAAGCGAACCCTATTTGAGGAAGGAGATACCCATATTATAGGAAGAAAACCTATGTTATAGGAAGAAAACCTATGTTATAGGAAGGAGGGAACCCATGTTATAGGAAGGAGGCAACCCATGTTATAAGATGGCAACAGCACGTGCTACACAAAACAACAAAACAGAAGCTGCACATGCTTAAAAAATATGCTATATGACAGGGAAATTTTAACACAAAGATATTCTTACCGGTAACAAGGGCGCCATCGTTAGGGCTCTCTACACCGTTTCCTTGTTCAATGATGTGACGGAGAATACCTTTGTTCTTGTTGGGGCTCAAGTCTTCCACTTTCCAGTCAATCATTTCTACCTGTTGATAATTATGACTGGTTAACTTTATTAATGCCTATGTTATTTGTCTATATGTATGAATTTAACATGCCTATATCAGGGGTGTGGGATGTGTGTTGGTTTACAGACTATGCTAATACAGAATTAACTTGTTGTAGTAGTACAGCAAAGACAAAACAATTAAAACTATAGTACATCTTTTGTATTTCGACAAGGCTTCCATGCAAAATTCTAATCCATGAAGACATAGTAGTGCAGTAATGTATGTCAATAAAATAAGTCTAATTTTGCCCATTTAGCAGTAACCTGTTCAATGCCCTATGCTCTAATTCACAATTTTTAACAGAGCTATTCACGCTATGAAGTATCATTGCATGAGAAATAAATTAAATTAAAAAGGATATGTTTCATTTCCAGCCAGGTATATGTACAGAATACGTGAATGAATACGTGAGAAATACTAATAATTCGTTTACATGCATAATTTGTTTGTACAATACTTGAATTTTCGTCGATTACACCGTTATTCATTATGGCAATATGCCGGGCGACATAGAAGTCAACTAAACCAACACCAAAGGGACATACGCGCCATGATGAATATTTGGACGCGTTGCAGTTTTTTCTATAAAGTTCTTGTTTTTTACCATGCAACAAAGCAAAAAGAAAATGGACAATTGAACATTGTTTTGCATATTTTTACCTATTTTTCAGTATAGTGTACATATACCTGGCCGGGCCTCCATACATTTTTGAAACATCTCTTTCATACATACAATCAGCTTCAAAAGATGCAAATGATTTCAATTGCTATCGGATTGACATAAGATACAGGACCTAATCATTTTGCTGGTGATGGTACAACAATTAATTTGATTTATGTGTAATGATAATTTAGAGATAAGGGTCCTGACTATCTCCAGGTCTTTTACCAGAAACGGTCGGTGTTCTTCTCAGTGGCAAAAAACTACTTCCTTGTTTAATTTGTAAAGCAACGACATATCAGATACAATATATTTCAATCTTATATGAGTATGTCTGCGAAGGGTAATATACAAGACAAAGACGTTATGAAAGTACACAAATCACTATCGTTATTATTAAGTAGAGACTAAAAAGAATTATAAAAAACTGTTGAAAAAAAAATTTCAAAACAGCTAATGAGACAGATGTGTCGGCTCCATTACTTTAAGCTACTTATTTGCGTAGGTCCTGTTTTTAAATGTAATGTGATAAAAATAAAAATTGTTTATATCCATTAGCATTATACATAAGAAGCAATGGGTTAGGAAATGAATGTGCTATATGTGTATAGTTCAATACTTTTGATGTAACATTTTGTTCATTTATTTGTATGAAAGACTGTTTGTGGGAAGTAGACAACAGAGAATTCGCATATCATAGAAATAGAAGCATAGTATAATAATATGGAGAATTTTTGGTGTTAATAATTAAAGTATTATTACAAAATTACTGCAACATAGCAAGTTTAATAGAAATGGATTATTTAAAACAGAATGTCATCCATTGAGCAGTCACAGAGATTGTGAAGGGTCACAGGATGAGTAAAAGCAGGCGAAGCACAAAAAGATCCCGAAGTGTTGAAATGCATCGTGGTGTGGTCACGGCCCCATTATAAGATAAGATAAGGTCAAAGCATAGGTTTGTTTCCAGTATCAGGACATTACAGTACAGAACACAAATACTATTTTAATAACAATTGAATGGGCATGCCATTGACCTAATTATTTATTAATTAATTTTATCATAAATTAGTTATAGACTAGTTTCTGATATCTAGACATCATTATCTTCATAGCACAAATAAACTAGTCAAGGGTTATGTAGTAATAGATACTTTAGATTATAAATATACACAACAGTTAGTATTCATTCACAGTAAACATTATTAATATGCTAATAAACTAATATTCTTTACAGGTCCAATTTATACTAGGTGAATTTTCATAAAATCAAAAGTTTATAATTTGTCTCTGGCAACTCAGTATCTAAGGGCAGGTAGTTTTTAGTCAATAAATTAAACAAGTAGTACAAGCGATAACAACACATTTACAATCTTCATATTTAAATTTGCCAGAAAGGATATAGTGGTTAAATACCATAATTGTTCAGTGATAAAACTACTTGCAACTGATACTGATAGCACAGCAAGTGGTAAATGAACTGAAATAAACTAATAGTGGTTGAGTAGGAAGATTTTAATATAAAATAAAACCAATAATCATTCAGAATCCATGTGACTGCCGAACGACTGAGCTATAGAGGACAAAAGCTATGCACTTTATCTAATCTTAACTAAGAATTTAATTAGACCTGTTATATGATAGCTTATAAAGAAACCATGGATAATATTAGATAGTGTATACAGACAGAAGTGCTTTCTAGGCCCTGCATTTTATCAGTCAATAAGACCAAAAATTTAACACAGCTTTAGAAATGTCAAATAAGGTATATATATATATATGACAGCCATCCTTTTTGTATTCTTATTGGGTGAATGAGATGCACTGAACTTAAATTAGGACTTTTTCTGCAGGTTTAGGAGCCTACTGTATGGAAGGTCTACTTGTAGATTAAGGTATGTCGAGGGTGGCTCTTGGGTAAGCCACCCTCTAAGCCAACAATATAGAATTATTTACTAATAGTTTATTTTACATATGCCTTCCACATTGAGCACATTTTTCTTTAATCTAACTAATTTTAACCTTACTTCAAACTGTAGAGTAGCATTAGGTGGGATCTTGGGAGGGCTGCCACTGGCTCCATAGGCATACTCTGGAGCACAGGTCAGCACACACACTTCTCCCTTCTTCATTGTTGCCACTCCAATATCCCATGCTTTGATCACTGTACCTGTAGAAAAGGTATTGAGTAAAATAAACTCTTTGTGTAAGCGACAAAGGATTTTAGATTTTTATTTTATTTCTTGTAAAAATATTGGTCAGTTTATTTCAGTAAATATTCTATTAATTAAACTACATTCAAACGAAACATACCTTTTCCTAAATCAAACTCAAAAGGTTCATTTCTATCACGACTAGAGTCGAACTTAGTGCCGTCCAGCAAGGTTCCTGTGTAGTGTACAGTGACTTGGCAACTAACGTTGGGAGTATCAGTTCCTTCGCCCTCCTTAATGATGCGTTTCAGTACGCCTCGGTCTCCTGTCTTCGTAATATCTACACCTTCATCTACAGTCATTTTATTTACTTTTATTTAACAACGTAGCTTGAAACAGAAAAGTCACCAATATAGTGTGAATATCACTGGACTAAGTAGTTCTATTTTTTGGAAAACTCAGTGGAGAGGTAGAGCACGTAGAACTTCCAGGTTCCAGACAGTTCCAGAGACCGGCTAAAACTAATTTTATTGAATGAATTTCAATACAGAAGCACGTTGTGAGAAAATGTGGTTTGAGGAATTTTCTAGATGTCAAATTAAAGTTTTTTTTTATGTAGGGAAGGCAAAGGGATCAAATTCATGCAGCTATAGCTTAAGATACACTGCACGTATACAATTTCAAGTTGTCCAACTATCGAACAACTAAATTGCGTGCTTTCATAGGCCGCACACTTCGCCGACTTAGTTGGTGGACAGTGTTGTTAGCGCGGTGAAGTCTGCGATAAAATGCGGAAAAACAACGCACTTCTTAAATTAATAAAAAGAAGACGAAAACAGTACAAAACATTTAGGGTGCATCCGATATTAAGTGACAGATTAGAGCGTGGGAAACATCAAACATCATACCTTACATTCTAAACTGAGATGTTACCCAGATAAGTTTTTTAAGGGCTGGCCCTTTCTTGGACTTCGTCGATCAACAGTTCTATTTTTCTATTTGTTACAAGTAGAGAATGCAGAGATCGACTGGGCGGCTGCGTGCCCGTCGGCAAAAATCCAAGCGTGGAGAATTCACGCGCACGGGTCTGGTCACACTGCATCTTACCGTGCGACTGACCAACTAAGTTGTTATAGTCTGCGGACTATCGGCCGATAGTTGGCCAACTATTTAGTTGAACGACTTAGTTGATATAATGTGCGGGCTATCATAAGATTCTATGCCTATTAGACATTCTGCGATTTAGTTGGCCAAATTGAAATTGTATATGTGCGGTGTCTCAAGTATTTTATATATTTTTTCAATTATTGCGAGTGGTAAACATTTCAATACATGATAGGAGAGTTTGGTTAGTGTTTTTATTTTGTGGTTTGGTGCCAAATATTGATGGCAATTTTCATTAAGCTACTTTGGTGTGGTGGCCACAAAACCACACTAATTTGTTACTTATAACACAATAGGCCTAATCTGAAGACACACTCTAAGTCTGTGCAGTTTATCTCTTTCTCGCAATATGTATTAGGAAAAAGATAGCAAGAATTAGTTTACAGTTGTCAACTTTCAAAGAATCCATAAAAAATTAAGGCTACTGTATTTTATTTTGTTGGATAATATCAGTGCAAAAATGATCGATGTTACCCAACATCGATGTTCGGTTCGTGATAATAATAATAATATTCATACCCTCACACCTATTATCCAGCCCAAAGCATCATTAAGAGCTCGTGTTCTGGATACTGGATAACGGATAAATAATGCTGATTTCTTGTTACTATTTATTTTCTTTTGATATATATATTGCAAATCTCTGCTTTATTATATTAATGTCGCCATCTTACCCACATCACCGGTTACCACTGAAAATCAGCGTCACAGCTTAGCCTGTGACATAAGCTGAGTGGTAGTCCGTTTCAGCGCTAGTAAACTATTTATGTATGACTGTATTGTTTATTTTTAAAATTAGCTGAATAAAGTTTTCTTTCTAATAATATGTATATAAATATTACAAATATACTAAATAAACATGTAAACATCCATGACTCGTAAACAAATGCTCGTACTCATCATACAAACATTTGCTCCTACCGGGATTTGAACCCGGGACCTCCCGACCAAGTAGCCTGAGGGCCTAGACAAGATGCCTTTCGATAATCGCTATCGCTATCGCTAAGCGGAAAGTGTATGGGATTTGACATAAGCTCTCGATTGACTTTCGTTTGTAAATGTCAAATCCCATACATTTTTTATATAGCGATTGTCAAATGGCACCTTGTCTCGCACAGCTGTATAGCAAGGGGCACAGACCACTCTGCCAGCCGGTCGTCTGGCCGGTAGTTTGGTCGTGATAAATATCGAATATCGATGTCAGGCTTTCGATTATGGCATCGATGTCAATATCGATGTTTTTCTAATATCGATCATCCCTAATGCTGACGAAGACACGTGGTTCTCCTGGGTGGACTACGGATACAAAGAGTACATTTTTGTACGGGTACTAATTATACTAAGCACACTGGTGGGTCCACGGGTATTTTTTTTCTCGTACAAAAATGTAACATTTTCGCCCGCGGACGCGCCCGCGGTGGACGGCAAGCGCCCCAGGCGCCGCCGTAACCGTCGCCGCAGGCGCCGGACCTCACCGCAGGTGGCAGGCCAACCGGCCGCCGCCTCGACACCACAACCCCAAGAGCGGGCGGCACAACCTGTGCCACAGCCCAGCACACAACTGGCCTCCGCTGTCCTACAGCGTGGAGGCCCCCTGCCCTCGGCCGCACAGCCGATGACCCAGCCGCAGCTGCCTCAACAGCCGGCTGCCCCCTTGGCGCAACCCGAAGCCCCATTCCAAGCGTGGGTGATGCTTCGGGAGGTGTGCGCCATCTACTCCTGGGCCATGAAGAGGGGTGACTGCGACTCGTGGAATATCGCGTGCAGCGAGTCCGAGCCATTACTCGCAGCAGCCAAAAAACTACTTTTAGTAGGAACCCAAGCGACCCCCTCCCCTTGAACGCCGACTTGGGCCGCGATAGGTATTGTCGCGGGCCCCCCGCGCTGGCGCTCGCCGGGCCTTGGTCAACACCAAATCACCCGGGGAAGCTGACCGCGCGGGGGTGTCGCCATACCTGTGGCCCAGACAGGCACCCAAGGGGGGAAGAGGGGTCCGTCGCGTTGCGACGCCCCGACCACCGGAGGGTAGAAAACCCTCCGAGAAGCTGCTCGGGTAATGAGCCATCGCTCGAGGCCCGTAACCGCCGAGAAGGTCGACGAAACCCGAGAGAGAGACATTTTCGCTTATCTATTCAAACTATCCTTTCATAACGAACTAGTCTTATTATTAACCGACTTCAAAAAAGGAGGAGGTTATAAATTAGTTTTTTTTTTGTTTGTTACCTCAGAACTTTTAACTGGGTGAGCCGATATTTGGGCCTAATTCTGGGAACACACTTTAATTCTAAATTTAAGTGCAGTATATCTCTTTCTCGCAATAAGTAATAGGAAAAAGATAGCAAGAATCTGTTTAGAGCTGTCACTTAAATTTAGATAGATTTCAAAGAAACCATAGACAATTTTAGACGGCATTACGGAGGTGCCTCCTAAACACTGCATTTTAACACATTCAATAAGGTCGAAAATTGAACACACCTTTCTAAATGTCAATTTATATGACAGCCATCCTTTTCTTTTTCATTTTGAGAGAAAGAAATAGACTGAACTTAAATTTAAACTTAGCATGTGTTCGCCAGAATTAGGGCCATTGATGATTCCTTTTTGTTCGATGCGGAATAGTTTCTATTTGGTCCCATAAAAAATTTTTGAAAATCCATTTGGTAGTTTGGTTTTTAAATCGAAAAAAACTGGAAAAATTAAGTCGTCTACGTATGCGAAGTAGTGGATATTTGCTTTCCTATGAATTTTTAGTGAAATGATACGATAGTAGAAAACAATATAAGCTCACGGTCACCCATCTAGCTTTAACTTTCAAAAATTATCACTAAAAGTTGTAAAAAAAAATTAAACAAAAAATAAAACTGACTCCAAAAAACTGAAAAGGATTAAATAATTAAATTTTAGTATGAAGGCACTCATCACCTAGGAATATATTTTTTTGGAGTTGGTGCTAAGTTGTTTCCAGAAACCATAGATAGTGAAAATCGTGTTGTTTATATCAATGGCCGCGGCCTTTGAGAATTCAGTCAGTCGTCGGCGTTTTATATTCTCTTTGGTCAGTCGTAAATAAAAATACCTTCAATATTAGCATTAATTTTAATTCAGTCTTCACAATATATTTTTTTAATTACACGTGAAACATTGACCTTTCGTAACATTAGACAATTATCATGTCGAGTACCCCTCTAGGCCTCTAGTGTAAGTTTTGTTTTAATCAAATCGAATCTTTTGATCGTCGTTGTGTACAGCTGTGTTGCCAGTGGCCGATGGTCTAACTAAAGTAACACGAGACGGCTCAAAAAGTAGGTAACTTTAGTTTATTTTTAGTAGAAATCTATCTAATATTGTATTATGTAGGTATGGCACTTTACTAGACAAAAGATTAAAAGTTTTTTTTCGATTCTTTGAAAGAATCGTAACAATAATTTGAGTATACTATAAATATAATGAAATTAGTAACTTCACCACTGTTTATTTTATTTCTAATCCCCGACAAAAAAGAGGGGTGTTATAAGTTTGACGTGTCTGTCTGTGTATCTGTGTGTCTGGCTGTGGCATCGTAGCTTCTTATCGAATGGACCGATTTTGAGGTTTTTTTTTGTTTGAAAGCTGACGTGACGTGACTGGTTCTTAGCTATAATTTATGAAGCTAAGTTCAGGCGTGTTTGATGATTAACAGCTCATTTTCTACATGATAAGCGGGTTTTACTACCTTTCACAGATCATGTCACTTCGGTGACATACTAACCTTGAGCTTATCCTATACCGTCAAAAAGTCTGCGGGATGCTTGCTTATTGCTTCAGAAACTTACAGCAGATATAGCGTGTTTGGGCTCATAAGAATAGTCTCAATGAGATGGTGTTAGATAGATGATTAATGACGCCGGGGGTTACTTAAAAAATTTAAATTAAATTTTTTGCATACAGAACAACTAAGTAATATGTTTAACAATAACTATTCAATAAAAAAGTAGGCCACTTTATGCAACTCCACCAAATAGTTTCATGTAACAAAATGTTACATTATAAAGACAGCAGCGCCCGTTGTGAATTAATGGAAACCACTTTTTGACCAACTTCAAAAACGAGAAGGTTCTCAATTCGGCTGGTCAGTATGTTTTTTTTTCTATGTACACACGATTACGCCTAAATTTCTGATCTGATTAACGTGATTCTTTTCTTGTTCGATGCAGAACATTTGCTATTTGGTCCCATAAAAAAATATTTGAAATCGATTGGGTAGTTTGGTTGTTAACGCCAGACGAAAAAAGAGGGGTGTTATAAATTTGACGACTGTCGCATCGTAGCTCCTTAACGAATGGACCGATTTTGAGTTATTTTTTTTTGTTTGAAAGCTGACGTGACTAAGATGGTTCTCAGTACTTCTTAACTATAATTAATGAAGATCAGTTCAGGCGTTTGATGATTATCAGCTCATTGTTTACAGGGTTTTACTAACTTTCACAGATCCGATTGATTTGAAATTTGGTGTACTGTCATTTCGGTGGCATTCCCATGACATAAACTAACCTTGAGCTGATCCTATACCATCAAAATGTCTGCGGGATGCTTATTGGTTCAGAAACTGACAGCAGATATAGCGTGTTTAGGCTCATAAGAATAGTCTAAATGATATGGTGTTAGATAGATGATTAATGAGGCCGGGAGTAACGTAAATTTTTAATTAATTAAATCAAAATAACTGGAATGAGTAAGCTGTCTATGTATGCAAAACTGTGGATTATTACTTTCCTATAAATTTTTAGTGAAACGATATGCGGCACACATTTTTTCGTGAGTCGACCTGAGGCTTTATCTAATCACAATACGCAACAACTTAGTATTCTTGTTTATAATATCTGGAAAAGGTGATTGATAGTTAAAATTGACCAGTTGTAACATTTAGGAAACTGTTTAAAAATAAATAAAAATGTAATAATAAAACAAAATTGGTTCAACTAAAAATATTACAATAGTTAAGCTATCAATTATGGTCTTTTGACCTATGTGTGAAAAAAAGAACAAACATATTTAACTTTAACTTCTAGCAGCCCACCAGCATATTCTCAACAATATAAAATCATTTCTCTGAATAATGTAATATAATAATAAAAAATAAGCGATAAGAGAAAGGCTTTTAGTGAGGAAAATGCAATGATGCTGCCAAGTGTCATAAACAATGCAATGATGCTGACAAGTGTCATAAACAATGCAATGATGCTGCCAAGTGTCATAAACAATGCAATGATGCTGACAAGTGTCATAAACAATGAAATGATGCTGACAAGTGTCATAAACTACACACAAAGGTTCGATTACCATTTCATATTGCGCATTTCAACGGACAATTGCTCCAAAGACATAAAAGACAAAATTATCAATATTACATTGGTACAACTATATATGAATTTTTAAAAATTTGGTATTTATATTTTGAGGCGAAAAAGACAGATAAAATTATTTGGAGAGATAAAGAGGAAGTCTCTTGAGCATCTATCAAAATTCAGGCAACTTGATTCAAAATCCAACCCTAAGTGACTCAACTCACTTTGGCAAAACATCCTGCACTGGGAGAAGACTTCTCCAAGATAAGTGCCTTGGAAAAGATAAAATTTATTAGCGTCCTGACTTTTTCCAGCCTTTACAGATCAACTCATCAATTACTCACAAATCCGACACAATGGATAATCTATTGTTGAGCATCACCCAGGGGTTTTGCTGTTACAAGAATTATTCCAGTATGTTTATGTTTGAACTTCTACACCTATTATGATATAATAAAATTTGATGTTTGAAATATTGACAAATATTGCACCACAGTTATTGTTTGATAAGTTGCAGTATTCAGTACATTTAACTAATCTTAATCTTTAACCTTTACCCTTACCAACCCATTAATGGACTCACTCAATAAAAAATGTGTCTGTTAATATGTGAGTGCTTCTTAGAATAAATAAAAATTGTAGCAGACTTATCGTTGCAGTTAAATCTACAATATGACAACATAATATTCCCTCCTATTTGCTTTGCTAACTCAAATGACAAGTGCTGATAGGTAAAATTTGATTTTTAAATACATTAATGTTTCACAATAAAATGTTTTACTGTAGTGTGAAACAGCAACACCACACTTGGCAGCCATCGGCACTTGTCACTTTTAGCAAACAAGCTCTCTGTTAAGTACTATTGATTATAAGCCCACCAGTAGGCAGGTAATAATCAAAAGGTTATAATAATTATAAATTATTTATAACAATCACTTGGACATTTTGTCACATAATGTCTGTAATGCTTGGATGAGCTCTGCGATAATATTTTATCATTGTGTCCATGGAGCCATTCATCAGAACCATCACAGCAATCACATATACCATCATTAACTTTACTTGATGGTATTTTATTTAACTCAGTTTGTTTTCCTGGATACTGAGTGTCACAGTAAAAAGTTCCATTAACACATGCACTAGTGCTTGGTTCATCTGTGGAGTCCTCACAATCACAATAATCATCATTTACATACTCAAAAGGAATTTTCTGCTGAGAATATAAACATCTGAATTGATTGTTAGAGTCATGCCTATAGTTCAACATAGACAAGTAATGTACTCCCTTTAGAAAACCATTCTCGTTTATATATTTATCGGCTTCCGAACGCACGTGGAGGACTGCCGATTCCTTTATTTTCGTATGATCCTTAATAGAAATTATTAAATTGCCGGTAGCCGTTTCAGATGTAATTGCTAAGAAGAAATATAACTGATATATAATGTAGCTCACAATCATACAGACTGTGAGAACAATTACGTTCTTCTTTTTCTTTAGGCCCATTTTTATTATGTTCTTTTACAGTGTTACGTGGAGTTAATATACACTTGACACTTATGAACAAAAGATCACATCATTAGAGGCTATAGTTTTACAAAGAAATTCAATAAATCCACTTTTGTATTAAAAACAAACAAAAATTGTCGTACCAGCTTTTAAACTACTACTTTAATTAGTAGGTACTTTTTTTAGTAAAAACTAATAGTATTTATTTGTTTAAAATATTTTTATCACGGTTTTGATTTGAGTGAGCGTTTTGTTTTTACATTAATGTCAATTGTCAAAATCAAAATGTCAAAATCTAAAATCTCAACGGTTGCGGTCCGAAACAGATTACAGCGCTCACAGCGCTAACGATTATAATCGCCCGTTCCGTAAAAAAAATGCGAGATAAAAGTGCTCAGAGAGCTTAGAGACCGGAGTTTTAGCGTGTCAACCTATCAAATGTCAATTTTCATATCAATACTATAACAATTGAGTATTCGAGTCTAAAACAGTGTGGTCTGAGTACTTAGTTTTGAGTTTGTGAATTCATAATTACAATACAACTTCTCTTTCCTGAGGGCCTAGACAAGACGCCTTTCGATAATCGCTATCGCTATCGCTAAGCGGTAATCGAACGACTTTCCATCATAAATGTCAAGTCCAATACATTTTTAATTTAGCGATAGCGATTGTCAAATGACATCTCGTCTAGGCCCTCTGGACACCAACAATTCCGCTTACCATAAATAACCTAAAATAAATAAACAAACCACAGTTTAACAGTTCGCCCACAGTGATTGTAATCTGTTTCGGACCGCAGCCCTAGATAGCATTAGCGCTGTAAGTGTGCTATGATGTCATCGATGACGTCACGCGGTTCCCCACTCCCGGCTAATGTTAGCGCGCTTACAGCATTTCGGCCCCCTTATTCTCAACTGTCGGATCATGGATTCGATTCGAAAAGTCACATGATACAAAGTGACAGGTATAGAGTTTCCGAAATTCGAATTCTTTCCGACAGTTGAGAATAAGGGGGCGGGACGCATTTGACCGCGCTAATAGCGCTGATAATTACTCTTAGCGCTTTTCGCTAAAACTTCGGTCCGAAATCGTGAGTACGGTGAAAGCTCTTTGAACACTTATCGCGCATGTTTTTTCGGACCGGGCGATTATAATTGTTAGCGCTGTAATCTGTTTCGGACCGCACGCAAACAGCGCACATCGCACCGTATTCAATTCAGCGCAAGGCGTTTGCACTGTTTGTATCGTATGCAATTGTTCGCATATTTTGGACCGTAACGTAAGGCACATGTCAATTATCGTAGAGTAATCTGTGATGTCAATAATGTCAATGTCATTGCATTGCAATAATGTTCTTTTATTTTCACAACACTAAGCCATGTAATAAAATCTTCACTCTTCAGTTTGATGTACAATGCGATAGTATCTAACTTATTATAATTGTGTTAACTTCAACATGAGCTATCTAACTGTAAATCGACAGACTTCGTCTTCGACGACAGAAAAGCCTGGGGACGCAAAGGACAACAACGAGGATATTGAGGTGACCCCATAATTATTTTGATTTTATCTTTTTTCCTTAAGAATAGTGTCCTACAGAAGATAATTTTTCTCTTTAATAATTCAATTTCAATATATTTTCATATTCCTCAAGTTATTAATGAAGTGACTGTGGAAGTCTGGAATATTTATATCAACACACTTTTGATATGATTTAGGCGTCTCGTTGGGTTTCAATATTTACATCTAATGACTTTTAAACCTGTTTCATACTCAACAGTAATTAATAAAATTGTTAAAATATGTTGTTAATATTTTACAGGTGGATAACTCAAAGAGTGTTCTACATAAAATAGCTAATTTATATGCCGAACAGTTAATGAGTGACCTTATACTAGAGGTTGGTGGGGTTGGCTACCCTGCTCACAGGCTGATACTTTGTGCTAGTAGTGAAGTCTTTCAGGTAAATAAAAAGTATAACACACACAACCAGCACAATCACATACTAAAATATCGACCCCGCAACCCTAGAATTCTAAATTTTATTTTCGAATTCTGTAAGACCAGCAACATTTTGTACTAATAGCACTTATTACGTGATGTTGTTCATTTTAATATTTAATATTGCTTTTAATAGACACAATAGTACTGTAACAGAACTGATTTCATAATTTTTAAATGAAATATGTTGTTAAGGTGATGCTCATGAACCGAGAGTGGAGTGAATGGAGTGAGAGTAAAATTGTGCTGCAAGAGACACCAATTGCTGCTTCTGTATTCCCACATTTTTTAAAGTAAGTATATGAGCCTCTGTATGGAAAGCATTTCAGCTTACACCCTAACATAAAGACACACCTGCAATGCCAAGTAATTTCTCCTTGTTATGGCAGGTATCTATAGGCGATAATAGCCTTACCACTATGTGGGCCTTCTTGTTGTATAAAAAAAATATCACTGATATAATTAAGACAAGTTATTCTGTCAAGTGGTATCCTTCTGGAGGGCTATGACAATTGAAAAATCAATTGTGTCTGAAATCTGATGCTAGAGTAGACAAGTCAATTTTACAAGTTAATATGGATGGCAGTAAACATTATTAGATTTTTGGGAAATAAACCTAGGTAGCTGGTAATGTAACTATGAAAAAAAGCTATGCTAGTACAGTATTAGTTATAAGGATCAAATTCTGTCAACTATTGTCAACTAAAATTAAAAAAAAATATGCAATCTGTTTCTTTTTCACGTTTTTGCCAGCTTAAGAAAAGTCTTAATCATTTAGAATTAAAAAGAGACTAAACATATTCTACGTGAATAATGTTTCTAATCTATTCCAGATATTTCTACACGGGGCAAATAAAAATATCCCATCAGACAGTGCTTCCAGTGCTTTCCTTAGGTGATAAATACAATGTTAAGGTTTGTATAGTTTTTATTTTTAGAATAATAAGATTGTCATCACAAGCCCATTTATGTCCCACTGCTAGCCACAGGCCTTCCTACATGGGAGGAACACATGAGGAGGTTTGCCCCATAACACCACCACGCTGACACAATGCGGGTTGATGGGTCAAAGTGGTGGCATTAACAACCGGGACCAACGGCTTAACATGCCTTCTGAAGCACGCGTGAAATTATAGTAGCCTATGTCTTTATCACTATGTGATCTATAATATTTGTATGAAATTATAAATTTTGAATTGACATATGAGCGTTAACGTCGCACGGCTTTTCATATAAACTTTCAAGTCGAAAACATTAGAAACAAACAAACCGATTCGAACAGAACAAACAAAGCGAGTGGGGCTAGTCAAAAAGTTAAGGATTTTTCAAAAAGTCTAATAACAAAGAATTTTTTGGTGATTTTTAGTTTATATGAAAAGCTGAAAATTGCTCTTACTCCACAATCAGACTGTTTTTTAAAAAATCCTCCGACAACTATTAAGGCTAGCCTGACATGCATAAGCATGTAAAGTCTTATTAGAATTGGTTTATATGTTTCCAATCTTATCGACTTGAAATTTCGTATGTATATCTATCGCAGGTGGGTTGGATGGAGTTTCTTATAGACAAAACTGAACAGACAGAGTTATTTTCACATTGGCCCTAATTCTGGAGAACACATGCTAAGTCTAAATTTAAGTTCAGTGCATTTCTTTCTCTCAAAATAATTACGAAAAGGATGGCTGTCATATTATTTGACATTTAGAAACGTGCGTTCAATTTTCGACTTTATTGAATGTGTTAAAATGCAGTGCTTAGGAGGCACTTCCGGACATGCCGTCTAAAATTGTCTATGGTTCCTTTAAAATCTATCTAAATATAATTGACAGCTCTAAATTAATTCTTGATATCTTTTTCCTATTACATATTGCGAGAAAGAGATATACTGAACATAAATTTAGAATTAGAGTCTGTCCTCAGAATCAGGCCCATTTTAAATATTAGTATAGATTAAACGTAAAGTTAGGTCTCGGAAGCTTGTAACCGGAACGGATCGTGTCACGCGGGGTGTTGTGCCTGGGCGATATAGATGAGCGTGGGTCTATGGCGGGGTGATTGGCACGAATCTACATGCTGTGCTGTGACAGATCTCTAGTCTTTATATGTTTCAGGTTATCATTGTACTTTCATATGTGACGTAATGAATGTAATTGTAATTTGTGTTTGCTAACATATAAAACATGAACACACTGAAAAGTCACAGTAATCGCTACTGTGACTTTTCGGTGAACAAGCCGTACGTAAAATGGCGCCCAATTGGGGCTCGACCCCACGACCCTGAGATTAAGAGTATAAGCTATAAGCTTTGTTTAATTTTTAAACGACTTAAAAAAAGGGAGGTTATCAATTCGACCCGTATGTGTGTATATAATATTTGTCAGAATTGCACAGTTTTTGTGTATTATATTTATTGATCAATGTCAAATATTTTCAGGATTTAGTGACCCTGTGTCTCAGTTACATGTCCCAGCACATAGCGCACGCGGCGAAGCGCGGGGTGCTCATCTCTTGGATGCAATACACAATGGCTTGCGGGCACAACGACGTTGCAAAGGTAATTTCATGTCAGTACTGACGCCGACCAACGACGGCACTGACACGTACCACTTGTGAAGTATAGTAGTCATGTCCGCTTGACTCCTGTCCGCGCCAGACTAAACGTGCTTCAATAGCATTGCTTGCGCGTCTATCTCCTGATGCACGCAGGCCAGGAGCGCTACAGGTACAACTTTTTTAAAGTGATCCTTCAACAGTCGTGCGCTGTGAATTCGACAGGACCGCTGTGCTCTGCTTCGTTTTGATTATAAAGAATCCCATCACGAAATAGTCGCACAATACTCTCTTTGTGTATATGGTTGGCAGCTCTAGTCATATTTTTAAATCCTTATATTTTTTATTTAATGTTTTTCATTTTAATTAGACTTATAATCAAGATGTTTACTATGTAATTTGCTCGTAAAGATTTTCCGATATTAGCGGCGCAGTTGCATGCGCCATGATCACGGGTAGACTGCCGAAACTGCGGGTAGAACTCAACTTCATTGCGGGCAGATATATCGATCTACCTTCTTACGATGACGCTTGCTACAATCGGAAATATCGGGGACTCGTTACAAACAATTTACATAGTGAATAACCGTGAAATTATAGAATATTGTTCATATTGCAAAGGCATGCCAGAACTTCGTAAAGTGGAACTTTGACCTGGAATGGGTGTGCTCTGACTCCGAGCTGGGAGAATTGGACGGGGAGACGCTGGTACAGCTACTGCAGCAGAGCGATCTGGTGCTGCACAACGAGATGAGCCTTTACCAGTGAGTATTCTGTCAATAGGAAAAGAGTAAGACCAAGCCTAAGATGGTCAGATGAGTAATTATCAGCGATATTAGCGCGCTCAAATGCGTCCCGAAATGCTGTAAGCGCGCTAACATTATCCGGGGGTGGGGAACCGCGTGACGTCATCGATGAATTCATAGCACACTTTCAGCGCTAATGCTCTCGAGGAAAATCACTGTGAGTGAACTGTCAAACTGTGGTTTGTTTATTTATTTTAGGTTATTTTATTTAGCCTAAGCGGAATTGTTGGGTGTCCAGAAAAGAGAAGTTGTATTGTAATTATGAATTCACAAACACAAAAGTCTCAGATCACACTGTTTTAGACTCGAATACTCAAACAATATACTATTGATATGAAAATTGACATTTGACAGGTTGATACGCTAAAACTTCGGTCCAAAATCGCGAGTACGCCGAAAGCTCTGTCAGCACTTTTATCGCGCATTATATTGTAATCGTTAGCACTGTGAGCTATGTAATCTGTTTCGGACCGTAGCCCTAAAAAGATTGGAGGAGTGTTTTCGATGCAAACAGCTAATGACTGTACTATGTGGGAAAGTTTGGAAGAGGCCTATGTATGTTGAAAGACAAGTTGAGGTTTTCGATGAAAACTTATATTTAGTAATAGACAAAATTTGTACAAACTTAAAAAGTAATCATCGTATTACGCTATGATGTCCACTGCTGAACAAAGGCCTCTCCCATCGATTTCCAAATGGAACGGTTCCGCGCAGCCTGCATCCAACGGGTCCCCGCGACCCTGACCAGGTTGTCTGTCCATCTAGTGGGAGGCCGTCCTACTTAGCGCTTTCCGGTACGTGGTCGCCAAAAACCTAAATGACACAGGCAATTTTAAACCCCCGTCGAAAATAGAGGGGTGTTATAAGTTTGACGTGTCTGTCTGTGTATCTGTGTGTCTGTCTATAGCATCGTAGCGTCTAAACGAATGGACCGATTTTGATTCGGTTTTTTTTGTTAGAAAGCTGATGCGACTACGATGGTTCTTAGCTATAATTTATGAAGATCAGTTCAGGCGTTTGATGACTTTCAGCTCATTTTCTACATGATATTAGGATTTTACTAACTTTTACAGATTCGATTGATTTCAAATTTCGTGTAGTGTCACTTCGATGACATTCCCATGACATACTAACTTTGAGCTGATCCTATACCATCAAAAAGTCTGCGAAACGCTTAATTCTTCAGAAACTTACAGCAGATATAGCGTGTTTGGGCTCTTATGAATAGTCTTAATAAGATGGTGCTAGATAGATGATTAATGACGCCGGGGGTTACTTAAAATTTTAATTTTGTTTTTTTTTTAAATTCTTTAACTATCAGCGAATATTCTTTCTTATGCCCACTGCTGGGCATAAGCGTCCCCAAAGATTTCCAAACGGACGGATCGGTCCTGCTTTGTCCGCATCAATCGGCTTCCCGTGACCTTCACCAGATCGTCGGTCCCTTGTAGGAGACCTACCAACGCTACGTCTCTCGGTACGCGACCGCCAACCGAGGACCTTTCCATCTCAACTGCCGTCAGTCTGCAATGCGGCTTGCCCGCTGCCACTTGAGGCTCGCAATTCTTCGGGCTATGTCAGTGACCTTCGTTCTCCTGCGGATCTCATCATTTCTGATTTCATCACGCAGAGAAACCCCGAGCATAGCCCTCTCCATTACCCTTTGATGACATTAAGCCTCCTTATGAGACCCATTGTTTTTTATACAACTAGATGACAAACAAGCTGACGACCCACCTGATGGTAAGCGGTTACCGCCGCCTATAGACATCTGCAATAACAAGGGAAAATCACTTGATACTACAGGTGCGTTATCATCCTGAGGCCTAAGATGAAATGTCGTCCATGCCCAGTAATTACACTGGCTACCTTTCCCTTCAATCGAAAGGAGGTGGTACCTACCCAGGCGACCCTACATACGGGCCTACCACCTAGTAAAAATCTCAGATGTGTCAGTTTTCAGAAACGTCTCAGTCTCAGTTTTTCTAAATATCCTTAAGATATTCATTATAATAGAAAGCGTGTCCTTTTATTTCAGTTTTGTGGTGAGGTGGCTAAACAAGCAGCGCGAAGGGTTGGACACAAGCGAGCTGAGTGAAACAGACATCAAGCTTCACTGGGAGTCGCTCGTCACCGCTGTCTTCTCGCATGTTAGGTCCGTATACCATTTTTTTTTTATAACAAGCTGACGGCCCACCTGATGGTAAGCGGTTACCGCCGCTTATACACACCTGCAATAACAAGGAAGAATCACTTGATATTGCAGGTGCGTTGTCATCCCGGGGCCTAAGATGAAATGCCGTCCATGCCCAGTAATTACACTGGCTACCTTTCCCTTCAATCCGAAACACACACATTTATTTTCCTTGTATAGTATATTTGTCGACACCTGTTAAATTAGCCCGTTTATTAAACGCCTAGGCGAATCGTGTAGTACGAAGAGTTATTGGCATTGATAGGTCCAAGGTTGTTTTTTATTTTTTATGACATATAACCAAAGTGTTTATAAAAAATAAATAACAACTATTCATTACAAGACGATCTGCGTAGGCGTCCAATAGGGATGTTGACTGTCGTGTCGTGTATGTGAAATAGTGATTATAATTATTTTAATACGTCTTATGTTTTAATAATTACAAAATTCAAAATTTTAAGTAACCCCCGGCGTCATTAATCATCTATCTAACACCATCTCACTAAGACTATTCATAAGAGCCCAAACACGCTATATCTGCTGTAAGTTTCTGAAGAATTAAGCGTTTCGCAGACTTTTTGATGGTATAGGATTAGCTCAAGGATAGTATGTCATGGGAATGTCACCGAAGTGACAGTACACCAAATTTGAAATCAATCGGATATGTAAAAGTTAGTAAAATCCAATTATTATGTAGAAAATGAGCTAATAGTCATTAAACGCCTGAACTGATCTTCATAAATTATAGCTAAGAACCATCGTAGGCACATCAGCTTACAAACAAAAAACACCGAATCAAAATCGGTCCATTCGTTTAGGCGCTACGATGCCACAGACAGACACACAGATACACAGGTACACAGACAGACACGTCAAACTTATAACACCCCTCTTTTTTCGTCGGGGGTTAAAAATAGTGTATTCATAAACGCCAGTACATGCCACGCGAGTTATGTCACCTGTTACCAAGCACTTAATTACAACGTTATAATAAACTGGTAGGCTCTGTCCGCGTGGCTATCGGTTACTTATTTAAGATTTGCACGCTATCATAAAGTGGCTAAACATCAGATCATTGTACTAAATATTAACAGCATTATACCATGTTTGACGCAAATAAAGATATTCTACTCTACTCTATATTCTAGAACACAAGCTCGCCTCTTAATTGGGGCACTCACAGGGCATTTTGCTACTAACCACATGCTACACAAAATGCAACTCTCTGCAACACAAGTTTGTCGAGCATGTGGCGAATGTCAGGAATCTATGACGCATCTCCTATGTCATTGTGATGCCCTGACTAGAACCAGAATGAGCCTTCTGGGAGTGGCTTATCCAAAACCAGAAGACTACAGGCTCTTTCTGCCTAAAGATATAGTAAGGCTAATGGCAACTATATTCTGGACACAGGAAGAGTAAATGCAGGGGAGGCACAAAAGATCCCAATGGGTCGAAGTGCACTGTGACTAAGTCATGGCCCCATAATAAGATAAGATACTCTATATTCTACTCTATTCTATTTTATGGCATCAAAGGGAAGCCTGTCTTTTCTCAGGATGTAAATGCCAAATTTCGTCTAAATCTCAGCGGCTTAGGAGTAAAAATCTAATTGACAGGCATAGTTGCTTTCGCATCTATAAATGCTGTAGCGAATAGTAAATAAATATTCTTAACTATATTTTTAATAAATCTAAATTAAAAAACATTCATGTCCCAAAACATGGTTTTTTTTACTTATTAATATATTTTCTTAGTAAATAAATAACTGATATTTTTGTTAGGTTTCCAATGATGTGCCCCAAGCAGCTGGCGAAGCTTCTACTGTGTCCGCTGACTCAGGAGCACAAGGACTTCTTCATGGAGAGGATGGCTATTGCCATGAGCTACCAGTCAGGTCGGTATACTTATTGAAATGAACTATCACAATTTTGAGACAGTTAGAACTAGATGACAAGCAAGCGAGTGGTAAGTGGCTGCGGTCGCCTATAGACACCTTCGACAACAAGAAAAAATTACTTGCATGTGCATTGTCCTACTGAGGCCTAAGACGAAAATTATTTGAAATAAAATATGAGCTATTTTAATTATATAGAAAGCTTTCAAAATTATATTTTTCTGTATAATGATAATGAATTAATGAATGTAAAGAGTTACCCCGTTAAGATAAAAAAAATAGATCTTAACATATTAGATCTCTTGTAAAATGCCGAAATAAATATTACAAACTTCATTCATTCCACAACTTTAAATACATTTACTAGCCATGTAAACGCATTAATGAAAAAGATATGAGTATACATATTCAGTGGCCACTACCGATTGTAGCGTCACAATTCAGCATCACTTTTTATAGAGCGTTTTTGAAACTTGTAGCAGTCAAAACTCAAACCGAACACTACATGTAAGAATTGCTTCTGCGATATTTATTATCTATTGACATCGTACTTGATAGGTGGCGTAGTGGTTTGAGCGCTTTGGTTTCGATTACAAAGCGACTTTCGCCATGGTCGGTCAAATTTATAATCGGATGGGTCAATCAAATTTAGAATTTTAACCCTCCATGCTTCGGAAGGCACGTTAAGCCGTTAGTTCCGGTTGTTACTGTAACCGCTTTACCCACCAACCAATGGTTATGGCCCAATCTCCTCATGTGTTTGCCTCATGCAGGAAGGCCTGTGCCCAGCAGTTGGGCGTATATAGGTTGATGATCTTATCTTATATTATCTTATTATGGGGCCGTGACTTTGCCACGATGCACTTCGACCCTTCGGGATCTTTTGTGCCACCCCTGCCTTCACTCCTCCCACGTCCTGAATATAGCTGCCATAAGCTTCACTAAATCTTTGGCGTGAAAGAGTCTATAGTCTACTGGCTTTGGATACGCCACTTCCAGAAGACTCATTCGGATCCTAGCCAGGGCATCGCATTGACACAAAAGATGTTCCATCGATTTCTGGCCTTCACCACATGCCCGACAAACCTTGTCGGTGCAGGGGAAATTTGCATTTTATGTAGCATGTAGTTGGTGGCAAAATGTTCTGTGAGTGCTTCCGCGAGGAAGCGAGCCTTTGTTCTGTCGTTTGTACAGATGTATTTACTCCATTCCCCTACCCTTCCCTCCCATAAAGGACTTGGAGTGCCTTAATCGCGGTACCTTTTGCCATTGCTAACGATGATGATTATCGTACAATTTATTATGAAATGGAAAAAATATGTATTGTCAAATATTGGTGCATCAGGGCAGTTCGAGCGCGTGCGCGACGTTCAGCGGTCGGAGGGCGGGCGCGCGCTGTTCACGCCGCGACTGTACACCGAGGACACGTGGGGCTCCGTGCTCGCCGTCGACAACTACCACTCGCTGCCCTGCTACCACACCAGGACCTTCATCTTCTCCACCAGGTACTGTCAGTGCTGGACGTAGACAACTACCACTCGCTGCCCTGCTACCACACCAGGACCTTCATCTTCTCCACCAGGTACTGTCAGTGCTCGCCGTCGACAACTACCACTCGCTGCCCTGCTACCACACCAGGACCTTCATCTTCTCCACCAGGTACTGTCAGTGCTCGCCGTCGACAACTACCACTCGCTGCCCTGCTACCACACCAGGACCTTCATCTTCTCCACCAGGTACTGTCAGTGCTCGCCGTCGACAACTACCACTCGCTGCCCTGCTACCACACCAGGACCTTCATCTTCTCCACCAGGTACTGTCAGTGCTCGCCGTCGACAACTACCACTCGCTGCCCTGCTACCACACCAGGACCTTCATCTTCTCCACCAGGTACTGTCAGTGCTCGCCGTCGACAACTACCACTCGCTGCCCTGCTACCACACCAGGACCTTCATCTTCTCCACCAGGTACTGTCAGTGCTCGCCGTCGACAACTACCACTCGCTGCCCTGCTACCACACCAGGACCTTCATCTTCTCCACCAGGTACTGTCAGTGCTCGCCGTCGACAACTACCACTCGCTGCCCTGCTACCACACCAGGACCTTCATCTTCTCCACCAGGTACTGTCAGTGCTCGCCGTCGACAACTACCACTCGCTGCCCTGCTACCACACCAGGACCTTCATCTTCTCCACCAGGTACTGTCAGTGCTGGACGTAGACAACTACCACTCGCTGCCCTGCTACCACACCAGGACCTTCATCTTCTCCACCAGGTACTGTCAGTGCTCGCCGTCGACAACTACCACTCGCTGCCCTGCTACCACACCAGGACCTTCATCTTCTCCACCAGGTACTGTCAGTGCTCGCCGTCGACAACTACCACTCGCTGCCCTGCTACCACACCAGGACCTTCATCTTCTCCACCAGGTACTGTCAGTGCTCGCCGTCGACAACTACCACTCGCTGCCCTGCTACCACACCAGGACCTTCATCTTCTCCACCAGGTACTGTCAGTGCTCGCCGTCGACAACTACCACTCGCTGCCCTGCTACCACACCAGGACCTTCATCTTCTCCACCAGGTACTGTCAGTGCTCGCCGTCGACAACTACCACTCGCTGCCCTGCTACCACACCAGGACCTTCATCTTCTCCACCAGGTACTGTCAGTGCTCGCCGTCGACAACTACCACTCGCTGCCCTGCTACCACACCAGGACCTTCATCTTCTCCACCAGGTACTGTCAGTGCTGGACGTAGACAACTACCACTCGCTGCCCTGCTACCACACCAGGACCTTCATCTTCTCCACCAGGTACTGTCAGTGCTGGACGTAGACAACTACCACTCGCTGCCCTGCTACCACACCAGGACCTTCATCTTCTCCACCAGGTACTGTCAGTGCTGGACGTAGACAACTACCACTCGCTGCCCTGCTACCACACCAGGACCTTCATCTTCTCCACCAGGTACTGTCAGTGCTCGCCGTCGACAACTACCACTCGCTGCCCTGCTACCACACCAGGACCTTCATCTTCTCCACCAGGTACTGTCAGTGCTGGACGTAGACAACTACCACTCGCTGCCCTGCTACCACACCAGGACCTTCATCTTCTCCACCAGGTACTGTCAGTGCTGGACGTAGACAACTACCACTCGCTGCCCTGCTACCACACCAGGACCTTCATCTTCTCCACCAGGTACTGTCAGTGCTCGCCGTCGACAACTACCACTCGCTGCCCTGCTACCACACCAGGACCTTCATCTTCTCCACCAGGTACTGTCAGTGCTCGCCGTCGACAACTACCACTCGCTGCCCTGCTACCACACCAGGACCTTCATCTTCTCCACCAGGTACTGTCAGTGCTCGCCGTCGACAACTACCACTCGCTGCCCTGCTACCACACCAGGACCTTCATCTTCTCCACCAGGTACTGTCAGTGCTCGCCGTCGACAACTACCACTCGCTGCCCTGCTACCACACCAGGACCTTCATCTTCTCCACCAGGTACTGTCAGTGCTCGCCGTCGACAACTACCACTCGCTGCCCTGCTACCACACCAGGACCTTCATCTTCTCCACCAGGTACTGTCAGTGCTCGCCGTCGACAACTACCACTCGCTGCCCTGCTACCACACCAGGACCTTCATCTTCTCCACCAGGTACTGTCAGTGCTCGCCGTCGACAACTACCACTCGCTGCCCTGCTACCACACCAGGACCTTCATCTTCTCCACCAGGTACTGTCAGTGCTGGACGTAGACAACTACCACTCGCTGCCCTGCTACCACACCAGGACCTTCATCTTCTCCACCAGGTACTGTCAGTGCTGGACGTAGACAACTACCACTCGCTGCCCTGCTACCACACTAGGACCTTCATCTTCTCCACCAGGTACTGTCAGTGCTGGACGTAGACAACTACCACTCGCTGCCCTGCTACCACACCAGGACCTTCATCTTCTCCACCAGGTACTGTCAGTGCTGGACGTAGACAACTACCACTCGCTGCCCTGCTACCACACCAGGACCTTCATCTTCTCCACCAGGTACTGTCAGTGCTCGCCGTCGACAACTACCACTCGCTGCCCTGCTACCACACCAGGACCTTCATCTTCTCCACCAGGTACTGTCAGTGCTCGCCGTCGACAACTACCACTCGCTGCCCTGCTACCACACCAGGACCTTCATCTTCTCCACCAGGTACTGTCAGTGCTCGCCGTCGACAACTACCACTCGCTGCCCTGCTACCACACCAGGACCTTCATCTTCTCCACCAGGTACTGTCAGTGCTGGACGTAGACAACTACCACTCGCTGCCCTGCTACCACACCAGGACCTTCATCTTCTCCACCAGGTACTGTCAGTGCTGGACGTAGACAACTACCACTCGCTGCCCTGCTACCACACCAGGACCTTCATCTTCTCCACCAGGTACTGTCAGAGCTGGACGTAGACAACTACCACTCGCTGCCCTGCTACCACACCAGGACCTTCATCTTCTCCACCAGTACTGTCAGCTAATGTTCCACTATTCTACCTCACACCTACAGTAAAACTATACTGATGACAATACGACATGCTGTCTTTGTCTTTGGAATTCTTTGCCAGCACATGTGTCCCCTCCTTCCTATAACATGGGTTCCTTCAAAAGAGGCGTGAAAAGGCACCTTATGGTGGGGCAAGGTGGAGGCGGCTAGAACAGTGTGTTTCTAGCTGCGCTAGCTGTCTTCGCATATGGACTCTTCTTACCGCTTCACATCAGGTGGTGTTGTGTTATTTACTGTGCTTTGTATATAAAAAAAAAGAATTTAAAACCGGGGCTTTATTAGTTCACATAAATGCTACATAAGAGTGACTTAAAAAATATCTAGACTGGACTTGAGACATACAGGGTGGTGCCGTCAATACGATAATAAATTAAAACATGGCCTAAATTAGTTCATGGGAATAGTTTGCCACATTTAAAAACATCTTATTCATTTGATAATTTCAGGATATTTCTATGAAATATTGCGGCCGATGTCATGAAATTATCAAATAAATAAGATGTTTTTGAAAGTGGCAAAACATTTCAATGAACTAATACAGCCCATGTTTTAATTTACTGTCGTATTGACAGCACCACCCTGTGTATATGGACTATAATAATAATAATAATAATAATATTCATACACTCACACCTATTATCTAGCCCAAAGTAAGCATCATTAAGAGCTTGTGTTATGGATACTAGATAACGGATAAATATTGATAATAATATGTATATAAATATTAGAAATATACTAAATAAACATATAAACATCCATGCCTCGTAAACAAATGCTCGTACTCATCATCCAAACATTTGCTCCTACCGGGATTCGAACCCGGGACCTCTTGACCGAGTAGCCTGCATAGCAAGGGGTACAGACCGCGCGACCAGACGGTCGTCATTGACTATGAATTCTTCTAGTCTTGGTTTTGCGTTATAAACTATAACATCTATTATATAAATTTCTTATAGTGTTGTTGATTATTATTTGTTACCAATGCCGTCAGGTCGTACATGGCGGACGTGCAGCAACAGGATAAGCTGACGGAGTGGACCATCGACCTTTACCCGAAGGGCGTCTGGTTCAGGAAGAGCTTGCTCATCGTCTGGGCCGGCACTTACGATGTGAGTCATTACCAGAGCTCGGAATTAGGTACAGTTATTTATGTACTTACACTGATTTCATACAGCGAAAGATGAAAGTGGATATGCCTCAAATCCCGAGATTAGTTTTAAAGAGCAGAAAAATACCGTGATTTATTAAATGAAAAAGTTACTTACTTTTACACAATTTGCACCACTGCACGCCAAAATTGCCAAATTTACATCAACAACATCGGATGTCCGAAGTTGCATAATTTGAGATCCCAGGAAGTGCCATATTAATATCAACATTTCGATGCAAGTACATAAATAACTCTACCTAATTCCGACCTCTGGTCTACTATTTTTTTTCACAGCAAGGGAGTGAAAATAACATACGGTCCGTCTGATGGTAACCGGTCACAGTAGCATATAGACGCTTGTAACACCAACTATGTTGGCTTAGAATTGACGTTCAGTGATTGAAATAAAACCGGCCAAGTGCGAGTCGGACTCAGAATATTCTTACATTATTCTTACACACACGGGCAGTGTTCTTTTCAGGCCGCGTCAACAGTTTTATACTTATTAATTGGGGACCGGAAACATGTAGCTAAAAGGATTTTTTGATCGAGACTGGTTTTAATGTTTATACAATGGATGTGTAGTATCTGAAATGATTTATTATTTAGTAATTAAAATGTAAAACTAGAAAAATTTCATGTGCTGAGGCGGGAATCGAACCCGCCACCTTTCGCAATCCGGGCGACTGCTCTAACCAACTGAGCCACCCAGGACTTGGGATATCCCTGTGAAATTCTTCTACTCTATCTCTGTTTTTTGTCTATCTGTCTTTGTGTCGGATTGCGAATGGTCCCGAGTTCGATTCCCGCCTCAGGACATGAAATTTTTCTAGTTTTGCATTTTAATTACTAAGTAATTTTTCAAACATTTATAATAATGTTAAAATTAAAAATTAAGAATCATTTATTATTATTATTACTTCGTAGGTACCAGAGGTAGTACTGCGTACAGTACGTATTTCAATCACGTGCCAAAGTTGTCCCGCTTTGAGTACGTCGTACGATCCGCCGCCTCCCGAGCCTGATGTGCGCGTCAAGGTAAATCCAACCTTATTCCTTAAGGCATGTGTTTTTTTTTGTACTTTTTGAGCGATGCATCAATATTCCATGTAAAAATGTATGATACTGGGCCTAATTCTGAAGACACACTTCAATTCTAAATTTAAGTACAGTATATCTCTTCCTCGCAATAAGTCATAGGAAAAGGATAGCAAGAATCTGTTTAGAGCTGTAATAGAATAGAATTTAGATAGATTTCAGAGAAACCATAGACAATAGTAGACGGCATGTACGGAGGTGCCTCCTAAACATTGCATTTTATCACGTTCAATAAGGTCGAAAATGGAACGCATGTTTCTAAATGTCAAATTATATGACAGCCATCCTTTTCGTATTCATTTTGAGAGAAAGAGATGCATTGAACTTAAAATTAGACTTAGCATGTGTTCTCCAGAATTAGGGCCACTTAGAGCTTATTTTGAGGAACTAAATAAGTAAATAGTTTACTGTGACCACAGTGAGACTGTTGTTAATAGCTTATCTCAAAATATTATAAAACTTTTAATACCCTAGTTAAAGGGATTTATGTTATACACTTATTAACTACATAGCTTTAAGACCATAGTGATACAACATAGCAGTAAACAATATGAATATGAATAAATTAAATATTGTTAGATCGGCATCTTAGTGTGGGGTGTCCAGAAGGGAGTGGAGCACGTGTCCTCGGTGGTGGAGCGAGTGCATCGGTTCTCTTCGCAAAATAGGTAAATACAACACACCATATCACTAGGCATTGTTACACCAAAAACAAACACACCATCTTTTGTGTAGACCAAAAATTCCGACAGTTCGCTGTGTTTCGGATTGAAGGGAAAGGTAGCCAGTGTAATTACTGGGCATGGACGGCATTTCATCTTAGGCCTCAGGATGACAACGCACCTGCAATATCAAGTGATTTTTCTTTGTTATTGCAGGTGTGTATAGGCGGCGGTAACCGCTTACCACCAGGTGGGCCGTCAGCTTGTTTGTCATCTAGTAGGATAAAAAAACGAGGGCAAAGATTTAACCTTTAAATACCAACATGTAGTCCAACAGACACCGCTACCGTTTATGTCAAATTAACTAAAGCGTAGTCTCCGCACTTATCCTGTCTCTACCGTCAGCGAAAGCGGTCAGTCGTTGTGGAAAATGACAGTATCGTTGCGTACATTATACATTGATAGAGAAATTCTTACTGATAAGAGTAGAAAAGACATTATTATTGAAACGCCTTGTCTAAGAGATGGCTTAGTCAATGTAAGTTTTTTGCCATATTGCTTAGGTACAGTCGACGACAGAAGTCATATAACACTAAAGTACCTTTTCACAAAATATTTGCAATATACTTCACATTTTGTATGAACACTGTGTATGACTTAGTGTGGCATAGTACTAAAGTGTTAATCGTCTTCAATTGGTAACCATACTCAACTAAATTGAATATTTTACAACGAGATTTGTTTTTCTTCACATTCATAAACGGATAAAACCACTTTGACTTTTGATTTAAACACAAATGATCTTTGAATACAGTAACGCAGTTTCTAATACAAAAAACGACAAATTCCTGTAAATTTGGAAGCTTCGAAAGTTTAAACTGGGCGTGGTTCTGAACGCTCTCGACGCATAACGATTTATACGTATAACGACACATATTTGGAAATAAAAAAATACGTGAAATGACTACTCGCAAAATGACATATTTTGTGAAAATAGAATTTTTAAGAAAATTATTATTATTAGTACTTATTTTTTTAAAATTTCAATGTCAAAGCTACGAGAACTACTTTAACCATGAATGAGTTTCAAAAGAAGATTCTATTTTCTGTATCGGGAACTAGAAACAAATTTATTTTTTTATATTCTAAACGATTTTTTATTAGTCATTATGCATATTAGTCGCAATGAGTATTGGTCAATACGCCTTTTTAAATTAAAACATATTGGTCATTATGCGTAGGAACCTTCTGAAATGGAACTGGAACTACACAACACAATTTTAAATGCAGTATACGTAGTTGGTGCTCTCAATATGTCACTTGTCGTCAGGGTGCTGAACATCGACGGCGCGTTGGACTTCGACGAGCTGAACACGCCGCTGTACTCGCCCGCCGCGCGCCCAGACCTAGAGCCCGCCGCCCACAAGCCCAGGTGAGCACTTCATTGATGGATAAACAACACAGCTGTAGGAGCGCGATATTCATATTTTTTAACCGACTTCAAAAAAAGGAGGAGGTTATCAATACCTCAGAACTTTTGACTGGGTGAACCGATATTGATGATTTATTTTTTCGTTCGATGCGGAATAGGTCCAATAAGAATGTTTTGAAAATCCATTGGGTAGTTTGGTTTTTAAATGAAAAAAACTGGAAAAATTAAGTCGTCTACGTATGCGAAGTTGCGGATATTTGCTTTTCTATGAATTTTTAGTGAAATGATACGATAGTAGAAAACGGTATAAGCTCACCGGTCACCCATCTATATTTGACCTTCAAAAGTTATCACTAAAAATTTTGAAAAAAAATTGAAACAAAACTAAAAACGACTCCAACAATCTGAAAAGGATAAAATAATAAAATTTTAGTAAGTAGGTACTCATCCCCTATATAGGAACACATTTTTGGAGTTGTGCTAAGTTGTTTCCAGATACCATAGATAGTAAAGCACCGACTCCAAAAATATGTTCCTAGGGGATGAGTACCTACTTACTAAAATTTTATTATTTTATCCTTTTCAGTTTTTTTGTTCAGGCGAAGGTAGCTTGCTTTAGCTCCTTCCTACCTATCCCATTCCCATTCCATTCACTCCTACAGACTGATGACTCGTTCTTACCGGTCCGTATCTCGTGGTGCGCTCGCGGTCAATCAGCGGACTCGATCGCACGCGTCGTTTTCCCAAAAGACATCACCATATAAACTCCTTCACCACCACCACCACCACCATATAAACCTTACAATCAACATAATATAGAAAATCAACTGAGTGCTGAGGAGTGCAGGGACGTACCTAAGCAGTCTGTTCCTAAGCATATCTCATCAATTCAGCTGCAAAGACGTCCATTAATGGACAAAAGCCTGCCTTTCCACGGCGATCAGTCCTACGCTGCGCATCCCACCTAGCGTGTCGCATAAAACTGATTCTTGCGATGTAAAATATTATTGAAAGACACATACATTACAATGGAGATGTCCCAAAAATGTATGGAGACCCGGCCAGGTATATTTACACTAAACTAGAAAATAGGCAAAAATATACATAACGGTTTTTTAATAGTCACCAAATTGCACTCTTTTAGTGCTTGTAACTTTGCATTGTTTGTCTCTTCTGTGCAATAAATAATATTTAGTATTATAAAAGGTTGTAATGAGTGTACAGTCGGCACCACATCAAGCGTAACAGTTTGACCTTGAGATCGCCCTTACTGCGTTCGTAATAGAGGCGGCTTTCGTAGTGCAACTGTTACACTTGACGTGCTGTCGTGTGTACAAATAAACTCCGGAATCTCGTGTTTTATTTCAGTCGCTGTTCAAAATGTACGGACGCAGCGGACAATCCTGAACCCTGCCATCTGCTGGGACCCAACAGAGACCAGCTCAGGGTGAGGATATATCTGTATACTAGAAGAAATCATGGGGCTATCCCGAGTCCTTGGTAGCTCAGTGATCAGAGCAGTCGCCCGGATTGCGAAAGGTTCGGTTGCCGACCCAGGATATGAATTTTTCCCGTTTAGACGTTTTTCTCAATGAACAGTTGTTTTATCTAGGTACAGTACTTTTATCTTGTGGTAACCCAGTATACAAACATGTTGCAAATGTGTGGGTAGGGACAGGTGTGTGGGTACTCTCAGTGCCGTCCGAGACACGGGCGAAGTAAGACGTGTTTATGAGATCTGTATTCAAGCGTCGCTTCAAGTAGCGTCAGTATGGAAGATTGAAAAGTTAACATCGAAAAGTCGACGATCCATTGTCATAGTGAGGTTAATTCAGTATTTTTGTCTTTATTGTTTTTTTTTTTACATTTATTTAAAAATCAAAACTAAATATCTTGGAAGTGTCTATATTATTAGTATTAAAGTTTTAGTAAGTTGAAATTTATATCCGTCTACGCAGATAAATGAGTTCCCCTTGATATGTATGGGCGCATGGTAAAGTGAACACGAAATGTAGGTCCGTAATTGGTTTAATGTGTCTATTATATTTATATTTATACTTATACCATGACTCTTTAAACTTTGTGCTGTGAATAAATAAAATTTAAATAATAAAAGAAGATAATATTGTGGTATATCTCTCTAAATTAATATTCCTTGAAAATTACTACTGCTCTTTGTGTAGATTTGTTCACTCATAGTGAAGTGTCCGTGTTCCTTTATTTCCAGATACAAGTGATAATCGTGCCACTAACTGACTACTGCCACGTGAGCGCCGATAGCGGATGACGGCCCGCTAACAGAACACTCTAGTCACAGCCTGGACACTCGTGATATCTTGATAAAGTCGCAGCAGTTGTACTCAGACGCACATAGATAACATGCGCGATAGGGTATTTGACAACAAAAAAATATATTTCATAATAGCAACTTTCGCCCAGGATGGGTCTAAAATTAAAATTTGTTATCTCGAGCTCCTCCGTGTTTCGGAAGGCACGTTAAGCCGTTGGTCCCGGTTGTTACTGCAACCGCTTAACCCACCAACCCGCATTGGGCCAGCGTGGTGGTGTTACGGCCCAAACTGATCATATGTTTCTCCCATGTAGGAAGGCCTGTGCCCAGCAGTGGGACATACAATTAGTTTCTTAGATATAGCGTTTTGTTTTAAGGAGAATTTACGAGTGTTAAAATAACGCTTCATAAATGCTGAATTGTGACGTCACACTTCAGCAGTGGCCACCAAATATACAGGATGGTGCCGTCAATGCGACAATAAATTTAAACATGGGCTATATTAGTCCATAGGAATGGTTTGCCACTTTCAAAAATTTCGTATTCAATTGATAATTTCATGACATTTGTATGAAATAATGCTGCCAACGTTACACTATTCCATACAAACGTCATAAAGTCAAAGACACATACATTACAAAGTGCATGTATACACATGCATGAACGGAATTAATGATAACTTTGTAATTGATCCGTTTACATGCACAGTTGTCTTTTTAAAAATTGAAAAAACTAATAAAGTAAAATTTCTTTCAAATAATGTAGCTAATGTTAAATTATTTTATACAAATGCCATGAAATTATCAAATGAATAACATGTTTTTGAAAGTGGCAAACCATTTCTATGAACTAATATAGGCCATGTTTTAATTTACTGTCGTATTGACGGCCGTTTTTTTTTGTTGTCAATGACCCTATTAATTGTGTGTGCATACTGTAATGTCTAATCAGTCTGCGATTAGAGACCTCCGGAGTCCTCGATGGGGAACTGACATTGGTGCGGGCTAACAGTGGCTATCTTAACTCTGTTTAGTATGTATCTGTACTCTAGTGACAGACGAATACTATGAAATGGTTGTACTACATAGTTATAACATGTTATCTTTTTATGTGCATGGAAAAAGTTGTCAGTTACATAGATTTAAATACCCATTTACTTATGTATATTTTTATTAAGTAACAATGTGTGACCAATATTATCTAGAAAGTTCCCCAAAGAATGTCTATACAGTGTGTTACCAGTCCGAAATAAAATTTAAGGGGGTGTTTGTGTTCCTTGTCACGAGTTACAAATGAAAATTTGACACCTGCATAATATACATGCGACGTGAACACATACTGCAATACCGACCCCAGAATTGACAATTTTATTTCGGAATTCAGTAACACCCAAATAAAAATCTATGTTTGTTTGTCCCCTATGCGTTTCGAAACCATTGATCAGATTGTGATGAAACTTTGGCAGGGTCTGCTGGGCACGCCCGCGAAGGTTCATGGGTTATAAAACCAAACGGTTTTCTCTTTACGGGCATTTGCAAATCATTCCGGGTGCTGTATTAAATATATATTTACTTTCCGGTGTTCGCGTCGAGCGATGCCATGTCTTCCACTGTTTATGACTGCTCCCACGTTCTGTTTTGTTTCACTAAATTGTCTCAGTACATCTGAGCTTTCAGACTGTTCAAAAAAAACAAAAAGGGTTTAGAAAAGGAACCTTATCACTAGAGCGTTAGAATCGCCTTTTACTTGTTCGACCTAAGTTATGCTACAAACATTACATTATATCAATGCAGTGTTTTTTCATCAAGCTGACAGCTTAGTTTTTATACTGACAGTACCCAAGTTATTAAAGTCAGTAAATATTTAAAATAACTTTCAGATTTAATCAAACCTTGCGATTCGCTCTCTTGTGATTTGTGTATATAGAAAAGGGAATATATCATAATTATATCCCGAGAATACAGCTCAAATAAAATAAAAAATCAAAACACGCACGCGGTGCAAACTAAGCTTAACTATTGACGATATCTTATTACGAACGGCTCAAATAATAATATTGTAGTATTAACTTTATTTAATGTATATAACACAAAGTGACAGTAGGTAGCTTCTGTCATTCAGTAATCAAGTCTTTCCGTGACCATTAGCGGTGTAAAATAACCGAAATGTTGATTTAAAAATTAATAATGTAATATCTCAAAGTACTTTTATTTTGAAATATATCTTTGACTAAACTCTTTTTCACGTTTTATGACTCCGGATTTTTCCAATTTATGCTATTTTCTAGAGACAAAAAGTTGTTGATTTAAAAATCATTCCTATTTTATTGTTATATCATTTGCGCTTTTTAAAATCGAAATGAGTTATCTATGTTTATTTTTATGGCCTTGAGTTTGAACACTTTAGGTTGTCGTACACTAACGGACCATGGCAGATTATCTACAGTCAATATCAGAATCTTAGTGATCAAAAATATCTGCACCGTTTCAGGAAAGCAATTATAACATTACAATGAAAGAATCGTTAATAGCGTCACTCAAATATTTAACAAGTGAAAGGCGATCCTATTGTTGTAGTAATACGGTTGCTTTTATAAAACATCATAGTTATTTTTGAGTAGTCGAAAAGCTCAGACAAGGCGGATGCTGACTCTTTCTATACTTCAGCCAACTGAGATAAAGAATAAATGTAAACAGCCTACTGTCATTTTTGTATGAGTGTTGAGCAAGAAAGGTGGCGAGTGAAAGAGACAAACCTATACATAAATGACATTTAATTTTGTATAGTTTTTTGTATTTCTAAGTTGGCTCAAGTAAAGTAAGGATGGGTGGTAAAGCTCCTTGTCAGTTTTAGCATGAACTTATGGCGACCATCAAGAGTGGGTTGATTTTAAAGTCTGTTTTGTGCTAGGAACTGAAGCATTAATGTGTATAGAAATCACTTTATCAGAGTTCAGTTAAGATGAGGAATTCTAAAATCATTAAAAAAATAATACCAAAATCTAGCCCCAAGCGATTTTTGTAAACGGACCCAATGGGTCGAATAGGGTAATGATGCTGCCCTGTTGTGTACTCCCAATAAGAATATGTGAGCGAGAAGCATATGTATTAAGTACGCCATTTTATTTGATTAGGTAGACATAATATGTACATAATAATATAATACTACTTTTGTATGTGAGTGCTGAAATGTCGTACATTATTGTTATTATTGTGTTTGTGCAATATTTGTTGATTTATGTGGTGTATAATGGTGGAATGTCTCAATAGACTGAATAAAATTAATGTGCTAAAACAACATTGTTTTTTAAATTAAATTTATAATAGTAAGTATACCTCCTATAATCCTCCGCCGATCGGCGTTAAACATAATATGCTCATAACTTTGCTAAATCAAATCAAAAAAGTATACTTTCAATAGGTATATGTCATTTTATAGTAGAACAGTCCGTTTCAGGAAATGACAGTTATGAAAATATGAAGAATTCAGTTAAAATGTACATTACGGATAGGATATAAAACAAAAAACTACATATAAACATATTTATTACGTAAAGCGTATTGCCATAAAAATATACAGGGGGTTGACAAATCCATTTCTACAATTAATAAGCTCATCGACGCCGCGCCATTAAAGAATTAATATTATGAGCGTTTAAAACACTCCAATAAGAAACAAAAATATTTATTTGGACTTCAGATCCATCTTTAAACTACAGGAAGAGAGGCAATGGCCCTAATAACGAGTCACTTTTCTACATTTAAATCTGATTTCAAAGTACACCTGTGCTTTTAGTATCAAAAAGAAGAAATCACTTTAATACATGTATGTATGTTTATATTGCGGAGCCATATTTCGCATCTTAAAAGTCTTAATACAGTTATAATAATGGTGTTAAGTAAACGAGTTTATTTTAAAATTAACACCAGTGACACAGGAAAGTCTGCGCGCGTCTGCTTGACAGGTTAAATAAAGAATGAGCCAATCATACGCTGCTTTAGAGCGAGAGCAAAACAAAGTACGACTGTCATAGCTAGTCCCATTCTTTATTTATATAGAGCAGGCAGCTCATCAAGCGTAACGATTGATATTGAACTTATTCCGTTACAATAAGAGCGGTATTTGCGCAACTTTCACACTTGATGTGCATACATCCGAGACTAATAAGGTTATAGTACTCTTAAATATTACGATAATGACTATGACTCGATACAACTGGTAAAACGCTTCGAACTGGTTTCTAAGATAATCAAAGATATGCTTTACTTTACGCTTTCTTTTTTTGCTTTGCTTTGCTTTTGTTTTTTATTGTTCTGCCATAAGAATAACTATATTCGAGCATAAGCTAAAATACCGCCAAACGCGTTTTAATTTTTAATTACCTGTATGGTATTTCAAAATCACACATGTTTAAAATTATTAATTTGAAAACCGCTATTAATTTTCAATCAAACTACCAAAATATAATGATACACATAATGGTGGTATAATGTACCTTTAGCAAGCAGTTAACGTATTATGGATTTTATTTAAACCTACACACAAAAACCGTGCTTTGTATATTAAAACCTACAACAATACATGGTCCTATAGTAATATACATATTTGGCGGCAGCGGTTCTTTGACTAGCTTTGATGAAAGCGGTCTAAAAGGTATATAGGTAATAATTGACTTATAAATGACACAAATGAGCTTATAATTAATATATATTCCAAAATTATACTGTAGGAATATTTTAGCACCTAAAAAATACGGGTTCATTTATTGCTTTTTATAAAATATTAATTTTTTTTACGTAATTATCATTGTATTCACTGCTTTTATACAATTATCATAAAGGTGTAGTATTTTCTACGGTTTTCTAAGTTCATATTTAATAGATTGGAAGCACTATAATAAGCAAAAATATAAATGTAATGACTTTGTCATTTATTTATAATTTATTATGATTTTTTTGACACCGAGATATCAAACAAGATAGTCATTTATTATTGACACAAGGCTTCTTTCTAAAATATATTTACGAAAATATTTTAGCGCCATTTCTTATTCGCATTCTTAAAAAAATAAAATTTCAATAAAAACAAATGCACCCAAGTAAAACCTATCTAGATTACAATTAATCAGTTGTAAAAGAATAAGTGAAGATAATTAAGTACTATAATCATTATTGAAACTGAGAATAAAAAGAATACATGCTAAGTTTTAAGTAAAATCTCAAATTAAAATCATTATAATCGCAGATGGAAACATAGTTGTTTACAAGTTCATATTAAAGAGTATTAGGAAAATTTTGTTAAAAGCAAAGCTCACATTGCTTTTTGGTATTCGCAGTCTTTGTTTCCTTATAAATAGACGAGACGGTTCGTTTGCCAAATGTCTGTTTAATTTTTTTATTGTCAAATTTCTATATAAAAACTTTGACCAAATGTTCGAGGGACGCAATAGTTAGTACATAATCTTAATTTTATTTATCACAGTGTTATATTAATAGGAATTACAAATATACATGAAACACTGAGTTTTTGTATAAAAAAATATAAAGAAAATCTATAAATGGAAACGGTTTACCTCTAAGAAGGACCCCTTTGACGTCACTTCCTCTTCAAGATTCGGTATGTTGCATACACATAATAAGGCTACAATCATTACATAATGGGTAACATTAAATTATGACAAGCTTAACTAACTGAACAAATGGCGTTACGATTATATCGCAGCATGTACACAGTTCATATAAGCATAAAATATAAGTTTTACTACACTGAATACGCTGTTGGAGTACTTTTCTTACGTATATCATAGCAGGAGTTCTTTTGGGAAGAGATTCATTGAAGCGTAATCTTCAAGCACCTGTAAAAAAATAATATTTTATCAAATTCCACAGCTTTAACAGATTTAGCTGAAAGTAAGTCAAGTAAAAATGATTCTAGGCCATCCGTTCGTAAATCTACCGGGGGTTAAAAACATAAATAATTAGCCAACTAAAAAGATTTTTCAAGATAAAACTCTAGTGATATCTTACTTATAAAATATACAGATTTTGGTACAGTAAATAAATATTTTTTGATAATTTTAATTTAAAAGTGTCGTAGGCAAATAGACGTCACAAGGTTAAACATCATCCGGCTCGTAGGACCATAACCTAACATTTTTAAAGGATACGCAAATAAATATGTTTTGCATTTTATGTAACAAGTAAGTTAAAAATATTCACTAAAATTGGCATGCAAATAGTAGATTGCTTTATAAGGGTGGAAAGGAATCAATCCCTACGAGGTTGTTGGACGGCTGCGGCTATAGTCCGAGTAGGGTTTGATTCCTTTTACCCGTGTGTAGCACTCTACTTTTCATTTCAAATGCAAGGAAAATAAAAAATGGTTTTTTAATAAAATTTATTAACAAAAATACTCCTAACATGAGTAGAAACTATTTTAAATTAATTGTTACGTTAGTACAATTTGAGAACTGTATTTTCGGCCATTCAGCCGACACTTTTTTTTTCATTGTACCACAGATTGTACGTAACCAAATTAAGTTCTATTTTAAAAAAATTTATGCCCGCTCTAGGAAAGGAAGCAATTAGTATGAGTTTTTCCCGCCAGGTGGTGGGAACTAGCGTTTTACTCCCAATGAAATGAAAAAATGAATCAAAAGGACGACCAAAGGAATAAAAAATATATCACTTATTGGGCTGGTTCTTCCGATGTTTCCACTTTCGAATCTTGTTGAACAAACTGTGGAGAATTTTATATGATAATCATTACCTCTAGCAGGAGTCTGGCACTTGGCGTCGGGCGTCGGGCAGGCACCACGGCCCGTAGTTTCCCGCTGTGAAGGCACAGCCGCTTGTTGAGCAATAGCTCTGCGCCCGCGCTGGGCTCCAACGGCGTGTGAGCCAGCGAGTACTTGCGGCAGATATCCGCCCACGCTGTCAGATGCTTGTCGTTCGCTTCCTCAGCTACAGACGCTATGTCGTTCTGAAACGGAAAACAGAACGCGCAGGTGAGTAAACAACAGTGGCGTAGCTTGTTTTAGATGGGCCCTGTATCAAAAAATTTTGGTACAAAAATAAAATACATACTTATTACAAGCGTCTACCATTCAGGTTATTTGTGCTATTTTATAGCTCGAAAAAATGTCTCATTTGTCATCGTTTTGCTTTATTTGCAATAAACTTTTAACTGAAGATGAAACAGTTGTGGTTGATCGTGAAATGCCAACTTTAATCGAGGTGATGAGTTACTGAGTATTTAAGAACTTAAAAATTCGTTATAATACACGTGGATCGCAGAAAATCATACACCCGGAAAACTTCAATCGCTGCAGTAAAAAGACAATGTGAGGAGGAATGGGCTTGTACTTCGAAAAAAAGTCCACCTCGTACTAGAACGCGAGTATGTGAATCAAATGTTTGTTTTAAAAAATACTGTTTATTTTGTGGCAATAGTCAATGAAGAAACTGAGAAAAAGAAAGCACAGCATCTTCGAAAGAAAAAAATACCGTGACTACACTAAAATTAAAAGAATCCGTGTTGAAATTAGCTAAAGATCGTTCTGATAATGTTTCAAACACTGTTCTTGAACGTATTAATTTTGGGTATGATTTAGTCGCTGCTGATGCAAAATACCATTACAGTTGTTACAAATCTTTCTTAAAACCTAATACTGGTGGTAAAATTGGCCGTTTACAAGATGTAACTGTAAACTCTGCGATGGAGAAAATTTTACAATTCGTAGAAACGAGCGATGATTGCCAATTTTCGTTGGATTAATTGAAGAATGTTAGTCAAGATGGAGCTTTGGATGACAGAACTATTAAAATACGATTGAAATTGAAGTATGGCAGTAGAATTATTATTACAGAGAAACCTGGAAAATTAACATTTATTTGTTTTATTGACAATTACCAAGATATATCCAAGATCTAAGTGTTTTTTATCAGACCAGACTTGACTTGCGGTTAAAAACTTTGAAAGCTGCGGCAGAAAAATTGTTCGTGAAGATATTCAATCTTGCGTTTTCGATAATACCATGTACCCCCCACCTGGAGAATGTTCGAGGATATAAATAACGATATTTCCGAATCATTGTCATATTTTAGGAACAAATCATTTTAAAAAAATACAAGGCACATAATTTAGATCATCTAAAGTTAGTTAGAATCGCGATATCTCAGGAATGGTCAAGACCATTTATGTAGAAAATTTTAATATCTACAGCTTTGGTTTAAGGTTTTATTTGATAAAACTTACCTTTTTCGAGAAAAATCCACAAAACCTCAAATTTTGACATTTGACCCCGAATAACTAGCACACATAGGATCGATGGGGATTCTTAAAACTTTATTTGTAATGGTAAACCCCAGCTCTCTACCAATATTTGTCTCTCCGAATTTTTGTTATTTGACCACTATTTTTATGTCTAAATTGACCGGACTATAAGCTGATCAAGCTATTATTATTATTATATTCTATTCTATTCACATCTAACACGAAATGGATGTAGCGTCAAAAGTACCGGCAATGAAAATTGTTTCACTGTATTTTTTGATCAGACCTCGTATACTTAAAACATACTCTGGAGCTACAAACTAAAAGCGGATGGAAACTACGCCAAAAGTAACTTTTCAGTGTGTGTATGTATCTGTGTGAGTGTGTGCGTTGGTGTGCGTACGTGAGTTTGTTAGTTAGGTACCTTGGCCAAAGTGGATATAGCAGTTCCGTAATAATCATGATTGATTTTGAATATGTCCGACACGAGATCAGCAAGGCTGCCCTGTGTGCTGTTCGCCTCGTCCACCACATTATAGATCTGCTTGTTGGCCTCGGGTCTCCGGCCCAGCTCCCAGATGGCGTGGCAGACGTCTTCAACGTGGACCGTATTCATTTTGAGATCTGCAGTCCATAGTAACTTCATGGTTTCTCCTAAATGTTTGTAAATACCGCCGTATAGGAGGCGTGGTGCTGGAAATAGAAAAAGTTATCTTTTTCTTAAAGCGTTAAGAGCCGAATCACACGAGGTCGTCGTCGGCTACAAAAATAAAAATTACGGTTAACTCAAACCAAATTAACAATTGGAGCTTCCTTTGTGGTTTAAGAATCTGAGTGTAGGTTACTTCCATCTTAGGTCTTATCATAATTTACCATCAGACGAGATGGAGGGCAAGACCTACCCCGTTAAGAATGAAAAAAAAAAGTCGCAAGTTGTGTTAAAACAAACGCCAATGGGACGCTGCAATGTGCTATAATGCGCAAATTACGCACCTATCGTCGGTGGGCGTGCAAGACCGCGTAAGAGCAGTTTGCAATACCGCGTATTTACAATAGTCGCAAAATTGAAACATCGCACCAGTAGGCTAGTAGCGGTGATTCGCTTATGCGAGATTCTCATTAAATAACACCCAGAGAAATCCCAAACAAGTTCAGTCAAAGAAATGTGTAGAAATATCCAAGATATTATCTTTTTTCTTCGTTCCTGTGAAATAAACAAAAAGCACATACGCGGTATTGCAAACTGCTCTTACGCGGTCTTGCACGCCCACCGACAATATACTCCACTGCTTGTTTCAAAACGAAGAAGGTAGTTCTTCTTCGTTATAGGCCCTATGTATATCTTTTAGGCACACGTCGTCAGTATTTCAGTGGTCAGAACAGTTACCCGGGTTGTGAAAGGTTGCAAGAAATGTTTTTTTCTAGTTTAGAGTTTTGAATATTTAATGTCATTTGACCATATTTGTATTCTCTATTTCTTTTTAAACAAAGGAAAAAACAGTGACAGGCATCAAAAGTTTTCAGAGATGTTATGATTATCAATGAACATCATTTATCACTACGTCGAGGATGAGGATTAATTTTTACGATTATTTATTACAAGTATTCTTACTTAGGCTTCTTCGGTCGCCGATCCCGTAGACAATCGCGGGCCTCAAGATGGTGTAGTTCAGCTCCGGCTCCAAGTTCTTCAACTCCTGTTCCACCTTACTCTTCATGCGACCTTCCACCGTCCACGGCTCTATAGGATCGTCTTCTTTATGTGGCTGTTAAAATATATTTACGAATCTTGATAAAAGCTATTTTACAACAGCACCATAAAGTTATATTTTATGGTTTAATTTTGGCCTCCATTACAAGTAGTCTTTATCTCAACTTATTATAAAAGGAAAACTGTTCGTAATAATGTATGAAGAGCTATATTTATATAAAATAGTAAACCAACACAAGCTAGGCTAGTTAACATCGGTTTGGGTTAGGTCTATTAATTAATTAATGGATTAGATCAGGGGAAAAAAGAAAGGCTTAGAGGAACATCTCGCTCTCTATGAGTCCTTAAGAATATGCTCAATAACATGCAACAGGAGTAACATAAAATTATCCTTTTGTGTTTACTAGTCCGACGATGGTGTCTCCTCAATAACAGATTATCGATCGGATATGGTTGATGAATACGATTAAATTAAATTATATAATTTATAATTAAATTATTATTGTACTGTGCCAGATTTTATGATACTAATATAGACTTCAGTAGAAATCCATATTGTCACAAAATCTGGTTAAGTTGTGATGTGCTAATATTGTGAGACATGACCTTATTGGACTTGCATTTATACTTGAATGTATGATAATACCTATGTAGATAATGTATTGTGCAAGACAGTAAAAAGTTCCTTTCTTCTCCTTCTTAATATTACTGTCTAACCTTGTCACTGCTGTACATGTGTCCGCTCGAGATCTCCACAAGCCTGGGCACCTTGAGCGCGGCGCAGCGCTTAGCCACGTTGGTGCTTAGCGTGACGATGCCCTCCGCGTACACCGCCTCTGTCTGCCCCACCCGCGTCTCCCCCGCGCAGTTCACTACCAGCCCCCATAGCTCGCCGTCGCCGGGGTCGAGGGCTGACGCGCATGACGCTGCAATGATTGCCTGATTATGATGCGGCATGGGATTTAATAAAAAGCTTTTGAGAACAATTCTTATCAATTATCAATTGTCAGCTTTGTATGATGATTAATACAAGCTATAGGTTCCAGACACAATCGGAGATTAAGATGGGTTATTTGTGACAAGTTAAGTAAATCAAACTTTTTCATCATTAAAATTAAACTACCTAGTTAAGGCTGAATAGTAACATGGGTAATTACAGCAATTATTAGCTATCATTATTATAGCTCATAACGATGCTTACTTTGGCCTGGATAAAAGGTGTGAGTGTATGATTAAAATTTTATCATTTTTACTTTCGCGTGATTACTACTGTCTACAAAATCTGCGTGGTCGAGTGGTCAGTCCCTGTCCAACCTTAAGTCTATTGTTTTATGGATACTAGATCCATAAAATAATAGTACTTAGCTTTTAAGATACTCATTTAGGCTAGATAATATAGTATATCAAGCTATTCAATGTATAATTTTTTAACAAAAAAAACTGAGGAGACGCTGTGTGCTCTGCGCAAAGTTGATTTGTATGCACGCTGCGTCTGCGCCGCTGTCGCACACACAATGGGTTATGAACTATTTTCGTTATTACAATACGTTGGCCTATATGCTATTCACAGCTCCATTATCTTAGTTGAATTTATAAACAGTACCTATAATATTGAGTGAAAAATATAGCTATATTACTGTGTCGTTGTAATGCCTAACATTTCCAATAGCCTATACTGTACGAGTGTACGACATACATAGTTTATTTCTGTATTTTAAGACAATTCCATTATGTTTAAGCTCCAATACAATATAAAATACACAATACAAAAATTAGTCATAAAAATTGCAAAACAAATTTCAAGATTGGTAAGCTGATGTTTTACCTTTCACCCTTACCAGGTGGCACTTTCTCAATAATATGTATATGTTTTGTTGCTGTTCTATTTATATTTTTAAACAAATTAAATACAGTGCTCCCAAATATCAACTGCTAGTTTAGTTTAGAAATACCTAGTTAACACGATTTTCTAATTTAATGTTCAAAGAAATTTGTCAGACTCAGAAAAGACACAGTTGCCTTGATAAAATTCAGACTACAGTTACCTAAATATTGGCTAATGACTCAATAGTGTAATTTATTGGTCATGCAAGGCTGAGCATACCATCACGCCAACTTATTACGTATCACGGTTTACTGTTGTTACAGTAAAAGTGATTGCAATAAAAATTGTGGTAGTACAAACCTTTCTTAACATCTTCCACTGAAGTAGGTATTCCTGATGTATGGTCGAGCATAAAAGCTCAACTCTTTAGTGCCATGTCAAATCAAAATTATTCATGTATGAGCGCAATAGTTAGTGTGATATGGTACTAAACTGATAGGCTACTACTGAGTTCGACTGTACAAGATTTTGCCACAGAAGGTCATCTTATTTGGAATTAGGTTTAAAGGTTTATTTCTCTTTACTTTAGACATTGAGTGCAACATGCATTGTACTTTGCATATCTGGGGTTTGAAAAATGAAATACTAATAATTGCTTTATTGTAGACCAGATGCCAAAAAAAAATTAAAATGATTTAAAGAGCCCTCATCATCATACTTGCCTATGATATCCACTGCTGAACAAAGGCCTCCCCTATCAATTTAAAAATGGAACGGATCTGCGCAACCTGTATCTAACGGTTCCCCGTGACCCTGACCCTGGTCGTCTGTCCGTCTAGTGGGAGACCGTCCTACTTTTCGCTTTCCGGTTCGTGGTCTAGAACTTTAACGCCCCACCGGCCGTCAGTTCTGCGTGCTATGTGCCCTGCACACTGCCACTTTAACTTACTAATCCTATGAGCTATGTCAGTGACTTTAGTTCTGATTCTTTCTTGCAAAGAAAAAGCTAACACAGCTCGTTCCATAGCTCGTTGTGTGACTGTGAACTTGCACAGAAGGCCCTTAGTAAGCGACCACGTTTCACAGCCGTATGTCATCATTGGCAACACACTGGGTAGGTGCCACCGCGTTTCTTATTTCAGCCGTGGAACAGTTCGCTGTGTTTTGGATTGAAGGGAAAGGTAGCCAGTGTAATTGCTGGGCATGGACGGCATTTCATCTTAGGCCTTAGGATGACAACGCGCCTGCAATATCAAGTGATTTTCCCGTGTTACTGCAGGTGTCTATAGGCGGCGGTAACCGCTTACCATCAGGTGGGCCGTCAGCTTGTTTGTTATCTATTAGTATATATAAAAAACACACACTGCTCGAAGACCTTCGATTTCAACCGCTGAGGAATTTTGGACGATAAGATCTTACGCAATTTCTCGAACGCTGCCCATCCGAGTTGGATTCGTCGATTTGCCTCTTTCTCGAAGTTGGACCTACCTAGCGAGTACGTTTACCTCGGCAAATGACAACTTCGAGAACAGACTCTCTAGAGAGCACCTCTGAGGAGGCTGAATAACAACCCATGTTACAATCAAATCGAAGGCCTTCTCGTAGTCCACAAACGCTAAGCAAAGTGGCCGTTTATACTCTTCGGTCTTCTGTATAACCTGCCACTTTTTTTGAAGAACATCACCAGGCCTCTGCTCCACGCTTGTGGCGTTGTACCCTCGAGTGTGGCGGAATTGAATAACATAAGAAGAACTTTAAGTACTGGTGTGCCTCCCACTTTCAGAAGCTCTGCAGTAATTCCGTCCTCTCCCAGTCCTCGTCCCGCCTTGTTATTAAGTTGTTTGAGGGGCACCCTAATCACGTGCAGGCTGAAGTCCGGGATATCTTCGGTATAGTGTCAGATCAGTCGGGCTCTTGGGTCTTTATACATACTGATAGTGTGATTAGTTGTGGTGATATATAATTCTCAATAGAACCTTTGGACCTCTCTTGTCACCTTCGCTTCCGGCTTCCACAAAACCAAGCTGCCATCCTCAGTCTTCAGGTTTGTCAATTGGCTTTGCCTTGTGAACACTTTGAAATCTTTGGTTGGAACCCTGGAACCTGGTCAGGGTCGCGGGGAGCCTTTGGATGCAGGTTGCACAGAACTGTTCCATTTGGGAATCGATGGGGGAGGCCTTTGTTCAGCAGTGGGCATCATAGGCGGGTTTGATGATGATGATGATGAATTTTATTATTGTTATTAATGATTAAAGGTACCAAACGTTCAAATTCGAAGTGGTTAAATAAGTTAAGCACTTTAAAAGATAATAGGTATATATGTATATATTGGGAGTGAGTCACCCTCGTGATATGTTAGTTATCAGTCAGTGCAACTGTGGCAGTCAATGACAGGATACTTTGCAGTTTATTATTTCAACTTGTGTTATTTCCTCTTCCCGAATGTTATTTTCTTATACTATTATGTAATTGCATTTAGTGGTCATATAATCTAAAATGTTTGAACTGAGTAATTAATGTAAACAACCTAGATCATAAACTATTAATAACAATAGTTTTTATCCAAAAGAACAACAATTTATTTGTTTGAAACTAATTATTTACATAGCTAATCACACAACCAACATCATTACCTGTTTGTTTGAATTTAATAATAAATAATTTCCTAGTTGAATAAAACCAGATAACAGTAAACCGATCCATAGGACTTCATGCTCAAGATTTAAATACTGCATTGAAATAGAAATTTTAGTTTTAGAGGCCTATTGATAATACCTAATTTGAATTTTTATCTACTTAAGCAAAGTGCTGTCTTTATTTGTCAGTAGTAATTAACATGAGAGAGCATCAGTTTTACCATTAGGAATTCAGATGACAGAATAAATTGGCTGTGCACTACAGACAGATGGATAAATAGAAGAACAAAGCAAAGTATGCAAAGTATTAGGAAATATTTAGGTTATGAAACTCAAAAAAACAATATTGATACAAATTATTTTCATGAGTCAAGGCAATTTGGCATCACAGTAATATGATTTATCAAAAGCTACGAAACTACTATGTTGAGAGCTATTGCAGTACGAACTTGATACACACAATATTGTAAAAATCTGAATTTTACAAATAGTTTAGAAAAAGCAATTAAGAAGTATTTATTTGTTTTTATCTGAAAGGGGAATGCCTATTTAATGCTCAAAATGGACAGAAAGCATAATTAGCACTAAAATCTATGCATTTAATTTTTTATCTGTTTAACTAGGGTAAAAATATAATTATTTAATTAGTATTTATTGTTGTAGTTTAGTTTCTGGTGTTATTCATTCTGTTCGACTGACATTCCCTGCGGTCCAAATAAAGTTAACAGCGATTAAATTGCTGTCATAATAATTATCTGGCCTGATTTAAAAAAAACAGACTAAATGTGTCACCAGAGGTCCTGTACACAACAACCTGACTTTTTTGGATTTATGTCACCAAGACAATATAAACATGGATTCCAATATGCACTGTGCTTTTTTTTTCGTCTGCGATCAGTCCTTAGACTATAAGCAGGTTTGTTGTGTTTTATGGAGCAGGCTCCTCAGCAAGAACCTCTACTCAGTAATTGTGGATGCTAATAGCGATTTTTTAGGTCTATGCACTGTACTAACTGCCATCTCAATCTTAGTCAGACGAGAAGTAATTCCCTGATCAAAAATGAATGTCACCACAAGCTCTAAGTAAAAAGTACTAGATTTCTAGTTGACTTACCTTGTTTTTTTTCAAAATTCATTCCAATTGCATTATTTCACATCACAAACAGAATAAAAGAGAAACAATAAAAATCATTGTATGTATCTTTTGCAGGTTAATCAAAACATTATTGTATGTGATGCATGTCTAAGTGCAGCCATCCAAAATGTCAATACCACATCAGAAACCAGTCCACCAAATGTCTATTGGGACCAACATCTCTATGTTGGTCACCGGCATTTCTGTGTTTATATGTATTTTTATCGTTTTTAATAGTGAATAAAACTTTTAAATTCATTATATCATGTTATTTATTAATTGCTATACCTCTTATCTATCATCTTTTATCTTTTCTTTTATCTTTAATATAAAAATGTGTCAACCATGATTCTGCTTAGTTTTTGGGTGACAAATTAAATTGTTATGGATTTATATTGGTTTGTACTATAATTTGATGTAGAATGCATCTTTGTCTATCTTGGGCATTTTTTTGTATGGAGAATGGGCATTCCCCTATATAGTGCACAAGCTGTAGCAGCAAGAACTTCAATAAGATATTGTACAGCTTCTGTAGCATAGAACCATTTTATGGTTTCAGGAACTAACACTCTAATAAAGAGATTAACCTGCTAGGTACTCACCGGGGTTAATGAGGTTAGCACTCTTGTATTCAACGCGGGGGTCTTCAAATATTTTGGTGTGTGATGGATTCAAAAACGCCAGTTGGGGAGGCGTTTTATCCACCACACGCACACCGCTAACTAAGTCATTGGTCACGAGGTAGTCGACCAAGTTCCGCCCGATAAAACCGCATCCTGAAATAATATCAGCGAGATCAGTAGCCGAAAAACAGATGATGACTAATACTTTTCAAAGTCCGTTACGAAAACGGAAAGAAATTAAAACTGGCAGTGATACAATTTATAGTAGGTATATTAATAAAATGACAATCTGGATTCAATGACAATGGTAAATAATATCCATACCTCCTAAAACGGCGACTCTTGGTTTTGAATTCTCAGCGGCGGAATCAGACATTTCGGCAAATGTTCAAGGGTGAGCTGTTTCACAAAAATTATCAAAAATAAAAATGTATGAGAATGACAGCTGTCACTGTCACAGCTTGACTATAGGCTTGGTAAAAAATATCGATATATCAAAATTTCGATATTATTTCAGATAATAATCGATATTTTTAATATTAGTAGCCCATATTACATGAGGTTGCTAAGTTTTAAGTGCAATACTTATTGTAAATTAGTATAACACCTACTAACTTAGTCAGCAAAATAAATATTTGACTTTCACTTAGATATAGGTATCAATATTCGATTATTTTCAAGGTATCATATATTTGCTAAATTGAATACACATCTGGTATTGAGAAAAAATCTCGCGCATTGAGAAAACATGGGTTTCCAATCAACATAGTTATAAAACATGGTTTGGGTTGCTTTTGGTGTTACACATGTTACAGGTAACATGGGTTCTTTAAAAAGCGACGAGTTATGGCATCTTTTGGATCAGCAAGGTGGAGGTGGCTAGAAAAGTGTTATTCAAGCTGCACTAGCTCTCTTCGTATAAGGTCTCCTCTTACTACTGTTTCACATCAAGTGATGGTCAGTCATTTACCGGGCGTGCTCTGTGTAAAAAAACGATTTGTTTATCGAAATATCGACTTATTTTTTTACGAATAACATAAATACTTTCGTAAAATATCGATACGATGTATATCGATATTTTTTTTTCACTCGCCCATCCCTACTTGACTATGACATTGACATTACAGTACAGAGTTGCCTGCTGCAAAAATAATACCGTGCTCTCGTTCGAATTTAGAACAGCTATTTATCTTATCAATGTTATTACATGCATTGACCATTTTTTATACAAAGCACGACAAATGAATGACTCAACACCACCTGATGTGAAGCGGTAAGAAGAGTCCATATGCGAAGACAGTAGTGCAGTTTACTTAGACACTGCTCTAGCCGCCTCAACCTTGTCGACCCAAAAGGTGCTTTTTCGCGCCACTTTTGAAGGAACGCGTGTGCCGGCAAAGGATTCGTTCTGAAAGTACGACACAGAAACGAGTTACTAAAGTACAAAACTTTGTGCGTGATGTTGAGGTGGAGACAGTGAATTGATGACTCCGAAGACTGGCACGACACGTGTGCTCCTGAGTAGGAAACAGGAAGTTAGGATTAGGTAGAACAGGTCTTTAGAGTACTCTCCGTGCTATAGCCGATAGAAGGCGCTAACCGACGCAATTTATCGACGCAATTGCAGAGGCTCAAGGTTGTTCGTGACCTCTACATCGCCAATGATATGGACAGCACGACAGTGCAATCCGTCCAGTGCATCGAGGAGGTACTTGGCGGAGCCATCCGACCATTGCGAGCCATATTCCACGGAAAACTGTACCTGAGGTTTATAACGCAGGCATAATTGGTCAGGCGTGAAAAGGCATAATTGGTCACTTTGGTTCAGGACACCGAGTTTCTGTGAGGCTGATTTGATCACGGTTGCGATGTAGGTCCTGGAATTCAGATCGCAACATATCTCCATACCGACCAAGTTTCAGCAGTCGTTTGCCGAAAGCTACCAGACATGCATTAAGTACGCTAGACCGTAGACCGTAAAACGTAGACCGTTTCGGTCGAAACCCGTATTGTCGATCATTAATTAATGAGCGATCTTCTAGGTATCGGACCAGCTGGTTATTTAAGATCCTTTCTATAATCTCGCAAAGAAAAGTAGTTAGCTGAGTCTGATCGGTTTCCATTTTTGGGGACTGGTTGCACATTGGCCTCTCTACGATTCCGGCATAGACCAAGAAGAGTGAGAAAGACGGTATAGCCACGTAAAGACCGGAGTCAACTCCGCTGCGGATTTTTTCAGTACTAGCACTGGGATGCTATCAGTCCATTTAGCTTATTGGACGTGGATTGACTGAAGCTCCCTACGTACACATTACCTGATATGGATATCAGGCATTGTGTGGCCACAGTGGGAGAGTGTTGGTGGCTGTGAATTGCAGTCATCAATTCAGGAGTGTGCGGAAAAGAATTTTACCAAGAGATGCTTTTCCCTTGCGGCTAGTGAGCTAGCGAGCCGTCAGAGCATCTCAACGGGGACGGGTTGACAGACGTTTGACTGCACGGTTTTGTACAAACGCCAGTAGCTACGGCTTTCCGTAGGATGTGTAAGTTCTCGGCCAACACGTGCAACGACCTGTGCATCTGCTCTGATGAAGACCCTTTTGCAGGACTTGGTTGCGTTGTTATAGGCTGCTTTCATTTGTGAGTATCTATGCATTAAAATATTATCACAGACAAAAAGATAAACGTTTGTCCACTCTGCTGTACCTCCATGACAAGTCTACATGCCAAAAGCTGCTTCGTATCATTAAAATAAAGTGTTCATAACTATTCATCATCACAAGCCTATATATGTCCCACTGCTGGGCACAGGCCTACCTACACGGAAGAAACACATGATGAGCTTGAGCCATATAACCACCACCCTGGCCTAATGCGGGTCGGTGGGTTAAAGCGGTTGCAGCAACAATCGACCACGATTACGACCTACCTTATTCAATGATTATAACGATATTTAACAGATAATTAATGGCGGGTTCGATTCTCCCCGCCTGGAGCATACAATTTTTTCATCATTTTCTTTCTTTATTTGTATTCTTAAGTAGGCGTTTATGCACAAAATCAAACATGTAAATGAGATGAGATAGGCAATTAATATTCATGACTGATGCTACAGTTAGGTTTTGAAAGGATAAAATACTTTTAGAGTAAAACTTATGATACATGTATACATATACACCACATGGTGTTATAGAGAATAATAACCCATCAAGTTACGTTCAAAACATCTTATTTATTTCTATAAAATCAACTAAAAATGGCACAATTTGTATTAAATTGTAGGTATTTAAGCAACTCATATAGGTACATATGTATACAGCTTATGAAGTAACTTCAGGCGGAGACATGTTTGCTTCATTCGTCTCATCGGGAGGCAAGAAATAAGCCACCGCTAATCCAGCTGCAACAAAGTTAGTCATTAAATATTTGTTTATTTATTGAGTGAGTAGTAGAGAAGGTAACTTCGTTTTTAGACATACAAATTACTAAAAGGACGTAGCCAATGATCATTGGCGTACAGTGGTCACCCAGAAGAATTGCTATGAGTTGAACGCTGAAGAATCCAAATCCGCGTGCTACTACCACTGATAAGCTGGTCGCCATTCCTCTGAAACAATGAAAACTAACTGATTCGTTTTGCTTGAGATGGCTAAAGCAACCGCGCACTCACTAAAATACAAACACCAGGTAACACCTTAGAAATTGTATGTATTAGGCAATGGTTGAAAATTACAGGGTTAAGAAGTTGCCTATAGCTTTTTTAGTAAATGTCGATATCATTGTTCAAATCGGCATGTTAACAAAATTTTGGGAAAGTTTCTCATGTCGAGTATCATCATCACCAGCCTATATACGACCCACTGCTGGGCACAGATCTTCCTACATGAGAGAAACACACAAGGAGTTTGGACCATAGCACCACTACGCGAATACCACACGCAAAGCGATTGCAGGAGAAACCGGGACCAACGGTTTAACGTGCCTTCCGAAGCTCGGAGGACCTCGAACCTCGATCGACCATGGCGAAAGTTGCTTTGTTTTCGTAATCGAAACCGGAGCGCTGAAGTCTCTACGCCACCGAACTCCTCATCCTGTCGTGTATTAGTACATAATAAAGCCCAAAATAGTTATCATATTTATTTCATTAACACTAATGTTTTCAAAATAATGTTAGTATCTTAAATTCGGTTCAAATTTCGCCCCAAATCCTCCAATACATGTCACGACTCACGAGTCACGTCACCTGTTACCAAACACTGATAAGTTGCTATGGTGCTTTAGATGGTTTTACTTTGACGGCGTTTGATGCTAAATTGCTAACAACAAGTGACGTCAGATTGGTGTTTGTTGTTTATTGAATATTATTTAAATTCCGTAATTACAATAAACTATTGTGTTTTTTTAGGATTTCTATCATGAAAACTGCACTACCCGTCAAAATTATATTTTAATTTGGATGCAGTAGTGTCGATATTACCCTTATTTACCCTATTACTGTCATCTAATAAATAAAATAATAATAATAATTTAATTCGTGAAATTCAGCTTGCAAATCTATTACAAACGGCAATTCATTATTCTATTATTTAATTACTTACCTCAAATGTGTTGGATTCAACTCAACCAAATAAGTATTAACGTTGCCAAGAATAAGAGCGACGAAAAGGAACATGTAAAAGAACGTGATGCTCAGTAGAGGTGTCCTGACGAACGGCAGAATCAGGCCACTGAGGGCCGCGACTGAGAACACCAGAAGGGTGGTCCGGCGCTTGCCCAGCGGTTTTACGATGAAGGACAGGAGAACTGTGAGCACGGCTGACGCTCCGGAGTAGCACATGACAGCGTACAGCGTTACTGGCTGGATGACATCGTTGCAGTCGCTGGGTATCTGTAAATAGTTCAAAATTTCTGTTCGAACTAAGGTTGTCAAAAAAGCATTAAGATGAAGAAGCATAATGAAGAAAAGCAAACTGATGTAAAGGCCATCGCTGCTTTACTAATTATTATCATCCTTGACCACATCATGAAGAGGAAGAACTAGGCCAATATCTTTAACTTTCATTCCTTACCAGCCCTCCAGCGGGAATTAAGTATAATATAAAATAAGATAAATCTACCGCCATTTTGCGCGTTTCAAGGGAAATTATGTTAAACAATAGCTTACTGAGAAAGTAGAGTTGCTTCTGGCAGCTCTGCTGGACACTTCACAGAATGCTTCGCCGGCGCTGTCTTCACCGTCAAAGTACGCGTTCGTTATAGTTGGCACCCACATTGTGAAGCCTGTGGAACTGTTGAAACTTGAAATGTAGGTACTTTTACGAGTATTATTAATTGCGAGTTGGTGGATGGCTCGTTAAGTGGGTACATCCACCCTCTAAGTTACAGAAGATGACAAATGTTGTTAGACTATCTGGAAGGTATGTTACCTTTACACTATCTAAACAAAATTAACATACCTACATATCGGTAGCACTAGGCTTGTTCTTTTTCTGCTGTAATGTAGATAACGCATAAAGAAGATACAGAAACACAAAAAATATTGGCTTCATTACCTAAACCCAATGTAGTTTTCAGCCAAATTCGAAAGAATGTAGCTAACCAAATTAACTGTCATTGTGTATCGTTTATCCAAGGGCATATGGGCCACTGGCCCAGTCGGTATTACGGAGGATGAGAAAAATATGACCTAATCCGCGACAGTCAATACGGCTTTCGCCACAATCGCTCGACGGGTGTTCTTCTCACTCAGTGCACTTCACACACCGTTGGGCCCTTGCCGTTGAGTTAAGAGGCATTTGGCATATAAGTTAGAAAGCCTAGATGTAGCGAAGGCGTTCGATCGGGTCTGGCACAGGGGTCTTCTTTCAAAGTTATCCAGCTATGGGCTACCCGAGGGGCTGCAAATGTGTCCCTTGGGTTTTCCCGTTCACTAGCTACATTTCTTGCTCATCACTCTTACATCATGACAGAGGTTTGTTTACATTTATTTTTTAACGAAGTGGATCAATTAAACAATTTAAAATATACTCAACCGTTACCCATTTTTGTCACTGCGTAGGTACTACATACATAGATTCTGCGTACTACATAGATGCTATATAGATACTGGCTGCTTTCTGTGAGTGTTGTGTTTGAATGCTTTGTACTAATGTGTTGCTATTTAATCTGTATTTGAATTGTCTTATTTATTGTTTATGTGTCTTTTTAAGCAAATATACTTTAACTTAGTCAACGATCTCGGTGTCTATCATAAATCTATCGTAGCGGGAGTTTGACTACCTACAATGCTACCAGCACCTACGATTAGGTACCATATTTCTCTATTATTAAGAAGTCCATGTTTTCTTACGTCATGTAAGCACATAGCAATATGTAGTAAAGTTTCAGAGAGTTGATGTGCAGCGGCGGCTTGAACAGGGGAGCTGTCTGGTTCCAAATCTTCATTATGATAGACTTATCAGTGTCGTTATTTTGCATTTCCTCGTCCAGGTACACGAAGGTCACCTGGGAAGCACAGTGAAAAGCATATTAAAGCTTATTTATAAATGGCAGTTAATTATTAATAACTGCAGGGAACTATCTTTTTGGAAATATTCACAGAAGCAAGAGTGACTATTTTACTCCATACATACTTCGCAAACGATGTTTGACTTGATAACAGAAATAAACTGAAAACTTGATCTCAAATGATACGAAGACTAAACAATTTCTTATGATATTTTTAATAACAAATTTTAAGTACCTAATTCTCTTAAAACTGGAAATGGTTAACATCACACAGGACTAACTTAATTAACTTACAGAAAAATCGGATTTTGGCCTTCCAGTATTAAAACTGTATATTTTACGAAGCACTTGAATTGCTTCATCTTCTCGACCCTTGTTTAGCAGGAATTTGGGGCTTTCGGGACAGAAAATTATCCCAATAGAGCCGATGACTCCTGGTAGACTGATAATTTGGAGCAGGAGCCTCCAGGGTCTGTACACCAGGTGCAGCCAGGCGATGGGCACTTGGAAGGTTTCTTGAAATGTTGGAAGGGCGATCGCTGTGGATTAAGAATCAAATAAGGTACAATATGTACTTACATTGATAGGCAGGTAACTACTAAATGTGAAACGAAATATGTTCAATAAAATTATCTGTTTGACTTAATTAAGTAAATGATTAAACTAACCACTGATGGTGATCTGCGAGAGCATGGTGGCGCTGGCCATGAGGAACATGAGACGACTGCGGTACTGCTGCGGTGCACACTCCCCCAGCAACACGAATGCCGCTGCGTTTGCAGAGGATGTGCTGAAAGCGACTTTAAATTATATTGAAGTTACTCGCAAGTCTTGCAACATTTGAACATTATAACATAGTTGGTAGACTACTTAGATTTAAATAAAATTAAAATTTATTTAATACATTAAATTAGATAACCACAGCAAGACTATACATGACTCTACCTTACCGAATCACAGAGTCATTTTGTAGTCATCCTAATTGAACTCACCCTAGAGTACTATGTGACGGTAAAAATAAAAATAAAAAAAGAAACATAAAGAAATACTCACAAACTAGCTGATAGAAACTTTAGAGCAGCCAGTGAGGAGTACGACGGAGCCATGCTAGCGGTGAGATTCAGGATGGCGCCGACAGGCATGGCTATCAGCAAGGTTTTGCGACGGCCTGCCGTGTCCGCGCATAACCCCCAGCCGTATGACGAGATCATGACACCTGAATATTTGGAGACGTTGGTATACCTATAGAGAGAAACTACTTCTTTTTGTCGTATGGTTAAGGTTTTAAGAGTGTCTAAGGGATCCCGTTTGGGGCCCCTTTTATTTATAATTTTTTAAAATGATACTGATCAATGTTTTCACCACTCTTATTATCTGTTGCTTGTAGATAATATGGAAATCAGGTAGCAATAAAACTTCAGGCCGATTTGCAGGGACGGTGGTCGGTGGATGATTCTCAGCAAAACCAACTCTAAATGCTTCTCTATTATCTTTACTGGTAAAGCCAAGCCATATTGTTTTTATTATAATATTATAGCTGCCTATCATGTTAAATGTCCATAATTTTCGTCGATCACTGTTTAAAATTATCATACAATGAAAAATTTTCAAGATTAGTCTTAATTTTTGTCGGAGTACTTTTCATCCATCTAATTTTCGAATATTTAGAATAACGTAATGCGAAAATAGGAGCTAGTATTACCCACCGACCACGGAGTGTAGTAGGTGTACCAGAGAATACATGCTACGGTATTAGTTCGCAATGTTGTGTGCTTATTCGCCACCTTTGTTGTATAAAAAATTGAGTGTTTACTTGAGGTTCAGAGGCTTTTGCAATACCCTACAAATCAGCGCTTACCAATCAGTGGCATAGCCGACAGCAGTCCCTGCTGCGTGGTAGTGAGCCCCATGTCGCAGGCCACCGCCGGCAACGCTACTGAGAACCCGAAGATGTCGATGTACATGGCAAGGATGAGCAGGCAGCATGATGTCAGCATCCACACGTTGTATTTTCCGAAACCTTCACCATTTTGTAATTTGTTATCATGGGTATTATACAAAGTATCAGAATCCCATAGAACCGCATCACTGAATAACTATCGGTTTAAATTTTAAAAATATCATGGATGTGTTACGTACTAAGATATTTTTTTTTGTATAAAAAAAAAAAAAAAAAAACTAAGAACTTCACTAACATTGTGCTTCTGTCGGTGTCTTTCCGAACGATACAATTTGATGATAGAGCTTTTAAAAGCTTATCACGAGAAAGTGGAAAAAGTCTTTAAACAATCATTCTTATGTATAGTAATTTTGTAAAAAAGACAATGATAATGTAATGTATTCAGATGCAGGTACCTAAGTCGGCACTCTATGTAAAGAAAGGATTAACTTCTGATTATTTGTAATCCTACATACCTATATTAACCCGTCAAGCATCAGATTCCAGACACAATTGATTTTATAAATTGTCATAGACCTCCAGAGGTATAACGCCGCTTAACAGACTAAGATCTTTGGGTTGTAGTAGTAGTATTCCTTTAGCCATGACTAAATAGGAGTATTTGTATCTTAAGCCGGCTATCGAAAAGGTTTTTATTATCATTAGTGAAATGGAAGGACAATTTGAAAGAAACCATTAAAAAAGCATTCTGTGATTTGTAAAAATTAAGCAAATGAATCTAATACAACGTTTTTTTACTGTCATTATAAATTATGAAATTTATGATTTCTTCATTAAGTGAGTTTTTAAGATGAGACCCTAAATCTCACCCAGTTTTATTTACCTAGTGTATCAAGTTCATACGAAATTTACCTACCAGTTCTATCTATAGCTTCTTCAAATGCTAATCTTTTCGGCACAATTTTGTCGGAAACTACAACCATTTTGATAATATTCAAGATGCACTTCGTAACTATTCCTTAATTTAATAGAGAGGTGCTTGTTAGCATTGCGCTGTTACTAAAATGTGCACACCGACTATCTTAATTGAATCACATCTTTGATCGTTATTGCTCTCAGGACATCTCTTAACAATTGATAACGATGTTTGTGTTATTGTTCCAAACGTGAGTATCTAGTTCAAACACGTGGTAGTCAATGCACCTTAGCAGCTATTATGAGAATGTAAATTAGTCTAGCGCTTTTATATAATAAGTAACGCATGATTTACAGCCATTTTCTTTATGATGTCGTAGAAATTGTAAAACATTGTTCAGTTCATTTAAATGGTTAATAATTTTATTGTTAAGTGTAACTTGTTTACGAATACGTATAGCGATTCAATGAAAAATGTAAATTACAAGTAATAGTATTGTAGTATTTACAAATAGCTATTACCAACCTAAAGTATCCGATGACCGAGACATGGGGTCAGATGGAAAAATTAATTCCTAGCTAATTCATCTCTTACCCTTTAGTAAACCAAGAATGTTTAAAGTTTTGCTCTGCAATCAATAATGTATAGCGTATTTGATATAAAATATCAATTTACTAAGTGTTTCGAGCTCAGGGTTTCGTATTAGCCTTTCAGAACATCTGGTCAGGAATCTCCAATAAACGCTTTATTTATTTTACTTTTTAAATTGATTATTCGGTTGAATTTACATATAAAAATACTTTTAACAAATATTCGAATAAGGTATGTATAAACAATGTGTTGAAAATGGGAATGGGCCCATTTCTCAAAATGGACGCCTTTTGTACTTCGCGCGGCTTGCTCCCTCCTATGACGTCGACTACGTCATCGGTCGCCGCCCGCGCCGCCCGCCGCCGCCCGACCCGTCGCAGGTCGCCGATCTTGATCCGCGCATCTAATACGCGCGCGTATTTTCAAAAATAAAGACATACGGGCGCGAACATACCGCCGGCCTTGGAAGCTCCTACTTAGCTTCCGAAATAATATTCATAGTCGGTTGTCGTCGTGTGTGTGGTGTTCTCCATCTCCTGTGATGGCTGCATCTCCTCTTAGTCTGTGGGGAGTGGTAGAATTTTTGAGAACGCTCGCCGTACTGTCCCTGTTACCGTGCGAACTTCAGCGACTCGGGATACTCCATCACTGCCAGGGAAGACCCGTATAATTCTCCCGAGGCGCCACTTGAGAGGTGGTTGCTGATCGTCTTTTAGTAATACCAGACTATCAAGTTCAATGTCTTCGGCACTCGTCTTCCACTTCGTTCGGACCTGAAGCTCTGTGACGTACTCTGTTGACCAGCGTTTCCAGAAGTGTTGTCGTAGCTGCTCAACCCGGTCAAAGCGCGCCAGGCGACCAGACGGCACCCCGCTAATGTCTTCGGTGGCTGGAGCAGTCAAAGGTCGGCCGATGAGGAAGTGGGCAGGAGTCAAGGGAAGGTATTCAGAGGGATCTGTGGACATAGAAGATATAGGCCGGGAATTCAGGACGGCTTCGACTTGTGCTAGTACCGTGCTAAATTCCTCATAAGTTAGTTTAGCACTGCCTAGTATTCGTCTAAGGTGATGTTTACACGATTTGACCCCAGCTTCCCAAAGACCCCCAAAATGAGGCGCGTATGGAGGTATAAATATCCATAGGTCGCTGGTTCAAATCCGGCTCGAAGGACCATGTTTCGAGCTCAGGGGTTCGTATTAGCCTTTCAGAACATCTGGTCAGGAATCTCCAATAAACGCTTTATTTATTTTACTTTTTAAATTGTTTATTCGGTTGAATTTACATATAAAAATACTTTTAACAAATATTCGAATAAGGTATGTATAAACAATGTGTTGAAAATGGGAATGGGCCCATTTCTCAAAATGGACGCCTTTTGTACTTCGCGCGGCTTGCTCCCTCCTATGACGTCGACTACGTCATCGGTCGCCTGAGCCACCCAGGACTTGGGATATCCCTGTGAAATTCTTCTAGTCTATCTGCATTTGCGTTTATAAGCTAACGTCCACCCTACAATGTCGAAATATTCTATTTCAACATCCGAAACGAGTATTTTTACAAATACCTACAATTCGGTTAAGTTGGGGCAGTGCTTTCAAATATTCTTAATTTTTGATTTTAACATTATTATAAATGTTTGAAAAATTACTTAGTAAAATACTCGTTTCGGATGTTGAAATAGAATATTTGGACATTGTAGGGTGGACGTTAGCTCATAAACGCAAATGCAGATAGACTAGAAGAATTTCACAGGGATATCCCAAGTCCTGGCTGGTTCGATTCCTGCCTCAGGACGTGAAATTTTTCTAGTTTTATTATATTTTAATTACTAAGTAATTTTTCAAACATTTATAATAATGTTAAAATCAAAAATTAAGAACAATACTTAGGGACGAGTAGGTATTCCAATTTATATAAAAACTAAAGAAAATAAAGAGAAGTTCAAAAATATTAGAAAATAATATCATGAACTTGGAAAAGAGTGGACTGATTCCGTTAAATTTCATTCACTCCCCTTTTCTCGAATCCGAATGGGGCAACAGTACTGGCTTCTCAGACATGAATGTACTCAGCCCACATAAATGTTCGAAGCTATATATCGACCACTTGTTGCTGGTCAAGGGATGGGGATGTGGGGTGACTTACGAAAAAGCATGCGACTTCTGTACGTCTCGCTTGCACACGCAGTAAGAAAATCAATAACCTCTTTGAACGCTATGCTATCCTAGTTATTCTGTCTAAAATGGCGGATCCGTCACCCATTTGATGGTAACAAGGTGGACAGATATCCTTTGTGCGGGGAATGCTTGCGCTTTTCTATGTATTTCTTCAGTGGTCGTGGTTGCGTTACTACTTTTCTTTCTTGTCCTATTTACAGAAAAATTGAGAATATTTCTTTATAAGACAAACAGTTCCGTTCTTTTAATTTTCTTATTGACTAATAAAGGTTTGCACTTGGGAAATCGCTTGAGATCTTCGCAGACAAGTTTTCGCGACATCTGAGTTACTAGGTGAACATGAAATGAAAGGTGGTGCAACATTGCCAGTTATTTATTTGAAATAGAGTTCGGAATGCACAAATTTATGGAGAAGCAAAGTTTGTGGCGTGTATGGCTTTCTAACTTTAGAAAGTCATATATGACGGTTACGTGCGTGCATATTTAGTAAATGCATAAGAGAACTACTTTGCTATTTATTATTGGCTTGTAAACTCCAACTATTCAAGGCAGTCTAAGTGATTTTCTTTCTGTCAATACCAATAAGATTATTTTCTTTCTTTATATGATCTTTTCAATAGGGTATACAAAAGTGATTAAATCTAACCTTAAACCTTTGGCTTCCCTTAAGTCATAAAATTATCTATGACTGAATAAAAAAATATATCAACGAATGCCTCAAAAACAAATTGTGATGATTTGATTCATGACGTCATTAACATAGTAAGCATCTACGTAGCATTTTACTGAAGGTTTGCCCCAGATTCTGTTCTGCAATTCACTTAGTCCAAGGAGTTCGGTCAATGTTTAGTCGTAGAACTAATATTTTTAAGAACTGAAAACACATTTACATAATTTACCTACTCAATTCTTTATTGCTTCCTAAGTTGGTACAATAGTTGGTCACTTTATAAATACAAATTGATCTCGATGGGCACCACAAAGTAGAATTTAGTCAACAGCAATGTGGTGAAGTGAAAAATATACCTCTTAGATAAGTATACAATTTTTTTACAGAGTACTCTATTCAATATGCCCTATTTGTGAGTTGTGCTAATGAAAACAATCAGTCCTATCAAATACGGTGGAGCTTCATGTCTGCCCTCGGTGGGGACAGGAAAATCGATAGGCGCCCGACGCATGCGTACAAGCGCCGTTTTCATAGTGACGTGCTACATCTTCGGCGGGCATGCCAGCCTGGTAATGCCGCCCACAAAACTGAAATTTTCCTGCCCTCCTCCAGCTTTTCCGGAACCTTTGAGTTCCGTTTCCTAGGGCGGTGGGAAGTGGGTTCCCGTTTCAGTCTGAAGAGTGGTGGAACTGAATCATATTTCAGGTGCACGGATTTACGTTCTACCATGCAACTTAACTTGTTCTATTGCGCATCTCACTTGCGCAGAGCAACAGGTAAGACCACGTGTCACTTGGGCGGAGGTATAAAGGCGGTTAAAAAACGCGACACGCAGTCTATATTGTCGCAAATGCTAAGTAACTTTATTTACATGGTATATTTAGTACAAATTACACAATTTATCTCTTAAGAGTCCACGATTAAAACAGATTGATAAATTATGCATTAAATTAGAGGAATACCTTGAGGATTCCCCCTTTATTAAACATTCGATTAACTAACAATATAAAATTAACAATTTTAAGTCATTCCGTCTTGATAATCATTTATCAAACACCTTCCCATTGATACTATTTTAATACAAATACCTACAAATATTTTATAGGTAACCTAACACTCATGTTTTAACATGATACACTGGCCTTATCCAATTAAGTTTACTTAAACTTGCCCTAGAATAAACATATAAGTAGATAATAGGACGGATATAATTGGATAATGCAGGGATTTACTGTATTCAAGCCTTCATACTAACATAATCCATCAATAGTTGTTTCTTTGTCGTACTTCTAGAACTTGGAATTCTTTGCCAGCACATGTGTTCCCTCCTTCCTATAACATGAGTTCCTTTAAAAGAGGCGTGAACAATCACCTTTAGGGCCGGCAAGGTGGGGGCGGCTAGAGCAGTGTCTAAACTGCACTAACTGTCTTCGCATATGGACTCTTCTTACCGATTCACATAGATGGTGTTGAGTAATTTGTCATGCTTTGTATATAAAAAAGTAAAAATATAATTTTGATGATTAGGTACCTAGTAGTAGTATTTTTATAATAAAAATCTTAAAAATACATTAGCTTTAAGGATTCTAATTTTTCTAATATAAGCGTAAACACGCTTTATCTGCTGTAAGTTTCTGAAGAATTGAGCGTCCAGGAGACTATTTGATGCTAGTTTATCAGCTCCGCAGCGATAGGAAACTACCACCGAAGTAATAGTAGGTACCTACATACACTAAATTTTAAATTAATCCGGTCTGCGAATGTTAGTAGGACCCTTTTATCAAGTAGGAAAAGAGCTGATGACCATCAAACGCAAGCAGATCTCCATAATATATTGCTAAGAATCATCTCCATGACGCCAGATTTTAAAAAACGAATCATAATAGGTCCACTCGTTTAGGAGCTATGATATCACAAACATACACACAGCCAGAGAAGTCAAGCTTAAAGCCCCCCTCTTTTTGCGTCGGGGGCTAATAAAGAAAAGGTTTTTTTATGAGTGTATTATCTTTCTTAATTAAGCATTGACGAAAATGACGTCAGCAAAGTCGATACTCATACTCATAATTTCAGCCGAAAGACGTCGTCTGCGGAGGAAGAAGCAAGGGTCCTTCCTTCCACGACGACTGGTCCTGCATTGCACACATCTATCCACCTGCGATCTTCATCAGATTGTCGCGTTGCGTCGGTCTACCTTCTTGAAGGCCTCCCCATGCTAGTCTTCATAGTAGAACTTTTCTGCCACATAAGCTTAGCAACAGTCGTTGACTTTGAACTAATCCTCAATAGTTTAGAAATGATATAGGTTTTTATTTTCTTTATCCATCTTGTATTAGTTACTAATTACACTACATACGTAGTTAGGTATTTATTTATAGGTCCGTACTAAACCAAGGTCCATAATTTGTCCCACATATTTACACATTTTTTTTTCACTATTTCACGATTCCCTCCATGAAAGCATCTGTGGTAGAAAATATTACGTCAAAAAATATTGTCATTGTTTACATTTCCCATAGAAACCATAAGCAGGCGCCAATGCATGAAAACAGTACCATAGAGTACATAATTGTATGCAACAAAAATATCATACTAACACCAAATATTGATAACCACCTAGCACGAACATTTATTAATTTCGAATTGTTATCGTATCGCCAATCGCGCTTAAAATTTCAAACAAAAGCCAGACAAAAGCTAACGTAAGTAACTACTCGATACGATGGTGATTCGAAATTTAAGTGTTGGTGCTAGGGGTGATGCAACTATTTTACAGCACAGAGGAAAGAATAATAATATTTATAATAATAATATTTATACACTCACACCTATTATCTAGCCCAAAGAACGCATTAAGAGACATTAAGAGCTTGTATTATGGATACTAGATAACGGAGAAATAATGATAATAATATGTATATAAATATTATAAATATACTAAATAAACATATAAACATCCATGACTCGTAAACAAATGCTCGTACTCATCATACAAACATTTGTTCCTACCGGGATTCGAAACCGGGACCTCTTGACCGAGTAGCCTGGGGTACAGACCGCTCGGCCAGCCGGTCGTCATAATATTATTATGATAATAACAATATTCTTCACATTCTGCTTGAGAGGAGCTCGGTGGCGTAGTGGCTTGAGCGCTCTGGTTTCGATCACGAAAACAAAGCAACTTTCGCCATGATCGGTCCCTGGATGGGTCAATCGAAATTTATAATCTCGAGCTCCTCCGTGCTTCGGAAGGAACGTTAAGCCGTTGGTCCCGGTTGTTACTGCAACCGCCTTAACCCACCAACCCGCATTGAGCCAACGTGGTGGTGTTATGGCCCAAACTCCTCATGTGTTTCTCCCATGTAGGAAGGCCTGTGCCCAGCAGTGGGACGTATATAGGCTGGTGATGATGACAACACCTGCTTTAAGTTCTTTTAGTTCACTGAGTTAGGAAGTATGCTACGATCCTGTATCACTTCCTTGCAAACTATCGCGATGTTTAGAGATCTTCGAAAGCCAACACCTTTCTATTATATTTTTCAGGTTCAGCTGTAAACTAATCGAAAAAGAAGAATGGCAAAAACATACGTAAAATATCTATAAAGGATGGTGCCGTCAATACAACAATAAATTAAAACATGGGCTATATTACTTCATAGAAATGGTTAGCCACTTTCAAAAACACCGTATTGATTTGATAATTTAATGACGTTTGTATGAAATTATTTAGCATTCGCTGCATTATTTCATAGAAATGTCATGAAATTATCAAATGAATTAGATGTATTTGAAAGTGGCTAACCATTTCTATAAACTAATATAGCCCATGCTTTTATTTAGTGTTGTATTGCCGTCATCATTGTGTATAATATGTCTAATCAAAGTTTTAAATACAAAGGCATCCCAGAATTTCCGAGTATAGTTAGTAACAGGGTTTGATGTTAGTAATAAATAAAACAAAGTTGTTTCGTTTATGTTAATAACTTAATTGTCTTTAAAATTTTCATATAAATGCTCATTTATATTTGATAAGCACTTTAATAAAGGTTTTTACAAAGGTAACAATATATTACTTTTTTACCTTTCAATTGTCAGATATATTTAAGGTATTGAGGGGAAATTATATCGAGTAACAAGGCTCAATAATAATATGAACGAACAGATAAAGTTTATAAGTGTGGAGGTAAGTAGGTGATCTCCGATATTTCTGATCTAATTTAAAAAAAGTCTTTCACCGATATTTAGATAGACCTTCAGGATTTTACAATCTATAGGCACGTATAGTGTGCCTATATTGGTCAGTAACAAAATCAATCCCTAAATACCATATGGTGATACCTTCGTAAAGCGTTCTGAAAAAATATCACTATACAAGGCGTTTGGTATACCTATGGTATAACAAGCGGGCAACTACCCATGTTAACATAGTCATATAAATACTATGGCGTTTTCAAAAATTCTAAATTTTGAAATTAATTTTGAAATTTCCCATAAATTTTATTCTACTAACCGAACTTTATGTATGAAGAAATTAGAATTTAATTTTATTATTTTGAATTTTTGATAACGCCATAGTATTTATATGACTATGTTAACATGGGTAGGTGCCCGCTTCAATGATTTCTCTGATCAGCCATCTCTGTCCTTTGTTTTCGAAATTTTTGTAAGTAGTTAGGAAACGTCAAGTACGGTAAAATGATCCGGAGCAAATTTAATTTAATAAGTCACTTATAAATGTTAATTCTTGGCATTTAAATACTGTTATCAGTGATTTGATTTATTTAAACTTATAGCTTTCTGAGTTCATAGAACATTTTAAGGAAATGGGTACCTAATGAATTTGGGGACCGTACATTACGTAGTGACGTGACATTACATAATTCATAAATATATCTTTACACAAAAACATAAAATAAACCATCAAATCAAAAATAAGCATTTGTCCAGCTAGAACGAAGTTCCGAAACAAATAAGAAGCATTGTAGAAATGCAAACGAAATACTGCACAAACATGGCACATACCGCAAAAAAGGACATACATTTTGAATTTACCATCTAAACATGTTCGATCGGCCCCAGAGCAAGATAGCAAGTCACGACACTCACGTCACTTAAAAATCAACTCTTATTGGAATTATGTTCCGTTTTTAAACTTAAAGTGATATACCTACTCTTAATCTGGGACCCATCGTACCAAATAGGCATAGATAAAAAATATCACCCTTCAAGCAATTCTAATAGTTATAACTTATAAGGTAGGTAAGTATAATACTATTTTCTCCAAGATTACTTTTTCATTTTCATTGTCAAAATGATTAATTTTTAGGTTAGTCCAATTGTTTTCCCTATTCTTTACATAAGATTCTTTAAATTGCTCCTCTGCCTGGTTATAATAACTTGATTCTCTTTAGTTCGCCGAAAAATCTTTATAGGGCTGTTTATTAATAGGTCGGTTTTCCTTAGCTATATTTACATTCCTACACAACTTTTCTTTCATAGTTATGTCTTTCCTTGATCACGATTTTATTTACCAAAGCGGCAGCACTACGTTGTCTTTGGCTAATAATCAATATTGAATTCGAATTTATTTCAATAATCACTCGGCCATGACAGGGGAAACAAATAGACGAACCCATCTGAAGATAAATACCGACTTATAGTATGATAAATATCATAAATATTTCGTTTTCAGGTACTTCTTAGTACTGCTTGTGCTTAAGTTAAATCCACTATTTTCACAAATCTTTCATTTTTACAATAGAAACTATTGTTCTACGTCTCGCGGAGTTCTGTCTAAAGTTGCAGTAAATTCGGCTCTAGGTTGAAGCGGTTCATACCGGTTCGTGGGTTTCGTTCTGTGTGGGCTCCACTGTCTCCTCTTTGGATGGCTTCTTAGTTCTCTGCTTGCCTGGTAGCGTCAGGCAGAACAGAGCGTTCACTGAAAAATAAAAGTTAACGTATACTTTACAGGAATGAATTTGAGATTTAATCAATGCTTGTATTAATAATAACTCGGTTTTTATTAACCAACTTCATAAAAGGAGGAGGTCATCAATTCGTTTTTTTTTTGTATATTTGTTACCCTAGAACTCCGTCATTTGTGAACTGATTTGAAAAAATGTTTTATAATTGAAAGAGTATACTTTCATGCGGATTGGTTCCATAGATTTTTTGAGAATCGATCGACCAGTTTGGTTTGACAATCAAAATAACTGGAAAAATTATTATTAAGTCATCAATGTAGACTTAATTATTCCAGTTATTTTGATTGATTGTCTCATATGTTATTCTAAATTTCGGTATGTTTTATTTATATTTTTTATTTTTTACTTGTCTTTAACCTTTTTTAGATATTAACTTTTTTAGAATAAGTCGAATTGTTACTAACACGCATATTGGGTCTAGGTTTGAAATAAATGTTTTCATTCATTCATTAAAGGCGCTTAATGTTCTTACTGAGTCATTTCATTGACTTTATGATTGCTATTGTAATACATACAATTCCATAAAAAATGTCAGTTTTGTGTTTGACATCACTAACCTATGATAATTCCGCCAAACAAATAGAAGCTGGCGCCGCAGTTGGTCTGCAGGAAGATCCCGATGAGGTTGGAGCCCACCATCGAGCCCACGCGACCCATCATCATCGATAGGCACACTGCCATCGCCCTGAGTTCACAGAAAAAAAAAACCAGTTAACCATCCGTAAAATATATTATTTTTTAAGTAAGTATAAAATTTTGTCACAATTTCACACTTAAACTATAGAGAGTGTTCTGAAGAGCTTTTCGTCCTTATCCCACGTTTCTCCTTCCTACTCAGGAGCTGGCGTGCCGGTCTTCGGAGTCATCAATTCACTGTCTCCAAACATCATATCCAAAGAAGTTTAGTAACTCATTTCTTTGTCATATTCCTAAAACTTGGAATTCCTTGCCCGCATATTGTGTTCCCTCCTTCCTATAACACGGGTTCCTTCAAAAGAGGCGTTAAAAGGTACCTTATGGGCTGGCAAGGTGTAGGCGGCTAGAACAGTGCTATTCGGCCAAAGGACTTGCATCCAGGCTATGTAATTTTAATAATAAAAAATAATAATAGAACAGTGCGTTTCAAGCCGCATTAGTTGTCTTCGCATATGGACTCTTCTTTTCGCTTCACATCAGGTGGTGTAGAGTCAGTTGCCGTGCTTTGTATAAAAAAAAGAACTTAACGATTTTCGATATGCTTTACCTGTATTTAGTCGGAAACAGTTCTACAGCAACTGCTGTCATCAGTCCTATACAAGATCCGCACATTTGGAAGATAGCGAACATAACGACTCCGATCTGAGAGTTGGTGACGAGGTGAGCGCCGATGCCGCACCACCCAGTGACCATCAAGATCACAACCAAGATCAGCTTCTTGCCCAGGAAGTCCACGAGAAAGCCCACAACGATATACATGGAGCAGAACACAAGGCCAATATAGATGGATCGCTCGAAGGTCTCTGTGTTCATCGTGTCATTGCATTCTGTCTGAAAAAAAGAATTTGTTGGCTAACCTGATAATATTTTAGACTTTTTGTAGGAACGAAAGAGTAAAAAGTACAATTAGCAGTTTTGGATCCTGCGCTTTATTTACTAACTATTTCGACAATACTAAGTGATACTCATTTACTTTTAGTAGCAAATCCACTACGGGAATCCATCACCAGCCTATATACGTCCCACTGCGTGGCGCAGGCCTTTTCCTACAGGGAGAACCACATGAGGAGTTTTGTAACTTAACATCACCACGCTGCGGGCTGCCCAATGCGGTTTGGTGGGTTGAAACGGTTGCAGTAACAACCGGGACCAACGGATCAACGTGCCTTCCGAAGCACGGATTTTGATTCACTCGTCTCAGGATCGACCACGGCGAAAGTTGCTTTCTTTTCATAATCGAAACCAAAGAGCTCAAACCACTACGCCACCGAACTCCTCCTTATACGGGTATACAGTAACATTTTAGCGATATCTTTCCTTGTAACGTAGCAAAAGATGAGCAATTATCTAAGTTAACTACACTAACAAAATAAGTTAGCGTATAAATGAAAGGTTATCCAGCTGTTGTTGACTTTATTTAGCGGTTTCCCGTCGTGACTCTTAGCTTACGGGGAGTCTTGACCAAAATATCTTTAGCTAAAAACATAAGCATCATTATCAACTCACCATTGTGCTATTGTCATGTTGCTGGACTTTATCTAAAATGTCACAAATGCTAGATTCAGCCCCGTTGTGGTTGGCCAGGGAGTTCAGGATTGTGGGGAACCAGACGTAGAAGCCGTTGGTTCTGATAAAATAAGTGTTTATAAATGTTTTATGCAGTAGACAACTTGAAAGCGCTTGGGAATTTGGCACGACCTCATATAATTTATCAAGAAGACCTTACACAGAGCCATCTCAATTTGGTTACGCGTTCGCTAGCACCCTGGCATGGAGAACCGCTAAGTATCAGATGGGTCGCATATATCTAGTTATGCGTTTAAATAAGCTCGGGCAAGTTAGAACTGATACCTTCGCATTCCAAATTGGTGCATGCCTTGCACATGCACACCCAGTCCAACTTACCCCCACTGGGCAGTTATCATCACCAGCCTATGTGCGTCTGACTGCTGGGCACAGGCCTTCCTACATGGGAGATAGGCATGCGGAGTTTGGGCCATAGCACCACCATGCTGGCCCAATTACTGTAGAATCTTGAGAGTGGACGATTGATGATAATTTTACACTAATTGCAAAATTTTTGGAAAAAAGAAAAATGTACTTTTACACACGTGGCAAATATTCCAAACTGCACAAAGCATGTAAGACAGGTCCAGGGAAGGAGCGGACGCCGGAACAATGGTAGAGTTTGTGCGCGCATCGACCTCAGCACCGCTGTGATACTGTTGCTAGACTCTTCCTTGGTAACTTGGTTCTCAACAATCAGCGAGTTTACCTGAAAGAAATCTTTCTTCATTCAACACTATTTGCTTCACTGTTTGTATTTTATGTTGTAATCAAACATTTAGGTCATCTTTTGGACATAGTACGTTCATCTAATTACGTATACATTGAAAATATTTAGAAATAACACTGTTATGGACTGGCATGTTTATATAACTTAATAGCTTTTTGTTATTTATTTTGTATATTTGAATTTTTTAATGTTCCAAATGGAGTCAGTCTCAAAATAAACTTCGAACTAGAAAGTAGTTTATATTCCATAAATACTATTAATGACTTTATAAATGAAAACATTAATTTACCAAGTGTCCGACCTTATTTTTTGATTCGATTCGACCTTGATATTTGTTTATAATTTAGTCCAACTCACAGGAAAGCTATCTCTCGGCATCCTTTGGTTAACAGAATATATTTTTTTCACTACTTCAAGACACTCTTCTTGGCGGCCGACCAAATTGAGGAATTTGGGGCTCTCAGGAGCAAATATGAGAAGCACAGCACCGAGAGTATACGGCACCGCACAGGCCACCACCAGGAGACGCCAGGGCCGGTACGCGATGGACAACAACGGTAGTGGGTAGTAAAAGTTTAGGGGGAGGATCAGCCAACTGATTGCTGAAAAATAATTTAGTATAATATAGAATTTGGTAACATTATTCAATTGATTTCACTGATAACTTAATCTTCTGTAATGTTCAGCGTTACAAGTCCAAGAGAGTCCGTAGTATGGACTCCGTATGGAGCACGCTTCGCTTTTCACTTATAATATCGTCAATGCTTAGCACACCACCAAGACATAATAAAAATCAAGCAAAGAGTTAGCTATTGCTGTACAGCCTTGGATCAGTAGCTAAACCACCTTAGGAGCTGATGATGACTGATCGGTCCGTGAATCAAGCGGTGTTTCAAATGTTCATGACATGTATGAAAATATTTGAATATCATGTCACCTGGTAGTACTACTGTGCCAATTCCAACGAAAGAAGATCCGAATGTCACCATCTTGTCCCTGTGGCGTAGGTTGTTGAATTCTCCTAGGTAAGTATATGCCACAGCTGAAGGTCCCGACATGCTGAAAGTGTAAAATGTTATTGCTGTTTATTTATTTGTAGGTTAGGTAAAAGAAGAAGTTCTGGGGGTGGGCTGGTAAAATTGCTTCGACAGAGTCCAGGCTACACCCGCGAAGGGCAATAGAGTTACCGGTGTTTTAGTGGGCATTCCCAGTCAGTGCAGCGCTATTAAGATGAGCTTGCGACCCCCACACACGCCTGTCGCATAGCCAGCAGCGGGATGGTCTGTAAGGGGATCCCTCTCCAAAAAAAAGATTAAAGAAATAACAAAAGTTCAATATAATTTTTTTTTGATTAGCAGATTTTGGTATTTGTCTATCAAAAACTTTTTAAGTAACGATTCTATAAAATCACTAATAAACGACGGTTGGATTTCGTCAGATTTACCCATATTTATAACAGAATATTGAATATTACTTACAATAAAGAGGATATAAACTGTAGCACAGCAAAGGTGGCCAAGTTCGGTGAGAAGCTGGCCATGACTGAGAATAAAGCTGACAGCAGCATGGAGAAGAGCATCACTGGCCGCCGGCCCTGAGTGTCTGCCAGGTAGCCCCAGAAGTACGATGTTAAGATAATAGCTGGGGAAAGGCATTAAACATTCTATTGAAATAGAGTACTTTCGACATTGTGAGCTTATGTTATTATAATGCAAAAACAGATGGACTAGAGGTGATACATTGAGTTCTCACAAGTCATCGAGCAGCAGTCACCTGGAATGTGAAGTTCAGCGGATTGGGTTCCCATCTCAGGATATGATTATTTTCTAGCTTAGATAGTTTTTATATTCTGTGGACTCGTGATCGCTATTATTCTGAATCATTCTTCTGGAATTATTTACCAGACTCCAAAATAGAACTGAAGTCTAGATAGCTTACCTAGGAACGGTATAGCAGCAAGCCAGCCGCGGTGTTGTAGCGTAAGGGACAGGTCACACTGCGCTGCTGGCATCACGTACCCAAGCGCCAGACTCTGCATGATCATGCCCATGAGGATGACCCCGCACATTAGCATGTGGAGCATATTGTACAGCCCGAAACCTGTAAGGGAACAAAAAACTCTATTTTAATTTGATTCCATTTCTGCATTTCACTAATGAAATGTAAATGTAAATTACAAAGGTTTTTTTGATTTACTTTTATTAATCTTTCAAGGAGGGCTGACTTATCAAAATAATAATTTATATAATTAAGATTGTGGGAAAGTTTAATTCAAGGAAAATTAGTCATAGTCCAAATCATTGAATGATGATATAGTTAATCAGTAAATGCTATTAGTTTTCACGTATTGATAACTTCGAATGCCTACTCAATTGGAGGTCGATTGAGTGATAGTAAGAGAATCAGAAATTAACTATCGTAGATAAATTAGTAGATAAACCAGTCGGCTGATAGTAGTATATGGAGATATTTATTCTAACAAGTTTAATGTAGTAACTTTCTATTGTGTTGTGTGTAAACTCAATAAAGACGACCGGCTGGCCGAGTGGTCTGTGCCCCTTACTATACAGGCTACTTGGTCGGGAGGTCCCGGCTTCGAATCCCGGTAGGAGCAAATTTTTGTATGAAGAGTACGATGCATTTGTTCACGAGTCATGGATGTTTATTTAGTATATTTCTAATATTTATATACATATTATTATCATTATTTCTCCGTTATCTAGTATCCATAACACAAGCTCTTAATGATGCTTACTAGGGGCTAGATAATAGGTGTGAGTGTATAAAAAAAAAAAAATAGTTAGGGGTGGTATTTTTTTTAGGACACCGGATTGGGGAAGGCTACCACATTTCAGAAAATATTTTCATCTTGATTTATATTAAGATTCTTTAATATACAACCTTGTGGAAATTTGAATGAAATTGTGACTTTTCTACTTCATCACAATGTAAGTTAGATCATAATTACTGGCCATACTATGGGCGCTAATCTCTCTAGCTTATAGGTTTCTCTAGGCCGCCATCTCACCAGATGGTAACTACCGCAACACCACAATGTTGTTTGTTACCATTATTATTATGACAGCAGATTTAGGTTAATTGGTGGTAGCTAGCCAGGCGGACTTAAAAAAAACCCTACCACCTACCAAGCCGAGAAAACTGCCCCCCACGTGAATTGATCTCCGGATCACAGATCTAATGTAGCTGGTCTCAACCACTAGACCACAAAGGCCCAGGTTCTAAGAAGGTTTCTTGTGGGGTGTGGCAGGTCACACCGTCGGCGATAATAGAGATACTTCCACCGAGCTCGTTGTTCATTATCATCACCAGCCTATATACGTCCCACTGCTGGGCATAGGCCTTCCTACATAGGACAAACACATGAGGAGTTTAGGCCATAACACCACCACGCTGGCCCAATGCGGGTTGGTCGGTTAAGGCGGTTGCAGGAACAACCGGGACCAACGGCTTAACGTGCCTTCCGAAGCACGGAGGAGCTCAAAATAACAAACTTTGATTGACCCATCCCAGGATCGACCATGGCGAAAGTTGCTTTGGTTATCGTATCGAAACCAGAACGCTTAAATCAATACGCCACCGAGCTCGGTGTTCACTCGGGGATAATACACCGGTAGATTGTGTCCTACCCGTTAGCTGATGCTGATGTAACTACATAAATGTAGCTTTTTATTTTAATCAAGGACTAAGTAGTCAAGAGTCAGGCACGTAACTTGCCGTATAGTTCGCCAGTAAGATATTCTGCTGAATTACGATCTCACTTAAAGTAAAAGTTTTTTGCGTACCACTTGCTCAAAAAGTGACATTCTATGCCACAAAAAGCGAACATAATAATAGTCATTTTTAATCTGTTAAAACAGGGAAAGAAAATTGTACCGAATTTCATTCATCCTCTAGGGGGAGAATGTGATTTAAATTTGGAACACTTACTGAAATTTATACTGAACTACATCTGTGTTTACACCATTGAGTTTGTATATAAAGCATTATACATCTTTTTGAAAAAGGAATACGCATTTATTGTGCAGTTATGATTATTAAATAAAATTACGAAAACCGACGAGGCCGTTGGCCGGCCGATATGGCTGATAATTGGACCAATGTTTCGAATGTTAACTTTTGCTTTTAACTGCCATTTTTTTTAATAAATGCTTATCTCATATTATTATTGTGTTAATTTTTTCGCAAATGGTACGAAAAGTAGAGTATTTTCCTCGGTGATAAAGCTGTCTTAGTCTTGGGTGAACTTAAATCCCTCGCTACACTCAGGACTCGTCTTAAATCCCTCGTTTCGCTCGTGATTTAAGTTTTTAACACCCTCGCTACGCTCGGGAGTAAACCTCGAGTCATTCGTTACGCTCGCGATTTAAATCGTCACCCGCGACAGAAGACACTGCTTTATCCCCTTGGTTTATAATCTACTTCTTCTCTTTCATTTATGTATTTGCTTTGGTGCTAAAGCTGAAAACGTACAATTAAAATAATTTACTGTCTTCAATACTACATAAGAACATAGGATTTTCCAAACCTAAGCTAGTATTAGCTTATCACTATTTGCTCTTGTTTTTATCACGGGGAATACATTAAAACAAATTGTTTATTTAGTATTTACTTATATTAATGAGAAGGTGTTTATCAATTGTGTCATTGTGAGAGATTACAGAGATTGTTATTGTTATCAAACAATCAGTTTATGATAGGTGGCACTTACATCTATCTACGATTTAGTAGATTTTTAAATTGTTGGGAAATAAGTGGTTATACATATACTTTGATGGTCACTAAATAAGGAACCGGTATGGACAACACCAGCTTCAAAATTTCGCAAAAATCAAAATCAATTACCTAAATAGTCAAAAATATTTAGGTATTCTTTAATAATGGTAAAAATTATACTTGTATTAGGAGACCTCGCTCTTCGTCAATGTTATTAAAATTGCCTTAGCTAACTTATCTTTTACATACCTATTCTTAATTTTATTTTCACATTATTCCTATAAATGTGGCGTGTGTATCGCGGGTTCGATCCAGTTATTTCATTGAGAAATAAGCACTTGGTACCTTTGTACACTTTTTTTCTCTATTGTCTTTTTCATTAGAAAAATATTTAAACTAGAAAATACTCATGTTCTGGGGCACAGGACATGCATTTTATATTAAAAATATTTACATTAATTGGAACTAAAACCTTGGTTACGCTCTAAAGGTCATATGTGGCCAACAGCAATAGTGAGTCAAAAAAAATCTTTTTTCCATTCAGTTTAAATTCTGTTTATTTTTTTTCAATACAACATGAACTCTATCTTGCAAAACTGAAGGAAACGGCTGGGGCTGTCACCTCCTAGTTGTATTTTGACAAGGCAACCAAATTCATATGTGTACACAACACAAGATACCGTGGGTATTTATTTTAAACAATGTAAACAACAATGCACACAAGCGTCTTGGTGCTGTCAACGTTATAATTCCGAGTGAGTGAACACTTAGCTACTGTATTAAAACATCAGACAAGTTGCCCTAAAATATAATTAACCACCTTAGCTGTGGTAGGTATTCTCATGCTCTTAGTTTTCAGATTTGCAAACAAAGAGTGTACATATTCTTTTCAAATTGTAACCACGTTTAATGACAGTTCTTTTTTTTATACAACTAGATGACAAACAAGCTGACGGCACACCTGATGGTAAGTAACCACCTTAGCTGTGGTAGGTATTCTCATGCTCTTAATTTTCAGATTTGCAAACAGAGAGTGTACATATTCTTTTCAAATTGTAACCACGTTTAATGACAGTTCTTTTTTTTATACAACTAGATAACAAACAAGCTGACGGCCCACCTGATGGTAAGCGGTTACCACCTGCAATAACAAGGAAAAATCACTTGATATTTGAACAGGCGCGTTGTCATCCTAAGACGAAATGCCGTCCATGACCATGCCGAGTAATTACACTGGATACCTTTCCCTTTCATCCGAAACACAGCTGAATGTTTCACGGCTGAAATAAGAAAGGCGGTGGTACCTACCCAGACGACTCTACATACAGGCCTACCACCTAGTAAAATTCTAAAATTGTTATGTTTAAATTATTCAAGAGTTAGTAATGTATTTCAATAAAATTTCGCGGGACAGTTCTTGGTCCTGCGAGCGGACTCCGCAAATCGACGTCTGTTGCGCCATTTTTCGTCGGAGGAGGATGAGCTGGGTAATTCGAGCCGCCCCAGCTCCAGGAAGTCTTCCAGCGCCTTTACGAAGACCTTCCGGAGGCAGCCAGGCTGTTTGCGGTTTGCTTTCTCTCTGTTTGGCTTATATATGGGAAGCCGTAGTCACTGTCTAACTATAAATGTCTGTATCATGTGATGGATGGTTACACTTGTCAGTTGGTAGAAATGGGTTATTCTTCTTCCGGCGGTTTTATTGAAACATGCTTCAAGCTGTTGCCCATGTAGTTCAATTATGTTAATAAAAGAGATGTTCCAAAAATGTATGAAGACCCGACCAGGTCTATGTACCTACACTATTCTAAAAAATAGGTAGAAATATGCTGAACGCAGTGTTCAATTGTCCATTTTCTTATTATTTGATTTGTAGCGTAGTAAAAAACTGGATTTTTCATAGAAAAAAACACAGCTATTCATCATGATGACGTCTATTTCACTTTGGTGACGTTTACTTGACTTCTATGTCGCCCGCCATATTGTATTTTTGAAAATAACGGTTAAAATCGACGAAAAATTTATACTTTTGTACACACGAACAATGCATGAAAACGAATTATTAGTATTTTTCCCGGATTGAGGAGATTTTTTCTGATATTTTGAAATAGGTACTATTTATCGAATAATGGCAGTGTAACTCCCAGCGAGGCCATGCTTTTCTATATGTTGTTCAAAGTCTCGTTCAAAATCATATCGCGATAGAATCGCCTCACTTTCCCCTATTCCTTCATTTGTTTTCTGCTGCCGAACTACATGTGGCCCCCTGTATACTCTTATCACTGACAGCTAACAGCTAAGACCTGGAGGGTCTTGTGGGTAAACAAACCCCAGTGATTTAGCGATAACAGTCTGATGATTGAATTGTTTATGATTGCGCGAGCGGCTAATGCGTCGCGGGTGACTAATAGGCATGATCTCCCCGACCTGCACTTAGCTTAGGGCGCGGTCTCGTTTGGCGTATACCCCGGCTATAACCAGCTGTATGAAGATTAGTACCTACTACGAAGAAGTCAAGCTGTATCTCTGGTCCTACCCACCTTTCATTGTAATGATGAAAGGTGGCTTAGATTTTAATTTGGACCTAAACTAACAAACAGTGAAAATCGAAACAAAATCTGTTCAGGTTTTTGCGTGATGCGCGCACTATCAGACAGACAAACTCAGACAGAAAAGTTCTTACGCTCAGTACCCTACTTTTTTGTTTTTGTGACCCTGAGAGGAAGCTTTACCATCTCTATCTCTATCATCCCTCTCCCGGGGAAGGGGGAAAGGGGGAGGGGAGGAGTGATATGGGAACTCTTAGTTAAGCTTAACTACTATACTTCTGAGAACTTAGCGATTTACGGTACCAATTCCAACGCAAAAAATAATTACATAATTTGTATAAAGACTAGTGACGGAATAATACAAAACGGCAGTCGTCGAATAGTACCTAATTCTTTATTTTGCAGATTTATCTAGAAAATACAGAGATAAAACAAACATATTAAACCAAAAAGGCGGTCTTATCGCTAGAACTGATCTTTACCAGACAACCATAAGGTGGGTGATTGTATGAAGTTTATGTCTCAAATGGCTTCTTTATATAACGCTATCTCCTAATTTTTACAGCTAAACGCGCGAACGATTACCTCTGGCGTTGCATGCCACCCTAGACTAGGGTCAAAAGTTAATAACCGTGAAATATTTTGAATCTTATTTATCACAAATACCTACGGCACATAATGAAAGCACTTATTAAGATAAAAAAAATACTTTGCCACCGACCTTTACATCTGTTATATTATGCATAATACAGATAAGAAATCTTACACTTATGCAATAATTAATTTTAGCACCGTATCTCGACAATCCAGTCGATAATTTTAAACTTCGGATAATTAATAGGGATGTTGCCTAAGTTTCAATATTTTTCACAAATTCGGAAAAATAACTGCTACCACTACTAACTACCATTTACTATCAGGTGGGCCGCCAGCTTGTTTGTCATCTAGTTGTATAAAAAAAATACGCATATAATAATTCATCATCGACATCAACTACCGACAACCACCAAAAAGCCGGTCGTGACGAAACCTTACTTTATAAATTGCAAACTTCCATTGCAATTTAATTTTGCAATGGAAGATTTTTTCAACCGGTCACAACAACTGTTTTAAGGAGTTTCTGACGTTTCGGACACAAAATGTTCGGACACTGTGTCCGAATCGCAAAAGTAGTGCAGTACTTAATGGAGTTTCATACATACTTTACTAACTGCACTGTTTTACTCTGAAGCGGTAAAGTGCTGCTTTGTTCTCGCTATTTAAGTTAGCTAAGATGAAATTATTGCGTAGTTGGAAGAAAAATATCTATAATATATTGTATTTTGTCAATTTTATGTGATTGGCAGTAATTTGCAAAGTAACTTAGTATCTATCTATCTATTAGGGATACATTAAAAAAATCATCGTGTGGTCGTGGTCGTCCGAGTCCAAAGTTAACCATAAAAGTAGAGCATCCTGTAACTCTCATTGAAAACAATAAGTGCATTGATAACAATTCGTCCTACATTATTTATTTGCAGCTGGCTTAGTGTCATAGCATGCCTCCATTATCTTTAATGTATTGGGTCATCCTATCGGTATAATAGTTTAATAACATCTTTAATTGATGTCTCAATTTTGAGGATAATTTGCGCAAATTAAAGATACTGAATAAGATAAATAACAATAATAAATATATTGTTACACTTACACTAGTTACCTAACTATCCCCCGTCTAGTCTCCCGCGGAACCCTGGGGGTCCTCCTAGACACTTTGGGAACTAAGGGACTAGACGATGTCGGCATATCCCGCAAGAAAAAAGGCGGCCTTCTGTATCGCTTTATTCTGTGCCTATTAAAGTATAGAGCTCATAAATCTATGGCCGATTGATAAATCCTTTTTGTTACTTACCAGTGAGTAGCATGGCTTCGTCGAGTGTGCAAGCTGGGATCTTCTCCATGCTGGTTCCCTTCACATTGACAGCCATGATGAATGAGTGCCTGTAAAATAAATGGAAGATATACGTTACCAAAAAAAAACAAAAGTGTTGGTGTCTCTTCATGTCTCTACGCAATAGGGATGATGATTACCAGTAAAAATGTAGGGCTTTGCACAGTAGTTTCGAAAATGAGAGTTACTAGCTTGCCCGCGACTTCTTCAGCAATTCATAGCTACATTTTAGGTTACTTATGTTAAAGGAGTTTATAGTCTTGTGATATTCTTTATGTTTTTGTTAACCCTATTTTTGTCATATGTCATGTGTGTTACATAGCAACCGTTGTTTCCTACTAATTAAATATTATTCCATCTGTCTTGTGAATTGCAGACTTCTTTATTTCATAATAAACCAAGATTAGTTCTATCATGGTAGCAGAGCGTGGTTACTAAGTTATGAAATAAACTTGCGCTGGATAAGCTACAATTTTTTTTAAGCATTCTGTGGTAAAACAATATTTTTCATCATGCAGTCACCAAGTTGCAAGATCGATATTGGTCACCTAGAAGGTACGAAAAATTGGGCTACATGGAAATTCAAGGCTACATTATTATTAAGAGGTATGCCTGGTGCATTAGATGCCATTAACGGTAATTTAGAAAAACCGGTTAAGCCTACTACTAATAACGCTGAAGAAATTTCTGATTATCAAAAAGCTCTCGATAAATACAACCTGATTGATAGTTCCGCATTATTATTACTAACTGCGAATATGTCAGATGAAACCCTACAGAAAATTATGCGCTTTAACTCATCTAAAGACGTTTGGGACGAACTACATCGTTTATTCGATGGCACGTCGGAAGATAAAAGTTATGCCTTATGTATGGAGTTTTTCAGCTATCGTAAAGATCCATCTCACGACATTACAACTCACATATCCAAAATAAAAACACTATGGTCAGATTTGAAAGTTGAACTTGTCAAAACAGAAAAATGTGAATTACCAGATATTTTATTAATTTGCAAAATACTGGATACTCTTCCTGAAACTTATTTTCCTTTCAAATCAAGTTGGATGTTGATGTCAAAGACTGATAGAACTATAGAAAATCTGACAACGCAACTCTGTGCGTACGAACGTTCTGTTTCATTGAAGAATGAAAATTCTACAGAAGCGCTCATTGTACATAGTAGTAATAAGAATAATTATAAGAAGAAATGTGGATATTGTGGAAAGGTTGGTCACAAAGTCAGACAATGCCAGAAATGGAAAGCAGACGGTAAACCATCAAAACCTGAAACAAAACATACATCAAGTAACTCTAACATCAATCTAATGCTGATGCAAGTCACCGCAACGTCAGAAGTGAACTCAATGCATTCCACCTATGATACTACAAGTTGGTTTGTCGATAATGGTGCAACTAGTCATGTATCCTGCCGTAAGGACTACTTCGCTAGTTTCCAACATTTTGAAGATGCTCGTACACTGACTGTTGCTAACGGAACTGCTGTAAAGGCTATTGGAAAAGGTACAGTTAACTTGAAGGTGTTAATTCAAGGTGAAGAATCTCAGATAACTCTTTGTGATGTATGGTACGTACCTGATATTATGCGAAATCTTTTTTCTGTGCTGGCTGCTCAAGACAGATTAAACAACAGTCTTTTTGCATCTGAAAGGGAATACTGCTCACTAAAAGTCGATGGAAAAATACGATTGACAGGAAAAAGAGTCAAATATGGAGGTTTATACAAACTCAATGTAGAGACTATCAGACACTCAATTCCAGATTTGAACGTCGTGTCATCGGATAACCTGCTTCAACTTTACCATGAACGGTTAGCCCATCAGAACAAGAAGCATGTCAAAGAAGTAATTGAAAAGGAATTTGGTATTAAAGTTCCTCTGGATTCTGAATTATGCACTGGATGTATTTATGGAAAAACACACCGAAAGAAATTTGGAACTAGAGAACGAGCTGAAGCACCTGCGGAAATTATACACGCCGATGTGTGCGGTCCTTTTCCACCTTCTTTCAATAAATTTCGATACTTTGTCCTATTCAAAGATGATTACAGTAGATATCGGCATGTTTACCTAATGCGACATAAATCGGAAGTTCATCTAAAGCTCCGACAAATGTTACAAGAGTGCAAAGTAGCCGGATACTCTGTTAAAGAATTCCTTAGCGACAACGGAGGAGAATTTGAAAATGAGAACGTTAGACGCATTTTATCAGAAGCTGGTATAAGACAAAGGCTCACAATGCCCTATACGCCCCAACAAAACGGCGTAAGTGAGCGTGAGAACAGAACCTTGGTCGAAGCCGCTCGAACGATGATGCACTCCCATCAAGAATTACCCGTCGCTACATGGGCAGAGTTAATAAACACTGTTACATATATACTGAACAGAACTGGTCCAACATTAGAAAATGGCAAATCGCCATTTGAGTAGTTACACACAGAAGAAGGGCATTGACTATGATGAGACATTTAGTCCTGTTGCTAAGATGACAACGATAAGATCAGTCTTAAGTGTGGCTGCAAATGAAGGATTAAAACTCGGACAGTTTGATGTTTCCACCGCATTTCTGTATGGTTCATTAGAGGAAGAAATTTATATGAAGCAGCCTGAAGGCTATACAGATGGGTCGAATAAGGTGTGTAGACTCAAAAGAAGTTTATATGGTCTAAAGCAGGCTCCACGCTGTTGGAATACATGTATGGTAGATTATTTGAAGACTATTGGATTCAAGCAATGTAATACTGATTCATGTCTATTTATTCGGAAGCGTGGAACAAATAAGATTATTCTCGCTCTGTACGTGGACGATGGCCTTATTGCCTATACAAATCAGAAAGACTCTGATAAGTTTATAATAGAGCTAAAGAGAAGATTTAAAATCACAGTCAAAGATGCTTCATATTTTCTAGGATTGGAAATAAAGATCACAGATGAAAACATAATAGTGTCTCAGAAACATTATGCTCAGAAAGTGCTGGATCGCTTTGGAATGAGTGACTGCAAGCCTGTCAGTACTCCTATGCAAAAGGATGGAACAACAGATTGCGATAAAGAACAGAATCCTGTAACATTTCCCTATAGAGAAGCTGTTGGTGCACTTACATACCTAACAGTTGGTACAAGACCTGACCTGTCTTATGCTGTTAGTGTCGTATCCAGAACACTAGATGCCCCCAGTAAAGAAGATCTACACAAGCTTAAGCGTATCCTAAGGTATATCAAAGGTACTTTGGACTATGGAATCGTGTTTAAGAGGAATTTTAATGCTGGTATTCTGGAATGTTATAGTGATTCTGACCATGGTGGAGACAATACTACTGGACGGTCGACATCGGGTATTTTATGTTTATATTCTGGAGGAGCAATATCTTGGGTGAGTAGACGACAAACATGTGTTGCAATATCCAGCACCGAAGCTGAGTTGGTCGCAGCGAGTGAAGCAGCTCGAGAGATTGTCTGGATTAAGAGGCTTTTTGGCGAGATATCAAATCTAAAAGAGGTTCCCAAGCTGAAAGTGGATAATGATGCAGCCATAAAAATCTCACATAATCCGGAACTCCATAGAAGAACTAAACATATAGGTCTAAGACATTTCTATGTCAGAGAACTCGTCACTGAAGGTGAAATACAAGTGGAGTATGTTCCCAGCGAGTTCCAGTTAGCAGACTTGCTAACTAAGGCATTACATAAGCCACGGATTGTGTCAATTGCTACGCACATAGGTTTGATACAGTAAGGGTTGCCAAAAAGGGAGGATGTTAAAGGAGTTTATAGTCTTGTGATATTCTTTATGTTTTTGTTAACCCTATTTTTGTCATATGTCATGTGTGTTACATAGCAACCGTTGTTTCCTACTAATTAAATATTATTCCATCTGTCTTGTGAATTGCAGACTTCTTTATTTCATAATAAACCAAGATTAGTTCTATCAACTTATAGTAAAAAAGCTTTCCTACGCAGTTTCCCCTAATTTTAGTTTTGAACGTTTATTATAAGCCGTTTATTATATACCCGTGGATAGCATTCTTATTACATACATGTAAGTATATTGTGTGCAGATACTTATACATATCAGTAATCTCTGTTCTTTACTCTCCGAAATCAGATGTTTGAAGATGTCTTGACGATGTTTTCACAAGGTTCAGTAAGTTATTTACTGAAACAAACTGCATCATTTTGTCATATGTATTAATATCACGTCGCTATTTGACTTATTAACTAATATCGGAGTGTGTATACATGCCGAGCCATTACCGCCGACTTATCGTTAGCGACACTTTTATCAAAATTGCGTTTTATAAAGTACACGATTTAAACTGTCACGGGCAAGGCCACGTTGAAATTTCTTGCCGAAATACTCCAATCAGAAAGTTACAGTAAAAGCTGTATTTGGATGATATTTGGACTATGGTCTTATTTATAATACCCTGCATTGAGCCAGCAGCGTGGTGGTACTATGGCAAAAACTTCTTAGAGGAGGGGACACTGAAAGTTTTCAAAACTGGTTACTTGTAAACAATAGAAAAAAACAAGTTTAAATTTTTGAAAATGGAACTCTTTGCTAATATTATTGAGTACGTTATACATTTGTTTTACGATTTGGCGGCAAATTGAAATTGACTTAGTCACGTCAGCTAGAATTTAACGCGAGGAGATTTTCTTGCAATGATTTTTTCTGACTTTCGATGTCATTTAAGTCAACAAGAAAGTTATGATAGACCGATTCACATTTCACGATGAAGCCGCATCTTGTGCTACTGTTTACAATTACAACTGGTTTAATGAGTTTAAGCGTGGCCGCACTAATCTTATCGATGATCTGTGTGAGGGACGGCCTTCAACTGTGACGACTGAAGTCTCATTCTCTATCATCATCGGTATTGTGCGACGTATGATAGAGACTGACGATAGAGTGACCTATCAGTAGATTCGGACACAAGCTTAGGCATCGGTATGAGTCAAGCGCACAAAACCCGCCATAAACAGTTAGGGGTCAGGAAGCTGTGTGGCCGCTGGATAACTCATAATTTGATCGAGGCCCAAAAACTCCGCGCCGTGTTGATTGATGCCTTGAAATGGTTCAAAGATTTAACGGAGGTGAATCAAATGCTGTGTTCGACATACACACATCAAAAAAGTTTGCGATCACTTTGAAAAATGGTTTTTTTTGTTTGTTACGGTGGATTATAATTATTATGATTTCTTCTTCTTTTTAGATCCTTTATTTACAAATATTGAATTAGAATTTAAAACAATTAAACAGATTAAATGTTTTCCCATATAAAAAGGCTTCCAGGCCTAGCTTACGCTCATTCATAAATCTGATTTAGTCAATTTTAACGGATTTAAAATCTTTTTTCGCGGAAAGTTGTGATTGAAAAAATGCCAAGAGGATTATCAGAATTTTACGAGCAAGAATAGTAACTTTAAGAGAATAAGGATACACCACGAGAGAAATAGCACGCAGAGTTGCTATATCCCAATCCTGTGTCGTGACCACGTTGCAGAGATACCACGGGATGGGTAATTTAGCTGACCGACCCCGCAGTGGTCGCCCAACGGTTTTAACTGCTGCCCAAAAGCGCTATATTAGATTGCTGACAGCCCGTGACCCAACAATCCACGCTACTAAAATAAAAGCAGAAGTTCGGCCGCCTCTGGGCTAGAAGTTAGCACTCAGACCATTCGGAATTGCTCGCACCAGGCTAGATGACCACACCAACGAGCTATGGAGCGAGCTATGTTAGGCTCTTCCTTACGAGATAGAATCAGAAATGAGGACATCCGTAAGATAACTAAAGTCACTGATATAGCTCATAGGATTAGAAGTTGAAGTGGCAATGGGCAGTGCATACTTATAGCACATAGCACGCAGTAGGGCAGACGGCCGGTGGGGCGTTAAAGTTCTAGCTTGACGACCACGTACCGGAAAGCGCAAAGTAGGACGGCCTCCCACTAGATGGACGGACGACCTGCAGTGTGATTCACAAACAAAGATATTCGACATCGAGCTTGAGGTCTGACAAAGACGACGAACTGCCATTGGTTATGACGTTTGCGCACGGCGCTGCGTGAAAGCGTATTCACTAATCTCTACGTCGGTCTCTTGGCTTTGTATGATTGTCTCTGTTTTGGTTATACGACATGAAGTACAATCGATATTTTTTGATTTCTTTTTTTTTGTGTTAAAATTGTATCGCTATGACTTCATTCAATATTTTATTGGTTTTTTTCATTAAGATATAAAAATCAACCACTTTATAGTTCCGGTTCACGCCGTGCTCGACGTCGGAACGCTGGTGGCGCCAACGGTTGTCAAACAAACGCCAAAAGGTATGACAGCGCTGTCGACAGCCACGAATCCATGGTCGCTGACTTTAGAGAATCGCATAGCTGCTCAGGGTGTCGGAGAGACATTGGATGCAGGCTGCGCAAAACCGATCCTTTTGGAAAACAATGCGGGAGGTCTTTATTCAGCAGTGGACATTAGAGGCTGCTATGAAGACTCTTCGGTCGAATTGTTATTGTATAATTCTGCCTTGCGCTATAATTTAGGACGTTTGGACATAATGATTTGTTTAGTTTTGAACTTTAGCACTAGATGACGTTGTTGGGCAGTACTAAATCACGCTATCGTTTGTTAAAGTTTAATTAAGTAATAATAAATAATAAAACCCATGCAAACAAATATAGTTAGTATCCCATAGAGCATAAAATATCGAAATAGCGTGATTCACAAAATATACCATAAATCACAACGCCATCTATGATGATTGATCTGAAGGAACTAAGTTTACAAACAAGATTTAACATAGCTTATCCAAACTAAACTAACAATACAAGCTTAATTATGATTGCATCATAAACTTACCCGTCAAGAAATATGCAGTTTTTTATCACTGTATTTTTCTATTAGGGCTAATTTTCATTAGACACATTATTTATCCAATAATTGTTGTCGATCTGTCAAAGTTATTCCTTGGATTAAACTTATCTGACTAATTGAAAAATCGGCTTGAATTGAATATGATAAAATTCATTGAACTTTTTTTTTTTTTATACAACTAGATGACAAACAAGCTGACGGTCCACCTGGTGGTAAGCGGTTACCGCCGCCTATAGACACCTGCAATAACAAGGAACAGCACTTGATATTGCTGGTGCGTTGTCATCCTGAGGCCTAAGATGAAATGCCGTCCATGCCCAGTAATTACACTGGCTACCTTTCCCTTCAATCCAAAACACAGCGAACTGTTTCACGGCTGAAATAAGAAAGGCGGTGGTACCTACCCAGGCGACCCTACATATGGGTCTACCACCTACCAACTTAATTGAAGCAACAAAAACAAATAAAACACCTTCTTCGGGGCTTAGTTAAAATGATTTGCTACAATGTGCTACTCCCCTAACCATCTATAATCCCTAACCGTACTTGTCTTATATTATGAGTATTGTTTTTTATTTCATATTTTTATAAATTCAAGTTAAATGTCAACACGATTTACTGTACAGCTTGTAGCTGTACAGCTTGTAGCTTGTTTTTATAAAACCACGTTTAATTTGTGAATATATTTATATTTTGTACTCAATAATGTCATAATTATTTATAGGTCGTTGAACTACTGATCAAAAATAAATATATCATCTTTAGGAGACCCATATTAAACAATGACATTATAAGCCTTCTTGCTACGAAAAAAAATATGAAAACTTTGAAACAAAAATATATTGTCACTCTATGTTACCTATATATTTCGTCTGTAATAATATTTATATTACAAACCTTTGCAATTAGTTTTATTTTCATGATTACACAAGGAAAATGAAAACGATTATTACATAAGAAAACTACAGATAATAACGGTACTTTATTAATTATTAGATAAAGGTAAAAAGAACACATTGTCTGCCCGATAGAGTCAATAGATATGGTGCCATTATAAAAACATGTGGATTTACAGATCTAAATAGACTCTCTTGTTATTGTTATTTTTTAATGTCTAAGACAAGCACAAGTAGTTTTTTTTTACATATGATTAAAAAAATATAAGTACTTACTTACTATTTCTAAAGTATATAAAACTTTATCATTTCCAAGTGCTTTCAAAAATGTTTAAAACTATAAAAAATCATGTCCCCCGCCCCGGACATGATTTTTTGACAGCTCCGACCATCAGTTACCGAGGACTTGGGATAACCCTATGGATTTCTTCTAGTCTATATTTACTTCCGTAATCTGTAAGTACTATTTGAAAAGAAACTTATGAAACATTACTATTTATAATGTAAGTACTCAGTAATATTGACGAGGATGATAAAATTTTTAAGGAGATCCTCGACAATAGAAAACCTATTATGCCTGGATTGCAAATAAAATTAATTTATTTATAGAAAAAACGCATAGATGCACATTTTACTAATATATTTATGATTTTATTCAGACATTGATATATTCCACACCAATTTTAATGGTTTTGTCTCGGCAATCAAACAAAAACATATTACTTAGGTTTTTATTGTTAAAAAAAATGACTAATATTATTTCTATGTATTTAGGTATGTGTTTTTAAACGATAAATTTTGTGTCCGTTTAGACACACCTACTTATTATTTCGTATTTCAACGAAATGAAATAGCTTTAGGTGGAAATTTTATTTTTTTATTTTATTAAGTTCAAATCGGATGCGTAATTTTTTGAGTGTTATTGTATTGCTGTATATTTCCCTTAAATAAATAAATAAAAGTAAAAAATAAAAATTAATTTATGATACTTTTATGTACACATTTTGAATGTTTTGGACCGATTTAGGGAACTAACCTTTTGTCTCCTTAAAACGCGGCCGTTTTGCAGCAATATTAAATAATTTAATATTTATAAATGTCAGTTTCACCGGCCGCGATCGAGCATGCACTGATTAGGCGAACATGCGCATTCATTATATCTTTAAACTGATGTGTTTTAATAAGATAAGACAACGCAGTCATGATACGGACAAACGTTTTTTAATTATCAAACGCGTTTTGCGTCCTATATTTTATGCCAATATTCAAATCGACAGATATACAAATCTAACTTATATTTTATTTTGGTATATTTTTAGCTCACTAACCAAAAGCAGTAGGGTCAAGTGGGGGACAGTATAACAAGGGGCACAGTGTAACATACGGAATATTTTTGTCAATTTCTTATTAAGGTATGGTCTGTCTTGACGTTTTTTATTAGTTTTATGCACCGCCACCGCAAACAGCTGTCATTAGATGTCAAATTGCATATACGATAAACGGATTAGTGCTTGAATTTGTGTTTTTTTGTGAAAAAATTGTGTAAATTTTGACTAGTGAAGTTTTATTCTTGTCATCCTGAGGCCTAAGATGAAATGCCGTCCATGCCCAGTAATTACACTGGCTACTACATACGGGCACCTAGTATCACCTAGTAAAATTCTTATCAGCTAATCTACACAAATATGTCAATACTCTCCAACAACATCAATAACTTTCATCATCATTATATCAGCCTATTGCAGTCCACTGCTGGACGTAAGCCTCCCTAAGGCTGCGCCACAATACACGGCTCAAGCTTTCCTCATCCAGCCACCTCCTGCCTCCTTCTTTTTACCGTCGGTCCACTTAGCAGAGGGACGCCACACACTGCGTTTGCTAAAAGAATGTAAGTTTCTATCGAATCGTTCGTCGTCGTGACAACTGCCAACGTTGTCCGCAAACGTTGTTTTGCTATATAAAAAAAATAGACAAAAAAAAAATAGATAGTAGCCGATTCTCAGACCTACTGAATATAGGTACATATAAAATTTAATGAAAATCGGTAAAGCCGTTTCGGAGGAGTATGGTAACTAAAACTGTGAGTCGGGAATTATATATAAGATGGATCTGAGAGATGAACACGACGATGATAGTTTTCGTTTAAATTCGATTGAAAGATTCAGTTGACTTATCCTAAAGGTAAAGATTCTAAATCTAAAGGTAAAAAAATCTATCCTAAAGGTAGAGATTCGAGAACTTTAAGTTCAATACGAGTAATACTATCGAATGCCACTGCTATTAATTATGGTGTATTCTATCGCTTCATATTGCTTGCACCCAGATGGTCTAAAAATTATTGTAATCATCATTACATCCGGCCACAGTAACTGATAACTTACAATCTCTTCAAATGATTCAATATGAAACTGAGTGCCTTTCGTTTAGATATTCTAGCGGTGTATCGTATGAACACTTATTTCCAGACAGTTTCGGGCCTTATTTAAATTTTGCTTACATACAATGATAGGCATAAATAAATAGGTTAATAAGAGTTCATTATTAACCTTAATTTGATAACAATCCATTTTGCACTATTAACTATTTTGTTAATTAATTTTAAATTTAATAAATTAAATAAATAACAATGAACAAGCTATGAACTTATGCGAACCTATGAAACTATTGAACTTAAATAATTAGGTACCTACCACTTCTTCTGCATTATATCTTTTTGAGTTATAAACTTATAACTATATCGTCATAATATTTATGAAATACTTAAACTAAAGGCCGTCACAAACGTAGCTATAATTATTAATATGCCGTGCTTTAATATAAATTATAGTAAGCTACCACAAACGGACACGATGCTATAATATATATTTTACCTTCATTTCATTGACAGTCGGCGTAGTGTTTGCATGCGTTTTGTAATAAAGGGTGTTTTGTTAATTTTCATTTTAACATTAGATATTATAAATGTTTGAAAAATTTTTTACTTATAAAAATATCTAAACTACATATTTTTTTTCACAGGGTTAGCCCAAGTCCTGGGTAGCTCAGATGGTTAGAGCAGTCGCCCGGATTGTGAAAGGTCGCGGGTTCGATCCCCGCCTCAGGACGTGAAAAATTATGAATTCAACGAGTACATTGTTATTGGATTTAATTGAATGTTTTTCAGAGGACGATTCCGATGCTGCGCTTTTGATAATGTTAGTTTCCCTATCAGGCACAAAAACTAAAACCAAATGGATTGAATCGCATATATAGAATAAAATTTAATTTGTATCGTGAACTATCCTCAAAAAATTTCACTCAATATTTCCCTTGAACATGTTGGAACATGCTGTACTTTCAAAATATGTCGTAATATGTCTTGCCATACAATAATATGCAATAATATATTAATATGCGATAATATAAATTACGATATACGTTGGTGACGTCATAGAAATATATATTATAGCTGCGTGTGCGGTCACTTGAATGTTTGTATAGAAAATATATCGTAATATGTCTTGCTATAATTTATATTAATATATATTATAGCTACGTCTGTGACGGCCTTAAAATGTAATGTCAATTTAAAACGAATCTGAACATGACAGCTTCATACCATGACCACAGATTAGGTAACCATCATGACCGTTACAATGAAAGGAAAAAAGCGAAGTAGTTATTTCGAGCAGCCTAACGAAGTTTAATAAGCATTCGAAATCTGAAAATGTTAATAGATTGATAGAAATTCTTTATTTTGCACATTTGCATAAACAACACAGTGACAAAATATACAAAAGTGACAAGAGCCCAACCTTTGTCATTATGACCGATAGAAGCGGTCTCTACCAAACCATAATGTAAACAGTTAACTGAAATGATTTGAAAATGAATCGAAAAGAATGAATTTAGTTATTAATGAATTAGCTGTTCCATTTCCATACAGATAAAGCTGTAATTTCTATCTCTTACCGCATCGTTTCTTAAAATTTTTCTTCTGTCTTGCCCTATGACCTTGCCAAAATACCGATGATATCTTATGATTGCGAGTGTTATTTCCTCAATTGGATAGGAAGCTGAATGCAAAACAAAATTTTACAAGCTCTCTTATTAATTAGGTCTAGGTCATACAATATGTTAAGTAGGTACAGCCGAGCTTTTGTATATAAAACTGTTAAGTTGAGAGTAAAACCTTCATAATTTTACATTAATTTTGAATTTATTTAGCAAAGCTTTGCTATTCCACTTCCGCCGGTTTTGTCGGAGTTGTCGGTTTTACAACATAAAATAGAAATATGTTACAGATAATGTATACAGTACGTGCTGCCCTCTATGAAAGATATTTATGTCTGTAGCGAATATACAGGGTGTAAGGGGATTGCTGTCGTAAACAAAGGTAGATGACAGTGCATCCTAAGCACGACTTGTAAAAACAATTAAAATCGTAAAAAAATCTGCTGTTTCGTACCAACAGATCGTGTATTATTTTGCTAATTCAATTTATTGTAATAAGTTGTGTTGATTATGACCAAGAGCGTTATTCTTTGCTTTTTCCAGTATAATGTAATACAGGGTTGATTCGAATGCGGAAAATTTGACATCTGCGGATGCGGATTTCAGGATTTTTTAAAGATATTTCAATTCCATAGGATGTTGTCACTAACGTTCCCCTTCCATTTGATTAGTTGGCGAACAAAGATAGAAACTAACAAACACACGCGAGGCACGTGACACTCTGGCACCGTCCACTTTCTTTACATGTCGATACGTGTTGCAGATATCGACTCTCGATAATAGACTCTCCACAACAATTGATGTGGGTGCGGAATTGCGGATGAGGATATCTGAATTAATGCGTATGTTCCGCATTTGCGGATGCGGATTGGCAATCTGTTCACTCTTAATAATAAAACATTATTTAAAATTGATCACATTATAAGGTTGCAAATTAAAATATACCTTATTTGTACTGGACTGTGCAGGGTAAAAATAATACAATGTTATATACCATGCATACTTTCACTTTATTTCCTTGTAGTGTTAGCTGAACGTTATTCTAACTTAATGTAACTTTACTCATAACAAGTTGCGTCATTTTTGTTTTTATTTACTTTCTTACTTCAAACAACATAATTATTCGTGCTGTAAAAGGTTAGTCGAGATTTGCTGTTTTGGAAGTAGAGAACTGAGGCCTGCACAAACTGAAACAAAAAAGAGAAATTAAAGCTTTGTTTCTTCGACGGTTTCTATAGCTTACTAAGCTATATTGGGTCATCATCATCATCATCATCATTTCAGCCGAGAGACGCCCACTGCTGGGCATAAGCCTCCCCCAGGGATTTCCAAACCGATCGATCCTGCGCTGCCCGCATCCATCGGCTTCCCGCGACCCTCACCAGATCGTCGGTCCACCTTGTGGGGGGCCTACCAACGCTGCGTCTCCCGGCCCGTCTGCGGTCTATATTGGGTATTTAAATTATATTTTTTTAGACAAAAAGTAGCCCAAATGGCTCCACCATCTTTTGGTAAGAAACGCTAAGAATAGGCCATACGCGAGGGCAGCTACAGCAGCGTCAATACCCTGTTCTAGCCGCTTCCACTTTTGGCATATGAACAAGCCATTTATTCCAGGTGATTTCCAGGTTTTGGAAGTATGACAAAGAAACTAGTAATACTGAAAAAAAGAAGAAGAACTCACAGAAAAGAAGAGCAGCGAACCCGTAGAAAGTGTTAGTGCAGGAGTTGTTCAAGAAGTGTCCGGCCAAGTTGGCACCCACCACGGATCCCAGCCTGCCGAACATCAGTACTGCTCCCACCGCCGTGCCCCTGATCGAAGGTGTGCAGACGACACATCAAGTGCAACAGTTGAACTACGAAAACTGCCTTTATTACGAAAGGAGTAAGAGCGATATCTAAGTCAGACTGTTACGCTTGATGTGCTGTCGACTGTTCTATAGTTGTTACGTGTTACACGTGGCTGTATAGGTGGCACAATAAATTCTTATAGACCTGTTGATCTGAATGTGTTTCCCTTCAAGTTCTCAGACTAATCTTATGATTAGCTAACACACTCCATTTGTGCAGGATGCAAATATTATTGTAGATAAGTTCAATTGTAATGTCTATGATAGTTGTAAACAAGTAATACGTAGATTACATTCCACTCTACGTAAATAAACATTATGAACCATTGTTCTAGGCCTTCATTATATTTCTCGTAATAATGATATAACTTTTCACTAAAGTGCGTAATTTTTCAACATTGTAATGACACGAGTTTGTTGCCGGAATCTTCTCGGTAGTTCAACTTTTGGAACCGGTGTAAATTCAGACAGACTGACAGACTGACTGACAGACAGACAGACATATAGACAGACAGACAGACAGACAGACACAGACTGTCTGACTGACAGACACAGACTGTCTGACTGACAGACACAGACTGTCTGACTGACAGACGGACCTAAAGACAGATCGACAGACAGATCGACATTATAACATTGTTAGCTTACGTAGACCCAGACAAGACAGAGAGACCAACATTATGACATTGTTAGTTAATATTATTTTATGTGATAGACAAGGGTTTTTTGACGATTCGAATTGGGGAGCCTAATAGAATAAAGATATTTTCATTTCATTTAATTTTATTTTAGATCATTTCTATTTTATTTATGCAACTAGCTGACATACCAAACTCCTTTTTTTATGGCTAATCGTCTTGTTTTCATGCCACCTAAAAGATCCATTGTGATATAGATACACATAGTACATACAGTATAGTGGTACACATGGTAGTGATTTAGGTTACATAAATGTTAGGCTGTTCCCAACTTCAGGGTCTTTCTTAATATCATTTGAGTGGATAATGTGTCTGCCCAGCGATGAAGGCTTCATTTCTGGCTTTCCAAAGTGTAACTGCAATTCACCTTCTATGCAACTGTGGAGAGTTGTCCTATACAACGCATATACAAAGGTGCGTTGGAGTTCAATTTCAGTTTGCTGGCCGTGTAAGGTTAAACAACTAGATGACAAACAAGCTGACGGCCCACCTTGTGGTAAGTGGTTCCTGCTGCCTATAGACAACTGCAATGACAAGGAAGAAATCACTTTGTACCGCAGATGCGTTGTTATCCTGAGACCTAAGATGAAATGCCTTCATGCCCCGTAATTACATTGGGTACCTTTCCCTTCAATCCGAAACATGGCGGATTGTTTTGTGGCTGAAATAACAAAAGCGGTGGTATCTACCTTAGGCTGGTGGGGAATAGGTGTACAGTATAGGCCGTGAGCGCGCCGATGCCAAGAGATGGGAGCTGTAACGCCGACATGGCGAAACCGGCCACAATCCTGCAAATTATTCATTAATATGTATAGACTTTGCAAAGCCATACATTTCAGACACCATGGGTTCGTAAGACTCCTGGGGAGTTAACAAATCAAAATAAGAATTACTATACTCTTCCGCAATGTCTATTTCACAATGTCCAAATATAAATGTTTGGCCGCCTTTGTGATCTAGTGGTTGAGACTACCTACCTCAGATAGAGAGGTCCGGGGTTCGTTTCCCGTGGAGGCAAAAATTTTCTGCTCGGTTTGGTTGGTATGGAAGGACTTTTCTTCTAGAGCGAGGAGCTCAGTGGCGTATTGGTTTGAGCGCTCTGGTTTCGATACAAAAAACAAAGTAACTTTCGCCATGGTCGATCAAAGTTTGTTATCTCGAGCTCCTCCGTGCTTCGGAAAGTGCGTTAAGCCGCTGGTCCCGGTTGTTCCTGCAACTGCCTTAACCCACCAACCCGCATTGGGCCAGCTTGGTGGTGTTATGGCCCAAACTCTTCATGGTTCTCCCATGTAGGAAGGCCTGTGCCCAGCAGTGGGACGTATATAGGCTGGTAATGATGATGATGATGAGGGCTTTTCTAATTCCGGCTGACTAGCTCCCACCATCTTACCTAAGTCTGCCGCCATAACAATAATGTTAACAGCATTGTTGTGTTCCGGCAGTTGGAGGTAAGATAGCCAGTTTCTCTGTGGTTGAGAAGTTAGGGTGTAGCTAGCTTCCATCGTCAGCCTTATCGTCACTTACCATTAAGTGAGATGATGACCAAAAGTTACCCCGTTAAGATAAAAAAATATATTCCATTTCAACAAAACTACAAAGGTAAATTAATACTTATTGTTCTGTAGTCCAGAAGTAAGACAAGCCATGCCGACGACGAAGTACATGGTTATCAGCTGGGTCCTCTTGTCGATGGAGCTGAAGGAACATGCCATTGCTATCAAACTGTATATCAGGGTTGAAGACACCACGATGTGGAACGTCTCGCGAGATATAGTGTCAGTGCAGGTTGGTACGCTGATGGTCTGGAAGAAATAGGAAGGAGTCGTTATTCTAGGAAAAATAATTTTAAAAGGACTCAATGAACGTGAGCTCAAATGGGAGTTTACAAGCCACATTGGTGAAGTGTTACAGCAACACATAGGGCCTGATCCCAATTAAAATTCTAAATTCCGGGTCTGCCCCCATAACACATTAATCCACTAGTTTGTATAAAAGGTAATTAAATGTTTCAAAGTAGGTAATGGGTACATAAATATCCAACATACGGACTATGAGTGGAAATATTAACTTTTATTGTATCCTGTATCCCTTTTTTTTCGGACGGAAAATGCTTAATGCATACCCCGCACCAAGGATAATGATGCGGCAGCCCAACCCACTAAAAACCGTCCTTCTCCCGTCAGGAGGCCGCTTACGAGGACCGGATCCAGTGTACTTGGTAGTCGTCCGCATCCTGCCCCGCAGCTTGACCATCTGGTCACTACCATTTTCCGGAGGGATGGGGTACTTTTCCCCTACGAGGGGACGTACAAGGCAGTAAAGGTCCCACCGCTCACTCCAGTCCCCCGCAAGCCTAAGAGGTCCGTCATACCACGACCCTCCTCTTTGGACGTGGGTCCGCTGGTTCTAAGCTAGAACCGTGACGTGTTAGGCATAGTTCGAAGAGTTAGTGGAGCTAGCAGTCCACTCAACGAAATGGCGTATCCTCAAATCGCGTTATGTCCCAACCCCGAGGGGCTACCATGGAAAATTGAAACGAACGAAATAGTGAAATGCGAAATACGATTCTACCAAGAGGGCAAACGACATTAAGTTGGAACTTAGCGTTGTCACAATTCAAATTAATTATGTGGCTTTTAGACGTGTAGCAGATTATTTAGCAAACAAAAATACTTACAGTGTTTGAAGGCTGGTTTACGAGCACACAGATGGTGCCATTTGAAGCCAACGGACTATTTATGACCTTGTTAATCAAATTGGGAGCAAAAAGAAATAGCCCGTTTAATCTGTAATAAAAACAGGTGCATAAACTAAAGAGGTTTAGGATTTTGGGACCTTTATAAGAAAGAGGTTATAAAAGGATTTAATTTCATGTCTTGAAAATGGTCTTATAGATAACTAATCAATTATCTATTTAATATATCATTGGCTGCATTATTTCATAGAATGTCATGAAATTATCAAATGTATAAGATGTATTTGAAAGTTGCTATGAACTAATATAGCCCATGATTTAATTTATTGTCGTACTGTCGCCACCATCCTGTACCTATCAGGCCTATGCCCATTCATGATATGATGATAATGATGGACGAATATTTAAGACTCAAACTAAGTTGCCTTACATTTTCGCGAGCACTACACTTTTGAAATAAAACCAATTTACCGGCTTTAACTCGCGTTTAATTAGATGTTACATTATTATTATACACCCGACGTTTCGATTACTTTACAGCGATCGTGGTCACGGGGGCGTCCCCGTGACCACGATCGCGAGACTAGCAAAACCATGTCCTAGAGCGGTATCCGAACTCAGGACTTTTCACAGTCCCGGTGACTACTTTAAGTACTGAGCTATCAAGGACTTGGGATAACTTTACGAATTTTTTCCTAGGCCATCCAGCCAATGATTTTTTTCTAGTTTAAATACCTACCTATTTTTCTTATTGCTTAATTTTAGTAAGCTAGATGGTTTTACTATAAAAAGAATGCTTACACCGTAAATAGGCCAAACATGAGGAAACCAGTTAGACTAGCCATTCTCGGTCGGGCAGCCGTGCCGATCACTTGTTTACGAATACACTTACTGATATTTTTTACTAAAGTTCAAACAAAGTACATCTGTACTGCTATTACATTAAGACATCTTTTCGCTATAACCTACTGTGCGCTTAAGTTCTATTGCCATTGTGATACTGTTGTGCCGTCGGTGTGAGTGAAAGAGAGAGTGTCCTGCTGCATAGCGCTGTCACTTTCTTACATAACCTCCTAGTGAAGTATCGCCGACCGCCATACCTACCGTATTTATATAAAGAAAAAACTTTTTAGTTTGTCTTGTTTCGTTAAACCTAGGAAGTGCAAAATGAATATTATGCGTTCCCCTCCGGAGGGTTTAATCATCAGGGGTACTTCTCAGCCCGATCTTTCTACAATATTAGATGCAGATTCACAAATTTCTATAAGGAAGCGAAAACTACAACTGAATGATTGTGATTGGGGGCAGCAACTGTCTGACTTTCGTAAAGATATAATGTCAATCCTAACATCTTTTGGCAATTCACAAAACGAAAATCTTTTGAAAATGCGTCAGGAAATAACATCTGACATTAGAGAACAAATATCTCACGTCACATCATTAACGGAAAAAATGATTGAAGAACAAAATGTTGTAAAAACTGACTTGTCTAATCTTCAAGAAAAAATGTCAACAGTTGAGAAAAATATGTCAATTTTGAAAGTGGTCCCAAAAACCCTGGACGAAGCCAATCGTACTATATCATCTTTGGTGGCTGAATGTAATAATAGTAAACAGTTTTCTATGCTCAATAATCTTGAGATCTCCGGAGTACCATTGTCAAAGGGCGAAAACCTACTAACGATTCTAAATGACATATCTATGCGCGTAGGATTCAAATTGTTGGAAAGCGATGTTGACACAATTCACCGTGTGCGCAGATTTCTTAGTAGTGAGAGGTCTACAGAAAAAAATGTTCGCCCCCCAGCTATTATTGTTCGCTTCACACAACGTAGGCGAAAGAATGAACTGTTGGCAGCAGTACGAGCCCGCCGCGGTCTCACCACCGCCGACATTGGCTTACCGGGACCTGCCCTTGCTGTATACATTGGAGACCACCTGACCCCTACCAACAAATTGCTGTTGAAACAGGCACGACAATTGAAAGCGGATCTTCATTACTCATTCTTATGGATACGCGATTGCAAAATATATATGAGAAAAAATGAGAAACAACAAGCAATTTGTATAAATAGCGAATTAGATTTAAAAAAATTAAAATGACTCTTTTCTGTCCATTACATAGGAAATGGATATTGTTTAAAATTGATTTTCAGTGTGTTTAATATTCTTTATAAACCTATCAGTATTTTATCAATAAATATATGCAACAAATACATATACATATTATATCTAAATTTTGTAAACTTTGATTACTTAGTTACAGCAGGAGCGCTTTACTATTCATGTTATTTGGTAAGTAATTTTAGTACTCATATTAAAACAATAAACATTGAAATAATCAATTTTTTTAGCTCTCATATTTTTACCATTACATGTACATTACTGAATTATATTATATTATCGTTCAATGCTGATAAATACTTACTTCTGTTTTATAGTATAGTCAACAAAGGAGACAGACCAATTAACTGTTTTTTATCAACTATGACATATTTTTATAGTTGTTATGATCTGCTCAGTCCATTGGGACTAAACCTTAATATATTATTATTTTGTTTGAGAAATGGCACCTAACAGTTTTTACGGTTACTACCAAAATGTCAGGGGACTACGTACCAAGTCACGTGAGTTTTTCTCTGGTGTTGCTCAGTCAAGTTTTGACTATATTTGTATTACCGAGACATGGTTGACATCTGATTTTTATGATCATGAGTATTTTGATGGAAGGTTTAATGTCTATAGAAGTGACCGTACATTTAATGAGAGCGGGGCGCGTAGGGGTGGCGGGGTTGCCATAGCTGTGCGGTCGGAATACCGACCGCAGCTACGTGATTGGCCTGTCCCTCCGCGCACTTATTCTGATTGCGTTTGGGTATCTTTTCCTCTGGATACCAATATTCACCACCAACATCTTTTGACTACTAGTCATAGACCGGAACCGCGCTATTTAAACATCGGTTGCATCTATATACCTCATGGACCTGGTTACAGAGAGGCATTGATTTCTTTTATTGATATTACTGGTGACCTTGTATCTGATCGCCCGAATGATTTATTTATAATAACCGGTGATTTCAATGTTTCTGGAGCTGAATGGTTAGAGTCTTCTTCTTCGGATGTACAAATAAATCCAAATGGTAACTATGCTTCACAGTTGATTAGCGAATTTTTAGCATTTACTGGATTGAGACAACACAATTTTAATACTAATATAAATAACCGCGTCCTTGATTTAATTTTTTGTAATTTCGACTGTCGAGTTAATGCATGTGACCACCCACTCGTAAAAGAGGATGCTCACCATAGATCGCTTTTGATCGACTTACAATTTGAATACCAGCCTCCCCTTAAATCATCTCCCAACTTTGTAAATAACTTTCATTTGGGTGACTATGATAGTATTAACGCAGAATTATATAAAGTAGATTGGAGCAATTTCTTCCTAAATTTGAATACAGAAGACAGTGTTAATAAATTTTATGGACTATTAAATAAACTAATCAAACAATATGTTCCTCGACGAAAATTGCGATCCTGTAATAAGGTGCCGGCATGGTATAGTAGACCTTTGAGAAAAGTATTAAATGAAAAACGTAAATACCACACCTTATGGAAACGATATAAAAACCCTTTAGACTACGAAAGTTTTAAAATTTTACGTAAGCGATCTGAAAAAATGGAGTTGGAGTGTTATAATAATTTTATATCATTTTCGGAAAGAAAAATTAAAAGTAATCCCAATTTTTTTTGGTCATATATTAAATCTATCTTTGCAAATAGTGGTGTACCAAAGATAATGCGATACAGAGATCAAGAGGCCAGTGATGGTGAAGAAATTTGCAATCTTTTTAATACTCATTTCCATTCGGTTTTTGAAGCATCTACTCTTAACTCATTTGTCATTGAGGACCTACCCACGCCAATAAATGCTGTAATTGATATATGTTCGATCGACTTCAGTGAAAAAATTGTTCATGAACACTTAAAATCATTAGATATAACTAAAGCAGCGGGGCCAGATGGAGTGCACCCCTTATTAATTAGAAAGTGTGCTTCTTCATTGACTTTGCCAATAACGATTTTGTTTACTAGGTCGATGAAGGAAGGTTACTTTCCTCTCATATGGAAGGAGGCTTGGATAACTCCTATTCCGAAGGGTCCAGTCACGATGAATATTGAAAAGTATAGGCCCATCTCAAAACTTTCACAATTTAGTAAAGTATATGAAAAAATTGTTACTGAAGGGCTATTTGGTGTAGTTCGTCGTCATATTATACCTAACCAACATGGATTTTTTAAAGGACGTTCGGTCGACAGTAATTTACTTCTTTTCACAACTGAAATCTTTGACGCAATGGACAATGGATACAGCGTGGACGCTGTGTATACCGATTTTGCCAAGGCTTTCGATAAAATATGTCATGAAACTTTATTAATTAAACTCTGGCAACTCGGTATACATGGCGATCTTTTCCGTTGGATCAGATCTTACGTTGAAAATAGAAATCAGTGTGTAGTGCTTTCTGGTTTTATGTCGCAAAAGAAATGTGTCAGCTCTGGGGTCCCACAAGGATCGCACTTGGGTCCCTTGTTATTTACGTTATATATAAATGATATAAACAACTTTATATCACATTCAAATTCGTTACTATACGCTGATGACACAAAAATTTTTAGAACTATCCGTAACATAGAAGATTGTAAATTGCTTCAGCATGACCTAGTTAATTTTGAGCGATTTTGCAATAACAATAAACTATTTTTAAATTTTGATAAGTGTAACGTAATAACCTTTTCTAAAAAACGAAATTCTCTAAATTATAATTATAAATTAAACGGTAAAAGTCTAAGCAGGGTAACAGAAGTTCGTGACCTTGGTGTTATCATGGACTCAAAACTGACATTTATTCCACACATCGATTCTATTCTAGAAAAATCATACAAACAATTGGGTTTCATACTTCGCGTTGGAAAACCCTTTCAAAATTCTTTAACATACAAAATTTTGTATAATAGTTTTATTCTTAGCAGACTTGAATTTGCTTGTGCTATTTGGAAACCAAATTATAAAGTACACATTAACCGAATTGAAAGAGTTCAAAGGAAATTTATTAGAGCACTGGACTATAGAACTGGACATGTTTATGAAAGTTACGAAAACTCTCTAAAATATCATGATGTCAAATCTTTGGAAGTACGACGTGACTGTGTGGATTCTGTGTTACTTTATAAAATTATTAATAATATTATGGATGTCCCTTCATTACTTCATAATGTCTATCTTAAAGTACCCCGTGGATATGAGCGTTGTTGTCGCAAAAAAGAATTATTTTACATACCTAGCAGTAGAACATGCTATTCTAGGAACATGTTTATGAAGCGCGCCTGTAAACTTTATAATGATAATGTAAAATTGGCTGATATAGATGTATTTTGTTGCACACTATCCTCTGTAAAAAAAGCTTTTGATTGGTAATGTTTGTATCGCTTGGGGCCAGCTTAGCCGTCTTCTAGTGGAATGTTGATGAGTAACTTCTTGTTTAATCAATTAAAAATTAATTGTGTTTGGTTTATCGAGCTTCAAAGGGTTAACTTTAATCAACAAATCAAACTGACTAGTGTTTCCTAAATTTTATTTGCATACATTCTGTTTACTAAGTGATGGAGAGGGTGGCCCTTGGCATCAATGCTGATATTGTTAATTTTAAGTTTAAATTTTTAAATTAGTGTATTCGTTTAAAAATTGAAATTAAGGAAACTATAGGTCTATTATTAATTATACACTAGCCTTAAATAAGTTGTATGACCGTTTGTTTCTAAATAAATAAATAAATAAATAAATTAATGTGAGGTCGCTGGAACAGCGCCAGCCCAGACCACTCCCTGACTTTCGTGACTGAGTCGTGATGCTGCTCGTTGGTGTCATATCGGAGAGAAGTCACCTGCAACAGTTTTTGTAGCAATTACTCACAAAAATCTATGATCTCGGTCAAGTTGTAAGGGAAAATATTTTAAGGAACCTAAGCCGTGATCAAAACAGCCTTACGGAAGCTCGGTGTCCTAAACAAGGTGCGTCAATTTTTTACGCCTGACCAATTATGCCTGCTCTATAAAACTCAGGTCCGGTCTTGCGTGGAATATTGGTCGCACTTGTGGGATGGCTCCGCCAAGTACCTACTCGATGCCCTGGACAGATTGCAGCGTCGTTCTATCCGTATTGTTGGCGATGTAGAGGTCACGAACAACCTTGAGCCTCTGCAATTGCGTCGAGACATTTAGTGCCTTTTATCGGCTATATCACGGAGAGTGCTCTGAAGAGCTATTTGACCTTATCACACCTTCCCCTTCCTACTCAGGAGCACGAGTGCCGGTCTTCGGAATCATCAATTCACTGTCAACATCACGTACAAAGAAATTTAGTAGCTCGTTTCTTTGTCGTACTTCCAGAACTTGGAATTCTTTGCGAGCACATGTGTTTCTTCCTTCCTATAGGTAACATGGGTTCCTTCAAAAAACACGTTTCGAGCCAGCTAAGTGGAGGCGGCTAGAGCAGTGTTGCAAACTGCACTAGTTCGTAAACGGAGGTACGACTACTACCACTGATGCAATGACAATTTCCAGTTTTCTATTTGACGTTTCGTATGCAAGTAATTTTGGAGGAAAACTTTAAAATCCAGTATTTATTCTTTGAAGGAGAATAATAAGAATAAATAAAATTGTTATCAACACATTAAGTAATTATTTGGAATAAAATTTGCGGTAAAGGTGACTTACGTTATTCTATCATGCTAATTAATTAAAAAACCATTACAGTGTAGGTATAAACATACATAAAGTGTAACAGTTGCACTATCGAAAACCGCCTCTATTACGAAAGTAGTAAGGGCGGTATCAGGGTCAAACTGTTACGCTTGATGTGCTGTCGACTGTACAAAGCCAACCCAAACAAGACTTGGCTAGTTGTAGGTACTCACAGAAAACCGATCTGGTGACTGCCCACTATTCACAGAGTAAATCCTCTTGACCACAGCCAAAGCATTCCGTCTCCTGCCTCTGGACATGAGGAACTTGGGGCTCTCGTCCACTCTGGTCATGCAGAGGACGACCAGCAGTATGGGGACAACGTACATAGTGGTCAAGAGTCGCCACGGCTTGATTAACACGGACCCGTCTGCGGAATGCAGCTCGTTGGAGAAAATGAACCAGGCTATCACTGGAAAAAGGGAAGAGGTTCGAACATTTATTTATTTTAGATAGGTACACTTACAGATAATTGTCATTACATAGTTATAGGTGTAATAAATACAAAAACTTAAGCTAGACAGTTATCCTATTTTAGTATACACAACATATTTAATTATACAGGACGTAGAAGTAGAAAAAGGAGAAAGAGTTGTTATAATAGTAGTAGATTACTAATAAAATAATTCACAACATAGAGACAGCATTTGTGTGCGGGATCGAGGATGCTTCTACCCGGAAGATTTCCGTTTAAATACTGAGAATTTATTATTAAATATATCCACCTCTCTACCCGCCCGAATTAGGTCATTGTAAGTACGGCACATTGGATAAATTCACCGGATAAACTCTACCAAATTTCAAAATCATTATAAGTTTTGCATCACTATGATAAATAATAAATTGAGCAACTAAAAATACTAAATGGGCGCTGGGAATCATGGAATCCTATGTAGTGACACATTCAGGCTGATTTACACTTGCATAAGTACAGTAGCGAGTTAACTTGCGGTCTTGGCGAGTAAAGTTCTTAACATTGTTTGGACGGGAATTTGAACTTAACTCGCCAAGACCGCAAGTTAACTCGCTACTGTACTTATGAAAGTGTAAATCAGCCTTTACCTACATACAATGTAGGTACATACTATTGTTTTATGTCAGCATATTTGCATGTAACAGGGAATTGCATGGTTAGTCACTGTCTCTCCCGGTACGTTGTGGGCGCACCCCGCGTACAATAAATTAATTGATCAAGTTTATAATTTTCATTTACATCTACCTACATTACCCATGGAGTCAGAACTTATAAATTAAGCAGTGGAGTGAGCAGGAATATCCCAAGTAGGATTGAAACGAGAACGCAAAGTACGAACTAAAAAAGAGGAGCGAAGGGGAAAACAATTATTAAGGTAAGATGGAGAGTACGGAAGGAATAGAATATTGTAAAGAAGAGTTAGAACGTTACTAAGATTCTTACACTCACATAAGAGTTTGCTTTACACTCAATCTATGAAACGTGAACAAATGGTTTCCAGGGGTACCACTTGACATGAAGGCAGTCAAGAGTTATTAACATTGATATTACCAGGGCTCAAAACGGAAGACATCATTAGGAAAGCGTTGCAGATAAGCATAATGGAGTCGCGACGGTTCTTCGGATACATTTCGCTTACATATGCCCAGCCCAATGACGAGGGACACGATAAACTGGAAAATAGAAATGAAACTAATTTTACTACTTGCCGCAGTACAAATTATCGTTGATGTGTATGAAAGCTAAATTAAATTTAATTAGCTCCTTCTTTATTTATTCTTCAAAAAAAATTGGTTCGTATTATTGTTAACTTGGAGCAGACTGAAAGTTGCAAACCGTTTTTTCAGAAACATGAAATCCTTTCTCTTCCGTGTATATACATTTTTGAGACATGTAAGTTTGTCAGAAAACATGCTGAGTTTTACACAAAACATGATGATGTACAATTAAAATATTCATTAAGACATAAAAACAAATTAGAAGTTCCTACTGCACGTCTTAATTTATGTTCATCTAGCACATATAACATGTCAATAAAGATTTATAATAAACTTCCTGAAAAATTAAGAATCGAAAAAAATAGTAATAAATTTATAAAACTGTTAAAAGAAATGTTAATTAATAAATGTTACTATAGTCTTCAAGAATATATTAATGACAAAACACAATAATTATATATAAATTACCTTAATTATTTAATATCTTGCGTGCATATTAAAATAATTAATAATATATATATTTTTTATAGAAATTATACGTCCTCCTCTCCTCTTTCAATTTGCGATACCCGACAGGGTCCATAATTGTACTTTTGATATGTATAAACACCTTTTGTAAACATTATGGTTGCAATAAAATATTGAGTATTGAGTATTGAGTATTAAAGTTAAATTATTTGTACAACCAGTACCACTACAGTATGCTACAGAGGCGGAAAATACCTAAATGAGATTACCGAAACTAACTGTATCTAGTGATGGGTAATAGTTATGTTTATTTTTAACATAACTATTATCCATCACTAGATACCTATGTAGTTGTTAGGATCTGTAGTTGTAAAATAAATGAAAAATAAAAATTTGACTACCTGCTTGGCGCCATTTGCGCTCGAAAGTCGATAGATGGCTTATGTTTAATCCTTTTTTATGTAAAATCCCATACTGTGTAGTTAGCTTTTTAATTTAGCGATAGCGATTATCGTAAGACATCTTGTTTAGCTGCTGCTGGCTTATCTTTTGAATATATAAGTTGTCTTTATGACAATAATTCAAATTTCAAATATTGTTAGCAAATACGTCATTTGACAACTAAACTATAATATATTTTATTTTGTTCTCAGGTTGCCCGACCGATCACGTGTCTACAAACCGATTATAGCCATCAATCGTCGTGTCTTCTCCAAACACAACACTGGCGGTATTTTCAAGCTTGACACTAGCCATAAATAAAAAATAGAATAGAATAGAATAGTGAAGGATTGCCCAATTGCTTTTTTCTGTACCTAATAAATTTTTTGTACATTTGAATTTTTTGTCTTTTCTGTACCTACTAAATTTTCTGTACATTTGAGAAAAAGTAAAGTTGCAATATGTCATAGTTATGTTAAAAAAACAGTTTGTTAAATGGTAATTTTGTAACAACAACTTTCGAAATGTTATAAGTACTTCGAAGAATCAGTGATAAGCCAAAAATTTCATCATGTCAGCATTTAAACAAGTTAAAATTGGTCGGTGAGAATGTAGAGCTATTTTCTCAAAATGCGGACTAAATGTTTCTCTGTGTATCAATCAGCCTCCAACCGATCCAAAAAAAAATAGCAATGCGGTAACGTGGAAACTGTTATCATGATAATATAAACGTTAAGGAACTGCCGATGTCAAATATGGTTTATTTCTAAAAGATATTTCCACAACTTACAACAAGGCTGCAATAGTTTTACAGATGACGTAGCTTGTTAAGGACTTGGAGAATGATGCTGAAAACGAGAAAGCACCAGTCACCGCACTGGATACCAGCAGCACTGGCTTCCGACCCCAGGAGTCGGCAAGACGGCCCCAGAGTGGTGCAGTCAGAACGATACCTGTAGAAGAATACACGTGTTAGCAAACCAAAAAACAGCGCCAAGCTGGATTTCTAATTTGGTTGGATTCAACAGGATCATATTTTGTCTTTTGCAAGCGCATAGATTTAACAGAATTATGGTCAACATCTTTTCCGCTAAAATGGTCATCCAACGTTTACCTAAATTTGGTATTGATGTTAGAATTCCCATCAAGTTGTCAGATATATCCAAGTCGCAAGCGGCAGCGGGCAAAATGTAGGCGTTTCCGATGATCTCAAAGAGCGCTGCTGATAAGGTGGCCACCATGACACAACAATGGATCGTCTGGTATTTGCCAACGCCTGAGAACAATAAGCAATAGTGAGTTATGGTTAGTATTTTGCTAAGTGTTCTGAGTCCCACACCAGTTGAAATTGCGTAGTGGCTCTATTTAGGACTCTCAGGACAAATAGTAAAAGAGATTGCCCATACTTAGGCTCTCTTTGGGCAACATGTAATGAAATAAAATCCAATAATGTTGTCGTATTTTTCTTAGTTCCATTTCCCATTCCATTTTTTACAAAAACTATTTTCAATTCTAGGCTTCGAAAAATAGTAATGTTTCGGACCCTGGAATTAAAAATACTTTTTGTTACTTATTCTGATGCATATGTAAATTGTAAGAAACGTGGCTCCACCTATATTGTTAAGTTTCTATACTCATCCCTAGGGGGCGCTGAACAGGTCAGTTATTAGATAATATGTATAGCCTCAATTATGACAAAAGATAAAAGTAGATAGTTATCTGGCAAAATTGGGTAAAAAAATGAAACTTTTTTCTGAATGAAAATAAAATAAAATGTAAAAAATAAAATGTTTTCCCTGTAATAGAAAATAATAATTCTTAGGGACCCAACTTTCCCAACAAAATGGGCATTCTCCTTTCGACGGCTAAGCTAGTGCCTTCTATCTAACAGGCACCAAATTTTACACAAGAGATTAGTTGCCATCAATCATAAATATACGCTAATTTAGTAGAAACTATTTCATCGTTATTTTTTTCTCAGTAGTCAATTGTCATTAAAAACACGATTAAGTGGCTTCTTTAAAACCATTTCATGATCCAAGCCCGCGCAAATTGTATTTTAATTATAGGTTTAGGAAAATCGATTTAAAAAAAAAAATATTAGGACATATTAACACTTCGCCGTCGATATCAAATTTTCTCCGGCAATAGCTTATTGTTTTCTTATTATTGAGTTCTGGATAATTTAACACAAAATTATTAGACTTATGTGAGACTAGATTCTACCCTTTGCTCAGCCCCTGTTGAGGACATTTGAAAATGAATTTTCGCACCCCGTATGTCTATATTTGTATAAGAGTTTGAAATCTGATAAGTGTTTAGAGATTATCTGCTACTGGTACATCCCAATTTACAAACTTTACCTCTTGGTAATATCCTCAGTTTGTTGACTCATATCGTTTATAATTTTATAGAAAAGATTTTACGGCCATTAATATATTCTCAGCTCATAGCTGACTTAAACTACACTTACAGGCTTATACCAAGTTAATGTAATATGTGATTATTGTTATTATTAGATTTAAACAAACCTGCTAATTCCATTGCTTCTTCTAAATCAGTTTCATAGTGTTCAACCAGTCCCCCAGGGCTGGGGGTGTAGTATTTTGTCATGTAGTTTAGCAAAGAAACACCTTCCAGTGGCTTCCACATTGCAGTTGCTTAAAGCTGCTTAAATTAGGTACTTTAAAAAAAATGTATAACCTAATTATTTGAAATAAAGGGGTTTAAAAAACTGGGTATAATATATATTAACTCCAACACTAAACTGTTACTGTCTCGTGTAGTTAATCTGTGAGGTTTCAATATCTACTGAGTGATTGTTTTCTCTCGATATAATTAATTAATGATTCTTAAATATAACGTGACTTAGATACCACTAACTGTCTTATTTAATGACTATTTGAATTCGAGATAAATAAATAAAACTGCTTTGTTTTGTACAAAATTATTTAAACAATAACGTTGATGCTACAGTTCAAAGTGCGGCTATGTAGTAAATTAAGTACAGTTTAAAACAAAACGATCTCTTGTCGCGTTTGAATAAGATAATAACATACTAGTTGAATCAGAATAAAAAAATCATTATAATCAAAGTGGACTTTTACAAAGTGCTTCTTTACGTCTATAGTAATCTACCGATGGTTCGGAAATAAGGAGCCTAACAGTATCCTTTTCCTAATTTCTAACTAGGAAATTGGAACATGTAATCCCAGTTTACTGAAAAGTCTGTCGCGTTTACTGAGAAGAGCCAGCAAGAGACTCAGACGGCTGATTTATTAATAATTTACATTTAAGTACAAAATTAACTATCTTCTTGAAAATAATAAAAAAAATAACATCTTTATTCAATTAGGCCCCCCAAGAAGCACTTTTTAGCCAGTGTCAGCTAGTACAGATTACAGTCTTTTTTTGTCTGCAATGTAATCGTTGATCTTGTAATATGCTTTAGATATTAATATTTGTTTCATATATATTTTTTTTGAATTTGTTATCTGTTAAGAAGGTTATTTACTCAGGTATTTTATTTTAAAGAATCGAAGACAATTTCCTAAATACGATTAACAATGAATTTAGATACTTACACGAATTATATTTTTATTTCTACCTACATCCTTGTTTGTAGTGAATACTGCAAGCGTACAAAATATTTTCATAAATGTACTGGGACGGCTGTCATTTAAATTTCTCACTTAAAGATGAGATAAAAAAATGAGAAGAAAGAATAAAGATGAGATAAAATAAAAACTTAATCTGAATGATCAGATTAAGTTTTTATTTTATAAATATATCGTGCTGCTCGTTCGGTATGTGATGTTGTTAATAATTTCATTGGTTAAAATCTTTACAATTATAAGCTCAAACCAATTTACCGGACTTAACTCGCGTTTAATTTGAGGTTACATTATTATTTGATTGTACCTATTTGCAATCCGAAATAACCAACTACCTGATCCCAAAACTTTCTGAATAATAGCTCACACTTCACCCAGCCATGTTTCACCATGTAATTGTCCCTTATTAGAAAGAGCTGCCCTAAATAAAATATTTAAGCTTACTCTTAGATAGCAACCTTTCATTCAAATCATATATAAACCTCCTCTCTACCAGATTACGTAAGCTTATCTTCATAATTAAATTCCGATGTGTCGCTGATCCATTTGTTTTAAAAATGGTCTATCAATCACTGTGCCAATCAATAATTATAAACTGCATAACGACTTGGGGTGGCGCACCTTCTTCCTATGTCATAAATGTTGAACGTGCACAAAGAGCATTAATGAAGGTTGCTACCTTTAAGCCCTGCCTATATCCTACAAAATTACTGTATGATTATTGCCAAGCTCTCACTGTTCGCCAACTGTTTATTCTATACACCGTTCTCCTACAGCATTCAATCTCCCCTCTCCCTAATACGTAGAAACTGACCCGACGCAATCACCAAATTTTTAAATCTACATATTTCGATACCTACCAAAAGCAAATTAATAAGCTACACTGTATCCACGTAATTGATAACTTAAAATTTATGTAAGTTCTTTGTTTCATTTAAATTAAGTGCATTTTATTCCAATTTCTTTTTTCTTTTGGATTGTATGGTGAACGTTGTGTATACCTGTAATTGGCGAACATCTATGCAAGAGTTATTGTAGCAATTATATTGTGATTGGTGTCTAAAGGCATTTATTATGCAAAAGAAATGTATTCGTGCTATATTTGGATTAAAACAAATAGATTCTTGTCGCCCATTTTTTAAAAATTACCGAATACTCACCTTGTCTTGTCTGTATATTTTAGACATTTGCTTGTTTGTGTATCGAAATAAGGATCTGGTCAAGGAAAACTTCCAAGTTTCTAGTCGAAATCTACGCTCTGTCCATAGAAACAGGCTCTATAGACCAGCAACCAAACTTACAGTAGCATCCAATAACACGTTCATAATGTGTATTAAAATTTATAATAAATTACCAGAAGAGTTCAAAGATATTAAGTTTTGTAAGTTCCGGCGAGTAGTTAGAGATTGGCTTGTAAAACATTGTTTCTATAGTATCCAAGAATATCTGAACTATAAATAGATATATTGTTATTGAATACCTTTAACAACCTTTGTGTATACGCCTGAAAAGGTAGGATTAAGTGATACTATTATTCATATTTTTAAGACCTTTATCTGTAACCTTTTTTCATACACAATAAAGAACTGAACTGAACTGAACTATGTATTATGTATCTGTGTCTATGTATCGCTGTTGGTGTACCTTTAATAAATAAATAAATACCTCTTTCAGTCACAATTTTTTATGTTTTTTGGACCATTTTGTATAATAAATCAAACTCAATTCTTCAAATTCATATACACACTAGTTCAGTAGTAAAAAAATAGTCAGAAATTGGCTCCAGACCCTATCTTATGAATGAGGACACCGAAGTGTTACTTCAAGTCAAGCAATAACATGAAGTATTGCCTCACATCGCTCATAGCCATCATACACAACTATCAGGGGCCTTACCACCATCTTTATAAAAGCGATTCATATTCCGCTCGGTTCAGTATTGGTTCCTAAACTGCACCGCTGTCATAGTCGTAGATAGCGTCGTAGTACGAATTAACGATTCTACTCAGTTTAGGTCCTAAACTGGATCGCGATAAAAGATGGTAGTACGGGTGCTGCACTCCCACACACACACAAAATAGCAAACACCGTTTTTTTATCTATTTAATTATAATTATATAGGTATTCTACTATTATTACTCACCTAATATCTATTAAAATATATATAATATAATTAATCTCACTTTGTTAGCAAGAGCCTATTTAATGATCTCATTTAATTAATTAAAGTAGCTCAGCTTCTACTAGAAGGTAAGCTAATGCTTATAGTACAGGTACTAACCTAGTTTAAGCATTAGCTGTACAATGAACGTCCACCAGCACCCGTACCACCATCTTTTATCGCGATCCAGTTTAGGACCTAAACTGAGAAGAATCGTTAATTCGTACTACGACGCTATCTACGACTATGACAGCGACGTAGTTTAAGAACCAATACTGAACCGAGCGAAATATGAATCGCTTTTATAAAGATGGTGGTAAGGCCCCAGCCATTTGAACCTATTTTAAGATATCGTTTAGTATGTATACTAATTTTAAGGCTTATTGAAATAAAGAATTTATTATTATTATTTATTATACTCGGAGTTATGGACTACTCTACAGAGCGAGCGTGGTCACTGGTAAAGTGGTCTAATTTCAAATAGGTAGTACTTAGTGCTTTTGAAAATATCATCACTCATCACCAGCCTATATACGTCCCACTGCTGGGCACAGGCCTTCCGACATAGAAGAAACACACGAGGAGCTTGGGCCATAACACCACCACGCTGGCCCAATGTGTGTTGGTGGGTAAAGCAGTTGCAGTAACAACCGGGACCAACGGCTTAACGTGCCTTCCGAAGCACGGAGGAGTTCGAGATTATAAATTTTGGGTGACCCATCCCGGGGTCGACCATGGCGAAAGTTGATTTGTTTTCGTATTCGAAACCAGAGCGCTCAAACCAATACGCCACCGAGCTCCTTTGAAAATATGTTATACGACAAATAAAATTACGACTTGTTTAAATAAAATTAATCAATTTATTAAAAGTATTTATATTGTTGCGATATTTCTTAGTAGTGTTTATAATAACATAACTGTATAGATGTAGATATACATCTTGTGTTGTTATGTGATAAGTGTCTATACAATCGATATTTATGACAAGAAAACGTTGTAAGCACCTTACCCCGGAAATCACGAATCTGATGACAATAAAATTATTATGTTATCATTAATATGTTATAAATAAAATGGTATTTCCATCATCATAATGTTATCTGTTAGGTAATCTAGCTAGACTAGCCTATATTTGAACAAGGTAGTAGGTACTCACGGTTCTTTGGATCTAGCTATTTTATTAGAATAATTTCTAAACAGTTGTTCAGAAATTATCCACATATTCAGACTATAAATACTTAAAAACTTACCTGGTGGTAAGCGGTTACCGCCGCCTAAGGACACCTGCAACAACAAGGAAAATCCCTTCATATTGCAGGTGCGTTGTCAACCTGAGGCCTAAGATGAAATGCCGTCCATGCCCAGTAATTACACTGGCTACCTTTCCCTTCAATCCGAAACAGCGACCTATTTCACGGCTGAAATAAGAAAGGCGGTCCATGGTACCTATCCGTCACGACCCTGTACATACGGGCCTACCACCTAGTTAATTTTAAGGAAATACAAGTGTATTTCTTTAGTCTCCACACAAGCTTAAAAACACTTCATCATCATCATCATCACCAGCCTATATACGTCCCACTGCTGGGCACAGGCCTTCCTACATGGCAGAAACACATGAGGAGTTTGGGCCATAACACCACTAGTAAGTTTTTATAAATACTTACGTGAAATAAACCGAATTTGAGAAACAATGGGTTTGAATTTTTGTAAAAATGGAAATCAAATGGAATTTCTTCAGCATAACCAGAAATACAAATAAAACATTGATACAATAACAATTAAAACAATATTTTTGGGGGAGTTTCGTAACTTTGTTCTCTTCAAATTAAAACTAAAACCTGAGTAATAAAAGTGTATTACTAAAATTCCTTTTTTTATTTTAACTGATCAATTTTTGGCCTTCATCTCACCTGATAGTTGTGAAGATAAGGTCGTCGCTACCATTGATATTGTTTATATCAATGGTCGCTACATCGATTCTTCAAACACAGAGGAATTGGCTATCGTACTTCCAACTGCCGGAGCACAACAATGGCGGCATATTAGGTACAATCATGGTAGCTAGTCAAGTGGACTTAGTAAAGCCCTAGCACTAGCCAAACCGAGCAGGAAATTTCTGCCCCCACGGGAATCGAACCCCGGACCTCTAGATCTGAGGTAGGCGGGCCAACCACTTGACCACAGACGCGGCTTTACCACAATCCAAATTACCAAAGTGTAAGCACCTATTACTTGTCGATTGTTAATACTTTATCATTCTTTGTCTATTAGACAGTAATTATAAGGTAAACTTACAAAAGTACTTACTCAATTTTAATAACAAATAATGTTGTAATTTAGATTTAAATTCTCTTATGAGTGTCGCAGCAATGTTCAAGGCAATAACCTCCCAATTCATCATTAATATTTGCTACCCTTATCTCATAGTTTGGAATAAGGGGATCCGTCACTTTACCGCAAATAAATACAAGTATTTTTATTTCCCATAATAACACTCTTCGCATATCTTTTAATAAAAATATTGAACAACTCCTTTGAATTTTACTTGTTACAACGTAACAAATTTTTTTAGAGTAGTTTTTTCTCAGCAAACTCACCTAAATTTTGTTATTTATTTCAGTTTGCGTGTATTTTATCGAAATTGTGTTAAAATCGCGGAATAGTTTTATGTAAAATGAAATTTGATATGAAAAAAAACTGTGTTATAATAGACACCCTTGGAATGGAATAAAGGTGGCAGACATGCTACTAACTACTTATAGTGTGCAGTTACTGAGGATCCTTTTATCCTCTCGTCAAAAAAATACCTATCAAGTGATCACAAGCGATGCGCCGACAGCAACGGATACCTAGCTATTGAATCACGGGTTCGATTCGAAAAGTAACGTGCCGTCTCGCTTTGACGTGACGCGATAGAAAGTGACAGGTAAGTATAGAGTTTCCAGTAGGTATGCATAGTAGATTGCTTTATAAGGGTGGAAAGGAATCAATCCCTACGAGGTTGTTAGGCTATAGTCCGAGTAGGGTTTGATTCCTTTTACCCGTGTGAGGCACTCTACTTTTCATTTCAAATGCAAGGAAAATAGAAAATAGTTATTCTAATAAAATTTATTAATAAAAATACTCCTAACATGAGTAGAACCTATGAGAGTATTGTTAAATTTGGAACACATCGCGTTGCCGCCTAGTGGCCATTCCGCCGAATACTTTTTTTTCTTCATTGTATCACAGATTGTACGTAACCAAATTCAGTTCTATTTTTAAATTTGTTATTCCCGCCCTAGGAAAGGAAGCAATTAGTATATTAGATCAAGAAAACGTTACTTTCCGAGCATGAGGAATGAAAAATATTTTCCGATAGTTGTGATGGCAAAACCTGCTACCACGTAACTATGGAACGCTATGGCTCGTTTTTTTTTTATACAACTAGATGACAAACAAGCTGACGGCCCACCTGATGGTAAGCGGTTACCGCCGCCTATAGACACCTGCAATAACAAGGAAAAATCACTTGATATTGCAGGTGCGTTGTCATCCTGGGGCCTAAGATGAAATGCCGTCCATGCCCAGAAATTACACTGGCTCGTATTTAAATTATCGAAAACTAATATAATAAATGTAATTATATTTCTCTAAATCTAGATCTACAAACTCTACATCATCTAAAAAGCCTATGTTTTTAAGCCTATATACTTCCCGTAGCTGGGCACAGGCCTTCTTACATGCTAGAAACAAATGAGGAGTTACAGCCATAGCGCGCCACCACGCTGTTGACCCAATGCGGGTTGGTGGGTTACACACTACATACATAGTTTCAAATAATTCAATTCCAAATATTCCAATCAAGAGGCGTTTTTCATTATTTTCACATTACTGCTCTACGACGTAGCACATTGTAGAAGCTACGATGCTACGATAAATATTTCGTAGCTAGAAAAAGGTATTTATATAACTTGCTTCCATAATGAAAAAAAATATCGCAATTCAACTATCATGGAATTATTTATGTCACATCTACATCATAATCAAATGAAGTTATGTTTACCTTTATGGTTTCTTTTCAAGGAACAACAATAAACATATTATTATTATTGATAAGATAGCTAAAAACGTGCCTTTGTGTTGGGAGGTAGGCGGACTTGTCCGCAGTTGTTGTCCTAAAGGACAATGCATACAGGGCCTTGATCGCGCTAATTTACAACGTATTACCATAGCAAAACCAAAAACGTTACGTTGCGCACAATTTGTGTTAACTTAACATTTTAACTTTGAATCGTCGAATCATCAAAATCCCCAAATTATGTATATCTATTTAAGAAATGGTCTCACAATGTCTTATTGTAAATCTGTCTATCATGTCTAAATTTACATCGGTTCCAAAAGTTGTAGTCACTCTTTTCAAAATATGAAGTCACAATTGTTGTGGTTACATTATTTAAATGTTTTGCTGTGCAGTGCCATACAGAAAAAAATTATTAGAAACGATATACAAACTTAATAACAAAAGTAATAACTTTATTTTAAGGCTGTCTGACAATGCACAGTCACAACAACACAATACATATTATAAAATTAAATAAATTAAATATTATATATTATCAAATTGGCATATCTCGTGAAAATTGGAGTACAGTTTCTTTCCACACAAATTTGTCATTCACATAATCATTAATAGTGTAATAACCTTTAGTTTGCAAGGTGTTTTTGACTAATAATTAAAATTTTTGTAGTGGTAGATTAGTAATTGCTTCGGGAATTTTGTTATAAAAGCGTATACCTTGCCCAATAAAAGAATTGCGTGTTTTTTTAGTCTATAACTTAAAATAGCTAACTTATTCTTATTTCTAGTATTTATATTATGAGTGTCACTGTTTTTTTCAAAAGTGTATTTGTTCTGATAAATATAAATTATACAGCTGTAAATGTATTGGGACGGTACAGTAAGTATTTTTATTTCTTTAAACAATTTACGAAGGGAATCTCTAGAGCCTAACTTGTAAATAGATCTTATTGCACGTTTTTGTAGGACAAAGATAGTTTGAATATCGGCTGCTTTACCCCACAGCAAAATACCGTAAGACATGACACTATGAAAATAACTGAAATACACCAGTCGAGCTGTGTCAACATCTGTTAGGTTTCTAATTTTTCTAACAGCATAAGCAGCTGAGCTAAGCTTTCCTGCAAGAGTTTCTATATGACCAAACCACTGTAGCTTAGATTCTAACGTTATGCCTAAAAATGCAGTAGTGTTAACTAATTCAAGCTCTTCATTATTCATTTTTAAAAAGGTTTGAACATTATTCACATTAGGCAGAGAGAATTTTACACACTTGGTCTTCTTAGTATTCAATTGTAAATTATTCAAAGTAAACCAATCTAAGACCCTCGAAAGTGCCCTGTTTACATCGTCAAAACAATTCTTTTTCCGGTCAACTTTAAATATGAGAGAGGAATCATCAGCAAACAAAACAATATCACAAAGGTTTTTAACATAGAAAGGTAAATCATTAATATATATTTAAAACAAAAAAGGCCCTAAAATAGAACCCTGTGGAACTCCCATCTTCAAATAAGACCCCGAAGATTTGACTCCATTGATAGCAATCTTTTGAATTCGTTCACTTAAATAAGATGAAATTAATTTTTAAGCTTTGTCCTTAATACCATAATAACGCAGTTTACGTACAAGAGTATCGTGTTCAACACAATCAAATGCCTTGGAAAGATCACAAAATATTCCAATGGCATCCTGGCGCAACTCCCAAGCTTCGAAAATATGCTTGAGAAGCGCAACACCAGCATCGGTAGTACTACGACCTCTAGTAAACCCATATTGTTCGCTATGGTGGAATTCATTTTTAATAAAGTATGACAGCAATTGGTCTTCAATTATTTTGTCAAATATTTTACTTAAGTAAGGTAAGATAGAAATAGGCCTAAAGTTAGTTGGGTCACTTTTGCACCCAGATTTAAATAAAGGAATTACTTTACTGTGTTTCATTAAGTCTGAAAACACCCCTTTTTTTTTTTTTTTTTTTTACGCTGAGGGGAAGCTCTGCCAGCCAATCCTCCCTCTCTCTGGGGTGGGAGAAGGGGGTGTGTGTGGGGCTCTCACCCACTAAACCCCTCAGCGATGCACCTCTTTCCTGCTTGCTGCCAACCATGCGGGATTCGCCGGAAGCCTTACGACCGCTTGTCAGCAGGGCAGTGTGGCCAGTAAGGTCCCGTCTCTGTGGGGAGGGGCTGTTACCAGCCCCTCCTCAAGTTGACCGTATTTATTTTAAGTCGGCGTACCGGTGTATTGGTAGCGCCGACTGGGATGTGCAAGCCAGGCACGGTCCCCAACCGCGCCCGGAGCCCAGGAAGATACTATACTTATGTGGGCGGATCTAGGCGCCCAAAATGCGCCTTCCTTCGCCCACTACGCCGGCGACGAATGGCTGAAGTGGCGGCAGCCTCCCGCTCACGTTCTGCCTCCTCCTTACGGCTCATCACTACTTCGCAATAAGTAGCAAACGCCCGCCAAGCCCCGTCGCTCTCAAGCATCTTGAGGACTACGGTCGAGAGGGAGAGGTCGTTCCCAATTACGACTGCTAACACACGGCGCTCTTCCGCCCAGGCAGGACACGCCTCAAGTGCGTGTTGCGCTCCCTCGTCAGGGCAGCCGTCACAGTGATGGCATGTGGCAGTCGGTTCCCTTCCGGCGATCCGACACAGGTACCCCCCGAAGCATCCGTGCCCGGAGAGCATCTGTGTCATGCGGAAGGTCAGGACTCCGCGCGACCTCTCCACCCACTGTTTTAGAAGCGGCCCAACTGCCCCGACCGTGCGGACCCCAGTGCTGACCCGCGCGAGTCGACGCGCCCACCACTCAAGCGCCTCTTTGCGCAGCTCGGCCCGCTGTTTCTCCACTTCGCGTGACGCCGGGTCCTGCCCTCTGGACCGCTCCTCCTCGCGCCAGAAGTATAAAGACGCGAGGGCCCTCGCTTCCAGATCCCAGGGGACGGAACCCGCCAGGACCGCCGCCGCTTCACCGGAGATCGTCCGATATCCCCGTATTGCCCTTATCGCCATCACCCTTTGTGGTTTTCGTAGGAGGGCAATTTCCTGGCTGTTAAGGGTATCAGCCCATACGGGGGCGCCGTAAAGGGCCATCGATCGGACGATTCCGGCGTACAACCCTCGGCATGCCACGTCAGGGCCCGCCAGATTTGGCAGAAGCCATCCCAGAGCCCCAGCCGCCCGCATTAATTTGGGGACTAACTCCTCAATGTGGGCTCGAAATCGCCATCGGCCATCGATTCGCAGCCCGAGATAGCGGAAAGAGGTCCCAATCCTAATCTGGACTCCACCGACAACTATGTTGGAACCTCTCGGTGGCGCTTTGCGAGGACCGTGAAAGCATATGGCCTCCGATTTCTCCAGTGCCACCTCCAGGCCCAGGCTCCGGATTCGGTTCACCACTTGCGCAACCCCTGCGGTTGCAAGGATTGCCGCGTCCTTGTACGTCCTCCCTCTGGCGAGCACCAGTGTGTCGTCGGCGTAGCACACTACACTGATGCCCGTCAAGTTTGCACCCCGCAACACTGGGTCGTACCCAATGTTCCACAGGAGCGGCCCGAGGACCGACCCCTGTGGGACACCGCACGACACTGTTGTTCTGCCCAGCCCCAACCCAGTTTTATAAACGACTATCCTTTGTTTTAGATAGTCGGTGACCACATTGCGGAGATATACAGGCACTTGGTGGTGCTCTAGCGCCTTTTTGATGCATTCCCAGGGAAGGGTATTAAAGGCGTTGGCGATGTCAAGAGACACCGCCAAGACGACCTCGCCCCGAGAAACCGCCTCTTCCGTGGTGTTTTTTACCCTAAGGATTGCCCCGATAGTGGAGCGCATCTTTCGGAAGCCAAATTGGCACTCGGATAGGTCTGGCCCAACCTCCTCCATGTACTTTCTGAGGCGGGCAGCTATTATGCGCTCCAGAAGCTTTCCCGCCTCGTCCAACAGGACAATAGGCCGGTATCCCGATGGTGATTCAGGTGGGCGACCTTCCTTCCGGAGGAGTACTAGTCGGCCCACCTTCCACTGTTGAGGGAAGACTCCCTGGCGTAAACAGGCTGTGAAGAGTTGCCTCATTCGGTCCTCCAGGGGGCCCAGCGCAAGTGCCCAGACTTTGCCATGCATTCCGTCGGGGCCGGGCGCGGTGTTCTTCGATTTCATGCGCTGCACTGCCGCACCCAGCTCTCCCCTAGTAACCTCAGGCACCTCGTCAGCCCTCGGTGTGTCCAGCTCTGCTGACGGATGCGGCATACCTGATACTCCCTGGCTCTCTCTGGGAGGGAAGAGGGCGGTCACAACATTACTCAGTACCCGGGGCTCCAGGCTCTCCGTCAGAGGGGGAGCCCATGCGCGCAATTTGCCTCTCACCGCGCGGTAAGGCCTGCCCCATGGGTCTTCATCTAGAGTTGCTAGAGCCTCCTCTCTCGCGCGCGTTTTTGCGTCGGCGATTTCGGTCTTGAAAGCCCTTCGCGCGGCGTTGTAGGCCTCGTATAGTACGGCCTCCTGAGCCCCGTCCCTGCGACTCCGTCTCCGGCTACGGGCGTACTGGCGGCGCGCTGCGACGCAAGCTCGCCGCAATTGTGTCAGTTCGGCTGACCACCAATATGCCTGACGTCTGGAGCCAAAGTGCCTGGCCCGGGGCATGGACGCATCGCATATTTGCGTCATTGCCCTCCGGAACCAGGTTACCTCCCCGTTTACCTCCACCTCGGAGGGCGCCGGGACCCACGCCTTGACTGCCACCGCATCACGGAGCACGTCTTCGTCCATCTGCTTAAGGGCCCAGCGGGGGCCAACTTCTCTACGGGTGCATCGGGTTGGACTGTCGGGTATTATCCAGGGGGAAGAGGTGCTGAACTGTATATATCGGTGATCAGACAACGTTTCCTCCCCCTCGAGGACCTCCCAGTCCTGGATACGGCGATCGAGATTTGGGCTCGCAAGTGTTACATCCACGATGGAACCTCCCTGCGGCCTGACGCACGTTTCGACCGATCCCCTGTTCACTACGCTGAGTCCCACCAGTACTGCCCAACCTTCGAGCATTTTACCACGGGCATCTGTTGCGCGGGAGCCCCATGCCGTCGAGTGGGCATTGAAGTCCCCGGCAACGAGCGTTGGTAGTGGAAGGTGTCGGCCAACGGTGGCCCCAATCGCATCCAGCAGCTGCTCGAACTGGGGACTGTTCCAACTTGGGGGACAGTATACCCCCACCACCAGGGTACCTCCAATCTCAGCTGTCACATAGCCTTTCCCCCTCGTGATGCTGTTTAAGGGAGCCGATCCCACAGTCCTATTAGTATGGAGAGCTACAATCCCCTCACTGTCTCCGATCCAGTCATCTCTGGCCGGGACATAGTACGGCTCCGCCACTATGACCACGTGTATCAACCATTGTGCTACGCTTTGATAAAGCAGATCCTGCGCTCTGGCACAATGGTTAATATTCGTCTGGAGAAATCGTACTGGCACCATTTAACAGTCCATTGCCATCGGATCCTCCAGTGCCCCGACCTGATCGTCAGGGTTTGGGGGCAGCGGGGCTACTTTTGCTCCGACCGCCTGCCTTCTCATTCTGCGCTTGGGCTTCAGGGGGGAGGCTTTGCACGCTAAGCTCCCTACCCTGTGGTCAGCTGGCTTTTTAGTCTCCTCGCAAACTGGGCAGTGTGGCGCCGCCTCGCATTGGGCAGCCTTGTGTCCGGCCTGGCCGCAGCGGTAACATAACATACTGCGGTCAAATTCCCCCTCGCACATGCCTCTCACGTGCCCCGTCCTCATGCACCTATAACAACGCGTCGGTCTCTGCTCGAGGAGCTTCACTCGGGCTGATACCCAGCCAACTAAGACCCGATGAGCCTGCGCAACTTTGTTGGCTGTTGCCGCTGGGCATTTTACTATAGTGACGCCCATGCCTGTCGCGTCGGGCCTAACCTGGCCGGCCTGAACTAGGCTCGGGGAGCACTCTCCAGCTCGAGCAACTGCTGCGGCCACCTCTTCAGATGTTACCGAATCATCCAGGCCTGAGATGCGGAGGTCGGCTGTTTTGATAGGTCTGGAGACTCTGACATCCTCCTCCGAAAAAAGGCCACGGAGCTGTTTGGCCAGCGCGTCAGCCTTTTCACCATTTGCGGCACCGGCAATCTCAAAAATTCGACCACCTGTGGCCGTCTTGCGGCAGTTCATCTGAGCAACGCCTATGGACTCAAGACTAACACGGTTTCTCGCCTCGCTGATAACTTGCCCGTACGTGAGCCCTTTTTCAACTGCCCCCGGCTGCAATGTCAGGACCACAGCCACAGAGCGGGGGGGTCGGGGAGTTGCACGCCTGAGCTCAGGACTCGGCCTTTGTTGGCCCTCTTGCCTTTCGGCTTGTGGTACCGGTAGGTTGACCGCCTTCTTCCTTTTACCATTTTTTCCTATAACGGTCCACGGCTCCTCCATGGATTCCGGTGCTGGCGGGAGCTGGCGGGTGCACTCCTGTGTAGGGAGAGGCAGTTTTGCCGCTTTCACCTTTGCATTTGGGCCGGCTTTTCCCTTTTTAGGGTTAAACCCGAGAGCACTTTGGTCATTGCCAGCAGCAGGAGCCGCTTTTGATGTCGCCGACGGTTCCCTGCTTGGGCCAAATGTCGGTTGGACCATGTCCTTCTTCTTCTTGTCGGCCGCAAGTGGGGGCCTGGAATTTTTCTCTGGAAGAAGGCGACCGCCAACTTCAAGACCCTCGAACTTGGCGCTCACCATGGTCCCTACTTGCTCCATGATCATTTTCATTAATTCCGGCAAGGGCGGCATAGTCTGCTCCTCTCGGGGAGGCCCCTTTGGGTCCATTCTGCTTGGAGCCACTGGGCGCGGCGGCGGCGGTAAGACTGTCCCTTCCAACTCTATGGTTTGGCTCGGGGTGGGGCAGTTTGTGCTGCTCAGGAATTCAGCACGCATCGCCGCCATTTCTTCCCGCAATTCAAGAAACTGCGCTTTGAGGCGGTGGTTCTCAGCCAATAAAACGGCCGTCTCCTCACTCAACGTCCTTACCGCTAGTTCGCTGGTTGCCTCCTGAATGTCTTCGACGGCCTGTCTTAGGCTGCGGACGAAAGTACCTTTCAAATTTCTTGATCTGTCAGCCACTCGACCGATTATGTCTATAGCTGACATCACTTGGGCTTTGAGGTCCTCTGAGTTCTTCTCCGCCGGGTATTCTCCTGCGTGCTCTTTAGCCAGTAGCCTGGCGGACCTCTGCCTCCTCGCACGTTCTGAAACTTCCAGAATTTCCTGTTCGGCCTCAAGGCTTTGCTCATCCTCCTTCTTTTTCAGGAAAACTTCTTTCGCAGTTGCCAAACCAACATATTTATGAGTTGTTAGCGGGCGGCCTCTGCCTCTCTTCCCGCGTGTGCTCGTCCGACTTATGCAGTCTGGTGTCGAGCTTTCGCTCCCGGACCCCGACTCAGACAAACCTGCCCTGCTCGAGTCGTGTCTACTACGCGACCTCTTGCGCCATATACGGCGTCTCTCCTCCAGTTCTGGGGCTGACAGCGTTTCCACTGAGCGTGCCATCTCCATAGGCGCTAATGTCGAGAATGACGACGATAGTGCCAAGTTATGTGCGCCTCCCATGTTGTAACAGGGCTCTTTGTCTTGTGCTTTCTTAATAAGCACGTCCTCCAAAATCGTTATTGTGCCATCCGTTTTCGGACAGGGAGCTTTCTCCAACATTTCTAGGTTCGCTGGCGAGCGACTACTTTCTTCACCTACTCTTGGGGTTTTGATTATAAATGATTCCATTTTTGTACCCACGAGAAAGAGGGAGATTTGGTCCACCCGGCTGGTGCCCTCTGTAGCCGGGTAACCCTAATACACCTAGGGGGTCGGGAGGTACCCCAGGGTTGGCGCTAGTTGGTGGTTCGCAACTCCAACCACCACCCGAAGGCCCCCCGTAGCCACGTTCCCTGCTACGGGGACTTGAGGGTTTTTTATTGAGGTTTACCTTCCTCTTAGGGCCGGCCAATAAAGGCAAGCCCCCCTGGTCCCGTGTGTGCCGCTAGACGTGATCAACGACACACACACGGGGAAAAAGTTTAAAAACTGAAAACACCCCTTCCTCAACACAATTGTTAATTATAACAGCTAAATAAGGTGCAATATTGCTTATTATGTTCTTCATTACTGCCACTGACATGTCCCATATATCACGAGACTTTTTTTGTTTTAACTTAGTGAAAGTCTTCATAATGTCTGAGGGATATACAAAGTTAAATTTAAAGCAAAGGTCAGTTTTGCGTGGTGCATATTTTTTCAAAAGTTCTTCAGATTCCATTAGAGAAGAATTTAATGTTAATGTTAATTTAATTAACATCTGTTTCTGAATTTAAAATGACGTCATTTATTTTTAAGCTAATTTTAGTATCGCGTGGCTTAGATTTACCTGTTTCACGATTTACAACTTCCCATGTAGCTTTAACTTTACTATTAGACTTGATTATTTTATCTTTTATATATAAAGATTTAACAATAAAACGTACTTTTTTGAATAGCTTTGAATAATTCCTCACATAGTCAACAAAAGAGGGTGCGTGGTTATACTTTCTAGTCTCGTATAATTCATAAAGTTGGTTTCTACTTTTATAAATACCTTTACTAGCCCACTCATTGAAGTTGAATTTAGTGTTCGACATAAAAGTTTTAATAGTGAAGGTTTTTCGAATTCGTTTTGAACACAGTCAATATTATATTTTCAAATGACAGCTCAGAAAGTTTTACAATAACATTATTTTTGAAACGCTCAATACGATTTGCCGTTATTGGCCTACAAGTAATTTTCTGACCAAAGTGATCAGACGTCAGATTTGTTAGAATAGCTTTATTTATAGGTGAGTGACTACAAAAAACATTATCAAGACAAGTCGCTGATGTAACAGTAATTCTAGTTGGTTCTAAAAATTGATTAATTAAATCAAATGAAGCAAATAATGTTAATAATCTAACCGAGGAAGCAGATTTCTCAAGTATATTAATATTGAAGTCCCCACATACAACAATATTTTTATTGATAACAATTTTTTTCAACACATCCTCCATTGTTGATTCAAACAGGATAAAATTACCAGTGGGCGGGCGGTAAACGCAGACTATAACACTGTTCTCCAATTCCACACATGATATCTCAATAGTCCGTTCTATAGAGAGGCTCACAATATCTTTGCGTTCCTTACATTTGTAATTATTCCTAACTAAAATTAGATCACAGCTTCCAAACAAAAAACAACGAATCAAAATCGGTCCATTCGTTTAGGAGCTACGATGCCTCAGATACACACACGCGTCAAACTTATAACACCCTTCTTTTTGCTTCGTGGGCTACAAAGAGTTTTTCAAAATTTCACCCCTTGAAATATATTTCTGTGATACTTTTTACTCTCTGAGTCGATTGTCTCGAAAATTGGAACACATACTCTTCACCCAACAGAGTCAAATAGGGCTTCAAAAATCCTACATGGCATGCATGGTTGACGGTCGCATGGCGCGGAGCGCGGAAGAGCGTGGGGGAGCGCAAGGTAGCTACAGATTACAGTATCTTGTTGTAAGAAATATTATCCACTTCTGGCTATCTCTTAGAGATCTTTCCACACACGATTTCAGTTCAACCATAATACTCTCATCAACGAGATTGCTTTAGTATTACGGAAAACTTCGTCCATATTGCTTTGTTTGGAATATTGTCAGTTTGTATATATACAGCTTGCTTCTGCCCGCGACTTAGTTTGCGCAGGATTAGTACTTCGAGTAGCGTATATGTTAATTTGATGTGTGAGCTATATTATTGTACAGTTTAAATAAAATCCATTCAGTAGTTTTTGCGTGAAAGAGTACGTGCATCCATCTATCCATAAAAACTCGCGTTTATAAATGTTCGTCCCTGAAAAACAATACCTATGTCATTTGATTCCTGTAGGCTACGCTGGCGAAGCCGCGGGCGGAAGCTAGTATTCAATATTTATTCAAAAACACGTCATGGTAAAAAACAAAGTATTTAAATAAACTTTTTTTATTATGAAGATTGCCGTTCTATATTTAGCCCTTATCAAAGTAAACAAGTTTACTCAACGTTACGCAGACGCTGTGCAAATTACTGGAACTCACTCAAACCGCTATCAGACCCCCCAGACTCGCTGAATCTTGAGTAAATTTATTCAACCGACGACATCTCAAACAATTAACTTGTTGCTATACCTAAATAATACTTGATAAGTACATGTTATGAAATGGAATATTTTAACTGGAATATCTACTGACTACACTTTGGCGACTTCTTAGTTTGCCGGGAATAATGCTTAGGACATAATGCCGTAAGGATTTGGCCTAGAGGTGTTATGGCCCAAGCTCCTCATGTGTTTTTTCCATGAAGGAAGGCCTGTGACCAGCAGTGGGACGTATATAGGCTGGTGATGATGATGATGATGATGATGATGATGATTACTTTTGTAGTGCCCTTGCAGTAAGTAGTAGTAATATTTGCATCGTTTCAGTAGGTAATATAACAGTTATTTTAATTTACGAACAATATAGTCGCCAACGCTCGCTCACCCTTATTTATCTCTCTAGGCTTCACGTCCAAAATTTTTACTGGTGACGATTGAGGCTGATAAATCTAAGCCACGTTTCATAGGAAAAGTTTTTAGGATAAAAACAGGTCAATCTATTTCTGTTAGACAGCGAAATATAACCTATTACTTTCAATAAGAATGTTTCGTATTTTCTTTTTTATTTCAATATAAAAAAAAATGTCTACAACTTTCAACTTTTTAAAATGTCAAAATTGTGACGTATTAGATATGAGAATAATGAAAATTAACTTTTTTTAAATTTATAAAAATTTATTTCGTATTTAACATTTCGTTTCTTATCGTATAAGTTTCTGAAGAATTAAGCATCCCGTAGACTTTTTGATGGTATATTACTCGTAAGTTAAGTAATTACTCACATCCCTCTTTTTTAACCTTATACTGATCAGTATAAGGTTTAAGGTAATTTTGATAAAATTGGACTGTATGGAAAGTACTGGTTCTCTGTCTCTTCACTTCAGTCTTCGCGGAGAGTTTCTTCGTTCTCTTGAGCTCTTTAATCACACGCGGGAGAGAATCGACGGGTTTTCCGCGGGCTATAGCGCTTAGACTCGAGAGACGAACGCAAAGAGTAATGTAAGTATGACGAACGTCATTACCTATGTCATGTCATGGGAATGACACCGAAGTTACAGTACACCAAATTTCAAATCAATCGGATCTGTGAAAGTCAGTAAAACCTTTTTATTATATAGAAAATGAGCTGATAGTTATCATAAATTATAGCTAAGAACCATCATAATCACGTCCGGTTTCAAACAAAAATAAACCATATCAAAATCAGTCCATTCGTTTAGGAGCTTCGATGTCACAGACAGAGACACAGATACACAGACAGACACGTCAAACTTATAACACCACTATTTCTTCGTTGTGCGTTAAAAATCTTTAGGTATCTTCACAGAATATGGACTAAAAATACAACTGAATGCTATTTGGAAATTTAATTTTGGCGCGACATAATTTCTCATCAAGCCCTTTTTTATTTTAAACCACGGAGTTTAATTTAAACACTGTTCAATTATGTTTTTCTCTGTCACTTTTATGTCAAATGAGAAAGACAAACTATGTTTGACAGTGTTTATAATGAGTGTTTACAAACACCGAAGGTTTCGTAACTACGATCTAATTAAGATAAAATTGATTAATATATCTATATCACAAATTTAATTTGAATTAATTACACGGTGTGTGTGGTAGCCGATAAAGCAACATATTGATTAGCATTGATTTCTCGGTGATTTAATGATAATAATATTAGATACCCTAAGTAATACAGGTGTTTTCAAATGAGTTTATTTCGATCTAGGTTACCACATACTAGGTGGTAGACCTGTCTAGGGTCATCTGCCCCCTTATTCTAAATTGTCGGATCACGTATTCGATTCGAAAAGTCACATGCCGTCTCATTTTGACACACCGCGATAAAAAGTGACAGGTATAGAGTTTCCGAAATTCGAATACTTTCCGACAGTTGAGAATAAGGGGGCTGGGTAGGTTAGGTTAGGTAATCTTTATTGCACAATAAAAATAGTAAAAGATTAACGCTTTAACGCCTAGTGGCATTCTCTACCAGACAAACGGGAGGTAAGCAGGAAACTCAACAAGCGATAAACCAGTTCGCTGTGTTTCGGATTGAAGATTGAAATAGCCAATATAATTACTAGGCATGAAAGGCATTTCATCTTAAACCACAAGGATGACAATGTACCTGCAATACCAAGTGATTTTTTCCTTTGTTATTGCTGGTTTCTATAGGTGACGGTGACCACTTACCAGCAGGTAGGACGTCAGCTTGTTTATCATCTAGTTGTATAAAAAACCACAAACCAGGCACAATGCACAACAAGATATAATATACAAGATATTCTTATATGGAGGACTTTATTGTAAAAAGAGTATTTTTGCTCTTCGATATCTGAGTGCAAAAGCCGTTTTTACCCGCTAGAGGACAAAGTAAAATTGAATTTAGAACATCGTGTGCACTAAGTTTGTGAATTCAAAACATAATTAAACCTCTTTACTTCTACCTCCAAGGTGCCGAATTTATCATACAACCTTTTTTAACTTGTTAGAAACTCAGAATCGACACCTTCTTGGTGTACTTTTTGTTTAATTTGCTTTGCGCGCGCCTTTTCTTTTCAGGCATATTTGTTAAAACCATAGGTTTAAAACAAGAAACTTGAAAACAATTAAAAAACCTAAGCTGTATAGCAGTTTGGCAGAGACTAATTTTGTAACAATCTAGACTAATAAAAAGGAATAAATAAATAATAATAAAAAGAGTAATTTTAGCGGCGAAGAAGTTTATTTGACGCCAACAAAATTGACTGAAACTATTAATAAGGACAGATGGCGCTGCTGTCTAGTAAACACTGTGTTTTAATAGCTCTGTATAAAATATTTGTAAATAATTCAAAAAGGAATCTTTAATGCTTTGAAAAGTAATAAATACGCTTATTATCGTACAAATTACAAGTGTTATCGTTATACGAAATAGTGTTCTCATATTTACTGAAATATCTTAAAAAAATTACACAAGAAAGGATGCAGTGTTGATAGTAAATCAGTGACAAAAATATAAACAAAACGAATAAATACTCAAAACAACTTACCATAATAATATAAGCAGTGAGTATAAAGTGACATTACATTGAAATGTAAAATAATATTTATAAAGAAATCGTTCAGATATCAAATTAAATGTAGATCAATTCAGTGCGGTTCGGGTAGTTACGAATACGGAAACACAATCATAGCTACACATACAAAGATTTGAAACTGTACTCAACCAGTAGCTTATTACATCAACTCAGTTAATAGTGACACGGCCGAGCGCGTAATATACTCGCCTCTGAATCTCTAAGACCCCGTGTTCGATTCCCAGAAGTCAATATCTCTTTTATTTGATAAAATTATTATTCTTTATTATTATGAATTTTTTAGAGAATATTACTTTTCGTCGCACCCGTACCCGATCAGAAACGACTGTCACACAAAATGAAAGCGAAATAACAATTAACGCTTTAGAAGAGACGACGACTAGCTTACCTGACATATCTATTGACAATTTAGAAACGCAAAATGAGGAAATAAAAAAATTAAAAGATCACATAGACATAATTACACTACAACTAAATGGGGCACATGAGGAAATAGAATCACTTACCCTGGAAAATATTGAGCTAAAAAAATTAAATGACAAATTAATGAAAAGGAATGATCTCTACAAAAAAATAACTGAAAGTCCTTTAAAAAAGCTTTCTAAAAATAAAATTTCACCTAAGAAAAATACACAAATTTCTAACAAAGAAACACAAACTGACACAGTTCAAAATAAAGAGAGGAACAAATATGAGGGATCACATAAAAAACAATTCCCGATTCCGACAAATTTAACCAAGCGGCGAGTCAATAAAGAAAAATTATCAAAAATATCGATACTTAGTACAAATAAAAACACAGACATCCTGACTATAGCAGAGAGTAAATTTGTACAATCAAAAGTATGTCATTACTTGTTACCAAATCGCAACATGAGACAACTTATTACTTCGATAGATACAAAATTGACTGACTATACATCGAATGACTACTGTATAATATTAATAGGAGAAGATGACTTTAAAACTACCAACGACTACTTTACCTTAATAATTGATATTAGAGAAACATTGCAAAAAATTTCGCACACGAATATTATATTGTGTTTGCCAACCTTTAAGTGTGATCGATATTCATCAATGTTTAACTCCAGAATAGAAACTTTTAATAATCTGCTGTATCTTGACGTATTAACACATGAACATGCCTATATAATTGACTCAAACAAACATTTATCATACCAATTTGACATGTTTAATAAAATTACTGGACAATTAAATAATTTTGGCATGCAAACAATTTTTAAGGATATTAGTAGTTTAATTAATGACATTGAAAAATATCAAGTAGAAGACAAAATAAAATTTCACCAAAATAACGACGAGTTTTTTCTCGTTTAGCAACTTAAATGTACTGCACCAAAACATAGCCGGTGTAATAAATAAATCGGATCTCCTATCTATTTACTTAGAAAATATGAACCAAGAAGGACAATGCGTCGATGTATTATGCATTACAGAGCATTTCATAATGGCTGGTTATGAAAATCAACTACATATCCCAAACTACATCCTGGCTGCATGCTTCAGCAGGAAAAATTCAAAAAGAGGCGGAGCTTGTATTCTAGTTAGAAATGGACACAAGTGGAGAGAATTACCGGAAATAGCGAAATGTTCAATAACTAACATATTTGAGTGTTGTGCAATTGAACTTTTAAACTACAAATTAATTATTTTATGTATTTATAGAGTTCCAAAAGTAGTAAATTTAAATAAGTTCTTTTCTAATTTAGAGAAATTATTGTTGCAAATATGTAAAAACAAGTATAATAATATTATTTTGGCTGGAGATTTTAACATAGACATTATGAAAAATAATAATGTGTCACTAGAGTTTCAATGTTTATTGTAAAATAAAAAATTATAATCTAAAATTAGCCATCAAACAGCCAACTAGAATTGTAAGCCAGACATGCATTGATAATTTTGCACATAATTTTAGGAAAGTATGTAAGACTGAAGTGATTGATTTAGGTCTCTCTGATCATACTGCGCAATTGATACAATGTCCCGTGAGGGCAATACCACTTCTTAAATATTGGCGTAAAAAACAAAGAGACTACAGCAATGAAAATATATGCAAATTTAAAGACTGTATCAAAAGTCTAAAATTCACTGAAATTTATGAAACTAAAGACTGTAACAGTGCTTTTAATCATTTCATGGAACATTTAATATGCTTTTATGATTTATGCTTTCCGTTTTATTTTACTAAAATACCAATTATAACTAAACAAAAATGGATTTCACATGGAATAAAAAGCTGTAGCTGTAAAAAGAGACAACTTTTATGGTCTTTTAGACACAATCCAACCGAACATAATAAATGTAAATATTTACAATATTCAAAAAAGCTTAAAAAAATTATTAAACTCACAAAACGTTCACAGAATAATTACAAAATTAAAATGTCAGATAACAAAGCTAAAACTACATGGCAAATAATAAATAAATCAAATACAAACATATCAAAAAATGAAATATCACAGATCTTAGTGGATAACAAAGTTATAAGTAAACCACAAGAGATAGCCAATACTTTTAATGATTTTTTTATAGATAAAATTAAACCTGTTCCAAATTTCAATTTAAACAAAACTTCACTTTTAATATCAAAACTAAATTCTATGTTCATGGTACCTTGTTCGCCATTTGATGTTAGAAAAATAATAAAAAATCTTAAAAAAACAAATGCTGTAGGATACGACGGTATTTCAACAAAAATAATTAAAACCATATGCGATGAAATCTCAGTGCATCTTAGTCATATTATAAATTTGAGCATATCAACTGGCGTTTTCCCCGAACGCCTAAAAATCTCAGTGGTCAAACCTTTGTACAAAAAAGGAAGTAATAGACTACTGGAAAATTTTAGACCCATTACATTAATACCTGTGATATCAAAAATCTTTGAAAAATATATTTATAATGAACTATATTCCTACCTAGAAAAAAATCACATATTATGTAACGAACAAAAAGGTTTTCGTCAAAATAAAACTATTAATATGGCAATATATGACTTCTTGAAAAATGTTATGTTTAATGTTGATAAAAGAAACCCTATCTGTGCTGTGTACTGCGATATGACCCAAGCTTTTGACTACGTTGATCACAATATTCTTATTAGTAAATTAGACCGATATGGCATTAGAGGAAATATACAAAAGTTAATACATTGTTATCTAACAAACCGAATACAATACACAACTATTTCAAGAATCAATATTGAAACAAAAACTGAAAACGCGTATTATTCAAATAAACGGATTGTTAAATATGGAGTACCTCAGGGAAGCGTGCTGGGCCCTTTATTATTTATAATATATATTAATGACTTGCCTGTTTCTATAGACCATCCCATGACTCTGTTTGCCGACGACAGTACAGTAACTGTAGCATGTAAGGACCCAAAAATGTACGAATCTGACATTACCAAATCTTTGACATTGATAATGACATGGTTAAATAATAATAATTTAAAAATAAATTTAAAAAAGACTCAGATAATGCAATTTCATCAACGACAATTGATTACTAAATTTAAGGACCTTAATGGGGTTATAAGCGAAGTTGACGTTACTAAATTTCTTGGACTACAAATAGACAGTAAACTAAACTGGAAAGCACATATTGACTATATATCAAAAAAAAATAGCAGTTCTGCATATGCTCTTTTTAAAATAGCACCGATATTAAATACTGATGGGTTACTTACCGCTTATCATGGTATGGTAGCATCAGTTTTAAGATATGGCATTGTATTCTGGGGCAACTCCACAGACAAAGATATAGCATTTAAAATGCAAAAACGTTGTATTAGAGCCATGTTTGGTTTACAAACAACTGATAGTTGCAGACCTTATTTTATAAAACATAGACTACTTTCACTTCCGTCTCTTTACATTTTTGAGGTGCTCATGTTTGTAAAAAAGAACCCTCATTTGTTTCCCTTACTTTCAGATTACGTTATTAGAAATAGACGTGACATATATAAGCTACGGACACAAACGGCTAAAACAGTACTTATGAGGAAAAGTATTTATTGTATTGGACCAAAATTATATAATAAAATTCCTGTGACATTCAAAGATCTGAATTTTAATACTTTTAAGAAAAAAGTCAAAGAGCTCCTTATTGACAGATGTTATTATAATATTAACGACTTTTTTAATGACAAATTTTAATTATTGTAATATTTGTTTTTAATTATTGTTTTACCTGTTTGTTATACTGTTGACTTTGCCTTATGATTATATATTGTATAATACTATAATAATTTATCATTTTGATTTTTTCTATTGACTGTTTTAAGCATGCTTAATTTATACAACTGAATTTTTTATTATTTTGACATATTATTACTATTTTAATTCTATTTCAAATTTTTTCAACAATTTTATTTAAAGAATATTTAAGTGCTAATATCATAATTTGTACGCCTAATTAGGCAGGACATGTTGAACCATATTTTATTCATGTACCATCCATGTAAACCGACACATGTTTCATGCAAATAAATATCTTTTATCTTTTTTTTTTTTTTTTTAATGCGCTAATGTTTTTTTTTTTTGCATTAAGTCGTTTCCTCGTTGAGGTGGGATGAAAAGTTACGTGTTGCACTCGAGTGCAAAGATTTTTCACCTCCTGCTCTTTTGATTCCCTCGCTAACGCTCAAAATTCTAATTTTTGACTCACTTACTGCGCTCGTTATTTAATTTTAGAATCCTTCGCTTGCTCGGTCATCAAAATTGAGCACGCGGTTAAAAAAGCAACTTTGCACTCTTGTATAACAAATAAGTATTGTCGCGTGGTTTCAAAAGTTTTACGCACATGGGTTTGCGTAATCTTAGTTACAAATATTTTTAGTAAATTGTTATTACACTATATAAATAGCACATTCACATGACATAAGTACGTAGTTCGTTGTTGCTTTTCCCTAAAAACACATTTTTTATCAATTCTTGTGTCTTAGTTTTGTCCCCCGTCGAAAAAAGAGGGGTGTTACAAGTTTGACGTATCTGTCTGTGTATCTTTTTTTATTTATTTATTTCAACAAACACGTAAAATTACAATCAAAAGAAGTCTGCCAAACTACGCTGTCTGTGTATCTGTGTGGCTGTCTGTAACATCGTAGCTCCTAAACGAATTGTCCAATTATTTTTTTTTAAAGCTTTTATTTAACTTGCTTTAAGTTAAGGTGGAATCTTGCTACTCGATTTTGTAGCAGATATCTTCAACCGATTGAGCTGAAATTTAGTATACACGTTTAGTTTGGACGACAATATACGATAAGCTGTGTGACGTCATTCTAAATTCAATATGGCGGACCGTCCAAGATGGCGGAAAAGTTATTTTAAATGCATTTTTACAATATGGGTATCAAATGATAGGGCTTGTTGAGTGTAACTCGAAAAATAATGTGACGTTATTCTAAATCTAATATGGCGGACCATCCAAGATGGCGGAATAGTTATTTTTAATGCATTTCTACAATATGGGTATCAAATGAAAGAGCTTGTTGAGAGTAACTCGAAAAATAATGTGACGTCATTCTAAATCCAATATGGCTAAACATCCAAGATGACGGAATAGTTATTTTTATGCACTTCTGATATATGGGTATCAAATGAAAGGGCTTGCCGAGACTTAGAAACCTAGCCAGCGATAACTAAAAAGAAAAAAATAAATTATTAGCAAAAAAACCGTTAAAAACCGTAAAAAACAGCCATATGTAGGGTCGCCTGGATAGGTACCACCGTCTTTCTTATTTCAGCCGTGAAACAGTTCGCTGTGTTTCGCATTGAAGGGAAAGGTAGCCAGTGTAATTACTGGGCTTGGACGGCATTTCATCTTAGGCCAAAGGATGACAACGCACCTGCAATATCAAGTGACTTTTCCTTGTTATTGCAGGAGTCTATAGGCGGCGGTAACCGCTTACCACCAGGTGGGCCGTCAGTTTGTTTGTCATCTAGTTGTATATAAAAAAAAAGTTTTTATTTAAATGCTCTAAAAAGAAGAAAATAAAATTTTTCTTTAAAATTTTAACTATAAACTAATAACCTCATTATACACAATTGCTTGCTATATTAGTTCATATAGAAATGGTTTGCAACTTTCAAATATATCCTAAGGCGATGTTTGCTGAGTGGCGCGTCGACTGTTTTTATACGACGCTACGGAAGCGGGGCTCATCCCTAGTGCGCAGGGTCCGGGGCAGCCCCAACAAAATCCTGAATATGTTGTCGGATAGGTTTGACTGTCAGTTGATACATGAATCATTTCTCTATGGTTCATGTGCTGACTGACTAATGAACAAATCATTAAATATAAATAAACTAATAAATAATAATTTTAAGTTATAATTTAATGTTTATTTTAATTGTGATAAAATTTTTCAAATGTAATTGAAAATTATTTACCCTAATTTAATTTAATTCTAATTTTGATTTGTTAATTTAGGTAATTTGATTTTATTTAATTAAATGTCAAATCTATGACCATGATATTGAAATAAATGAATCCTATTCTATTCTTATTCATTTGATAATATCACCACTATATGTACTATGAAATAATTTAACATTGGGTGCATTGTTTCATAGAAATATTTCAAAGTCAAAAATAACTTATTGCGACTTATGTTGGACTTACAAAATAAGATCCATGTTCCCTTGCAAGGCCTCTTGAAGGAAGGAAGAAATGATAAAAAAGTTAAAATTAATTTACTTGTAAGAATTTATTCACCAAGATAAATTATTTTTTTGTTATAAAAATAACTCTTACCTACTTGCTATCGTGTTTGTCCTGGTAACCAAGCAGGTATTGTTTTGTTATGATTGAATTATGCATGATAATGTGTGTTTAATAAAATTAGAGTTTTTCAACAAACATTGACATTTTCTTTTGCAATCTGTTTTTGTTACGATGTTACAGTTTCTCTGTGAAACCAGCCGTAAGCAGAAAGTTACTTTTTATTTGTAACAAACACAGAGTTTAATAAATGTGAGACTGGACATTATGAGTATCTAACAATTGTAAATTGAAACTACGATAGTAAGTATAAACAGACATAATCAAACAAATCTCCAAGAATAAGTGAGAAAACTAAAATACAACTATGTACCACTTACCAACAACTCATTGAAATTGCAATATAAATCCATACTAATGTTATAAATGCAAAAGTATGTCTGTCTTTCTGTTACCTCTTCACGGTTAACGCTGAACTGATCAAGAAGAAAGGAAGGTCGCGGGAAAGGACATAAGATATTTTTTTTCCCCAGATATCATCCTTTGAAGCCGTGGGCGGCTACTGGCCTCATGTCAATAACAATTTTACTCTTAATATTTTGGCGCTTAATTATTAAATTATTACTAAGTAGCGCTCTCTAGCGCTAGTAATAATCACTACAGTATCTCTATTTAGATACGTAGATATTACATTCTCTTTGGTTGTCTCTATTGTTGACAGTGTTAAGAGACCATAGAGGAATATAACGTTCCACTAAAAATAATAACAGGCAACGTCTCAACGCCCGCCATTGAGCTCGAGCGATTCAATATTAATAATATAACTGTTAACGGACAAAAGGTAAATTAATTAAAAATAATATTAATAGGCTTTTGTTTTGTTAATTTATTTTTTTAGTTTAATAAATATATCTACAAATAATAGTGAGGCATATCGGTGCCTATTTTATCACAACTCCAACCCTACGCATCGTAGATTCCTTCTCGATAAGATTCTGTTTATTTTACATTTTCTAAAATTGATATCGGCTAATATTTTATATCGAAAAGTGACTATGTTTTTCTGTCTGTCTTTGTTTCGTTTTCACACTTTTCACTCGTGAAGATGTCGAACCAAATCGATTCGGTCGGATGAATTTCAGCACGCAGATAAAGGTCATCCTGAGGAAGGACATAAGAAGCTACTTTTTGGCGGCTTAGCTATCCACGCGGAGCCACTAGTTACTGTCCACTAGTTATGAAATATTTTAAATTAACCTAGGTCTGTCTGTCCTGACATATCTCGTGAGTCTTATTCCCTGTGTAATAACTTAATAAGAGTCACCGACTCTCAAAAACACGTCTTAGTGCATGTGAATGTACAGGACATTGAGATAAATTTTACCACGCTGTAGAACAGACATCCAGTATGTAGTATCTGTGCTCGCCAAACGTGGTTGATATGTTGATGTAGTTGGCAACAGAAAAAACAAGTGAAACATGCGATTGCAACATAGCACCGTAATATGTTTCGGAAAAATTCTCTTCTCGATGTCTGTTTACAATAAAACTCAATGATAAGCGATCGTCTTTTTGTTTTTGTTTTTTAATCTATTTGGCTACGAGATCGTACTTCTTAATCATAAAATTTAGACAACCATGAATTTTTATTATTACTTAAACAATGTACGACAAATGCCTCAACACAACCTGATGAGAAGCGGTAAGAAGAGTCCATGAATATGCGAAGACAGCTAGTACAGCATGACACGCTGTTCTAGCCGCCTCCACCTTGGTCCATAAGATGACTTTTCACGCCATTTTCGAAGGAAGGGAACCCATGGAGGAAGTAACACATTTGTGCTGGCAAAGAATTCCAAATTATGGAAGTGCGACAAAGAAACGGTTTAGTAAATTTTATTGTGCGTTATGTTTAGTGAAAGTGAGATAAGGTCAAAAAACTGCGGCGGCGACGCTGAAAGTCCAGTGCATCGAGGAGGTCCTTAGCAGAGCCATCCCAGTTCATCCCACGAGTTAAAAAAAGGGAAAACGAGGCAAGGCTGTAATTACTGAGCATGGACGGCATTTCATCTTAGGCCTCAGGATGACAACGCACCTGCAATATCAAGTGCTTACCTTGTTATTGCAGGTGTCTATAGGCGGCGGTAACCGCTTACCACCAGGTGGGCCGTCAGCTTGTCTTATATTTTAACAGACTTCAAAAAAAGAGTAGTTTATCAATGCAGCCGTAAAACAGTTCGTTGTGTTTCGGATTGAAGGGAAAGGTAGCCAGTGTAATTACTGGGCATGGACGGCATTTCATCTTAGGCCCCAGGATGACAACGCACCTGCGATATCAAGTGCTTTTTCCTTGTTATTGCAGGTGTCTATAGGCGGCGATAACCACTTACCATCAGGTGGGCCGACAGCTTGTTTGTCATCTAGTTGTATATAAAAAAAAAATATTTTATACAATTTATTTCCATAGAAATTTAATCAAAATCTTAATTTCCAAAAAGGGAACTTGGGGCACCATGGATCGCGGGGCCCGGGGCACTTGCCCACAGTGCCCAATGGAAAAGATGGGTCTGTACCTAAGTAAGTTATAGAGTAAGTGGAGGACCTCGGTAGCGTAATGGTTTGAGAGTTCAGGTTTCGTTTAGGAAAACAAAGCAACTTTTTCCATGGTCGATCCCGGGATCAACCAAAATTTGTAATCTCAAACTGGAGTTCTTTCGCTAAGCTAGGTCACGGTTGTCACTGCAACCGCTAGCATAACCCGCATTGGGCCAGCGTGGTGGTTCTCATGTATTTCTCCCATGTAGGAAAGTCTTTGTCTAGCAGTGGGAAGTGTATAGACTGGTAATGAAGAAGTAGGTTACTTTTGTATGAGGTTTGCATAACATTGAAGTATAAATCGTTGTCAATCCGTTGGCACTGGTATATTTAATTAACGATTATATGAAATAAAAAGAGTTTAAATAATATAGTATAATCGTTACAGAAAAGCACGGTTGATTGAAATGTTTGAATAAAAATCACTACCAATATAGACATTTTACGAATTACATGAAAACAACATTTTTATGTAACTTCTATACAATGTCGTCAGTGAACGTTCGCGTGTGGTATCACGTTGTGTATATAGTACACACGGCATTGCTCTGAACAACAAAGCCTAAAACACTAATGTACCTAAACATTAATATAAACAATTTACGTCAGAAATAGTTGGTTACTTACTTACATTATATTATGTAGATAGAGAGCAAGCAACATTTTTTAAATATACATATAAAATAACTGAAGGGAAAAGGTAAAGGAAAGGTGAAATGGGTAAGGGTTAAGGAAAGGTCGTTAGGGGTAAGGTAGAGGTAACGGGAAAGGTAGCCACTGTAATTACTGGGTATGGAAGGCATTTCATTTAAGGCCTCAGGATGACAACGCAGCTGCAATATCAAGTGACCATTTTCTTGTTATTGCCAGTGTCTACAGGCGACGTCTTATATGCTTGTAAGTGCCACGTGTACTCGCAGAACCCATAAAGTTTCGCCATGTCCGTTTGTCCGCGGCTTCGCTAAGACTTAGTATTATAAAGCTGTAATTTTGCATGAGTATAGATACTTAGATAGATACTTACATTGTTATTATCCGACCAACAGTCCACGGTTGGTCTGCTAAATCCTCAGTGACGTTATCATGGACTGCTGATCGTTTATAAAGGTGATGCCATGTTGTGAACTTGTTTCGGCTGAGACAGAGAGGGGTAGACATGTGACTTCTCGGCGCGAGGAAAAAAGAGAGGAATAGCCCTCGCGCGCTTATCGTAGGCAAATTGAAAAGAATTTATTTGAAATAATCTGATTTAAAAAAACTCTTTTGAGTCTCCCTCCATCAAGAATAAGAAAAAATAAAACGAGAACATTTTTTTTCTTATAAAATAATCATCATTTGATTTTTGTAAAATATTGCTTAAGCCATGTTAGTGTATTATATTTTATTATATTTTTTGATTATAAGCTGTAAATAAGAGTTGATAAAAGGTTGGTAATGTACAAGTTATGCAAACTACCTACTACCCATTTTGATTTAAAGTCATACTACAAGATCTCGAAAGCTCACCATAATGCTATTAACTTTGCTCAGCCAACTATATCTTTGCCCGTCTCATCTTTCTGGCTTTGAGATGGGTGTAAGATGAGACAGAGGTCCTCCTCTGTCTCATCTTACACCGGAGGGAGCTCCGGGGAGGAGCTCAGTGGCGTAGTGGTTGGAGCGCTCTGGTTTCGATTACGAAAACAAAGCAACTTTCGCCATGGTCAGTCCCGGGATGGGTCAATCAAATTTCTAATCTCGAGCTCCTCCGTGCTTCGGAAGGCACGTTAAGCCGTTGGTCCCGGCTGTTACTGCAACCGCTTTAACCCACCAACCCGCATTGGGCCAGCGTGGTGGTGTTATGGCCCAAGCTCCTCATGTGTTTCTCCCATGGAAGGCCTGTGCTCAGCAGTGGGACGTATATAGGCTAATGATCAAGATGAGAAATAAGCCGCTAAAATATTATTTACAGATTGTCATCATTGTGGACCCTGTCCCCTCGACTAACAGAGCCATCGAGACTCGGCAAACAGTCACCGGCAAACAGCTGCAGCGCAGATATCTTGTTGATCGCTGAGAAATCGCCTACCTCCCATGACTGTGCTCTGTGCTATCACATCTCTGACGACGCTCCTCGCCTATATAAGAATCATTTCTGCTCACATACATTATTACTTGATAAAAAAGAACCAAACTGTCACCAGTGCAGACCAAGCCAGATCAAGTTCAAGTTTCGGGAAGTGTTGAGGAAAAATATTTTGTTAGAAAAATATTTGCAATTAGCTAAAGGAAATTTTAAGCTTCCTAAAAATATTTCACATTCCGTTGAGCTTTCGGACGTTTGATTAACTTCCCTGATTGTAGTTTAATCAAAAGGTAAGTAACAAAATGTCTACTTTAAAAACTATATCAGTCAAATACCTTACCTAATATTATTATTAGGTTAGAAAAAAACAGTCCAATAATATCAATACATAATGCAAATAGTATTTTTTAAAGGTTAAAAATAAATCATCCCATTTTCACGTGCACTTTTTTCACGAGTCGCTTTGGAATAACGAACACCCGTCAACTATTCGTCCTTATATTACATTTTCTGAACATGGATGGATACATATACAGGGTGGTGCCGTCAATACGACAATAAATTGAAACATGGGCTTTATTAGTCCTTAGAAATGGTTGGCCACTTTCAAAAGATAATTACATGACATTTATTATTTTTTGTTTGTTTGTTTTTTTTTGTTTGTTTATTTGTGTGACATTGGCTACATTATTTCTAAGAAAGGTCATGAAATTATCAAATGGATAATATGTTTTGAAAGTAGCAAACCATTTCTATGAACGAATATAGTCCATATTTTAATTTACTGTCGTATTCACGGCGCCACCCTGTATATAGTAGCAGTAAATAAATAGAAATAAAAATGTAATATTTAACGAGCAAAATGAATAGACTAAAAAACACAAGACCAGGCGCTAGATGCAAAGCACATATTTTATAAATATCTTCTAAAATTTATTATAATAATAATAAACTTTTATTTCAGACACAAAATCCATATAAATTTGTTAGTATGCACCTTAAATCCTATGTTAGTAATTAGAATAATGTAGGGCTACAAAAACATAGAAAAATTAATTTAGGAACTTGAGTGTTCCGCCCATATGCATCGCGGTCCAATGCATATAAAGGGCACAGTCAAGTTTGTCTTTCCATACCTCCAGGACTCCGTTTATAATATCTGTAATGCTTACCTTTGACGTACTAGTTTAGATTACTAATAAATTTTATTTAAATTAAAATTTCTATTTAAACACTGCATGCTTGATATAGGTAAACTGTTGGTAGTACACTCTGTAGTATATTTGTTACTAAAAATATGGTTAAAATTTCCAATTTGTTGTTTTTTCAGATAAAAATGAAACAGAAGTTGGCCAAAGAATTCAATCAGGTGGAGAAGACCCAGACATGGCAGACAGCGACGGTCGAGGAGGCTCTTACAATAACAGGTGATAGCAATAAGTACCGGAAGTAACACTTATCCCGATCAGCCCCCTTATTCTCAACTGTCGGAAAGAATTCGAATTTCGGAAACTCTATGCCTGTCACTTTTTATCGCGCTGGGTCAAAGCGAGACGGCATGTGACTTGTCGAATCGAATCCGTGATCCGACAGTTGAGAATAAGGGGCTGGATACTAATAAAATTAAAATCAAAATAATTTCATTTAATCCTTAAATTCATTGTGAGTTATCTGTTCATAACACCATTATCTACCTACCTTTAGGTAAGCTTTAGGTGGCAATTGCAAACAAGTATACCTAGCTACGGCCCCCATGATAATACGCATATTGCCTAATACTATAACACCGGTAGATAGAGTTGCATAAGATTTTTTCAATATTGTACTCTGTACTGAAGATACCAAACAAGTAGGAACACATATTTTTTGAATACTTGCAACACCAGAAGAAATGAATTTAAAATATGTAATTACATAGATTTTTTTATTTTAAACGGGGTAGCTCTTGGCTTGGCTCTCACCTGAATAAGTGATGATAAGACCGAAGACAAAAGCGAGTTACACCCGGATTCCTCAACCACAGAGGAACTACTGGTAATCTTACCTCCAACTGCCGGAACACAACAAAGCTGTTGACATTATTATTATGGCGGTAGACCTAGGTAAGATGCTGGTAGCTAGCTAGGCGGACTTATAAAAGTCCTACTAGTCCTACTACCAACCATACCGAGCAGAAAATTTCTGACCCACGGGAATCGAGCCCCGGATCTCTAGATATGAAGTAAGTGGTCTCAACTACTAGACCTTAGAGGCAAATAGAGTAATAAAAATAAAGAAGATACGCGTCATCACCAATGACATATGGATTAACTCCATAATAATCATGTTCGTTTGTTTATAGGTTTTGGCAAGTACAACTTTTCGCTGCTGCTGGTATGCAGCTGGACGCTGCAGGCGATGGGCATGGACATGTTCGGCAGCAGCTTCGTAGTGGCCGCCGCCGTCTGCGACCTCGAGCTCACCATGCAGCAGAGGGCTCTACTCACTGCCATACCGCTAATTGGTCAGTTCTACTAAACATCTTTATCAAAAAATCGACAAGCATTAGACAGAAACTCTAAAAACTGCAGTCTTTATTGGAAGTTATATGGATCTGGATCATAAAAAGTGGAATTTGCGAATGTACACACAACAGCAAATCAAGTGTAACAGTTGCACTACGATAGCCGTCTCTATTACGAACGAAGTAAGGGTGGTACACAGATCACTGGGACTGGTTAGTCATATTATTCTCGGATTCTTCTTGATCAACCTTATAGTTGATGTATAGATACGTAGAGCAAAACATCTGTGATGAATGCTACTTATTCTGCAAAGTATCCATAAACCAAATGGATATTTTATTATTAAGGACACGCCGGCGGCGGGCTTATAAAGATAGTTTATTATTATTTGCATGCTGAATGTATTTCTTCAGCTAAATGCCTAATGCTAATGCCTTCAGCGTAATGAGTCAATTAAAGAGATCAATCTTTTTAGTAAAGCACACTATTTAAACTTTTAATAAAAAGCGTACCTACTTAGGGATTTTTATTAATCTTCTTTCTTTTTCGTTCAGATTTTGTTTCAGTCTGTGAAAGCTAAAATAAAAACGTGTTCCGTTCCCTCCAATATCCATTTGATTGTTATCTCGTTGTAGAGCCTTGACACTGAATATATTTTTACCTGGGCTGAACCTACTCTTATCAGCTTGTTGTGTGTGTTTTAGCTATAAGCTGTTCTGTTTTTTACTATTTAAAAGCAAGCCCTGTATAATCTAATATTGGCACATTGGCAATGATTCATTTCATTGACTTTTGTCTTGAATATATTTTTAATCTTTTTCTTGTGGTTATTAGGTGTGGTCGCAGGCGCTCACCTGTGGGGCTATGTGTCTGACACAAAAGGCAGAAAACTGACCCTGGTGCTGTCCATGTCAGTTGGCTATATTTTCGCGAGCCTCAGCAGCTTCTCGCCCGACTGGAAGACTATGGCTGCTCTCAAACTGATCAGCTCTATTTTGTAAGTATCAGATTAATTTAATTTTAAACTATCATTGATATGGTGGTGCCCATAAAGTCTTCATTGTTATTTTGGGTCCTAAGACCCAGTCCAATTTACATATACTCGATTTTACATATACTCGAATGGCTATTGTTCGAAAGAATTTGTTTTTAGATTTGCACATTTATTTAGTTATTAGAACTACCAACGATGCATACTCTAACAATTACATTTATATTAATATAAATATTAAAACTATATTATTAAACAAATGCAGTCCTAATTAAAGATTGCCAATTATTAAAATCCAGAAATATTTTTTTATAGAAAGTATGACTTTTATTGAAAGTTCCATTATTTAGGTAAATGATTTAGACGATCGTCAATTATGCTCTTTTATCAATAGGTATATTTTGCTCTAAAGTATTTTTTTGTAAAATAGATTTAGTGATACAAAAAGATAGAATAAGTATTTAAAAGTGCCACTAGAAAATCTTGTTATTTTGCATTTTTTATAATCAACTATAGTGTCTTAAAAATAACCACAATATTAATCTTATCCGATCCACAGTCCTTGGCTATTATAACACTTTATTTTAGTTTGTTAACATTTTCGCAAGATAACGAAAGATAACTAAATAAACAAATAACGTGGCACGATGTTAAGATAACTACGTCATAATCGGTGTTTGACGTAATGGAAGAAATTGTCGTGCTTAGGAATTTTTGTATAATATAATATTTGTATTAATAAGATATTACGCTATAGTGTACTACTAAATTTAATTGCTTGGTCAGGTGATAGATAAAAGGAAACTGTAATGTTGAATGTGTACTTATTTCTTCTACAGAATTAAAATAAAAAATCTTCCTCTTTGCATTGTCCTAATTCATCACAAAAATACAGGTTTATATTTTAGGATTGTCTTAGGTTTATCTGAGAGAGAAAGTCGCCCACTTCAAAATGAATTATGGAATAGGCTTGCTGGATAATTGATAGTTTTAGAGTATGATTGACTGATGTGCCTGAAATACGTTGTTTTGAAAAATGTAGAAATCAAAATTATGTCCTTAAATTGTATGTATCTTTCGCTTCAGCACGTCGGCCAGCAATTCGGGCGCGTACACACTGCTGGGAGAGAGCTGTCCACTCAGATCACGCGGCCGCGCCATGCTTCTGTGCACATGTCTGCTTATGTGCTCACAGGCTGTCGCTGCTAGTAAGTATTTAATAAAGTCAAACACATTAAGCATGTGTATCACAAGTCACAAGTACCTGCATAATGTTTACCTTTAGTTTAAGTAAGATAAGGCAAATATTGGCAAATGGTGACTCTACCCCTTCGGTTCTTACATATACCATATATAAAATTCTGAATGGTGCATTTATCTCTTTTCCCCAGTGTTCGCATATCCGATCTTGCCTATGGAGTTCTCCTTCCGGATCGACTTCTTGGACATCAACTTCAGATCATGGCGGCTGCTTGCCCTCGTCATGGCTCTCCCTTGCGCCGCCACCGCCTTCCTCCTCCAGTTCTTCCACGAGAGCCCCAAGTTCCTCGCCTCTCAAGGCCGCACTGAAGAAGCTTTGCAAGTCCTCAGGAGCATCTACGCTTGGAACAGTGGCAATAGCTCCAAAGACTTTCCTGTAAGTAGAAGTCGCTTGTAGAATTATTAATGTGGTATTTTTTTATCCTAAGTTTATAGTAGAATTCGCTTGCATTGCATTGCATTTAAGCCATCGGCCTACCAAAGTTTGTAAATAATAAGCCAGTCAATTTTTTCCCGATAAAAGAATTATATGCTCAAAAAAGTGAGGCAGTACCTTACTTTTTTGAGCATATTAAGTGTCTTATGTAGCTGATGTTCCAATCCTCAGATAAGATTTATAGACCAGATAGTTAATCTATAGAAAATCTATCGAAACGTCATAATTATTCTCTAGATAAAAATTATGTAAGGATTGAAAAATCTGCTATTAGATGGCCAGGCCGAGCAATTACAAAACCGAACATCACGATCATGAAAATTATTATCTACTATCAATAATAAATTAGTAAAAGAAGAGATTAGGATGGTTCAAAGTTCAAATCTCTCCAGTGCCATGTTATTTTTTTATTGATAAAAGTATCGAACTTATTTTTTTAAAAGTGAAACAAAAGCAGACATAGTTGTATGATAGTGTGTAATTTATCTATGTAACATTATTTCATTTTCATTAACGATCAGGTAATGAAACTAATGGAAGACGAAGAGAACCAAGGTCCCGCTGCTCACTGCTCAATCCTGCGGTCGCTGTACCAGCAGACAGTGCCCCTCTTCCAGACTCCCCTCCTGAAGAACACGCTCAAGCTGTTTTACCTCGTGGCCGTCATTTATATGACGTGAGTTTTATTTTACTTACATTAAGTGTAACAGTTGTCAATAGCAGAAACTGCAATAACATACCAGTAAAGCATGTCGAGTAGGTAGATCCAGGATTATTGTCATGTATTCACTCACCCGGTACTTGTTTATGAATACATTGTTTTACATTTCGAATCGATACAGAAACGTAGATGACTTCACACTACTGTACATTGATAGATCTTTTTTTACTTTTTATCTGCTTTTTGGAAAACATTTAAATGAAATTTGTACTTCTTTGTCATTATTATGAAGCAATTCTTATATTTCCAGTGGCAGTGGCTTCATCCTCTGGCTGCCCTACATCATGAACAACTTGTTCTCTGTCCTGGAGTCAGGTGGTGGTGAAGGCATGAACCTCTGCACCGTCATCAGGTTCTCCACTCAAGAGGTTTACAACGTCGCTGGCAATGCTACGGTAGTTATAACAATCTCATTATTTTGGTATTTTTCATAAGCATTTGATAACCTATTTACTATCTAAAATTTCAAAAGCATTCATCAACTTTTAATAAATTGTAAATTATGTGATTTTTTATTAATCTTTGAAACCATATTGTCGATAGGAGCTGTTAGAGACCTGCAACGACACCATCCAAGAGACCACTCTCTTATCAGCAATGTCCTATGGAGCGTTGGCCAGCACGTCCAATTTGGTTCTCTCTCTGACCTGCGGCGCCAGGAAACGTTTCGGCATGATTTGCATACTGACCGCTTCAGCTACAGCAGCTGTATTGCTGAATCTCGTCACGGTGCCCATCGCTGGAGGAATATTCTTCTTCTTCTTTCTTCTTTGCGCGCTCTCTATGGGAATCTTGAGCGTTTACTTCGTGGAGCTGTACCCGACAACTTTGAGGTTAGTAGGAATACTAGTTGCTTTATCAGTTTCACCCCAAATATCTTCGATGCGTTTCATTATTTCAAAACTATATTTATAATCTTGCAATATACGTTTGTGGTTATGTTAAAGGTTGTATATCGAGTTCATTATGCTAACTTAACTTAACCAACCAATGAAACTGATTAAAAATGTCTTAAAGCTCAACAAATCAATAGTTTATAGAATATTCGTGTTTTTCTTTTCATTATTATTGTGAGCATTTAGATTTTTTGGTGCTCTCTTTAATTTATAACCATTACAATAAATCCCACTGTTGTATGAATTATTTTCTTTGTATTATTTGTTCTTTGTTTGTTTATCTGCAATAGAGTCCGTTATTACAAATTGCTCACACTTTTATATTTTTTTTAAAATGCTTCTGGGTATTAAATAAATATTTAAGTTTAAGTACTTATGGTTTTTTGTTTTGTTCCTAGGGGTATGGTGTCTTGCCTGTCTATAATGTTGGGAAGGTCCAGCGCCTTCTTTGGAGTGAACGCCATTGGTGCCCTCATCTCTTACAACTGCGAAGCTACGTTCTACGCTTGGTCGGTTTTGATATTTAGTGAGTATTCTTGTATTGGCATTTCATATTTACTTATAAAAAAAGTTAGAGCAGTCGCCCGGATTGTGAAAGGTCGCGGGTTCGATCCCCGCCTCGGGACGTGAATTTTTTCTAGTTTAGATATTTTTATAAGTAAATAATTTTTCAAACATTTAGGTATAATAATGTTAAAATGAAGATTAAGAATACTTGATATTGCATTTTTATTGATAGCCGTAGATGCTCGTAGCACCATCAAAATCAGTTGAAAGTAATCATAAATCAATAGCCTCTCTTTACTCTCTTTTCTGTTGTTTCATTATTTTTTTACATAAACGACACTACAACCAAAGAGGATAGAATCACTACACCAATAAGGTGTTATTTAGCTGCGATCTTTTGTAAGGTTCAGGTACAGACAACAGCACGTCAAGTGTAACAGTTGTACTACGAAATCTGCTTCTATTACGAACGCAGTAAGGTTGGCCTCAAGGTCAAACTGTTACGGTTGATGTGATGCCGACTGTACCTACACTACAGGCACTTCTAACAAAATTCTTGTATTCTACGAAGCCCTATAATCCGTATTGAAAGAAATTCAAATGAGTCAATTCCTTCCAGGTGCAGTGGTAGTCGCCTGGTTTCTGCCACCAGAAAAGAATGAAGAAGAACATTGAGAATTCGCCAAGAAGTAGTGTTCTATAGACCCACTTCATTATGAGGTCTACAATCTCAATTCTCAGTAGCCGGCTGGCCAAGCGGTCAGTACTTATGGCTATAGTAAACCAGAGTGTCGTTAGTTCGAATTCCGGTAGGGCCAGATGTGAATTCACACAAAGTGAAATACAAACATTTCCTCGTGGATGCTTGTATGATTGTATGTTTATTTAATTATGAAAGGTTTGAGAAGCTTTCACAGTTGAGACAAAGATTAATAATGGTGTTGAGCGCTCAAACTTCGACTGAAAAGTATCAGTATGCGTTCTAAGATTTTTTAAAAATCATGAGATTGCTTTCTATCAAAAGTGCACCATAATGTTCACTTTAATTTAAACTCAATCTTGGTCCGTGGTTAATAATCGGTTTGATAATCGGTTTGATAATCGATATGAATACCTATGCAAAAGCACAATATGGCTTTCAAAGCAATACCACAGATGAGATAATAGTTACTTGCAATACCAATAATATTGATAAATAACTTTTAGTTATGCGGTCGCGTTGCTGGTCTGTTGCAGTGTTATACTTTTTTTTATTATTAATTGTAAAATGAGTTCATAGGATACAATGCGTTTTGCGAATTAGTGTGAACGGGTGATCTGAGTTACTCTTATTATTAAATGTTCTAAAGATAAAACAATTAAAAAAAGTAGATAAGACATAATCTGTATCAAGGAAATCTGAAACTTATTAATTTTTAATTGTTATACTCATATAGGTATGAAGCTTTGCTTCTTTCGTTTGTAATTTGTATGAATTGTATGTCTTTTTATTGTATTTACTCCTACGGTTATCTTGTATAATCGTGTACCTGACTGATATTATTTTTAAGTTTAGCTGTGTTGTTTTGTATTAAAAGTTGGTATTAATATACTGTAATGTTTCATTTATGGATTTTGAATAAGGTAATAGGTGGGGCAAGGTAGTTTAAATTGGTGCAATTGCAGCAGTATTTTTAACCGACTTCAAATCGAGGAGGTTTTCAATTCGCCCGGTATGTTTTTTTTTCTATGTATGTATACCGATTACGCCGAGATTAATAATCCGATTTACGTCATTCTTTTGTTGTTCGAGGCGGAATAGCTGCCATTTGGTCCCATAAAAATCTTTTCAAAATCAGTTCGGTAGTTTGGTTTTTATAAATAAAAAAAAACTGAAATTACTAAGTCGTCTACGTATGCGTCATTGCGAATTTATGCTTTCCTATGACTTTTAAGTGAAACGATATGATAGTAGGAAACAATATAAGTTGACGGTCACCCATCTAGCTTCGACCTTAGAAAATAATCACTAAAAATTGTGAAAAAAAATTTTAAACAAAAATTAAAACATATTTTTTGGAGTTGGTGCTTCACTTTCTATTGTTTTTGGAAACCACTTAGCACCAACTCCAAAAATATGTTACTAGGGGATGAGTACCTACTTAAATTTAATTATTATATCCTTTTCAGTTTTTTGAAGTCGGTTTTTTATTTAATGATTTATTTTTCATTGAGTGAGCTTCAATACTTCAAAATGGAATATACTCATCCAAAATCTCGCCACATTTTTAAACGCAAATACTTATCGCACGAAAATAAAAATACCAACGTAATTGGAGCCGATTATTGCTGCCGCCGTAAGAGGACCTTCTACCATAATCTGATATAATCAGTAGTAGGGATTCTGAAAGCTATTGCAAAAAGTGTAAAGGATATTTTTAAAAATTTCTTGACCCTGCGTCCTTTTAAAATACGGGTGACTACTCCAACCAGTGAGCTACTTATGACGTGGAGAACCCAATGAATTTCTTCAAGTCGATTTTTTCTTATTTTTCTCGAAAACTATGACTCCGGGGTATGTTATGTTATGAAATAAATTGATGGGGTCCATGATAAAAACACGTTGAAATGAGGGAAATGGGGGGTTATCGGTCGTAGAAAATTTCGCTAGGCCCATTTTTAGCACTCTTTAACTTGGTGAAGATGCATTTTAGGAATAAAGTTTAAAAGACTAAAATTGTTCCTTTATCATTCCTTGTCTTATATTATATTGAATGAGACTAAAAACACACACACGCACACGCACACACACACGCACCGACACACACACACACAAATAAGCCATAAGGCTTATTGGAAATAAAGTTTATTATTATTATTATTACGACGGTTGACTTTTGAGTTATTCTGATTATGCATTGTCAGACAGCTTGAAAATAACGATAATAAATTTTGTCTTGTCATTGGATACCTACCTACTCTCTATTCTGTTGGTACGTTCTTTGTTCTTCTCTTCTAATTTCAATATCTTTTTTCTCTGGGCGGCACTGCACTGCTAAAAGTTATCATTTTGTAACTAAAAGCATTGTAATGAGTTTGAATCTTCTCAGTAGTTCCAACTTTTGGGACCAGGTGTAAATTCACACACACGGAGTACTTAACCAGTTCACACACGACAGACAGAAAGTTATTATGACTTTGTTGGTTAACATATTTTTTGCGATAGTCATACAAATGTGATTTTTGACGGTGCTTCTTGGTGGCCTATTTGAATAAAGATTTTCATTTTATTAGATTTTATACTTGACGACTCTAAAAACTCTTCAACAACATTGCAAAGTCTCTCGCACAGAGCTATGCCTGACGGTGAATAGCCACAGTAAGATGACATATCGTCGGTGGGCGTGCAAGACCGCGTAAGAGCAGTTTGCAATACCGCGTGTGTGCTTTTTCTTTATTTTACAAGACGAAGAAAAAAGTTAATATCTTGGATATTTAGACACATTTCTGCGACTAAACTAGTTCGGAATTTCTCTAGGTGTTGTTTAATGAGAATCCAATATAAGCTACTCAGCGCTAAGAGCCCGCTGGTGCGATATTTCAATTTTGCGACTTTAGTAAATAAGCGGTATTGCAAACTGCTCTTACGCGGTCTTGCACGCCCACCGACGATAACTTACCATGTAATCATAAGTGGTTGGTACTGGGATGAAATTGTATATTTTGTGAATATCGGTATCGCAGTTGGTCTTGAAAATACTATCTTAACAGTTATCTTATTCTAACAGATTAATTACGACGTCTTAAAAATATATCTTTGGTCATCAGATTATAGGGAATTAATTAAAATGATAAGATGTTATCAATCTATTATTGAGCGTTACCAATAATTGATTCATGTTATGATAGCAAAATATGGACCATCATCCAAACCTTAGTGCCTGTAATCATTTTAAGTCCTTCAGAGGCTATTCAATTCCGTCATACTACAGGACACCGGCACAAGCGTGGAAGAAGAACTACAAATCCATGACGCTACCGAATTTTCCAGGGTTTTCTTAAGAAATTATAGTACCTACTGTATAATACTACAACTTACATACGCTGGCACGTTATACAGAAGACCGAGGAGTATAACCAGCCACTTGCGTGGCGTTTGTGGACTACGAGAAGGCCTTCGATTCGATCGAAACATAGAATAACATAAAACCTATCAGTTTTCTTTTTCGGACTTTGCAAGGCCAGCTGCAGCTTACAAGTTAATGTAAATGAACATTAATAGTAATTTTATCCAGTCAAGAAATTACTGCTATTTATATACTTTTATTATCAACATTGTATTGTTAGGTATTTACTACAGTAAATGTTTGGTAAAGTCAATTTTATTAGCTGCAATTTACACACTGACTCTAATAAAAATGTTAAAAGCTAATCAGATAGGTCAAGATATTATGTATTTTCCATATGTCATTTATTAGAGGTGCCTACCCATAATTCTCATTAGATTTTAATTCAGTTTTTGTTTCGTAATTTGAAAATTTCTCATAGTACGGTCAAATTAGACCAAAAAATAAGAGTAAAGGTACATACATTTCCACCAAGCTGGAAATCAGTAAGATTGTTAAAAATATGATTAAAAATAAAATTTGAAAGTTACAAGCCGAAAATCGCGAAAAACTCATATTTTTGACCTTTGACCTTGAATATATTTTTTCCCATACAGGGGAATGATGGGGAACTTTTAAATTTTATGTTTAATCATATTTTTAACAATCTTACTGATTTTCAGCTTGATGGGAATTTATGTAGCTTCGAATGTCTAAATTGACCGGACTATCAGTCGTTTACCTTGTCAGTAACCCGATCATTTAGTCTACTCAAACAATTGTTTGGACATGATTTTATTTTTAAGATATTATTGTTGACAAATTGTGAACTAATTCAAAACCTTTCCGAATAATAAAGTATGGTCATACTTACGGAGAATACAATTATGTCGGTATGCTAAACCAGATTTACCTAGATGTTAATATCTACAAATTAATGCGTTAATACCTTCATACAGGCCAATCTTATCAGACACGCAATTACTTATTAGTGAATTAAACCTTGCCATAAATCATCAATCGAATACAAATTATGATAATTCTTTTAGTGAAATCCACGAACCAGTGTGTTCGCTCGCACGTAAACTTTAATCATGTATTATTATTTTTTTCAAATAATGTGATTGTCTTCATCAAATTAATCTGAATGATGTGTCGGATTTTTTTATATTAAATAAAAGAGTATAAAAATACGTTGCGAATTCGTAATATTTTCAATTATTATTAAGAAGTTCAACCATGTCCGGAAGTAAAGTGAATGTAGTCAATCATACAGATGGGAAAGTGCCTTTTGAGGAAGCCATCAATCAGGCAGGTAAGACTAACATTTTTTATTTAATAACAAAAAAAATGTTGACTTTACATAACAATAAATTAATATGCCACAAGCATAGTAAAAGGAAAGAAGTAAGCCGACTGAGCCTCTGTGTCAGCCAACCGCGTGCGGGTAACCTAATCGTGTAGGGTTGTCGCTTTTAGTTTATTGCATAAAATTATACCTATTTCCCTCGCAGGGTGGGCAGAGCATCAAATCCTCAGGGTATCAAAATACAAAGTGTAGACTGGGGTAACATAAACCGGGGTACAGTTCCACCAGGGCCGATTTCTCAGTAACAAAACAGAGAGGAGAAAGTTTTCCGAGATTTTAAGTACAATTATATATATCGTTGTTACAAAATTGTCTTTTATTCTGATTATTCGTAATTGTTTTAAAACATTGAATAATTATTGTCATTTAAGTATTACTTTTCACATCATAATAGTTATTAAGATAAGATAATAAGCTATGATAAGATATTATTTATTGTAATTCTGTGTACTATAGATGTTACAAAATAAAGGATCGTGTCAACAGATTGCCATTTTCTGGCGTACAATATTATGCAATCGAAAATAGTTATTTGTTATACAAGAGTGAAAAGTTGCATTTTGACCGCGTGCTCAATTTTGATGCCCGAGCTAGCGAAGGATTCACAAATTAGAATCCTGAGCGTTAGCGAGGGAATCAAAAGAGCACGAGGTGAAAAATCTTTGCACTCGAGTACAACACGTAACTTTTCATCCCACCTCAACGAGGAAATGACTCAATGCAAAAAAAAACATTTGCGCATCAACAGTTTCAGTCAATTCTGTTGGAATCAAATAAACTTCTTCGGCGCTAGAATCACTGAGTTTAGGTTTTTTGCTTGTTTTCAAGTTTTTTGTTTTAAACCTATGGTTTTAACAAATATGTCGTGAAAAGAAAATGGCGCACGCAAAGCAAATTAAACAAAAAGTACACCAAGAAGGAGCCGAGTCTGAGTTTTTAACACTCGCTCGTGATTCAATTTTAGAATCCTTCCAAGAAAATTGAGCACGCCGTTAAAAAGCAACTTTGCACTCTTGTATAGCAAATAACTATTATTTTTTATTTAATCATATTTTGTTGTTGTCGGAATTGTCTTTCAAAAAATGAGAAAATCAGTAAACAGAAATCAATCTTTCTACAGGTGCTGCAGCCGTAGGACGGTCTGTGGATAAAATCTCTCTCCACCCTTTATGTTCCCTTATTACAATGCGTTTTATCTCTTTCTTTTTAATCCTTCAAGAATCAGATTCCAAACACAATTGATTTTTCAATTGCCATAGCCCTCCGGAGGGATAACGCCGCTTGACGGATTAACAGCCTCTGTGGTCTAGTGGTTGAGACTACCTACTTCATATCTAGAGGTCCGGTAATATAGCCCTTGTTAAAATTTAATGTCGGAAATTCGGGAGAACACATGTTAAGTCTAAATTTAAGTTCAGTGCATTTCGTTCTCTCAAAATGAATACGAAAAGGATGGCTGTCATTTAATTTGACAATTTCAGAAACTTGCGTTCAATTTTCGACACTATTGAACGTGATAAATTGCAGTGTTTAGGAGGCACCACCGAACAAATTTAATTGACAGCTTTAAAAGAATGCTTGCTATCTTTTTCCTATTACATATTGCCAAAAAGAGATATACTGTACTTCAATTTAGAATCAGAGTGTGTCTTCAGAATCAGGCCCATTATACAGTTATAATAACTTCATACGTACTTAATAAGAAGTTAATAGATATTACTTTTCCTCTTTCCAGGATTCGGCCTGTACAGCTATTTATACACGGCCTTAACAGGTTCCATCATCATAGCCTTTGGCTTCATCGCGTATGGGAGCACTATCATCGTCCCTGCGAGCGCGTGCGAGCTGGACACCACCAATGGACAGCAAGGAGCTTTGGCTGCTGCTCCAGTCGTTGGTAAGTGTTTGATAGCCGACGACCGGCTGGCCAAGTGGTCTGTACCTCTTACAGGCTATTTGCTCAGGGATCCTTGGTTCGAATCGCGGTGGGATCCGGTGATTGTATGTTGGGGACGAACATTTGTTCACGATCACGACTCATGGTTGTTTATTTAGTATTTTTCGAAAAATTTATATGTACCTATGTTATTATCAATATTTCTCCGCTATCTAGTGTCCATAACACAAGCTCATAACGATGCTTGATTTGGGCTATAAAATATAGTCCGGTACGGCTAGGCGATTTTGAGGTGCTAAGTTCCAAAAATTCTAAAGTTTCTGAATTTTTGCAAGGGGATACACTTCTACCTAAAAAGCTTATATTTAATTTTTGTGTCAAATCTTGCTATTGCTTTTTCAGTAATTCAATATTTTGTGACCTAAATGTTAAAATATGAATAAAACTGCCAAAAATAATTTAATGTGTCAAATTATAGTAATATTGTGTGTAAAATAGCCTAGGCTGTGTGCAAACTAAGTGTGTGTCGTTTTAGTCCAGTGCAAATTGACAGGGGGCCCAATATATGTTAAAAGTGTCAAAAAAATATTATAGTTTATAAAACAAATACAACCTAACTCAGGGCACCTAATTATGACCCTGACATGATTTTGTGCCAAACTAAGCCATGGGTTATAAAGATATTTAATTATTTAGCTTTTCCAAGCCATAGCGGCTGTAAAAAAATATTAAAGTTATTAGAGTTTACACATTTAATATCATAAAAGCATAAAATATCTGCTATTAAATTTTGTGTCACTTTAATTCATGATATACTTAAAAAACATATTTAATTCCCTACATAAATATTAGTTCGCTCGCGCGTTGTGTACCGCACGGAGCATTTACACACATTTGCAAAGAGTAGCAAGTAGGAACAGTCAACCCAAACGTTAACACAAACGCCAGAGTTAAGCCAAACGTTTTTGTACTTTAATCACATTACGTTTAGGTTGAAAATTGATTGGTTTTTTTTTCATATTACGGTTAGCTGACCTGCTGTTGTTTTGTACAATGGACAGCACATCAAGCGTAACAGTATGACCTTGAGCTTGCCCTTACTGCGTTCGTAATAGAGGTGGCTTTCGTATTGCAACTGTTACACTTGATGTGCTGTCGTGTGTACATATAAGTAAGTGTCGTGTGTATAATGTATAAAGTAATTATACATAAAAAATATACCTACTTATAATACGAAATTGTTATGTTCTGTACACTTATTACTGTCACCACAAGGATTGATAAATTTATACTTATATGTACACACGACAGCACATCAAATGTAACATTATTAATGGTAAGATCGGATAATCCGAAATAATTTCATATCCGTTTTAAAGCCGTACATAATTAAAAATTTAAGAGCATACTTTATTTGATAAATAAAACAAGTGCGGGTACCGCATGTTGTGAGAGAAATTATATAATAATATATATAGGCAACCTTTTTTTCTTTTTTTTTACCGGAGGCAAAGACTAGTGCTTAGAAATATGGACATCCCATTTCTCTGAAGCTGATTGTACAATTCTAGAGATAGTAGACTTATTAATAGACATACTTATTAGTAATAAAACAATTATATCTCTAAAATCTTATTTTAAAAAAATTACCGTGCGGCGCCCTATTTCCTCCCGTGGGTTTCGTAAGAGGCGACTAAGGGATCTCTGAGCTATCAACTGCTCCACTGGTGGTAGGGTGTGAAAACCCTGGTTACTGACCACCGTACGGAAGGCGCAAAACCCACCAAGTGACCACATGTGGCCGCGTTCCGGGAACAGTGGGCGTACAGCTTGGGGAGACGATGCCGCGATGGATGCGGTCAATGATGGCTTCCGTCTGACTAGTGCCTGGTGGACTGCGTTGACCCGTCGGCCAGTGAGACCTGAAGATACGGCTGTTCCGCTGGCCGCCCGTGGCACGGTACTTTTCCATCATCATGCCTCGCATTATCTCGGGGTAGTCCGTCGTGCCGGTTAGTTACCGGATGGTGGGGTTCCAGCGGCCATAACCGGGAGGGTTCGGAGGCCCTTCCGTCTTGCGGGTCAGCGCTTCTCTGCTGTCGGCTGTTACCTGGCAAAACAGGCCTCACGATTTGACTGCCAATATCCATCCATGGCAGCGACAAGTAATGTGTATGGTCGTACAGCGGTGCACGACTCCACTACAGCCACGCTGTTTGAGGTCGGGCTCACTAACTTCCGTGGGCTCCATGCTAATCTCAATGTCGTCTACCAACATCTTGTGACGGCTCGGCCAGCGCGGCTTTTTTTGACGGACACGCAAATACTCCGCCCGGCTGACACAAGGTATCTGGACTATCCCACTATGCTCTTGAAGAGTCCTTCAAAGCGAAGTCCGGGGTTTGCTTGTTTGTCCGGACGGATGTTTGCTGTCGCCATCTACGCCACTTGGAGGACCCTTTCTTTTCCATTCTCGGGGTGCACGTGGACCTGGGCATTCATTGACGTGTCTACGTTTGCCTCTACAGATCCCACAGCGGTGACATGGAGACAACTCGACTTTTTGAACACCTTAGTCGGGTGGCAGATGTTGCGCAGGACCAGTTTCCAACCGCAGAATTGGTGTTTTTGGGAGACTCAATGCTCACCACGAGACGTGGTTATGTTTCCCCAAAACTGACCATGCTGGTAGAACTGCCCATGCGTTCGCTCTCACGCACGACCTGACTTAACTGGTTAACCAGCCCACCAGGATTCCAGATATTGTCGGTCACGCACCCTCTTTGTTGGACATTCTGATGACGACTCGCCCGGAGGGATATCGGTTAGAGGTTCGAGCTCCCTTGGGATCATCGAGTCACTGCCTGATTTCTGCTGGGGTGCCACGGGCGTCGCCACCGTTATCTGCGGTGGCCAAGCGCCGCATCTGGCACTATGCGTCGGCAGACTAGGGCGGTATGCGGGATAACTTTGCATCTGTTCCTTGGAGGCAGCGCTGTTTCAGTGAGTCGAAGCCGAATGCTAGCGCTACTGCTAAGTGAGCTGGTGAGATAAAGTTAGGGTTGGAGTACTATATCTCTCACTCCGATCTGGTCAGTAAGGGCAGGCGTAACCACTAGTTCAATCGCGAGTGTGCCTTAGATGTTGAGAACAAACAGTCGGCATACCGCGCTTGGATCAGGTCCAGTCAATGGGGATCCCAATATGGACACACTGAAAGCAGCCTATAACAATGCCCCCAAGTCCTGCAAAAGGGCCTTCATCAGAGCGGATGCTCAGCGCGTTGCACGAGACCTGATGGCATCCCAGCGATAGTACTGAAAAACTGCGTAGTGGAGTTGTCTCCCGTCTTAACGCGGCTATACCACCTTTCTCTCTCTTCTGGGTGTGTGCCGGAATCTTGGAGCGAGGCCAATGTGCAACCAGTCCCCAAAAAGGGAGACCGATCAGACCCAGCTAACTACCGTCCAATAGCTGTCACCTCTGTTCTTTGCAAGGTTATGGAACGGATCTTAATTAACTGGCTGGTCCGATACCTAGAAGATCACTCATTAATTAATGATCATCAGTGTGGGTTTCGGTCGATACGGTCAACGGGTGATCTTCTAGCATATTTAATGCATGTCTGGTGTGAAGCTATTGACAATCACGGTAAGTCAGTGGCCTTGACATTGTCAAAGCTTTTGATCGGTTCTGGCACTGGGCTCTTCTATCCAAGCTACCGGCATACGGTCTGCCCACTCAGCTTTGCAACTGGATCGCGAGCTTCCTGCATGAGCGGAGATCCGTGTCCTCGTTGATGGGTGCGCTTTGTGATTCATGTTAGTGAATACTGGTGTACCACAAGGCTCTGTTGGTGCCACTCTCTTTCTTCTTCATATCAATGATATGCATTCATTGCTATGCGGATGACAGTACAGTGCATGGTGGATATTAAGGTCGCCCAGGGGTTGGGCACATTGAAACCGAGAGGGTGAGAATCAATCTTACCATTAAGCTCAACAGGGTGTTAAACCTCATATCTGAATGGGGATTTAACAATCTTGTTGAGTTCAATGCTAAGAAAACACAGGTGTGCGCGTTTACAGCCAAAAGATCGCCGTTCCTTCCCCTTCCGTCTCTTCAGGGCACTAACTACTCTTTCGGCACAGAGCTACATCAATTTGCTCGGTATGGAGATATGCTGCGATCATAAATCAGAGGAAATATATCGAAACCGTGGTCAAAACAGTCTCACAGAAGCTAGGTGTCCTGAACAAAGTGCGTCGATTTTTCACACCTGACCAATTATGCCTGCTATACAAAACTCTGGTCCGGTCTTGCGTTAAATATTGCTCGCTTCTGTGGGATGGCTCCGCCAAATACCTCCTCTATGCGCTGGACAGATTGCAGCGTCGTGCCGTTCATATTATTGACCACGTAGTGGTCACGAACAGCCTAGAACCTCTACAACTCCGTCGTGTCGTGACATTGCATCATTAAGCGCCTTCTATCGGCTCTATCATGGAGAGTGTTCTGAGGAGCTTTTCGACCTTATCCCACCTTCCACTTTCCTACTCAGGAGCACGCGTGCTGGTCTTCGGAGTCATCAAAGCTACTGTCTCCACCTAAACATCACGCACAAAGAAGTATAGTAACTCGTTTCTTTGTCGGACTTCCAAAACTTGGAATTTTTGCCAGCACATGTGTTCCCTCCTTCCTATAACATGGGTTACTTCAAAAGAAGTGCTAAAAAAGCCGGCAAGGTGGGGGCGGCTAGAACAATGTGTTTTCAAACTGCACTAGCTGTCTCCGCACATGGACTTTTCTTACCGCTTCACATCAGATGTGATGACTCATTTGCTGAGCTTTGTATATAAAAAGCGGTTTGGTGAGTTAAAGTAGTTGTGGTAACGACTGAGACCAACGGCTTAGCGTGCCTTCCAATTTCCAAAGCACGGGGGAGCTCGAGATTATAAATTATGACTGACCCATCTCGGGCATGGCGAAAGTTGCTTTGTTTTTGCTATCGAAACTATAGCGTTCAAATCACTACGCCATCGCCACCGAGATACTCAAATCACTGTATAATTTAATTAAATTAAAATGAATTCATTATGATTTTGATTTTTTGGAAAAAATTATATAAATAATTTGTATTTACAGGAAAATTTTACAATGCATATAAATGTTATTTGGAAAATATTTATTTAATACATTGACACGATTTTGCACTATTATAAATTAATTCGGAAGTCACTTTCACACTCCATCGCTATAACACCAATGAAAATGTATTTTTTGTAATAATTAACTCACATCGTATGCGCTCTTTAATCGAACAAATCACTCTGCTCTTAAAACATATAAAAAATAGCGAATCTCGAAATGCCGAGGTCACCCAAGGGCGGGCGGCTGTGTACTTCCTCGAGGTGTCGCCGCCGACGATGGGCGGCGCGCTTCCAATTCATGAAGGCATGGGGGTAATGGTAATGTGTGTATATTTACGGGAGGCAATTAATGCGTTAATAAAATCCTTTCTTTTAATTTTACAGCTTTACCACCCAACATAAGCCCACAAATAAGACATGTTATATTAGTTTCCATTTTCTATGCAATTATCACAAGTCACTACTCGTACAACAACAAACAAATTATAGCGCCTCGCTCCCGGCCGGCCGGCAGCCGTTCGCCGGAGCCAGTGAATGCCTACGCGCTCCTTTGCCGCGCTGTGGCCGCGCTAGTGTTCTTCGCACAAAAATGTTGAAAACAATATAAAGCAAAATCCCATGGATTAAAACGACACAAATTAAGCATAGAGCTTCCTTTTACCATAACATTAATAAAGACATAAACTCTAATAACTTGAATTTTCTTTTATGGCTATTACAGGGGGTGAAATAGGAAAAAAATTATAGTTCCGAATACCATGGATGAATATGACACAAAATGATTTAAACAATAGATACTAGAGTTAGAGAACTGTTAACACTTATTTCACCAACTTTCATATTTTTCTATAGCTATTACAGCGATAGGTAAGTATTTGGTTAAATCCAGTATTCCCATGGAGTGAGATGGCACAAAAAGCTTATGTATATCAGTAATGACTTTGTTATCATCATGGAAGCTAAATTTTCAACTCTAATTTTCTTTTTAACGAAATAATGCATAAAAAGACAAATACCTAAATTGTGACCTTAGCAACCATCAAAAATGACACAAAATCATGATTTAGGTTAGTCAAATAGTATACTAACTGTATGCAAAAAATCATAAACTTTAATATTTTTGGAACCTAAAAACCTAGCGGTACCGGACTAATAGGCGTGAGTGTATGAATGTCGCTTAATTGGAAGCCTAGCCCGTTGACTAAACAGCGGCATATAATTAATAATAATAATAATAGTAATATTTATACACTCACACCTATTATCTAGCCCAAAGTAAGCATCATTAAGAGCTTGTGTTATGGATACTAGATAACGGAGAAATAATGATAATAATATGTATATAAATATTAGAAATATACTAAATAAACATACAAACATCCATGACTCGTAAGCAAATGTTCGTACTCATCATACAAACATTTGTTCCTACCGGGATTCGAACCCGGGACCTCTTGACCGAGTAGCCTGGGGTACAGACCACTCGACCAGGCGGAGGGCGGTCGTAATTAAATGCCTAGTTAATTGATTGACCGATAGTTAACGCAACATGGCGTATTGAAAGTCTTGTACTGAAAAATATTGGTGTGGTTGGAGGTTTCTAGTATACTACCCTCAGATCATAGAAACAAGCATTATTTCTTCGAAATTCACAATTTATATAATGGTATTCATCATAGTAGGTAATAGTCATGTAAGTAGGTACCTACCTTCGTCTGTAAATGGTAAATATTGCATGCGACTATTGGGTTGGAAAAAGTTATGCAGATACAGAATAACTTCATTGCAAGTCTGTTTTTACGAGCACAGCTGAACATTTTAACCCCCGACGAAAAAGAGGGGTGTTATAAGTTTGGCGTGTCTGTCTGTGTATTCGTGAATCTGTGTACCTATGTGTCTGTCTGTGGTATCGTAGCTCGTAAACGAATGGACCGATTTTGATTCAGTTTTTTTTTGTTTGAAAGCTGACGTGACTAGGATGGTTCTTAGTTATAATGTATGAAGATCACTTAGTAATTAAAATAGAATAAAACTAGAAAAATTTCACGTCCTAAGGCAGGAATCGAACCTGCGACCTTTCGCTATCCGGGCGACTGCTCTGACCACTGAGCCACCCAGGACTTGGGATATTCCCTGTGAAATTCTTCTAGTCTATCTTGTATTTGCGTTTATGAGCTAACATCCACCCTACAATGTCGAAATATTCTATTTCAACATCCGAAACGAGTATTTTTACAAATACCGACGATTCGGTTAAGTTGGGGCAGTGCTTTCAAATATTCTTAATTTTTTGATTTTAACATTATTATAAATGTTTAAAAAATTACTTAGTTATTAAAATAGAATAAAACTAGAAAAATTTCACGAATGAAGATCAGTTCAGACGTTTGATGACTATCGGTTCATTTTGTACATGACAAAAGGGTTTTAATGACTTTCACAGATCCGATTGATTTGAAATTTAGTGTACTGTCACTTCGGTGACATTCCCATGACATACTAACCTTAAGCTGATCCCATACAATCAAAAAGTCTGCGGGATCCCTAATTCTTCAGAAACTTACAGCATATATAGCGTTTTTGAGCTCTTATGAATGGTCTCAATGAGATGGTGTTATATAGATGATTAACAAGGCCGAGGGTTACCTACTTAAATTTTTTATTATTTTTTTCATTGTTGATTATAACTGTAAATCGTTTATTGCTTCAGGCCTTCTTACATGGGAGAAACACATTTAATAAACAGTTTGGACTATAACAATACCACTCTGGGGCCCTAATTCTCTTATTTTAAACAAAGTGCTATCCTATTGTTATTCTACTGTTATTCTATTGAGACACCTGTCAAAATAGGTATTCTACAAAAAAATTGACAGTCTTAATAAAATAACAACAGTGTCTCGTCGCTATGGCTATGGGATAGCTATTGCTTTGCAATGGCGTCTCAATGGTACTGTTATCAATGTTGCCTGTCAAAACCTACTATTTTCATCTATGAATCTTTATTTGTTTTCATGAGCGAAAATAATCGAATTATACATTAAATTCATTGCTACATAATCAAGTATTAATACTTGTTGACGGCAGAAAGAGGCTTAGTGCTTAAATAAGCGATTTATTAAACAAAAATGAGTAAATTTACATTGAACATAAAATAATAATTAATTAATGACAAAACAAGATAACAACACCCGTTGCGTAGCAACGAGAATGCATAGAGCCGCGTTCTCGACACTGGAAAAAATCCTACCGATGAAAATGCGTTCGAGGCACCCATTACCAAATCTCCTATACATACATGAAATGTTATTAAAAAGCTTAAAATTTTGTAAAAACTGTCTGTCTGAACCTGTTAGGAATGAAATTGTGAAAGATTTGGTTTCTTATTTGGAGTTTTGGTAAGGTATTTTCAATACGAAACATCTAAGTACCTACATACGTAGGAAGTATACACTTTAATATACTTATTGAAATAACGGAACAGGACATTTCTATGCATCGTGTTTAGACACTGTTTAAACCTACTTTTTACAATCTATAATTGTAACAAATACATATTAAGGTTATTTTTAACCATTTACTTAAGCCAAAAATGTACTTAATTAACAATTTAGCGTTATGAATGCTTGATAAATAGGGTAAACTGGAATTCTATTTGCGAAAACTGAATAACTTAAAAGTTTATAAGTATTTTAAGATCTCTCTCTCATATCATACAATATATTTTTTTAGTATGTCATCGTCGGTTTGTACAGATCATTTATTCTTCACTGATGGATTTTATTACAGCTGGCTTTAGGATACTGTTCCCGCACTGAGATTCCTCTTAACTGCTCGTCAATGCGGATGCTTCTGCATCAAAAACTATTGATGCAGAAGCATAAGCATACGCATAACAAAAATAACACCGACTTCAAAACACTAATAAGGAAAAAAAATATTAAATTTAAGTAGGTACTTACTTAGGTACTTATTTAGGTAGGTACTTATCTGCTAAAAGTGTATTTTTTGGAGTTGGTGCTTCACTTTCTATTGTGTCTGGTAACAGCTTAGCACCAACTTCAAAAAATACATTTTTAGGAGATAACTAATAATAATTAAATTTAACTATTTTCCTTTCTATTATATTTAAACAATTATCTTCCTACTCCTAACCGTTAAGGAGTTGTTCCTTCCGTCAGCAGCTCATCAACATAAGATAGTAACTGACAGTACCAAATACTTGAACAGCTTTGGAAAAAGTAAAAAATTTCATACGTGCCCATAAAATTGGTGGATTGCCCTCGATTTCCCTGGTATCCCATCATCCGATCCTAACTTGGTGACAACGGGACCACGTCAGAAGTATACTCTATCAAATAAAAAAGAATTTTGAAAACCGGTTCACTATTGACAGAGAAGTCGGTGAACATAGTACATCCAAAAAAAATGCCTACATATAGTGGAGCATAGAACCTCCTCCTTTTTGAAGTCGATTAAAAATAACACCACGATCACTGCACAAAAACTACTCCGAAACTATTTTCAATCATCGAAACAAAGATCGAAATCCGGATAATTAATTTTCATGTAAGCAAATGTACCAAAGGTGGTGTCTCTGCACAATGGCGTATCAATAGTAGTTGAATGATAAAAATGCTATCACGACGTTATTGATAGAAATGTCAAACTGTTTAAATAATTAGTAGAATACGTTATTATGAAGCCACTGACAAGACATCGGCCACTAACTTATAGTAGAATACCAACTGATTCAATAACGGTGGAGTAGTAATTCAGTTGTAAGCCATTGGAACGTTATTGATTAACAGAATACGAAATTACAAAAATTTTACCATTGAGACACTATTGTTATTATATTGCGATAGTTGTAAATTAGCAGACTTGGGGACCAATGCGAGTTGGTGGTTTAAAAGCAGTTGCAGTGACAACCGGGGCCAACTGCTTAACGTGCCAGCTCGGAGCTCGAGATTACAAATTTTGATTGACCCATCCCAGGATTGACCATGGCGAAACTTTTTTTTATACAATTAGATGACGGCCCACCTGATGGTAAGCGGTTACCGCCGCCTATAGACACCTGCAATAACAAGGAAAAATCACTTGATATTGCAGGTGCGTTGTCATCCTGGGGCCTAAGGTGAAATGCCGTCCATGTCCAGTAATTACACTGGCTACCTTTTCCTTCAATCCGAAACACAGCGAACTGTTTCACGGCTGAAATAAGAAAGGCGGTGGTACCTACCCAGACGACGCTACATACGGGTCTACCACCTAGTAGACCAAACTTGCTTTGTTTTCGCTCAAACCACTACGTAACTATAGATAAAACCTCATATCGAACGTTCACAGGACTGCTTCTGGGTACAGTGCTATGGGGCTACTTGGGAGACACCCGCGGTCGTCGTAACATGCTGCTGGTGTCCTTGGGGTCTACGGCGGTGGTCAACTGCCTTGCCAGCATCTCGGTTAACTGGATCATGCTGCTTACAATGCAGTTCATTGCTACTATACTGTGAGGGACTGATACTATCACTATTAGGGATTATTAACGTCTACCTTCACAAAAGTCCCCCACTAAGCGCACTACTCATAATACTCATGGCTGCCTACCCACGCGGGAACGGATGGTTGACCATAGTGTTTCAGAATTTATTTTCGTCTGCCCCGTTTGCGTCAGTTGCTGATGCAGTATGAGACGGTAATAATGTGTATTGCTCTGTGCCCCCCATTTTTCATAATTGGGTGGCGATAGTCATAAGTGTTACCGTTACCGAGTGCCACACCTGCGGGACATTTGCGAGGGCAGGCGGTAATTAGTCCATTATTAACCATAAACTTATTTATTATGTACCTACTTAAGTCCAAAATCGAAGCTGATGATAATTTATCAAGCCCCAAATTAATTGTGGCATTCTAATCGCCATTTCTTATTAGTGCCTTTCACATCAACTCTTTTCAGACATGGTTATTTGAACCTGGAACAGCGTATTTCTTATATATTATAGGGTTAGCAATGTTCAAATCAGCCTGTGGATTCCATTACATAACTTTTATTACCATTCGAGCCAATAACCCCTTTATTGGCTGTCATTTAAATTGATCACCTAGGTACTTCTGCTGATGTTGTATCTAATATTTCATATAAACTTGTTGATTTGTTGCAGGGCATCCGGACTTTATTCATTGTCGATGAGCCTCCTGAGCGAAAGCGTGCCCATGGCTAAAAGAAACGTCGTGGTTTTAATGGTGGCTAGCATCTTCCTTCTGGCACAGGGTATTATGGCAGGTGGGTAAAGATAACTAGATAAGACTGCAAAATAAATATTGATATCATGTAGGTAACACTCACCTATATCGGAGCTCCTATTCGGCAGACGTTAAAACTATATCTAATTATTTTTTGTTTCATTTTCGTTTGAGTAAGCTTAGATACACCAATGTGGAGTTTAGATTAACTCATCCGAAATCTCTTATAGCCTATTCACAAGACGAATATCACGCATATGAGAACAAAACAAAAAAACCGCCCTAATTTTAAATATTAACTTATTTGACGTAGACATAAATTATGGAAGTAGTACCCAGTAACCTACTTAAATATTCTTGCAATATTTTCAGTGATAGCCATACCCATCATCCCACTAAGCTTCTCCATCTACTTACCTTCGCTGGGTATCTACTGGAACTCCTGGCGTACCCTGATGCTGGTCTATTCCGCTCCCAGCATGATAGCCGCTCTGTGCTTGTACTTCTTGGAGGAGAGTCCCAAGTTCGTTCTTGCCAAAGGTGACGAAGAAAAGGCTCTCGCGATCTTAAGGAGAATCTATAGTATCAACCATCGTAGATCTGGAGAAGAGTATCAAGTGAGTTAGATTAATACATATTTTTGTACTTCTGAAATAGCAAAGTTACGATACTTATAATGTATTTTTTTCATAATATAATCTACGTACATATGGCCCGTCTGATGGTAAGCAGGCCATAGCAATCGACTTCTTACTGCGTTCGGGAAATTGCGTGAGATCTTTTCGAAATTCTTCAGCGCCTGAAGTCAAAAGTCTTCGACTAGTGCGAGATGGCATACGGCTGTGAAACGTGTTCGCTTTATAAGAGCCTTCTTTATAGGTTCGCAGTCACCCAACGCGCTATAGAGCGAGCTATGTTATGTGTTTCCTTACGAGACACCTCTTCACTGGCATAGCAAGTTGAAGTGGCAGTGGGCAGAGCACATAGCACGCAGAACGAACGGCTGATGGGGCGTTAAAGTTCTAGCATGGCGACCAAGTACCGTCAAGCGTAAAGTAGGACGGCCTCTCACTAGATGGACAGACGACCTGGTCAGGGTCACGGGGAGCCGTTGGATACAGACTGCGCAAAACCAATCCGTTTGGAAATCGACGCGGAAGGCTTCGTTCAGCAGTAGACTTCACAGCCTGATATGATGATGACGATGATACTCCAACTTGTTGGCGAAAACCCTTACTTGCATTACTGTGCTGCTGAATAAAACGCATGAAACATTACATATTTTAACGTGTCCTTTGAGTGAGTTGTAATCTTAGTGAAAGTATAAGAAAATAATTTATAAATAAGATACATTATCGCATTGGGTCAGCTCTAACCTGTCTAGTTGTAAAAAATTATAATCATATAAAATAACAAAAATCCATGTCAGGTAAAAGGCCTTCAGATGGATGTCCAGAATGACAATAAATCATCAGTAAAAGAGCAAATCTTGCCGCTGTTCCGGGCGCCGCTGCTCAAGTACACCATCATCATGACGCTGCTCTTCATGTTTCAACAGTTTAGTATTTTGTGCTTATTTTTTAATATCTCTTATTTAATCGCATCGTGCCTAAGCCAATCGCCACGTGTTGAATGAAAAGATATTAATCACAAATATACCTAAGTCGCAGCAAGTCGTCGAAGCCAGTTAGTCAACAAAAGCGACAAGTCAGTCGACAAACAGTATTTTTAGCTTTTCCCTTTTTTTAAACAACTAGATGACAAACAAGCTGAGGGCCCACCAAGTAGTAATTATATAAACACCTGCAATAACAAAGAAGAAGTCTCTTATTGGTATTGCAGGTGCGTTGTCATCTTAGGGTATCCGGCCTTCAGCCGGAGACTCCCACATAACCCAGCGGGCAAGACCCCAAGTTCTCTCTGGGTACCCATAAAGGGTTTTCTAACGAAAAAAAAGGTGCGTTGTCATCTTGAGGCCTATGATGAAATGCTTTCCGTGCCCAGTAATTTCTCTGGCTACCTTTCCCTTCAAACCGAAACACAACGAACTGTCTGTTTCAGAGTTGAAATAAGAAGGGCGGTGGTACCTACCCAGACGACCCTACATACGGGCCTACTACCTAGTAAAAGCCAAAAGATAAAATGCCTTCCATGCCCAGTAATCATACAGGCTACCTTTCCTTTGAAACCGAAAAAGAACGTACTGCTCTACGGCCGAAATGGGAAAGGTGGGGTAGTGGTACCTACCCAGACGACCCCATACCACTACCACAACCACCACCGCGTAAAGTGTAGTATAACTAGTGCCTGGTATAGTGCCTGGTGGTCGTTGGTTGTCAAGACTTACCGGGACTTACTATACTGGGAGCCAATACTTAGGTACCGACAGCTTGCAACTACTAAAGTATTTGCTGTCGACTGCATGGCATTTTGCTTTGCAATAGGTACTTAACTCATTTTGTCAAGTTCCAAGCCAGCTTCTTCACATTATTATACAATAAGGATACGTTTTGGTTCTCTCCAGGGTAGGAGCCCTGCAGGTTTGGCTGCCGACAATCGCGAACCAGTTTATGCAGATGTTAGATACCGGCGCGCTCATGAACCAGACTCTCTGCCAGTTCCTCGGAGACAGGACCGAAGTTGTAGTTGATGTATGAAACAGTTATTATAACCCAACACTGACGGTTAGCCCCTTTAATAGGACAAGTTCTCATAATATAGAGGCAATAGTGATATAAACGACCACAAAAGAAGAAAAAACAATCTGAAAAAACAATTATTTTATAGGCATATCGTTTTAAAGCTTCGTGTCGATCTTTAACCAATATAATTTCTGCTTAAAGCACCGTGTCCTGGTTTTTTTTATTTATAATTCTTATTTTCTTAATTCTTGATTTTAACATTATTATAAATATTTGAAAAATTATTTCGTAATTAAAATATAAAACTAGAAAAATTACGAATCAATAATTAAGAATATTTGTAAGCACTGCCCCAACTTACCCGAATCGTAGGTATTTGTAAAAATACTCGTTTCGGATGTTGAAATAGAACATTCCGACATTGTAGGGTGGACGTTAGCTCATAAACGCAAATACAGATAGACTAGAAGAATTTCACAGGGATATCCCAAGTCCTGGGTGGCTCAGTTGGTTAGAGCAGTCGCCCGGATTGCGAAAGGTCGCGGGTTCGATTCCCGCCTCAGGACGTGAAATTTTTCTAGTTTTATATTTTAATTACGGAATTCTTATTTTGTTTTTCATTGTCACAATTTAAATACAACAATATTTAATATTCAAACATTTTTAATTTGTACATTACAGCCAAACGCGGTGCCATGCAGCCTGAACGTGACCGCCATGTTGGTTGTGCTCGGCGTGTGCGCCATACAGTCTGTCGTGAACCTGCTCATCAGCTTGGTAACTTGGTTTTTTCCTTGTGGCCCACCTAGGTGTACCACGGCTAAAAAAATCCCGTGGTCCACCTAGGTGGCAAGCGCGGGTGGACCACGGGCAACAAACGCTCATAATAGGGTAGTTGACAACTTTTTTTTTATTTCATAAATAAGAAGTTTATAACTCATACAGTAATATTTCAAAAGAAATAGTATGTCCAAGATCAATAGTTTCACAGATAATGTTTGATGTTTGATGTGTTGCGGCGCATTGTCCAAAAACGCTCCATAGAAAATCCACGGAACAGGTGACGTCACATGTTCCCATATTTCTAAGAAATGTATGGGCATACTGACAAAATTGATAATAACTATGTATTAAGTATGTTTTTATTAATAGTTATCATAATAATAGTTGTTTTAATTGATGTCAGCAATCTAATGTCATTAACATTTTTTAAAAATTTTGAAAAAAAAATATGACCATTTTTTTTATTTTCAAAACAGTACAACTTTAACAATATTCCATATATTTTAAATTTGAATTGTTTTTATGGGTAACAAAAGCGTATGTTTTCAGTATTTTTGAAAAATAGCGCCATATTCAAACTTAGGCAACATCCCAATTTTTATTCCTTACCGTTTTGTAACTTCCTAAAATTGTGACCAAATAAACGTCTTTTCCTTCTTTTTCTTAATACAACTTTATTTTAGGTAGTGAATAGAATAGGCCGCCGAAACATTGTGATGGTAACGGCCGCGCTGTGCGGCCTGAGCGGCATCCTAGTTAACTTGGTGCCCAACACCTTCGGCAGCGCAACTCTCTATGTCATCCTGTTGGTGGGGGTCATCGTGGTCGGACTTTACACTGCTATAGCAGTTGCTATCTTCCCCACCCATCTAAGGTAATTTTTCAAACCTATAGTAGTGTGCCAAGTAGAGGGCTTACCTCCGTGGTATAGAGATTTGGGCGCTCATACCCCTAGCACAAACATTTTTAAATTTCGAATTATATTCGCCACAGAATGGTAATCATATCGTTTTGGCACGCTTAAAACAAACAAAAGCTGACGTAACTACTCGATAAGATGGCAATTAGAAATTCAACAGTGTTCGTGCTAGGGGTACCAAACCGAACCGAAGACCGAACCAATCGAACCGAACCGAACCGAACCGAACCGAACCGAACCGAACCGAACCGAACCGAACCAAACCGAACCGAACCGAACCGGGATTCGATACGATAAAAGCAGCTTTTGCCGTAATTGATCCCAGGATGGGTCGATCAAACTTTGTAATTTCGAGCTCTTTAGTGCTGCGGCACGTTAAGCCATTGGTTCCGGTTGAGTGAGCCGCAGATTAGATGTTACTGCAACCGCTTTAACCTATCAACCCGCATTGCCTGGTGGTGTTAAGGTTATAACCAAACTCCTCCTGTATTTTTCTTATGTTGGAAGGTATGTGCCCAGTAGAAGGACGTATATTGGCGGGTGATAATACAACAAATACAAATATTTTACAAATGAATAGTATTTTCAACTGAGGACTGATGATAATAATGATGATATTAGTGTGCTAGAAGAATCTATCGATGAAAGAGCCGGTAAAAGAAATATATTATTCTTCCACTCACACCTATCATCTAACCCAAATTAAGCATAATTGAAGCTTATTTTTTATCTTAACGGGGTAACTCTTGGCCTTCACCTGATGGTAAGTGAAGATAAGGCAAACGATGGAAGCAAGTTTCACCCGGATTCCTCAACCACAGAGAAACTGGCTGTCTTACCAGTTATAACAAAAATGTTCACAGCATTGTTGTGTTTTGGCAGTTAGAACAGCCGGACATTATTGTTATGGCGGCAGACTTAAGTGAGATGGTGGTAGCTAGCCAGGCGGACTTAGACTACCACCAAACAAAACGGTTCTTAGATGGGTTCCTTAACTTATTCAGATGTTTAAATCTTCTCGATACTTTCTTTGAACCTACTAGGCTTACACCAACATTAGCTAACTGCCTGGTTAAATTTTTTTGTAATTGTTATGTACCTACTTGAAAAGTCAATTATGAATTGTATAAACTCGGACCATAGTGGAAAGAAAATCGCTATTGAGCACTATCATGATAACCAAATTAAGAAGTCGCTTCTAGACCTATTACAGATAGTCACTTGAAGAAATTTTAAAAAGTGTAATGCATACACAATACTACGTATATTGTCACGGGCTGCGATCTCTGGCAAGATCGAGGTGCTATCGTACTCGGTGCTCGGTAGTTCAACTTTTAGAACCGGTGTAAATTCAGACATGATAGACAGACAGAGACTATGACGTTATTAGTTAATAATTTTTTTTGTGATAGTTGTAAGAATGTGTTTTTTGACGATTTAAAAGTGTTTCTTTGTGGCTTATTTGAATAAAATATTTTTTCTTTCTTTGTTTCTTTCTATCTCAGTCGTAATCATCAGTTGAAAATACTATCCTATTCTGTAAATGAGTAAGTTTAAATTGTTGATTGTGTGTCCAGGGCCCTGGCCGTGTCGGTGACAATGACGGGTGGTCGTATCGCCACGTTTGCTTCCATCCAGATCCTCAACTTACTCCTCATCAGCAACTGTGACGCAGCATTCTATATATACTCCGTGATCTTTGCCTGTAAGTAATTTAAAACTATCGCTTTCTCTTTCTAGAATGTGATGTGAATATTTTCATGATGAAAAATATCTGAAGTTTGTTAATACTCACAAAGGAACGAACTAAATCAATCCTAATCGAAAATTAATTATTCAAAGTAGACCTTTACAAGCTCTTATTGACGTCAGTAGTAATTATTTATTAATATTGACGTCACCTAGATTTTATTTAGACTGAATTTGAGTGGTACGTAACATGTGGGTGCCCCTAGTTAATAGTAAGTTTTAATCGAAACGAAACAAAAACGATCATCGTCGTATTCACCTATAGAATCCATATATAAAAAGTGGTTTCCAATAATTCCCAACAGAGGCGCTGCTGCCGCTTTTATACAATTTGACAGTTATCACGACGATGTATTCGTTTTCGTTTCAATTCAATGGAAACTTACACTAGGAAAACAGGTACTGATATTAACTTGATAAATTATTATTACTTATTTATGTAAAATTAACCTCGAATCGTTTTTTTTAAACAACTAGAAGTTAAACAAGCTGACGGCCCACCTGATGGTAAGCGGTTACCGCCGCCTATAGACACCTGCAATAACAAGGGAAAATCACTTGGTATTGCAGGTGCGTTGTCATCCTGAGGCCTAATATGAAATGCCGTCCATGCCCAGTAATTACACTGGCTACCTTTCCCTTCAATCCGAAACACAGCGAACTGTTTCACGGATGAAATAAGAAAGGCGGTGGTACCTACCCACAGGGTCTATCATACGGGCCTATGATAGACCCTACATACGTATTTATAATTTATGTATTTTCAATTTACATCAATTGAAAATTCGTATTACCTACGGATTTTGTTTTTTTTTATCATGTAAAGTTTTTAAAATAATCGACATACTTAAGTAATTCTTATTTAAATATTACTTTGTTTGCAGCATCAGCGATTATAGCTTCGTTCTTACCCGATGACCGCCGTCTAACTCCGACGCCAAAGGAAGAATTGGAAAAGAGCAACAATTAACTATTAAGTACTACCTCTAGAAAATCATCATCATATCAGCCTAAGATGTCCACTGCTGAACAAAGACCTCCCCATCGATTTCCAAATGGAACGGTTCTGCGCAGCCTGCATCCAACGGCTCCCCGCGACCCTGACCAGGTCGTCTGTCCATCTAGTGGGAGGCCCTCCTTTGCGCTTTCCAGTACGTGGTCGCCATTCCAGAACTTTAACGCCCAACCGGCCGTCTGCTCCACAGAACATACCTCTCTCTATGTTCTGTGGTCGCTGCTCTGCGTGCTATGCGCCCTGCCCACTGCCACTTCAACTTACTAATCCTATGAGCTATCAGTGACTTTGGTTCTCTTATGGATGTCCTCATTTCTAATTCTATCTCGCAGAGAAACACCTAACATAGCTCGTTCGATAGCTCGCTGTGCGACTGCGAACTTGCACAGAAGGCCCTTATTAGTCGCTTACCTCTAGAAAAGATCTGTTCAAATATGTTGATAGTGTACAGACAGAGTAGTTTTTTTGTTACTTAATATTAAAAACAGTAACAGTAACTATCACAACGACAATAGTAGCTGAACAACTTTAACTTTGTTCAAATGAAACTCCTCCAGTCAAGTAAAAACTGTTCTACCTATATTATTAACTTCACATACATATTATTTACAAAATTAAAAACTCACAACTAACGCCATACATTTCGTAGCTGACTCGATTTTCTGTTGTTTTTTCACATTTGTTTCCCAATGGAAATGCTCTAGGAATACTATATAGTTAAATGCTAACTACAACATTATCTTGATTTTTTTAAAATAAAGAATTAATTATTTAGCTCCACTGCAAATAAAATTAGAAATCAATAAGAATTCTGCTTCCTAATTTTACTGGCCTTACTTATGTTAATACAATACTACATATAAAATTCTCGTGTTACCATACTCCTCCGAAACGGCTTGATCGATTTTCATGAAATTTTATGTGTATATTCAGTAGGTCTGAGAATCGGCTACTATCTATTTTTTTTATTTTTTTGGTCATTTTTTTATGGCAAAACAACGTTTATGTGGTCAGCTAGTAATATTATAAATTGTAAATACGTCCTTACGGTAGTAATGACAATAAACAACTGAATACCTAATAATATTTGTTTTTTATTTATTTCTTGGTTCCTCTTACATTGTAAAATGTTCCTTAGCGGTATTCAATATTTTTAGCTGATACAATCGACAACACATGAAGAGTAGCAGTTGCACATTTAAACCCTTCATTACGAACGGAGTAAGGGGGTTTTAAGGTCGAACTTTTACACTTGATGTTCTGTCGACTGTATATACAACAAGGTGTGCACTGTTCGTTTTTTTACCCAGATACGGCTATTATACAAAAACGGAACAGTAATAAATTAAACTTAAAAACTCATAACCCAACTGCGTCAAAAAGAGGTCTAGAATCAAGAAAATAATTTAGATAGAAATCCAGAATATTTATTCCTTTATTTAAGTTTATATGTAGTACAATCGAAAAAGTTTAATGTTTTATTTTTTTAATTTTTAATTTATTCTTATTTTAAATAACAAGAAATGGTTTATTATTTTAGTTTTAAGAATAATAACATGTATTTGTAACATTAGTTTAATAAGTAAAATGTATGCGACTGAAGGACTTGTATCCAGGTTATGAATAAAAAATATCAAAAAAAAATCTACATCTATACAGTTATGTTATTAATTATGAACACAAATAAGAAATAACACAACAATATAAATACTTTTAATAAATGTGCTATAGGTACTCCCGATCGGAGATTATTAGAGTTAGGTACCTACTTATCAATTTTATTTAATCAAGTATTGTCGTATAATATGTTTTCAAAGGAGCTCGGTGGCGTATTGGTTTGAGCGCTCTGGTTTCGAATACGAAAACAAAGCAACTTTCGCCATGGTCGACCCCGGGATGGGTCACCCAAAATTTATAATCTCGAGCTCCTCCGTGCTTCGGAAGGCACGTTAAGCCGTTGGTCCCGGTTGTTACTACAGCCGCTTTAACCCACCAACCGCTCATTGGGCCAGCGTGGTGGTGTTATGGCCCAAACTCCTCATGTGTTTCTCCCATGTAGGAAGGCCTGTGCCCAGCCATGGGACGTTTATAGGCTGGTGATGTGATAGGTACAAAAATGATCGAGGTAGAGTGGTGTACCTACTATGATTATGTGGGTGCCAGGAACAAGTCCACTAACATGGTAGGAATACAGAAGGTGCGTGCGACCACAGGCTCTACCTTAACCATTTTAGGTACTTTTTTACGTGGTCGGGTTATAGTTTTTACACTTGGTTTATTTATTTCTGTGCGTCATATTTCCTGATTGAGGGTAGTCTAAAATAGTAGCTAATTTAAAAACCTTAAAGCTGTTTTTATATACTCGAGATATAACCTAATAAAATACGTACGAACAGATATTCCGTGTAAATATTCTATAGGTACTCTAGAATAAAATGAAGTGCAATTTAACTAAATAAATAATAGTTAATATTGGTGATCACAATAAATCTTACCAGAATGGAGATGCAAACTTTGTAGCACGCACAAACTAGACACGATAAATATTCTATTGTTTAGTGAACACCGGCGGTCTGGTAAGGGCCAAAGTAATTGTGTGAATAACAGATAACTTACAATTTCTATTTCATTGTTGTCAAGTTTAAATAAGTTAAACTCGGCATTAAAGAAGATAAGACCGTTACGTCCAGACGCTTTCCCGTATTTACAGATAAAAAAAATATAACTCGGAGACTGCAAGTGAATGCAGTGAAAGCAATAATATTAACTTGTGGATATCTCGAATAATCAAAAAGTGAATGTGTATAGGTACTTTGTAGTTAAATACATAATTATTATAGAAAATGTCGGAGATATTGAATAATGATGAAGATCGTAACACATCTTTTGAAGAAGCGCTTAACAAAACTGGTAAGTTAGTGAAAAACTTTAGTTTAATTTAGGTATTTTTAAAGTCATTTGCAGCTTATTTCGTTATGCTAAAACATAATTGAACTAAAACTTTTTAAGTAGGTACCATAAGAGATAAGTAGTATAGGTAGTTACGTATTATTACTTTATGTGGGTATACAGTACAAAACTTTATTTTTTAATAACTTTTAGAAAATAATTAAAACCTAAACATGTTAGAAAATTAGAAAATGTGAAAGGTCATAAAATTTTCGATCCAGGTATTCTATCTAACAGTCTGTGTACTTATACTGTTAGAATAAAAATACTCTTTATGTGGTTAGGTATGTACTACATACAGTACTTACCCTGTCTTACCTGGCTACTAGCATAAATATTGTGTATATTATTATTAAATTAAAGCATTTAAATATTAACTAAAAAACAATACACTAGAAAAAAAATCATGTCCTGGGGCTGGGAATATTAAAATATCTAAAATTAAAAATGTTAAATATATAATTTAAAATATTAAGTAATCCCCGGCCTCATTTATCATAATATCTAACACCATCTCATTAAGACTATTCTTTTGAGGCTAAACACGCTATAACTGCTGTTAGTTTCTGAATTGAGCATCCCGCAGCCTATTTGATGGTAAAGGATCAGCTCAAGGTTGGCATACCCCCGAAGCACAGATTACCGAAGTAACATTAAACCAAATTTGAAACCAATCGGATCTGTGAAAGTAAGTAAGGCCCTTTGTCCAGTAGGAAATGAGATGATAGTCATCAAACGCTCAGGCGTATGTTCAGACAGTATCATAAATTATAGCTAAGAACAACTAGATCACGTCAACTTTCAAACAAAAAAAACCCGAATCAATATCGATTCATTCGATAAGGAGCTATGATGCCACAGACAGACACACAGCACAGATACATAAACAGACACGGCAAACTTATAATTAAGGGCAAATTTTTCAATATTTTTATCTAGAGAATAATTTTGACGTTTTGATATTTTCTTTATTTTTCTAACTGTCAACTGGTCAAAGTTAATTTCTGGATAATTTGTTATATGGGGATTGAAAAATCCCCAGATAACAATTATCTAAGTTAAGGTAAAAATACAATTAAGAATATTTAAATATTACTAAAAATAATTTAAGAATATTCAAAACACTTCATAGTATTTAAAATAACAATAGATTTTTTATGGCAAACAATAACACAATAGGCGATGGTGACCACTTACCACCAGGTGGACCGTCAGCTTTTTGGCATCTTAGTGGTATAAAGAGTTCTGTTACAATGTAGGTACTTAATTATTTAAAAATACTCCTAATGCCTATGTTTGATCTATAAATTTTATTTTGTATAATTATATGTATTTGCCAATAGGTTTCGGAGTGTACAACCTGTCCATGACGGTGCTGTCAGGTGTGGTGATTATATCCTTCGCCTGCATTTTCTTCAGCACCACCATAGTAGTTCCCATCAGTGCCTGCGAGCTGAACACCACGGGAACACAACAGGGCATTCTGGTAGCTGGGCCCATCGTAGGTTGGCTTATAAAATTGTATGCGGGGTGTTACAGAATTCGAAAATAAAGGTTTCGAGAGGTCGATAACGTAGTATGTGCGTGGGTTGTATGTGTTGTGTTGTGGTATAACTGAAGTCATAATATCATACGCGATAGTCAGCATTTCTTAGGGTTGTCACCAGCAGGTGTGACAATGTCTTTATCACCAATATTTTCCCATTAAATTATTAATGGGAAAATATTGGTGATCTGAAAGGTGTCAAACTTTCAGAGCTAAAGGCTCTTTCAGACAGAACGCGTTTCTTGCGCGCGTGTCAAACAGAGCGCCGGCGCTAGCAGTACGCAACGCCCGGCGCTCTGTTTGCTGGCTAATACCGTTCATAGTACAACACAATTCTACGCTATAGCGCGGCGTCAGACTAGCGCTCTGACGCGCGCTAAGAACGCGTTCTGTTTGGCAAAGCCTTAACTCTTCACAAGGAAGACAAACATCCCATTAATTTTTATTTCGAACTTTTGTGACACACTGTATAATAGATATGAGATCGACATGTTTAGAACCAGTTACCGTAGAATATAGACGCTCGTAGCACCTTGGGCACTATGCAGTCGTTGCCTACCCTGTTTAACTCAAGAGAATGCGATATTGCAGACGGCCGGTGGAGCGTTAAAGTTCTAGAATGGCGACCACGTACCGGAAAGCGCAAAGTAGAACGGCCTCCTACTAGATGAATAGACGACCAGGTCAGGGTCGCGGGGAGCCGTTGGATGCGGGATGCGCAGAACCGTTCCATTTGGAAATCGATGCGGAAGGCCTTTGTTCAGCAGTGGACATCGTAGGCTGGTATGACGATGATGATAAGAACCCCGCGCTCCCGATATAACGCTTCCTCTATGAGCTTTGGCAACATTACTCACCGAGGAACACAGCCAAAGTAGTGTTATTTATCTGCGATCTTCTTCAAGGTGGAGGGGTTACGCAAATGTTATTTCTAATACCAAAAACGTCTACAAGCTTCTCCAGCGTTTGGATTGTAGTTAATTGGACAGTTGTAATGATTGAGACAACATCACATAAAAATAAGTATCTATAAGTTAGTTAACAAAAAATAGATTCTCTTCAATTATCAGGGTCCATCATCGGTGCCATGTTTTGGGGGCACCTGTCGGACCAGCGCGGTAGGAAGAACACCCTCATCGTGTCCCTGGTCCTTGGAGCCGTGATCAACGCTCTCGGTAGCATATCCATCAACTGGATCATGCTGCTGCTCCTGCAGTTCATTGCCTCCTTGATGTGAGTAAGGTAAACTTAAAATAAATGTAAAGTCTTAGCCAAATTATATTACAGTCGTCTTGGGTAATGATCACTCTTTAATTATTTATACCCATTATCTGACGCATCGGAAAGTAGCAATATGTTATTTATTTTGGTTCTTATTTATTTAGGATATCCGGCTGTTAGGTAGGAGGAAACTGGGAAATGAAGTTCTCGATCGGCTCAAATGAATAATATTTCTTCAATCTTCAACAGTTGTTTGTTCAAAAGTTAATTTGTACATTTTAAAATATTGATTTAGTACAATAAAAAATACGAGAGATGAGTTGTGAAAATATTTGACTGAAGTGTATCGAAAAAACCGCGCGTAAAAGAATGTAGCTGTTTTGAACTGCGCGCGCAGCTAGTGTTGCCACCGCTGATATTGTAGAGTGTGGCCGCGTAAACATGCCCCCGGCCTTGGAAGCTGAAGCTTTCAAAGTTCTTCGTCGGTTGCGACGGGAAGAGGACATATCTTCGAGAATGCTCTTCTCACGATTCCTGACGCAGTCCGGATGTCGGCAACTCGTGAAATTCCGTCATGGCCAGGAAAGACAGCAACGATTCTGCCCAGAGTCCACTTAAGTGGCGGAGCGTTCGTTTCCTTGATGACCACCATTGTACCAATCTTAAGGTCGGATTTGTTAGCCTTCCATTTCGACTTCGTCTGTAGCTCGGAAATGTATTCTTTTGACCAGCGACTCCAAAAATGTTGGCGAATTTGTTCTACTCGCTGGTAACATGTCAGACGATGCATGGGTTTATTCTCCAGGTCAGCGTATACAGGTGAGGTCAAGGGACGGCCAACAAGAAAGTGAGCTGGACTGAGAGGTAACAAGTCTAATGGGTCTGAAGAGAGCGGGGTCAAAGGTCGGGAGTTTAAAACGGCCTCGACCTGTGCCAAAACAGTGGAAAACTCTTCAAATGTTAGATGCGCATTACCTATTACTCGCCGGAGATGGTACTTGCAACTCTTGACTCCGGCCTCCCATAGTCCACCAAAATGAGGCGCGTAAGGCGGGATGAAGTTAAATTTAATATCTTGGCTAGTCGCGTAATTAATGATTTCTTGAGAGCATGAGTTGAGAAATTTAGAAAATTCGTTCATCAATCCTACAAAACATTTACCGTTATCGGAATATATTACAGAAGGTTTTGATCGCCTAGAAATAAACCTTTTTAACGCAAGGAGGTAGGCGTCTGTAGTTAGATCACTAACGAGCTCTAAGTGAATAGCGCGTGTTGTGAAACATATAAATAAGCAAATATATGCTTTTGCAGTTTTAGCGCCTCTACCCCTTTTGTTTAATATGAGCACTGGACCAGCGTAGTCCACACCGCAATATATGAAAGGATAGCCTGGACTTAATCGTTCTTTAGGCAAATTGCCCATGATAGGCTCCGGTGTTTTACCGCGTAACTTAGTACACAAGACACAACCGTGGACAATCTTCCTCGCAAGATTACGCCCGCCTATCGGCCACCACTTTTCCCTTAATGTAAATAAAAGTAGTTGAGGTGCAGCATGCAATAATTTTTTATGTTCTTGTTGAAAAAGTAAGACTGTAAAGTGATGTTTTGACGAAATTAAAATAGGATGTCTTTTATTAAAATGAAATTCAGAGGAGTTGAGACGACCTCCGACGCGTATTATTTGATTTTCGTCTATAAATGGACTTAAGTTTAAAGAAAAATGCTTGTGTGGCAGCTCATGTTTATTTTTTAATAGTTTGTATATGTCTGGAAATGATTCCAGTTGTGCGAAACGAATTAATACATTTAGAGATTCTCTCAACTCTTCAACACTTAGTGGACCTGACCGACAATCATTTTTATGACATCTATTGTAAATAAAACGCCTTATGCGAGCGACACCACGTAACATACGATCGAGTTGAGAAAATTTTTCAAATGGAAATAAAAATAGTTTTTTTGTACTTTTAGCAATGAGCGCATGTGTCATATTTATGTCAGGTACGTTTTTAATTTCTGATAATTCTTGATGTGAGAAATCGATTTGAGTAATATAATCAAAGTGCAGTTGACGAAGGAATTCTGGTCCTTTCCACCATAAGCAGCAAGTACTTAAAGATTCTAAATCAAGGCCACGCGAAATAAAATCTGCGGGATTATCCTTGCCACTAATGTGACACCATGAGTGTTCTTTTGTCAGCTCGCGAATTTCTACCGCCCTGTTCTGAACAAAAGTTTTCAGCAAACTTGGTGTCATCCGTAGCCAGCCTAACACAATAGTGGAATCAGTCCAAAAGAAAACATTTTTAAAATTACAGCGCAGCGATTCTATTATTTTCGTATAAAGCCTGGCACTTAATAGAGCACCGCATAACTCTAATCTCGGAATACTAACTGGCTTTATTGGGGCGACTTTTCCCTTAGAACAAAGTAATCGAACGTTTACGATATTATTGGTGCTAACAGTGCGAACGTAGGCGCACGTGCCGTAGCCGACCTGTGACGCGTCGCTAAACAGGTGCAGTTCGATGTAGCTATGATCGGTACCTATAACATGACGTGGGACACGCAATTTGTCAAGTATAGGGAGAAAACCTTCGAATCGATGCCAAGCGCTTGCAATGTCGCTGGGCACAGGTTCATCCCAATCAAGTTTTAAAAGCCACAGCTTTTGTAACAGAATTTTGCCTATCATTATAGTCGGACTAAGCAAACCTAGCGGGTCGAATATCTGAGAAACGCTGGATAGTATAAAACGCTTTGTAAGCTCTTCAGAATTATTTTTAAAATTTGTGTGATAGTATAGATTGTCAGTCGAATTATTCCAACCTAAGCCTAACGTACGACAGTTAGTATTTTCACCTAACGAAAGATCCTTTTCAACAGTGTTTGAAATGTTGATGTCAAAGTTGAATGTAAACTTGCGCAAAGGAAAACAGCCCGATGCTAAAATACTTTTTGTGACGTCACACATACATAAGACATGTTCTTTAGAGTCGCTACCTGTGATCATATCATCGACGTAGAAGTCCTCCTGAATCACTAACTTCACGTCTGGATCACAACACTCTGCCGCTAACTGCTTTAAGCATCTTACAGTAAGAAACGGTGCTGAGGCGGTGCCGTACGTGACGGTGTTTAGTTTGTAGAACCCTAAAGGTTCGCGTGGGCTATCTCGCCAAATAATCATTTGAAGACTGCGTTGCTTCTCATCTATCAAACACTGTCTATAGGCCTTCTCAATATCAGCACATACCACAAATCTATGCTGCCTAAATCTTAATAAAATTGCCATTAAGTCTCCTTGTATTGGAGGGCCTACTAATTGCAAGTCATTAAGTGACACGTTAGAACTAGACTTTTGACTAGCATTAAAGACCACCCGCAATTTGGTGGTGGTGCTGTGGTCACGAAAGACGCCATGGTGCGGCATGAAATAGTGAAGCTTGTCATAGGTATCAACTTTACTCATATGACCTAAGTTAATATATTCGTGTATAAAATCTGTATACATCTTATTATATACAGGATTTTGCTGTAAACGTTTTTCAAGCGCTAAAAAACGGCGTTCCGCTATGAAGTAAGTGTCACCTAAAATATGAGGCGATTGCTTAAAAGGAATTTGTACTGAAAATCTCCCGTCGACTGTACGCTTAGTATTTTCAGTAAAATGTTTCTCGCATGCTATTTCATCCTCACTAAGTAAATTAATTTTTGGGAGCTCCTCCAGTTCCCAAAACATTCGTAGCTGTGCATCAACTGATTGACTAAAGTTGCAATGAACTAATGAATTCCCTTTTAAATTATTTGTATGAATAGGCCCGGAAAGTATCCATCCTAACTTCGTGTTTTGTAAGAAAGGGCCATGTTTTAAACGCAATCTTCCATCGCATAGTAAATTCCAAAAATTATCCGCGCCTATTAAAATGTCTATATTTTGACTTTCGTAAAACGTAGAATCAGCCAATCGTATATTATTCGGTATTTCTAATAATAATGAATTTATAAAATCGCTTTGAATAGTGGCCGGTGGCAACAATGAGGTAATCTCAGGCAACACTAAACATTGTAACTGCTGCTTGAAGAAAGGGTTGGACAACGAGCTAATCTCAATACTACACGACTGCGTGCTATTAGTTATTGAGTTACCAACACCTTTTATTTGTATAGTGGACTGTATCGTTTGTAAATTTAATAAATCGCATAATCGTTTCGTAATAAAACATCTTTCGCTGCCACTGTCGAGTAAAGCGCGCGCGACTAGACGTTTACCATTTTTACTTCGTATTTCAACCAGTGCCGTGGATAATAACACTGGTTGCATACTAGACGCTGTATCGCTTTGTTTTTGTAAGTTCGCCATATGTGTATACGTAAAATGTTCAGCACTGACATCGACAGCGCTTTTGCTGCCGAGCTGCTTGTTATCGTCAGTCGGGACAGACGCGACCACTGACGTTGTCAGTTGCTCGTCGTGAATTAAAGTGTGATGTTTTCGACTACATTTACGACAGAAACTAAATCTACAGTTAACTAGAGAATGCCCTGATCGCAAACAATTACGACACAAGTTATTATCTTGAATAACTTTATATTTTTGATGTAAATTATACTTATTAAACGTTTGACAAATATAAATAGGATGATTACCGTTGCAAACTACACAGACACGTGATTTTTTATAGTAATTTTGTGTATTATTTGAACTATTACAGGCAGGTGACACTAGACAATGAGCTTTAGAAATAGGCGCTTGTTTGATGGATTTGTGACCGTGCGTAACTAACAGCGTTTCTAACATGTCCGCCCTGTCTTTAAGAAATTTTATTAAATGCTGTAATTTAACTACTGAAAATGCATCCTGAGAACTGTTTCCACTGTTATCTGTCGGTATGGAGCCACGGTATTTCTCCCACTCGCGTTCTGTTTCGCTATCTAGTTTTGAAACTACCATGTAAATAATGAGAGTGTCCCATGAATCGACAGGCTCATTCAGTAGTTTCAACGCGCGTAAGTTTTTCAAAATAGTATCAATTAATTTCCGAATATAAACAGGAGATTCTTTGACAATATTTTGAATAGAAAATAGGGCCTTTACGTGGTTATGAACTAGCAGCCTAGTGTTATTATATCTGTTACAAATTAGGTCCCAGGCTACATTATAGTTATTTGACGAAAATTCCAATGAGTCAATCACAAGAGCTGCGACACTTTTTAAAGAAGATTTTAAATAATGAAATTTTTGTATAGGTGATATGTCCTTATTGTTGTGGACCAGTGAAAGAAATGTGTCCCTATACTCCAGCCAGTGCTCATAAGAACCATCGAAGGTAGGCATCGCTATGGTAGGTAATTTCACTGAATGTAAGTTAGAATTAGAGCTCGCAGTAACCTCACCGGACGAAAGTAAGCCTTTTGCTTGTGCAATTGAAGAATAGTATGAACTTTCAAAACCTTCTCGTAATTCTAATTGTTGAAAAAGTTCAAGTTCGTTTACTAATAGTTCTATCTCGCTTTGAACAGAATTAAATTCATTATAAAATAATGAAGCACCCTGTATTCGCATTTCTAACTCCGTACGCTTATTTAAATTTGTAGATAAATCGTGTACATCTAAACTATTTATGTATTTTGTAAAAACTGTTAATCTCCCTCTAATAACGCCCCTTTTTTTTATTTAACAAATGAATTTGTTCATCGCTAGTTGAAGTTGCGCTTTTAGTTGATTTTTGCGGAATTCCTAACTTATCGGTACTCATTTTGGTAAACAATGAAAGTATAAAGAGTACTTACAGTTTTACAAGTACACCTCGACGCGTAGTAGGTATTGCAATAATAATTCAGACACGAAAAAGTTGACACTAAAATTATAAAAACACGCTATATTGACACAGTCAGGCGTTAAAGATGAAAGGAAAAATGTTGGCCGTCGAATTGTAATACGCTGACTTCCCAATTGATCACTCCATCCACGTAAGTAACTTCATAATCATCGCATAGGTCGCTTTATTCGCTTAATGTCCGGCTCCGGAGGTCCAAAATATGTTAGGTAGGAGGAAACTGGGAAATGAAGTTCTCGATCGGCTCAAATGAATAATATTTCTTCAATCTTCAACAGTTGTTTATTCAAAAGTTAATTTGTACATTTTAAAATATTGATTTAGTACAATAAAAAATACGAGAGATGAGTTGTGAAAATATTTGACTGAAGTGTATCGAAAAAACCGCGCGTAAAAGAATGTAGCTGTTTTGAACTGCGCGCGCAGCTAGTGTTGCCACCGCTGATATTGTAGAGTGTGGCCGCGTAAACACCGGCCAATACTCATTAGCGATGACGATACTGAGCGAGAGCGTGCCGTTAGCGAAGCGGAACCTGGTCATGCTTCTAGTTACAAGTATTTTCCTTCTGTCCCACGGGATAATAGCCGGTAAGAATAACTGTTGGCTGTTATCAGAGAAAGACAAATATGGGTGGTCTGTTCTATGTAGTCGGTACGCTGTGTTGGGAATCCAAAAAGCTAGCAATGCTCCTTTATCTATGGACTTAGAATAAAGTAGATTGAAGGCCAATTCAGGATTATTCTGTACAATACAAATGATACAATTCATGCTACACTATTATAGAACTGATATTTCCTATACACTCTTTTAAAGGTGCAACAAGCGCACCATTGAAGTGTGTATGATTGTGAGGAGCGGAATAATCAAGACCAAAACAGATATTACCCGATCAATGTTTTCAATAGGCCCTTTCAAAATCATATTTTATTTGTAAATAATATTTACGATTTCAGTGCTGGCGATGCCAATAGTGCCTTTAAGCTTTTCCTACCACGTACCCTATCTGGACATCACATGGAACTCCTGGAGGATGCTGCTAGTGGTCTATTCTGTGCCTAGCCTCATTAGCGCCATATGGCTTTCTTTTATGCAAGAGAGCCCTAAGTTCGTGTATACTAAAGGAGATGAGAAACAAGCTTTGAAGATCTTAAAAGCAATACATAGGATTAATTGTAGAACTTCTCCGGATGAATACACAGTAAGTATTTAAGTATCTGGAATCGGTGTCAGTGATCGGTAATTCTGCAATAATGGCACTTCTCCGCTATATCATTTATAATTTAACAACGGCTTTCTCAGGTAAAAGAGCTAGCAAGAGAATGTACCGGCTCATCAGAGACAGTGGCCGCCGGTAGACACTTTACGTCGCTGTTCAAGCCGCCTTTGCTGAAGAAAACTGTCATCATGACTATTCTCCACATTCTATTACAGTAGGGTATTCATAAATACATTTTTATTCTTAACCTGTCAAGTTACGCATTGCAGACACAATTTGTTTAGATTGTCTTTCGTATGTTTCCATTAGTCTTTAAAAAAATATCAATATGTAACAATTTAGCCACTGGCCACTGGCTACTTGTTATAAATAGCTATACAAAGAAAAAAGTAAAATCACTCCACAGTACTCCACACTCACTGTAAAACAGTAAAATTATCCTGCACTTTCAGGATGTGTAGGTAATTGTTTTTTATAATGTATATATTTGACAATCCTATAGTTACAATACCTGAAGCTTAAACACATGTTCTATCGCCGCCTCTTTACGCCTCTTTTAAAGGTACCCATGTTATAGGTAGAAGGAAGCACATGTGCTCAATGTGCTGGCAATGAAGTGTTTTGGCTCCTCTGTTTGATAGGCTACTAGTATACATTGACTTGTACCATTTTAGGGTAGCGGCTTTCAAGGTATGGTTGCCAACAATCGCGCAGCACTTCATGAAGGTCGTGTACTCTGATGTGGGTTCGAACCTCACTCTGTGCCAGGTGATAGCGTCGAGCCTCGGTGACCAGAACTCAGAATATTCATCTGTAAGTATAGGGTATGCTTAGTTCTTAATATTTTAAGCTTTCGCATTGCATTGTAATGAATTAGCACTGGCTTTAACGGGTTTTACCGTGACATGTTTCATCATCATCATCACCAGCCTATATTCATCCCACTGCTGGGCACAGGCCTTCCATGGGAAAGACACATAACGAGTTTGGACCATAACACCACCACGCTGGCCCAATGCGGGTTTGTGGCATAGTTTAAAGTCTCTTTTTGCTCGACAATTTGGTCTGATTAATTCAGATTGTACCTACCTACCACTAACCGTGGTCACGTCGTGGTGGCGTCGGCCGGCCGTTAATTGGTGCATTAAGCCCCGTTAGTTTCAGTGCTAATCCATAGAACTACGTAGTTCTATAATGTATGAAACTTTTTTTTCTGTTTAAGCAATTTTGGATTTCCCGTACTCGCGATCAAAACTTCTTCATGAAATCATGTACATTCTTCACCTTTTTTTCAGCATGGCACTGCGACGTGTACTTTAAACTTCAGTGCGCTGCTCATAGTTCTTGCTACAACTGTAGGAATTTCACTTGCTAATACTTTAATTACCCTGGTGAGTAAAATATCAAACTTTAAACTGTATAACTCATTGTGGAAATGCAATACATGAATTGAATTGAATGGGACGGCTGTGTTCCATATCAAGAGTGTCTGCCTGCTTGTGACAACCCTAAAAATGTGTACTATTTTACTATCGCGTATCGTACCGAATCGTACGAGTAGGACACATACACAGCTCACACTACGATATCGTCGGGGATAGTGCAAATCCGATAGTAAAAAAACTAGCATTGGATAATTCCGCATATCTGACAAATGTAGCCCATTTAAGTTGTCGCAGGTAACTCACGCAGAATCTTGATTGGCTTCTTTAATGTATTTATATTTTCCTAACAAAAGATAGAACACATCAATAATTACTCTCTGTAATTAAAATAGAAAACTAGAAAAATTTCACGTCCTGAGGCGGGAATCGAAACCGCGACCTTTCGCAATCCGGGCGACTGCTCTAACCAGCTGAGCCACCCAGGACTTGGGATATCCCTGTGAAATTCAGCAGCAGCAGCCGCCCGGATTGCGAAAGGTCGCGGGTTCGATTCCCGCCTCAGGGCGTGAAATTGTTCTAGTTTTCTATTTTAATTACTAAGTAATTTTTCAAACATTTACGGCCTGGCCACGGGAACGGGCGGCGGCGACAGCGGCGATTCGGTAACCACTGCGCGGTCACGACAACGCGCTGCGAGGCCGACATCGAGACAGCGCGCAGTGGTTGCCGATTCGCGAGTCGCAGGACGCGCGTGCGGTGAGTTCGTGGCCAGGCCCTTATAATAATGTTCAAATCAAAAATTAAGAATTTGTCTCTGGTGTAAAAGTGAGCTTATAATTCGTTGAAATAAAAAAGTTTTTAAGCTTTTTAACCTTCCCCTGTAAAACTGGATCTATTGCAGATACGCGGCCCTTAACGTATGGTAGATTCGCGGATTTGCACTATCTCCGACGATATCGACCCCCGCAACCCCAAAATTTATTAATTCTGTAACAATCGGTGAAGAGGAAAAGGCTTCGTTGTCTTTAAAATGTACTTTATAATTAAAGTACATTTTAAAGACAACGAACTATTAAACAATACAATCAATAATTAGAAAGCCAAGAGCCAAACGTGAATCTTTGTCAGTCCGTCGTCTGTTCATCAAAATCACATTATGTCAGAGTCTTAACTCTACCGGCCAGTGTCGTCGTCCAAAGAGTCCGTAACAATCGGTATATTTTTCTCTTTCATCAGGTGGTGAATCTCGTCGGTCGTCGTAACATGGTAATGGTGGTGACCTTTGTGTCCGGGATGAGCGGCGTACTGGTGAATCTGGTACCTAACGCTGTGGCCAGCGGTGTGCTGTTTCTCGTGCTCCTAACGGGCATCATCGCCTTAGGTCTTTATACAGCGTTAAGCGTGGCCTTGTTTCCTACTTATATAAGGTTAGTGATAAAGGATATAGGATATCTCCGTGTTTAGTTAGATATTCTTCTGCAAAATACCTTAGAGTTATCATGACAATTTGATTATAAATAAAAAATAAACGTGAACCTGCTAGTCACCATACAAAACTTCATTACTATACGATCCGCCTAGGCTGTTCGCTTTCTGTCGGATTAACCACGGCTTTCGACATAAAACCTAAAATATATATTTTTAACACATCGCTCAAAAGATGCATTTATGAAACCTGCAATACATTCTTCGAAAATCAAATATTACGCAACATACAACGGAGGTTGCGGTAAAAATGGTAAAATTGGTACTCACACCTATTATATCTGTTTTACCGCACTCTCCGTTGTATGGCACCGTGCGTATTCTTTACCTCCTTGGAAGCGCTTTAGCTCAATACGTTGTCTTAATATAATACTAAAGAGAAAATGAGACAAAAGATAGTTACATGTTGCAACACGCGCACATGTCTCCATTTACAAATGTACGCCGTTTTGAACCCCCGACGAAAAAAGAGGGGTGTTATGAGTTTGACGTGTCTGTTTGTGTATCTGTCTGTGGCATATGGCATAGTAGCTCCTAAACGAATGCACCGATTTTGATTCGTTTTTTTTGTTTGAAAGTTGACGTGACGAGGATGGTTCTTATAGCTATAATTTATGAAGATCAGTTCAGGCGTTTAATGACTATCTGCTCCTTTTTTACATGATAAAAGGGTTTTAGTAACTTTCACAGATCCGATTGATACTAACCTTGAGCTGATCCTATACCATCAAACACTTATAGCAGATATAGCGTGTTTGGGCTCTTAAGAATAGTCTCAATGAGATGGTGTTAGAAAGATGATTATCTAATGAGGCTGGGGGTTACCTAAAATTATCAATGTTATATTTAGGTATTCGGAACGTCAAAGATTCAAAGATTGTCGGAAAGCCGACTGACATTTAAAAAAACAAAATGTACAACCTCGAGTACCCCTCAGTGGTTTTAGTTTAGAAACTTGGGAGTTGATTTGTTTTAATAACAGAGGTTTCTAACAATAAAAAAAAAACAGGCATCCTTGCTTTAATAATAATTTACTGCGCCCCAAAGCGCAGGCGGCCACACCGCCAGCGAGCGAGCTAGGCGGGCGGGCATCGTCTCACCTCTTCTCATACTTCGGTTCACACCGCGAACTACAGAGCTAAGCTACGTCGTCAGCGTAGTTTGTATAGTCTCCTTCTCTCGCTTCGCCCGCCCGTCTCTTGCTCGCCCGCTCGCTGGCGGTGTGGTTTGTAAAAACCAAATTACCGCATTATTATCATCAATATCTCTTAGTGTGTGTTGGCTTTATTTCAGAGGGCTGGCGTTAACGTTTGTCATGAGCGGTAGCCGCATCGCCAACTTCCTATCCGTCCAGTTGATTAACTACCTGCTACTCCACAACTGCGAGGTTGCTTTCTACGTCTACGGATCTCTCTTAGCATGTAAGACAGAGATAGCACTAATCGTGCAGGTCGCGCCATACTGCCGTCCATATTTTGTGTGCATCTCGAATTATTTAACATGAGTCGAATATTTCCAGATGCGCACAAAAAATGGACGGCGCGGCGGCGGAACAACGCGGTATGGACGGTAGCTGCGGGCGGCTCCGCAGTGGGTACTGCTGAAACAGTTATATAGAATTTTAGTGAGCTAGCAGGACATATAAATTATTAAAAATGGAAGAATTTGAGGTAGGTTGTAAATGTTGTAATCGATAGGCGGAAGTTTTAATGACAAATATTTTCAAATTCAAATTTACTTATTTGCGACCATGGGTCATATAAAGGTGGTAGTCAAATACAAATAAAGTGTTTTTCCGTATTCAGCCTTTTGGCAAGCAAAATATTAAATAGGTACAACCACTTAAGCGGCGTTTTAACCCACCGAATAAGGGCTATGATATGACAATTGAAAAATCAATTATGTCTAGAATCTTATAGTTGACGAGTCATTTGAATCTATTACTATACTATGACTATAACAATTGTCAATAGGTATTCAATAACATTAATAATTATATTATTAATTGTACATTATAATTATAAATTATTTCAGTCTTGTTCAATATCAATGTATGTATACCTAATCTATTATGTATATTAATTAATCTTATCAATTATGTGTATGGTCCCAGTAAACATACTGGCAACCTTTCCTTTCAAACCGAAAAAGAACGGACTATTCTACGGCCGATATGGGAAAGGTGGCGTAGTGGTACCTACCCAGACGACCCCATACCACCACCGCAACCACCACCACCCCGCACCACCACCGTGCCATCCACCTAAGGCATGATACATAAGTGAATCGATGTATTGTTCTAGTTTCAGGTTTCGTAGCATTATTCCTGCCCAATGACTCTCCAAGGTGTCAAATACATCACGAGAGGCTACAAGAAGAACCCACGTGAAGAAGATAAAACGTGATTATTAAAATACAAATAGATAATTTATGAGCAACACTCTGTGAATTTTTTTTTATAGGTCACATCACACATCACCAGCCTATATACGTCCCAGTCCCTCTGCTGGGCACAGGCCTTACTATATGGGAGAAATACACTAGGAGCTTGGACCATAACACCACCACGCTGCTGGCCCAATGCGGGTTGGTGGGTTAAAGCGGTTGCAGTAACAACCGAGACGAACGGCTAAACGTGCTTTCCGAAGAGACGGAGGAGCTCGAGATAAGAAATTGAGGTGGTCCCATCCCAGGATCGACCATGGCGAAAGTTGCCTTGTTTTCGTAATCGAAGCCAGAGCGCTCAAAACACTACGCCACCGAGCTCCTCAAAGGTAATACATACATCATCACGAATATTCAGCATCAGTTTTCGTTTATGTCGACCCCTTTGGAAGGCAATTTTGACTCCCAACGGGTTGATATCCACCACTTTGGGAATCCCTGAAACTACGGTAACCGCTTACCCATCAATCCTTGGTACGGTTTTGTTGCCAGCCTTGTCGTTTAATTTTTTAAAAAAGCTTTACCTATGCGTAAGCTTCAATCGATGGCGGAGCTCGGTGGCGTATTGGTTTGAGCTCTCTGGTTTCGAATACGAAAACAAAGCAACTTTCGCCATGGTCGACCCTGGGATGGGTCAACCAAAATTTATAATCTCGAGCTCCTCCGTGCTTCGGAAGGCACGTTAAGCCGTTGGTCCCGGTTGTTACTACAACCGCTTTAACCCACCAACCCGCATTGGGCCAGCGTGGTGGTGTTATGGCCCAAACTCCTCATGTGTTTCTTCCATGTAGGAAGGCCTGTGCCCAGCAGTGGGACGTATAGAGGCTGGTGATGATGATGATGATGATGAAGCTTCAATCGAAAAGCTCATTAATTAAACGGTCTCAAATGAGTAACTTACTTTCGATAGGTAGTTAAGCATATATACCGACCTAGAAGTCGATCACTTCAAAAACAGCTGACGTAGGCTGTACCTACTTACCTATTTGTAGATGAGAAATTAGGACTCCGCATGTAATACCGGTGTTCTTTCTCTATTCCAATATGCTTTTTCTATGAATTAATATAGGTAATCGCTGCCCAAAATATCGCTGTACGCCTGCCCCCTTAACACAGAAAACTCCCTGGGGCGTGGATAAAAATATGTCTTTTTCTTTGTTCGAGAGAAAGAAAGAGATAAAACACATTTTGTCTCCTAATAAGTGGATATAACCACTTATTATCAGGTGGGCCGTCAGCTTATTTGCCATCTAGTTGTATACAAAATATATATATAAGTTTGTTCACGGCCTATGCTAGGATCAAAATGTTTCGGTTGTGGTTGCGTTCGGCTGTCTCAGCCTCAGAAATATCATTAAATCTTAAAATAAAATTAAAGAATGATTAAACTTATCTTATCTTACTATAGGTACATAATATAACAATAGGAATACAGACCTAATAATAAAAGTATGTATATAAGATGAGATAATAATAGATATAAATAATACCAAGAAAACTAACAAAGTCAAACCCATGGGGGTTTGACTTTGTTAGTTCTATGCTACCAACCTGCATAATTAGTAACCTCAAATACTAGATCTAAAACAAAATTAATAAATCATACACATCTTTTAACAAGGCCAAAGTAAGCATTAATAAGAGTTTGTGATACGAATATGTTTAATTTTTAATCCTATGATATTGCATATCTATGACCCGTGAACAAATATTTGTGTTCATCCCACAAACATCTGCCTCAGCCGGGCCTCGAACCTGGGCCCCTTGGCCGAGTAGCCTGTAGCTAGAGGTACTGACCACTCTGTTACCCGGTCGTCAAATATTATGAACAAAACATATAAAACCCCGATGGTCATCGCCAACGAGCAGATAAAGACCAATATTAAATTAGAACAATTATTATAAAAACAACAATTATGTTTATAAAGTGACTTACAATTTTACAACATGATTAGACCTTCTTTGTAAACAATTACATTATGTCAATGTCAAGTACCCGCCACTCGAACTCGATGGCTGCGGTCCGAATACCGCTAAAAGTAACTATCAGCGATAATAGCACGCTCAAACGCGTCCCGAAATTCTGTAAGCGCGCTAACGTTAGCCGGCGTGGAGAGCTGCGTGACGTCATCGATGACATCATATCGCACTTACATCGCTAATGCTTTGGAGAAAAATCACTGTAAGCGAACTGTCAAACTGACATTTGTTTATTTTTGTTTTTTGGTGTCGGCGCTTCTTTTCGTTTGCTTTTCCAAGTGACCTGTGTGCGTCTCACACTGCACTCTACCAGTCTAGGGCGATCTTTTCTGTCATTTCTTCTCACAAAGCAAAGTTCAATTGTTAATACTCCCCTTGTTTATTTGACAAAATGAATAAAATCGAAGTACCTGTTCTGGATGAGCAACGGGGAAGGCAGATTACTCTGCTATTGACTTTAGAAGAGTTAACTAGGGCAAAATCAGGTAAAAAATACAATGTACTTAAGACCACTTTTTGAAAATACGTTCATTAAAGTTTTCCGCTCAAATAGATGTTCAATGTCAATATCATTGATTAATTAAGAAAATAAATTTATCATAACCATCACCATCTCAAGTTTGCTTCTTTCAGACGAATCGTACTTATCAGAGCTAATTACAAAATTTTATTTAAATGAGGAGGCCGAAATAAGAGCGAGCACATCAGAAGAAAGTTCTGTGGGGCAAACTGCTACACTGTCATCAGACCAAAACTGCCACAACAATGAAATTGATCAAGGTATGATTGATATTTGACATGTATTTAGGTACCTACCTATTATAAACTTTAATAGTAGAGGGCCCCGGCTTCAATAAACCATACATACTATAGCAATGTCTAATGTGTGAACTATTGATATAAACCTTATTTTCGATCATTCTATCTTATTCAAAAGACATAAGAAGCCTTTGCATAGCTTAAAAGATCTAAGCATACAGAGAGGCGAAGCGAATTTGTTTTTCATACTATGTGAAGATTTGAAAAAATAAATAATGTTCCTTTTTCATTTTTAGATAGTGAAAATAAATCTTTATTTATCTGGAGCAATGAATGCATTTATTTATTACTTTCTCTCTATGAAGAAGTTGGGGAAGATTGGAAATTTAAACGTCATAAAAAAATATATGATGACATAGCAACCAAAATGAAAACTCTCAACCCGCAGTACAAAGTTACTGGTGGTCAATGCCAATCAAAAATAGCAAGCCTAAAAAAAATGTACAAAAAAATAAAGGACCATAATGGAAAGTCAGGAAATGACCGACTTACATGGCCATACTATGAAGTAAGTAAATATGGTATAGTCATGGATGTTTATTTAGTATGTGTGTAATATTTATATGCTCATGATTATCATTATTTCTCCGTTATCTAGTATCCATAACACAAATATTCACTGTATGTATTGTACTTTATTTTTATCACTAAGTATATCATTCTATAATGAAACTATTTGTTTTAGCGTATGGAAGAAATTTTCGGAAACACAGCCTGGATAAGACCTTGCGCTGTAGCTTCGGAGGCAGGGCCAAGTAATGAGGCTTCAACACAGGGTGAATCAAGCACACCTCAAAAAAGTAGAAAAAGAAAGATAGAGGCACTGTTAGAGGACATGTTAGAATCGAAAAATAAAGAACGACAGGATAGGAGGCAGTTTTTGAACCAATTCCTAGAATTAAAAAAAAAACAGCATGAGGAAAAAATGAATATTCTAAAGGAATTGTGCCAAAGTTTTAATAATGACAATAATAATAATAATAATCAATAGAGTTTATTATTCATTAATAATAATAATTAACAATAATTCAATAATTAACAACAAGAATTGAAGTTGATTTTCTGGTAATTCATAAACTCTCATTTCATACTGCTTCACACTAGGATAATATCTAGTAAATTATAAAGAGCTCTATTGCCATTAATTAATATTAAAGCACAGTATATATTACTTCATAGAAATGTTTTGCAACTATCAAATAAATATTATTCATTTGATAATTTCTTTACATTTTTAAGACTTAACATAAAAAACAATAGATTCATTATTTCATCGAAATCTTATAATGTTTAATAATTGAAGCTTAAGAAAACCAGCAGAAATTTATGATTGTTGACCTATAAACATTCTTATAGAATCAACAAATAAAAGTATCTTTAAGAAAAGGTGATATGATACACCTATTTATTTTTATTGTTAAATATTATGTAAAAAAGTTAATTTTGTTTAAGAAAAATAAAAATGCAAGTATGTGATAAGACAAGTTTTATTGAAAAAATATCGAAGATTATAATCAATCCTGCTTTGTTAGCTTAGGAAATTAAAATGACACTGTATGATTACATTCATAAATGGACATCTGGTACAAGTTTAACGAAATAAATTATTTCATATGTCTACATTGCACCTAATGTAGTCATAAGAAATGAGTTTGCTGTAATACTAAACTTAATTATTTCTTATGATTAAGTTATTCATTATTTCATTCCGTTTCACTAGACCAGTGTCTCTACCACCCTCAATAAGGTGACTCCGTCTAGTTAATCTCAACTGCTGTTCTACGGGGGTAATAATATCACCTCTAAGGATGCATATATTATGTAGAACAGCAGTTGCTAACAGATATTCGGGTATTTTTTCAGTAGTCACCATGGGTAAACAATCAAGAATACTCCTCCACCGAGCCTTCCATACCCCAAATGCTCTTTCAATGGCCATTCGAGCAGAAGAGTGGCAGAAATTATAGTTGTTTTGTCGTGTAGACAAGTGTCCATTATCTTTAAATGGTACCATAAGATATTGATGGATGCCATAAGCTGCATCCCCTACCAAATGTGTGTTATTTGGGAAGTGTGTTGAAGGATTTTCCAAGTATCTATATACAGGAGATAAACGAAACACCCTCGCATCATGTACGGAACCAACATTTCCTGCAAACATACTAGTGAAAGTAAGATTCCAGGTGCACACTGCCTGTAACAAAAATAAACATAATATAATGAGACTATGAATGAAAATAATAAATAAATTTGGATAAATAATAGTTAGTGTATGATTTATACTTAATATGTACAGTCGACAGCACATCAAGCGTAACAGTTTGACCTTGAGACCGCCCTTACTGCGATCGTAATAGAGGCGGAATTCGTAGTGCAACTGTTACACTTGACGTGCTGTCGTGTGTACATTACAAATACAGTATTTTGCTTTCAACTAGATTATTGTTTTATCATCATTAGCTCAGGTGATTTTTTCTTAAGAGCATCATGCATGAACATGACAGACTAAAATTGTTTGTGACAAGAGTCATTAACAGAACATAAAGATGACAAAGAACGATAACACATACCTGTACTTGTATTGAATGGATTCCTTTTCTGTTTATGTAGGATTGTGCGTCGTGTCTGGGGGCATTTATTTTAATGTGGGTCCCATCAATTGCCCCAATTACTCCTGGAAAAGCACTATTTTGTTGAAACTGATGGGCTACTTGCTGTGCTCTTTGTCCTGTTGGCCATACTATAAAATGAGGGGCCAAACCATATAACGCACGGGACACCCTTCTTACAGTACGGATAGCGGTGGCCTTGCCCACATTAAATTTCTCACATACTGATCTATAAAAGTTAAGTAACCAATAAAATAATAATAATAATAATAAAGCCTTTTATTTACTGTTAGCATTACAATTTCTTAAATATAGTACATTAAATTCAACAGCAACCTTAGCCAACAGTTTGTCTTTCGACAAAGGCCTCCTCCAGGGCTTTCCACATCTTCCTGTCTCTAGCAGTCCTGTCCCACAGCAATCCTGCGGTCTGTTTTATTTTATTTCTTTCTATTTATCTATTCTATTTCTTTTTGCATTGTGTCTTTTGTGGCTATAGTTTGACCCAAGTATAGGTATTCCTCTACATACTCTATTTCTTCTTGTTTCACATATATTTTAGATTTTTCATGATTAGTCATTACTTTTGTTTATTGTGAATTTATGGACAGTCCAATTTTATTGCTTTCTTCTGCGAGTTGCTGGAGCATTGTTTCCAAACCATTCTTGCTATCAGAAAATAGCACTATGTCGTCAGCAAAACGGAGATGGTGTAGGATTTCTCCATTTATTCTCAGGCCATATTCGTTCCAGTCCATTATCCGTCCATTATTAGTCCAACAATAGTAACCAATAATGAATGTCAAATTAAAACCAATAAACAAATGAGAAATTTACAATTACCATCACAGATGTAGTACCTGTATGAATCCGGAGTCGCCATAACCCATAATGTCAACAGAAGTTGCTTTTTTGGGTCAATTGGATTTCGGCCACGGGGTTTTCTCATTATTTTTGGTTGTATCAATACAAGGATAAACTCCATAGTTTCAGGGAACATTCTGTAAAGTCAATGTTACAGATTAATAATAAATAATAATAATAATATAATATATAATATAATATGATTATAATATACTTATGTATGATATTTAAATTACAACTCGACCAAGCTAAGTTTGCACCTCACTGGAATGTGGAATATAATGTACCGTACATGTATAATACAATGTTAAAAAAATAAATGCAAAGTAGAATCTAACACAAACTTATTGACTTTTTTATAGTCATAGCAAATCCTTTTTTGCAAACCGAACCTTAGCGTCAGTATTTCGTAATCGACGCGAGGTGCAAGCTTAGCTTGGTCGAGTTGGGCACATAATTCCACACCAGTAATTAGAGCCTTCCACCAACATAAATGGTTTATGACTATTTTATACTATTTGATACATTTATTAATTCATCATAGTATTTACATTTACTTTTTTTACTTTGATGGCTTAATTACCTGAAATGAGACTTAAATGTTTCACGCGAGTATTCTGAAACAGTTTCTTCAATGTAATTTGAAATGCGTGGCAGACGATATTGCTGGCCCCTCTGACTGGACATATATATTGCAATGGCATTAAATTCGACCTCATCATCACTGCTATTGAGCAATTTGTCGATATCTTCGTCGGAGTCGGACTCTTCTATCAAATTATTGAACAACAATAAACGGTTACTGTTCATGATAGCTGTCGATCAAAGATTACTGTCTGTCGATCCAATATTCGGGCCCAAGTTTTTTCGCAAGAAGTGGCAGGAATTGTGATCATTCCACAAAGTTATCGAAATAGTCTTTAATAGTATTTTTAAAGCTAAAGTTAACAAAAGCAATGTTGATTTGACAAATGTTGACACGCTAGAACTCGGTCCGTAATCGTGAGTACGCTGAAAGCTCTGTGAGCACTTTTATCGCGCATTTTATTTCGGACCGGGCGACTTTAATCGTTAGCGCTGTGAGCGCTGATATCTGTTTCGGACCGCAGCCGATGTCAGTAGATAGATACTAGAAACTAGATGACTAAATGTCAGTTTTAGCAATTATGTAGGTACTATGTGACGTGCTATTTGCTCAATTTTTTTGTGTAAAATAAATACATCCAAAGTTTATTGGTTATATCTCCCACTGCACAAAGTCCAAGGCTCTAAGCGAGTATTTATTAAGGTAATACATCTATGTAGCGCCGTGTAGCCTTAGCTAGACGTCAATAGAGCAAGGTGTCCTCCGTCTCATTGATTTTTCTATAAACCAGGCTAGTAAATATTGGTACGGGCAGGTCATTATGGTGTAGGTAATGTCGCGGAGATTGATACGAGCCGGTTGTGCGGCCTTAAAAGACGCCAGACAATTTTAAGTGCCAAATTCGAGTGGTAAAAAATAAGATTTTTAGTCGTGCAACCCAACAAGTGTCACATAAATTTTAAAGAAAAACAATTCAGGGCCAAGACCGGTAATACAGGTGATTACATGAATTTAGTTTTATTAAATCAATTTAATAAATAAAATGATATTGAAAAATAGATAACTTACTATTTTTAGTAACAACAAGTTTTATTTAACTGCGAACATTATATGACAATATTTTTTCTTCTTAATTGACAACAAATTGAGAGTATGTAGTTCAATTACAAGTATAACAAGCCATTAAGTAACATATATTTTTAATTTTCTCAAAGTTTATACTAATAACTCCAAATAACATGGCAGTAAAAGAAATTATAAGCTAATCTAGCTGTTTACTACAGCGACAAAAAAAGAATCATGAAAAAATAAACTTGGTTTTGAGGGTTTGTTACTTAATATGTCTACCTGTGTATGACTTCTGGCAGCATTTGACTATAAATAATCCTTTGTATCTGTAATGTGTGGCTTTACAGATTTACTATGATAATTTATGACTGAATAAAAATATAATGCATCGAACATTAAAGAAACTCATATGCAGCCTGTACTACCTAGTTTGTTTGTAAATATTATTTTACAATTGTTATTATTTACTATGGGGCATGGACGGCATTTCATCTTAGGCCTCAGGATGACAATGCACCCGCAATACCTGTGATTTTTTTCTTGTTATTGCAGGTGTCTTTAGGTGGCCATTACCAATTAGCACCAGGTGGACCGTCAGCTTATTTGTCATCTAATTTGTAAAAAAAACAAATTATTTGTTTATGTAACACAATATTATTATTTGTGTATATGTGTCATACATAATATATCCACTTTTAGATGAAATAGTCAATATTGCATGTATGAGTAATATTCAAACATAATTATACATAATCTAGCAAATTATAGTATGTCCATGTAAATTTCAATTAGATTCATAATTTATATACCATCGCATACTACCAATGAAATCCTACAAGTGTATAAAAGTCTTTCGTAACCAAAATCTCTGTGAGTATTGGGTTTTCCACCCAGTTTAAGTGCTTAATCCTCTTATGTTACTTACAACAAGAAACAATCTATTGTCCATCTTCATTAAAGAACTTGTAAGGTAACATGGTAAGGCAACATTATTACATGTTTCACTGTATTTATATGATTAAAGTATACTCTGATTATTGACAATATAACTAAAATTAATGTTTTGGTCCTCCCAATCGACATTATCCATCCATATCTTATATTATTATGAAAGTATTTAATAATATTACATACACTATTTCAGAATATTATGCTTATTGTCATACTCAATAGGCTGGATAGGCACAAAAGGGTATATTCACTACCTGATTTCATATTTCAACATTTTCTTTATTGAGTGATTCCTTTACCTGATAAGCATCAGATTCCAGACACAATAGATTTTTTAATTGCCATATCCCTTGGGAGGAATAACGCCACTTGACAGATTAATGTACCCTTTTTGATATTGTCACCATATACTTTATACATATGGGCATGATAGCACACACAAATATAATGCTCTTTAAAAGTGGACTGGTATTTCATATATTTTAAGCATCTGTGAAACGTTTCCTGAATACAATTAAGATTATAATATAAATTACTTGTGTTGTACAGTCACAAACAGAATAATGTATACACTTTGACACCTTGTGTCCCTTATTGTCTTTACAATAAGAGTCACTGACTGTCATTCTGTATACATCTTAACAATAAAAAGTTTTCTTGTTTTTAATAAATAAAAACATTAATTAGGATTAGTTTTTAGTCAGATTGTTTTTGACAGCTTCTGAACAATGGCAAGCAGCTCCTGGGAAGACTTCTTTGCAGTCCACCTGCCACCTACTGACTTTGAAGACAACCGCTCTTTGCTCAAAGAGTTCTGTGAGAGGCATGACCAATATGGAAACAAAATTGCACTTGTTACAGTAAGAAATTTATCAATAATATTTCTTTAATTATGAATGTGGCAAACAATAATATGGTGGACACCATTTCTACATAATCATCTACACTTGCAATTCCAAAAGTACCTAATTCATGCATGACTTTCTAAAAATGTTAACTCTTTCTCTGTTCTGCTAAAAGGAAATTTCGTTATTGCTACGAAAAAATATATGTTTATTTTTTACATAGGTAGCTGCTTCGTTATGGGAATGGAAGGGTTTTTTCCGGTATTTATATTGAAATACTGAAGCATTACCTGCCATTGTGAGTAGGTAGGTGTGTGATATAAAATGAAAATTGCATATCTCAGAATTTTCTCCAGGCCTCTATTCTATGTATTTAAATATGTTTACATTTATATTCAAAACAAAGATTCACTAACGTGTGTATGTTATATCAATGGAGAGGTATATATCTGAAATAAATTATTATCATTCATTATAGACTAGGTATGTACTTGCATCATGCACCTTTGACCAATGATTAGGTCTATCAAATAATTGTCTATTAAATACTTATAAAGTTACCTACATTATACATTTAATTTTTTTGTTATTTATTTAATTATTTATTTTCTTAATTTTATTTTTAACATTGGGTATAATAAATTTCTTGAAAGATTAGAAAAGTATTGCTTTTAAAAACGTTTAGTTAATACTCATTAAGGTATAGAAATACAATATTTCGACACTGTGAGTATATACATAAAAAACGTCGTATTCTACGTCGTAACTTAATTCCTTTTTGTGTCACATATTAATTACTAAAAAAAAAATAAACAGAAAAAACTACACTAAAACATTATAAAAAAAAGTAGGTAAGTAATTAAGTTTATGTAGGCAACACGACTCCTCTTGCAGCCACTGAGTTATTGACCCTTTCATATCTTTATTAGAGTCTAACTGTCTGTCTGGCTGTACCTACCTACTATTAGTTCTGTATATGAGACAAATGAACAATTTTCTTTTGTCTCTCTTACAATAATATGTAAAACTAACATGTTTTCTTCAATACCATCCCGCCGGGCACCTCGACAATAGAAAACCTTTTCTTCTCATGATAAAATTATTTTTTTGACAGATATTTAAAAACATATCTAAACTGAAAATGGAATGTTCTGGGGCGGGATGTGAACCGTGATCTTGCACAATCCGTGTGAGTGCTCTACCATCAAGTTCTCGAGGGCTTGAGAGAGCCCTTTGAAAACTGATGGACTTCACGAAATTCATACGGTTAAGCAGCTGACTTAAGCGTCCTTCAAAAATACACCCAAAATGAAACGCACACGGCGTAAAAATCCCCCCTTAAAAACTTCAATGCCAATTATATTCCGTCGCCTGTATTGGTCCTGAACGTACAGTTGACCACACATCAACCGTAACAGTTTGACCTTGAGACCCCTATTCCATTTGTAATCATCTGTCGTCATTTTTAAATACATCCTTCGTAGTGTAACTGTGACACTTGATGTCTGACGTCTGTACATTGCTGGAGTTGTTTTCATAAACTTGACCTTGATATTCAAAATTAACTGAAAGGTTATGTGTGTAAACCATTAAAATTATGCGTAAGTAGACTATCTTCAAAACGAACAAAATTTTAATTTTCAGTCGGGTGGCACCACTGTGCCTTTGGAGCATAACACAGTACGATTCGTAGATAACTTCAGCGCGGGGACCAGAGGGTCGGCGTCTGCTGAATATTTCCTAGAGCAGGGCTACGCGGTCATCTTCATGCACCGGCAGAAGTCTCTCGAGCCCTTCACGAGACACTTTAGTGGACAGAAACTGCTCGACATGCTAGACATACAGGAGAGGGGACCCAACACTACTATTACAGGTTCACAGTCTTATTAAAATACTATAATTAATAATTAAATGTGTAATTTTGCTACGCCTTCAACATTCTCTAAACATGCGTAGGAGCACCTAATTTAATGTCAAGTCATTCAAAGCTATTTTTTTTTAAATTTAAAATAGAGCTTTGGATCTTAAATAGAAATAAAAACTAGCGGCCCGTAGTCGCCACATCATAGCTTAGAATCCCGCAAAATTAAAATTTTCACCTCACAATCTCGGAAAGGTTATATATGGGGGCCGTCAGCTTTTTCGTCATCTAGTTGTATAAAAAAAAGTTATTCTGCGTCTCGTACCTTTGAAACCCTGGCTACGCTCAGAATTCTTTATTTATATTCTTTTATTTAAAAAATCCATCGCTTGATCAGGTTTCAATACAAGGACTCGCGCCAAAAACAGTTTTGCAGCCTTACATAACAAATAAATCTTCTCCCAAAAAAGTTTGCATTTCATTACTTAGTTATAAAATTGTACTTCATTTGTGAAGTTTACAATCCAAACCACTAGCATTTATATAATTCTTAACCGGACACTTTAATTTAAAAACTAAATGATACTTAGTTTTTGTTCAAATCTCATCCTACAGTGAAACCCGACAGCGTGGACGTGCTAGCACCCATTCTGCTACGGTACAAGGCGGCGCACGCGGCGGGCGCCATCTTGCACGTGTCCTTTACGACCGTCTCCGAGTACTTCTGGTTGTTACGAGCAGCTTGCGAATGCCTTACCAACCTTGGACCCAGAGCACTTCTATACTTAGCTGCTGCAGTCTCTGACTTCTATGTACCCAAAGACAGAGTGGTAAGAATAAGCACTTATTAAAATATCATTTTTCACATTTTAGGCTGACTTGCATTCACATTGGCTACTATCGCTTTGAAACTATAAGTATTATCGGCAAACAATATTTGCGATTGCATCCCAACAGTTGATCGGCTTTTACATAGTAGTTACTAGTTTGTGTGTAGATTTGCGAATACGATCTATTAGGTCTTAACTCAACAACTGTTTTTTCGACAGAACTATTAACCTAATGAAGCCGACGTTCAAAAGAAGTGCGCAATCGTCTAATCATTTGTCCTGTGACGTCACCTAGACGTCCGAGTAGCAAGTTGTCACTGGCAACACAGAAACTTGTTGAATATTTAAATCGATATTGATCATCGATAGAACAGTTAAATAATATGTATAAGTAACCAATGCTCGGTCAGCCTCAGTACGTTATATGTCCGGCTCGAAGGACCAATTAGTAATTCATTTATTTTTCAATTGAAAGCGATAATCATACCATCAAAAACTATGTTTTCTTCAGCCAACACACAAAATGCAGTCAGGCAGCGGCGCGCCAGTAATCCAGTTGCATTTAGTGCCAAAGATGTTGGCCCCGCTAGTCAACTTGTGGGTGCCCGAAGCTTACGTAGTGTCTTTCAAACTGGAGACTGATGAGAACCTCCTTATACCTAAGGCTAGAGCGGCGCTTGATAAATACAAGCACAAGGTAAGTACCGCACACCACCATTTTAGTGTTTTTGCCTGTCATTTAGAAAGCGTCCTCATACACCCAAACTTAGGATAATAAAAGGACAAATTTAGGACATCATCATCATTATCACCACACTATATTTACACTATTTAACCGACTTCAAAAACGAGGAGGTTCTCAATTCGGCCGGTATGTTTTTTTTTTTTTTTTTATGTATGTACACCGATTACGCCGAGATTACTGATCCGATTTACGTGATTCTTTTTTTGTTCGATGTGGAATAGCTGCCATTTGGTCCCATAAAAATTTTTTCAAAAACAGTTGGGTACTTTGGTTTTAAATTTAAAAAAACTTAAATTATGAAGTCGTCTACATATGCGAAATTGCGAAGTTTTGCTTTTCAAATGACTTTTTAGTGAAACGATACGATAGTAGGAAACAATATAAGTTTACGATCACCCATCTAGCTTCGACCGTAGAAAGTTACCACTAAAAATTGTGAAAAAAAAAATTTTAACAAAAATTAAAACCGACTTCAAAAAACTGAAAAGGATAAAATAATTAAATTTAAGTAGGTATTCATCCCCTAGAAACATATTTTTGGAGTTAGTGCTAAGTGGTTTCCAAAAACAATAGAAAGTGAAGCACCGACTCCAAAATATGTTTCTAGGGGATGAATACCTACTTAAATTTAATTATTTTATCCTTTTCAGTTTTTTGAAGTCGGTTTTAATTTTTGTTAAAAATTTTTTATACGTCCTAATGCGGGTTGGTGGGTTAAAGCAGTTGCAGTAACAACCGGGACCAACAGCTTAACGAGCCTTCGGAAGCATGGAAGAGCTCGAGATTAGAAATGTTGGTTGACCCATACCGGGATCGACCATTTAGGACAATGGACCTTATTGTATCTGGTTTGTAGGCACTTCATAGATTAAAAAATATAATATATGTCTAGTATTATATATTTCTAGATGGTGGTAGCGAATTTACTACAGACTCGACACCACAGAGTAATTTTGGTGACTCCTGAGGCTAGCCAAGAGATCGTCCTCACCAGGGAAGAGGTTCACGCAGGTATGAGGACAACTAATTTTGAAGTTTTTCTAAACGAGTAGTATTAGTATGACAAGAAAATATGGATAAATTGTAAATATTTTGATATGGCAAGGAGTGGATGGAACGCCGTATAATACACCGCTATTGTTTAATTAGTACAAAAAAAAATTGGGGGCCTCAGAAGTCGTTACTAATCCCATATACGTAGTCAAAAGTAATATAATCAAAATTTAAAAATTGTCTACAAAAAAATACAATAATTGGTAAAACCATTACGGAATCTATGAGCAACACGTGCCCCTAGGCGATAGTAGGCGCAGTATTTTTCCGTTTACACTATTGTCCGTTGAGCCCATTGATAAATCCCGGCGTCATACATTAAACCTCCCGCCCACCCCTTTCCGCGAATAGTGGATGTGCTGCTGCGAGAGAATATGATAAATGCATTTTTGGTTGTGAATTGGTAATAAATTATGTCCACAAATTCGGCGACATTTTGGGATAAAAACAAATGATAATAACTTTTTTTAATTATAAATATTAAAAAAATATTCTTACATATTTTTAATAGCAAGGCCTTTCCTAATTAACCTTTAAACTTTTTGTACTAATTAAAAAGTAGTAGTGTATAAAATAATGGGAAATGCTGCAAAATAGTAACAAAGAATCTAATCAATGAAAATAATTGATGTCATAAATTGGGTTCCTAGAATAATTCCTATGACTACTTGCTCTATCGTGACAGTGTTTCTATTGTCCAGCTCGAAGAACCAATTTAGTTTACTCTTTAGTGCAGTTTAAAATTACAAATAACAAGCAATGTAAATAATAAGTTAGCCAGGGAGGGTTTATCTCTATAAGAAATCTCTTCCAGCCAACCCATAAATGTGTGAGACATCTTTTTGTAGAAAGCAAGCAGCACCGAGTACATCAAAAAGGAGATGTTTCTTTTTCGGCTATGAACATGTACAGTCCATTCAAAAATGATTAAAACCAATATAAATTATATTGGTGATATTTTCGGTCTTTAAACCACGTACAAAAATATTTTAAAGCAAATATGGCTATATAGGAGGCCATATTAAGACATTATCTCTATAATCTGTGGCCATATTTTTAAAACGTTCGGAAACACGTTCGTTTTTAATCTAGGAATATATGGAATTATGGACTCAGTAGTCTGATGGACAGATCAATAAAGTTTTTGCTTTCTTCTGTATATTTTGAGTGGTATAATTATACAAGATGACGTAATAGTGTTGCCATTATATTGATAGTTATAAAACTGACACTTACCATCAGAAAGTATTTTGTACAGGAAAACAATAAAAAAATAATGAAGATGAATTGAAAATTAATAATTTATATCCATTTCCCTAACTTAAAAACTACTGTACATACTCATAGCCAGGACTCCATAGAAACCTGAAACATCTCCTTTATTCAATTTATTTAAATATTTTTTTTTATACATCTCTTTTGAAACATGATAGGTATCCCGACTGGTACTGGACTAGTTATAACCAGAGGTTGGAATTAGGTAGAATTATTTATGTACTTGCATTGAAATGTTGATATTAATATGGCTCTTCCCGGTATATCAAATTATGCAACTTCGGACATCCGATGTTGTTGATGTAAATTTGGCAATTTTGGCTGCAGAGGTGCAAATTGTGTAAAAGTAAATAACTTTTTCATTTAATAAATCACGGTATTTTTCTAATCTTTAAAATTAATCTCGAGATTTGAGGCATATCCACTTTCATCTTTCGCTGCAGGAAATCAGTGTAAGTACATAAATAATTACAGGTCGGAATTAGGTAGAATTATAACTAGTAACTATACCTAGGGATTAAATTTTGATAAATCATCCAGGCGTGGACATCGAATGTGGGATCGTATGTGAGATAGTCCGACTGCACGCGCGACACCTACACGCCGCACCGCGCTGACGAATGCGCCGCCGGCTCTACCTCACGCCGGACTAATGCCGAATTGATACCGACCCCATCCGACCGTGTGCCGACCCCATAACGACCTTGGAGACCTCGTACTGCATAAAAGTGGAATCTCGAAAGAAAACACTGAAAACAAGATGTTTAAAACATGTATGGAGACCCGGCCAGGTCTATGTACACTATAATAAAAAATAGGTAAAAATAGAATAGAATAGAACTTTATTGTGCATGGAAAAAGGTACAATTATTTGGTCTTAACTTTAAAACAAGAATTACAGAAGAACTTTCTGCTACCTTTTCAGATGTATACACAAAACTTACCTAATCAAAGAATTATTTACCTATTTATAATCTAAAAATTCTTGTATACTATAAAAACACTTTTTTGTTAGCCAATCATTCACTATTTTTCTGAATTTCGGGAACGTTTGTCTTTTAAAGTCATCTGGTAGTTTATTAAAAATTTTTATACACATTTATTTAAAAATATGCAGTACAGTGTTCAATTGTCCATTGTCTTTTTATTTGATTTATTACGTGGTACAAAACAAAGGGTACTTTTCATAGATAAAACTGCAACACAGCCAAATATTCATCATGGCTCCTATGTCATTTTGGTGACGTTTACTTGCTATGTTGCCCGACATATTGTCATAGTGAATAACCGTGAAATCGACGAAAAATGTCAACTTTTGTATATACAAACTATGCATAAAACAAATTATTAGTATTTACCACGGATTTAGGAGATTTTTACTGATTTTTTTGACATACTATACATATGCCTGGCCTAAATATAAAACATCTTTCACATATTAGCAATGGAAAATTAAATTGAAAGTTTATATGCAACTGCAAAATTTTAGTTTAGATACAGTTTTTGTGCAGTTAACTAAATAACAGCGAAACTGTCCGTCTTTCAGTTCGCTTGCAAATGGCGTACAGTTCTATTAGTAAAATATTGCAGTCGCTTCAGCTTAGATGCAATACTTCCACGTGAACTGTACCAAAACCGTATCTTAACTGCAATTTTGCAGCTGATTTGCAGTCATAACGCAGACCGCCTGTTTGCACCCTAATACTTAAATAAGCACAATACGTAGAAAAAGTCCTTAAAACCTATATTTACTAATAAGTCTGTGTGATTCTTTAGCGAGTTTTTAATCCTCTCCCTCTGAGCAATGGGCATTCATTGAAATCGCTCCACTCGTGAATTTATAAAGAAATACTTTATTTTGCTGGTGTTATCTCCAAACCGCAGTTACTTTTTATTAGTTAATAAAAATATGTTATCGATGAAGATATTACTCTTTCGCGTTGCTTTATAAATTATGAGTTAGCGCTGATTTAAATGTGGAGAAAGATTGTCGCCTTAAAATCATGCTTATTTATTAGGTTTTTTTTTGTTATATGTTGACTTAGTATACAAATCTTGCCATCGCTCTTGAAGCTTTCCTAACATCCACGAGCTTTGCTCACCTGTGTAAAAACTTGTAAATTTATATTTGCGCAGCTACATAAAGAGTAATAGGTATACATATTGTGCAAAGCTAAAAATCTAATCAAAACATAATTTTAAAATATGTATACATATCTGTGCGATTCAGGAAATCTCCTTTACGAGTTCAAGTGTTCTTAAAGTTTTAAAAGTAAGAAAGTCATAATTAGATTTTTAAAAAAAATTAAAATTTAAAATTTTAAGTAACCCCGGTCTCATTAATCATTTATCTAACACCATCTCTTTGAGGCTATTCTTAAGAGCCTAAACTCGCTATATTTGCTGTAAGTTTCTGAAGAATTAAGCATCCCCCAGACTTTTTGATGATATAGGATCACCTTGAGGTTAGTATGTCATGGGAATGTCACCGAAGTGACAGTACACCAAATTTCAAATCAATCGGATCTGTGAAAGTTAGTAAAACCCTCTTATCATGTAGAAAAACAGGCTGAATTTTGACTTACTTCAATTCTAAATGTAATTCTATTCCTTTCTTATCACATGGAATGAAAGAAGACAATTTTTTTATCAATCCGACCCATCGTGATTTCATAGGGCTTAATAATTCCGTCATATTGCATATACACTGACCCATCATCATTGAATCAATCAGTTTAACTGCGGTAGGAGAAAGCACTGGAGTCACAGCTGACTTAGACAACACCGTTAGGGCACAAAAGCAAAATATACAATCAAAGAAGTGTGTATTTAATGTCGTCCGTTTTAGGCGGTGCAATGATAAACGGGCTTTTGTAAAGTGAGTCTTCGGAGCACGACATAAAACCCATGTTCGATTGTTCATTGTATATATGCTAGAGAGGGGTCGCATTTGTAAACTGTGTTCTATAAAGTTGGTTTTACAGGTCGCTGGTAATGTAACGTATAGTTCCAGACTCGTTTTAATTAAGCGGTAAAAATCCACATTTTGGCTATTCTTCATTGTGTGTGTTTTAATCTCTTAATACAAATGATGGATCAAATAACTACGCAGCATTTTATCAGTCACCGGTATTACTGCCCCTTGGTGTTCGATTTAAAGAACTGTCACGTGAAAAGAATCGGCGAACAAAAAGTAATAGTAAGTCTGTACTTCATACGTACATAATGAACATTTGAGTATATTATTGTGAGCTATACATATATATATATACTGTATTAGTAAGTTACTTATGACTCGATATTATACATATTGTAGAATTTTATAAATCTCCATGTGCCCCAGTAATATATCATCTAAGTATAAATGATAAAGTGTAGGATTTTTATGTCTGTATAATTTGAAATGGAACCCATGCGATGTTATTGTAATAAAAATAAACCGTTTGGTGGCTTAATAACACTACAAATGGTATAAAAAGAAGTATTAATCTGTTACAAAGCATGTCATAGTTACACTGTCAACTTGACGAAATATGAGACTCAAACCCACAAAGTTTAAAATTATCACTTTTCAGTTACTATAAATACTGTAAGTATTAAAAAATACCAATTTAGACTAACCTTTTAGAATCGTAGTCCCGTATTTTAATCATGGACATTGTGGAGTAATGTAAAACCAAAACTGTGGTCGAATCAGAATCTTATCTAGTAATAATATGTAGTTCGATGACATTAAAAATGTCAACAAACCTCGTGTGGTTTCTATTTCAAACTCTAGAGGTGCTAAGGATGTATTTTTTCATATTATAACTTACCTGAAAAGAGTGTGGGTAGACATGTTAGAGTATCTTCAAGATGTTTTACACTTATTCGACTTAGCGTTAGTATTTAACTGGCAAATTCACTCAATGAAAACTAATCCATTAAAAAGTAGTTATATTACCTGGAAAATTTCAAAGCAAAAAAAAAACCACCGCCAATATTGTCGCTTGCAAAAATCGTAAAACTACCAAATGTAAAAAATACGTATTACTATATTATATTTTTAAGTTGGATATGATGATAATATCTATTCATAGTAGTATTATTAATATTATTGAAAAATCCTATTTGATTAATATTAAAAAAAATAATAAATACCTACTGCTTTCGGTAAGTATGAAATGAAAGATGATTAAATCGTCGAAAAAGTGTAAAACACATATTCTTTTCAAAAATGTTTCTAAGATTTTATATAAAAATAGAGACTTTTGTAAATATAACACGAGAATGTTCAAACTTATTACGATTCAACTTCCATTAACTGTTATCAATGAATATGACTATTTACTGAATTAAGTACTTGCTATAAGAGTACGGCTGATTTTAAAAGCTGCCTGAAGTAAAATAACCTCTTTTTCAATGTACCTTTTATACAAAATTATTCAGAAATATACAGGTTGATTTTTTAATTTCTCTGAACTATTTTGTTTGAAAAAAAGTTTCTTAAACATCCTAAGAATTAAAACAATTTCTAAAAAAGTCACACAGTGAAAATACAAGACAGACTAAATTCCTCAAGACGTTTCGTTTATCCGTATGTGTGTGGACATTAAAATGAGATAGTTGTGACAAATATTTTAGACAAGTGACGCCGCAACAATATCGTTAACATCAAACAACAAATATCTTGCGAAAGAAATAAGTACTGCTTGTTGCATTTTCCAATCGACCGTACTCTTTAGTATAAAACTTTATACATATTAACTGTGAGTTTTGTACAATCAACATCAAAAGAAATAAATTTTGACAGTTCACACCTCTTATTACGAAGGCTTACGAGCTGTCAAAGTGACAACTAGTTTAACTGTATAATAAGAGTGTTTTGTATACATTTACGGTGTCTTAACTTTCTCGAATTATCTTCTCTAGGACCAGAGCTAGTAACATTCAAAATACTAATTCAATAGGTGATACAGTATAAATATTGCCCTATAAACGGTCTAACTCAGAAGTACTTTAAAACTGGTAGCTTATAACAATAACTATTGCGTAACAATATTAACATCATTTAATAGACACTAGGCAGCAACACTAGGAAGTATTATATAGAATGTTCCAAAACATGACGACCGAATTTTTTTGTTGAATTCCTTTAAAAAAATTCGTGACATCACAACGTTACCTTTTGGACCAACCTGTTTGTACAATAAAGTACATTTGTAGTGACGACACATTAATTAGAACAGTTTCACTGCAAAAGCGCTCTTCTATCGGCAGAAAAAGGCTCCACCTGAAGCTAGCTATATTTATATCGTATTATCTATTGACAACTGTCTTAGTAATATTTTAATATACAATATTTGAAGTGTGAGTAGATAGTTGACTGTAATTCAGTTCTTAAAACGTTGAGTGTATTGGAAATTTTATTCGTTTAAAGAGTAATGTTGTCTATAGTATGTATGTTTAAAGATGAGCTTTACATATCATATGAAGCTTGCAGCTAATGAAAAGTAAGTTTTAATTTTAAACCTATTTCAACTTTAGTAAACTATTACTTAGTATCATTGCATCTCTTTTTTACAATTGACTTTTTTCGAAAATAAAAAAAAATAGTTTAGAATTTTTCGTTTAATGCCAAATGGCTACAACCTATAGAAACAAACTTAGACTAAGTATAAATGTTTTTTCCCTTACTTTTCTGTTGGAAAAGAGATGAAGCGATATTAAACTGTTATGTTTAGTTATTAACAGAGTATAATCTGCAGCATTCTTTTGTTAACTCCGTTGTACGCGCCGCGTATCTTTACATAATTTTGACTAAAGTAAAAATCTTTTTCTAAACCATGAAAAATTACACGAAACATATAGTCAAATGCGTACTAAGGTATTAGGTAACAACAGTAATGTAAAGGTTAATATAAAAAAATATTCTAGCAAACTATACAAATGTAATGGAGTGTTAAAGAAGAGACATAATGTGCTCGTAAATTTCAGGAAATCGCTCAGAATATTTATTTGCACTGAATTAATTAGGGATCTAAACTTAGCGGTTAGTTTTGTTTGTGTTTTAAATTTTACCTATCTAAGCAGTGACAAAAGTCGACTATCGATACTTTTCCCAGCATTGCCTGTTGCGGATAGTTACATAATCTAATCCTGAGGCTGCTCTAAAGCCTTCGCCTCATTGATACCATGTCACACCGATCTTGTGCAGACTTTATAGTTGCTACTGTACTATATTGACGCTAGACTCGATGTGACATGGTACTAAAGTGTTCAGCTACTTCTGTGGTCGACTGTACCTAATATTTCGCCTTCGGTCTTCGGCGAACGTACAGTGGACAGCACATCAACCGTAACAGTTTGACCTTGAGACCGCCCTTACTGCGTTCATGATAGAGGCGGCTTTCGTAGTGCTACTGTTAACTTGATGTGCGAACGCGTTTAAAAAAGGTTGATAATCGATTTTCTGGCAAGGCTATGTAAATATTGTTTCCATCTAAATACCTATTATATCAAATGACAAGTTATGTTTAATATGCTGCTCATCGTACTGTATCATGTTAGTTTTAGGTAAATTATTACATTGGATATTAAAGGGTATTTATTGTATAAATGTTGTGTGAAAGGTTTAAATTATATTGAAAAATATATAAACGACTATTGTGTTTGTATAATAGTGGTAACTGTTTCAAAATATATTATTATTTGTATGCATTTTATTGTTTTTATTTTTCGGTCCCCCGTATAGACTCTTCGAAACACATTGATCCTTACCGTTTCAACAAACCATAACAAAAGTATATTTGTAGTAAACAACAATAAATATGCATTATATTATGTAGGTACCTACTTATATGTTGTATGAAGTCTACCTACAAATTGCGGAAAAAATTCTTCTTTCCTTGTTTTTTTCTATTGCGATTATCGGTGCGGTTGCTTAATAATATTTGTAATGTTTACCTGTAGGCAATAAATAGGTCTTTAATATACAATCGCAATTCCTCCTAAGCTGACTGAACACTCGACATTACGGTCATAAGATCGTACCTTTATGTAGGTACTGCAGTCATTAGTTATTGTTCTGAGGGTATATCCTTTCCATTGTACAACAACTAGATGACAATTATACTATTATAATATACGTTTTTCATACATATGAGTGAGTGAAACAGAACGCAATTTAACGATGTTTTCACGAAAATAGGTTTAATATAGTTTTTAATAGCGCTGGTAAAGAACCTAATTGATATATCCTCTTTGTATAATCCAGTATTTTTAAACTTTATCCTGTCTTGTAAAATTTTGAAGCAAAATTATTTAGATAATTTTCCTAGTTCAAACTTGTCATGGCCTGTCAGAATTGCACTGAAATATTTTTAAATACGTAGGAATTTAGTTCTGCGGCTACACTACTATTGTGTTGTGATTTTGTATTATTTTTGTTCAAAATTGTGCCGCCATGGTAAGTACAAAAACCAAATATTTATATTGTAACATTACATCTTTCTATTCTAGTAATTGGCATTTAAATACCAATATTGCCAATAGAGACAACTGTTTGTGTCTTTTGTGTGAACGATTCGCCGGAATGATCACGAACAATTTTATTTTTAACAAGTCACTGATGTAAAATCGTAATAGGCTATATTTTAATGTTTCTAACTTTAAAATTTACTATACCTACGTATCGACGCTTATCCGTTTCTTATTATACACAACACAATCGCATAAATTGGAATAAATAATTGATATGAGTATAATATATTACATCAAATATATCTTTTATGATTTCTTAAAAAATATTTAGGTGATTTAAAATTAGGTAACGACAATAAATTTATACATGGGCTATAATAGATCATAGAATTGTGTTGCAACTTTCAACTACATCACATTCATTTCATAATTTCATAGAAATGTTATAGAATTTTGCTATGTTTTAATTTATTGTCGTATGTCGTCGCCACTCTGTATAATAATATTTTCTTTTACAGGATGAAGAAATCGAAGACTTGGTTGATGTGAAATGTACAGAATCTCAAAAAAGTGTAGCTGCATCGAACGTGTACTCAATGGACTTCACTGATAGTAGCTCAGACAAAAATAACTCTTCTGGCAAAGACACTTATGTTATAGAGTTGGATGACAGCGAAGATAGTGAAAAAGCTTACGAACTACATGAAAACCAGAGCATTATCAATTTAAATGACAAAGCCATTACTGCTGTATTAGTGCAGCATAACAAGAATGGACATACAAATAAAATAAGTAAGTCGACATCAGGCACTTTCCATGAGTGTTCTATTGCCCAAGAAATATTCACACAAACAAGTAAGACAATATTCGAATTAGCAGAAACTGAAAGAAAAACAAGAAGAACCTTACAAAATAAAACCTTAGAAACCCAAACATCTTTTATATCAATAACAGAAAATAAAACAATCGAATATAGAATAGAAGTATCAGCAGAGAAAGGTGCTTTTCGTAGCCACATAGAAGATGATGAGTTAAATGAAAGTAACGATGGCCACGATATCACTTGTGATCAACCGTTCTCCACTTCTCTAGATGATAGATCGTCAAAATTTCCGGTATCTGAAAGCGAAACTGAAATAAACAATGATTGCAAAAGCGAAACCGGTAGCATTGTTGTCAATATGATCTCGGACGAAGAATCAAATAAAAAAGGAAAAGATGAAATTCATTTTGAAAATAATAATTTTTTGGACACATCTTGCAAATCAGACACAGATATAGATGAAGATTCGCTGATGTGTAATGAATATATTGAAAATAAGCATTACAACGCCGACAACACGAGTGATACAAGTGAAGTACCAAAGTCCGTAGATAGCGAAGTTGAAGACTTGTATAATGAACTGTCGGAAAGAATTAACTATAGAAACGTGGATAAAGCCTCAGTACAAGATACGCAACGCTTTAACATGTTAACACCCCTTACCGAAGAATCAACTATTAAGAAAGAAAGCCTTTTGGACATCACACCCAATTGTAACAACATAATTGAAGCAATAGAAGATAAATATGTTCTGTTTGTGAATAATTCTGGTGTTAAAATTAAAGTATTTCCAAATAGTGAAACTAAAGATATAAGAGAAAATGAGAGGGAAAATATAAAACTGCCACTAATAAAAAGTAACTTTTCGTGTCCAACTAGTCCGCATATAAATTCCCGCTTTGGAAATGTTCAAAGATCTGTTAATAAGAATTTATTTTCTGAAGGTAGGAACAGAGAAAGTATTACAGGAGATAGATGGGAAATCGGAACGAAAGATCTCGCCGCCGGAGAAAGTCCACTTATTACAGGCAAATGTGGTAAGTATATTAAGTGGTAGTATATTATACAATATTTAATTTTATTACTACCAAATATTATACAATATTTAATTTTAATCTACCATAAGTTGTTGTTTCCATTCAACAATCTTTATATACATTTATAGATCAAATGAAGAAAGTAAATGAACAATTCCAATTACCTCCTATTCACGCAGAAGGAAATTTAAGATATAACAGTAACACGAATACACACGAAATGATAAATAGCAACAATAACTACAAGAAAGAAGTTATTAATAATCCCAAGTCAATAAATATAAAAGACAAAATTACTGAATTGAAAATGAGTAACGATTCAAAGTATTGGCAGCAACCAAAGTGTAATATATCGTAAGTACCTAACTCATTTACCTACCATTCAATGTGTGAGAATCGAGTCTTATCAAGGAAAACATACAAATGCTCAGTGCTATTTTAACTCAAATCTGTAATCCCTAGGACAACAGAAAGCAAAACAAGTAGAAATGTATCCCCAGAAAGCCGATCACCCGAGGACAGCCGTCTAGGAGACGTGGCGGAACGTGGCTGCGAGGCGTTGTGCCTCGAGCTGCTGAAGAGATTGAAATCGCCGTCCTGGTTACGTGTGATTTATCTTTGATTTTACACTTGATTTCTATGAAATTCGGTATCTCGTTTCTTTGTCGAACGTACAAAGCTTAGAATTCTTTACTACAAACTACAATACAACCCCAGAGCCGTGAAAAAGCACCTTATGGATTAGCAAGGTGCTTAAATTAATGCGAGATTTGCATCGCACGTTGTATTGTATGAGTAACTCTAGAGAAGGTCTTAAACAGAATGTAATTTTTCTGGGGCTGAGGTATGTAAGTTGTAGTAAGGATCACCCCGAGAAAAGTTACATTTTGATGTAGACAACACCTTTCTCAAATTCCTCGTGACACGCGTGCTAGAGGACAATTTTCTTAAATAATATTTCATCTGGAAAACGAAGAAGATTTATTGAAAAAAACTAAGAACTTTCCAGGTTTGAAGTCTCAGACACGTTAGAAGAACTGCCTAGAGTAATGGAGAAGTTTTGGCCTGTTATAACAGAGAATCGTATTGCTGATTTAATACGACAAGTAAGGATATATTTGTGTTATTTTTTACGCATTTCATTCTTATGTGGTTGTTTTAAGATTATATTTATGACTTATTTGTCAGGTGAGCTCTCACGTCGAGTCTCCAAGGACGCAAGTGGCCAGACTCGCTTGCAGTACTCTTGCAGCGATTTTAAAAAACACAAATTACACTAAGAAACCGGTATGTAATATATCAAAAGTTAATAACTATTGACTTTTTCTAAGAAACATTCACTATTTGGCCAATACTTAAGACCAAATAAAGCTAAGGTATTTGGCCAATACCTTAGCTTTTTACCAACACAATTAGATTTCTCGCATTTCACAAATAACACTGGCTATTATTTTTTTAAATAAAAATCTAATAAGATTGAATTTACCCGACATTAAGACTAAAGAGGGCTAGAAAAATGTGTGAACTTTGACTACCGCAGAAATTAAAGCAGCTTTAATGTCTATGGCTGTCAACGGTTACAACATTTTTCGGTACCAGCATGGTTAAATTCTATATATTATAATAGTCCACTTGGTTCGTAAGTCCAACTTCCAGAAAGAGTTCCAATTTCACCCAAAGGGAGAGGGCTACGCTCGGAGTTTCTCTGCGTGATCAAATCAAAAATGATGAGATCCGCAGGAAAACTAAGGTCACCGACATAGCCTGACGAATTGCGAGCCTCAAGTAGCAGAGGGCAGGCCACATTGTCGGGACTCTTTGTATAAGTTATGAGAAATAAATCTAGAAAAATCTAAAATTTTAACACTGGCACCGAAGACAATAATATACATACTCACAAAGATTTGTTATTTTGCCTAAGAGTGGTCCGCGCGGAATGTAGGAAAAGGTCGTCAACGCACAAGTCTCACAACAATAGTTGATTTGTTAGTAATGGAACCGCTAAACAATATAATAAAGGAAACTTTGATTTTCTATTTTCTACCCTTTTTGCTTTATGCAAAATTTGTGTAAGTCCATGTGTGCCTAAGTATTTTTTATTGAGTATGGTAGTTGACAAATATTTATTTTTATTGCAAATAGTACATAAAACTTCGGTAATTGATGATGTCATTCTCTCAGTTCTTATTTAGTCTAATAATTAATTAATCATTAAAATTGTGATAAACTTTTCGACAGTTAATTAGATAAGTGTTCTACCAATTAATCAACCAATTAATTTTATTATTAACCCTTGCTAAAAGTAAAGAATTTAAGTGCACACATAAAAGATGGCGTTGGAACGCATATCACAACAAGCCACATTTTAATATCATTCCAGAGTGGACCGGCTCGGATTCCTCTGGTTTATTAGGCATGAAGACTCATAATTATGAGATGGACTAGCAGAGTGGAAGCAAGTTGTTGTTCCAAGTGGGGAGGAGTCATTTGTCCTATCCCGTCTTCCTGGGGGAGGGAGACGGGGAGGGTATATAGGGCTCGCACCCACTAAAACCCCTGCCGTGTGCCCTCCTACCCGCAGCGCTGACAGCGGCTAAGGGAGCTCTTTGAGACTTTCATCCATTTTGCTGTCAGAGCAGAGCGACCGCGACCTTACGGCGTGGCCACGGGACGGTAATTCTCTGAATTGGTGCAATTCGCATTTCCAAGACCATAAAAAATAAAATATTGCACTCTCAAGTAGTACGTTTTATCTAAAAGAAAGGACATTAATTAAGCTACAGAGACACGTAAATATAAACTACTGATTTGAAAAGATTACAAATAAAAATTATGAATAGGGTAAAATGTCATTACCGTCAGTGTGTCAAAAACGAATTTTGTAGAATAACTGCTTGAAAGTTGCAGAAGCGCTGCTTTAATAAACTAGGAATTCATAATATATTATAACACTGATTATTAGAACACGTGGGTAAATTTCCACAAATACGAACGTTGTAGTTAATTAGAAAAAAAATTGTGAACTTTTGTCACATGAAATTTGTCATTACCTTCATCACAAATGGAAAGATAAAAATGTCCTGTGTGTGTGCACTATTCCAACCATTCCCCATTACTACGCACCTAAGCGTCGGTCAGTCTATCTTTGGGTATAGTAATGAAAAGCCGTGCGATCTAATAAAAAATAATTAGTGTTCAAAATTGTCTTTTGTCACGAAGTATTCCTACCTTCTTCTAAATTTTGAGGTAAGTGATAAATTTTTTTTTTCACATTCTCTTGCATAGCAAAGCTTACAGGATTCTATAGTATACTTATAAACCTTATTAATATTGCACATAAGATTACGCCTCTGTTGACCAGAACGTGCAAAACTATCATTACCCTCAGTACCCTCATTACCTTCATTTACCATCAACTTTTCAACTGAAGGTAATGACCCCAAAACTGACGGTAATGATTAAATGTGACACAGACATTACTTTAACACTGATTCTTTTTAACAACTCAAGAAAATAATATTTCATTCCAAAATAATGTAAGTAGTTTGAAGATAAATAACTACTTCCTAAATAAAAAATACTTTCTTTGAACTAGGCTCATAAACCTCATGTTGTTTCATGATAATTTCAGCCGAAAGACGTCCACTGCTGGACAAAGGATAAAGGTTGCGTTGTACCCGATTGTCAGTTCACCTTTTTGGAGGCCTGCCTACGCTGCGTCTTCCGATTCGTGGTCACCACTGCAGAACCTTTCCACCCCAGCGGCCTATCGGTTCTGTGAGCTATGTGTCCTGCTCAATGCTGCTTAAACATAGCAACTCTTTGAGCTATGTCGATGACTTAGGTTCTCCTACGGAACCTTTTTATTTCTGGTTTGAACCATATGAAAAACTCTGAGAATTGGCTCCATTGTCCCATTATAAGCGACCACGTCTCAGTGCCGTATGTCATCACTGGCAACACAAACTGAACGAAGATTTTTTTCTTGAGACACTGCAGTATTCAAGACGTCAAGATATGCCGTAGCTTCTTTCAACTTTGAGTCGAGTCTCCAACCTTCAGAGAGTCTTTGAAACTGGTGTACACCTGCTTTTCGAAAGTCAGCCGTAATTCCGTCATCACCTGCCGCCTTGTCGTTTTTATGCTGTTTGAGAGCCATACATATCTCGCACAGGCTAACGTCCGGGATATCCTTGGTATAGTGTCGGGTTTATCGGGCTCTTGGGTCCGCCGTATTAGTAACGTGCCTGGGTCGACGTGTATAACTGACCGTTGAACTACGCCACCTCTTCCAGAAGCTCAGGGTTTGATAACACCGCACTGCCGTCCAGGGTCTTCAGCTTCGTCCGCCAACTTTTGCCCATAAACAAGTTTCTTGTAAACAACTTTATTCCGCTCATCGCGTCTTTAATACAATTTGTATTAAATTGGAGCAGCTCGCGACCTGCAATGTGTCTGTTAAGCCACTGGTACAGAGAAGCATCGCCAGGGCACTGCAAAACCAACGCACGTATTTCTTCAGTGAGCCTGCGGGTATGGTCTGAAATCTTTTTGGTTTACTTTGAAGGTGAGATTCGAAAAACTAAACTAACCATTTGGACAGTTTTCATGATTCTGTTACTGTAATCAATCGTCCACGTTAACGCAACCGCCTAGGCATTCGATGCGATTTTTAAGTTGGAATTGAAAGCTCTCAGAGTTTTGTTAATGGATGTAGGGTGCTGGTCGGAGTGCTGATTTCGTAAGTCAACACTTTGGCCTTCGGGCTTTACATTGAGTTTTATTGTGCCTCTTAGCAGTCGGTGATCGCCACCAGTTTTCTCTGAGTTTATCACTGAGACTGTAAAATACTTGCCTCCTCGTCGACATTATGAAATCAACCTCGTTTTTCGCTTCAATTCACCACTACATGGCTTGTAATCATTACCATTATGTATTATAACTACCGTCAGCACTTTTATCATTACCATCCAATATTAAATCATTACCGTCTCAAAATAAGATTTCAAAGGATCATAGCACCTAAATTTATGGATAAATATGCCTCTAAATTGGCCAAATTACAAAGGAATTTAGTATATTTTGATAAAATTGATTAAAAAACCATAATTTAAAAAAATCTCCGATTTTTCTCCTAAATTTATGGATGCAACTGCCTATAAATTGTCCAAATTAGTAAAGGAATTAGTATATTTTGATAAAATTTATCAAAAATCATAATTAAAAAAAAAAAGATTTTGCTCCAAAGTGCACGGATTGAGAGAATTACCCGGGAACGGGCGGCGGCGGCGCAACTGGCGAGGTCGCCGGTCGCTGCTACGCGTGGCCTGCTTAGTACATTTCCATACATTTGTTTCCATTCGGGCGAATAGGGGCTTCTATGGGCTGGCTGGAAACACAGCGAACTGCTTTACGTTCATAATAGTAAAATCTGAGTAATGTCAGACACATCGTGCACGAGGCAATCACCTAGTTAAATGGTTGGGATAATCAGTGAATTCACTCAAAAACTTGAAAATGCCTTTTTTCTTATATTCTGTTTTTTGTACAAAACATGGCAAATTATTCAACATCACCAGATGTGAAGCGGTAAGAAGAGTCCATATACGAAGGCAGCTATACGCTATTCTAGCCGCCTTCACCTTGCCGACCCACAGAGTGCCTTTGAAGGAACATTCAGCTTAACAAACACCTTGAACAGGATTTCTACGAAGCCGTGACAAGTTTGCTGGTGAAGACGGGCAGCTACAGTCGGCCGGTGCGGAGAGCGGCCAACGTGGCCCTGGACGGCATCGTGTGCGGCGTAGAGCTCGCGCACGCGGTCACCGCGCTCTGTGTGCACGGCGCGAGGTAGGTACTTAAGGTGGTTTTCCACCAGAGGGGCGAGACGAGACGAGATTTAAAATTTGTATGGCAAATTTTCAATCCTCGCCTCGCGCATCTTTGGTGGAAATAGTCAGGATTGACGAGGATGTGCGAGGCGTAAATTGAAATATTTGTTTGTGTAAAAATAAACCATATAGCTTCTGATATAGAGTATAAATTTAAATGTGAAATTTGATATGATTTCGAACCCTGGGCGATTTTCCACCAAGGGGCGAGACGAGACGACGCGAGACGATAATTGAAATTTGTATGGCAAATCAATCCTCGCCTCGCGCTTCTTTGGTGGAAATAGTCAGGATTGACGAGGATGTGTGAGGCGTGAATTGAAATATTTGTTTGTGTAAAAATGAACCGTATTGCTTCCGATATAGAGTATAAATTAACTCTGCAACGTTTTGTGAATATTTGCTGTAAAAGGTTTAGAATAATATCACCTATTTACGGATAGTTTTGATCATATGAAATAAACAATGTAAGTATTACTTACCACAGAATAAATTATTATTTCCTGTGTGGTTTTTACTGTGAAAGCCATCTATAAAATGTATCAATTATGTATGATAGTATTTTGTTTATGAATATATGAATTACTTTTTGGAACTATTTGAACTTGGTCCAATTTTAGAGAAAATGGGAATGGCTTTTGATTTTGGCTACTTAAAGCTTTCTTTCATAAAAAGAAAACGACAGAAACAAACTTCAACTCAAAATGTAACCATTTCTAAAATAAATAAAAATAATAAGTTTTGGAAAAATAAACTTTTAAACCACCAAAATCACATACCTACTACTACTAACTAACAATAAAAATGATAAAAGTAGCTCATATAATATCATAGTACAAGAATATAGAAATAGGGAAATACTAACAGTTTTCAACTGTAAGATCACGGCTGTAAAATCACGTAAATCAGGGAAATCGGCAAAATTTCGTATGCGGCCTCCGAAGCGTGACCGATATATGATGAATTTTACTGACGTAAAAGATAAAATCAATCACTTTTACAACATAGCTTAAGTCCAATAAAGGGACTAATTTTATCAAACCGATAATTAAATAAATAAATATTCATACACTCACACCTATTATCTAGCCCAAAGTAAGCATCATTAAGAGCTTGTGTTATATATTAGATACTAGATAACGGAGAAATAATGATAATACATAAGTATATAAATATTAGAAATATACTAAATAAACATATAAACATCCATGACTCGTGAACAAATGCTCGTACTCATCATACAAACATTTGCTCCTACCGGAATTCGAACCCGGGACCTCTCGACCAAGTAGCCTGTATAGCAAGGGGCACAGACCACTCGGCCAGCCGGTCGTCAATCGATATCATAATCTTTCACAAGCCCGCTTAGAGTACCATGGAACAACCGACTGTCCTTCATGAGAGAAGGCTGGTGCCCAGCAGCCATAATGAATGTTGTCAAACTGATAATATCTTAGTCAACCTTAACATTAGGTATTGATGACGATGACTCTTATCGTTTGTTTAACTAGGTGGCAATTTATGATTACTTAGTAGCGACTTTTTTGATTGTTTATCAATATATTGACAGGATTATAATTATCACGTAATCTACTTTGAGTAGGTACCAATGTTTCGTCGGAAAAGTATCTGAAAGTAAATTTTGATTTTTTTTTTATTAGACACCAAAGTTGTATCAATATACTAGTGTGCAAGAAAACTTTAGAGACTATAAAATAATATTTGACATTATAAATCATCATGAATGGCTAGTAGATTACTTGTTTATTTACGTACTTAGATATACCTACATAAACTGACGCGTGGGAGCACATGTGAATTTACTATAATTATTCTTATAAATACAATTTCTTTGATTACATTCGACTTTTTAAATTAAGACAACAGTTAATTAAGTCAGTTCACAGATTCCCTATAATTTAAAAAAAAGACAGCCAGCCACATCACGACCAATCCACCACCTTTCACAATCTGTGTGTAGTTACATTGTCATGTTTATGTACTCCAGCCACAAGAGTCCCCTGGTTCGTTGCGCGGCGGCCCGGTTGTTGGTAGTGTGCTGCGCGCTGGCCGGCGGCGGCCGCGAACTCCTGCGCACGCGGCCGCCCAGCGCTGCCTGCGCTAGGCGGCACGCGCTGCGAGCGCTTGCATCCATGCTGGAGGACAAGAATACTGACACCAGGTACATTACGTTTCTTCTAATTTAACTGTTCACGTAGCGTCGCTTCATACACACGCTTTTGACAGCAAGCTCGCTTGATTGCAAGGTACGATTATAGAGATTATAAAGATGCAACGTCAGATTTGCGAAGTAGCATGACAGACGCTTGGCCTAATGATATTAATACCATTCTCATAACTCTAAGACCAGATTTTTTTTAGAAATTAATAGTGCCTATATATGTATTAATATTTCTGTATAAATTGTCTCTTTATTGTGTGGACATACATGCATTTATAGTTAAATAATATAGATAGTATGCAAATAACATAAATAGGTAGGCACAGAAAATTATATTAGAAAAACACAATAGAATAGAAATATGTAAAGATAATAAGATGATAATTACTAGAAATAACTTGAAAATATCTTTGAACTGATAAACATTTACAATTATACAACATCAAACCGTTAGAATCTAGACAATTACTTAAGCAAACTTCTTTAGCTGTAAAACAGTTTGCAGTGTTTCGGATTAAAGGGAAAGGTATACAGTGTCCACTGAGCTTGGAAGTCATTATATCTTATGCCCCAGGATGACAAATCATCTGCAATAACAACTGAACCTTTCCTCGTTGTTGGAGGTGTCCTAAGCCACTGTACCCACTTACCAGGAAAGCCGTCAGCTTGCATGTCGTCTAAAAATTTGTTGTCTAAAAATTACTTTAAGTTCAGGTTTACCTTGTTCTTTAGGAAATATGCAGAGCGACTTTACTCTATGCTACGACCGTTGAGCAACTTCGAAGCTTTCTACCTCACCGACGTGGAGGTGGAAGTGGCTTCTAGGCAGATGAAGAAGTTTGACCAACTCCTGCTCTGTGGACCGCCGAGCGAGGCCAGGTGACCGATCAATACATTAAGCGGACCTTAACAAAAATAACCCCCTAATATTAATTGAAATATAGGCCGATATACCTAGCATTATCGTAAACAATCAATCAGTAGGTAAGAATGAAGGTACACCTTGCTTTTTCCAGCATATATTTGTGTTAAATATGCTGTATTATCGAGATTTGTCGATATTAAATTTGAAGTACTTAAATTTTCTTAATTTTTACGTGATTTCCTAAATATTTTGGGTACCTATACCTACTCAGCCTTCACACTTTTACACGAAAATCTTTAATGATAGCTACTATTTGCCATGTTATTAGATTCTAAAGCGGATTTCCTTTCCACGCTCATGTATTTTGAATCTTTTAGTGCTGTTCTGACAATGAGAAATCTGTAATCAATTAAAATTATATATATTACTTTAATATTTATAAACGTAAATAAATTCAGATATTGTTTTCTTCAACTTTTGTCATTGTATCTCCATTGTTTTGTAAATACGTGTATGTCATTTAAAATAATTTTTTATCGTTAAATTTACAAACATTTTAACTTGTTGGTATCTACGCTGGGCCTCAAATTCAGATAGTGTTGACCAGTTTTAATAAACGATTTTTTATTATTACCTAAGTACATATCTAGCTGATATAATCTATATTTTATAAAGAAATTTAATCCATGAATGTCTAAGCAATGGTCAGAAATACTGTTTTGTAATACTATATTTAATTTTTCAAATATAATATTGCTTGTAAGCTCAACTTACAAATTAATATAGTAAGATATCTTAGGTCGTAAATTTTTCGCCCGACGAGACAAAAAGCTTTTGACCACATTGACCATTTGAATATCTTCATTGGCATTCGTAGCCCAGGTATTGCCTGTGATTCGTGTAAATGTGTATCGGACGATAAACATCTGTCTGTCTGTCTGTCTGTCAATGTTTACAATAATTGTGAAAGTGTTAACGTTGTGAATTGTTGATTGTTCTATTGAATGTACAATAAAAAACATTTAGCTTACATTTTTGTTTCATTTATTAAAATTATTGATTGTTAGGTAGCACATCATACCTAATTACCCTCTTCAAGTCTTACCTGCTCCATAAAGGCAAACTTTTGTTAGATGTTTATTAAATGAAAAATACAAGAAGAAAGAAACTCTTTTTGCTTCTTCAACCTTGAAACTCGCATAAATTCATACAATAATGCATAGAATCGCATGCATTAAACTTTTAAATATTGATTAATTGCTTTTTTTCTAAAATTATTGTGCTCAAGTTTATTGTTGTGCTCAATCATCTCGCGCGAGCAAAAGGGTCAGTGCGATTTCAATTCTCGTCTCGTCTCGCCTCGTCTCGCCCTTCTGGTGGAAAACCACCTTTAGTCATTACGAATCTGACTGTCTGTTCTGTCTAATGTAACTGTAAACCATGGACTATAATTATACGGCCAATGGACCAACATATTTGGGTGATAGGGCATTTACTTCAAAATGCGGCCAATTAACAATTAACACCCCCACAGTAATAAGGTAGGAGGTAGGACAAAATTAGACAAAACAAAAACAAATACCCACCAATTAGATGGGTATTTGTCAAATCATGAGTAAAATCCTTATTAAGATTTTGAATTCTTTGATAAATTTTTATTCATTAAGTCTCTATACAGCTTGTTTGGTACATAGCATATCAAGCACCTACCCATACATATCAGTAAATATGTATGGGTAGGTGCTTATCATATCAGTGAAAATGTATGGGTAGGTACATATCAGTAAATTACATAATAAGTATAATGATTACTATGCGAAGCTTGATTACTATGCGAAGCTTGATTACTATGCGAAGCTTGATTACTATGCTTATGAGGAGCAAGGTGGCGTATTGGGTTGAGCGCTGTGGTTTCGAAATGAAAAACAAAGCAACTTTCGCCATGGTCGATTCTGGGATGGGTCAATCAGAGTTTATTATGTCGAGCTGCTCCGTGCTTCGGAAGGCACGTTAAGCTGTTGGTTCCGGTTGTTACTGCAACCGCTTTAACACACAACGCATTGGGCCAGCTCGGTGGTGTTATGGCCCAAACTCCTCATGTGCTTCTCCTATGTAGGAAGGCCTGTGCCCAGCAGTGGGACGTATATAGGCTGGTGATGATGAATGATTACTATAGTATTATCAAAAATTCAAAATTGTAAAATACCTACATTTCAAATTTCTTCATACAAAAGGAAATAGTTTGGTCACCAAAACAAAATTTATGGAATTTTTATGGAATTTTCAAAATTTTGGAAATTTGCTTTGCAATCAAAACCAGAGCGCTCAAACCACTCCGCCACTGAACTCCTCGCATATTCCTAACGTAAGCAGAGTATATTAAAACTGAACGAGGAAAAATCAGTCCTATTCTACTACTATTAGGGCATTTTCCATTTTACCACTAAAATGCGTCATTATCATACCAACTATGTTTTCCAGTATACTATTGCGTGTTCAGTGAAAGTTCCAATCAATTAAGACTACGTATATCTCTTAAACTAAATAATCTATTATAGCAGTAGGTTTACAAGGTCGGTTATTGTGCGTGCAAACACACAATGTTCCGGCGCGCGCGCAGGAGATGCGAGTTGTCGCGTATTCGCCCAGTGCATGTGTACTCCAGAGTCGAGACCTACGGGATCGGTCCTACCTCCTACCTCATTACTTACGGGTGTTAATTGTTAATTGGCCGCATTTTGAAGTAAATGCCCTATCACCCAAATATGTTGGTCTATTGGCCGTATAATTATAGTCCATGGTTTACAGTTCGAAAAACAATTTTGAATGCAATGTTCGAAAGCGACATTGCTTCTAAACTTGAGCCAAATTCGATAAAGAATTATTGTAAACAAACCAAATGTCGTTTTGTATAGGTTTGTCCCTTTAATTCTCTACCTTTCTTGCTCATCACTCTTACAAAAGTGACAGTAGTTTGTTTACATTTATTCTTTTCCGAATTTGGCTCAAGTTATAGGTGGTACAGTACGAAACGAACGACAATATGACGTTATAATCCAAAGCTATTTTGAAGGCAATGCATTTTTAGGGCAGTAGTGTAACGTAGTGGTGTGATTGGAGGGACTCAGTTACGGTAGTAGTGGATTAAGGTTTTTTTAGGCAGCAGATGATCTTATCGATGAACCTGTTGCCTCGTGGACAGGTTACTTGGCCCGGAAGACCATGACCGTTAATTTGGTTCGTAAAACCCTGTAGGTACCAGTTAGCAACAGAAGTCGATTTATATTGTACTAACATGTCGTCACAACGTTCCTTTCACAGTCATCATCATCAGCCTATATCCGTCCCACTGCTGGGCACAGGCCTTCCTACATGGTAGAAACACATGAGGATATTGGGCCATAACACCACCACGCTGGCCCTATGCGGGTTGATAGGTTAAAGCGGTTGCAGTAACAACCGGGGCCAACGGCTTAACGTGCCTTCCGAAGCACGGAGGAGTTAGAGATTATAAATTTGATTGACCCATCCCGGAACCGCCCATGACGAAAGTTGTTTTGTTTTCGTAACCAGAGCAAAGATGTGATAAACCTACCTCTACCTATGCCAATATATGATAGTGAAAAGTGTAAATCTACTTCAGTTGCTGCTGTACCTTGGTAGCTAGAGCTATGCTACTTCGTCGAAAGCAGCCGTTCTCAAATGGTGGTCAGTTGCAAAAATTTATACCTTTGCAATAAATTTGATCTAGCTATAATTTCCTATGCATAGCTATACCGAGTGTAAGTAAACGCTCTGGAAAACCAAGGCCAACGGCAATACTAGTGAGTCTAAGCACAACTTGATGGGAAAAAAATGAAATTGAGGCAAAAAATAAAACAATACATATAATGTGTAACATTGAAATCATCTGTGCGTGCGTGTGCGAGTGCGTTTGCACTCAGCTGGTGCACATGCACTGGCCACGATGAAGTAATTCTGTAAAGTTCATTCAAGTTTAGGCCTGGAATACACTGTGCACAACCCCCAAAGTTAGATAATCGTCCGGGCAATGTTATATCCTTTTTGAAATTATAATAAATGTTTAAAAAGATGTATGTCTTTGTGTTATAAATATAATCTAAAGTCTACCTCACATCATCGAAAGAAATAAATAAATAAATATTATTCTGTTTATAAATGAATTATTAACTCTGTGGCGTAGTGGTTTGAGCGCTCTGGTTTGAGTCACAAAAAATATATTAACTAACAAAGTCATCTCTGTCTATCTGCTATGCATGTCTGAATTTACACCGGTTCCAAAAGTTGAACTTTCGAGAAGATTCCTTCAACAAAGTCGTGTAGTCACTCTTTTCAAATATTAAATTACAATGTTTGTAGTTAAACAATTATAAGTTTTAGCAATGCAGTGTCACCCAGCTAAAGAAAATAGAAGAGAAGGTGTATTAACATACCAACAAAGTAGGTACCCAATGTCAACAATATTATCGTTATTTTCAAGCTATCTGACAATGCACAATCACAATATAGGTATACATAGGTTAAGAGTCATAATACTCGTAAATAGACATTTAGAAATTTTAATGTGTGTGTTGAGATACGCGTAAACAACCGGGCAGCACCATAAATGAATATCATACACAGATTAAGACTTCTTTTTTATCATACGAGGTTGACAAGCTCGGTGGGCAGTGCAGTGGTAGAGTTCGCGCCACAAAAGAAGTCCTTTAGACGCGGCGCTGTTAGCAGAGGGAAAAATGTTGCCAACATAATGTCCTTAATCTACCCACTTGTGATTTTAAAAGTAAGAAAAATATGTTATTTATCCAGGACCACAAAATCCACTATGCCGACCTACCGCCTGTTGGTGAATGTAAAAATTGTGTCTTTTGTTCCGTAGCGGGGTACTACGGATTTAGTGACCTCTCCTACAACACTCAAGGAAAGAAATGAGGTGGCTAAATTCTTAGTACAAAGCCTGACACTACTATAAAGTGGGTGACATGTTTAATTTATTTACAATAACAATAATCGCCTAACGGTTGAAGAAATGAAAACTAAATTAAAATGAATATTCCTAAACTGTGGGTAATTATCAATACAGTGGCAACTTTAACTCTGCGTCAAACTGTAGTTCATCTTTTCGACGCGGGACTTCTTCGGTGGCGCGGACTTTAGTTGGCAGTAGTCGCGAGCGCGTATAGACTACGGCGTAGTCTGTAGACACTCGTAGCAGCCGTAGCATCTTGTACATTACTCACGCGCTGCCTACCGTTAATCACGAGAACAGCCCCCTTATTCTCAACTGTCGGATCACGGATTCGATTCTAAAAGTCACATGCCGTCTCGCTTTGACGCAGCGCGATAAAAAGTGACAGGTATAGAGTTTCCGATATTCGAATTCTTTCCGACAGTTGAGAATAAGGGGGCAGGAGACGCCTGGAGACGACATAACGAACATAACACTGTATTTATAGTCCTGTCAATTTCGACATAAAAATAGTGGTCAAATAACAAAAATTCCCGGAGAGACAAATATTGGTGGAGAGCTGGGGCTTACCATTACAAATAAAGTTTTAAAAATCCCCATCGATCTTAAGTGTGCTACAAAAGTTATTCGGGCAAAGGTCAAAATTTGAGGTTTTTTGGATTTTTCTTGAAAACGGTAAGTTTGAACTGAGCACTGAACCTTTAGCACTAAAAGAAATAGGTATATGAACGAGACCTACGGACAATAGAATAGCCAGATGTTTTTCAAGGCCACGTGGGTAGAAGGGATTCGGTTAGGGACTGACTATCTTTTGAATAAATGTTTTCAGAACAGTATAGTTAATATATAAAAAAGAAACACAAATAGGTATTTATACTTGTCTTAAGTAATCACTTAAGACAAGTATAAATACTATGTATACAAGTATTATGTATATACGTGGCTTATATGTGCATATCATGTATAATGTGACTCTTAGAATCGCGATATCTCAAGAATGGTAACTGAGGTATCTAAGGGAAAAAATCATGAAGACCATTTTTGTGGAGAATTTTAAGATCTACAATTTTGGTTTGAGGTTTTTTTGATAAAACTTACCGTTTTAGAGAAAAATCCAAAAACCTCAAATTTTGACCTTTGACCCCGAATAATTTTTGTAGCACACATAGGATCGATGGGGATTTTTAGAACTTTATTTGTAATGGTAAGCCCCAGCTCTCTTCCAATATTTGGCTCTCCGGGAAATTTTGTTATTTTAAATGTCTATATTGACCGGACTATTGCTGTGATCACACATTATCGTTTATTATCTTTTCTATCGCGATAAATTTCCTCGTATTTAATTGGGATCAGACCAGGATTAGTTTTGACAAATCCCACAAAGTTTAGACAAATGATGGGGCAAGTGTACCCCATTCCTAAACTAAAATATTCAACTTGAATTGATATAATAATAATAATCTGCGATATGTACTACAAAAGTGCCCCACCCACGTCGGCTATCTCAACTCAACGATAGAAAGACCGTCCGCAGGTCAACAGATCAAGGCATGTCAACTCCCAACACATTTACTATTACTCGTTATCTGTGAAAGATGTCGACCTTATTGCAACGGATTAAGAACGATAATCGTTGGCTAATATGCTGCTAATATCGTATGATGCTGTTTTATTATTATTATAGCAGATACCCTATTAATACAATTGTGCGTCAACTGTCACAATAGCAGTTCATTGTGATGCCTTATCTGATTCGTAAGGGTGATCTCATAATGGACATAATAATTGTCTTAGATTGAAAAAATAATGTAACGATTCATTCGACGATGGCGACCGGCAGGCCGAACGGTCTGCTATGCAATTCTCTAAAGTCAGCAGCCTTGAATGCGTTTTTGTGGTTGCGCTTTCATACCTTTTGGCGTTTGTTTAACAACCGTTGGCGACACTAGCGTTTTGACGACGAACACGGCGTGAGCTGGAACATAAAAGTTGATTATTTTTATATCTATAAAAGTCAATCAAATATTTAACGAATTTCATTAGCATTTGTGCTAAGACCGGGACCTGTTGGCTTTGCAATTTTTCTATTAAGTTTATATGTAACAGTATTTTGTAACTAATTTGTTAATCAAATTTATGTTTGATTTTTTGGCTATAATACGCCTACTTATTGTAACAATTACAAATAAAGAAAGAAAACAATGAAAAAATTTAATGCTCTACACGGGAACTGAACCTGCGTCTCCTGGGTTCCGGCCCCACTACGCCACCGGAGCGCTAGGTGTATGTAACCTACTAATTTCTCCACCGCTTTCTATCCGGTTTTAACGTTTTTATTGCAACGTTTATCTCACCACTTATTGAAGTTAACACCTCTAGTGATCCGAAAGAATACTTTTACAAGCATTTTTAAACTTCCAGTTAAGTTGAGGAAAGCCATTTAATCACGTTAAGTTGAGGAAAGCTTCCAGTTAAGTGTTTGATTTTGTGCGTTAATAACGCCAACTTTATTGTTACAAATAAATAAAGAAAATGATGAAAAAATTATGTACTCCAGGCGGGAATCTTTTACTCCCGAGCGTAGCGAGGGTGTTAAAAACTTAAATCACGAGCGAAGCGAGGGATTTAAGACGAGTCCTGAGTGTAGCGAGGGATTTAAGTTCACCCAAGACTTACAGCTTTATCACCGAGGAAAATACTCTACTTTTCGTACTATTTGCGAAAAAATTTATTAAAAATAATGACAATTAAAAGTAAAAGTTAACATTCGAAACATTTTGGTCCAATTATTGATAGGGAGAGTCACATTTTTGTGCGTATTCCTTTTTCAAAAAGATGTAGGTATAATGCTTTAAATACAAACTCAATGGCGTAAACACAGATGTAGTTCAGTATTTTCGGTAAGTATTCCAAATTTAAATCACATTGGGCCTAATTCTGGGAACACACTTTAATTCTAAATTTAAGTACAGTATATCTCTTTCTTGCAATAAGTAATAGGAAAAAGATAGCAAGAATCTGTTTAGAGCTGTCACTTAAATTTAGATAGATTTCAAAGAAACCATAGACAATTTTAGACGGCATGTACGGAGGTGCCTCCTAAACACTGCATTTTATTACGTTCATTAAGGTCGAAAATTGAACGCACGTTTCTAAATGTCAAATTATATGACAGCCATCCTTTTCGTATTCCTTTTGATAGAAAGAAATGCACTGAACTTAAATTTAGACTTAGCATGTGTTTACCAGAATTAGGGCCATTGTCCCCCCTAGAGGATAAATGAAATTTAGACCAATTTTCGTTCCCTGTTTTTGACAGATTAAAAATGACTATTGTTATGTTTGCTTTTTGTGGCATAGAATGTCACTTTTTTGAGCAAGTGGTACAAAGAAACATTTTTACTTCATGGCATAATATCTCTAAAACAGCGACAAACATACACAGCAAAGAGATCGACTAGAGTTGCAGTGAATACGCATACGCGCAGCGCTGTTTAAATGTCAAAAACAATTGCTGCTTGACGTCAAGCTCGATGTCCAACATTTCTGTTAGTGAATCACACTTCAGTACCCCTTTGCTATACAGACTATTCGGTCAAGGGTCCCGGGTTCGAATCCCGGTAGGAACAGATGTTTGTATGAGTAAGAGCGTTAGTTTAATAATAATAATCTTTATTTTTCAATTAGGTTACATAATTATTTTAGGTTTACAATTAGGTTTACACGTCATGAATATTAGAAATATACTAAATAAACATATAAATATTTATTGAGTATGTTTCTAATATTTATATTACACGTACTATGTATTATCAATATTATCATTCTTCTAATTTTAATTTTTTTTTCGCGGGGCGGCATTGCTTTGCTAAAAGTTATAATTTTATAACTACAAACATTGTAATTTTATTTTTGAAAAGAGTGACTACACGAGTTTGTTGCCGGGATCTTTTCGGTAGTTCAACTTTTGGAACCGGTGTAAATTCAGACATGACAGACAGACAGAGACTATGACGTTGTTAGTTAATATGTTTTTTGTGATAGTTATAAAAATGTGTTTTTTGACGATTTAAAAGTGCTTCTTTGTGGCCTATTTAAATAAAATATTTTTTCTTTCTTTCTTTCTTTCATTATTTCTCCGTTATCTAGTATTCATAACACAAGCTCATGATGCTGACTTTGGGCTAGATCATTTTTCTTTCATGTTATTTTCTTATTTTTCTTTTCATTATTTAAGAATATCTATATTTTTCTGTTGCCCATCTATAGAATGTCTTCTATGTGTGTTCGCAAACATTTATATACTTTCTAAACATAGTGTTTTTTTATAACTTTAACACTAGAAATAAAAATAAATTTAAAGTATTCTTTCGGATCAATAACGGGTTAACTTCAATGAGTGGTGAGATATACGTTTGCCATAAAAACGTTAAGAAGAAGGATAGAAAGCGGTAAAGAAATTAACAGGTAATACCTAGTGCTCTGGTGGCGTAGTGGTAATCGCGTCTGGCCGGACATCAGGAGACGCGGGTTTGATTCCCGCCTGGAGCATATACTTTTTCTTTTTTTTTCTTTATTTGTAATTGTTACAAAAATAAACTTGCTGTTAAGACTTCATTAAACATGTCGCTCCTTCATGGGGAAATTACAGAAAACAGCCTAAAAAAAAGGCTAGGTATAGGTCAGGAATATTTGGTTGGTTAAGAATGCGTGGACATATTGAAATTGGAAAATGGTGTCACACTATAATGATGCTTTCTATTGTTTCTGGAAACATAACTCAGCACCAACTCCAAAAAATATGTTTCTAGGGGATGAGTACTTACTTAAATTAAATTATTTTATCCTTTTCAGTTTTTTGAAGGCGGTGTTAATTTTTGTTTAAAATTCTTTTTTCACTATTTTTAGTGGAAACTTTGTATGGTGTAAGCTAGATGGGTGACCGGCAGCTTTTCCTACTATCGTATCGTTTCACTAATTTTTTTTTTTTAAATAAAACCGACTTCAAAACACTAAATAGGAAATAATAAGTAAATTTCAGTACCTAGGGTACCTACTTACCTCCTGAAATCTTAGTCTCTGGAAACAGCTTAGCACCAACTCCAAAAAATACATTTCAGGAGGTAAGTAGGTGCCTAGTTACTGAAATTAATTTAATTTTTTCCTTTTTAGTGTTTTGAGCTCGGTTTTATTTTTGTTAAAAAAAACTCATTTTTATGTGATTTCCTAAAATCAAAGCAAGCACTATCGACTTGTCTGTCTCTCAGTTTGGTTGAAATGCACAATGAAAGAATTATCTTCTAACTCCTAACCGTTAAGGAGTTGTACCTTCCATCATTAGCTCATCAACTTGAGATGATGACTAACAGAAGCAAATACTTGAACAGCTTTGAAAAAAAATTAAAACATGTCATACGTGCCTATAAAAATTTTGGTTTGCCCTCGATTTCCCTGGGATCCCATCATCAGATCCTGACTTGGTGATAATGGGACCACCATTGGAGTAAACTCTATCGAATGAAAAAATAATTTTAAAAATCGGTTTACAATTGACAGAGAAATCGGTGAACATACATACAAAAAAAAATACATACAGAGGAACCTATAACCTCCTTCTTTTTTGAAGTCAGTTAAAAAGTCATAGGAAAGCAAAAATCCGCAATTTCGCATACGTAGAAGACTTACTCATTCGAGGAACCAAAGTACCCAATCGATTTTTTTGAAAAAAAATGAAACCAAATGGCTACTATTTCGCATCGAACAACAAAATTATCAAGTAAATTGGATCAGAAATCTCGGCGTAACCGGTACCTATACTTACATATAAGGGGGAAAAAAACATACCAACCGAATTGAGGAGCACCTCGTTTTTTAAGTCAGTTAAAAATGGTCTTATTTACAAACCTAGCTATACAGGTTGTTGGGAGACGCTCTCTAAAACAAAGGCAGATGGCAGTACTTGACCGTGTAGTCAAGTATTTATGTACCTACCTAGACAAAACAAATAATTAAATTTGAATTTTCAATATTTTTTTCTTAGTGTACATTCAAAATAAAGTTCAGAAAAGACTGCATAGAAAAGTTGTTTTAAGAGGTATTTTAAGCTTTCAACACAAATGTAAGCCGCCCGACTGGGGTAAACACTTTCATCATAGATTATAATATGTATATACATATTAAATTATACATTTATAAATTACATTTACAAATACATAGTGTAATTATAATTACGTTATTTATAGTAATCACTTATTTTGGTTTTACAGAATGATATTGATGCATTAGCAATTACAAGATTTTCAACTTTTGCAGTGCTTTTTCGCTTTGATTCAAAGCTACATAGCGTCAATCATTAACAGTTGATAATGCCTGGGCGTTTAACAAAATCGGAGTCTTCGTAATCAATTAGGGCCACTTTTTGTGTGCTTTTCACATTCTCAATAAGATCTTAAATTGATTTCGTACGGTGCCACATTGTCATCAATGGAAGAATATCCAGCAGTATCACAGGTTATTTAAAATCGTATTAAGCGTTAAGAAATGTATGAAAAATGTCTCAGGTTGCAGGGACCGGCGTAAAATGGCGTATTATGAGAGAAATCGTATTAAGCGTGATCGTATTAAACAGGTTCTACTGGAACAGCATTTGGCCAGCGTGGTAGTGTTATGGCCCATACTCCTCATGTGTCTCTCCCATGCAGGAAGACGTGTGCCCAGCAGTGGGGACGTGTATGGGCTAGTGATAATGATGATGAAATGCTGGACCTCCATTTTACAGAAGATCTCAATCTTTATAATATAATAAAACACCTTCTGTAGGTACCATATTTTATGCAATAAAAACTAATTCTATTTGATCAAATAAATAAAAATTGTTTGACTGCGGTCAGGGGGACTGGTCCCTTCTGCTATAGGGCTTCCTCTTTGGTTTTACAGAGACACGACTCAGGAGCTCGTAAATTTAATTATCATTAGAATAATTAAGTCAAGTATACATACTTATTTACAGTTACGTAATATTGAATTGTTGAAATAAATTAATGTTACTTACTTATATTCTCAATAAACAAAATTACCTATAGCAATAAAATAGTGTTATCAAAACGAGATAGGTGTCACAGAGATATCTCTTACAAAGTTGTGCTTAATTTTAATGATGTCCAAGTGGTGTCGTCAATAAAACATTCGCATTATAATAATATGTTTATTTTACTCAATAAAATTTTCTACAACTAATAGGTGACTAAAAAATAAATATTATTCTATGAAACAATACTACATTATCCTGTTTTTATACAGAATAATATAAATAGTCTAAAACGTCACAAAGATCCAACCAAGTTAAATACTCATTTCTAGAAACTAGGCGTTTGCTATACAAAAATTTAATACTACATTTCAATTAAGTACAGATGTTACTTCTGCTAGGCGGCAACCTAATATAGGTCAAGTTGTGCGAGCTAATGCTCGAATAAATATATTTACATTAATTTCCATTGAAATTAAATAATCCTTCGACGCTGGTATAACTGACGTCCGAAGAAGACGTAACCCGTTGTTTGCTTCAGGGGCACTCAATGGCGCTACCATTTTTACTTGGCTCTATCTTTTATCGACCAGTCTCTGTACTTTGTGGGGGTAAGATAGAGTGCAGAGTTTGAGCAGGCAGAGAGACGCCCGTTTGTGCTTGTGGGTCCGTATGTATCTTGGGCTGGGACGAGACTCCACTGAAGAGAACAGCAGCGAAGCACTCAGAAACACCAACAATATATACAGCAGACGCATTTTGTCTTTTGTCAATATATTTTATACAGTCTATCAGTTTAGAAAACAGTATTTATTATTGTTCTGGTCCTGTCAAACTTTCACTTGTTTGTAAATAGTTCGAAAATACACGTCTACAAATTTTCAACTGGACTACTTAGCTACTTTATCGTTTGGCGTTTGTAAGTGTACTGATTATTTTATTAAGTTTCTCGATTTATATAGAGGCTGAGGTTATCATCCACGCGCCAGATAACCCGCCAAAATGTGATACTGGTTAGGTTCGTTGACTGCGTCCCAATGTCATACGTCCGATGCTCATTGTAGTAAAATTATCATAACTAGGTGGGTGAAGGCAACGCGTGTATGGCGCGCCGGACCATTGACGATTTTCCGCCGGCGCCGGCGCCGACCGCGCTGATGCAACACCTGCTCCGACCACTGTATTATACGTAGGTGCGCCGAATTTATTAATAAAAAGGCGCGGATTATTTCAATCGCAAATAATGATGTAACAAGTCACTGAGTTAGATGAGACGCAGGGAACGTTCGGACGACCTATCCCAATTTTTTAGGTAAACACTCTGCTAAAATCTATAAGAGATACGCTGCAAGATATCAATTATCACATACGTATTACGTGCGTGAATTTATTCAATGCAAATAACAGTATCGTATTGACCCTATAAATCTGTAATAACTTAATAAGTCACCCGCGGCAAACCGGCTGGGCTTATCTCGTATCTCGTAACTCCGCAATAACGCATGAGCGCGTTAAATATCTTTGGGTTACCAATATTGTGACTGAAAACCTTAGTGAAGACTTAGACATTGAAATAGAGCGCAGAGCATTGGCGGTGCGGGGTAATATGTTGGCACATAGGTTCCACACCCCCAGTTAAGCCCCAAGGTACAGCCCCAGTTAAACTGAGACTTTTTAATGCATACTGTCAGAATTTTTATACATGCAGCCTATGGGCTAATTTTACCAAAAGTGCCTACAATGCGCTGAGGGTGGTATACAATAACATTCAGGGCTACGTTCAGACTTCCACATTATTGCAGTGCATCTGGTATGTTCGCAGATGCAAGCACCAATGACTTTTATGCTATTATGCGTAGAAGTGTGGCATCATTGGTTCGTCGGGTGCGGGGTAGTCTCAACGGAGTCCTGAGTATGATAGGAGATAGAAAGGACTCTGCTCTGCTCGGACGATTCATCAAACTACATGTTTTGTTCAGGAGGCCGATTAGGGGAGTGTGATGGGGGTGTAGTTTGTAAGTTTCAAATAAGAATTACTAATCATAGGTTAAGAATAATTTTGTTACTAACAACTATGAGGCACATACCTTGAATTTTTTTTTATATTGCGACTTACAAAACTCATTCACGTTTTACAAGCAATTGTTTTACTTATCTTATAAGTACGAATATTTAAACAATATAAATTTTAATGACAACTGAATCTGTGCTACTTGTAGATGATAAGAAACGCCAGTGTATGTGACCTGACCATCTTGACCAATTATATATTCAAAACACGCTAGACTAAACTGTACTTAATCAATGTTTGAACTAGCTTACCTAGATCGTATTTAGGACATGCCTCCGTGTCTCGGGTGAAGGTGTAACTTTATCTTAAATGGGGCCTACTGTAAATAGTAACTAGCCGACTAGACATCCTAGTAATTATACATATTATCAGTGCATAACATCTTCTAATCTCTGACAATGAAGTTCTCACTGGCGACCTTTCATCGCGCTATCTAATACACCTCATAAAACTAATTAGGTCAATGGAATTAAAAAACCTTGACGCGTTTTACTATAAATAACACGATCACGTTCAGACCCCAGGTTTATCTATCTGGGTTAAACGGTAAGATCACAAAGCAGAGTTTGCTAAACAACTCGGAAAGGTCAATTGTTACCCTGTAGCGGTTTCCGGTTAACAACCGAATGTCCTCGATAGAGTTTACGAAATATTTAAACTATCACAACAAACAAACTATAAGATAATGTGTTTCTTAATTTTTAATGTTAATTATTAGAAAATGCTCGCGGTAACGGAGTAACCTACCGCGAGTACTTTCTCAAAATTGGCTAAAATTATTTATATTTCCGAATGGCACTGCTTCAAACGACGACGGTGAGTTTTCTGGCGCGTCGACGGTGAGTTTTGTGACTGATAAATTGAATGACTGGGAACGTTTTCAGATGCTGGAATGCATAAAGCATGCTAGTGCCAGATGCCCGTGTTGAAACACTGGCAATATTGGTAAAATTCCAGTGTGGATAGTTCGGATATCGTGCGAAGTAACCGCAGACTGCGGGATGCTTTATTTTACCTAAAACAGTAGGGTATGCTTGACGGAGTGATGGCGCCAGCATTTTCTAATAGATAACGATTGACGACCGGCTAGTCGAGTGGTCTGTACAGTACCCCTTGCTACAACCGGGACCTCTCTTGACCGAGTAGCCTGTACTCGGTCAAGAGTTCTAATATTTAAATACATATTATTATTTCTCCGTTGTCTATGTATCCATAACACAAGCTCTTAGTGATGCTTACTTTGGGCTAGATAATAGGTGTGAGTGTATGAATATTTATTATTGTTATTATTATAACTGTCAGTGAGTTTCGTCGTTGAAGTGTCGTTGTCACGAACTGGCCTGCTGAACTTTCCAACACATCATGCAGTGCCTGAGCAAACGCGTGGTGCGTTTGCGGTCCTGGCTGTGGTGATCCTGAACCTCGATTATAATCCTCTCGAAAATGCTGAACATTACCTCCTGATTTTAAAGAACATTGTGAAAGATCCATTGACACGCAAGCACAGATTTGATTGGTAAATATTTCAAAAGTGGTAACTCCCTACTTACTGTTCAACAATAATGAAGTACCTGTATCTCTTCAGACAGTAAATAAGCTTCGCTAAGCGCCCTTAAAATTAACGAGCCATTTTTAGGAGGCTTAATGTTACGAGCTACTGTTAACTATTGCTCCTGAGATAAGATTTTTTATTATTAGAGCGTTGCAAAATTATACTGAAACCTTAAATTAACTGATTTGTTAATTTATGGTTTAAACTTTCAAACATCCTTCAACAGTCCTTGGATGTTGGATGAATGCTCAAAGCGACCATTGCTTATATGAAGTCCTTTATTTACCTAGTTATTACGAAAATAGATTAAAATGGAAGCTAATGTAATAGGTATTAAGTATCCAAAATTAAGAATAAGCTTATGCAATATGAATGACGTAATAATATAAAATATGTTATAATATTTAGGCACGCTCTCCCCAAACAAACGCAGTACTATGCCACGCCGCGCCCCGCGTGCCTAAAATAAACCAGCTACAAGCCTGGGGCGCACCTATAGTTCACTGACTAGATTGTGTTGAGATTGGTGATGCAATATATTGACGGTAAAAATAATTTAGAGTGACCCTCAAATGTAAGGTAACTTAAACATGATAAATGCCAAGAAGAATCGTTTGTTTTCTAAATATAAATAGATCGAAGTAAAGTGGGGATAGGATTTTCAATTTAACTACACAGACCAAAGTTTTCACTAACCATTCCCTAGGCTTAGGTGACTCCTAGCGACATTGGTCTCTTTCTATCTCCTTTACATAGACTGAGATAAAATTCGCTAAGAGACTCTTAACGCTAAGCAAAGTTTAGCGAAAACGAGCGGTACTATTTTAGCGGCAGGTGTTGATTGTTCTCCGTATAAAATCAATGAAGTTTTTGGACAAAACGAAGAATCTCAAATAAAGAAAGAAAACGATGAAAAGATTATATGCTCCAGGCGGGTATCGAACTCGCGTCTCCTGATGTCGGGCCAGACGAAAGCACGCAACACGCAAGCAGGCGTTTAAACGCAACAAAAACATTTTATTTGGAAGTTTAAAAATGCTAGTAAAAGTATTCTTTCCAATCACTAGAGGTGTTCTTCAATGAGTGGTAAGATAAACGTTGCTATAAAAACGTTAAAAAAGGGTATAAAGCGGTGAAGAAATTAGTATGTTACATTACACCTAGTGCTCCGGTGGCGTAGTGGTAATCGCGTTGGATCAGGAGACGCGGTTTCGATTCCTGCCTGGAGCATATAATTTTTTCATCTTTTTTTTTCTTTATTTGTAATTGTCACAATAAAGTAGGCGTTTATATGCATCAATAACATTTAAATGTGATCAAAATAAAGAACTGACCATGTTATTGTGTACATACATACAAAATAACATGATAAGTTCTTAGCGGAAATTAAGAAAAGTCCATATGCGAATAAGGCCATGCGTACACCATAAGCATACAGCTCTAGCCGCCTCCACCTAAAGGAACCCAAATCAAATGGAGCTGTCAATTTGATTCACGCAAAACCCTGGTATGACCTTAGGGTCTATAGTTTATGAAAGACCATAGTTTTGGATCCATAAGGTCATAAAGTTTATTTCCGAATGCCTTTCCTAATTAATAAACACATTCGAAGGGAATTATGGTACACTTAAATAGTATAAGATTGTCATTATCATCACCAGCCTATATACTTCCCACTGCTGGGCACAGGCCTTCCTACATGGGAGAAACACATGAGGAGAGGACTTTGGGCCATGTCACCGGCGAGGTCGCCGGTCGCCGCCACGCGTGGAGTGCTTAGTACATTTCCATACATTTGTTTTCATTCGGGAGAATAGAAGCGCGAATATTCGCCGCGGTGCATTTTCCGTGGCCAGGATGCACAATAATGTTACAAAAATTAAAACTGACTCCAAAAAACTGAAAAGGATCAAATAATTAAATTTTAGTAGGTACCTACTCATCCCCTAGGAACATATTTTTGGAGTTGGTGCTTCACTATCTATTGTTTCTGGAAACAACTTAGAATTTAAATGACAGTGATATTTGTGTGACGAAGGAAGAAGCAACACGGATATCAATACCAACATTCTGGGCCGGCCGATTTTTCATGGGGGGGGGGGGGGGGGGGGGTCATGGCCCCTCCTAGGAAATATCCCTAGCTACGCCAGTCACTGACATTAACTCAGAATTATCAAGTTGAAGTGGCAGTGGGCAGGGCATATAGCCGACAGGGCGTTTTAATTGTGAAATGTGCAGTCAGGATCACGGGGAGCCGTTAGATGCAAGCGGACCAGAACCTTTCGGTTTGGAAATCGATGGGGGAGGCCTTTGTTCAGCAGCGGACATCAGAGGTTAATAATGATGATGGTTATAAGTTATCTAAGTCTCGCGAACATCCGTAATGACTAGTTGTGCTATGCTATGATAAAAACTAAATAGATCATCAAGAAGAAGCCAATGACCGATCGCCTTGGAGATCCTTGATCGAGGCCTATTCCCAGCAGTAGGCGTCTCCCAGCTGACATGATGATAACCAAGAAAGGAAAATCTTTTTGTTCCCGTTGAGTTACACCATTTTGTGTTACACTACATAAGTTTTATTCAAACTTAGTGGTACAGGCGGGTCGATAAAACATTTAGTTGATTCAAGAGGTACTCGTTATTGTAGGCTAATCGCTGTAATTATTAAGTCGAGATGTATTTGGACAATGATTTTACCCAAGAAGATGTTACTTAACGGGAACACAGTGTTTTGTTGAGTTTCATTGTCACTCAACGGGGGAAAAAACGTGGCATCGAGTTACAGTGTTACTAATCAGTGATTTTTTCCCAATGGGTAACAGTGTAACACAAAATGGTGTAACTCAACGAGAACAAAGGGAAAAAGCTAAATGCTCTCCAAAATTATTAATCCATGCTGTAAAAGCTCGTGTTAGGGCCCCAGCTTTGATTATCAGATACGTCAATATGTTTTCTATAGTGCGTGAGACAACCCTGTGGGCTGGCAAGAAAATATCGTACTTTACTCGTGGGTATACAGTCTTAAGAGTAAAATTATTTAATGCGCAATTAATTTGGGAATTAAAATAAATTCAAGATAAGATATGCTTACTTACTCACATAATATTATAACACTTATCTTATTAATTCATTCATTATCAAGTAATGTATTAGGTTTTAACTTTTAACCGGTCAAGCATCAGATTCCAGACCTCCAGGGCTATAACGCCGCTTGACAGATTACGTAAGTAAGAATAAACACTGAAAATAATTGGAGGTCACCAAAAAGTTTTTATAATTTTTATTTTTTCAACATTTTTTTTAAAAAGAAATTGTTGTGAACAAATCAATTTGTCGTGCTTTGTATGAAAAAAAATTTAAAAAAAATTGTTGAAAAAATATCTCTAATATCTTCTTTACTATTATTACCTTTAGAAATATAGTATTTCTTTTAGGGTAAGTAAACTATTTTTTACAAGGCGCGACTAGAGTTTCATAAGTATTATTCCAAGATGTTAACTGGGGGGCGTGTCTAAACTACAGAATACTTTTACTCCATGGTCTAAAGTAGTCTAAACGAACAGCCCGAGACCGCACATTTTCATCGCATGTTGACCGTTGCGGCAACCAAAGACAAAAACAGAGAATGGACAAAAAGAGCGAGATGAGTTTAACTGGAGAAGGGGTCACGCGTTCAGCCATCTTAAGACAAGCGCGACGACAACAGTTATTGTGTGTGTATCCTCCTCTCATTTTGCTATACCCGAGTTTAATGCTAAAAATGACATCATTACTCTCATTTTAATGTTGTTAACCGACTTCAAAAAAAGGAGGTGGTAATCAATTCGACTCTAAGTTTTTTTATGTTTGTTACCTCAGAAGTTTCGACTGGGTGAACCGATATTGATGATTCTTTTTTGTTTGATGCGGAATAGTTTCCATTTGGTCCCATAAATTTTGTTTATAAATCCATTGGGTAGTTTGGTTTTTAAATAAAAAAAAACTGGAAAAATTAAGTCGTCTACGCAAAATGCGGATTATTGCTTTCCTATGAATTTTTAGTGAAATGATACGATAGTAGAAAACAATATAAGCTCACGGTCGCATCTAGCTTTCACCTTAAAAAGTTATCACGAAAAATTGTGAAAAAATTTTTTTTAACAAAAATTAAGACCGACTCCAAAAACCTGAAAAGGATAAAATAATAAAATTTTAGTAGGTACCTACTCATCCCCTAGGAACATATTTTTGGAGTTGGTGCTTCACTATCTATTGTTTCTGGAAACAACTTAGCACCAACTCCAAAAATATGTTCCTAGGGGATGAGTACCTACTAAAATTTTATTATTTTATCCTTTTCAGGTTTTTGGAGTCGGTCTTAATTTTTGTTAAAAAAAAATTTTTCACAATTTTTCGTGATAACTTTTTAAGGTGAAAGCTAGATGCGACCGTAAGCTTATATTGTTTTCTACTATCGTATCATTTCACTAAAAATTCATAGGAAAGCAATAATCCGCATTTTGCGTAGACGACTTAATTTTTCCAGTTTTTTTTTATTTAAAAACCAAACTACCCAATGGATTTTCAAACAAAATTTATGGGACCAAATGGAAACTATTCCGCATCAAACAAAAAAGAATCATCAATATCGGTTCACCCAGTCGAAACTTCTGAGGTAACAAACATAAAAAAACTTAGAGTCGAATTGATTACCACCTCCTTTTTTTGAAGTCGGTTAACAACATTAAAATGAGAGTAATGATGTCATTTTTAGCATTAAACTCGGGTATAGCAAAATGAGAGGAGGATACACACACAATAACTGTTGTCGTCGCGCTTGTCTTAAGATGGCTGAACGCGTGACCCCTTCTCCAGTTAAACTCATCTCGCTCTTTTTGTCCATTCTCTGTTTTTGTCTTTGGTTGCCGCAACGGTCAACATGCGATGAAAATGTGCGGTCTCGGGCTGTTCGTTTAGACTACTTTAGACCATGGAGTAAAAGTATTCTGTAGTTTAGACACGCCCCCCAGTTAACATCTTGGAATAATACTTATGAAACTCTAGTCGCGCCTTGTAAAAAATAGTTTACTTACCCTAAAAGAAATACTATATTTCTAAAGGTAGCTGAATAATAGTAAAGAAGATATTAAAGATATTTTTTCAACAATTTTTTTAAAAATTTTTTTCATACAAAGCACGACAAATTGATTTGTTCACAACAATTTCTTTTTAAAAAAAATGTTGAAAAAATAAAAATTATAAAAACTTTTTGGTGACCTCCAATTATTTTCAGTGTTTATTCTTACTTACGTAATCTGTCAAGCGGCGTTATAGCCCTGGAGGTCTGGAATCTGATGCTTGACCGGTTAAAAGTTAAAACCTAATACATTACTTGATAATGAATGAATTAATAAGATAAGTGTTATAATATTATGTGAGTAAGTAAGCATATCTTATCTTGAATTTATTTTAATTCCCAAATTAATTGCGCATTAAATAATTTTACTCTTAAGACTGTATACCCACGAGTAAAGTACGATATTTTCTTGCCAGCCCACAGGGTTGTCTCACGCACTATAGAAAACATATTGACGTATCTGATAATCAAAGCTGGGGCCCTAACACGAGCTTTTACAGCATGGATTAATAATTTTGGAGAGCATTTAGCTTTTTCCCTTTGTTCCCGTTGAGTTACACCATTTTGTGTTACACTGTTACCCATTGGGAAAAAATCACTGATTAGTAACACTGTAACTCAATGCCACAAATTTTTACCCGTTTAGTGACAATGAAACTCAACAAAACACTGTGCTCCCGTTAAGTAACATCTTCTTGGGTAAAATCATTGTCCAAATACATCTCGACTTAATAATTACAGCGATTAGCCTACAATAACGAGTACCTCTTGAATCAACTAAATGTTTTATCGACCCGCCTGTACCACTAAGTTTGAATAAAACTTAAGTAGTGTAACACGAAATGGTGTAACTCAACGGGAACAAAAAGATTTTCCTTTCTTGGTTATCATCATGTCAGCTGAGAGACGCCAACTGCTGGGAATAGGCCTCGATCAAGGATCTCCAAGGCGATCGGTCATTGGCTTCTTCTTGATGATCTATTTAGTTTTCATCATAGCATAGCACAACTAGTCATTACGGATGTTCGCGAGACTTAGATAACTTATAACCATCATCATTATTAACCTCTGATGTCCGCTGCTGAACAAAGGCCTCCCCCATCGATTTCCAAACCGAAAGGTTCTGGTCCGCTTGCATCTAACGGCTCCCCGTGATCCTGACTGCACATTTCACAATTAAAACGCCCTGTCGGCTATATGCCCTGCCCACTGCCACTTCAACTTGATAATTCTGAGTTAATGTCAGTGACTGGCGTAGCTAGGGATATTTCCTAGGAGGGGCCATGACCCCCCCCCCCCCCCCCCCCCCCCCATGAAAAATCGGCCGGCCCAGAATGTTGGTATTGATATCCGTGTTGCTTCTTCCTTCGTCACACAAATATCACTGTCATTTAAATTCATTTCGGTCGATAACACATCTTAAAATGTCGGCGGCGTAGGTAATTATTTTAGCTTTTTGTTTGAAGACGGTTTTCGATTTCGGTAATCAAGGATCAAGGATGAATTTATTTTATGTATGCGAAAGGGTATTTTTCTAGGGTGGGCCCACAGCATTCTAGGGTGGGCCCCGCCCACCCTAGAGTATATTTAATATGAAGTAAAGGAAAGATTAAAAATTTGAAGTTATAAAACACCGACTGCAGTTCGTTCGATGCACCAAAGCTAGTAGAAAACTAAAAAAGAACCGAACCACAGAATACATATAATAGTATCGTCGCCGTCGGTCATCCACAATAATTACTCTGTGGTATCGTATCTATTCGGCCGTAATTAACCATCTAATTGCATGTATAGTATTTCTGGTAATTATCTAAGCATACTTGAGTATAATTATAACAATGTTATAAATAGAATATTCTTACGTGATAGTGTGCTACCCACGTGATATCCATGATCACGAATTATGAACATTCAACATTTGTCATCTAAGTATAAAGACGCTTCTAATTTGTAGAGCTCCCTGCAGCGGTTTTCTCGTATGAGTACCTACAGCATGGGGCTCTTCAAATAGGCGTGAAAAGGTTTTTAAAGGGTTTTCTACGCGCAAGTGATGCCCCTCATGCTGCAAGCTTCCTTAGGCTACGGTAACCATCTGGTAGTCCGTATGCTTGATTGCCACCTTAGTTGTATTATAAAAATATCGCAATTTAACCATTTACTTAAGTATAGCCACGAGCAATAAATGTATGGTGACACCGGGGGTCCGTCTATTAGGCAAGTCTGTTTAAGTTTAGCAGCCAAAATACAACTTGCAATATATTTGCGCTATTCTGCGATTCAGTCGGTAACACAGCATCTCATTAACGAGACTTGCCTCATAAACTGACTTCCCCGCTGTTACCCGTCTTCAATTCAAATTAAAGACGCGAGGAAGCGCTGCAGTGACCCCACTGTGGCTCGCTAGCCGCACCACTAGGTACTTATTTGCATACAATAACTAGGTAGCGCAATAGCAGCCCAACTATCGTGTCTGCAACGCTTCTTCACGTGTCTAATTATATTGTGAAGGAAATGTCTGAAATGATTACATTATTTTAATTTTAATTTATTTTATTTATTAGATACATAACAGATTTACAGTTATGAAAGCACAATGAGATAATAAATTATTATAAGTTCTGAACTTTACTCTAAAAATTTGCATCCTTTTTTAGGGTCAAGTTTAGAACTTATAATAATTTATTATCTCATTGTGCTTCCATAACTGTAATCTGTTATGGTGTGCTGCTGTGTAATTACACAGCATTTTGTGTGAGTGAAAAAGAACGAAAATATTTTTTTATACTTACCTATATATTTTTAACCCAAAGATAAAATGGACAAGATAAATTAGACGAGTAGCAGATACACCTACATATGTTTCTTCGTGAAAAAGAGGTGGTGTTACCACCTACATATTTTTACATTATGTAGAGAGGACTTAAATATACCTAAGAATATGTTTGACTTCGTTTATTTTCCGTAAATCACAAATTCCAAAAGTATCCGTGAAATAAATAAGTTTTGCCTTTTCAAAATTCTTAATAACTGTTTCATGCATGGTAATAGTTGGAAATAGCCAATGTGTTACTGGCAACACTTCCAGGGATCATATAATACAATGTCGGGTAATCTGTGTAGAGGTTCTGTTAAGTGAATAAATAAAACCATTATAATCAGTCACCTGTTTAACTAGCCATCCTCCTAACGAGCCCATCATAAACATGGTGTCAGGTGGAAACAAGTGACAATAAGAAGATTACATAGTACTAATTAAACCTTTCAAAGTGAGAATACCAAAATGTCGGACCACGGCCATGCTCTCCGTGCGCCGTACACTTTTAACTATAATGCCGATAACCTCAGTAAAGAATGGGAAGACTGGCTAGAAATACACAGGATATACATGGTGGCATCGAAGAAAAACTTTGAAACAGACGAAGTAAAAATAGCTGTATTATTAAATCAACTAGGACCGCCCGGTGTCGCCATTTATAGAACCTTCAAAGACAAAAGTGAAAAAACACAAAAATATGACAATATAATAGCGGCATTTGCTGCTCATTTTGCTCCAGCTAAAAACATCATATACGAAAGGTATAAGTTTTATTCACTGAAATGGAAAGACGAAACACTAATGCAGTATGCAACTCAATTACAAAACGCAGCTGCATCTTGCGAATTTGACAATAGTGATGATGCTGTAAGGGACAAGCTGATCTCTGAGGTAAAAGACAGAAGCCTATTGGACAGACTACTCGAGGCTGGCACTTCATCAGGGAAAATAATAACTTTAGAAGGTACACTGAACATATGTAAATCACATCTTGCCCGCGTATCTCAAGTTACGGACATGGGTTCTGAGCCTATTCTTGTAGATGCATTTCGTCACAGTATGTCTAATCAAAAGCCATTGCTGAATTCATCATTTAATCAACAAACATATAAGTGTAAAAAGTGTGGTTATGTTCACTCCAAAAATAAGTGCCCTGCTTTCAATAAACAGTGTAGTTTCTGCAAAGGTTTCAATCATTTTAAAATCGGTTGTAAGAAATATAAATACAATAAGATGAGAAATGATAAACATAAGTCTCATGTTCACAATATTAATGCTGAATCCTCTGATGGGGAGTCGTCTACTCACAGCAATAACAGTGACAGTTCCCTGATTTTAGACTCCATTGTGATAAACTCTGTAAATAGTAATATCATTAGAAAAGAATGGTATGTATATGGTACAATTAACAAAACATTAATTAATTTTAAGATTGACACTGGTAGTATGGTGAACATTTTGCCGTCCTACATATTTGATACCATTTACAATAAAAGTGTTACTAAGCCTAAACTGTCACCAATTAATATTAAATTAACTGCATATGGTAACCATGTAATAGATACTCTTGGATCAATTAAATTGTGCACACAAATAAAAGACATTTGTGATGAACTAAATTTTATTGTAGTCCAGTCAAATGACAAACCAATACTAGGTTTACCCACTTGTGAAAAATTAGGTTTAGTTAAGAAGCTATGCCAAGTGCAGGCCAATGCTGCTGGTGATTGTAAGACATCTACAAATAACAAAATTGAATGCAATCATTCACAAACATGTTTTTATAGTAAAGCTGAAGTTTTACAAAGATATAAGTCTGTATTTAAGGGCCTGGGGAAATTTCCATATGAACCATATCATATAACGATCAAGCCTAATGCTCAGCCAGTAACATTCGCACCTCGTAGAGTAGCAAGACACCTAAGACTAAAACTACATGATAAGCTAAACAGCTTGGAAATTGCTGAGGTCATACGTAAAGTAAACCGACCACTCAAATGGGCTCATCCCTTAGTTATTGCTGAAAAGAAAGATGGTACTATGCGAATTTGCCTTGACCCAAAATCCTTGAATGAACAAATATCTGACGAAAAGTATCAAATACCGTCTCAAGATGAAATACTTGATGACCTTAATGGCAAATCATACTTCTCCGTGTTGGACCTAAAAGACAGTTTTTATCAAATCAAACTTGATGATGCCTCTTCTGAGCTATGCACATTTAATACGCCTTTTGGCGCATACGAATTTTGTCGCCTCCCTTTTGGTATCAAGACTGCATCAGAAGTTTTTCAAAAATTTAATGTAGAGCTCTTTGGTAAGATACCTGGAGTAAAAATATTCATCGATGACATTTTCATTTCTGCTAACAGCAAGCCACTCCATGACAAGATACTTGATGAAGTACTCACTATTGCCATGAATAGTGGTATCACATTTAATGAAAGTAAATTTCAATTTTGTAAGAATAAAATTAAAGTACTGGGCCACATTATATCAGGAAATGGATTACAAATTGATCCTGACAGAATTAATGCCATAAATAAATTCCCTACTCCAATGAACAAACACGCTCTTATGAGATTTCTAGGCATGGCCAAGTACCTAATAAAGTTCATACCTAGCTTGTCCTCTGTGTCAGCACCTTTAAGAAATCTCACCAGGGATGATGTCCCATGGTCATGGGAAGCCAAACATCAATTGTCTCTTGACAACATCAAAAAATTAATTTCTTCAGCCCCCACTTTGGCTCATTATGACCCAAAACTGCCCTTAATAATTCAGTGTGATTCATCTAAAGATGGGTTAGGAGCCGTTTTAATACAGGATAGTCGTCCATTAGCATTTTCATCTCGCTCACTTTCAAAATCTGAACAAAATATGGCTATGATTGAAAAAGAATGTTTGGCCATCTGCCATTCAGTGGATAAGTTTCATTATTGGATATATGGTAGAGAGGTACTTGTACAGACAGACCACAAGCCTCTGGTCACAATTTTTAACAGAGAACTAGATAAAGTTCCACCTAGACTACAGCGTATGCGCCTAAAGCTAATGAAATATAAACTGCAAATAACATACTTACCAGGTAAAAACATGTTAATAGCTGATGCTCTTTCCAGAGCCACAGTTGACCCACCATCCACTGATGAAGATCTTGAGTACATAATTCATTATTTGACTTCAAATTTATTAACTGCAGACATTAAGACAAAGTTCGTTCAATCCACTCTGTCAGATCACATTCTAAAAGAGGTCATTAGCTACTTTAATAATCAAAATTGGCCCTCTAAAATTCAAAAAGACGTTAGTCAGTATAAAAAGCTTCGACATGAATTGTCATACTATGATGGCTTGCTATTCTACAACAACAGAGTAATTGTCCCTTCCGATCTTCGTAACTACGTGCTAAATCAGCTGCACAAAGGTCACATTGGTGCTGAGAAGACAATCCGCAGCGCGCGTCGCCACTTATACTGGCCAGGCATGTCATCAGACATAATTTCATTTAACAACAACTGTCTGCTTTGCTTGGAATTCCACAATAAAAATCAAAAAGAACCAATGATAAACATGCCAATACCCAACAGACCATGGGCCTCTCTAGCCATGGATATACTTGAATTTAAAAATGAATATTTCCTAATCACAGTAGACTACTATTCAAAATGGATAGAGATGCATAAACTTAAAAATAAATCCATAAACTGCATTTTAGATATTTGTAACATAATGTTCTCAATTCATGGTTACCCTGATCAAATAGTCACAGACAATGTTCCTTTTAATTCAAACAACTTTAGGGCATATTTAAAAGATCATGGAATAACTCTCATCACTAGTAGCCCTAACTATCCTCGTGGTCATGGTTTAGCGGAATCTGCAGTAAAGATTTGTAAAGTCATGCTGAGAAAGTGTTACAAAGCTGGTGACAACTACCTTCACTACCTTTTTCAGTATCGTAACTCCATCATACCATCAGTAGGATACTCACCCAGCCAATTACTATTTAATCGAATATTGAAGGATGACTTGATATTTAATGAAAAAGTTTTGTTACCATGTATCCCTGACCCCATAACTGTAAAACTTAATTTGGCCAATTCCCAAGCAAACCAAAAGCAACACTATGATAAACATGCAAAAATTCTAAAGCCAGTAAATAAAGGTGATAAAATATATTTCCAAAATCACGGTCAATGGAGTCCTGGTGTTGTAACTTCAAGTGCCAATACACCACGCTCTTGGTTTGTTAAAGGAAAGGATGGAACTGAGTACAGGCGCAATCGCCAACACATTTTAGAAACCCCCAAAGTAAAGCTACCTAAAAGTTCTGACACCACTCCATCCAACACATACAATGTTGGTGAAAGCATTGGTAACTCTGAGCCTGACTCCACACTTATTTCTGTGAAACCCACATTAAGAGATAGGTCAAAATTAAAGAAGCCTGCTAAATATAGAGACTTCATATGAATAAATATAAGATATTTCTTTTCTTTGCAGAAATAACCTTAAGGTGATAATCAGTATACTGAGTTCATGTTGAATTGGTTAAGGTTTATGTACTGAGTTATGTCAAAAGTTGTTAAATTATGTTACCTAAGTTTAGTCTTGATTTTTAGAGTTTCGGCCCATACTAACTATAAGTTACTCATGCCTATGTTTGATTTGATTTGATTATGTAAGCTTGATCACAGTAACTACTATGTACCTAATCATATTATCTATTTTGCAATTATCAGAACTGATTGATCAAGTCATGATTAAGTGTGAAAATACACTATCATTCATTTGTAAAGACATTGATACATATTTTGTTTTGTAATAATTGCCACCATGTAACCATAACTGGATACCCAGTATTCTGAATGTAACTCCGTTATTGTATCACAATTCTTCAATGTTTTATATAAAAAGGAGAGGATGTTTCATGCATGGTAATAGTTGGAAATAGCCAATGTGTTACTGGCAACACTTCCAGGGATCATATAATACAATGTCGGGTAATCTGTGTAGAGGTTCTGTTAAGTGAATAAATAAAACCATTATAATCAGTCACCTGTTTAACTAGCCATCCTCCTAACGAGCCCATCATAAACAATAACAAGGCTTATTCTGAGAGTGACAATTTAAGATCATGCAAGTGAATTTTTTTTTTCTCCTATATATAAATTAGGTATTCTGAGTTAAAATTGGAACTGGTCAGCTTTCTTGTAATGTTAAAAAATTTAAGCTTCTCATTACTAGAAGGAAAGAAGTAGGTAGATGCTTCTGACGTCTGAGGTCCTCCTCTTTTTTCTTGGAAATCAAACGTTTTCTTGATTTCATGAATGGGTATAAATTAGCTTAGTGTCGTAATTACTTGATAAAAAAAATTGTAATGTATGGAGTGATTGGGCACTTTGAAGGCGGTGAGAATCTTATCGATTCCATTATTTAGGTACGTCATCGGTCATACATAACTTTTTTATATTTATAAATACGTAGTGTAAGATAAAGCACGTACAAAAGATAGCAAGCCTTCCCCACTTAATTAAATGTCTAGCAAATTACTCATTGGTGACATAAATTGATATAAAAATAATTTTGTTAGATAAGTGTCGCAGGAAAACCAGAAATATCCCGAATTGTATCAATTTGAGATCGACGTGAGCGAGTTCAAATGTTTCTTACGGTACCTTAACAAGAAATGTAAGCTTTGATCGAATAATTTACTTATTATTTTTTAAATACCTACACCTATTTTAAAAAATCTTGTCTTTTAAAAGATTTGTATACGCCACAATGGCTAAAACACGTATGGCAATGATTATTTTAAGACCTACATTGTAAAACTACGTACCTACACTCGTGTTTTCACAAATAAATGATAACTTACTTACTTAATTAAGTTAAATATTTTTTTAAAAAACCAAGTCCTGTTTATGAAAACTTAATTACGTTTATATCTTTAAGGCACTTTCCTTACTACTGTCTTGATTATTAAATTGTAACTATGACTATGAGTAGGTAAAAAGTGCCCAAAGTGCTAAGAGCGTGTATAGGCTATACGATTACGATACTCACGGCTCACGGTTACTTTGTAGTGGAGTTATTTTAAAACTATGATATTTTTTAAGATATTCATTGAAATCAAATAATATCAGGTACAATTTTGTTCACAATTAAATACTTGTGGTGAATAATGCAATTATTTTGAAAAGGAACAATATAATGTTTATAATTTATATTTAATTTATTATGTCAATATATATATTGCCTATGGGTTGCCTAACAAATTTTGGTCCAGGGTATGATTAATTAATAATTAAAAAAACATTTTTTTTAAACATTTCACCGGTTTGATTATTAGACAAATTCTATACCAATCTAAAGTATGAAGCCCATAGAATAAACAAACGTTAGGTTGCCTATTCTTTTCCGGTCACAACTCTCGGGTAGCCAGATATAAACATGTAAATCGATACTAGCATGTTGCACCGGTCTGATTATTGAATTAAAATTAAATGAAATTAAAGATTATTTCATTATGAATACTTTTTTTTTTTTTTTATTAAAATTACATAGCCTGGATGCAAGTCCTTTGGCCGAACACAATATTTTAAACATCACTTTTAACATCACTAATAAGTCTGTGACCTAGACGTAAAGAGAACTTTTTCTGATAATCATTTTCCAACTATTATGAACAGATTAGTGAGTTCAGTTCTTTGTTCTTTTTTCTTAGGATGTCTTCTTACATTACAGCTTGCTTACAGTTTATTTATTGTGCCACAAACAAAACGAAATGTGGCATGGAAAAACGATAAGTTTGAAAGAATTTCTTCAAGGCGGCGGGGAAAACTTATTTTATTGTCTTCTGCAATTTCCTTTAATTCACTCACGAATGTCAGCCGTTGGAGTCCAAAGTTAGGGCAGGAGAAGAAAAGATGTTGGAGATCTGCTCTACTTTCTGGACAGTACTCACAGGAGCTATTGCGTACTATCTTTAACCTCTGAAGATGACTTGGGATTAAACAGTGACCAAATCTCAACCTTGTAATCACAGAAACAAACTTCCTGGACTCGCAAACATATTTATGATACCAAGGCTTTACAGGTAACTCTTTCTGTATAGATGCATACCAGCTTCCTTTACTTTGGTTAATTGTTTTCCAATATTCTATCCATATTATTTTCCTTTTTCCTTGCAGTAAATGGTAGAAATCTGTGAAGGGTATTTCCAGACAACTGCTATGATCCTCATCAAAACCTGCTGCCAAAGCTCTATCCACTTTTTCATTCCCTGCAATACCTCTGTGGGAGGGTACCCAAGCTAATTCCACTATGATGCCTTGAAGATGGAGTTTATATAATAAATTCTTAATCCAATAAATTAAATAATTTAACTTAAAATCTAATCTACTGCCTAATAAAGCTAATAAAACACTTTTTGAGTCTGTTATTAGAAGGAATGAAGTAACATTATTTACATTTCTAATATACAATAGTGCCTGATAAATAGCATAAGCTTCTGCCGTAAAGATACTGGAGTTACTGTTAAGATTATACACTCTTATAAATTTCAAAAAAGAGTCATAAAATCCTGCTCTAACAGAACTATCACTTTTGGAACCATCTGTGAAAATCCTATAAAAACTATTCTTATCCTTAATAAATCATTATGAATACGGTGGTATAGGGTTGCCTGCAAAAAATCAGTCCCTAATTCCGGTTGTCGAATTTTGAAAAAAAAAATAAACAAAAATTAAAACCTACTCCAAAAAAGTCAAAGGGATAAAATAATTAAATTTTAGTAGGTCCTCCCCTAGGTCATCCACTAGGAACATATTTTTGGAATTGGTGCTTCACTAGCTATGGTTTCTTATCTTTCTTATGGAAACAACTTAGCACCAACTCCAAAAATATGTTATGAAAGTACCTTTTTTTTTACTAAAACTTAATTATTTTATCCTTTCCAGTTTTTTGGAGTCGGTTTTTTTATAACACGTGGTATGAAAACCTACAAATTCATGTGACGCACTGGGTAGCTCAACAAAATTGTATTTCAAGTATTTTCATATACGAAAAGCTAACTTTAATACACAGTTTTTAAAAGTTTCATCATTAAAATCAATTATATCATCATACGAAACACACAAAAAACACTTTTTTGCCATTATTTTCAACAATACTTTTCAGCTTTTTGCGGTCGGTTTTAATTTTTGGTTTTTTTTTACTATTATTAGTGATAATTTTTTGAAGGTCAGAGCTAGATGGATGACCGTGAGCTTATATTGTTTTTCTATTGTCGTATCATTTCACTAAAAATTCATAGGAAAGACAAAAAATCCGCGATTTCGCATACGTAGACGACTTATTTTTTCTAGTTTTTCTTATTTCAAAACCAAACTATACAATGGATTTTCAAAAAAATTTTATAGAACCAAATGGAAACTATTCCTTATCGAACAAAAAAGAATCATCAACCACCCAGTTCACCCAGTTAAAAGTTCTGAGTTAACAAACATAAAAAAAAACATACCGACGAATTGATAACTTCATAACTTCCTCCTTTTTTAAAGTCGGTCAAAAAGTGACAGTTTTGAATAAAAAATATAACGAAGAATTTCATAATTTAAGTGCTGAATATACAGTAAGTAAGTACATAATAATTGAATCTTTAAAATTATCTTAGCTAATACAACTTAGGACGAGGATTCATTGGGGGTCATACACCTTTAAAGATGAAGACATTGTCGAAAGAATTGAAACGGAGAGTGATGACGAAGAAGATTCAGAAGTTGGAGATCATAGTTATATGTCCGATGACTCGGAACCTGAATAATTAAAAAAAAATGTATATTCATATTTTTTTAGAATAAACAGAAGTATTTTTTTAATTGTTGGTTTTTTATTTTGTCTTCTGATAATAAAGATAAAATTTGCAAGATTAGTATTATATATGTATGACTATAACTTTCTTTTTTTCTAAAGATGTATAATCCTTTTAATTTATAACCGACTACAAAAAAAAGGAGGAGGTTATCAATTCGACTATGAGTTTTTTTATATTTATTTTTTATTTTTTCATGTTTGATACCTCAGAACTTTGGACTGGGTGAACCGATATTGTTGATTCTTTTTTTGTTCGATGCGGAATAGTTTCCATTTAGTCCTATAAATTTTTTTTGAATATCTATTGGGTAGTTTGGTTTTTAAATCAAAAAAACTGGAAAAATTAAGTCGTCTATGTATGAGAAATTGCGGATTTTTGTTTTCTTATGAATTCTTAGTGAAATGATAGACAGGATTGTAGAAGAAAACAATATAAGCTCACGGTCACCCATCTAGCTTTGACCTTAAAAAGTTATCACTAAAAATTGTAAAAAAATAAATTGAAACCGACTCAAAAAAACTGAAAAGGATAAAATAATTAAATTTTAGTAGGTACTTACTCATCCCCTAGGAACATATTTTTGGAGTTGGTGCTAAGTTGTTTCCAGAAACCATAGATAGTGAAGCACCAACTCCAAAAATATGTTCCTAGGGAATGGACCTAAGGGAGGACCTACTAAAATTTAATTGTTTTATCCTTTTGACTTTTTTGGAGTAGGTAAACCTTGTATTTTTGTTTATTTTTTTTCCAAAATTCGACAACCGGAATTAGGGACTGATTTTTTGCAGGCAACCCTATACCACCGTATTCATAATGAAATAATCTTTAATTTCATTTAATTTTAATTCAATAATCAGACCGGTGCAACATGCTAGTATCGATTTACATGTTTATATCTGGCTACCCGAGAGTTGTGACCGGAAAAGAATAGGCAACCTAACGTTTGTTTATTCTATGGGCTTCATACTTTAGATTGGTATAGAATTTGTCTAATAATCAAACCGGTGAAATGTTTAAAAAAAATGTTTTTTTAATTATTAATTAATCATACCCTGGACTAAAATTTGTTAGGCAACCCATAGGCAATATATATATTGACATAATAAATTAAATATAAAATACGTTTCATCAAATAAACATCTCGGTGAAGGTCGTTCTATATCGGGATCTTAGACTATAATAGCGTGATGTTACAGTATAGCCTATATAATACCTCGATAAATGGACTATCTAAAACTACCTAAACATTCATTTTAAATCGTACAATAAAAATTCTTCGTTTTACGGAGGGCTGAAAGTCCCGCCGTAAATCAATTACGTGAAAGAATTAGAAAAAACATTTTTGATAAATTTTGATAAAGTCTTAACCGAATTGGCCGGGAAGCACTTAAATGAATAAACTACAAGAAAATGATTTTATTCCACCTTGCCCCTGTTTTCCAAAGGATTACTTATTAAAGTTATTTACACGATTTAGAATATTTCGCCGACACATCCAAACCTCTATTCTTAATTAAATACCAGATAAAAACAAAGACAAAAATCTCTAAACGGTCCCATACGATAAAAATAAATAGGTAGGCTGACCTACCTAATTATTTAATAATAATAATAAGCGTCGCCTTTAAGCGTCGTTATCCCTCCAGAGGACTATGACAATTGAAAAATTAATTGTTTCTGGAATCTGATGCTTAACAGGTTTAAGAATGCTATATAAGAGCTAATAAGGCCCGTATGTAGGTCCTCTGGGTAGGTACCACTGCCTGTCTTATTTCAACTGTGAAACAGTTCGCTGTGTTTCTGGGCATGGACGGCATTTCAACTTAGGCCCCAGGATGACAATGACAACACACCTGCAATAATAAGTGATTTTTCCTTGTTATTGAAGGTGTCTATAGGCGGCGGTAACCGCTTACCATCAGGTGGGCCGTCAGCTTGTTTGTCATCTTGTTGAATATAAAAAAAAGTAAGGAACTTACTGAAACTTAAAATAAATGTTGACACTATCTAAAGACGTTCACCTACTTACATCATCAATGGAATTTAACAAAACTTTTCTAGTTAGTATGTTTTAAATTATATGTTGGCCCCTGACCTCAGATTATGATGAAATAATCCGCGCTATTTTGTCATACAATATCTACAAAAGAATGTCTTATTTTAATTGTTTAATTATTTTAATGCGTGTGCACTTAATTGCCTTGTTTCTGTGGTGCACCGGCTAAAATTAAAAATATAAAATTATAATTTTTAAGTAACCCCCGGCCTCATTAATAATCTATCTTACACTATCTCATTGAGACTATTCATATGAGCCCAAACACGCTATATCCGCTGTAAGTTTCTGAAGAATTATGCAACCCACAGACTTTTTGATAGTATAGGTTCAGCTCAAGGTTAGTATGACATGGGAATGTCACCGAATTGACTGTACACCAAATTTCAAATCAATCGGGTCTGTGAAAGTTAGTAAAACCCTTAATATATCATATAGAAAACGGGCTGATAGTCATCAAACGCCTGAACTGATCTTCATAAATAATAGCTAAAAACCATCCTAGTCACGTCAGCTTTCAAACAACAAAACAATTAAAACCAATCCATTCGTTCACGAGCTACGATACCACAGACAGACACACAGACATACAGACAGACACGTCAAATGTATAACACCCGTCTTTTTTGTCGAGGGTTAAAAGATATGTTTTACTTTTTCATTACAATCTGAACAGAAGGTTTGACGTGATTTGAACACAATCACAACTCCTATAATTTTATTTCAAACTTTTAAAACACACTGTTTAAGGGCGTATTTCGGGGCTTATCTAATGTAGCAAATAAAGTACTTACCTACTCAACTCATTTGATTTGACATTTCTGAAAAGGATTTCTATCCATTTCTTATTGAAGTAGAACGAAATGAGAGGCAAATAATTTTAGTTTTAGGGAATGATAACCGAATTGACACCAATATCGTATGATGTGCGATAGATGCCGGTCATGATGGAGTGTCTATTTTCGTTTATTGATAATTTTTGTATGTACATAATGAAAATAGCTGTTATATTAGTCATTGTTCTCTGAGTGAAATGATGTTTGCCTATCAATCTGAATGGAAGGTTTATCTTGTATTGGACTCTTGTATGAAAGAAAGAGAGAATTTATTTAGTGGCACCGAGACATACTTTAGCCCGTAGATACATAATAAGTGCCGGCGCATATACATAGACCAGCGCAGAGCATTTTTCATATACATAGGTCATGGAACGGATCTTAAACCACCAGCTGATCCGATACCTAGAAGATCACTCATTAATTAATGATCGACAGTACGGGTTTCGGCCGAAACGGTCAACGGGTGATCTTCTAGCGTACTTAATGCATGTCTGGGGTGAATCTATTGACAAACGTGGTGAGTCAGTGGCAGTTAGCCTTGACATTGCCAAAGCGTTCGATCGGGTCTGGCACAGGGCTCTTCTCTCCAAGCTCCCGGCATACGGTCTGCCGTGAGAATCCGTGTCCTCGCAGATGGATGCGCTTCGCGGTTCATGTCAGTGAATGCTGGTGTACCACAAGGCTCTGTTCTATCCCCCACACTCTTTCTTCTTCATATCAATGACATGATTCCGTTAGGAAACATTCATTGCTATGCAGATGACAGTACAGTGCATGGGGGATATTACGGTCGCCCAGGGGCTGGGCGCGCTGAAACCAAGAGGCAGAGAGAGAATCTTACCATTGAGCTCGACAGTGTGTTGAACCTCGTATCTGAATGGGGATCTAACAATCTTGTTGAGTTCAATGCTAAGAAAACACAGATGTGCGCGTTTACAGCTAAAATGTCGCCGTTCCTTCCCCTGCCGTCTCTTCAGGGCACGACTCTTTCGGCAAAGACCTCCCTAAACTTGCTAGGCATGGAGATATGTTGCGATCTGAATTCCAGGAACTACATCGAATCCGTGATCGAAACAGCCTCACGGAAGCTCGGTGTCCTGAACAAGGTGCGTCGATTATTCACGCCTGGCCAATTATGCCTGCTCTATAAAACTCAGGTCCGGTCTTGCGTGGAATATTGCTCGCACTTGTGAGGCACGGAGAAGCTCGAGATTAGAAATTTTGGTTGACCCATCCTGAGATCGACCATGGCGAAAGTTGATTTCTTTTCGTAATCGAAACTTGAGCATCTCTAGCATTTTTACTGTCAATCTGTTATAGACATTGTCCTCGTTGGAATAATATTCAAAATCAATTAAAAATCAATTAATTCCTGAAGAGCATTGAAGCGATTACATATAATATGTATGTAAAAGGTAGCGCGCAGGAACGCGACTGGTGGTGTGTCGACACAATTGGTGTGTGTGTCGAGACCAGCGCATAGTCTCGCGGGGAATACTAGCGCGGGGAGCTCTCAACTCGAGTTTAGAAAACTTCGCGGGCATGCTCTGTGTTGCGCTTCGCCATATATGCGCCGGCCCTAGAGAGCTAGGGCATAGTGTATAATTTCGAATTTACTCGTATTTTGGGCGCTTGACTGCGGTAACACCTCCATGATCATCTATTTTAACCCCCTCTCATTGAGACTATTCTTATGAGCACACACACGCTATATCTGCTGTAAGTTTCTGATGAGTGAAGCATCTCTCAGACTATTTAATGCTACAACATCAACTAAAAGTTAGAAAGTCTTGGAAAGACCACGGAAGCACACCGAAGTAACTGTTCACCAAAAAAATCAATCTAATCAATGAGAGGTATCTAGCTCCTCTCAGGGGTTCCCTGTCCCCTCCCCCTTGTCGGGGGTTTTAGTAGCTGCTAAATAGTGTTATGTTTCTGTCGTGGGTCATCATCATCATCATCACCAGCCTATATACGTCCCACTGCTGGGCACAGACCTTCCTACATGGCAGAAACACATGAGGAGTTTGGGCCATAACACCACCACGCTGGCCCAGTGCGGGTTGGTGGGTTAAAGCGGTTGCAGTAACAACCGGGACCAACGGCTTAACGTGCCTTCCGAAGCACGGACGAGCTCAAGATTATAAATTTGATTGACCCATCCAGGGACCAACCATGGCGAAAGTTGCTTTGTTTTCGTGATCGAAACCAGAGCGCTCAAACCACTACGCCACCGAGCTCCTCAGAGCTGTCGTGGGTGGTGATTTGAAATTTAGTTTACTGTTACTGCGGTGGTATTTCCAAAACATGTTACCCTTTAACTGATTCTGTACCATAAAATAGTCTGCGGGATGGCTTATTCTTCAGAAACTTTTTTTATACTAGGTACTAGATGACAAACAAGCTGACGGCCAACCTGATGGCAAGCGGTTACTGCCGCCTTTAGACACCTGCAATAACAAGGAAAATTACTTGATATTCCAGATGCGTTGTCATCCTAAGGCCTAAGATGAAATGCCGTTCATGGCCAGTAATTACACTGGCTACCTTTCCCTATAATCCGAAACACAACGAACTGTTTCTCTTGATCTGTTTCTGTTTCTCTTGTGTTTTGTTTCTGTTTGTTTTCTGTTGTTCTGTTGTGTTGTGTGTTCACGGCTGAAATAAGAAAGGCGGCGATACGTACCCAGACGTAGGTATGTAGGGTACATACGGGCCTACCACCTAGTAAACTTACAGCAGGTAAGTGTTTATGGGCTCATAAGAATAGTCTCAATGAGATGGTTTTTGTATTTATGCTTTAAATAACACAAGATCTTGATTCTTAACGTGTATTACTTTTACATATAAAATCAGTTACAATCAGGAGGTTAACAATGTCTAATGTTGTTATACGCATAAAAAGCCAATACTTAACAATGGTGTTAGATATATGATTAATATGGCCGTGGGTTACTTAAAATTTTATATTATTACAGACCGTGCTACGAGCGTCTACGGGCTACGGTAAGAGTCTGTAAGGCCTAATCATCAGGTGGGTTTGTTTATTGCCACCCCTGTCGTCTAAGAAACCAAACTGTGACACAATAGGCGTCCACTCAGCATGTTAATTAATAGCTGGGTGTCTCCAAAGAGATAGTAAGTAACCTTGGCGTCTCGGATACCTGACGCTTGACTTCTATCGTCAGGTTGTCACCTATATGCTACGGCCTGCGGGCACTTCTGTGTTGCGGGCTTATTCGCTATGTAGTTATCTTATTTTGACATCTAAAGAGATGATATGCACCGAAACTGTACTACTTATTTAAGGAAAGCTGAATGCCTCGAAACGTTCGATTCGATTGAAACACTAAGTTTATAGCGCTAGGTACTGAACATTCACCAACCGTGATCCACGCACATGCACAATGCATTTTGATATTACTAATTAGCTTTATAAAATCTTCGAGGTTAACAGTTAGGTATCTCAGGTAATTGGATAACAGAGTGCATGGTTATATATATATTGTATGTCGTAATTGAAATCGGAATTTGGACGTTCGACGACGTGATCATAAGATCACGCGCCGTTCTCTGGTGCGCTCACATTCATACCACGACCACGACCATGAACATGACAGACAACACGGAACATTTGCGTCGCCACACGCATGTAGATGTTTAAACGGAACGAAAATTACATCACCTAACGGATTTCGTGTGTGTGGGCAGTGTAGGTGTTATCTCCTTTGCGTCGTAGAATAAGTAGTCACCTAACGGATTTCGTTAAAGGTTTTTTATCTCATTTGCGTCATAGAATATACAAAATTATTCGATAACCTAAAATAAAAGTTTGACGCCTAAACAATAAAACCTCTTACAATATTTTAAAAATAGTAAAATATTTAAGTACTATATTATACTTTTATAGATTTATGTTGAGAACAACGCGACGTTAGAACCATAGCGACCCAAGTTATATCGACTTCAAGTAAGGCAAGGATGTTATAAGTAGTATTTTTTGGTACATAAGGATAGGCATTTTGACAAAATATCACTCTCGGATCAACACGTTCGTCTGCATAGAGGAAAATAAACATACCAATAGGGTCTTCTGTTAACCACACTTGTACCAATACCTATTATGATATAATTAAAAGACCTTTAATCATACTAGCTTTACATATTCCATTTAATTTAAGCAATGTGCTCACAATATGTGTGGAGTTTTTTTTTATACTACTAGATGACAAACATGCTGACGGCCCACCTGATGGTAAGCGGTTACCGCCGCCTATAGACACCTGCAATAGCAAGGAAAAATCACTTGATATTGCAGGTGCGTTGTTATCCTGGGGCCTAAGATGAAATGCCGTCCAGTAATTACACTGGCTACCTTTCCCTTCAATCCGAAACATAGCGAAAGGATGAAAAGTTATAATAATCTTTCTCAAATACTTGAAATTTATAATTTGTAACTGTTAATTGAATTTACATATTTGATTCTTATGCGTTTGTAACGCCTAATTTATTGTCTATTTTTCCCTCAGTTTCGTAATTAAGTTAATTAATTTTAATTATTTGTATTTCTTATGATATACCTAATTAAATGATTGTGAGTATATTGTTTTGTGAGATTTAAGTAAATAAATATTCCTGTGCATATTTTTCACATCATGGCTTAATTTTCAACGGTTTCTAAAATATTTATCATTAAACACAGACTCAAAGTTTTTGTAGTGTATTCGAATACAACGTAACGATGAAATGTTAGTAACGGCCGTTGATAAAAAATATTGCCGTTATACAATAAGCTACAAAGGCTTTAAAAACAATGATAAGAATTAATTTTATTAGTCTTTCGTTATTTCTTATCTTATCATCGTTGTGAACAAAATAACTTCACGTACTTTGAACCGGACGCAGCATAGAACCCGCGATTTCGTTACCAGAAACCTTCATTACCTTCATTTCGTTAATGAATGTATTTTATTTGATTAGATCCCAACAGCTAATTTGTTTTCTTCGACATCCTTTGTAAAGAATGTCAAACAACCGAACTAACATTTTGGTGTCAACAAAAGGTTCTCCTATAACTTTAATCTGTATAACTAAGTTATAAATATGTCTGTTCTAACTAAAAGCGGTTTAAAGGTTAGAAAATAAATTTAGCCCCACCAGTGGTAGTAGAACTTTAATCAACGATGTTAGACAGCTTTTAGTGTTAGAATAGTGTTGGTTGATTACAGCTGCTTTATTTAAGATGTGATTGTGTACACAACAGTGCTTGCTGACTCCAGATAACACTTTCTTTATATATATACAACTAGATGACAAACAAGCTGACGGCCCACCTGATGGTAAGCGGTTACCGCCGCCTATAGTCACCTGCAATAACAAGGAAAAATCGCTTGATATTGCAGGTTGTCATATCAAGTCGTCGTATCGTTTCATCCTGAGGCCTAAGATGAAATGCCGTCCATGCCCAGTAATTACACTGGCTACCTTTCCCTTCCATTCGAAACACAGCGAACTGTTTCACGGCTGAAATAAGAAAGGCGGTGGTCATAGGCGTAGCTAGGGGGGCCAGGGTGGGCCGAGCCCACCCTAGAAAAATACCCTTCCTCATACATAATATAACTTCATCCTTGATTATCGAAACCGAAAACCGTCCTCAAACAAAAAAATAATTACCTTTTTTTGTTTGAGGACGGTTTTCGACGTCTGATAACCTGAATGCATACTTGATACCTACAAACTTGCGCATGCGCATGACTTGGCTATCGTGGCCGGCCGATTTTTCCTCGGGGAGAGGGGGGGGGGTGTTGCTGGGATCTGCACGTTATCAGTTGGACTGGATTCGGTGGAGCGCTGAGCGAGGCGACTAATCGGCAGTGAGGCACTCGCTGAGGCTAATCTCCAGAGCCTTGACCACCGAAGGCGTGTAGCTTGCCTCTCGGTATTTTATCGGTTGCATTTCGGAGAGTGTGCGTAGGTTCTTCATAATCTGATCCCCCCAGCCCCTTTCCACCACCGGACGACCAGGCGCGGCGAAGGCTTTCACTCTTACGTTGTGGATATACCTCTCATCCGCACGAAGCGCTTTGCTTCCTCTTTCATAATGCGAACAGCTAAGGAGTGGAACTCGTTGCCAAGGTCTGTTTTCCCGGATCAATATAATCTGGATATCTTATGATGAACAAGCATCTTCTAGGCGAGCGTGTACTATCTTAGGCCTCATCTTCGCTTCACATCAGGTGAGATTGTGGCCAAACGCTCTGCTTATCATACATACAAAAAAAAATTATGTAAGCGTGTTTATGAATCTTCTAATCACTTTGATCTTAACATAGTTTTCATTGGTAACTTCAGGTAATTTTTTATGATAACTTAAAACCAAAACGATTTCAGTGGCAGCAGTCATTATAAGTGGTCATAAAAAATGACCTTGAACCAATCACTCCAACAGTCACTCAAAAGCTCTTCGATTTGAACAACCTGTCTAGACGTCCAATTGAATGGCTAATATAACCAGACGGCTGACATGGCGTTCAGCCATCAGTGCCCCTAGTGTAAGTTTACGTTGGATTGAAACGAAAACGTTTGTGGTCGTGATAACTGTCAAATTGTATGAAAGCGGCAGCAGCGCCTCTGTTGGGAATTATTGGAAACCATTTTTTATATATGGATTTGAGAGGTGAACACTACGATGATCGTTTTCGTTTCGTTTCGATTGAAACTTACACTAGGATACTGGATTAACGTTGCGCACAATGACTTGGCTAGTTGTCCTTCAGCCATTTCATTGGATGCCAGCGTTTAATCAACGGCCTAGGTGTCCAGTTAAGTGGTGAATTTAACCGGACATTTGCGATATATATGTACACACGACAGCACATCAAGTGTAACAGTTGCACTACGAAAGCCGCCTCTATTACGAATGTAGTAAGGGCGGTCTCAAGGTCAAACTGTTCCGGTTGATGTGCTGTCGACTGTACATATACTAGCTGATCCGGCAAACGTTGCCATAAAACATTTTTGTAGAAATCTGGAGAGGGTGCCCCCCCCTAATATCTAGGGGTATAAAAATAGCCGACGACCTAATCTCAGACCTAACAAATATCCTACACAAAAACAAGCCGTTTTGAAGGAGTGCGATAACTAACACTGTGACACGATATTTATATTAAATTAGGTATAAGCCTTGCCGCACACGGGTCACCGGCCACAGCCACAAAACGCCGCCACCGGCATATTTCCTATGGTTTTAATACATTTGACGCCGGTGGCCGCCACACGCCACAAAACGTGGCTTCTCGCTTTTTGTGGCTTACACCGGCCACAAAACGCCGCCACACGCCACTCGCACGTACCTCAGTTAACCAGTTCAATGCGAAGGCAACGCTCGCACTCATTAAGTCGGTTGATTGAAATAAAATAATATGGATATAGAATTGTTTATATCAGAGATTCAATCTCGTCCTGCTATACTTAAGAGGCTGATAAACGCCAGCGACCTTGAGAAAATGAATTTCGAGGCCCCGCCCACTAATATTTCCGATAAAGTGGCTCCACAATACTACACCGACCAGCCGCGTAACTACTACAACCTCAAAAGCGCCAAGCTTAACAAATGCCACTAGATGGCGTGCTCCACGTGCTTGATTCCATAGACCCTTATAAAAATAGAAATGAACTATAAAAAACTAAACACTTTTATAAAAAATGTGGTATTTTTAAATTAATGGTAAATATTTTACACGGTCAATATACTTATTTATACTAACAAATTTTATTAAGGAACCTATTATGAAATCGAAACATAAAAATCAGGGATGCAATTGCAAAAGACAAATCATAATAGTTTTGACATACGTATTTTCATGTCAGCTGTTCTATAAATAAGAGCTCGACTTGAATAAATTTTGGTTTTGAAACGCCTTGTAAATTTTTAAGTGCATGGATAGCCCAATCCGACACTATGACAAATAGCGAAAAGTACTAAAAGGACTCTCGAAAACGTAAAAGAAAAACTAAACTGCATCATTGGATGTTGACAAAATATTCCTAGCCAGGAATCAAAACTATTGTTTAAAAAAAACTCACATGGTGTATTACACCATTCGATTAGATTCCAAATTACAAAATTCAAGTTTCTAGTAGGTTTTGCTTTTATAAATTATGCTACAAAGTACGAAGCAGTATGCAAAAAGTTACTATTAATCAACGAAACGTCGAACCAAATGTAAATTATTGGCACGATGTTATTAAAACGTAAAGTGGATTACTCGCACTTGTTTACATTTTATTTCTTTTTCACTGTGGCCTTTAAAATTACTTTAAAACATGTATGTAGCAGTTTATAAAAATCCAACCTTTCCCTTCCGTTTTCCATATGTAATATCTTCCCGGAATTTATTGTTCCTTGTATACCGCGATACTATCGAAATGTGTAATGATATTGTTTTTTTTTTCAAAATCAACGGGTTTTATTTCTACCTTAATTTTTGATTTCTCAAAAATCTAATGCTGCACTTTTAGTTTTTATCGAAATCGGTCCCGATACTCTTTTAAGTACTTTTCGCTATTTCTATTTGGAATTCGGAATCCATAATAGATTATTTTTTTATCTAAATCGTTTAAGCAGCTTAAGTGTTAAAATGTAACACACAGAAAGACACAGTTACATTCGCAATTATAAGAGTATGGATGTGTCATCTTATCACAGTAAAAATAATGTCCGTTCGAAGTAATAGAAAGATTAATCAAGTAAGTATTTATTTTTTTAAGTTAAGAGCGTTTACGCTGCAAGGCTTTCAATACAAACTTTATTTTTTAACAAAAAGTGAATGCCGTAACATTTCAATTATTACTTCAATGTCGGAAAGGTATTAATGATATAGAACTGACTACAACAGCTTTTTAGTCACCACAGGAATTCGGTGATTGATGATATATTAAAATGTGTGCTGTTTAATATTTAATCATGTTTCGATAAAGAGTTTTGTCGATAAAATAATAATAATATTATGAAATATACTTTCTATGAAACGTATCAAACTTTATTCGATTGTATCAAACAGTAATGATTGGTTATTAGGCTAATCAAGAAATTTATTATTAAAATTCTGGAACAGTAATCTTTGAAATGATATACGAAATTGAAAAATCATGTGTTTTAATAAATACTCATCTGAAACAGTCTAGAGTATATGTAAATTTGGAACATGTTAGTTTTTTTTTTAGATTTATTAGACGACCGCCTGGCCGAGTGGTCTGTACCCCAGGTTACTCGGTCAAGAGGTCCCGGCTTCGAATCCCGGTAGGAACAAATATTTGTATGATGAGTACGAACATTTGTTTACGAGTCATGGATGTTTATATGTTTATTTAGTATATCTCTAATATTTACATATTATTATCATTATTTCTCCGTTATCTAGTATCCATAACACAAGCTCTTAATGATGCTTACTTTGGGCTAGATAATAGGTGTGAGTGTATAAATATTATTATTATTTTATAGATTTCTTTCTGTAGGTTAGGTATGTGATTATCTTTATTTATGTGCCAGCGTTCATGTTATATTTACCTCAAGATCCGAAGGTCTGATACGGTTTTTTTTCATTTATTGAAGACTATATGTTTTGAAGACTATATGTTTCGGTGGCGTAGTAGATTGAACTCTCTGGTTTCAACTACGAAAACAAAGCATCTTTCGCTATCGTCGATCCCGGGATGGGTCACCGTTGGTCCCGGTTGTTGTTACAACCTCTTTACCCCACCAACTCGCACTGGGCTAGCGTGGTAGTGTTATTGCCCAAATTCATCATGCGTATCATGTGTTTCTTCCATGTAGGAAGGCTTATATAACATATACAGACTAGTGATGATGATGATGATAAACAGTGTTACAGTATGTTTAAGCTAAATAATAAATAGTACATTTAAATGTAATCCTAACAACATTGCCCACAGATTAGGTACATTAACATAAATTATAATAAACATGAATTGGGAAGTTGCCTAAGTTTAAAATTGGCGCTATTTTTCACAAAATTGAAAAATATGTGCTACCACTACCCATAAAAACAATTCAAACTTAAAAGATATGAAATATTGTTAATATTGTACCCTTTTCGAAATAAAAAAAAGACATTTATTTTCAAAATTTATCAAAAATGATAATGTAATTAGATTGCTGACATCAATTAAAGCAACTATTATAATGACAACTGTTAATAAAAACATACTTAATACATAGTTATTATTAATTTTGTCAGTATGCCCATACATTTCTTAGTAATATGGGAACATGTGACGTCACCTGTCCCGTAGATTTTCTATGGAGCCTTTTTGCATGTTGCGCCGCAACATATCAACATGCCACTATATCTGTGAAAGTATTGTTGATCTTAGACATACTATTTCTTTTGCCATATTTCTTTACGAGTTATAAACTTCTTATTTATGAAATAAAAAAAAAGTTGTCAACTACCCTATTGCTGCGAGCTAATTTGTGCTACAATAATATAGTGGAAAGAGGACATATTTGAATCATGCATAGTTTGCCGGTACAAAAGTTGAAATATAGAATACTCAACACCGTGGACTGGAATGGACCATTGAACACCGATCTACAATTTTTTACCTATTTTTCAGTAAACTGTGTATAGACCTGGCCGGGTCTACATACATTTTTGAAACATCTCTTTTATAGCATATGATAAAAGTTCTGGTTTTAAAATTTACATATAAAAGAACCTTTAAGCCTAGGCTAGGCTTAAGCTAATTTAGTGTTGTATGCATTTAATAATCTAAAATTAACTGTGCCTGTTGTTCTTCATGAATCACATTTTGTAACCGGAAAAATTAATATTAAAAAGAACAGAAACGAACCATTCGATATCTTGATTATTTTTAAGACTGCCGGGTCTGTCAATTACGTAGGTCTATGAAATAAACCAAACTTATTTTATGGTTCTGTATAAAAACTTTGTTGAAATTTATCTTTGTAATAAGTAATACATATAAATACATAAGTTTTTTTTTACTTTCCTTATTCATTATTAGATAAACAAAGAACAATAAAAAAATAAAAAATATTAAAAAAGAATTAATAAAGAATAAAAGAATAAGAAACATGAACAAAAAAGGACTAAAAATAAACATACATAAAAATAATAAAAAAAAAAGTTAAAAAAAAATTGATACAAAAAATATTTTTTGTATTTATAGTTTAATCGTTTTTTATATTTATATTTTTTTTACTTTCATATTTCATATTCAAAAAACAAATAAGAAATAAAAAATACAAATAATAAAAAAAAGTTGTGAACCATTGAAGGATTGAACTCCTACCTCTCGGATAGTAAGTCGTGCATCTCAACCCCTACACAATCGCGACAGAGTCATTTATTTCGAAATTAACTATCTAAATTATACAATTTACTTATACATTTCCCTTCAAGCAATCATAAACTTACTTTACAACTTCCATCTGTGACTGTGAATCTGAATAAGTACAACTTTCGAGATGATTATGGAGTTTTTGATAGTTCCTAAAATTAGATAAAATTAGCTATCTAAAGAAAAAATAATCAGGTTATTATTGTGTTATTTACCCCTGTACGAGTGGTTTTTGACTCTTTTTAGACCTTTTTCTTGGTTTTCCATAGTCCAAAATAATATTTATACAATAAAATTTTTATTTCATAAATAATATTATTAATAAAATTAAATTTTCACTACAAAAATTTACGAAATTATTTACTCATTTTTGTCTATCTACTATAATACACTTGGATAGTAATCACTAAAACCTAAAATATAATTGTCTATTTGATATTTGCAAATTAAAACAGACGCAGACTGATATTATAAAGAACCGCGAGCAAAGAAGCGACACAGGTCCACCTAGCAGCACGCCTCGGCGATCACTGTCGTTTCCTCTACAAATGAAAGAGAAGAATGGATAATGGCGCGAGTCGCTATTGAAATCGGCTGAAGAATTCAGAATAAATTTATTTACTAAAAAACTAGCTACTTATTTGAAATTGTAAAACATCAATATTATAAAATTTAATATAACAAGTTTGTTCCCTGAAAATAAGAAAAAAGCCTTTGACATATAACGCAGAATTTGTTCTGAAAGCTGATTTTGATGGGTGACTTTGTCATTTTTTTTATACAAACATTTTGATTATAATGTGTTTTAGGGACATGCATATTATCAGAAATATGTCCAAGAGTAACATATATTTTTTTCACTGCGTTTATTTCAACAGATTGTGCTAAAAAAAGTTTTAAGTAAGGCTCAATTAGCAATTATCAGCCTCTTAAACGAAAATGTTTGAAAAAATTTTTTGGATGGTTTACAAGATTATTGAAATGCTCGTTACACTTATGTACATTTCGCACACCCGCTAAAAAACTAACATAAATAACACAAAAAAGGGCAAATTTCTTTTTTTTGCGGGAAGACATGTATTTTTCTAATTACTATCTACTGTAAAAACGCCATAAAGTAAGTTCTTATATAATACTACTTTTAGTTTATATCTATTATCATTATTATTACTGTAAAATACAATTACTTACATATTCACATAAACTTTAAAGTTTATTTACTCAATTCTTGATTTTGAGTCTTGTGACAGTTTTTAAGCGGGTGTGCGGTTTGTTAAAATTGGATGTATGAGATGTATCCAATAATTACGCTTTCGTTTTCTACGACGACGTTTTTTTATTATAAGCAGCGCAATCAAACCTTCTTCGTCTGAGTCCATTATGATACTGCGCGCACGGGTTACAAAAAGGGGCAGCCACCGACCGCAAGTGTCGACCACCGGCCACAAGTGGCTGTCGCATGCTTCAGCCACTTTTGTAGCCGCTTCTAGCTTCTTGTGGCGGCGTTTGTGGCTGTGGCTGGTGGCCCGTGTGCGGCGACACTAAGTAAAGTGCAATCCTAATGCATGCCTAAAAATTATAATAAGTATTGTTAATTTTATTCTTAACATTATTATAACTTTTTGAAAAAATATCTAATAGTACTTCTACCGGAATGACAAATATTAAATCAACATTAATGTCGTCTATCGAAATTATTGACTTTTCTGATGATTGAATTTATTGTTGTATCATAACAATTAATGTATTATACTTGTATATGATTATTATCTACTAAAAAAATATGTAAACTAATATAAAAAAATATATATTCAGCTGATAAGGAGTCCCAATTGGCTACGGAAATATTGCTACGAAGCTACGGTAAGTGCTACGAACATCAAACTCTAGTGCCAATGGGCCTAATTCTGGCGGCACACTCTAAGTTTAAATTTAAGTACAGTATATCTCTTTCTCGCAATATGTAATAGGAAAAAGATGGCAAGAATTCGTTTAGAGCTGTCATCTAAATTTAGAGAGATTTCAAAGGAACCATAGACAATTTTAGACGGCATGTACGGAGGTGCCTCCTAAACACTGCATTTTAACACGTTCAATAAGGTCGAAAATTGAATGCATGTTTCTAAATGTCAAATTTTAAGTCAGCGATCCTCTTCGTATTCATATTGAGGGAAAGAGGTAGACTGAACTTAAATTTAATCTTAGCATGTGTTCGCCAGAATTAGGCCCAGTGTAGCATTATATAAACTTTTATGAATAAAGTGGTTCTTATTGCACCGCTTTTAGGTTCATAGTACAATACACTATCAAAATACATTTTTATTTTACATTACTACACTTTAGTACCTTTGACATAATATTTTCTTCAACTAATGAAAAAAATATTTTTATTTAACTAATCGAAGAACTGTTATAATTCCCTAACCAAAAGACATTGTGCTCAGTGGGTGTTTTCTTCCAAGAAAGTGAACAGAGTGAAGAGAGGAAGTTCGGGAATAAAAATGTTGGCGTCGCTATTATTGTTATTGCGCGAAAATTGTCGAAAACAGTTACTGCAGAATGATACACTAACAATTTGTTTGCCATTATTGTCTTGGAAAAAGTTCAGTAGAACCGACATCGCAGTAGGATCCTCGATAGGATCGACTATGTAGAATTACTGGCTCACCCGTGCTATAGCCCCGACCTCGCACCTTGCGATTTTGATTTCTTTCCGAAAATAAAAGAAAAACTTCTAGGAAAACATTTTATGAGCGCCGAGGAAGCAGTACTTTTTTCTGTGGTTCAATCGGATGCAGCGATGTATTGATGTGAATGGACACTATTTTAAAAATATATATTTTAGTATAACTATGCCTTGTACGAGGAGCTCGGTGGCGCAGTGGTTTGAGCGCTCTGGTTTCGATCACGAAAACAAAGCAACTTTCGCCATGGTTGGTTCCCTGGATGGGTCAATCAAATTTATGATCTTGAGCTACCGTGCTTCGGAAGGCACGTTAAGCCGTTGGTCCCGGTTGTTACTGCAACCACTTTAACCCACTAACCCGCATTGGGCCAGCGTGGTGGTGTTATGGCCCAATGCCCAAACTCCTCATGTGTTTCTGCCATGTAGGAAGGCCTGTGCCCAGCAGTGCGACGTATATAGGCTGGTGATGATGATGACTTGTACGTGTAACCTATATAATACTTGAAATATACACTTTAGGAAAGCCCAGAGGTTTTTTTATTAATCGTATTCTATTTTTTAGCATTTCACGAACAAAAAGCCAAATCCGGAATGGACCTATTAATACAATAATTTGTGTAGAAAAATGATTAAGTTGTATAGTGATCACGCAACACCTCTGTGTAAGATATGACACCAATTGTTCGTGGAACGCAATAAAGTATTATCAGAAATTATCATTTTAAAATGTTAATTGGTATTGTAATTATATTTCTTTTTATAGCATACTACACTGTGTAATTTTTATCATATTTTTGGTTTCAGCAATTCATTTTATTCATTTATAAATTCGTGTGAGTAGGTACAGACACAATGTCTAACTAAACAAACAAATAACTTCAGAAATATAAATATATACCTACTTTCTTAGGCACTGTAGGTCGATGGTTCATTAAACTAGAATCGGCGTATTGAAAGTCAGCTCCATTGTAAGCACGTGCTTAGCTGTTGCGACATATACGTAAAATATTAAATACAAAATTAAAAATTTAAGGTAATTATTTCTAGTTAATATTTCTTGGGTAGATCACCGTAGTGGCAGTACACCAAATTTCAAATCAACCGGAACTGTAAAGGCAGTAAAACCCTTTTATCATGCTGTAAACGAGTTGATAGTCATCAAACGCCTGAACTTAATACTCATAAATTATGGCTAAAAGCCATCCTAATCGCGTCAGCTTTCAAACAAAAATAATAATACCAAAATCGGTCCATTCTTTTAGGAGCTACGAAACCACAGACAGACACACAGAAACACAGACAGACACGTCAAACTTATAACACTCCTCTTTTTTCGTCGGGGGCTAAAATTAGGAACATATTGTCAAATTAATATATACCTAATTGTTAAAACAGAACATACCTAATTGTTAAAACAAAACAGAACATCAGTGCAGGCAGTCAAATTGGACTTAAATATATTTAAGACTTTAGGATCTGTCTCAGTGGGTGCAGGAGTCCTCCTTCCTCTGACTCTTATTCTGCCGTAGCCAATAACAGCAGATATTGTTTTAAATGTGCTTAATGGCCACGTGGCCCAGCTAAATTACCCTAATAGATGCAATAAATAAAAAAACTGCGTAAAAAGTATTCAACATGCAGAAACAAAAAATCTCAAAACTGGAAACTTTTGCGCAGAAAACGCTTGAAAGGCAATGCGTAAAAGCGCTACATACGTCAAACATAATAATAATTATAAACTCCCTATTTTTGTCTAAAGTCTACACTAACAATAGATGGTCAATTTATTTTCAAGAATAGAGGCCAGTTTGTCAGTCCTCAGTGGCCCTCGGTAGATATTTACTCAAAGGATAAATCTGTCGATACCATTATCTGAATAACTAATGTAATTTTGGTGAAGAAATTGTTCCTGATCAGTGTTTTGTAATCCGCGCTTTCGTCCCTTTCCAGCCCGTCGAAGTCTGTTTAAACTGTTGGGCGTTGAATACTGCATAAAAATATTTTGTGCGAATACGAAAAATATTACGTTTACACTCGCGAGCAACCAAATCGAATCAACCATTCACTGCGCACACATACATCAATTTATCAGAAACTACACACGGTATTTATAACAAAAATATGTCATTTGAAAGCTTAAAATTTAAGCTTTCAATAAGCATCAATATCTTGCATAAAAAATAATCCCTGATTTATTTACGCAATTGAATTGGACGATACATTAAACTTGCTCCGCAAGCTACCCACGACTTGAGCTACTACCCCGCCATAAAAGCCTCCCGCGCAACCCGCTACCCTTACCAATGGATTGTTTTTACCAAAATATGAATATCACACCTGAAGATGCCGCTCAAGCTGTTGCACTATTGCAACAAAGGCTAAGTCAGCGAGCAGTCGCTGACCAGCTTCACTTGAGCCAGTCTGCTGCCAGGGTATACAGACGATTTCAAGAAACTGGTGCCTTCGATCGGAGGCCAAGGACCAGCCGCCACCGGTGTACTTCCAAAAAAGACGACTGTTTCGTAGTCTCAACCTCGTTGCGCAGGCATTTAACAGGTGTTGATGTGCAGCAAGAACTGAGACGTGTACGGGTGGCTGTCAGCGAGTGGACAGTAAGCAAACGCTTGAAAGAAGTTAACCTAACTCCAAAAAGGCCTGCGACGGACCCTAAATTGACTGGCACCGACAAGCGCGCCTCAATGCCCCAATCGAGATGCTCTCGAACAACCCTAAATAGACTGGCACCGACAAGCGCGCCTCAATCAAGGAATGTCTTAAAATTATCAAATGAAGACCGACGGCCATCGCGCAATGCGCCAATCGAGATGCTCTCGAACAGCCGATTGCGAAACTGAATTCAGTTCGTTCGAGAGCATCTCGATTGGGGCATTGCGCGATGGCCGTCGGTCTTCATTTGATAATTTCATGACATTCCTATGAAATAATGCAGCCGATATTATATTATTTCAAGAAAGTGGCAAGCCATTTCTATGAACTAATTATAGCCCATGTTTTTATTTCTTTGTCGTACGGCACCACCCTGAATTTGTATTGTATATAGATACCTACTGACTAAGACTGCCAGAAGCAAAATGGTTCCAGTTTTTAATCCTCGACGAAAAAAGAGGGGTGTTGTAAGTTTAATGTGTCTGTCTGTCTATCTGTGGCATCGTAGCTCCTAAACGAATGGACCGATTTTGTGTTGTTTTTTTTTTGTTTGAAAGCTTACGCGACTAGGGTGGTTCTTAGCTATAATTACACACATTTACACATTATATAAGAAATTTTAGTTGCATTCCAAATTGATGTCTATTGATACTCTGTTTAGCGAAATTATACATCTTCTTCTCTTTGCATGCATTTTCACATGGACAAAAACAATACTAAATACTAAAATACTAATTTTGAAATAAAAGATAAAGACATGTCAAATGTTGGTTAGAATGTGTGTGTGTGTGTGCTGTTCTATCTTCGAAAATTAGTAGTATCAGCAATATTAACAAAAAAACTCAACCTGCTCCTGGCTGATATAATAGTAGGCCTACATAGTGTTTCGTGTTAATCAAGCAAATAAAATCTTAATATTAAAATTAGGTAATATTGTGTAATTATCATAATATTGTGTAATTCGTGATTATTTGAATAATAAATACTGCAACATAGACACGTGCTAATCAAGCTGGATATATCGTTATCATCAACTAAACATCGATCGACTATCGTAAAAGTTTAACGAGTTGGTGGTATCTTTATCTCTTTATTACGAGTATTATAAAGCAAGAACTTATCAGCTATCGTTCGATTGTTACTCGTCAATTGTGTTAGAAATACACATCAACGAACGCTCGGCTGGGCCAGTTATTTATTAGAAGCTCTTACGGTCTGGCCACGGGAACGGGCGGCGGCGGCGGCGGCGGCGCGACTGGCAAGGTCGCCGGTCGCGTCTAGTCTATGGTCGCCGCTACGCGTGGTCTGCTTAGTACATTTCCATACATTTGTTTTCATTCGGGCGAAAAGACGCGCGAACATTCGCCGCGGCCAGGCCGTTAGATAAGTACAAAATGTATGCCACCTTTATTTTTTGGAGTTGGTGCTTCACTTTCTATTGTCTCTGGAAACAGCTTAGCACCAACTCCAAAAAAATAATTTTAGGAGGTTAGTTACTCAACTTTAATTATATTTTCCTTTTTAGTGTTTTGAAGCCGGTTTTATTTTTGTTAAAAAAAATTTTTGTTCGATGCGGATTGTTACCATTTAGTCACATAAAATTTTGTAAAAATCTATTGGTTAGTTTGGTATAATCAAAATAACTGGAATAAGTAAGTCTTTGTATAAGAAATTGCGGAATTTTCCCTTCCTATGACTTTTAGTGAAACTATACGATAGTAGGAAAAATATATTATGCTGACAGTCACCCATCTAGTATTGGCCTTTGAAAGATATCACTTAAGATTCTAAAAAAATAAAATATTTTAGAAACATAGTACTTTTTTGGAGTTGGTGCTAAGGTGTTTCCAGAAACAATAGATAGTGAAGCACCGACTCCAAAAAATAGGTTTCTAGTGGATAAGTACCTACTTAAATTTAATTATTTTATCCTTGTTAGTATAATAGGTATTTTGAAGTCGGTTTTTAATTTTTGTTCAAATTTTTTCATTTAATTAATTTCGCTGAGAAATCCAGTCTGCGACGTGTCCGAAAGAATCACGGAAACCTTGCTTGCTTTAAGAATCAATGTTCGTTTAGTAAGAAGTCATTCGTAGCTGTAGACGCACTAAACATAAACGAACGCATGCGTCGACCTCCCAAGCGAATATTATCTTGTTATTATTGTTAACAGCACGTGTATCGCGTCATCTCGTTCTGACCTACGTAGCTAGTAGGAGACAAGAGTTCTGGAAAGTATTGATTAAAATAGTCATGCGATTTATGCGATACAGCATAATATCTATTTAAATAAGTATACATAACATGACTTAAGTATATTATATTTTTTATTGTCAACAAGAGTATGTCGCTCTTGGCCGTCATCTCACATGACGGTAAGAGAAGAGGGAAGCGAGCTACAACGGGTTTCCTCAACCACAGAGGAACTGGCTAACTTACCTCCAACTGCTGAAACACAACAATGCTGTCAACATTATTGTTGAGTTCGCACTTTTTTTATTTAATTTCCAAAGTCAGGGAAATAGTAAAAACTTACTTAGTAACCTATTTAGCCTATGTAAACGTCATCAATAGTTACGACACCTAGGTACATGACTAATCTGTGGTTACTACACCTCATGGCTCGAACGCCATAGAGATTCTAACTAAGCGATAGCGGGACACCTCCCCGGGAAGTGATGCCTGTCGATTCGAAAACCCCCCGAGGCGAATTCGCCCCCTTTGGTGTGGTACACGAAGTCTTAATACCCCGGATACGCTGTAAAGGCCATCTGCGACCAACTGCGATACTCAATACAAAAAATGGTTACGCGAATCGCCATTGATTTTGTAGAAATTAAGAGGAAGCAGCATACCGCTCTGTTAGATAAGCCTTGCTACTAACACTATGCTTTTTCGGTGAGCTCTGTCAACCTTACTCACTGCAGCACATCCAAGTGTAACAGTTTGACCTTGAGACCGCCCTTATTGCCTTCTTAATAGAGGCGGGTTTCGTAGTGCAACTGTGTCTGTACAATAAATAATTAAAATGTCACCGATTCTCTTCTAGCTAATTCAAAACATATTTTCCGTAAAGAGCATTAAACACATTAATGACGAACGGAATTGACGTCAAAGTATCGATTTTAGTGGCTAAATAACTATTTAGTAATCAACACATGACTAATCTACATATGTAGATTAGTCATGTGTTAACCACACCAATGGCCACACACAAAAAAAAAATAGTTAAATTACTTGTTTATTTTAGTCATATGACAACCGAAGCACAGTCATCGCCAATGGTTCTTTGGCCTATTCTGTCTGACTAAATACGTCATTTATAAGCTCAGCACCCGTACCACCATCTTTTATCGCGATCCAGTTTAGGACCTAAACCACCCTAAACTGAGTAGAATCGTTAATTCGTACTACGACGATATCTACGACTATGACAGCAATGCAGTTTAGGAACCAATACTGAACCGAGCGGAATATTAATCGCTTTTATAAAGATGATGGTAAGGCCCCAGATCATAGAAATAAGTTTATAAGTAAAGTCAAAATATTTTACACCGCTTCAGCACAAAAGGGTGCTTTTAGTGCTTCGTGCACTAACAACTCGCACAAACTCTTCTTCCAAATAAATAAAAAGAATGATAGAGAGAGCGCCATATTGTAAAGTTATAGACATGACCTAAAATTCAATTACGTGTTTTATGGTATGGCTCGTAAAAACTTACAACATAATGAAAGTATGCTGGTGATGCGGTTTTAGATGGACTTATCCAAGGTAAAGAACTGGCGCGAGGTTTCTCATCAAATCCACACGGAAATACAAAATGTAAGCACTGACCTTATAGCTGCAACTCCAGTCGTCTGTTCTGCCCGTAGGGGAGTTTATGTAACGGTTTAGCGAGGGTTTGGTTTTGGTTTTGAAGCCAACAGAGAAAGTCTCTGGCAAAGTTAAAACAACAGAAAAGTCTAATTATTTAAATATTGTTCACCAAAATGTACAGGGCTTTTCTGGCAAAGATCTAGAAATTAGTTTATTTTTGCAGACCATGGAAGTGCATGTGTTATGTCTAACAGAACATTGGTTAAAAAAAAATGAAATTCTGACCTGTATTGAAAACTATAATATTGTAAGTGCTTTTACAAGAGAATCTACTATTAGAGGTGGATCTTTAATATTATTATTAAATAATATAAAATATAAAGAACGACCAGATGTTGTTCGTCACTCTATTGAGCGAACTATTGAAATTTCCTGCATAGAACTCGAGCAACATATTGTTGTATGTGTATACAGACCTCCCTCTGGAAACTATGATCTATTTGAGGCTTCAATGGAAAACGTTTTAAATATAATAAGTGGCAATAACAAGAAGATAGTTGTATGTGGTGACTTCAATATAAACATTTTGGTATCATGTTCGTACTCAGAAAGGTTCCTTAATTTATTCAGATGTTTTAATCTTCTCCATACTTTCTTTGAACCTACTAGAATTACACCAATATCAGCTACCTGCTTGGATAATATTTTTTGTAACTGTGATGTACTTGAACAATCAATTATATATTGTATAAATTCAGATCATAGTGGACAGAAAATCGCTATTGAGCACCATCATGTTAACCAAATAAAAAAAATAACTTATAGGCCTATTACAGATAGTCGCTTGAGGAAATTTGAAAATAATGTAATGAATAGAATTCACTGTCTAAAAGAAACCGATGATCCCAATAAGTTGTATAGCAGTTTATTTGATAATTTAAATATTGAATTCAAGAATATTTTTAAACAAAAAAGCTTTAAAGTCAGTTCTAAAAGGAAGTTTAGTGATTGGGCAACTCCGGGTATTTATATAAGTAGAAGAAAATTATTTGAACTATACTATCAGAAGTCGACTTCCACTGATCCATTTTTTATTGATTATGTCAGACAGTACTCCAAAATCTTTAAAAAGGTTTGTAATACTGCCAAAGCGAACTTTTTGAGTAATAAAATTAAGAAATCTGATAATAAAATAAAAGCCACTTGGAAAGTTATAAATCAAGAAAGTGGTAAATCAAAAGTTACTAATAGGTGTTTTAAAATTAATGTCAATGGAAAAACTATAGAAACAGATGATGGAGTTGCAAATACCTTCGAGACTTTTTTTTCCAATATACCTATTAAAATTACAAAAGAATTGAATTCTTGTACTAAGCGCGCACTTGCTCTCATAGAGACGAATGTTCATAAGTGCAATATTCCTTTCAATTTCCATGAAATTAACGTTAATACGATCATAGAAGCTTTCAAGTCTTTGAATATGAAAAAGACTGAGGATTTATGGGGCTTTTCTGTTAGTGTTATAAATTCTATAATAAATGTTATATCTCCTCAACTATCGTTTATATTTAATAAATGTATTGATGATGGTGTATTTCCCAATCAAATGAAATTAAGTAAAATAATACCTTTGTTTAAGGCGGGAGATAGCAATGACCCCACAAATTTTCGTCCCATTTCTATTTTGCCGACTCTTAGCAAAATTTTTGAAAAAATTATTCTTAACCAATTGCTTTCTCATTTTACGAGAAATGAATTGCTTCACAATAGACAGTTCGGATTTACTAAAGGAAAAAATACTACAGACGCGGGAATTGCACTTATAAAACACATATTTGATGCTTGGGAAAATCGGCAGGATGCTCTAGGTATCTTCTGCGACTTGTCCAAGGCGTTTGACTGTGTTGATCATCAAACATTATTGGGTAAATTAAAGCATTATGGTGTATCAATAAACTCATTAAAACTTATTGAATCCTATTTGACCAATAGAATTCAAAAAGTTGTTATAAACAAAACTGAGTCTTCTGGTGCGCCTGTGCATATGGGCGTGCCTCAGGGTTCGATATTAGGGCCATTGCTTTTTTTAATTTATATCAACGACCTCCCTTACTTTTCAAAAAAATTGTGTGAGACGGTATTGTTTGCAGATGACACCTCACTAATTTTTAAAATAGACCGAACTAAAACTGACTTTGAGGATGTAAATAATGCCATTTCAAAAGTGCTATCCTGGTTTGAAAATAATAATTTATTGTTAAATTCAAAGAAAACAAAGTGTATTAAATTTACTTTACCAAATGTAAGGCAGGTTAGTACTCATGTTGAAATCAATGAAGAAACTATTGAATGTGTTGACTCTACAGTATTTTTGGGAATTAAGTTAGATTCTCATTTACAATGGTATCCTCATATCTCGTCCCTATCTAAAAGACTTAGTTCAGCTGCTTATGCTGTTAAAAAAATTAGGTCTTTGTGTGATGTTGAAACAGCAAGACTTGTTTACTTTGGTTACTTCCACAGTGTCATGTCATATGGCTTGTTATTGTGGGGCACAGCAGCCGACATTGAAGACATTTTTATTTTACAAAAAAGGGCTGTGCGTGCTATTTACGGACTCAAGCCACGTGATTCACTAAAAGATTTATTTAAAGAAATTAATATTTTGACCATTGCTTCTCAATATATATATGAGAACATAATTTATGTTCACAAATATAAACATACCTTTTCAAAACATAGTGATATTCATAACTTAAACACTAGATATAAAAATAAACTTGCTGTTCCAAGTTTTAGACTTCACAAGACAAGTCGCTCATTCATGGGGAAATGTATACACATTTATAACAAAGTCCCGCCAAATGTAACTGAACTGCCTTTTCACAAACTTAAGTTATATGTCAAACAAACTTTAATGAAAAAAGGCTACTATAAGGTCCAAGAATATTTAGATGATAAGAATGCGTGGAAACATTAAAATTCCAAAATGTTTTTAAGTTTATTTACGTGTAAGTATTATGACTATTAACCTCTGTATACCTATTTTGTGATTGTGCATTGTCAGATAGCTTGAAAATAACGATAATACTTTTGACATTGGGTACCTACTTTGTCGGTACGATGATATAGATTCTCTTCTAATTTTAATTATTTTTATCGCTGGGCGGCACTGCACTGCTAAAAGTTATATTTTTTTTAACTACAAACATTGTATTTGAATATTTATTTTAAAAAGAGTGACTACACGAGTTTGTTGCCGGAATCTTCTCGGTAGTTCAACTTTTGGAACCGGTGTAAATTCAGACATGACAGACAGACAGAGACTATGACGTTGTTAGTTAATATTTTTTTTGTGATAGTTGTAAAAATGTGTTTTTTTGACGATTTAAAAGTGCTTCTTTGTGGCCTATTTAAATAAAATATTTTTTCTTTCTTTCTTTCTTTTCAAGCTCAAGAGCTCGCGGCGGTCACAAAGCGTAGAAGCGACTGTCAACTGTTCTTGAAGCAACAGCTGATCCGGAGGCGGGGCGGCTCGGGTGCGAATCCGAGCGCGGGGCGCGGAGGGCGCGCAAACTAGACTCGTGAGGATGCGAACCGTCCAGCCAGCACATACATTTACAAGTCCATATATGGAGTTTGATGCGAAACAAAAAGCGCGCGAACATATGCTTTATTGAAAATATAGAGATTATTATAATTTCTAAGTGCGAAAACTATTGAAGAAAAGATTTTTCTGAGTAATTCACAACTTATTTTTAAATAATTTTAAACATCATTCGACAAAAATATAGATATATAATTATGTCTAATTATTATGAACAGTACCACTAGCACGAACATTGGAAAATTTCGTATCGTTATCGTATAGTCAGCTTTTGTATGAAATTTTGAGCAGCGCACCTGGCGGGCGTTTTTGGAACAATTTTTCGAAGCTTCCGTCTCGTCAGGTCTCCAGCAAAACGAGAACATTAATTCAAACCGTTATTATTATTATAAGATTCAATTATATTGATTGTATATAGCCTATACAATACCGATATGATACCTTTATATTAGGTGATACACTTTGAAATCGTTATAAAATTGGTTAAGGCAAAAACGCTCAATTAAATACTAAATTCTACTAATATAATTTATACTAAATACTATGTTCACACGATTAAAAATGTTATTAACAGGGTTAGAGATAACAATTTACTCTAGTCACTATTTACTAGGTAGGCCCGTATTTAGGGTCGTCTGGGTAAGTACCGCCGCCTTTCTTATTTCAGCCGTGAAACAGTTCGCTCTGTTTCGGATTGAAGGGAAAGGTAGCCAGTGTATATAACTACTGGGCATGGAGGGAATTTCATCTTTGGCCTCAGGATGACAACGCACCTGCAATACCAAGTTACTTTTTCCTTGGTATCGCAAGGCGACGGTAACCACTTTCCACCAGGTGGGCTGTCAGCTTGTTTTCATCTAGTTGTATAAAAAACGTGTTCGATAGGATGATGGCTGGTTAATAGTGGCCTCACCACGCAAATCTCATCCACAGAGATGAACGAGGGGGTCACTGCGGCTGTACAATGTTGGAACTCCGTGGGAAAGGATAGCGGTGGATGTAACAGGACCTTTTCCGTCACTGTGGTACCCGTAGTTCCTCGTCGTAATGGACTATTTCACCAAGTGGCCTGTATTTTTCGCTATTGCAAATTTGCAACCATTGTTGCAGAGAAACTAGTTAACGAAGTGTTCTGTCATTTTGGAGTATAGCTGGAAGTTTATTTATAGCGATCACGGAAAAAATTATAAGTCATAAGTCTTCCGATTTGGCAAAAGGCGTCGATAAACATCAATAACACTGGGATCGGCACATACCGTTATTCCTTCCCGCCTACAGGACTGCAGTGCATGAAAGTTCTTCAGTAACTCCTGCGTACGCAAATTATGGAAGAGAACTTCGATTACCAGTAGATCTCCTAACATGACGTCCACCAAACTCTCCTAACAAGATTACGGTTTCCGACTATGCAATCCAACTTCGTATTCAGATGAATAATGTACCTAGCACAAAAGGAAACAGAGTTCCAGGCGAGTACAAGGATGAAAAAACAGTACGACAGAAAATTAAACCATGAAGGTTTTACCGAAGGATCTAAAGTATGGCTACACAATCCGATTTTCCGCAAAGGAAATACACCAAAGTTGCAAGGTGATTGGGATGGCCCGTATACAGTCATTACAAAGTATGATGATGTGACTTATCGATTCAAAGGAGTGGACCAATTAACCGAAGATATGTCGATCGAGTGGCCCGCTAGTAGCGGGCCACTCGATCTCGAGGATTACAAAGCCAGAAGCCTATAGGCTTTTACTGCCCAGAGATATAGTAATAGGCTTATGGCATCTGTATTCTAGATACAGGAGAAGAGAAGTAAAAACACAAAAGTTCCCAGTGGGTCGAAGTGCACCGCGACTTGGTCATGGCCACCGAGTTCCTCATTATGTTAATAGTGTAAAAATATAAACCTTGCATATCTTCTTTAAAAATATTAACTTCAAAACCAAATAGTTCGCATTTTGAGGTCAGTAACATTAGATGATACTATTATTGTTATTATGATAACATTATAACGTCAGATTAATCGATGACGTCAGTAAGGGCGTAGTAATATTAATGGCTCTATGGGAGATACGAACTATTGTAATCTTAGGATAACGTGGGAAAATACAGGTCAACTAATTTTAGATGACGCAAACATTTATTATGATTGTTATAAGTTGAAGAGTTTTGCAAATTTTTAAAGAATATTATTTACGGGTAAAATACGATGGTGACAAAGATCATAAGTACCTACCTATGTAACAAAAATATTGACTATATGCATAGTGTAAAAACTGATATGAAAATTTGTTTTTTTTAGTAGGTATATAGATACTGATTAATTTGAATTTGTTATCTACTAATCAAAACATTTAATTCAGGACACAAAAATTTTTAAACATAACCAAAAACAGTCTTCAAAACATTAAAGAAGCAAAAAAGTGTTAAATCAAATTCCAGACACAATTGGTTTTTAATGGTGTAAGTCCCCCGGGGGTCTTACGTAGCTGAATAAATTTGATAAGTACGTATCTACTTACCTATCTAATAAAAGTACTTATTCTAAGTAGGAAAGAAAGAAAGAAAGAAAATATATTTTATTTAAATAGGCCACAAAGAAGCACTTTTAAATCGTCAAAAAAACACATTCTTACAACTATCACAAAAAATATAATTACTAACTAACGTCATAGTCTCTGTCTGTCTGTCATGTCTGAATTTACACCGGTTCCAAAAGTTGAACTACTTTTGACTAACTTGGAACTTGGAACAGCAAGTTTATTTTTATATCTAGTGTTTAAGTTATGAATATCACTATGTTCTTATTTTTTTATTTTAACATTATTATAAATGTTTGAAAAAATACTTAGTAATTAAAATATGATAAAACTAGAAAAGTTTTACGTCCTGAGGCAGGAATCGAACCCGCGACCTTTCGCAATCCGGGCGACTGCTCTGACCACTGAGCCACCCAGGATCACTATGTTTTGAAAAGGTAGGTTTATATTTGTGAACATAAATTATTTTCTCATATATATATATTGAGAAGCAACGGTCAAAATATTAATTTCTTTAAATAAATCCCTCAGTGAATCACGTGGCTTGAGTCTGTAAATAGCCCTTTTTTGTAAAATAAAAATATCTTCAATGTCGGCTACTGTGCCCCACAAAAGCAAGCCATACGACATGTTTCAACATCACACAAAGACCTAATTTTTTTAACAGCATAAGCAGCTGAACTAATTTTTTTAGATAGGGACGAGATATGAGGATACCATTGTAAACGAGAATCTAACTTAATTCCCAAAAATACATTCAATACTTTCTTCATTGATTTCAACATGAGTACTAACCTGCCTTACATTTGGTAAAGTAAATTTAATACACTTAGTTTTCTTTGAATTTAACAATAAATTGATATTTTCAAACCAGGATAGCACTTTTGAAATGGCATTATTTACATCCTCAAAGTCAGTTTTAGTTCGGTCTATTTTAAAAATTAGTGAAGTGTCATCTGCAAACAATACCGTCTCACACAATTTCTTTGAAAAGTAAGGGAGCTCGTTGATATAAATTAAAAAAAGCAATGGCCCTAATATCGAACCCTGAGGCACGCCCATATGCACAGGCGCACCAGAAGACTCAGTTTTGTTTATAACAACTTTTTGAATTCTATTGGTCAAATAGGAATCAATAAGTTTTAATGAGTTTATTGATACACCATAATGCTAGGTGCATAATTCACTTTCTATTTCATTTTCCACAATCTTCTCGGTAGTTCAACTTTTGGAACCGGTGTAAATTTAGACATGACAGACAGACACTATGACGTTGTTAGTTTATACATATATATTTTTAAAAACGTGTTTTTTGTGGATTTGAAACTGCTTCTTTGTGGCCTATTTATATAAAATATTTTTTCTTTCTTTCTATTGTTTCTGGAAATAGCCTGGCACATAATAAAATTACTGTGTGCCTAACACCAATTTAAAAAAGGCATTATGCTGTGGTCCTACTTACTTACTTCAATTTAATTGAAGACGACCGGCTGGCCGAGTGGTCTGTACCCCAGGCTACTCGGTCAAGAGGTCCCGGGTTCGAATCCCGGTAGGAACAAATGTTTGTATGATGAGTACGAGCCTTTGTTTACGAGTCATGGACGTTTATATGTTTATTTAGTATATTTCTAATATTTATATACATATTATTATCATTATTTATCCGTTTTCTAGTATCCATACTACAAGCTCTAAATGATGCTTACTTTGGGCTAGATAATAGGTGTGAGAAAAAAAAAAAAAAAAAAAAAAATATAATTGTCTGTTTGATTGTTTGGTTGTCTTTTTTAGAGTTATAGTAGTAGATATAAAAAGCTAACATTACATAAAAAACTCGTTGAATTTTAGAACTTCCTCCTTTTTTGATGTCGGCTAAAATCTGAAAATATTTTTTCGCTTCAAACAATTTCACTAAGTACCTAAGTCCTTTAGATTTCGAATAATTTCAAGACTGATTGATTACAACATAAAAAAGTGCTTGCTCCTAGTGTAAGTTTCCATCGAATTGAAATGAAAACGTTCACTGTCAAATTGTATGAAAGCGGCAGCTGCGCCTCGGTTGAGAATTATTGGAAACCACTTTACAAAAAGGGATTCGAGTTGAGAGGTGAACACGACGATGACCGTTATCGTTTGTTTCGATTCGCGACTTACACTGGGTAACATTTATAACACAAAAAAAGGTATCTTAATGTTAAATTATCAATGGTACCCCTAGCATGAACACTTTTAAATTTCGAATCGCCATCGTATTGAAAAGTTTCGTAAGCTTTTGTCTGGCTTTTGCTTGAAATTTTAGGCGTCTATGAACGTTACGATTACGATTTGAATTTAAAAATGTTCGTGCTAGGGGTATTACAAGTTTCAACTAAATTACGTAATTCGAATGCAGTCTAAAAATAAAGCTAGATTTGATTAAAAAAAAAAGTTGTGTCAATAGCGTCGATCCTGGAATGGCTCAATCTAAATTTGTGACCTCAAGCTCACTGCACCCGCTTTAGTCCGCCAACTCGCATTGGGCCAGCGCGTGGTGGTGTTATGGCCCAAACTCTTGAAGTATATCGTATGTAGGAAGGTCTGTGCCCAGCAGTGGGACGTAATTAAGCTGTTAATGATTCACCCGTAACAAACGGCATATTCCACTCAGAATTTGGAACGCCCGAGTGGGAGATCAGCATCAGGCTTCTCGAATAGATAAAAAAAAAATCTAAAAATAACGCCCAGCGTGGAAAATAACAAGAAATTCAAATTACTACTTAATTGTATTATTGTTTATATACATTCAATACATATCTTCGACGATATCGATATCTTCGAGATAATTATATTACAGAACCACACTGACATAATTTAATGTTTGACCGATGATGATACATCTTAAAAATAAGTACGTAGGTAGGTACTTACATAATTGTACAATATACTAAAGTTATGAAAAAATAACTATATTGTAAACTTATAAAATAACATTTCGGAAATTAATAAAGCCATTTTAGATATAAAAAATATTCCGATACCGGGAATCGAACCCGAGCCTCCTGAGTGAGAGCCAGGTATCCTAGCCACTAGACAATATCGGATATTGATAAATAAGACAAAATTACTCTAAGCATAAAATGATGTCTGATTCCGATGTTTCTAATAAAGTTGAAAGAAAAATTATACAATAATAAAATAAAAAATCATAACATACAGACGTAGTATTGGTAGTAGTGTACTATGTTAAGAATCTTATTATCTATTCATAATATTTTATTTATCGTTAATATTTACGTTACATATCTGAACTCAATGATGGTTGTGTGCAGTTGTGTGGTAGTGTGTAGGTAATGTGTGTATACCTTATGTGTAGGTGCACCATGGGTGTAGGTACCTAGATACTACTCTAGGTACTTTTTTGTTACTTTCTTTTCTTGTATTTAATTTCTTAAATGAGTAGTTCCTTCTACCATTATAATATATAACTTAATGTGAAAAAAAATTGCGTAGGTATTACTAGGTAATAACATTCACATCGAAGAAAAAGCACAAAATTATTTACGATTACAAATGTAACATGCAAGTGATTGATAGAAAATCAATAATTCGAGATCTTGGTGTGATTTTTGACAAAAAATAAACATTTATACGACATTCATTACGATCACATTATCACTAAGGCAAGCAAGATGCTTGGCTTCGTGATCAGAATTACTTACCAAGGTTTTTCGCAGTCAGGCTAGTAGATACTGTTACACTTTATTTTAGCCTGGTCCGAAGCATATTGGAATACATATGCCTCTGTAATTTGTGCACCATACTATGGAGTACCTACCTACATGTAGATATAGTATTGAAAGCATACAAAGAAGATATCTTAGACTTCTTGGTTGGCGGACAGGTCACTCACGTACCTACTCTGCTTGATTACTGTAGTAGAGCTGAATATTTCAAGATAACTCTATTATGAACGTCATGACCATTCTTTTCTAATGTAGGTAGATATTTGTTTAAAATTTTACATGCATTGATTTCCCCGGATTTACTTTTTAAGATTGACGTTGATATCAAGCCACGTTGTCGGATGCCTAAAACTTTTGTCCTTTACGTTTAGAATGTGCCGTATACAATGCTTTGATTTAGAAATGCCCCGAATATTCAGATGCATTAGTACTTAGATCAGGTGTCGATTGATTCGGCACTCTGCAGTTAAATTTAAATTGGCTGTATAGAAATGGATTGTCACTTTCAAAATTATCTAACAGAAAGTAAGCATCATTAAGAGCTTGTGTTATGGATACTAGATAACGGAGAAATGATAATAATATGTAAACATATAAACATCCATGAATCGTAAACAAATGCTCGTAGGTACTCATACAAAATCTGCTACAACCGGGATTCGAAATTTCGAACCCGGGAGCAAATGTTTGTATGATGAGTACGAGCATTAGTTCACGAGTCATGGATGTTTATATGTAGTATATTTCTAATATTTATATACTTATTATTATCATTATTTATCCGTTATCTAGTATATACTAGATAACGGATAAATATACATATACATAGCACAGGCTCTTAATGATTCTTACTTTGGGCTAGATAATAGGTGCGAGTGTATGATTATTATTATTATTATTATTATTATTAAATGTAATAACCCCTTAAGGGCGCCTACAAATTGGAGCGTGAGGAACCGTTACAGTGGCGCCACTGTGGCACGCTAGATGGAACACTACTAATTTTCATAAATAATAGAAGCGTTGCAGCAGCTTGCCAGTGGCCGAAAGACAAAAGTAACAAGCCAGTTCAAAAAGTAACATTTTCATGTGAAAAGTAACATTACTTGTTTTTAAGTAGACAAAGACTAATACTGTAGTAAGGCACTTTATTATAAAAAAAAGTCTTATAGCAATGTTTTTCATGCGTTAAAACGCCTACTTTATTGTAAAAATTACAAATAAAGAAAGAAAACGATGAAAAAATATATGCTCCACTGGCCAAAAAAAATATATATGCCGGCAATATATGCTTCGTCTGGCCGGAAATCAGGAGACGCAGGTTCAGTCCCGCCTAGAGCATATATTTTTTCATCGTTTTCTTTCTTTATTTGTAATTGTTACAGTAAGTCTTTCCATTTTTCGAAAAAATCGTAACAATCTATTAAGTACGTGAGACTTATTATTCAATAAAAAAAAAAGGCCACTTAGTTACTCCCTATAGTAGTTTATTGGCTACTAGGTGAATTAATTGGTTACCTATTTTAGTAAATTCCAAAAGTAACGTTAAAGTAACATTTTGCATCGTGTAACATAAAAGTAGCATGAGAGGGTCAAAAGTAACATAAAATGTTACAAAAGTTACATTCTGGCAACACTGATGCATTACATTCACTGTTAAGCTGGTACTGCGCTTCTGGTAATTGTATGAAAAGTAGTAATGGGGTGGCAAGACCGCCACGCGCCTTATAGCTCGTTTTCACCAACTGTTCCCGAGCTTGTGTCTCTGACATTTGTCTTTGTCTATCTAAGAGAATTAGAGCGAGACGAACCTATACTTCTGCCAACATAGATCAAGAATATATGTAAGCAAACCACTGTCATTTTTGTATGAGTGATGAGCAAGACAGGTAGCGAGTGAAAGGGACAAACCTATACAAAATGACATTTGGTTTGTTTACATTTATTCTTTGTCTAAGTTGGCTCATAGGCGTGTAGTGAAAACAGGCAACCGACTCCTATAATGATAAGGTAAGAAAGAAAAGCCATTGTAGAGTCCTTAATATAATTTATTGCAGACACAAACTGTTCAGTCCAGTGACCCCGCCGAACTGACCCTCGGTGTACGACCCACATACAAAACATACCTAAATTATTTACATGTAAACTAAATCTTACCGTAAAATAAATAACCAAAATTCTTTCTAATAAAATAATTACGGTGTGGGTTTACAGCTAGTTTTATTAATTAAAACGTAACTTGTTAACATGCTGTCGCTTTAATTATACGAGATCATTTTATGTGTAAAAAATACATGTATGCGTGAACACAGCTGGCGTGGTTCATGAGTGCTCAACGGAAGTGGTAAATAATGCGAAATTTGAGATTCGACCAAGTACCAAACGCAAAGCAACAATACAATGAAAAAAATAAATTCTTTAGTCGACCCTTTCCGATATACCATATTGATCCATTTAATCGTTATCCTTGTACAGTCGATAACACATCAAGTGTAAAGTGGCACTACAAAAACCGCCTCTATTACGATTGTAGTAAGGGCGGTGTCACGGTGAAACTGTTACGTTTGATGTGCTGTTGCTGTACCGTCAAAGGATTAAAAACAATTTAAATTTTGTATGATGCATCACCAAATTTCGAAGGAAAAACAATCTGAGATCGCATGTTTAGAGTCGCGCAAACAACGCAGAACCTGCTTACGTCAAGTTGTCGATTTACCTAATGAGGAAGTAAACAAAGACGCCCACACCTCCTCGGCTCAAATGACGCAAATTGCTATCACCAGATGTCTATCCTGACATGGTTCCGCGTCGGTAAACTATAAATTTAAAAAAAAACGTTCAAATATTTTGGTTGCTAAGCAAAAAACAACCCTGTTGGTTTCGCACAAATAATTCACTGGCCAATGAAAAGTTGAGCATGCGCAAACCTATTCCATATTAGTAACAAGGTTGCATATCCCAGAATAACATAAAAATTAAAAGGTTTTCCTATTTAAACAATCAATTGACAAATTGGTCAATCTCGGAAAGAAAATAATAATAAACACATTTTTTTCAAATAAACAACAACATCAGCGTAACAAATGATTGCACAAGTTGTTAAAGACTTCAAACAATTTGATTTTTATGACAAATCAACTTTTGTCATATTTGCATGTGGCGTTTTGAACAAAGTGATAATGTTACTTTGCAAAAATATTAATTAATAAAAAAATACATCTAAACTTACTGCAACTCTTGGTTTACATAACCAAAGATTCACACACATATGTGATGCACACTTTTCCATCTGAATCCAACATAATTGTACACACGACATCACATCAACCGTAACAGTTTGACCTTCAGAACGACCTTACTACATTCGTAATACAGGTGGCTTCGTAGTGAACTGTTTTACAATTGATGTGTCTGTACAATTCCACATTGGTTTTTAGATAAATCAATAAATATGTCCAGATTAATGTGGCAACTTCTTCACAACATAAAAAAATCATTAATGTACATACAATTTAATTATGTATCATTTAATAAACCACATGCAAAATTACTTACGAGACGACGCAATAGTCTGACTTATCAGGAGCATAGAAACTTACAATGATAAATTAAGTGAAATTAGGTGCAACAGTTTACAAATAAATTAATCTAACGAACTAAAAATTATATTTACAAAACCTTAGAAATTAATCAAGAAAATCATTATTAATAGTTTAAGCCGGCTATTTTATGTATTTGGTGGGGAAAGTGATTAGAATATTGTAGTGGTTTTACTGTAAGCAGACATCAAGCGTGCGCACTAATTCTTTTGTAATATGAATCAATTTTGAAGTGCAGTGTCACACTCGATGTGTCGTCAAGTGTACTGATAGAAAATTTTACCATACAAGTCCTCCACTTGAGGAATTTAAATAACTATTTGGGGTTATCATTGGTGGGATATTTTCTGTCACATTTTAATATGTATACCTATTTGCATTGAAGCATGAGTTTCTTTATGTACAGTCGGGTAATTTAACTGTTTAGAAAACTTTAAGGATTTTTTGACTGTCGTATTATCGGCAAATGAGACTAAAGATTGTAAATTAACGGCTTTAATTTTTTAATTAATTTAAGTCGTTAATTTACAAATCAATGAATATTCGCATATAGTCGTATAATAGCGATCTATTATACGACTAAATGCGAAAATTCATGAACCTGCTAAGCATTTCAATTCTACGCACAGATGTCGCTGTATTGCGTACAGTACATCAATTACTCAATATCAATGTTATAACAAAATTATTGTAAAGTTGGGTCATATTATAAACACTACAATATTTAAATCACTTTTCAAAAACAATTTGTACCTAAATACAATCACGTACATTAATACGTTAACCATATTAGAGGCAAAAAACAAACATTATCATCCTGTACAGCTAATTTTAGAAAGGTATCACTATATAAACTAATCGTGTAAAATTAAACCATTTACATATGACTGTGCCTGACTGTACATACTTAAGGTATTAAAAATAATTGAAAAATTAAAAAAGAATATCAATAAACTAAATCATTACAGTTGGTTACAGTTAAAACGAAAGTAGTAATCAAGCATTCCATAGCGGGGTACTACACCGAAATGCCCTTTGTTAATTTGACTAATACATGGCTGTGCCGCGCCGGGAAGTTCTATCTGATAGACACTTGATACAGACGGCAGCACATCAATAGTGACAGTCGCACTACGAAAACCGCCTCTATCACAAACGCAATAATAGCGGTCAAGGTCAAACTGTTATTGTCTTGATATGCTGTCGAATTTACAGTAGTCAAACAAAAGTGATGTTTGACGGTTACCCATATTAGGAAAGCTATAAGAAATGACTAAGAAAGTTATACATGTGCAAGTTCGCAGTCACTCAACCAGCTTTTAATCTGTCATGCGGCGATATACCACCGGAGGGCTATGACAATTGAAAAATCTGGTCTGGAATCTCATGCTTGACGGGTAAACGCGCTATGTTAGGTGTTTCTCTGCGAGAGTGAATCAGAAATGAGGACATCCGTAAGAGAATCAAAGTCACTGACATAACTCATAGGATTAGCAACTTGAAGTGACAGTGGGCTAAGTCATAGGATTAGCAACTTGAAGTGACAGTGGGCTAGGTCATAGGATTAGCAACTTGAAGTGACAGTGGACTAAGTCATAGGATTAGCAACTTGAAGTGGCAGTGGCATAGCATGTAGATCAGATGGCCTGTGGGGCGTTAAAGTTCTAGAATGACGACCACGTACCGGAAAGCGCAAGGTAGGACGGCCTTGCACTATATGGACAGACGACCTGGTCAGGGTCGCGGGAGCCGTTGGATGCAGGCTGCGTAGAACCGATCCGTTTGTAAATCGATAGGAGAGACCTTCGTTCAGCAGTGGACATCAAGACATGATGATAATGATGAACCAAGTTATAGGAGAATAAGAAAGTTATGAGCTGTCAAAAGTCATCACTATTGCTAAGAGCTGTGCAGTTAGCGTCAGAATCTAAACTATCAGATTGATTGATTGATTGATTGCTTGTAGCATCACTTAAATCGTTAACAAGTGAAAGTCAATTCTAATAATGTAGTAATACGGTTGCTTTTCAAAACATAATACTTATACATATATGAGCGCTCTGAAAGCTCACATAATAGGGATGTTGACCGTATTTTAATTAAAATATAATTTTGAGTTGCAGTATTTATAATAGAAATTATTCAAAAAAAAACAGAATAGTTTATTGTATTAATACAGAATTTTAATTATATGTAATAAATCACTCTCAGTTACCTAACAACTCCAATCTCAGTGTATGACGTCACTCGTTGTTAGTATCAGACGCTGTCGAAATACGTTGAAATTACAATATTATGAGGATGGCGAAACTAAATAAAATAAAAATCCCGGTTTACTAAATGTCAAAAGTTATAATGCTAACTTCAATAGCTCAACAGCAAACACCTTGTTTTGAAATTATTAAGATCTAAATTAATAGGTATTAGGCCTGTTACATTACTGGCCGACCTGAAGATGAAATGCCACTTTGGATGCTAGCAACACAAGAAAAATCACCCGCGTGTTGCCAGGCGTTAATTTAAATAACTTTGTCAAATAAAACTTCCCTGCGCGGCACCCGTTACAACCGCACCGAAATGCTTCACCTATAACTCCTTTTTACATTTGGTCCTGTATTTACACAATATTATATAAATTCAAATTTAACTAGATATTTACAGAGTACGCGCGGACGTTGTTTGCGACCATTCTAATTAATTTACTACGCTTGATACAATCGTATTTACTTAAACTTAGGCACCACTGGTACCGTCCGGTTCGCGTTTATCCCGTGACTAAATTTGACATTTGACGTTTGACGTTGTTGACATATGAAATACACAGGTGTTTCGGTTAGGGTTGCCAGTGTTTACATATTAAAACTGTTTGATTATATTTTATGTACTTATTTAAAAACAAAAAGCACTCTAAACGAAAGTATAAAAAACAAACTTAACTTTGATTTTTACTTAAATGGCAAATGGTTTTTCTTAGTCAAAACAACCATTTCTGACAAATGAAGTTTCTGAATCGCAACAAACCTTCTTGGTTCCGATTCTTTTAGAAAAAAAATAGCAGATTTGACCCACAGTTATACTTTTAGATATGTCAAATTTAGTCAAATAGGACTTAATAGAATACACCCAGAGATACCTATGAGCAGGTGGAATCTGTTCCGGTTAGTATACTCACAAATGTCGCTTGAACATGTCGATATGCCGATGTAATATCATTGCTATTTAGTTCTCGTCAATGGTAAAACTATATACACATACAAATTGAAACAGGTTATTCTGAGAAATTTAACAGAAAAGAAAAACAATTTTTATAACAGCTCTTGTCTTAAATCTCAAGTAGAAAGAGACGACATTACTAGTTAGTTTTAAGTTTTGATAAATTCACACAAAATTATAATTATTTTCCAGTAATATTGAACAAATTAATGTATAGGTTACTGACCGTATGAACAACATGGTAATATTATTTTTAAATTTAATTTGAGTTAAATATATCTTATACTTCAAAATCATGTGATGCAGAGTTTAAACAGAATCAACTATTTTATGCATGAATTTAAACATATGATACAGTAAAGGCCTAGCTAATAATAATTGTTACAGTGTTTGTCATGTTTATTCCAATGACATTCTGAATTAGAATACCACTACATACAGGATGGTATCGACAATACGATAATAAATTAAAACATGGGCTATATTAGTTCATAGAAATGTTTTGCAACTTTCATATACATCTTATTAATTTGATAATTTCATAACATATTTATGAAATAATATAACATTGGCTACATTATTTGATAGAAATGTCATGTAATTATCAAAGGAATAAGATGTATTTTTAAGTTGCAAAATGTATCTATTAACTAATATAGCCCATGTTTCAATTTATTGCCTATACAACGATTATTAGTAAGGCTGGTAAAGTTTAAACAAAATCTTATGTATATATTGCGAAATGTACCATTAATACATAGTTTCTATGTTACATTGTTCTCGATCGTTGTCTGATATAATTTTAAAAAGATTATCTTTCACACATGCCACAGAAAACCACGCCCACAAACGTATAGCCGCAACCAAAGTTGCTGAACAATTATCAATCTTATTGCTTTAAAACTAAGCCACTTCGGTTGCCGCGCGCACGCTAGACTCTTTTACATAGTGTATAAACTGGTGTATATGAACTGAATAGTTACCAAACGTTATTTACAATCAACATTAATGCCGAAATGAGGTGATAAGGTACAGGTACATAGAGCTATATTTACAATGGAGTCTATTGCTTCTCGAGTGAATCACAACCGATACGGAAGAATACAAACATTACAGGACACGTTGCCGTGATCACGCTCTCCGCACTCACAACCGATCGACACCGACTTGCGTATTCAAAAACATTCAATGTATTCGAAATCTTTATCGCTCTTTGATACAACTCAAGTGTGATGTAGAGCTAAATTCCGATAAAGCCGCATGTTTTGAATACGAGTGCTGTACTTAGTAATGCGAGGCCAGCCTACTGCCATGCAAAAGAGTCACGAAGACACGCTACGGATATATATCGACTTTTCCCAACAATTTAATACTAATACAGTTTTGAATTTTATACACGCGTAATAGAGTCTCTTTTTGTACTCATTCACTTGAGATGACTTTACATGTTTTTTGTTCGCCCATCAAACTGTTTAACCGACCTAATTCAGAATTAGTAACGCTGATCAAATTGATTCTCCCGTCACAAATATTGCACTACGCTTACACACGACATTACTACTCTAACACCCAATTAGCTTGCATTAAATTTGAATCCACAAAGAAAATCATTTTGACTATCGTTCGTTGAACTAGCCGAAAAAGTGCCAAACTTAAGTCTTTGAATTTTTAGTTTATTAAAACATAAACAATAAGAGTGGATTAGACGACACGTCTTTTTATGCTACGCGAATTCAGAACTAAACTACGCGTGTATAAGGTTCAAAAGGTAATTTTCTTTGCGCCTAACTAGCATGGAAGTGAAACGCTTACGCTTCAGTCGCGACCGGCTCACGCGCATGGTGTATCTTCAAATGTTTGTTATGATTCGATTTATTGCTGGACGTTTTACCACATATATTGCAGGAGAACGGCCTCGCGCCGCTATGCACTTTCATGTGCTCGGACAGGTAGTAGCTCCTATGGAAGGACTTACCGCACTCGGGGACCTTGCACACGTACTTCTTGGCCATCTCGTGTTCCCTCACGTGCCGCTGGCAGTTGTACTTCCTGATGAACTGGCAGCCGCAGTAGTTGCAAGTGTACGGCTTGACGGACTTGTGCGCGTTCATATGGGCGATGTACTCCGCTTGCCTGATGAAGGCGCCCTTGCAGAGGGTGCATTTGAAGGGCTTGGCGGAACGGGACATGTGGGTCCAGCGGTGGAGCTTGAGGTTCCACTTTGTGGTGAAGGCCTTGTTGCAAACCACGCACACGTAGGGTCGCTTGCCGCTGTGTGTTAGCAAATGCGCGCGCAGGTTTGTGCGCAGGTATATCTGGAAGAGAACGTCCATTAACTTAGACTTTGCACTGAAACGGGGTTATTTAATCATATCAGTAAACTAGACTTTGCACTGAAACGGGGTTATTTAATCATATCAGTAAACATTACACTAGCTATAATGGTATTCCAACGCTTATGTTTGAAGCCTTCTTAAATATTTTAGGTGTTAAAATAGAATATTTCGACATTGCAGGGTATACGTTAGTTTATAAAGGAACTACAGATAGCCTAGAACAATTTTACATGGTTATCCTAAGTCCTCGGTAGCTCAGATCTTTAGAGCAATTACCCGGATTGTGAAAGGTTACGGGTTCGATCCCCGTCACAGGGCGTGAAATTTTTTTAGTTTACATATTTTTCTAAGTATTTCAAGTGTTGTCACAGTACAAAATTCGTATGGGACTACTTCAAACTAAGCAGTCCATGACATTGCTCTAACTAAATTGTGTTTTAAGATAATAGCACTTTGGATTTGAAATTAACCAACAAAGCTGATTGTTGTAACACATTATTATGTTGACTCTGATTGGAGCTTAAATTTAACTAAATTGGAAAATAAATTTCATAGCGGTGTATCAGTCCCTGTTTGGGCCTGTATTAGGTACTTAGACGCTTTGAAACAGCCCCAAAAATTTGTCAAAGCTATATCACCTGCTTGCAGATAGGGCAGGGCACGTTCTCTGACTTGGGCCGCGCGTCAGCCAGGCCGGGCAGCCCGTAGACCCTGTGCGTTCGTCGCACGTGCCTGGTGAGCGAGGCGGCGTGCACGAACTTGTCGGAGCAGTAGAGGCACGCCTTGGGCCGGCCGTCGTGCGTCTCGCGGTGCCACAGGAGCTTGGCGCGCGAGTGGAACACCCCGCCGCACTGGCACACGTAGTCGCGCACCTTGGCCTTCTTGTGGAAGTGGTGCCGGTCCCTACAACGGCCGGCTCGTTTGAAAACGTTCAAACAAAAATAAACAGACAGTTTCTAGCGGGATTTCATGGTGTCCGTCAAGAGTTTCATAACAATAATCACACAATTGGATGGCGCGCGAGTGGAACTCGCCGCCGCACTGGCACACGTAGTCGCGCACCTTGGCCTTCTTGTAGAAGTTGTGCCGGTCCCTATAACGGCGGGCTCGTTTGGAAATGTTCAGACAAAAATAAACATTCTGAATTTTTATTTTAACAATATTATAAATGTTTGAAAAATTTATTTACTAATAAAAGTATCTAAACTAGAAAAACTTTTTTCAAACATTTATAATAATGTTAAAATAAAAATTAAGAATATTTGAAAGCAATGCCCCAACTGAACCGAATCGTAGGTATTTGTAAAAATACTCGTATCGGATGTTGAAATAGAACATTTCGACATTGCAGGGTATACATTAGTTTATAACGCAAATACAGATAGACTAGAAGAATTTCACAGGGTTATCCCAAGTCCTGGGTAGCTCAGATGGTTAGAGCAGTCACCCGAATTGTGAAAGATCACGGGTTCAATCCCCGCCTCTAACGATATTTTTATTAGTAAATAATTTTTTCAAGCATTTATAATAATATAAAAATTAAGAATATTTGAAAGCAATGCCCCAACTGAACCGAATCGTAGGTATTTGTAAAAATACTCGTATCGGATGTTGAAATAGAACATTTCGACATTGCAGGGTATACATTAGTTTATAACGCAAATACAGATAGACTAGAAAAATTTGACAGGGTTATCCCAAGTCCCGGGTAGCTCAGATGGTTAGAGCAGTCGCCCGGATTGTGAAAGGTCGCGGGTTCGATCCCCGCCTCAGGACATGAATTTTTTCTAGTTTAGATATTTTTATTAGTAAAAAAAAATAAAAGACAGTTAAACACCCTGAACGTTGTGTTATTAAATTGGTGTAAAGTACGGCCAACGAGAAGCGATACCAAATGTAAACAAAACCAATGCAAGGTCATTAGGAATAGCAAGGGTGTGTAACTTTTTGATAGTTAGATTATTTATTTTAGACAATATACCTAGTTTTAAAAAATATCTGGCAAACCACATAAATAGACTATAAATTTTGTTTTAGAATTATTGTATAATGTAGATTGAAGTTAAATAACGAGAATAATAATGTTTCTGAATATCGTTTGCCTTAAAACTGTGTGCCCGGTGTATGGCAACAGGCTTGCCATTTATTACATAGGGACTTACATATATCAGGCGAAATGTAAGTGATAACATTTCTGCTTACCCCTTAGGGGATACACGCGGGAGAATGAGACATTACGACAAATACACAAGATGGATAGAGATAGATGATAGATTGTTAACTCCATATTGGTTTTTAAGGTAAATGACCTTTTGTATCGCTGCTAGTTGGCCGTACTTTAGTTTCGTTATGCAATTTTTGTGTTGACGTGCGATTGGAAGATTATTGTAATTGTGTGAATTTGATGTGAAAGACGTTGAGAATTTTACTGTGGATATCCACCTTATCAAAGGAGCATAAAATTTCTATGGGACCAATCTGAAAGTAGGTACATAAATTTTTCATATCGGTTAAATTAGTTCTCAAAGTGGTCCAGGTGGCCACGGGCGACTCGACGGGGGTCTACGTTGGCGTGACCAAAAAAAACTCATTTTTTGTCGAGTTTTGGGAATATGATTAAAATGTAGCTGTAGGAGATCCACCGGAACCAGCTTTGTAGCTAAATTTTGAAAGTGATCTATGAGAAAAAAAGTCTGGGAACCTCTGGGTTAAATTAATAGGTTAAGTTATAAATGAATGAGTTCTCAGGTAACAATCATAAACAAAAAAACATACAGAAGAATCGTTAATCTCCTACTTTTTTGATTTTCGAAGTCGATTAAGAAGACAATACTTCAGCCAACTTAAATGAAGAATAAATGTAAACTAATCACTTCATCTTTGTATGACTGATGACCAGAGGTCGGAATTAGGTAGAGTTATTTATGTACTTACACTGATTTCATACAGCGAAAGATGAAAGTGGATATGCCTCAAATCCCGACATTAATTTTAAAGAGCAGAAAAATTCCGTGATTTATTGAATGAAAAAGTTATTAACTTTTACACGATTTAAACCACGCGACGTTGCCAAATTTACATAAAACAAACTCAAAGACATCGGATGTCCGAAGTTGCAAAATTTGATATACCGGGAAGAGCCATATTAATATCAACATTTCGATGCAAGTACATCAATAACTCTACCTAATTCCGACCTCTGCTGATGACTATGACAGGTGTGAAAAGGACAAAGCTATACAAAATGACATGTTGTCTCAGGTATAAGAGTAGTGCGACTGACCTATGCTGCACCATGTTGGAGTACCGGCGGAAGGTGTCGTCGCAGACGGTGCACTTGACGGGCGCGCGGCCCGTGTGCACGTTGTGGTGCTCCATCAGCTTCTGCTTCGTGATGAACCGCTTCTCGCACACCTCACATCTGCGAGCATCACGATCCTTGTAGAGTTTGCGTCCAGACACTTTATTTGTCACTTCTGCCCGCGACTTCATCTGCTTTATCCCATAGGAACATATTCCCGGGATATAAAAGTAAAATTTGTGCTATCGAGAAGGAAGGCATTTCATCTAAGGCTTCAGGACAGCAACTCATCTGCAATACCAAGTTATCTTTTTCTTGTTATTGCAGGTGTCTATAACCATTTGCTACGAGGTAGGCCTTCAGTTTGATTGGCATATGAGTAACTCCCCAGGGATAGCTATAATCTTTAATTTTAAGATTTTTTTTATATGTCGGGTAATATTGTTTTGTACGTGTACTTTAAGTGAAATAAACAGATTTAAATTTAAAAAAAAATAATGTAGTTTTTTATTTATTTCTATATTTATTAGGGAAACAAACAATTACTTCACATTTTTAATGTTTTTGATGCTAAACGCCTAATTTATTGTAACAATTACAAATAAAGAAAGAAAACGATGAAAAAATATATAATCCAGGCGGGAATTGGCTTCGTAGGTTTACATGTTTAACAGAAGCGGTATCAACGTGTGTTCCAACATATACTTAGTAAGTATTACTTACTTGGCCATTTACCAACCCGCCTTGGGCCAGCGTGGTGGTGTTATGGCCCAAACTCCTCATGTGTTTCGCCCATGTAGGAAGGCCTATGCCCAGCAGTGGGACGTATATAGGCTGGTGATGATGATGATTACTTACTTAAAGTTCTTGATGCCGAGATGCGTCTTGATGTGCAGCGCGAGGTTGGCGCGCCGGTAGAAGCACTTGCCGCACGTGAGGCACTCCAGCGGGTGGATCTTGAGGTGGGCGTGGAACGCCGCCTCCGTCAGTTGGTCCACCTGCACAGATAACATTTTATCACATTCAATAAGGTCGAAAATTGAACGCACGTTTCTATATGACAAATTTTATGTCTGCCATCCTTTTCGTATTCATATTGAGAGAACAAAATGCACTGAACTGAAATTTAGACTTAGCGTGCTCTCCAGAATTAGGACAATTTTAGTAATTATGAATTTTCCATACTACCTCCCTCCACCTATTTTATAGCCCAAGTAAAGCATCATAAAAGGTTGTTAAGGAAACTAGTTAACGGAGGTATATAAAAATAATACGGTGGGCCGTTCGCTTGATTGACAGCCTTTTTGTATTAAAAAAATACACTTGTAAACCGTGTGATCCGTAAAATATGTAAGTAAATAATATCCATCTCTTACGCAACAAGTTACACGACTTACCTTACAAGTAGGACAGACGTAATCCCTCCGGCGTCGCTGCTTGGGTTCCTGCTTGATGAGACTCTCAATCTTGGGCTTGGCTTCCGCCATCGCGTCATACACTTGCAGCATGGTTGACGTCAAAGACTCCTTCGAATCTAGTGGTAACATATTGCGTGTTAACCATATACAACATAATTGTTTAGAAGTACCAGTCAGTTAAATAATGTGAGAAGTAAAGGTGCGCCAGTCAAGACTGCCTGCACCGTAAGTAAAGCCTGTTATTAAATTATTCAAGCTCTTTAAGTTGGATAAGATTGCTACAATGAAAATATTGTAGTATATATTCGGATGCGAATACGTGAATATGTTTTACTTTAGCCTCAATCAACAAGACCTTTCATAATAGTTACTATCGAATAAAAAAATCATAGTTGCAAGGGAATAATAACACGACATGATTCAAAGATAATTGTAATCACCTCGATTTTATGTACAGAGACTAGCCCCACATTTGCGACGATTTAATGAAAGAGACAACACTACATGAATAGACTACTATAGCCTGGTAAGAGTCGACTTACTTCTCTTTTTTTACTATGGTGCAGCCTCCTAAAGAAGCATTATGGTGGGCTTTACTTCAGACGCAATATACCTTCCTTGGCTAAAAACTCGTCAGATCAGAGGGATTCTGATGACGTAAAATACAAATATACAAAGATAACATATTAACTATTATATCATCAAACGGCTTTACTGCAAGAAAATGGACGCAATTAATCAAATGTTAAATATAAATACCTATTGTCTTATATTGTCATCTCACACTCTACTTTTTCCGTGGCTGACAAGGTCTGTCATGAATGATCTCTATTATATTAGTTTTAGACCTCTTGTTTATAACGTAAATGTCGCAGCACCTAGTGAAACGGCTGAAGGACAACTAGCCAAGTCATTGAGCACAATGTTCAACAAAATGGCTGAACGTCGTGTCAGCTGTCTGGATAAATTAGCCATAATTGGACGCCTAGGCAGGTCGATTAAATCGAAGAGCTTTTGTGTGACTGTTTATGTGATTGATAGGTTCAAGGTTTTTTTAAAGCCACTTATTATAACCGAAATCGCTTTTCTTACAAGTGGTCTTAAAAAATAACCTTGATCATCAATCACATCAAAACTCTTAAGTGCAAGACGACCCGCCTAGGTGGACTTTTAATACGCTAAGTTGATAAATGTTGAGTGAGTCTAGTTCAATTAACTATCGCCTAGGCATTTAATTGGATGCCGGTGTTTAAACAACGGCCTAGGCATCCAATTAACTGGCTAATTCAACCAGATATCTGCGTCACAAACAAAAGGTGTGTAGTAAAGCATTGAGGATTGAATAGCGGGGTCTTACCACCAGGTATGGCGGTCCTATCGGCGTCCCCGATCTCAGGCTTTTCTTCCTTCTTGATATGCCTGGTGGTAAGCATCCGGCTGTACGAGGTGTTGGCGGCGGCGAGGTTCGGGGCGTGCACGAGCGCCTTGTGCGCGCGCAGCTCCTTCACCGACGCGAACTTACCGCCGCACGACGAACAACAGTGCCCACGCACTTTAGGATACAATTCATCTTCTCTGTAAAACAAACGACCTATGTGTCAATATTGCTTTATAAGGAAAAAAAATCCCTACATTAGTATGTGTGTAGCCTCTAACTACTTACAAATTATCCCTCTTATCATTGGGATCCATTTCCGAACCATCTGACTCCCAACTTTCTCGGGCTATCAAATCGTAAGGTTGTGATGTGGGCACATCGGGATACATCTATAAAGATATAAAATGTGATAAAAATAAACAGCCACTGCAACTTTATAAATTCTTTAGTATTTTAGTATTATTATTGAGTCTTACCCCACTCCAAGGCGACTCCATGTCTCCATTACTCTCCTGACCGCTGAGCTCTCCACGCGGCGGCATGCATTCGTCGGCGCAGATGTTCAGCGGAGGCTCGCCTTCACTGCGGCTCTCGCTTAACACGTCCGCTTTGCTGTCCCTGTCACCTTCGACGTCCACCTGACATTCCCTGTTACCCATATCTGAGTAGTCAATTCCGCTGCTGTCAGCAATTTTGTAACTTTCATGAATGAAGTTTGGTAAAACAAATTCGCTTTCCTTATGTGAAGACTCACCCCAAAAGTACATACCTTCTTTTGGACCTTCCTTAGAAAACCCAGAATCTCTCTCAGAATCAAACGCCTCCACCCTGTCGGGTGTAAAATAATCAGCATAGTCCCCAAAATAATTCTCATTCATCATGCTAACAAACTGTTTAGATTTAGACGAAGCTTCCAGCTCCAAGAGTTCTCTGTGGTTAGACTCGTCTTCAAAATCCCCTGGTGCCATATTTCCATATGTTATTACATTAATTGGGCGCAAAGTTTCGACAGAGGACATGTCACGATTGGACAAACTGTTTTCATTACTAAATCCTCCTTCATTACTTGTGTTCGCCTCTTCTTTTACTTGTACCACACTAACTCCAATTGTATATTCAGACTCATTCATGACTGATGGGACTGCCGGTTCAATATCCATAGACAACTCTTCAGTATCAGCATCAAAATCATTATGACTATCATTATTTTCCTTGATCTGTTCAACAGATATTGAATTTAAATTGTTTGTTTTTTGTTTACATTCAGTCTTTTCCAAATTGTGAATTTTATTGATGGAATACTTTTCTGGAGATTTACAAGAGGATGAAGCTCTAGGCTCTATTTCAATGTGACTTGAGTTGGTGTTGGCTGGAAATGACTTTGCATTCTTTATTTGTAAGACTTTCTTGTGTTTCTTCACAAAAATATTATTTAACCTCAATGTGTTGTGCCTATATGGCTTCTGGTGCTGAACTTCTGTTTTCTTTTCAAAATTGCTTTCAATGCTGTTCTGAGAGCTACTATGTGGTTTAGGTGAAATTGAAGTGTGGTCTATTGAGCTCTCTCCATTTTCAGAAAGTTCACTACATGGTGATATTGATGGTTTTTCATTACATATAAGATCAGGAACAGGACAGCTATCAGAAAACTCAATGTCAATCTTACCATCTGACATACCTGATTTAGAATCTTTGTATGAAGGTGGATTACCAACATTTTTAATAACTGAAAATGTATGTGAGACTATGCTGTCGCTGCTTGATATTGATGGCTGCGTGCACTCATCAATTTGATTATTATCAATATTATCAGTATCATCTAGGTCAGGCAGAATCTTCTCTGGTGTTATAGGCCGTGTTGTATACTCTGACTCATTTGGACCAGTCAAATCCATTACAGTGTTCAGCATATTTTTATGATGTTGTACAGGAACTTCCACTTTAATATTACTTAATATCTTTAGTCCTTTGCTCGGTCCTGGTGTCTCACTCTTTTCAAATTTATCTACAGAGAGTTTATCCAATTTATTAGACTTACTAATATCTACATCTGTTTGTGTAGTAATAGAACTAGTCATTGTAACATCAGTAACAGGCGGACCCATAGGACTTACTTCTATGATAAGAGTTTTATTCAGGTCATGAGAGTTAGGTATGGTTTTGTCGAGGTGAGCAGTTGAGCTGCTTGGGATATGTGACATAGTGTCATTGTATATTGAAGAATTACATGGCTTGGATATGATGGACTGAGGGGGTGTATACATACAAGAAGCATTACCCAGCTGATCAACCACCATCAGATTTTGGTACATTGAAGTCCCTTGGGAGACATTAGTTACATTTTCATGACTAAGGACTGAAGGCACACATGAAATAAACCGTTTTCCATCAATATTATGAACCATTTCTCTATAAATAATTTGTGAATTTTGTACAACAGTTGTACTAGGGGTAAAAGTGCTACTAGACATTGGGTTGAACTGGTTTGTAGTTAAAGAGGGGTTCAAAGTTTTAGGTTCTAAAATTTGAGTACCAGGTATACTACTAGTCATAATCATGTTATTTTGTACATTTTTCTGAACAAATGTTGGTGCCGTGGATACCATGACATGCATTGGTTTCACTCCTGGAGATAGATACTGCACCCCACCTACATTTGTTTTCACAAGTATATTGTTTGGCTTTGGTAACATTTTCACCATATTTTCACTCCCTCTCCTGGTAACAGCAGGCACTAATGTTGTCTGTAGCTTTACACCAGAGTTAAGTGAAGGCGTATTATGTGAGAAAACACTGCAGTTGGCATCCATCCCAGTATATTCTGTACTCCGTGAATATTTGATCTCTCTATCCTCTTGTGAATCTTGATGATAAACATACTGTTGTTCGTATTCTGGTAATATAGGAGTATTGGAATATGTTTGCTGGGTTTTGTCCATTTTAATAGAGTATGGAGTACCAGAATATGGGGTAGAGTTGGCCAGATTATTCTCAAAATTAATTTCTCCCATTCTAGTGTCAGGTGTGCCAATTCGAGAAGTGGGTAGCTGGCTTGATTTAGATGTTCTACTAGGTGTTCTCCTCCAGTAGCGATCATTTTCACTGCGATGAGAACTTGACCACCTTTCTTCAGTAGCCGGAGTACGGGATCTACTTCTGAATGACCTTTCAGAATGTATTGGTGTTGATGTCCTACTTCCATAACTACTGCCACCTTTGTTAGCAAGATTGCATAATGCTTTGATAACCTGATCTTTGGGATGTGTATCTAAATGGGTTTCCAAACTCATACCATTGTGCAAGTAGAGCGTACACACGGGACACTGTACAAGCTGATCCATGTTTCCTGCTAACTTTATCCTTCACTTCACAAATGTTATGGAATTTATACACTTCGACGTAAGTGTCACGGGCGCCGAAGTTACCTCTGGATTTTCCTCAGAAATTGCGCACTTATACCAAAGCACCCGTTCGTCCGTCGCCCGTGACATGCATATCTTCGATTCACACTAAATGCTCTTTTACGGCTCACAATAATACATATTCTCGTTGCAAGTCGTCTTCTTATCGATCTGTCAGACAAAATTAAACTATATAAGCACATAGCGTGATATTCACATCAATTTAAAATACTGTAAACTTGTTTGTATGTTGAAACAGAGGACAAAAGAAACAAAACTCCGAGATAAAGGCCATTGAGACAAAAAAGTACATTACGGTTGTACAAGGAAATAATGAGTATAGTTGTATAAAAAGCAAACTGTATGATATTACCTGTTTGAAATAATGATCATGGGTATTCCATGTCACCTAGAAATGTAATAAAATGTAATATAATACGACTAAGATATATCTAAAAATATTTCCAAATAGTCAGACATATTGCAGACGTCTCGTTCACTACACAAAACTTTGTATTCCAATACACGGAGTAAAATGTCGATAGGTGCTTCGTGGCAACTATTATATTGAATTTTGTATGTATAAATTCAACATAATGAACCACTGTATGCGTGAAACGAAAATATTCACCATAGGCAAAGTATCAAAGACAAAATAATGTTTTCTAATATAATGTTGCTGTTAAAAAATATTCCCAAATAATCATTCTCAAAATCAGTAAACTAATCGCCAATAATTAATAGAAAGATCTCTGTGCTATTATTTTTTTTATGGCGAGGTTAATATCTTGTCCGACTTCGTTGAAGAAAACACCCTAAACCAAACCAACAAAATCTTTAGATATTAATCCGTCTGGTAACATTATGCTACACCGTCTAATTTAATTGACATGTCTGTCTATGTCGATTGTCAAATTAAAATCCCAAAAATCTGAAACATTTCATTTTTTTCATTTCATTTCACTCACAGTTTTCCTCCTTTTTAGCAGTGAATTTTACATAAATTAAGATTGTGCTAGGGAAAAATTGACTAGAGGCTAGAGTTTTATTAGCTTAATTGAGATATCTTTCATTTAAAGAAAATTATGGCACTTTACGAAAAACTATCCCTGAAAGGTTTGTATTTAACTATGAATTTTTGTATTTGTTAATTAACTAGCTGTGGAACTTATTATTTTTAGTGGCAGAAATGAACAAAATAGTCCAGATATTCTACACATAAATTAGCAGAACTTATTTCGATTACTCTGCAAATTAAATTTACTTTACTTTTGTAGTAGAAGTTAACCCTTTGTGAAATTTTAATGGAACTAGGAATAATGAAGGACCTTTATAAGTATTTAATGCATTACAATTCAAAAGTAAGGATATTAGTGCTATTACACTCACTCATTTTATATAAGTAACATTAAAATTAATTTTATATTAACTGTCTGTTGACTATAATTTGTTCTAGAAACTGTGGATAAGCTAAGACAAATACGGGAGGGCAATGAGAGAAAAAGTAAAGAAGTGATGTATCTTTATTGTATGGCCAATGTTGATACAATAAAAAATAATAATGAAAGTAAGTATTTATTCAAACTATACAATATTACTGTTACAGGAGGAATACAGTAATTGAAGCAAATTGGAAATAATAATAATAATAATAATATTTATACACTCACACCTATTATCTAGCTCAAAGTAAGCATCATTAAGACCTTGTATTATGGATACTAGATAACGGAGAAATAATGATAATAATATGTATATAAATGTTAGAAACATACCAAATAAACATATAAACATCCATGACTCGTAAACAAATGTTCGTGCTTATCATACAAACATTTGTTCCTACCGGGATTCGAACCCGGGACCTCTTGACCGAGTAGCCTGGGGTACAGTGCACTCAGCCAGGCGGTCGTCAAAAATGGAATAAATAGAATAAACAATAACAGTTAATGGTTACGAAATGGAATAAACAATAACAGTTAATGACTAAAGTTTGAAATATAAACTCTATTTGAAGTGTGATAACTAAGGATATAATTTGATGAACATTATACTTATTGGAATTCAATAATTTTATATCTTTATATTGGGCCTAATTCTGGCGAACACATGCTAAGATTAAATTTAAGTTCAATCTACCTCTTTCTCTCAATATGAATGGGAAAAGGATCGCTGTCATAAAATTTGACATTTAGAAACATGCATTTAATTTTCGACCTTATTGAACGTGATAAAATGCAGTGTTTAGGAGGCACCTCCGTACATGCCATCTAAAATTCTGAAATCTGTCTAAATTTAGATGACAGCTCTAAACAAATTCTTGCTATCTCATTCTTATAACATATTGTGAGAAAGAGATATACTGAACTTAAATTTAAACTTAGAGTGTGACTCCAGAATTAGGCCCATTATAAGATAAGGCACCACAATTTCGAAGATAAATAGCAATAGTTTTAGGTTGCTTTTAAGGGTAAAATAGTGGCTAGTTTAAGGGTAGTTTTAGTTTGTTTAATCAATAGGACAATGACAAAATGTAGATTTTCATAATAAGAAAAAAGTTTTTTAAAATAAAATAATCCTCCATGTGTGCCGAAGGCATGTTGCTGTTGGTTCCGGTTGTTACTGCAACTGCATTAACCCTCTAACCCGCATTAGGCCTGCATGGTGGTGTTATGGCCTAAACTCCTTATGTGCTTCTCCTATGTGGGAAGGCCTGTGCCCAGCAGTGGGACATATAAATGGGAGATGTCCATTTGAAACACCAGTTTTGAATTGTCAACTATGTTATTTCTATTGGTTCTCTAACAATCACAAACATTATTAATTCCATCTGTCATTTCTAAACTCAGGGCTCTTGGTGTTGGAGCAGGTGTTGTATGCAGCTTTAGACTGCCATGGCTATGATATCGCCCAAATGATAATTGTTAGTCTATCCAAGGAGTTCCCAGGCAGTATGCGAGTTATGCGACATCAGGCTGCATTACTTGAAGCTAAGGAAAAGTTAGTATCACAAATTTTCCGCATCATCAAAATCAGTAACCATAAAATACCTTTTCTGAGCATTGTGAGCCCAGGAATCATTTGAACTCCTGTTACATCATTGTGATGCCCTCGCTAGGATGAAAACGGTTCTCTTAGGATAATCCTATCCAAAACTAGAAGAATCCATGCCCTTCCTGCCCTCTATATTTTATAGGTATAACAAAATACAATAGTTGCTTTGTCAACAGCAATGCTAACATAAAAACACATTACTTCATATCTGTTGTTACAGCTAGTGCCAAATAAGTCTGTCTTTAAAAAAATATTTATTTTTACTTATGAGTGTTTATGTCGCATGCCTCTTCATAAAAGCATTTAAATCAAAATACTGGAATCAAATAAACCGATTCTAACAAGACTACATGCATTAGTCAGGATAATCTTAATAGTTTTCAGAGGATTTTTCGAAAACAGTATTATGGTTGTGTAAGAGCAATTTTTAGCTTTTTAATCCAAACCAAAAATCGCCAATAATTTCTTTATTATTAGACTTTTCTAAAAATCCTCTGTTAACTTTTTAGATTAGCCTGACTTACTTATGTATGGCAAGTTTTGTTAGAATCTCTTAAGACATCTCTCAAGTCAATCTCTTAAGTTAGAAACTCTCAAGTCATATAATGTTTGTTTCCAATATTTATGACTTGAGAGTTTGTATGAAAAGCCATGCAATGTAAACACTCTTAATCTGTCAACCGGTATAATACCTCTAGAGGTCTAGATATCAATTGAAAAATCAATTGTGTCTGGAATCTTTGACAGGTTAATACCCAATATGTTAAATAGTACAATATAGAGGTTATAATTGAAATATACAAAGTCGGTTGAAAGTCAGCATCAATTGATATCATTTTTTTATTATAATTTATTGTAACAGATATGATGAAGCCCTTGAAATATTGGACAGCATCATAAAAGCCGATGAAACTAATTCAGCAGCACGTAAACGACGAATCGCGATATTGAAAGCACAGGGCCAGACAACTGAAGCCATCAAAGAACTGGTTGATTATTTAAAAAAGTGAGTTTCTTTTGTTATTCTTCAGTTTACGATATTGTTTTGTTTCTAAATTTAAAATATTAAAATTAAGATTGACACTTGCTATACAATTCTGCATACATTACACATTTTTTTTATTATAATGTATGCAAAACCTGTACATTTCTTTCAATACTCATTATATTTATTGCACTCCACACGACTCCACAATGGGCCTAATTCTGGGAACACATTTTAATTCTAAATTTAAGTACAGTATATCTCTTTCTCGCAATAAGTAATAGGAAAAAGATAGCAAGAATCTGTTTAGAGCTGTCACTTAAATTTTGATAGATTTCAAAGAAACCATAGACAATTTTAGACGGCATGTACGGAGGTGCCTCCTAAACACTGCATTTTAGCACGTTCAATAAGGTCGAAAATTGAACGCACCTTTCTAAATGTCAATTAATATGACTGCCATCCTTTTCTTTTTCATTTTGAGAGAAAGAAATAGACTGAACTTAAATTTAAACTTAGCATGTGTTTGCCAGAATTAGGGCCAATGTATAGTAGGTGTTACATTATTATAATTAGATCATCATGGACCCCGTCGGGCACGGCAACTTAGGCGAGAGGAACACTTATTTATAATATGATATTACACATTTTTTTTTTATTATTATTATTATTTTAAAAATATTATTATAAAATGGTTAAATATAATTGTTAGAATAATGGTGTTATTTATTCAATTTTATTAATATGTAGGTACTAGTATATTTGAGTAAATATAGAAGAAATTTAAAAATTATAATGTAGTAGATTAATCATTTTAATTTATAGATTACCATTTAAATATTCACTTAAGCTATAGTAATGCTTGCCAAGCAATAGTTTTATTTGTTTCACAAAGTCGAGCTCCTTGTGTATATTTTTAATTGATTGTGGCAATTTATTATAATTTTTTATGGACATGATTTGAAGGCCTTCACTTTCGTTACCGTGCGCGAGAACACGCACATGCCGACAAACAACACTCCGCCTAATATATACCGAAGTGAATTATGTAAGTAATGTAATTTGAATAGTGAAAACAGCATTGTCCTGTAGTCAATGTTTTACGAACTGTCCAAAAGGAGCCACTTTGTTTTCATCTAACAAGACTCCAGATGAATCAGCATGATGCTCGTTTTTTTTTGCGACATGGTGATTTTTTTTTATACAACGCACGACACATGACTCGACACCACCTGATGTGAAGTGGTAAGAAGAGTCCATATACGAAGACAGCTAGTGCAGTTACACTGCTCTAGCCGCCTCCACCTCCACCTCGCCAGCCCAAAGGATGCTTTTTCACGCCTCTTTTGAAGGAACCCATGTTATAGGAAGGAGGCAACACATGTGCGAATGTATTGCTTGTCTGATGTTAAGCAGTTACATAGCCTATAGAAGCTCAAAGCGCCTTGAGCACTCACTACCCCGTAAAAATCAAAAGAAATTGTTAGACTGGGGGTCCACTGGAGCGGAGGCAAGCTGAGCATAGCTTTACTGAAAGAACGAAAATCATCTGGGAATCAGCTCGAATCTAGGCATGGACGGCATTTCATCTGGCCCCAGGATGACAACGCACCTGCAATATCAAGTGATTTTTCCTTGTTATTGCAGGTGTCTATAGGCGGCGGTTACCGCTTTCCATCAGGTGGGCCGTCAGCTTGTTTGTCATCCAGTTGTATAAAAATAAAAATAAAAATCTTAGGTCTCAGGACGATAATGCACCTGCAATATCAATTGATTTTTCCTTGTTATTGCAGGTGTCTATAGGCGGCGGTAACCGCTTACCACCAGGTGGACCGTCAGGTTGTTCGTCATCTAGTTGAATAAAAAATAAATCAACCTAATAATGTTGCATTAGAACACAATTCACTTTACTCTTTCACGTATGGCATATCTCCGTCACTCTTTCGAATTTCGATAATGTTGCAAAGAATCCCCAAATTCTTTAAGCAATAAAGTACTTCAAGTTATTTATGAAAACTCCGCTCCCCTCTTCTTGGATACAGTGGTGGACAGGCAGCCTTATGTTGACATCACAAGAGACGAACGCCCTACTTCACCATAATACTTTCAAAATAAACTTTGTTAACCTTACTCACCACTACGTAGATACAAAAAAAGTTATTTAGTCATGATATTTTGTAATGCTTACGGTCAAAATTCTAATGGCAAGTCCTATAAGCGCTTCCTTTCTCTAATTACAATCATTTGTAGTATTGTTCGCATTTTATTTTTCATATTGCGCAAAGAGGTTGAATACCTATTAGATGTATTTCTGTTGCCCCTATAACAACCAGTACTAAAAACAGAATAAAATGTCTCCACCTCAACATCACGTACAAAGAAATTTAGTAGCTCTTTTCTTTGTCGAACTTCCAGAACTAGGAATTCAATGCCAGCACATGTATTCCCTCCTTCCTATAACACGGGTTCCTTCAAAAGAGACATGAAAAAGCATATTTTGGGCCGGCAAGGTGGAGGCGGCTAGAGCAGTGTCTGAACTGCACTAGCTGTCTTGGCATATGGACTCTTCTTACCGCTTCACATCAAGTGGTGTTGAGTCATTTGTCGTGCTTTGTATAAAAAAAAATATTTAAGGGGGCTCCCATATACAACAAACGTGATTTTTTTGCTTCTTTTTGCTCGATATTGTTAGACCAAACCTTTATTTAATAGTTTATAATATACAACGCTCTGGCTGCTTTCTGACATACCTATATTTTTCTATATATATTGTATTCTTTTGTTACGTCACTTACTGTCTTGTCGAATTATATCATCACTGTGCTAACTCCAAAGAATTTTATTTTACACATTTCTCAGAAGATATTCATAACGGCAACAGGTAGACGTTTCTTTATAGATAATGGTGAACACTTCGTGCGCGAGTCCGCCTCGCACTTGGTCGGTTTTTTATTTGTATGAATTGCCGAAAGGTTCATGTCTGACGCGGAGGCGTGGCAGGAGCTATGCGAGCTGTACCTATCGCAGGGTGAGCTAGCCCGCGCCGCCGTCTGCGCCGAGGAGCTACTTCTTCAGCAGCCCCACTCACACCTCGCCCACCAGAGGCTCGCCGACATACGATACACTATGGTAAGTCATAAAAATGGGCGAAGGTTCAAAGAGCTGGTTAAACCTTTGCTCGCGAGAAAGTTCCGAATCGTCAAAATCCCCTGGTAATATTCAAAATTTAATTTTAACTAAGAAATTCTTCAAAGTCAAAGTCAAAAGTATTTATTCGTTATCACAGGTTACAAAGGTGACAGTATTATTTTAAAGTTTCTCCATAATATGCCTTTTAAACATGTATAGCATACGAAAATATAGCATAAAATCTAAACATTTTTTATTATAATTATAAAAGAAATAATTACTTGATAAGATCTAATATCAATAGTCAAGTAAAGTAGTAGTGTAGTATGGGGTAGTTCTTTGTAAAGTATACAGTGTGGTGTTGTATGCATTTGATAATTTTAGTGCATTTGTATGAAATAACGCAGCCAATGTTATATTATTTCACACAAATGTCATGAAATTATCAAATGAATAAGGTGTTTTTGAAAGTGGCAAACCATTACTAGAAACTAATAAAGTCCATGTTTTAATTTATTGTCGTATTGACGGCACCATTCTGTGTATTTTTTGTATGGTATCGAACATCAGTGGCGTAGAAATAATAAAAAAAAAGACGAAATAAATATTTTAAAGTTCATTCAAAACATTTGTACTATTAGTTTTCTCACAATAATTGAAACAGCCTTTTGTATGCCAACTATTGTAAACGCATAAATTACAAAGATATCATTAATTTTTTCCACGCGCCCATACATATTTTGTTGGCCACTACTAAGGTGAGGTCACCTCAAACAAATCGCTATATCTAAGGAACTATTGATTGCAGATATACTATTGCTTCTGCAATATTTATAAACAATTGACATACTATTTATACTTTGAGGCATACAAACAAGTTCCAAAGTTATTGCGTCGTGGCATTGCATTACTTAGCGCCTTCTATCGGCTTTCTCATGGAGTATTCTGAAGAACTTTTCGACCTTATCCGATTTCGCCCTTTCTACTCAGGAGTGCCGGTGCTCCTGAGTAGGAAGTCGGAATCGTCAATTCATTGTCTTCACTACCTAATCTATCTCCATGCCAAATTTTATCTAAATCAATTCAGCGGTTTTTTAATATGAATATAATAAATTAACTTACGAACATTCATGACTCTTAAACATGTACCTACTTGTCATACTGTGGTGCAGACAACTCGACCGTCTCTGACCACCTTAGACTTTTCACATCTCTTTTTGTGTATTCTAGTAGATGTGAGCATGTTTCCGAAATTTGCTTTCATTTAACGATAAATCTTACGAAACGGAAATGCAAGCAATTTTATACCTTAATTGTGAACATTTTTTGTTCATGTGTGAATATCATTGAAAAAATTATATTGTATCTACTTCGTGTTCCGCCTCCCTATTTTTTAACCAAGATAGCGATAGCAATCACATCAGATTTGAAATCTATTGTTGCTACAAATGAAGTCACAATAGCAAGCAAAAAGTTTTTGGCGGGCTAGTGATGGATTCACACTACATATCAAAAGAGATGTTCCAAAAATGTATGGAGACCCGGCCAGGTCTATGTACAGTATACAAAAAAATGGGTAAAAATATGCGGAACAGTGTTAAATTGTCAATATTCTTTTTATTTGTTTTGTTGCGTGGTACAAAACAAAAAAAATCATAGATAAAACTGCAACACAGCCTTTTATTAGCCCTTTTATTCATGGCGCGTATGTCACTTTGGTGACGTTTAGTTGACTTCTATGTCGCCCGCCATATTGCCGTAGTTAATAACGGTGAAATCGACGAAAAGTTTCAACTTAGTATTTTTCCTGATCGGATTCAGGAGATTTTTCCTGATTTTTTAAGATACTGGGCCGGATATGAAACATATAGTTGTTGGCGTTACAAAACCCACTGTTAATAATGTAGTATTTTTCCCTGATCAATCATATTTCAGTTGCTCGATATGATTTCATTATGTAGTGCTTCGACACATCTGCTGTAATTATTTGTACTACTTTTTTCAGGGTGGTGTTGAAAATCTGGAACTGGCCAAATCTTACTACTGCCATTCGTTAAAGCTGAACCCCGACAACATGCGGTCCATTCTTGGCTTATTTCTGGTAAGCATCAGAGATATATGATTGAAAACTTAATATTTTGTTGATCTATTCTTTATTGCAAAAGTTCTTGTAACAATTTTACTGTACTTTCAATAAATAAATATCACTATAGTCGATCGATTCTAATTCTACAAATATTGCATTGAAATGCCGGTGTAACACATTTCAATGCACCTTGGGAGCTGGCGCCAAATGTATAATGACAGTCTCCTAATAACGTCTTTCACACCATATTTCACCATCGCCAGCCTATATACGTCCCACTGCTTGGCACAGGCCTTCCTACACGGGACACCATAGCGAAAGTTTTATTTTATTTATTTATTACACACGCGCCAAACTCTTATACTTTTTGGTCACTCAATCCACAGACCACGAACGGCCTGCTGACCCACTACAAGTCGTCAGGCAACAGCTCCAAGCGCAAGGAGGCGTGGAGGCTGTGCCAGTATGCGCAGGCGCAGGCCGCCCTCAAGCAGCGCGACGCCAAGCCCACGTGCGAGGCGCCCGCGCTCACGGACATGATGCTCAACATGGCCATCGCCGACTAGACTTTATACGAAGGTAAAGGATAAATGTTAACAAACCACTGTCATTTTTGTATCAGTGGGCCTGATTCTGAAGGCAGACTCTAATTTTAAATTTAAGTACAGTATATCTTTTTCTCGCAATATGTAATAGGAAAAAGATAGCAAGAACTTGTTTAGAGCTGTCAATTAAATTTATATAGATTTCAAAGAATGACAATTTTAGACGGCATGTACGAAGTTGCCTCCTGAACACTGCATTTTAACACGTTCAATATGGTCGAAAATTGAACGCACGTTTCTAAACGTCAATTTATATGACAGCTATCCTTTTCGTATTCATTTTGAGAGAAATGGACTGAACTTAAATTCAGTCTTAGCATGTGTTCTCCAGAATTAGGGCCAGTGATGAGCAAGAAGAGTAACGAGTGAAAGAATGAAGAATCAAGTAACAGTTTGACCTCGAGACCACCCTTATTCCGTTCGTTATAGAGGCGGCTTTCGTAGTGCTACGTTACAATTGTTGTGCTTTCGTCTGTACAATTGATATAAATAAGTAACATAAATACATAAGTGTGTAAGGCACATGCACCAACAACTGGCATGCAAAATTTGTTACAAAAAACAATTTATTAATTAATTATATTATTATGTCAATGTTTACAGTGGCCCTAATTCTGGTAAACACATGCTAAGTCTAAATTTAAGTTCAGTGCATTTCTTTCTATCAAAAGGAATACGAAAAGGATGGCTGTCATATAATTTGACATTTAGAAATGTGCATTCAATTTTCGACCTTATTGAACGTGCTAAAATGCAGTGTTTAGGAGGCACCTCCGTACATGCCGTCTAAAATTGTCTATGGTTTCTATGAAATCTATCTAAATTTAAGTGACAGCTCTAAACAGATTCTTGCTATCTTTTTCCTATTACTTATTGCGAGAAAGAGATATACTGTACTTAAATTTAGAATTAAATTGTGTTCCCAGAATTAGGCCCAGTATTGGTCAGATATCAGACTATTATTTAAATAAGTATTTCAAAATATATTAATAAATTATCAAAGTTTCATACAATCAATTATAATTAAATTTATATTTAATTATAATTGTATTTAAAATAAAATTTCCAAACATTAATAACAATGTTAAAAAAAATAATTAAGAATGTATTAACATACGTAACTAATTAATTCTTCTTGACATAGCATATAGATACCCCTTTATGTATTGTAATATTGCATGTTGTGCTTGCATCAAGTAGGGTGCAATCAAGCAAGACTGATGTATTTTATTTAAGATTGAATCAAAGATTGTAACCAGTATTGTGAGCCAAATAAAAAATAAATAAAAAAAAATAAAGTATTCTGTCAAACTATCACTAGCCATGTCTTTAGTTATAATAATTGAAATATATATTTAATGGTAGAATCTTTATATTATCCGGTAACTAATTATATATTTTTATTGACATAGGAAAACAATTTTGCGCGAAGTTCAGTTCTTATAATTGGTAGTATTTGTTTATTTGGATACCTAGAGTCGAATCTGCGTATGTCATCGTAGATTCTCATAAATTAGTTTTAATGACTTGACAAAAAGGTAGGGAAGGGACAAAACTATACAAAATGACATTTGGTTTGTTTACATTTATCCTGAAGAAGTTGGCTCAGGAGTAAGACGGTCCATCAGCCAGCAACTGAGGACCTTCAAGCGCCTCCTAATTCCTAATAGTATGGCGGCGATATCTGGTATACTTTTGGAAAAGTTAAAATAAATGGTTCATTATGAAAACACAATCTAATCTAGATCTTAATTTAAGTACAGTATGGCGCAATTCTGTAAAGCACACACTAAATCTAAATTTAAGTTCAGTGCACCTGGTTCTCACAATATGAATACAAAATGGACGGCTGTCATAATTTGACATTTTAAAAGGTGTTTTCAATTTTTGACCTTTATGAACGTCATTAAATGCAGGATGAGTTAGCACGTCCCTACACGCCTTCTAAAATTGTCTATGGTTCAGCCTGCATCAAAATGAGTTATAAAATGTTATGTCTCTTATGTCAATTGAATACTGACAGTACTGTTGCTCTTTGTACACAACACACAAGATTTTGTAATCATGTCTGATGTAATTGTATTTTTTCTGCAGCCATTGCATTTAAATACATTTCACTAGATTGTAAAGAAGGTAACATACAGTATCTCAAAGAGAATACTAGTTTTATCAAAAATTTATCCGTTTACTCACAGCTATAATGATAAGAAAATGCAGTTCAGGTAAAAGTAATAGAATTTGATAACATTGTCATTTTGAAATAAAATGTTTTATGTTTTACCATCGGTAGTCAGTAACTTTCTAAGAAGAGAATTAAGTGATGTATATTTTACAAGTAAATATTATATACTACTGGTTAGGGAGGTACCAAGTTCATCAAACTTAATTTATACGATTATCAGAAGTCTCAGCCTGGTTATGGAGGTATATTTTATGTTATAACTATTTAAAAACATACCATATTTATGTTAGTAATAATATATAGAAAAATTCTACGGTAAATACACTCCAGTGTAGATTAAGTTATCCATTATTGTTTTATTTGTGAATAAAAGGTATTTAACTTGAAATTGGTTTTTCATCATCATCATCATCAAATTCCACATAAGTCTCAATCACGGATAGTGCTCTGAAGAGCTTTCACCTTCCCCCTTCCTGCTCAGAAGCACACTTACCGATCTATTCACTGTCTCCACCTCAATATTACGCATAAATAAGTTTAGTTCCTAACTCGTTTCTTTGTCGTACTTCCAGAACTTGGAATTCTTTGCCCGCACATGTGTTACATCATTCCTATAATATGAAATATATCAAGAGGCGTGAAAAAGCACCTTTTAGGCCGTCAAGGTGGAGGCGGCTAGGGCAGTGTCTAAACTGCACTAGCTGTCTTCGCATATGGACTCTTTTTACTGCTTCACATCAGGTGGTGTTAAGTCATTTGCCGTGCTCTGTATGAAAAAAACTGTTGCTGGGCTTAGCTTCCCTACATGGGACTTCCCATAACTCATGAGGACTTAGGCCCATGACACCACTATGCTGGCCCAATGCGGGGTGGTGGGTGACAGTGTTTGTAGTTACAACTGGGATCAACTGCTTTACGTGCTTTATTAACCACAGACGTCAAAAGGACATGGCCCACTTCTGTCTAGGTAACTTTGAAAGTATCAAATTGTAAAAATAAAATAATGAATTATCGTATAGTTATTAATCCTGTAGAACTTCGCAGTTTTTTTAACTTAAATTAATAGTCCTTAGTGCAAACTTCCGTTTATACTTTTACATTTGACGTTCCTTACCCTACATACGACTTAAAATACAATAACTTTAGCAATACACTAAATACGTAATAATGTAACAAAATAAGAGTACTGTTTTAAAAACTACAAATGTTTAACCATTCAATGATTGATAAATATTATTTTAGAAACATCATTTAATTATATTTTATCACAAAAATACCTGAAATGGAACGGAACTGATTTGACTGATAAGTGACATTAGCTGTTATCATTGTAGTCCGTCAATCGATTTCTCAGTTTTTACCTTTGATGATTTAATAATGTTTGTTTTAGGATTATTTCAAGTGAAATTAGGCGCGTTCATATTTTGGTGAACATGCTCATGCACATTTATTTTAATAGAAAAGTATAATATTGTACTTTTTGCTTGGTTTTGATCATCATGCGTTTTATTTAATAAAACTGTTTTCGTTTGCTATGCCTATCTGCGAAGTTCTTTGAGATTTATTTTTATTTAATTTTAATCTGTAGGTATTCAGCAAAATTAAACGATACTAAACATTAGTGTAAATGGAAATATCAATTTCCATTCATTCATTCAACCTAGGCAAAGTCACAATGGAATCTTGGCCATGTCTTTTTTCTAATCGAGCCTTTTTTCACATAGAAACCACGAATAAGTTCCTCTTGATTCTTTGTTGAATCTTGCTAGTGGGTAGCTCTTGGCCTTAATGTCATGATAAGGGCAGAGATAAAAGCAAGCTACACCTGGATTCCTCGACCACAGAGGAACTGGCTACGTTACCTCAGCCAGTCGGAATACAACTATGGCGGCTGACTTAGGTAAGATGGTGGTACCTCCCCAGGCGGACTTAGAAAAAACAGCCCATGTTTCAACATATACAGGGTGATTACTTATTAGATACCCACTATCAAGGACTAAGTATATATTATTATTTTCTCTCGCAATTCCATCATATTTTAATTTCGTAATATTTGATTAAGTCGCATTAAAAGAAGTACATTTAACTTATAATATTATTTTATTTTACACTTATATCAAGTAATATTATTCTTCGCGGCCCTATACGCCGCGTACGCCGCCATTTCTTCCGCTTTTCTTTCTTTCTTCTCGCGGCGACTTATTTCGCTCTTAGCAAAGTATTTCTCTCTGGAACAAAACAAGAGCGATAACATTTATAATAGCCGAAAATCACATTCGTTTCGTATGACAGACACATCACTTTTGTATCATAGTAAATATAGATTACAGTCACTAGTAAATAGTAAGTATGTACAGATAATAGATCATCTTTATAGAACGATACTGACCGCGGCTTGAATGTGCACGCGCCAGCACCTACCTACGTCGTACGTACGAAATCGTCGCACCGCACACAAGAACAATATCTCTGCTCCAAGCCAAGTATAGCGTCAGTTCAAAAATGACTCTTATTATAAAGAAATAACGTGCCCACAAATGTCATTCTCTTAGATCGAATGTAAAAAATGTAGAATTATGTCATCAGCTCAAATTGCGCCTACTGATTTTTTGTGTCATTTTTTCACTATAACCTCTAATGACAAGGTCTTTAGACCCCTTATTTTGTCTTGGCAACATTAGAAGCACCATAACAGATACATAGATCAATAAAAGGACTAAGCGAAGTTACCCGTGGAGTGCAAAATTATTACAATATTAGTCACAGGACTCACTCCCATTCCACTCCTGATTATGGCTAAAAAGCCGATTGCAGATTAAAAACGAACAGTAAATTACTTTGATTAAAGTAAAAAAATATTTGGAATAAGGGACAGAGTTATTCGTAAAACTAATCTCGGCTATGCGAAGTAGTTTGTAATTGGCAGGGGGAAAGAAATGTACAAAAAAAACCATCCAAATTTAGTTCTCAGAGGCTATTCACACATTTATAACTACGTTTTTGATACGCGCGTACAGTGCGCGTGCGCTGAGCAACGTCTAGGCGTTTTAGCACATACTTTGCGTTTGTATCGATCGATTTATAAATGGGAATTCCAGGGACCAAGGTTTGGTTTTTTTGCGAATCCGAGAGGTACCACCACACCCTCCTTCCTGGCGCGTCGCGCTACCCAGCAAATGCAGCAACCAATGGTCACTTTCCTTCACTTCACTTCTGCTGAGTACAGGAGAGTACCGCTACAAGGCGCGGGAAAGTAAAAATAATATATCGTACAAAAAGTAAACTGGGGATTGTTTGACCACGCCCGATCATTTTGTTGACACCAAGTGGTTGTTTCCACTATGTGGAATAGAATAGAATTGAATAGAACATATTTATTGTCAAACTGCTACAAACTTTCTTAATGCTAGGTGTTACTGCAATAAGTACAGTGAGTAGCGAACAGTTACCCTTATCGGCCACACAATAATAAAATCCTATGAATTCGTCAGAAAATTTGTTATAACTTTTATGTCATAATAATATATTCATACTTTTATTATATTTAAAAAATTCATTAATATCATAAAATGCATTATTTAAAAGCCACCTTTTTAAAGAATTTGCAAATCTATAATCAGGAAGATCTTTCAATACTACAGGTAAATTATTATAGATTCGTATTGCAGAACCGACAATCTGGAAGTCCCTGGATGCGTGCAGCGCAGGACCAATCGTGAAAATGTTTAGGGGAGGCCTTTGTCCAGCAGTGGACGTATTTCGGCTGAAATTTTGATGATGATGATGACGTGGTTTTTTATTTATTAGGATGAGCAACGTTTGTATCAATACAAAAGCGCGACGCCTGCTCTTTTAAAAAACGTGTGAATTAGGCTCTAAGTTTACTGCAATAAGGTCTGAACTCACCTAAAATTGTGAGTTCCCCCGTTGGGGTCGACTGCTGCGTGTGACACTTCCTTGTCTATTTTTTCATAGGTCAGAAGTCTTCTTGAAGTCATTTTGGACAACACTTGTTCAGAGTTAGCCACGAGCTTCAGGCATGGATGTGAAGGTAGCTGGGCCTCCTGATATTCGTCTCTAAACATAATAAAAAACATAATTTTAATAATATTTCGAGCCTTTCAGAATAAAATTTCATGTGTTTGTCGATGCTTCCCACATAAGTTGTCTCAATCTATAAAAAAATGGATATTCTTATTTTTTTATCACATTCTTGTTGACATTGAGAGACAAGGGTACACGGTAGAGAAGAGTACAAGGTATTATAGGTATTAAATATTCACTGGTTCCTTAACCTTAATGGCCTGCGCAGACGAGGGATTTTTGTCAGCGGGATTTTTTGTCCGCTAAAATAGATCGCTTACAACTGTATCGAGTAACGCAAACAAGGGATTAAAAGTACCGCGTACAAAAAGTCCCCCGAATAACCGAGGACATGCAGAGAGCGGACCGGACAAAAGTACGGGGGAGTCCCCGAAAAAAATAGAACTCGTGTGACTAGGCGAAGCAACGCACATGGCGGACTTTAGTCCGCGTTGTGCGCTCGAGAGTGACGTAAGTATGCAGGGGATAAACCGCACACCGTGTGCGTTGAGTTCGCTTTAAATCCGCGGCGGACTTTTTATTCGCGGAGCGTATACTTTTTCTCCGCCGCGGAGAAAAGTCCGTCGTCTGCGCAGGGCATAATAGTTACATGCACTAAGTGCTACAAAACGTCTTAAATACTTATCAAACTTATATTCTAATTTAAAATATCCGTCAGCGTCATTTGATAGCAGTCTGGTCGAGTGTTTTGTAGCCCTGTCTCTGGACAAAAGTTCTACGGTTGAATGGCAATTTTTATAATTGTCAATATGATATTAAAGCCAACTTTTTAACAGTGTTCCTGTAGCTATGGACTATATTATAGGTAAGAGTGTAAGAACATTATATTATTATGAGCACACTCATAGTTACCTAACCAGAGGGTACCAACACACCAGACGCTTGCCCCGGCGCAGATGTCTCGCGGCGAAGTTGAGCAGGTCCCCGTATATGTGAGGCAGCCCGTACTCCACCTTGGCCGGAATGTGGTTCTCCATGTGCTCTTCAGTTAGGGAGTAATTCTCCCGCTCTATCCCGATCTTCTCGTTAGGCTCGCGAACACCGTACGGAGCTGGAGTTGGAAATAATCATTGATAAAAAAACAAGCTGACGGCCCACCTGATGGTAAGCGGTTACCGCCGCCTATAGACACCTGCAGTAACAGGGAAAAATCACTAGATATTGCAGGTGCGTTGTCATCCTGGGGCCTACGATGAAATGCCGTCCGTGCCCAGTAATTACACTGGCTACCTTTCCCTTCAATCCGAAACACAGCTAACTGTTTTACGGCTGAAATAAGAAAGGCGGTGGTACCTACCCAGACGACCCTACTTACGGGCCACCCACCTATTCTGTACCTCAAAAGTAATAAAGTTTACTTTGTTGTCTGTCTGTTAAGGCCGTTTTTATAAGGAACGCGTGGAAACATAAAGTCAACTTTTAAGTCACTGCAATAAAAAAAGTACTGCAATTTAAGCCGTTTCTTTTGATACTTGCCAATCCTACAGGGTACTTCCCGCTGACCCAGAATCATGAAGTTTGGTAAGATGAACTAACAAAAATCCAAAATTCGTTTTTTTGTATGTCATTTCATATTTAAAAAAATACTATTCGTCGCTTACGTTACGCGCGTGTGCTCTATTGTTGTCTTTTTTCCTCACACTGAAAAGTCATATGTCTATCCCTCTCTGTCCCGGCCGTAACAAAGTTCAAGAGGTATCGTTGTAATTCGTTAAACCGTGCAAGACTGCCGAGAGTATATGACAAATTAAATCGCATTGGTATAAAATGTAAACAATTTTGTTACATCATAGAAGTGTGAACCTACATTTTAAGCAAATGAGTCAATATTAGGGACATTGCAGATCGTCTTTGTGAAACTTTAGGTGACCATAAGGCTGGTATATATTTCGCACAAAGATTCAGCCTCGTAATTCAGCGAGGTAATGCGACCAGCCTTATTGGTACACTTCCTGTTTGGCAAGATTTAGGTGGTGTTTATTATTTGTAAGTTTTTTTTATGCCTCATTTTAAACTTTGTAAATATTAGGCTAGTGTTATAAAGATAACTTTTATCCTTTTCATATATTAAAAGAAATTTAGTAAAAAATACAAATTGTTACATTTTATTCTATTCTAATGTGCGGCTTGACAGATTAATTTATTAATAGAAGACTACTAACGGTCTGTGATGATAGCATCGAAGCGCAGGCTGTCCTTCCACATCGGCAGCGAGAAGTCGCTGACAGCTACGTCCAGGTATCGCGCCTCCGACCCATACTGCTGCATATTGCCTCTTATGCTCTCTTCTTTACTTCGAGCCTGGTAAGGATAATAATGAGCCTTTATTTACTGATCATTTACAGTTTTTAAAGTAAATAAAACAATTTAGTCCGGCGTAACAATCAGTGTGCCCTTCCAACTTTTCTGTTTCTGACAGTTCTCTACCAGAGGGAGCCTGCCAGATTTTTTAGTCATCGGACCACCTTTTGGGTTGTCTGCCTCTTTTTCTGTCTGTGCAACATCGAGGTGTCCACACTGTAACTATTTGTGACCATTTACCTGATTCTCTCAACATATGGCCCACCCATTGTTGAAATTGTACTGTTTAAAAAATAGGCGAGTTTAGATTTAAAACTTTACTTTTAAAATTATCTATGGTTTCTTTTTACGTAACGTTCACCATCGCGGTAACTGTCAAATTGGTATACTTTACCGAAAATATATGTTTGCCATGCGAACGCATTTTATTATTCCATGACACTGTAGATTATTATTAAAGAAAATTAACTGAGATAGCTTCCCTGTTTATTACATAACAAACATTTATTAAAATAATTAAATAAAAATTTCAACATTCATTCATTCATTTCCTTTCCTTTTTTTTCAATTTTCAATTATTATTTTTTTTTTTTTTCATTTTCACAGGGATATCCCAAGTCCTGGGTGGCTCAGTGGTCAGAGCAGTCGCCCGGATTGCGAAAGGTCGCGGGTTCGATTCCTGCCTCAGGACGTGAAATTTTTCTAGTTTCATTATATTTTAATTACTAAGTAATTTTTCAAACATTTATAATAATGTTAAAATCAAAAATTAGGAAACATTTATTTCTAAATATACGTATCACCTACAGTTAGCATTTTGCGAAGTTGGCATTATGAGATGAGAGGTTTTGAAAGAACTAGTAACAGCGGCACGGAGTACGTTAAAGACGTGTATGGTTCTTTAAGGCACTTATAGTTGGCTTCACTGGGAGCAGTTACTTCCGCGTAGTCCCTGGTAATCTGAGCGTCTGTCCAATTTTAACCCTAGATAGCTAACCTCCGTCGTATCGACGGGCAGCGCAAAGTAATATCGCTGTATCTTTTTAACGATGCATCCGAATAGAGTGGTTCGGCTAGTCAACTAAGTCGCCGGTGAGGCCTTTTTCGTGGCGCACACACCGAACCGATAAGTGTTATGGTTTTTGAGATGCGTAGCCGTTTCCCGTCGTTTCGAGAGAAGATCGCAGTGTGTGGTGAACCTAAGGTTGTTTTATTGTGTCACATGTTCTCAAGAAAAGTAGGTTATTTTATATTGTAATTATGTTTTATATTCTAATGTGCCATGTAACACCAAAAGACTGAGTGTTTTCCTTTTTTTTTGTGTTTATTTTGTATGAGTAAATTTTCATTTTTAGAGGTCTAAGTAAAGTTGCCGTAATTTTATAACGTAATAAACAAAGTTGATTTATAAAATGTATTTATTGGGGCAGTGCTTTCAAATATTCCTAATTTTTGATGAAGCACTGCCCCAACTTAACCGAATCGTAGGTATTTGTAAAAGTACTCGTTTCGGATGTTGAAATAGAATATTTCGACATTGTAGGGTGGACGTTAGCTCATAAACGGAAATACAGATAAGACTAGAAGAATTTACAGGGATATCCCAAGTCCTGGGTGGCTCAATGGTCAGAGCAGTCGCCCGGATTGCGAAAGGTCGCGGGTTCGATTCCTGCCTCAGGACGTAAAATTTTTCTAGTTTTATTATATTTTAATTACTAAGTAATTTTTCAAACATTTATAATAATGTTAAAATCAAAAATTAAGAGTATTTTTATTGGTTAGCCTTTCAATTAATTATAATAAACATCAAAAGATATATGAAGTATATATCTTATGAAAAATAACTGTTTTTAATACCCGTCGTTTCGGCGGATGGTTAGCTTAAAAAGGGTACACCAGAAGGTTAGCATCTAGGGTTAAGGATACTATTCCTCTAGCTAGGTGGTAGTCACCAAGTCTACTATGAGCGGCTTAGAAGAAAAAGTACGCCTGGGTTCTTATCGAGTCCTTTTCCGTTGTTATAAGAGTTTACTATCCCGTTAATAATAAATTGAAACATGGGCTTTATTAGTTCATAGAAATGGTTTGTTGCTTTCATAAACATCTTATTCATTTGATAATTTTATGAAATAATATAACATTGGCCGCATTATTTCATAGAAACGTCATGAAATTATCAAATAAATACGATATGTTTTTGAAATTGACTTATTTGTTCAATTATATTCAAATCAATAAATGGCATTTGAACATACATTGATACCTTTTGTCCAACCCGTGATGGTCGCGTTCTCCCATGAAGCATCATGAAGTCAATGTCTGATCCCCAAACGTAAGCTAAAAAAAACAATAAAATATAATTTCAAAATTAGAAAGGATTGTAAATTCACAGGTTTTTATTATCCAACCTCATCTTACCACCAAAATGAGCCGCAGCAACTAGCAGTGACCCTGATCCTACAAAGGGGTCTATCACAAGGTCTCCCGCCCCGACCCTCGCCTGGTTAGCCATAATCAAAGCCAACTGAGCGTCCATGCTGGTGTTGCCAATAAACTGTCTCTTCTTCAGTGAATGAACTTGAATCATGTCACGTTGGCCATCTACTATCTGTAATATCAATAAAATTTTGGCATCAAACAGTTATGCATGTATAATTCTTTGATTATATAAATATAGATGGCCGAAGATAAAATGCAGTGAAAGTCCACTGCTGAACAAAGGCCTTCCCCATCGATTTCCAAATAAAACGGTTCTGCGCAGCTTGCATCCAACGGCTCCCCGCGACCCTGACCAGGTCGTCTATTCACCTAGACTTTGCGTTTTCCGGTACGTGGTCGCCATTCTAGAAATTTAACGCCCCATCGGCCGTACATTCTGCGTGCTATGTGCTCCACGGCCACTTCAATTTGCTAATCCTATGAGCTATAATGTCAGTGACTTTGGTTCTCTTACGGATATCGTCATTTCTGATTCTATCTCGCAGACAAACACCTAACATAGCTCGTTCCATAGCTCGCTGTGCGACTGCGAACTTGCACAGAAGACCTTTAGTGAGCGACCTCGTTTCACAGCCGTATGTCATCACTGGCAGCACACACTGGTCGAAGACTTTCGACTTCAAGCACTGCGGAATTACGGACGAGAAGATTTTACGCAATTTCCCGAACGCTGCCCATCCGATTTGGATTCGTCGATTTACCTCTTTCTCGAAGTTGGACCTACCTAACTGAATCATTTGTCCGAGGTAAACGTACTCGTCAACAACTTCGAGAACAAAACTCCCAACTGTAACTGGTATAGGTACGACATGGGTATTAGACATAACCTTTGTCTTGTCCATGTTCATTTTCAGACTCACCTGTCGGAAGGTTCTGTCGAGGTCGTCGAGTATTGTGTTCAATTCCTCCAGGGATTCTGCCATGACTACTATATCATCGGCAAATCGAAGATGAGTGGTGTACTCGCCGTTGATGTTGATGACCGAGTCCTGTCCAGTCCAGTAGTTTGAAAACATCCTCCAACGCAGCAGTAAACAGTTTCGGAGATATAACATCTTCCTGTCTTACCCCTCTCTGCAGTTGGATAGGTTTCGTATACTGATTCTGTACACGGACCGATATGGTGGCGCTCCCGTACAACGACCTCTTCACCTCGATATACCGATAGTCAAAGTGGCACCTCTGAAGAGACTGAATCACGGCCCATGTTTCGATCGAATCGACATATTACATATTTTCAAATATCATAAATTTATAAATACTGGTATGTACAGACGACAGAACATCAAGTATAACAGTTGCACTACGAAAGCCGCCTCTATTACGAACGGAAATGGCTGGTCTCAAGGTCAAATATGTGCGGTCGACTGTACATATCAAAATGGTCGCTTTATCTGCAGCCAACCCCAAAATTAAAATTAATAATTCTTACCCATTTGCCAAAAAATACATCATATGGTTCCTCTGGCACATTGTTGGGGTCAACTCCATAAAACTCTAGATAGGCCAATTTAACATCAGGGTTCTTCAGCTTTACTTGACCTTGTAATGGCAAATAGCTAAATGTCTATAGAGGAATAAACAAAATATTGGAACCCTCTGCAGCAGAAGGACAAATAAGCAAAATTCCGGAACAGAAAAATCCCAGTGGCAGAAGGACAGATTTGTATAGTGCCAGATATTCTGTTGTCGTCAAATTAACATTTATTATAAATACTAAAATACCTGTGAAATCACCATTCTTCCTGTTTATTCAGCTGTTAAAAAAAGAAGCATCCTTAAAGATTCCCAGATCAACTGGCAACGACAAATCTAGGAAACATTCCCATCTTACTAGACTAGTGGTTAAAAAAGATTAACAAGTTATCGCGAGTTTATTCAATTACAAAATTTCTGCAATAAAATATTTGATACATTCAGATAATTAATTCAATTTTATTTTTGCTGTCTTGTAGCTCTGTGCTTCTGCCGATTTGTAAATCTGTTCTGCTACTCTGGGATTATGCTATTCCGCGATTTTGTTTTTCAGTCCTCAATGCTGCAGAGGTATTAGAATGTTTAGAATATATAAAAGTTGGATAACATTACAGCTATCCAACTTTTAATCAAGGAGAGCTCACTATTACAGAAAAAAAATACTATTTAAATGGTTACATACACACCAGGCTATAGGCCTTCCTACTATATAAACAATGAAAGAATATTTTGCTTCTGCATAGGTATCTATATTTTTATAAGTAATCTCGGAATATATAAACATGTAAGACACATATGACTTGTTATGACTGGGCATGGAAATGATTGCCACTTTTCATTTAATGAAATGATGAATTTCTTCACATAGGATTTCACATGTGAAAATTCACAGGCAATGTTTTATTTTCACAGTAGCCTAATGTCACACTTGTTTGAAATGTAATGTAAGTAATGTAGAATGAACTATGTTGATAGATTGCTAATTTGCTATCTATATTAAATAGGTTTCTTTTCCAAAAAATTCAACTGGTTAAAACACGGCAATCAAAATATCAATTACAAAGGCTATATAAGAAGGTCATATCTTAAAGTGTATGTTGGTTTCCTAAGCTTGTAATATGGTGGTAGAGCACGAGTCTTTGTAATTTAAGTTTACTAAAATTTACTTAAGTTTAATTACATTACAGTTGAGTTTTCTAAAATTCAGGTGTTATAAAAATTATACTGAATATTTTGAAATTAGTGCAACAATATTCAAAAATGCTTCTGACATAAAAAAAAAAATACGTAATTTTACACACTATATCAGTGAACAGCCTACTAACACTTGAATAAAACCAAGACTTTTGTATGATTTAACAATTATGGGATCATTATGATCCAAAAAAGTCAACCAACCAAAGTTTACCAAGTAAAATTGCCAAATCCCGTATGATTTGATCTTTATTTATTATGACTTTAGCTATTTGATAATTAAATTTTATTTTTAATTAATTGTTTAATTCTCACTCTACGTACAAGTTCTATGTATTGTAGGTATTACTTTTTATAAAAATGAAATTTCCCTCAGAATTAAACACAAACTTAGCATGAGTTATTTCTACTCGCTCACTTGCACAAAAGCAAGGACTTTGCCCACCACATTGCATTCAACAATCAAAATTTCATTTGATTGTTGAATGCAATGTGTATAACAAATGATCTGCGATTTCACAGATGTTCCATGCCTAGTTATGACCATGGCTTACCAAATAAATGTTGATTACAACTAAGATTTAATTGGATAAGGTACTTACTTCAATTTTATCAACTTTTTCTTTCATAGAGAAATGCTTGCAGAAAGTCTCCACTTCTATTTTAAACGACTTATCCTTTGGACAACACAGCTCTATTAAAGAACTAGGACATACATCGCCAGTACCAGAATTAGAAGTATCATTGAGTATCCATTCAGCAGTATTATTAATTAAGGCTTTTTTTAAATTGATATGTAGTTGTGGCACTGAGTTGGCTTTTCCCCATAATTCTATACAGTTTTTGACAAGAACAGACCTCGAAGCAATTTGTATAACAAACTTTTCGGATGGCAGCTCCACTATCCAATACGGCTTACGGACGCAAGGTTTTTCTATAAACTTAATTGGAATGTCGAAAACAGAAAGTATACTTTGCATTTCCTGAAAGTTATAAAATATGCTATACGTTAATTCATTTTCTTGTTAAACACTAGAAATATGTAATTTCGCCTTAGCGTTATTCTTACTTACGGCATGTCGAAAGTCAATATGCTCGTGGGCAAACCATATCAAATATCTTCGCCCCATTGTAGATATTTTCATTTGTAAATAATTATCGATACGCTAAATGAAAAATTTAAAAATAAGGGAACATGAAAACTATAAAAACATAACCTCAAATCAATCAAGCAAAACAAAAGTCAAAACAATAAAAGGAAAGGCAAAGGGTGCAAAATACAGCCACGCTAATGAAGTTATTGCGTTAAAATGCGGATGTAGCACATTTCAACCTATCTTGATTAAGATCTTGATTCTTGGGTGAATTTGACACCAAATCTAATAATAATCATACACTCACATTATCTAGCCTAAAGTAAGCATCATTGAGAGCTTGTGTTATGGATACTGGTTAACGGAGAAATAACGATTTAAAAAGAAATAGTTTGCCACTTTCAATAAGTATGATTATTAGCAAAGGTTTTCTGGCAAAAACGTCTCATTCATTTGATAATTTCATGACGTTTTTAAGAAAAAATGCAGCCAATGCTTAAGCGCGATCACACACCTACCGGTTCCACACTTCTACCTAGAAAGGATCATAAAACCGAACGGCAAGAATGCAATACAAAATGTACTACCGGTAACCGGTAACACACTTACCGGCGAGAAACGGAAAGAACGCCCGGTAAGCAAGCCACCGGCCGACGTCACCAGTTTGGGGCGGCACCCCATAGAATAGCGCCTGGTAAGAAAGAGGCGGGCGTTACGTACAGGCGGGAGTAAAAGACCACCATAACCGACTTCAAAAAAGTTATTTTTGTGTTGGATAGTCCATTTATCGAGGAGTTTTATTGTTCTTCTTTAAAAGTTCTAAAAAAAAGAGTCCGCGACAGCCTAAGTCTATTCTTTGAAATTTACTCTCTAGAACCATTTTTTGGTAATCCATTTTGTTTTAAAATATTGTTGTACTATCTGCGAAGGTGTTTTTGTAAACATGATATTATTCCTTATCGAAATTAATACAATATTCACCACAAGTATTTAATTTTGAGCAAAATTGTTCTTGACATAATTTGATTTCAATGAATATCCTAAGAGATATCATAGTTTTAAAATATCATACATATTTATCGCGCCGGGCGCGGGCGTGCATGCATCAATTGCAAAGGTGTTTTATAAACATGATTTAAATCCTTAGCCGAATAAATGCTCAAATAAAATCATTTAGCCGCGCCGTTGTTATTTTCCGCTATCCATGCGAACGAAGTCGCGGGCACAACTAGTATATTATAAAGTTAGACTAGTACCTATCTCGGCAAGCGGCAATCGCTAGATAACACGACTGAGCCACTGATTACAAAGAATATAACTGAGCGCCAAATAAGAAAGGCCGGCAACCGGTGTGTGTGACGATGAGCCCGGTTTTATGATCCTTTCTAAGTAGAATGGCGGAACCGACAGGTGTGTGATCGCGCTTATTATTTCATACGAATGTCACGAAATTATCAAATGAAAGATGTCTAAACTAAAGTGGTAAACATCCCCATCGGTCCCCACCCTGCAAACCATGTCGTGCAACTTGTAAAGAGCATTTCTATGAACTAATATAGCCCTTGTTTTCATTTTCTGTCGTATTGACAGCATCACCATGTATAAATGTTAACCATCACCACAAAGGGCTATTCCCAGCAGTAGGCATCTCTCGGCTGAAATGATGATGACGATGATGATCACCACCAAACGGCGGCAAAAAAAATCTTTTGTTTTTTGTCTACAAAAGAAAATTATTGGTAGGTATAGGATAAAAAGTAAAATAAATTTTGTAAACTGCTTTTTATTTCTGTGTCAAAGACGCAGTACACCTATCCGACATTAAATAGTAATTATTTACATTGCATGCCAGAATACAAAATGGACCATTCGAATAACTATTATAATGCGCCTTAGGTTTTATTTTTCTCTTTTTCCTTCTCTTCATCCAGTAAATCCTGGAACTTTTCATGTAGAAAATCAAGATATGCATCCTTGATGGAGCCTGAACAAGCAACATAATGACCTCCAGAATGTTCTGCAACTACAGGCTTAATAAACAAGCTGATCAGTGATTCACTCATTTCTGTAACAATAGCAATAGAGAAGTTCAAAAACATGATTTACACCTAAATTTTACATTGAATAATCATACTTATATTTTATATTAAGTTCACAATTTTTATGTGCAAAGTTCAAATAAGTGAAACAATACAATTTCATTGTGTAAGAGATGAAAAACTAAATGATTGTAGAATAAAGTTTTATTTTAAATTTTTTGGTCACAATTTTATTCCATAAGATCCACAATAACCAAATTTGTGCACATAGAGAGTGCTCACAAATAACCCTATTTGAAAGTATTCATATGAATGAGACTTATGTGATCATGAAGTCGTGCTAACGCTGCTTACAAGCCAGAGGTAGTGCAGTGGGTGTGCAAATGTCTATGAGGTTATGACATAAAGTTTGTTAAATTTAATATATGTTGTAAACATTTTATTTTTGAATAGATAAAAACTTGTTATCATAGTTTATTTGCTACAAATACTTCCTAGATTTACTCTTTGCTAAAAACATAAGATCTTAATGTTTTTGTTATGGACATTGACAGTAGTACATACAAATGAGTGAAAGTGTGGTCATACATAATTGATTGCATGCTAAATTACAGACCGTAAGGAATTGGTAGATGGCTCAAAAAGTAAGTTTACTTTAACTGCCCTTGGCATTAAATGTTGAGTTATTTTAGATTACCTGTTGTGTCTGATTTATGGGTACATCACAGTTCATATTTCTTACAAAACTATTTGACAAAAAACAAATAACCTTTTACCATTGATCATATAAATTACCTTTAGGTATAATAGAGTCACTTTCTCCATAGACATGCAATGAAGGTAAGTCTATCTCCTCATCATAAAATCCTTTATGAACTAGGCTTCCTGATCGAAACCCAGATGCAAAAATTGCAAATTTGAATGAGTAAGGTAAATCTGAAACAATATAGGAATCATTTTTTAATATATTCAATTTTCAGCATACATATTTATACATTCAAAGGAATTTAAATCTGTAAATAAATATATTATTCATCAGAAGACAATAACTAGGTGGTAGGCCCGTATGTAGGGTCGTCTGGGGAGGTACCACCGCCTTTCTTATTTCAGCCGTAAACAGTTTTCTGTGTTTCGGATTGATAGGAAAGGTAGCCAGTGTAATTACTGGGCCTGGACGGCATTTCATCTTAGGCCCCAGGATGACAATGCACCTGCAATATCAAGGTGATTTTTCCTTGTTATTGCAGGTGTCTCTAGGCGGCGGTAATCACTTACCATCAGGTGGGCTGTCAGCTTGTTTGTCATCTAGTTGTATAAATAAAAAAATTAAACTACTACCACAATTAATAAAAATATTATGGAAGGATTTCTAAAGTCTACAAAGATTTTATTATTTTATACTTACATCCCTTTTGTTGCATACCAGCTAACAACCCAACCAAGCATGCTCCTTGGGAGAATCCCATAAAGCCATCAAATGGTCCATATTCTAGGACAATTCGTTCCACCATCTGCAGTGTACCTTCAAAACCTATAGCTGGACCTCCTAGGCATTTCCCACTGAATGTATTATCTTCGGCATTGAACCACCATGCTCTACCATCTGTAAGTTATAGAGATATAGATAAAATTGGAAAATTGTACTTACAGATTAAGGCCGCAGAATATTATTCAATTTCTAAGAGTCACTAGCTAAAAACAGGGTTAAAGTTTATAATTAGTTCACGGCGTAGTCTGTCTATATCTAACCTTCATCACCACCACCATCTTCATTTACCACTTTATGAGGAGCAGATATGAACGTTAATTGGGCATATTTGGAAACAGCTTTCCGGAAAGATCCAATTTTTCCTCGAAAAAGAGCACCATTCTGTCTGTATCCATGAAAAGCCAGAATTTTTAGCTTCGGTCGGTCTCCTTCCTTCTTTTCTGTAGATTGGTTAGAATTTGAATTGTGGTCTGACATTTTTATCAAAGTTGACTTTCGAGTCACATGGAAAGCAGCAACTCTTATATTTTGAAATAAAATTAACCTAATTTTAATATTTTTTGGACTACACAACAATAATGTTTATTTATTTTTTATTTTGATTGACGTCATGACGTCTCACTATTTTACCGGTTGATAGCACAGATTACCGTCTTACTGATTTAAGTATCTACGATAACTCTATGTCAACTTATTTAGGTATTATTGATTTAATTCTTTGTCTATTTTTTGCTTTAGTTAGTGTTCTGAGGTATTTGTCCTTTTTCGTTGTGTCTCAATAAATATCTTTTGGTTTTTGAACTTCTAAAGAATTTCATTCATTCTAACAGAATGTACACCTTCAATTCTCAATTTATCCGGTTAAGCAGCAAGAGCACACCAGTCAGGGTTCTCAGTTTCTCACTCAGTCATTTCAAATAACTTCGATTCCTTGCTTGTTGTTCCTTTAGTTTAGACAGCCGTGTAAAATATCTTTTACATACACAGATTTTTAAGAACAAGACACAGCAAAGGGTGTACCTCAGACAACCATGTATGTAACATGGTTGTCTGAGGTATTTTATCTATTTCTTTTCTATAATATATTGCAATGAAATATTTGAATCTTAATATATTTTGGTTTTAGTTTTTTGTAGTTAAGTTGTATGTTACATCGTAACAAGGTTTTTTTTTTGCTTTGGGCAGGCGTGCCTTTATCCTTTTAATGCTCAGAAGTCATAAATGTATGGCATAAAGTTAAAAGTTAAAAACAATTAAAATTTAATACTGTCTGGTGCTCAGACCAATAGTTATTGTTCTGAGGTCTGGTGTGTCGGGTTTGTAAAGCTCTAAATGCTTTGTTCGTTTTTTTTGGTTCATTCTCCCTGTTGTTGTATGGAATAACGTAAACACCGCAAATCTGAATCAATAAAGTATATTTTACATTTTAGATTGTCTTTCAGTAACAAGAAAACACCTATCTGTATATATATTGACAAGTGACATCCACACACAAGTTGCTGAGTGGCCAGTCTGTAGAGGTTCTATTACACTCCCCCTCACGAAGCACTCTGTGTGGTGCACAGGCCGAGCCGTGTGCTCAATTTTACCAGCCGAGGATTTGGAAGGCCTTTAGTCATTAAGTCGGCCTCCATGTTCTCTGATTCCTTGTACGAGATTTTAATCAGTTTCTTTTGCACACAATCCCGTATGAAGTGCTCTTTAATGCTAATATGCTTTGATCTCTTCCCAGTCATTAAATTGTTAGCCAATTTTTGTGCAGCTAGGTTGTCATTAAATAATGTCACCGTCTCTTGTTGTACTCCAATATCATTTAGTAACTGCTTGAGGTGCAGGGCTTCCTTCGCTGCTTCCGTCATTGACATGTATTCCGCTTCGGCGGTCGATAGTGCTACGACTCTTTGCTTCTTAGATTCGTAGCTAATTAAGCCACCACCATACTTAAAGGTATATCCTGTGTAGGAACGTCGATCTACGGAGCACGCTGCCCAATCTGCATCACACATTCCTGTAAGTGGTAGTCCAGTCTTTTTGTATTTTAGACTGAAGTTTTTCGTTCCCTTTAGATACCGGATTACCCTTTTGGCTGCTTTCCAGTGCTCAGAACCATAATGGACGTTAAACTGGCTGAGATAACTAACTGCATAAAGGATATCTGGACGTGTGGCAACAGCCAAGTACATAAGGGAACCAATTATTTTTTGGTAAGGTAATGAGGTATCAGGATCCACCTTACCCAGATTTAAACCTGGCTCTATTGGCGTTGCTGCCGTCTTGCATTCAACCATGTCAAATGTCTTCAAGAGCTTTTCAATATAAGCCTTTTGTGACAGGACTATTTCTCCCCCTACATGGCTGAACTGGATTCCAAGACAATGATGTAGTTCACCCATGTCTCTTAGGGCAAATGCTGTCTGTAATTTCTGTTTTATGTCCTGTAGGGTCTCTTCTGACTTATAGGCTAAAATCAGGTCGTCAACATATATTGTCAGCAGTATCTTTTCTCCCCCTTTCTCAAGTGTATATAAGCAGGGATCTGCTGTTGCATTAGTAAATCCTATCTCAATCAATTTCTCATGTAATTTTAAATACCATTGTCTGCCGGCTTGTTTTAATCCGTAAATGGCTTTATTCAGTTCACAGACAGAATCCTTTTTGTGCTTATTCAAGCATTTTAACATTTCTTTTGCTTTATTTATAATATCTTTGTCTTCTATTTTTTTTAAGATTATTTTCAAATATTTTTCTAAATTTTTCGGTATTTTCATATGAATCTTTTCGTCTATATCTCCGTTTAAAAAGGCGGTACACACGTCTAGTTGACATAGCTTCATATTGTTTTCTACACTGTGAGCTACCATGAGTCTGACAGTGCTCATTTTGGACACAGGCGCGAATGTCTCATTGTAGTCAATTCCTTCTTTTTGGTTAAAACCTCTAGCTACGAGTCTCGCTTTGCGTCGGTCTACTCCCCCTGTCGCATTGTATTTATATTTTAGGATCATTTTGCTGTCGATTAAATTGTTACATTCCTTTCTGTTTACTATTTTCCAAGTATTGTTCTTCAAATGTGAACTTATTTCACTTGTAATAGCTTCGATCCACTCATCGCTGTTCTCATCAATGTCACAGAGGTTCGATATTTCATCACACAACATGACGTAATCTTTCTGCCATATTGGTGGTTTCCTTTGTCTTTGTCCATTAGATCCGACTTCATTTGGTATAGACTCATTATCATTGTTCTCTTCTATAATTTCATTTTCTGACTGTTCTATGTTATCACTATTATCAATTATTTCGTCTGCGCCTTCAATCTCACTGTTTTGTATAGTTATTTCATCTTCAGATTCATCAGTGGTTTTTGATAATATAATTTCCACATCATCACTTCCTTTTATAACTTCATCTTCATTTTCTTCCTTTTTAGTTTCATACATTTTGTCAATTACCTTGACGTCTCTACTTATGATAACTTTGTTATTATTAGGAAGGTAAACACGGTAAGCCTTAGAATTTTCTGAGTAGCCAATAAATATACCAACAGAAGCTTTCGAGTGGAATTTGCTTAGCCTTCTACCTTTGTTCAGTACGAATGCTTTACTGCCAAAGATATGCAAATGTCTAACAGATGGTTCTCTATTTACCCATCTCTCAAAAGGCGTTGTATTGTCAATACTGCTACATGGACTTCTGTTTGCTAAGTAGTTAGCTGTGTAAACGGCTTCTCCCCAAAATTTTTCTGACATTTTTGCATCTATGAGCATACATCTGGCTTTGTCTAGAAGAGTTCTATTTTTTCTTTCAGCCACACCATTTTGTTCAGGAGTATAGGGTGCTGATGTTCTTCTCTTTATGCCGTGTTTCTTCAGGTACTCGTTAAATTCGTGATTTATGTATTCTGAGCCATTATCGCTTTGAAGTTGTAATATTTTCTTCTTCATGTAGTTTTCAACCTCCCTTTTGTATTCTTTAAATTTATGAATGGCTTCATTTTTATATTTCATCGTATATATTCTGCTATATCGACTATAGTCATCTGTAAATGTAATGAAATATTTTGAACCTATAGTTGTTCCAACACGCATAGGACCACATACATCCGTATGGACTATTTCTAGCACATCTTTTGTCCTTCTCTGTTGTTCCAGATTCACTTTAAATGGTTCTCTAGTTGCTTTCCCTTCTAAGCATATTTCGCAAATACCTAATGAATCGTTTTTATTAAATTGTAATCCTTCTATATTTTGCTTCTCTAATGCAATTTTCATTTGTCCTTCATTAAGATGTCCTAGTTTACGATGCCATGTTATTATTTCTGTATTTTTGCATATATTTGCTTTTTCATGGCCTTCTTCGTGTACATAATACAGACCATCATCATTTCTTTCGGCTCTCATCAATATGATGCCATTTCGTTTTACTGTTGCGTTGTTCCTTTTAAATAGTACTGTGGCACCTTTGTCTGTCATTTTACCAACAGACATTAAGTTTGTAGTCAATGAAGGAACATAGAGAGCATTCGACAAATTTATGCCTTTAGCTTTTATGTTTAATTTCGCCTCTCCTTTGCCTTCAACTTGGGTTGTGCAATTTTCTGACGCAAGTTTCAATGGTCTGCAATTGTTGTCCTTTTTAAGATCTAAGAATCTCTCTTTGTTAAATGTCATATGCGATGTACAGCCACTATCTAGACACCAAGTATCATTTTCCTTTTCAATCAGATTGTTCTCTGACAGTCGTGCTTGTTCGGTACAGTATAAATTACGATCATCCTCATTACGTTTTTTGTAGTTATTAATTTTAGATCTGCAATCATTTGCCTTATGTCCCGGCTTTTTGCATTTATAGCAATACACAGTCCTTTTTCCTTTTCGCCTGCTATACATGGCTCCTTCATCAATGTTGTTGCTTGTACTTCCAATGCTTTTCCTAGCTTCAGCCTCTTCTATAATTTTTATTTTTAATTTGTGGGGATCAGGCAACTCATCTCTCGATTCGATAGCAATTCGAAAACTTTCAAATGATTGAGGTAGACTGTACAGTAGCATTATACTCAATAGGTCCTTGTTTATTTCTATTCCCATATCGGCTAATTTGTCTACTATATCCATGAACTTGTTCAAATGATCTACTATGCTTTCAGAATCAATCATTTTTCGGAGAACCAATTCTTTTAATAGGGTTGCCTTCCTGGCGGGACCTTTACTTTCGTATATATTTTCTAGTTTGACCCATAATTCGTTACTGGTCTCACAATTTTTAACTTGTTTCAGTTCCGATGGTGAGATAATTAGTAGTAATTCTGACAGAGCTAAATTATCTTTTTCTCTATATTTTACTAACTCATCTGGACAAGTAGGCCTAGAAATTTTTCCATTAACATAATCCCAAAAACCAGATTTTGTCAAAAGTGCTTTGGCATGGATGCGCCATGTATCATAGTTTTCTCTGTGTAGAGATTCAATTTTTATATGTCCGTGACTCGACATTATATTTTTGTAAATATGTTACGAGAATAATATTTACTCACTTTTTTAGAGCTGGTCTGGGCCCATAACCTGTTGTATGGAATAACGTAAACACCGCAAATCTGAATCAATAAAGTATATTTTACATTTTAGATTGTCTTTCAGTAACAAGAAAACACCTATCTGTATATATATTGACAAGTGACATCCACACACAAGTTGCTGAGTGGCCAGTCTGTAGAGGTTCTATTACACCTGTAATAGGTAAAGGGTGCAAATGCCCATACTGCCATGTCTTCAGTATTTCTTTATTTCTTCATTTATTGCAGTGAAATGCTGGTTTTACACATTTCAATGCTCCTTGGGAGTAATTGATGTAAAATATGAATAATAATAAAAAGGGAGTGCTTGGCGGGTTTTGATGGCGTCAGTCAAAATTTTTATTTTAATAATAAAAAATTGTGTCGGAGCGAACATTGTGTTGTAAAAGTGCTGTAGTTTTATCATTCAAGTGTTTGTGTTGACGTGCAACTAAAAGATTGTTCTAATAAAAGTGATTGTGTTGTGAAATACGATGAGAACTTTTTTCTGGTTATCCACCTCATCAAGTAGCACATAAAGTGACTGTCATCATATATTTCTTGTCAAATACTCCCAAGAAGCATTGAAATGTCTTACGGTGGCATTTTAATCCAATAAAAGAAGAAATAAAAAAAACTGGAGACATGGCTGCATGGACATTAGTTTTCTTTGCCTTCCATTTATAGTGAGAATTAACCAAAAAAAAAAAAAAAAATTCTTTCGCGCCAAATCTGACGTTTTAGAAATATATATATATTTTAACCTTGTCGATTGTTGTTTTTATTTTGTAGTCTTGTTTAAAATTGTTTTGTATTGAAAATATATTTCAAGTGAAAATGGAGGAAGGGGATTTTGATCAACGTCTTAGGGACTTACAAAGGGAATACTTGGAGTTTTTAGATGATGAAGTAAGTATTTATAAGCCTAACCTTACTTTACATTATGTCCTGTTCTTTTCTAACTTTATTTCGATATAATATACTCCTTACTCTTTATAGGAAGATCAAGGAATATATATGGAACTAGTGAAACAAATGATAGCCGACAAGTCTAAACGGCTTGTTGTGAACGTTAATGATCTTAGAAGAAAGAACCCGCAGCGTGCTAAAAGTTTACTTGAGAATGCTTTCGAGGAACAAATCGCATTTCAGAGAGCCCTAAAGGAATACGTGTCGTCTATTGACCCTACATACGCTAAAGTTCAAGAGGACTTTTTTGTAGCATTCTCTGGGAGCTTTGGAAATAAACATGTTACACCCAGGAGCTTAACTTCCAGGTAGCTATTATAGATATTTATATAGAACGTAATGAGCAGAACTTCACTGTCATTAATATGATGAATATTATGCAAAGACACCCAATATTATGAAATTATTCAATTTAACAAGATATTCTTATTTCTTTGTCCACAGCTATTTAGGAAATCTTATATGTGTGGAAGGAATAGTGACAAGAGTGTCACTGGTGCGTCCCAAAGTAGTGCGAAGTGTACATTACTGTCCAACCACAAAAAAAGTCATGGAGCGCAAGTATACAGACCTCACATCATATGAAGCTTTCCCTTCTTCAGCTGTATATCCTACAAAGGTAATTTATAACACAAATTTATTGTTTACACATCTTACTGACAACTGGCTGGCCAAGTGGTCTGTATGTACCCCTTACTACACAGTTTACTCGGTCTGGGGTCCCTGGTTCAAATCCTGGTAGATGTTTGTATGATGACTATGAACATTTGCTTGCAAGTCATAGATGTTTGTTGGTTTATTTAGTATATACATGCTATTTATTTTATATTATTATCAATATTTTTCTGTTATCTACAATCCATAACACAAGTCCTTAATGATGCTTAATTTGGATAGATTGGCTAGATAATAGGTGTGAGTGTATGAATATTTTATTATATTAGAGGAATTACTTTGTATCATAATTACATGAACATGTCAAGCCACACATTCTTGACATAATTGTCTTTTGTGCTCCTAGGAGTCTTATGCAGCTCAACAAATTAAATAATAAATTTTTCAGTGTTTGCATGTTTACAACTAGGTGTTTTATCTAGCTGTTTAAAAAAAACAGTAAGCATGCTTACTACTATGTGTCATATTTAATGTTTGAACATAAAAACAATTGCAGGATGACGAAGGCAACCCCTTAGAAACAGAATTTGGGTTGTCCCGGTATAAAGATCACCAAACCTTAACAGTCCAAGAGATGCCAGAAAGAGCACCTGCCGGCCAGCTTCCCCGCAGTGTGGACATTGTTTGTGATGATGACCTTGTGGATAAGTGTAAACCTGGTGACCGAGTACAAATTGTTGGTAACTATAGGTGTCTCCCCTCAAAACAAGGCAGTTTCACTGCTGGCACATTCAGGTGAGCTCTTAATCTACAAAGATAGAACTGTAATTAAGTGGAGATATACAATAGATTAGTTTTAAATTTGTGAAATACCCACAAACCCAAACAAAAGATATTTAGTTCTTGAGACACCAACTGGCTGGTAAGGGACAAAAGGTCAGAAAATAAATTATTTGTATTTGACATAATAGATAATTAGAACTATTTTGACATGTTAGATAATAAATAAGTGAATGCAGTGCAGCAGTTATCGGAATTCAATTTTAATGTAATATCTATAGTAAGATGTACGAAACAATGTTTTAAATTGTGTTCTGTAGCAGTGTCTTTTAAATAAATACTCTGAAATAATAAAACAGTCATTTGTATCAAAAAGACATCATCAGAAAATGACCCATCAAATATTTTAATTGTAAAACAAGCTTTGTGCATATAACAATTTTACCTAGCAGCAAATAGTCTTAATATGTGTCAGCAAAAATGTGATAGTGTGAGATATAGAAATTTATAGGGGTCCTTGGTCCTCAGTGCTCAGATTGCAAAAGATTATGGGATAACACATTGACTTTTACTTCAAGTGTAAATAATGAATCCAAGTAGAACTTTTGAATCATCAAAAACCCCATTTGTATGATTATCACAAAAAATATATACCTATGTCATAGTGTATGTCTGTCTGTCGTGTCTGAATTTAAAATGGTTCCAGAAGTTGAACTACCAAGAAGATTTCAGTAACAAACTCATGTAGTTCATTTATTTATTCATTTCTCTAATATGGACTTTTTTAACTTTAAATTATAACTCCTTTTTATTTTCAGAACTATATTAATAGCAAACAACATTACTCAAATAAACAAGGACTTGAACCTCAATGTTACTCTTGAAGATATTAAGTTATGCAAGCGCTTAGCCAAGCGTGCCACAGTAGACATGTTTGAGCTGCTCAGCAAGTCACTAGCACCTTCTATACATGGCCACGATTATATCAAGAAGGCTATATTGTGTCTGTTACTGGGAGGCATGGAGAAGATCCTGCCTAATGGCACTAGACTTCGAGGGTAAGTATAATTTCTAGTGGAATGTTGAGAATTTAGATGTATATTTTGTAGATTAATTGATGCTTAATAGGACTGCTCTTAAGAAGTGTCCTGTAAGTGAACTGGCCAGTCATTAGGTCATTAGTTTTATTATAAAATAAAAAAACATATTACTTAGGTTTTTAATTGTTAAATATTGTATTTTTAAACATTTGTATAATATTATTTGTATGTATTTAGGTATTAATTCTATTGAACGATAAATTTTGTGTTCGTTTGATATATTTCAACGAAATGCAATAGCTATAAGTGGAAACTTTGTTGGCATTTTGTTTAGTTTAAATGCGGAATTCTTTGTGTGCTATTGTATTGCTGTATGTTTCCCTTAAATAAATAAAATAAAAAAAAAAAAAAAATATAATCATTTTAACCTGATGATATTTATGATTCACTAAAGTGTTAAAAACAAGTTACATCAGAAGCTTAAAACAACAAACTGAAAAAAAATGACCTTCGCATCCAACCACTTAATGGTGTGATTGAAAGAAGCTTGCTTTAAAAACACACCATAGCTGCATAGATGTGATTCTGGGATTTAAAAAGTGGGCACTTATCACAGTTTCTGGGAGATAATGCCACAATTTGATCACTTGCAACTGCATGAACTGGGGTCAGGGGTTAGTTAAAGAGTGCTATTATTTGTTCAATCTGGTTTCACTTAAATGTTTTATTGTGTGTGTTCCAATTCTTTGATTTCTTTCTTTATTTGTAATTGTTTCAATATGGTTTATTATATATTATTATTTAATGCGGGACTGTACATTTTGTGGCATTCAGGGATATAAGCTATTAAGTGCAATATGCTATTATGATCCTTGTCATGTTGAATTGTATTTATTCTTTTTGAATTCAATAAAATTATATTGGGTCAACTTCATCAGTGACATCAATATACTCCTGATTGGGGATCCATCGGTGGCGAAGTCCCAACTGTTGCGGTACGTGCTGCTAACGGCCCCTCGGGCCATCACCACCACTGGGCGGGGCTCCTCGGGCGTCGGCCTCACCGCCGCCGTCACTACTGACCCGGAAACTGGGGACCGCAGGTCAGTTTTGTCATCATAATAATAATTGTTAATGTCACTTTTTTGAACACGTCTCACAATACAAAGTTTGTAACGCTCTCATATAAGTTTACCCTGTGCTATGATATTTATTAAGGCATGTATCATGTTGTGTTGTTTCTTGTCAGTGGTAGGTATTGTTTTTTATTATTCATAATCTATATTGTGGAGGAGGAGGAGCTTGGTGGCGTATTGGTTTGAGCGCTCTGGTTTCGATAAGAAAAACAAAGCAACTTTCGCCATGGTCGATCCTGGGATGGGTCAATCAAAGTTTGCTCAAGCTCCTCCGTGCTTCGGAAGGCACGTTAAGCTATTGGTCCCGTTTGTTCCTGCAACCGCTTTAACCCACCAACCCACATTGGGCCAGCATGGTGGTGTTATGGCCCAAACTCCTCTGTGTTTCTTCCATGTCGGAAGGCCTGTGCCCAGCAGGGGGACGTATATAGGCTAGTGATGATGGTGATGATAATCTATATTGTATCGAATTTCAACTTTTTGTGCGCTTTTGGAGTTCCTGGTTGACTGGTAGAGATTATCATTAAGTGTTAAGTCTGCCATTTGTACAATTTTTTGTGGAGATAAATACAAGCAAAATTGAAGTATCCTACTATGTAGGATCTGTGTATAATACGAAGAGGTATATAGAGAAGTAGAGTATTTACGATTCGAATTTTTAACTTCCGCTGCGGTAGCACCATAAATACATTTTGCTAATAAATAGGGTACAGTCTGTGGTGTTCATTTTACATCTATTTGTGCTTCGACCTATTTAACCATATAAAATAGCATCCGGCGTACCAGCAGGTGGTTCACCTGATTCTGTATGGCCGGTCTCACGTTATAGCTGTGAAGCTACAAGTACATGGCGGCCTCGACATGTTGGTATGATCCCGTAGTCGGAAAGAGACGAGATACGCGATAGACAGAGAGGCAACATTGATACTAGGTGGTAGGCCCGTATGTATGGTCGTCTGGGTAGGTACCACCGCCTTTCTTATTTCAACCGTGAAACAGTTCGCTGTGTTTCGGATTGAAGGGAAAGATAGCCAGTGTGATTACTGGGCATGGACGGCATTTCATCTTAGGCCTCAGGATGACAACGTACCTGCAATAACAAGTGATTTTTACTTTTTACAGGTGTCTATAGGCGGCGGTAACCGCTTACCTTTATTTTTATATTATAGATAAAGAACTAAACTAAACTACCTGCATAGCAATGTTCTCTCCGTTTAAATATGGCACTATTTCTCACAAATTCGGAATCTGCACGCTGTTTTTCCGTCCCAATTATCCAGATTGGAAGCCGGTGCCATGGTGCTGGCTGACCGCGGCGTAGTATGCATCGACGAGTTCGACAAGATGTCGGACATCGACCGCACGGCCATCCACGAGGTGATGGAGCAGGGCCGCGTGACCATCGCCAAGGCCGGCGTCCACGCGGCCCTCAACGCCCGCTGCTCGGTCCTGGCCGCCGCCAACCCCGTCTACGGCAGGGTAAGTGCCCGACACACTTTATAATAACAATAATAATAAGTCGCATGTGGCGAGTAAATAAGGTTACTATTATTACGAGCTAGGGGTTCGTTAATTTGGATAGAAACACCTGGTGACACTGATGAGACTTTATTCCGTACACCACTCTAAAATTTACAATAACCAATCAACAAAGTCCAATCACAATGATAACTTATTCCGTAGTATTCGCCTTAGTCGGTATACCACACTATATCACTTAGGGAGTATCGCTTTGATCCTCACTTGTTCGCTTTTAAACTTAGAATGGCCATACGCTGCAATCAACAGTCCTTTTATACTACGCAAATCAAAATCGAGCAAACACTAGAATGTTCGACTATTATCTTGAACAAACAACTAAGTTCATCTGACGAATATAAACCTTATGTCGTTTGTCTGTAGGTTCATTATTGCTCGCACGTGCCCATCGTTCTTAGAAGTTTCTCATCGAATTTGTTGAGGCCCTTCTGGAAGCTTCGAGTACTTTCTTGAACGTTCTATTGTTTTCTCGTGATTTCTATAGCAATTTACGAATTCGTAACACTATTATACCAATAGTACTATCCACCACTGGTGTCATTCCAAAGCACCTTCACCAATCTCTGGAAACTCTAAAATTATTCCCCTATACGTACGTTAAATCACAAAAAGCGGTAATTCTCAATACATGTTAGTAGTGAGTAGTTAGAAATTTTTTACAAATTGAAGACACATATACAGATTCCCAACTCATTGCATAATTCTAACAATGGGTAACACTTGGCTCAGGCCCGTGTAACTCTTATAAACCGGCTTCATACCGAGATAAAGTAAGCATTTTATAAAAAATAATAATAATTCACATACCTCACACTACAGAAAGCAGCCATCTTTAATACCTGTCGCATAGTCCGAAAATTTCTGAAATTAGATTCCGATACCGATCATTCTGTCAGTCAATAAAGAAAACATCAAATCACACTTGGCAGTTGCCCGTGCGTTTTTATACTTACCAGGAAAGATCCTGAGATATAAAATATATAAAAACATAATAATAATATTCATACACTTACATTATTTAGCCTAAAGTAAGCATCATTGAGAGCTTGTGTTATGGATACTAGATAACGGATAAATAAATATAATAATATGTAGGTATATTAAATGTTTGAAATAAACTAAATAAACATATAAACGTCCATGCCTCGTAAACAAATGCTCTTCCAAGTTTTGGAAGTACAACCTGTGTGTGATGACATTTATGTATGGGAATACACGTGCGTTCGCATTTGATTGATACAGTATGGTCAGTGTTGCTAAAAGCAGCAGCGATGCCATCGTCCTTTTTTTGTATTTTACGTTGCGCGTTACACTGTACTCATAAAATAGCCTATTTGTACGAATAAAATTCAGAAACAATTTTGAATGTTAATTGCTAAACCTATAAGGTAATTTTATAATTTCCTTCCAAATAAGTGGTCCTTCGAGCCGGATTACTTATCTTAACTGGTTTTTACGTGTGAGGAAATGATAAGATCAGACCTCAGCCATTTAGAGTGACAGACAGCAGTGACACAGAACCATACTTTTGAATTGCCAATATTATAGTTTTTTCTGTAGAATACCGCAGTTACTGTTAAAATTCTGTTCGAATTTCCAAGCTATCTCCTATGAAAAGCTTAAATATCAAACAAAATAGGTTATGTATAGTTTAAAAACCATCAATTAATAAGATCATTATTGCAAGGAGAATAACGCACATGATTTGTTAAAACTGTATACAATATTTTTCATGTGATAGTATGTCTTTTGAGGAATTCTGTGGCGTAGTGGCTTGACTGCTCTGGTTTCGATGGTTTCTGGTCGACATTCGTTATGGGCGTACCCTGATAGGTAAATCTGAATTTGTACTTTCGAGTGCTCCGGAAGGCACAATAAGCCGTAGCTCCCGGTAGTTACTGCAACCGCCTTTAACCCACCAACCCGCATTGGGCCCGCGTGCTGCTATGGCCCAAACTTCTCATGTGTTTCTCCCATATAGGAAGGCTTGTGCCCAGCAGTGGGACGTATATAGGCTGGTGATGGTGATGGTGTATTTTATTTACGTATATTTTTCTTTATATAGTATGACCAATACAAGACGCCTATGGAGAACATTGGGCTGCAAGACTCGCTCCTGTCACGTTTCGACTTGCTGTTCGTGATGCTGGACATCGCCGACGCTGACCACGATAACATGATCTCTGAGCACGTACTCCGGATGCACAGATACAGGTCTGATGATCTTACAGAACCAAAACTTATAACTAGGTTTAGGTTTAAAGAACTTTATTCTCATAAGAAATTTACATTTCACTTCAAATGAGATACAGATACAATAATTATTTACTATACTAATTACAGTAAGATTTTATATTTAATCTCTGGTACTCTCTATGAAGTGCAACTTAAGTTTATGTTTGAATGTATTAATACTCTCACAGCTTTTTACATCTTGGGGTAATTGATTAAACAGCTGTGCTTCCTCAAACAATATTGTCTTTTTCCCGTGCCCTATCTCTAGAACTAACCGATATCAATATCGAGTTAATTAAGTTGAAGAGTGTACATAACATTTACACAGCCATCAAGTAGTTGGCTCACTTACCGCGAATTGTGATCGGCTGCCGCACTTGTACCCGCAGCATCTAATTATTCCGATCCCTTTCCTTCTCTCGCTAGTTTTGCTGCCAGCAAATCGGGTTGCTCCAACAAAAATTATAACTAATTTTAATAACTCAATAAGCCCCGAACTGTTTCACTGATAAGTAACTAATATGGTATTTTATACAACAATGGATTTTAATTGACAACGTCGACTCCAAATACTCATGTTTATAATGTAACCATACATTATACCTTACAGTTGTTTAATAGAACACTTTTTTTTGTATAGAAATCCAAAGGAACAAGATGGAGAGGTCCTGCCAATGGGGTCAACAGTTGAAATGCTATCCACTGAAAATCCAGATAATGAAGATGTGGAGGTAATATCTTTTCGTACACGTCAACGGTAACTTATAGGCGTACGGATCGAAAATTTTTGTTCTACCTTCGTTTATATCCTAATCTTACTATATATTTTTTTATACAACTATATGACAAATAAGCTGACAGCCCACCTGATGCTAAGGAATTACCACAAGGAAAAATTACTGGATTTTGCAGGTGCGTTGTCATCCTGAGGTCTAAGATAAAATGCCGTCCATGCCCAGTAATTACACTGGCTACCTTTCCCTTCAATCCGAAGCACAGCGAACTGTTTCATGGCTGAAATAAGAAAGGCGGTGGTACCTACCCAGGCGACCCTACACATGGGTCTACCACCTAGTAAACATATACATATTGTACATATTGGGCCTGATTCTGAAGACACACTTTAATTCTAAATTTAAGTACAGTATATCTCTTTCTCGCAATATGTCATAGGGAAAAGATAGCAAGAATCTGTTTAGAGCTGTCACTTAAATTTAGATAAATTTCAAAGAAACCATAGACAATTCTAGACGGCATGGAGGTGCTTCCTAGACACCGCATTTTAACACGTTCAATAATGTCGAAAATTGAACGCACGTTTCTAAATGTCAAATTATATGACAGCCATCCTTTTCGTATTCATTTTGAGAGAAAGAGATGCACTGAACCTAAATTTACACTTAGCATGTGTTCTCCAGAATTAGGGTCATTGTTTTGTCTATATACTAGTATATATTGTAGGAAACAAACGAGTCCATATACGAGAAGTACGACCCTCTGCTCCACGGCAACACTCGCAGCAAGAAGGACCAAATCCTGAGCACCAAGTTTATGAGGAAGTTCATCCACATCGCGCGGCTGATGAAGCCCAAGCTGACGCAGGAGGCGTCCGACGCCATCGCCGACGAGTACGCCCGCCTCCGCAACCAGGACATGATGGACAGTGACGTGGCCAGGGTAAGTGGAACTACTGTCCCTTAGCATGGCAAACTTCCTGAGTAGTGGTCAAAAGATTGTCACTCTTCGTCCGAAAAAATAATGAGATAAAACATGTTTTGTCTCCTATACTTCATTTCACATGACCTGAGTCCTGTGACAGTTCAAATTTGATAGAGATATCTAGTATGAATCGATAACATTTATAAAGGAAATGGAATCCATATATTATATTTTCATATGACAAGATGGCCGGATCAAAACATCGCCGATGTATTCGATTATATTGTGTGAATCCCTAGTAAAATTACCGGAATTACCGTTCCCCAAATTGCGTATTTTTAAAATACTATATCTATCAACATGCTTTTTTATAATTTTAATTAAAATAAGTGGTTATTATTAAAATTTTGAGAAGCATAATTGTTGTATATTTTCAATTTTTAATTATTTTTTTTGAGATAATGTAAATGTGTTGTGTCACAGGACTCATTTAGAAAAAGACTATAATAAGTGGATGAGTTGTGGAGAGTTTTGTCCACGGCCCGTGCCACAGGCTCTGACTATGAACCTAGATGATATATTAGTTTTTTTAAGTAATTAAAGTGATGAACCAGCATACAGCCCTCCGATTGTAAAGTTTTTTGTTTTGACCATTTCAATGCATCTTGGGGGATGCATTTTCCCAAGATTTGTAGAACAAAATTTGCCACACAATTTATACAATACGAAATTGTGTAACAAAATTTTTGACCGACTCCAATCATGGTGTCTGAAACTTTTAATCTCAAGTTTTTCTTATTAAGAGGATCCCTATGATAACTATTCAGGCCGATAATAATCAGGAGAAAACCACTACCAAAAATGTTGTGGTAGTGATGTTGTAATCTAAGCCGTACCGCTATAGTAATAAGGTGGTATCGGGTGTGCAGACCAATAATCAGGAGAAAAACACTACCAAAAACATTGTGGTGGTGATGTTGTAATCTAAGCCGTACCACTATAGTAATAAGATGGTATCTGGTGTGCAGACCAATAATCAGGAGAAAAACACTACCAAAAATGTTGTGGTGGTGATGTTGTAATGTAAGCCGTACCTCTATAGTAATAAGGTGGTATCTCGTTGCAGACGCAGCCGGTGACGGCGCGCACGCTGGAGACCCTGATCCGGCTGTCGACGGCGCACGCCAAGTGCCGGCTCAGCTTCCAGGTGACGGCCGACGACGCGCTCGCCGCCATACAACTGGTGCAGTACGCATACTTCAAGAAGGTCAGTCTGATACCGGCCTGTGTACCTACGTCACTGTCTTATACCGGCCTGTGTACCTACGTCACTGTCTTATACCGGCCTGTGTACCTACGTCACTGTCTTATACCGGCCTGTGTACCTACGTCACTGTCTTATACCGGCCTGTGTACCTACGTCACTGTCTTATACCGGCCTGTGTACCTACGTCACTGTCTTATACCGGCCTGTGTACCTACGTCACTGTCTTATACCGGCCTGTGTACCTACGTCACTGTCTTATACCGGCCTGTGTACCTACGTCACTGTCTGATACCGGCCTGTGTACCTACGTCACTGTCTTATACCGGCCTGTGTACCTACGTCACTGTCTTATACCGGCCTGTGTACCTACGTCACTGTCTTATACCGGCCTGCGTACCTACGTCACTGTCTCATACCGGCCTGTGTACCTACGTCACTGTCTTATACCGGCCTGTGTACCAACGTCACTGTCTTATACCGGCCTGTGTACCTACGTCACTGTCTTATACCGGCCTGTGTACCTACGTCACTGTCTCATACCGGCCTGTGTACCAACGTCACTGTCTCATACCGGCCTGTGTACCTACGTCACTGTCTTATACCGGCCTGTGTACCAACGTCACTGTCTTATACCGGCCCGTGGACCAACGTCACTGTCCTATACCGGCCTGTGTACCAACGACACTGTCTTATACCGGTCTGTGTACCAAGGTCACTGTCTTATACCGGCCTGTGTACCAACGTCACTGTCGTATACCGGCCTGTGTACCAACGTCACTGTCTTATACCGGCCTGTGTACCAACGTCACTATCTTAAACCGGACAGTGTGTATGTTAATAGTTAGTTCATTATTGATAATAAATGAATAAATAATAAAATAACTATTTTACTCTACCTACACTACTAACGATTCGTCACATTTGTGTAACTTGGCAGGTGTTGACCAAAGAGAAGAGGCGCAAGCGACGCGCGTCGTCCGACGATGACGCGGCGTCTGACGCCGAGCAACCGCCGCAGCCGAGACCCAAGAGGTCACGGAGAACGGTAATAGTAACACTACAAATTATCCTTGATTGATATTCTAGGATTCAGGGATGGCGAACCTTTATGTATCAACGTGCCATTTTTGTGGACGTTAGCTCATAAACGCAAATACAGATAGACGAGAAGAATTTCACAGGGATATCCCAAGTCCTGGGTGGCTCAGTGGTCAGAGCAGTCGCCCGGATTGCGAAAGGTCGCGGGTTCGATTCCTGCCTCAGGACGTGAAATTTTTCTAGTTTTATTATATTTTAATTACTAAGTAATTTTTCAAACATTTATTATAATGTTAAAATCAAAAATTAAGAAAATACTATCAACTCAAAACTCTTTATTTACTACAGTAGGTAAGTACGAACATTTTGCAATGTTTAAATTGTATGAGTAATTTAAATTAAAGTAAAATTAGTATGACTTCTGTTGCTGCAGAATGCATGCTGAACAGGAGTCGTCTGTCAAACAGTTTCTAACCTATTCTTTAATGTTATTCTGCTATGAAAATGACTCGCAGGCATAGATTGACGAAAATATTGTTAAAATAGCATTAGCCAGCTTCTTCAAACAATTAAATGTGTCTGGTGCCCAAAATATTGTGTCACGTGCCATTCGTGGCACATGTGCCATTGGTTCGCCATCCCTGTTCTAGGGGCTTAAGCGAATGAGAGAGAGAAGCAACTTATAATAGGAATATAATAAACTGAGCAACTGAAATACTGAGTTAGCGACTGAAAAACTGTTTTGGTCGACTATTCAACGATTTGTCGCCGAAATCTGATTTTTTAGTTGCTCACTTAGTATTTTCGTTGGTTAGTTTAGGTTAGTACGATGCTCTGTTAAATACAAGCCCTTATAATATTGAGTGTTTAAGAGAAAATCAAGCGTAACAGTTTGACCTTGGGATCGACGTTATTCCGTTCGTAATAGAGGCGGCTTTCGTAGTGCAACGTTACACTTGATGTGCTGTCTTTTTTTATCCTTAACGGGGTAACTCTTGGCCTTCATCTCACCTGATGTTAAGTGAAAATAAGCCCGACGATGGAAGCGAGCTACACCCGGATTCTTCAACCACAGAGGAACTGGCTATCTTACCTCCAACGGCAGACTTAGGTAAGATGGTGGTAGCTAGCCAGGCGGACTAAGAAAAGCCATACCACTAACCAAACAGCAGAAAATTTCTGCCCCCACGGGAATCGAACCCCGGATCGCTAGATCTGAGGTAGGTGGTCTCAACCACTAGAGCACAGAGGCGGTTAAAGTGATAGATAGTGGGCCTGAGTTTTAAGACACACTCTAATTCTAAATTTAAATACAGTATATCTCTTTCTCGCAATATGTAATAGGAAAAAGGTAGCAAGAATTTGCTAAGAGCTGTCAATTAAATTTATTTAGATATCAAAGAAACCATAGACAATTTTAGACGGCATGTACGGAGGTGCCTCCTAAACACTGCATTTTAACACGTTCAATAAGGTCGACAATTGAACGCACCTCTCTAAATGTCAATTTATATGACAGCCATCCTTATCGTTATTTTAAGAGAAAGAAATGGACTTAACTTTAATTTAGACTTAGCATGTGTTCTCCAGAATTAGGGCCAGTGATAGAATTGTTTTTTTGAAACTGCAGATATTTTTGATCCCTCTGAGAGCTTAGATGATTTTGATGGTGAATGTACTATAGGTTTAGGTTAAAAAAACTTTTTCTCATAAGAAATTTACATTACACTTATAATGAGATACAGATACAATTATTAATTACTATACTAATTACAGTTTTTATATTTAATCTCTGGTACTCTCTACAATATGCAACTTAAGTTTATGTTTAAATGTATTAATAATAACACACATAAACACACACACACAGTTTATTAAGTTACCTATTATTTACTTCTAAAATTTTAATTGCCTCTTTTTACATTATCAGGAATTTTGAATTATATCAAAATATATTATTTTTAGTGGATAAAATTGTTACATAAGTCTCGTGAAGGAGCGGTGTCCTCTACTACAAGTATTATTTTACTTAACAGAAGATCTCCAACACCTCCGTAATTATCTGCTTTGTTTACGAAAAAAGCGAAAGCGCTTAAACGAGTGGACCGATTTTGATTCGGTTTTTTTTGTTTGAAAGCGGATGTGACTACGATGGTTCTTAGCTATAATTTATGAAGATCAGTTCAGGCGTTTTATGACTATCAGCTCATTTTCTACATGATTACTAACTTTTACAGATCCGATTGATTTCAAATTTGGTGTACTGTCACTTCGGTGACATTTCCATGACATACTAACCTTGAACTGATCCTATACCATCAAAAATTCTGCGAAATGCTTAATTCATTAGAAACTTACAGCAGATATACTGCGTTTGGGCTCTTATGAATAGTCTTAATGAGATGGTGTTAGATAGATGATTAATGACGCCGGGGGTTACTTAAAATTTTTAATTTTGTAATTGTATTTAGTTGTAAATTACATTTTACTTTACTATACTATCTGGTATATTTCCTCAGCAGCCGGGTGGTGCTGAAAGCGAGGATCCGTACCAGTTCTCGTCGGATGAGGAGGCTGCGCCGGTGCTACGAGCCGCCCATACGCCGCACGCGCAGTCAGACGCGCCAAGAACCACACTTACTGCTATCGACTCTCAACGGTATGGTTTTTTTAATGACATCAAAAAAGGAGGTTATCAGTTCGACCCTTATGTATATAACATTGTCATTTATATTTCTACAAAGTAGTTATACTGTATTATTTGGCCCTGTTTTTTAAATTTAATTATTAAATTTAATGATTTGGTTTTGACGTCAATAAGTGCTTTGTGGAAAGCCTACATTGAAAAAACTAAGACTTACATATTATGGTTGTGAAAGAAGTACATTCGATTAATTCAAATCTTGCTTTTCAAAGTCACGGGATTGGCTTTGAAAAGCATAGGTGGCAGAAAAATTATAACCATGTCTCACGAATTTTATTGACACCTACATATTAAAAACAATGGGCAACACTTTGAACAGTATAAGAATAATACTATTGTATAGTTATTTTGTCGAAAAAAATGGCTTTTGCTTTGCTGTTTGTGATAACAAATCAATAATGTAATTTTAGTATTTATCAATCAACCCAGACGGGTTGAAAATGGAGGCTTATTTTATCATAAATAAAGCTGGTAGAGTAGTAGCCAGTTCCCTCTACCCGTGGGCAGCGCCTTTATTCGATTAGTTACGCGTACTTACCTATCAAAATTAAGTTTTTTTTTTCTTAGCAAGTGCCCGTAGCCCAGTATATGTAGTAGTTCACGATAGTGCATATCTACCCTAGCAAGTGCCCGCAGCACAGTATATATAGTAGTCCACGATAGTGCATACCTTCCCTAGCTAGTGCCCGCAGCCCAGTATCTGTAGTAGACTGCGTTAGTGCATATCTTCCCTAGCTAGTGCCCGCAGCCCAGTATCTGTAGTAGACTGCGTTAGTGCATATCTTCCCTAGCTAGTGCCCGCAGCCCAGTATCTGTAGTAGACTGCGTTAGTGCATATCTTCCCTAGCTAGTGCCCGCAGCCCAGTATCTGTAGTAGACTGCGTTAGTGCATATCTTCCCTAGCTAGTGCCCGCAGCCCAGTATCTGTAGTAGTCTGCGTTAGAACATACCTTCCCTAGCACTGAACTTAAATTTACACTTATAGTGTGTCTTTATCTATCAATATCAATAATTTTACACAATTATAAAAAAACATACCGGCCGAATTGAGAACCTCCTCGTTTTTGAAGTCGGTTAAAAAGGAAGAAGTTCTCGATTTATCAAAATTAAAACGTGTATATCTCAACATTAACAGCAACCTCATTCAATACCTAATCAATATCTCCAAAGTTATACAGGAAAATAAACCATTCACGTCTGGTTTGTGGATAACAATGTACTCAATATAATTGTTCCAGGCTAAGCCAGTTCAAGGCGGCCCTCCAGCAGTTGTTCCGCGAGGAGCGCGCCAACTCGCTGCCTCTGGCGCGGGTGACGGCCTACCTCAACGACAAGTACTCGCACCAGACCTTCGGCGACGGCGAGCTTCACGCCGCGCTGCACCGCATGACGCAAGACAACCAGGTCATGATGGCCGATGATATCGTGTTTCTGATATAAGCTGCTTTTTTAAAATAAAAATTAAACTAGAAAAAAATTCATGACCCTGGGGCGGGGAACTGATCCCACCTAATCTATTCTGTAATCTGAGCTATCAGAGACTTGGAAATTCGGTGGTGTCAGATAAGAGTTTTCTTACAATAATTAAAAATTTAGCCTGTTGCGTTATACAATTGGTGTAGTTTTATGACGTACAATTGGAAGATCATAGTCACCTCATCAAAGTAGCATCATGGAGACTGGCATCATACAGGGTGGTGCCGTCAATGCGATAATAAATTTAAACATGGGCTATATTAGTCCAATAGAAATGGTTTGCCACTTTCAAAAATATCGTATTCATTTGATAATTTCATGACATTTGTATGAAATTATGCAGCCATTGTTGTACTACTTTATACAAATGTCATGAAATTATCAAATGAATAAGATGTTTTTGAAAGTGGCAAACCATTTCTATGAACTAATATAGCCCATGTTTAAATTTATTGTCGCATTGACGGCACTACCCTGTATATTGCGCGTTAAACTCTCCCAAGACGCTCGAAAATGTGTAACACCATCATTCCAATGTATTAAAGGAATAAATAAAGAAATATTCAACACATCGCTGTATGGGCATTAGTTCCCTTTTTCCCATTACAGGGAGATTGAACCAAAAATCATAGTCTATGATTAGATTGTGAAAGGTCACGAGTTTTGTCTCCACACCAGGACAAGATTATTTTCTAGTTTAGGATTATTCTAAGTTTATATTTTCAGACATTTATGTTTAAATACACTTAAGAATACTTTCTATTCAATCTGGGTGATTTAAATAGTAAAGATTTTCTCTCAGCCAATTAAATTCCGGCCTTAGCTTATGAAAATTCCCACAGTAATGACACTGACGGTAGTTTACAGAATTTGATCCTTATATCCTGCACACTTGAGAAATTCACCTGTTTATGTTATTACACAGGTGAATTTAGAAAAATACTATATAATAACTATAACACATATGAACCTGCCCCTACCGGGACCTCGGGTTTCCTAGACTGACCACTCGACCGGTCGCCATAAACGTTTGTTAAGGAATAGTAAGGATTGAAAAATATACCATAGGAATTGAATAGTTTTTGTTAGAGTAATCTGATAAAAATTGATTATTTTTTATCAGATAACCGCCATTAATAGGGGCTGGCTCCTTGTCTTATACAAGGTATTCGGTACTCGGTATACAAGCGCGCACCAATTATAAATACTAGGGTGTTATTAAAAGTTCAAAATATATTTCCCATACATTTTGTTTAATGGCCGAATTGTATGAAGAAATTTTAAATTTATTTTACAATTTTGAATTTTTGCTAACACTATTAGTATTTAAATGGCTATGTTAACATGGATAGGGGCCCGCTCGTTAGGGTGAGTACCAAACACCCTGTCTAATGTAAAATTACTGTTAAAGTACAAATTGATTAAAATAAAGAATGTGATTGTGCCTTCTATTAAGAGTCAAAATAACAAAATGATTGTAATTTTAAAATGGCGTCATACTAAGATCATATTATGAACACTCATTTTGTTGTATTATCTATACAAAAATGTACTTTATTAATAAGTGATAAATCTGATTAAAATTGTTTTGTAATGAAAAACTTGTGTTTAACTTAAGTATTATATTTACATAAGTAATCATTTTCTAAACTTGCCTTTCCCTTTATTCTTCCCTTCCCTGCTTTTACCAACTTTGTTCTTGTTAAACTTTCCACCGAACACTTTGGTTTGATTTTTGAAGGGTTTCTGTCCTTTGCTAGAATTATTCTTTTTTCCATCAAACTTCTTGTTAAATTTATTATTTCTACCGTCTTCCCGTTTATTGAACCGTTGGCCACCATCTTTGTTTTTGTTGAAGCGCTTCTCTGTGTCTTGACCCTTGTGGAACTTTTTCTTAATTTTTTTGTCGAGTCGCATCTTTTTAAAGCCCCGTGCCCCCTCATCTTCCGATTTGCGCTTTCTTGATGTTTTTTCTGAGAAAAGATCTGAAAACAGCAAACATTCCCAGTCTTATTTCTTCTACAACTAACTGATTGTACAATTGTAATCTTGCACAGCCTTTCAGTTTACATTTATTACATAACGTCATATCATAAGGTTACAAAAATACTTGTGTTTAAATTGTAAATTTGTTTATGACAAGCGGCGTTATACCTCTGGAGGTCTATGAAAAATCAATTGTGTCTGGAATCTAACGCTTGATGTGTTAAATTGTTAATAATCAACGAAGGAGAATGGCGACCCCAACTGTTTTTGATGTCGTTCAAAGACACAAGCTTTCAATAAAAGGTTACTAATATAGTTAATTTTATGTTATTTTACTTTATTGGTTCACCAACAGCTTATACACTAATACATTTTGTTTACTTTCTTAATCTCTAAGTATACATTACAATGGAAAGTGCCCAAATCAAGGCTTTATTATAAACTATTGGTGGTAAGTCACAATAGATCTTTTAGGTCGCAGTGACAAATCAGTCTTAACAAGACCGAAAAGCCCCAAATACAAGATAATAATTATAAAGTACATAACAAATAACTTGAGAACCACTCAATGGATTTTTACGCGGTTTTTACTGTAATATAATAATAATAATCATACACACACCTATTACCTAGCTAGCCCATAGTAAGTATTATTAAGAGCTTATATTATGGATACTAGATAATGTATAGATATTGATAATTATATGTACAGTCGACAGCACATCAATCGTAACAGTTTGACCTTGAGACCGCCCTTACTCCGTTTGTAATAGAGGTGGCTTTCATAGAGCAACTGTTACACTTGACGTGCTGTCGTGTGTACATAAATATTTAAAATGCATACTAAATTAACGTATAAAAATCCATGACTCGTGAACAAATGCTCGTACTCATCATACAAACATTTGCTCCTACCGGGATTCAATCCCGGGCCTGTATAGTACGGAGTTACGGACCACTCAGCCAATCGGTCGTTAATAGGTAGGGGGATTTTTTGAGGAAGCTTTAAGACTACTATCACGCCAAAACATAAGGAAGCGGCGCAATAAGATTTTAGATACCTTATCTCCACGAAAAAATCTGTAGATATAAATACCTTTCTCTGGTTCAGCACCGACTTCCTTCCTGTAATAATCGGCATCATCATCGTCGTCCTGGTCCATGTCCTCGCCCTTCTGGGACTCCTTCGCCGCAAGCTCCATCAACCTGTACAGAAACAAATCTTGTTTGTTACTGAAAGTTCTAAAACTCGCAAAGTCCTAAATAAATATATACTACTAAAAACCAGTTAAGGCTATACTCATTCTCATTATTTCGACCGAGATAGAGATATGACGAGGAAAATATAAATTTTTATCCCATCAAAAACATTAGTTGTAAATAGTTGCAAGTCTCATATCGCAGTTCTCTTAGTACAAAAAAGTTTTAAGGTGTAATGAATATTAGTACCGCCGACTTGTTCATTTCAAAAGTGATCGTAGATATTAATATTAGTTTTTTTCTACATACAGGTGGTGCTGTCAATGCGACAATAAATTGAAACATGGGCTCTATCAGTTCATAGAAATGGTTTGCCACTTTCAAAAACATATTATTCATTTGATGATTTCATGACATTTGTATGAAATAAAAAAACATTGGCTGCATTATTTCATAGAAATGTCATGAAATTATCAAATGAATAAGATGTTTTTGAAAGTGGCAAACCATTTCTATGAACTGATACAGCCCATGTTTTAATTTATTGTCGTATTGACGGCGCCACCCTGTATATAGTTTTTTTTTTATGGTAATAATTACAAATAAAGAAAACGATGAAAAAAATATACAACTAAGTAGTAGTTGTTACAATAAAGTAGGCGTTTAAACGCATCAAAAACATTGAAATGTGATGATTTTTTTTAATATAGAGATTTATTTTTAAAAACTGGAGAATAAATCCAATATTTAATTGCCTTTCAATATTTAATTATGTTTGTTAAACTAAGTTTCGGTTTAAAATTTAATAATCAAGTTTCCCAAAAAACGTAACAAAGGAAACAGGAAGGATCATCTTTTTGTATTTTTTTTCGGGATTTTTTTCCCATTCACTTTTTGGCTTTTGCAAATATTTTATTGATTAGACAATTCTAAACAGTAGTAGTAGTAGGAAAAAAAGGATAGCCGAGACAAACTTAGTCACGATGTACACACGGCACATCACCACGAAAGCCGTCTCTATAGCAACGTAATAAGAGCGGTCTCAAGGTCAAACTGTTACTCTTGATGTGCTGTCCTCTGTACATACCAATAATTTATTCCAATCATATATTTTTCGACTTTAGCTGTGAATTTGAAAAAATCTCACATAACTCCCATATTAACTTCGCACATACCTTTGACTCTCTGTCACCTCTTTCTTTTTCTTGATCCCTTCTAGAGCTTTCTGTTTGAGTTCCTCCTTCTCACGCACCTTTCTCTTCACGTTCTCCTCCTGTTGAGCCTTGCGTTTCTCTTTGAGTCGTCTGAAAAAAATATAAAAATATATCAAGTGTATTTTTCTAAATTTTTTTTTTTTCTAAATTTAATTTTTAAATTTAAATTTCACTTAAGTGTATCTTGTTCTCTCAAGAACATAAAAATATAATTTGATGTTTAGAAAGGCGTGTTCCATTTTTGGCCTTATTGAACGTTATTGAAAGATTACGAATAAATAAAGAAAACGATGATAAAATTGTATGCTCCAGGCGGGAATCGAACCCGCGTCTCCTAGGTATATTTGTAATTGTTACAATAAAGTAGGCGTAATAAACGCACAAAATCAAACATTTAAATCTTATTGAACGTGATAAATCTCAGAGGGGCTCGGAGGCGTTATTGGTTTGAGCGCTCTGATTTCGATACGAAAAACAAAGCAACTTTCGCCATGGTCGATCCTGGGATGGGTCAATCAAAGTTTGTTATCTCGAGCTCCTCCGTGCTTCGAAAGGCACGTTAAGCCGTTGGTTCCGGTTGTTCCTGCAACCGCTTTAACCCACCAACCCGCATAGGGCCCGCGTGGTGGTGTTATGGCCCAAACTCCTCATGAGTTACTCCTATGTAGGAAGGCCTGTGCCCAGCAGTGGGAGGTATATAGGCTGGTGATGATAAACGTAATAAAATGCAGTGTTTAGAAGCACCTCTGTACATACATAGTATCTAAAATTGTCTATGGTTTCTATAAAAGCTACCAAAATTTATTAGGCAGCTTAAATTCTTGCTATTTTTGCATATACTTATTGAGAGAAAGAGACATAATTTTCTTAATTTTTGACCTTAACATTATTATAAATGTTTGAAAAATTACTATGTAATTAAAATATATCTAAACTAGAAAAATTTTAGACATAATTTACTTAAATGTATATTGAGAGTGTTTCTGCAGAAATATCAAGTGATTTTTCCTTGTTATTGCAGATGTCTATAGGCGGCGGTAACCGTTTACCGTCAGGGCCGTTGGGCTGTCAGCTTGTTTGTCATCGAAATGTATAAAATAAGAATAAAAATAGACCAATGATTTTTGGGTGTCTTTTTTTTACACACACCAATTATTTAACCCAAAGTAAGCATCATTAGGAGCTTGTGTTATGGATAACGGAGAAATAATGATAATATTATGTATATAAATATTAGAAATATACTATATAAACATATAAACATCCATGACCCGTGAACAAATACTCGTACTCATCATACAAACATTTGCTTCCACTGGGATTCGAACCCGGTACCCGACCGAGTAGCCTGTACAGCAAGGGGCACAGACCACTCGGCCAGCCGGTCGTCAATTGAAATTGCTTATGACCAAACAAGTAATAAATAAAACCAAACTTACTTCTTCTCATCCCTTCTCTTTTTAATTATAGCCTTTTCTTGTTCTGTCTTCTCAATTAACTCGTGGAACAATACTTCACCGTCCATTAGACCATCTTCAATCTACGAATGAAATAACACTGTATTATTTTAACCATAGTGAGGAAAGATTTGAATAAAGTTGTTTCATATCTAAAAATATTTTTTTAGGCGGGAACTAAACACGCGACTTTTCACAATCCGGCTAACTGCTTTAACCACTGAGACTTGGCATAACCCTATTATAACATAGCTAAAGTCTAATTTCCGAATGTCATAATCTAATATATAAAATTCTCGTGACACAAATTTAGTTACCATACTCCTCCGAAACGGCTTAACCGATTTTCATGAAATTTTATATGTATATTCAGTAGGTCTGAGAATCGGCCGGAGTGGTTACTGTAGCCTATAGACACCCTTAGCACCTGGGGCACTACTCACAAGCTGCCTATCCTATGAAAACCAAGAAAAAGCGTTATTTTGACAGCACAGGAGACAACACCTCGATGAGCTTTTTCAACTTTACTTACCAAAAGAAAACAACACCAGTAGTGTTATTTACCTACGATCTACTGTAAAGTGAAGGCGGAGTATGTTTAGAAGTGAATTATAAAGGCTACATACCTTAATAAGCTGGAAAGATATCCTGGGGCCAAGTTCGGTAAGCCTGATGGCCGACTTGGACTCTGCAGTGGCGCCTCTCGACACCAAGCTTTGTGGCAGTACTACTTGGGAGTTCGCGTCATCCTCAAACTCGCTTTCTGAGAGAAGTGCTGCTCTGGAAATGTGCGAATGAGTTATAATTATTAAGGTAATACTTGAGTCACGGAGATTTCATGATCATCATCATCATCGACGAATCCAGCTCGGATGGGCAGCATCCGAGAAATTGCGTAAGATTTTCTCGTCCCAAATTCCTCTGTGCTTGAAGTCGAAAGCCTTCGACCAGCATGTGTTGCCAGTGATGACATACGGCTGTGAAACGTGGTCGCTCACTAAGGGCCTTCTGTGCAAGTTCGCAGTCGCACAACGAGCTATGGAATGTGCTATGTTAGGTGTTTCTCTGCGAGATAGAATAGGAAATGAGGACATCCGTAAGAGAACCAAAGTCACTGACATAGCTCTTAGGATTAGCAAATTGAAGTGGCAGTGGGCAGGGCACATAGCACGCAGACCGGACGGCTGGTGGGGCGTTAAGGTTCTGGATTGGCGACCGCGTACCGGAAAGCGCAAATTAGGACGGCCTCCCACTAGATGGACAGACGACCTGGTCAGGGTCGCGGGGAGCCGTTGGATGCAGGCTGCGCAGAACCGTTTTATTTGGAGATCGATGGGGAAGGCCTTTGTCCAGCAGTGGACATCATAGGCTGGTATGATCATGATCATGATCATCATCAGCCCAGAACAGTCCACTGCTGGACATAGGCGTCTCCATAGTAACGCCACTTGGCTCGATCCATGGCTAACTTTATCCAGTTACTGCCATCCACTCTGCGGAGATCGTGACTCCACCGAGCCTGAGGACGTCCCAAACTGCGCTTGCTGATCCGCGGTCTCCACTAAGTACCCGCTTACTCCAACGGTTGTCAGTTCTGCGGATAACATGGCCGGCCCACTGCCACTTCAGCTTACTAATTCGGTGGGCTATGTCGATGAGTTTAGTTCTCTGTCGGATCACCTCATTCCGAATTCGATTCTTTAGAGAAACTCCGAACATAGCCCTCTCCATAGATCGCTGCAACGTGAGTGTTCACGTCTCAGCACTATACGTCATGACGGGAAGGACGCACTGATTGAAGACTTAACTACAGAAATAACAAATTACATGAGACATGGCTGCATGGGCTTAATTCCATTGGTTACTGTTTAGGCAAAGACTTAACTGCAGAAATGACAAAATACATCAGACATGGCTGAATGGGCTTGATCCATTTGCATACCTTTTAGGCAATGCCTCGTCCACTCCGGCTTTTATTCTGGCCCGTGGCACATTTAGAAATCTCGCTCGAAAAAAGTTAAAAATTCTTAGTACACATGACAGCACATCACGGGTAATATATGCACTACGAAAACTGCCTGTATTATGAATGGATTAAGAAATGCCTGGTTTACTATTGGTTTCGAGGTTAAACTGTTACGATTGATGAGCTTTCGGTTGTACATTCTTGTTGCAACAATAGTGAGAGCCGAGAGACAAAACGCAAAAAAGCAAAATAATCAAAGGGATCATCGATTATTTTTTAAAATTATGAATTACTTCTAATGACTGGCTGTTGAACAGTAGATGCTTCAAATAACACTAGTTACATGCAGACAGTCTTGATAGGGTCAGTATTTTAAAAGCAACTGAACATTAGATATGCTGTCAAGTGTCCAATAAGAGAATGAATGACTTACTTGTCAAAGAACTCGGACATATCTTTGCAGCGGTTCAAGTTTGGTATTTTGCCTTGCACCATCTGTAATGATAAAACCACTTTAAAAAAAAGAGTATATTTTATCAGTGGGATGTATGTAGGCTGGTGGCAATGATTTCAGTAAAAGGTAAGGTGACAGTGGGGAAGTCCGTATAGGCAGCCAAAATGCTACATGCAATCTATTTACGGCATTCTGTGTTTTCTTAAGTTGCATTTTGGCTTTCTTTACAGATTTGCCCTAAAGACATACCTTCCCCACTGTCACCAGATAAATATTTGTGAGGGCGAGCAAAGTATTTTTTTTCTCTGTATTATAGAATTGTTTAAATCCTCCCAAATATTCCGGTTGATGAAATTATTTAATTAATGTGTGTATGTAAAACCACTTTTATAGTACACACATTAATTATAAAAGTGATATGAACAAATCTGGACCTAAGACTGAGTCCTGAGGTACACTTCGAATATCCTTTACATCTGAAAGTGTATCACCAACTTTTACTCGAAAAGTCCTATTATTTGTAATGCCTCCTCTATCCAAGCTTACAATTTTCCTCTGATGCCCACGAACTCCAACTTTTGTAGAAGTCTCCTAAAAGGTACCTTATCTAAAGGTTTCTTTTTCTTTCTGATTATCAAGATATATCACATCCACTGGGTCTTGCAAATCGTCACCGCTAGTCCAGCACAATAATTATTAAAAAAAATTTTAATAAATACCTTTTTGGTCCCCTTATTAAGTCCTACAGGAGTAGCTCTGATGACATAGTGTCGGAGGTCTATAAGTTTTGTTGTTGGATTATAGTTCATCAGTACACATCGCCGGATGTTCTTCAACTTTACCTAATATCAAAAAAAAATTACAATACGTAAATTATTTCACAGTTAATTCAAAGAAAGATAGTATAGTATATTTTAAATAAATAGGGTATTTGACTACTTTTTTTTTTTAATATTTTTAATTTTGAATTTTATTTATAAATGGTTTGTCAAAAACAATCAATATTGCAGAAGCAATAGTAGGTATATCTGCGACCAATAGTTTCTTAGATATAGTCGGCTCTCTATCGGTCGCCGGATATAGTGAGTTGTTTGAGGTCCTGTTACAAGTTGTCAAAAAATGCTCTAGCTTGATGCTAGCTTGTCACGTGGTAACACCCAAAAATTCCGAATCTGAATTTGAATATACCGATTTTTAAAAATCCGAATTTCATAATCCCTAAGAGACTACCTAAATTCCGAATATTCAAAAACACGATTTTTATTATATCGATATTCATAAATACGAAATTTTACTTTTCCGACTTTCATTAGTACGAAGAATTATAAACCCGCTGTGTTCTGTGTTACTATTCCGAAATATGGTATTCCGAATTTTAATTTCCGAAAATTCATTGCTAACATTCAGATTTTGTATCTAAAACAGGTATATATTCAAAAGGTCACGTATCATTGTAAATAAAGTTGTATCGACTATTGTCAAAAAAACTATGGCTACCGAAGCGAATGCCAGAAGCGATTCTCAAAATATATTCACTTAGGTTAGCGAGGAGCGGGTTAGGTTGACATAAATACAGCGCAGGAGCCGAGCGAGCGAAGCAAGCGTGCCGCGGCAGCGGCCGTCGAGTGCCAGAAGCGACTTTAGGGTGTTTCATATTATTCGGAATGATATCTTTGTAATTAATGTGTTTACATGCATAGTTAATATATTAAAAGTTGCTACATTTAATGTGAATAAATTTTTAATGTGAAAACTCTATAATTTGATTTGTGAAACCTATGGTTTTGATGGTTACCATGACTTTATTATTATTGAATGTCAGTGGATGTCTTTGTATTTTATTGTAAGTTGTTCTGTCAATTGATTATTGTTAGAAATTATACACATATACCATTTATATTGGTATTACCTATCTCTTTAACACTTCTCTGCTCTGCTTAAAACATATAAATCTAAGATAAAAGAATAGTATCAATGGTTTAAATTAATTTTGTAATATATATTTTGCCATTTCTTGAAAATTTTAATGCCTAAGAATAAAAATGTACTTTTCAAAAAATTACTACATAATATTTTTGAAATATATGGAAAAAAACATACTTTTTTATTTATTGTCAAATACCCTATATTGGCCAGATTCAACCTTACAAGTAATAAAGATCATGAACTTTTAGGGATCATGTATGCTCACACAAAATTATACAATGTGATTTATATAATGTGATTTATATGAAAATTATTACAATCAAAACTTACTGTGGTGATGTTTATAGTTGGAAACATGTTTTGGAACATAGTTGCCATGAGTTTCATATGCATGCCTTCTCCAGAGAAACTATTTAGGACTATCAGTGGTGCATTTTGAAATGCTTTCACTATAACATACTGCTTTTTAAGGGATGATATCACATCTCGAGCAAGACTGTACTGTAAAATTAGTAATATTGGCATTATTACATTACTGTTTAATCATTTGTAGTCATGAAATGTTGAAAAAGCAGGTAGGTAAAATTCGCAACTCATAGAAACTTACATTGTGTATTTTAAAGGTCAATGTGGGACCTCTTGGTAAACGAGATAATCTCATGTAAGTGCCCAACTCAGTTTCTGTAAATGTTATCATGTGAGACACATGAAGGTACCCTGACACTGAGAGGAAATCCTTTATTGTGTTCTTTTTTCTTTCCTGAAATATCAAATAAATTAATTTATTTACGGATTTTAATTTGATTTAGTTTTGTTAGAATACCAAGATAACATTCATTTCTGTTTACTTTCAATTGCGCCGCTGTAAATGGCTCCATTATTTTTCTAAAATCCTTGGCGAGGTCCATAAGATCTTTACTGCAATTTCCTCGATGGATTACAAAGGAATGGGGTGCTTTTACTAGGTGTTCGGGCTCCAAGGCTTCCTTGCTCGCCGGATTCTTTTTGGAACACCTTCCTTTGCGTTTTCCCATTTTACATATATTTTAATAAGGCTTTCGGTCAGAATGTGGTCTTTTTCGTATTAGTTAGTTCCAGTTTACGAGATCAATTTTGATAACTATTAATATTAGTCTAAACGATTTAAATTAATAATAAATATTCATTTTCAGGTTATGAACGCACGCAGTATAGAAAAAGAAAACACTATTTGACGTGTGTCAAACTGACGCATGTCAAAATGGCACTGCATGACGTATGGTTCCATAATTTCGTTTGCCACACAACAAAAAAAAATCGTATGCAATTTTAAACTTGGTATTGTTTCTTTTCTTTAAAATTAATGGAAGTGGGCACATAAAACGTAAAAATAATTTATTACTTTTGACAAGTTTCATTCCCCTTCAGTCGTCCTAAAATTATATTTTAGTTCGACAATTGCTAGAATCGCTTCTATCACTCAACGGAAAATGTATGGGATTCTGCATTTTCGATCGAACATTAATCAAGTGAGTCAAATCCCATACATTTTCCATTGAGCGATAGCAATTTTCAAATGACATCTTGTCTAGGGGCAGTTAATTACGTGGTAGTGTGTTTATTAAATTGTGTCCAAAATCGACACAGCACGGCGCGCCTAGCGGCTGTGATTACGCGGCGGCAAAAAGACATAAGGCTAATGCCGCGTTAGTTAACAATTGGGCGCGAATTTCAATATTTTTCACTTTCGTTTTTGATGAGCCCTCAGATTTACAGTTTTTGGCGGGATTTGGTGGTGTCCCACCAAAGTTTTTTACTACAAGAATTTTAAATTGTGCCGGAGCGAACTTTGTGTATAACATTGGTGTAGTTTTGTGAAGCTTGCTTCACACAAACTAGGTCTAGTATACCTAGTTTGTGTGAAGGTGTAGGACACCACTCCTTGCATCACTACTTGTTTGTCTAAACTTCAGTTATTGGAAGATCATATTAATACTTGTATTAAATACTTGTACTTGTAGTAAATTTGATGTGAACGACGTTGAGCGACGACGACGACCTCATCAAAGAGGATATAAACACTACGTTAGACATCTCATCAAAGTAGCATCATGAAGGCTCTGATCGTACAAGGTGGTGAGGACAATAAATTAAAATATTTGCTACACATGTTCATAAAAAAATATTAACACTATTAGGTAATGAAGTTCTAGAGTCAATATAAAAAAACAAACAAAATAATCCAGAAATGGAAATAAAAAAAGAACATCCTTTGGAAATATCGGATGGAGGCAACAGTGATATGATTTTTACGCGTAGGATTTACTTTACTCTGATTTACGTGAATTAAAAAACAATTTATGTTAGGTTTGGAAATGTTGAATACAATATAAGGTATTTCACTTGGTGAAGAGTAATTTTCCACATAGATTACCTACCTACTAATATTGAAAATGCGGTAGTGTGAAAATAAATAGATATGTCTGTTACATTTTTAATCCTAAGCCGTTGAACCATTTTTGATGAAATTTGGCACGGAGATAGAATTCTTTAGGCTATATAGGCTAGTTTTTGGCACGACAACCGAGCCGAGACTAGTATCTAATAAATGTTAAATATTAGATGCGTATTGTCAGAGCAGTTACATAAAATTATTGTTCTGGGCAGGAGCAAATTCTACAAAACTGCAACTGTGTGCTTTGTTCACTAAGTACCTATTTTGGTACATGTACGTGGAATATGCCAATAAAAGGAATATAGGACTAGGTAGTTTCTGCAAACGAATAAAATACTTTACTTTTTACAGGCCATAATCGAAAATCATATTTGTAAAGAAAAAAATTGACTTAATTGACACCTACCCATAAAGTATGTCATACAGGTAAGATTCATTGTGAACGGTTATCCGTAGGTACCTCGTATCTCCTCTACTGACGGCCTTTCGGGAGACATCAGGATTTTTCGTTAATCCTGTGGGTATAGGTTGCTTCCATCAAAACTATGAGATCAGACGACCTTATCACTGCAGGAAGAAGGTAGTCGGCATATCGCTCGAGACCTGTATCGATCCATCAGCTAAGCCGCCCACATTTATCGTTGATGTTATGACAAACGATCTATCGATGTCGACATTAACCTTGCTTGGGTGGTGGGTGCGATCACATCACCCACCACCCAAACAAGGATCAGCGTTGCTAGATTTTTTTGTTCGCAAGTCGGGATTTTGAAACTTTTTAAGTGAAAAAAGCGGGATTCTTTCGTCGAAAGCAGGACATAGTAAAAACGTATATAATCAGATGTCTTTAAATATTAATTATCTTACTGTTTGAGTTTTAAACAGTTTTAGTACAATAGATAGCAAAACTAGCCATAGAAAATATGATATTTTAAATCAGATTTACCCTACTGTTAGATGGTTGAGTCTTTTTTGCGCTTCCTCAGCACGCTGCACCCTCAGCGGAGCTATCCCCGAAAAGCGGGACTGAGCCATTTAATTTTAATTAAAAAATCGGGACGTCCCGCTAAAATGGAGACGTCTGGCAACGCTGGACCACATCGTATTCACACGTAAACAAGCACACGATGCGCTTTTTATACGCGTGTACCTACTCTGCGAATCGTAGTACATGGTGGCAACAGTTATTTTTGAAGCTGAGAAGTCAAATAAGAGAAAGAACTATATTAAATTCTTTTTCTTATTTGACTTGAAATCAATATTAAAATACGACTTGAAATTTTATAAGTTTTTTCACATTTAAATTGGAATAAGCCGGGTCCTAATATATAAGGGTTCTTATTTTTTTTGGTATAGGTATTACGGTTAAACACACAAACGTTTAATAAATAGGCCCTCTTAGATATTTGTATTGGCAACACACGTCTAATATTATCTCTAATCTATGCGTCATTGAGCACTCTTTTTTGCGCTAGACTTAGTATTCGGCCGTTAGTGTGCTATAGCTAAAAAGGACAATAGGTAATAAAAACATCACAAAACAAATCAAAACAGCTTTATTTCTTGCTGGTTCATTGTGGAGTTTTCATACTTGCACGCACATGAGTCCTACACTATTAATTACTGCGCTAAGTCTCGCAAAGTTGTGTACAATTATTTATGTTGGTCTATTGATTGGTATAAAAAATCGAGACTTCACATCACTCATTTTCAGAAACAAATTGGTGTTTAAATATTTATATTCTGTTTCATCTTCGCAGTAGGATTTTTTCAGAAAAGTAAAGTCATGTATGTTATAATGAGAAAACACTTATCCACTGTATCGATCGTTATCCCGTGAACTTGATAGTTCAGGAAAAAATACCACTACCACGGAGACCCCTCGTTCATCGCTCGTACGTACCCATGGTAAAGGTCACAATTCGTGGATATCCCAAAAAGAAGGGTTAATTTAATTTTCTATATTATTTTACAGTGCAATACGTGAGTTGCCACTTAATATTCAACTATTCTACTATTTTTGGAAATGAAATTTTTGTATTTGGTAGAATTTTGATTCATTAATAATTTGAGTGTAGGTAAGTATATTAACTAGCTATGCGTCGCAACCGGCGCGGGCGCCGCGATCGCGTCACACCGATACATTGATATCGTATATAATGGATGTTATCAAGGCTAGACCGAGCCAAACCAAAATATACAGAACATCTTACACTATAAAGGTGCAATATAGAAAAATTTACATAAACATAGAACAAAAAACAGAAAACAATTAGCAACCTTTCGTAAGAGGAACTAGAGATGTTCAATTTCATTGTATGGTAATTCGAATTACAATCAAGAATGTTAAGAGTCGGTAATCTTCAGGAGTTACGAATATAAAAAGCCCCTATTTTACCCCTATTAAATTAGCTAATATCTATAGTCCATTCTATACTATAATCAGTTAAATACCGTTATCATTAAATTTATTAAAATCATATTTATAATGTGTACATTTATGTCTAGAAAGGAGAGCGGCGGAGAAGACACCATTTATTTTTGTGAAATTAAGAGTTATAATTGAGGTTAATGAACAAATGTCTCTGTCCTCTCCGCCGCTGCCAGCCCTTCGAACGATGCCTGCCATTGTACCCGTCTGACTATAATTATATCCTATTGAAAAGTATTGACTTATGCGCTCTCAACACACCACACAGGACCATTTTGTACAAGAAAAGTAATAAAATCTAGTTAAAGTTTAAATCGTATACTATAACATAGTACTCATCGTAAGATTGGATACAATTAACAGGCATTATATGTATATGAAGTGAGACCATTGCATTATTACAATCCCCCTTAAAATTGGGTATTAAAATGAGAACATGAAATGATTTCGATTCCAGCATCAAGTTAAACAATGTTTAATGCCGTGTAGTAAGTAGCGTTAGTTAACACGAGTTACAAATTATTATTTTAGTGCAACAAATTAAGACAGTCCAGCAATAAGATATTGGTAGTGCATTACCAAAACCATTTATGATATTGTCATGGCCTTAGCAAAACGGTCAGAACAAACGAGTCGCGCGGTCAGTTGTGACATTAACTACAATATGTGGTCCTCGAGGTGGCACATATAATATTAAGCTACAATTTCACCTATTTCATGTTGATTACTTAAATATTAAGCAAGCGGTCATAAATTATAAATAACTAGTATTGCTTTGAATATTTATAGTATTATTGAGAATATTTTACATATAGTTACCAACCTTATAACAATTTGATAAAGACCATTTTAGTTCAATAGATTAGGAGTAGCTCGTACCACCGCCGAGGATGCGCCGATTCCGGCAGCACCGATAGAAGAACCAGTTCCGTCGCGCCGAGAGCACATATACCGTCCGTGAATGCGTTAACCTCAAACACCGAGTCCACCACACGGTGCATAGTGGGCCACGACTGACACCATATCCATGGTTAAAATTTCGTACAATAATAAAATACAAAAAGCGCTACACTCGTTCCGTACAAAGCATCACAAAAATACTACAAAGAAATGTGTAGATGTAACAGATTATGTTAAAATCGAACACAAATCGTTGATAAATTATTAACAAAATATGTTCATATGCAAAAAATATAGTTTTAAGTGAACGCCCGCGGGCGGAGGGCGGGCGGAGGGGCGCGAGGCTGCGGCGGGCTCCGGCCGGCGTCCGCGAGTTAGTGCTGATCCATCTGGAACCACAACGGGAGCGTCAGCTCTATCACTGGCTTCCTATACTGGCTGGATCACAAAATACCAATAACGTTCTTCCAGGTGAAGGGCTGAGGGGGACATTGGGTTTGACAAACGGCCGAATACTCAAACGATTCATTTAAATTATTTTATCTACACACATGATTTAACCTTTAAGTACCGACGTGAGGCCTGTGAGACCGTGGCGGGTTGATAAGTTGTTAGATTTACCCCTTCCCCGCGCAGGAGAGACAAATGATCGCCAGTAGCTGCGAGTTTACTTGCGCTGACACCAATGAGTGTAATAGTAGTGCCGGCGAATACTATTTTGGTAAGTTATGTCGATTTTAAGTTACGCCGTGACCTCTTAGGCCCGACAGACGTCGGTTACTTTTTTTTAGGGCTACGATCAAATTAAAGTGCTTAATTTCAGAAATCTTACTGCCAATTCGAAGAAAAAACAAGAAAAATATGTGCATGCTGCCCACCCAAACTAAAAAAAATCGACATAGCAATGTTAGGTACTCTTTCAAAAATTGTTTGTTTACAGTGCGCTTAAAAAAGGTACCCATATTGTGAATGATTTTGTTGAACATTTTTTTTCCAGAATATCAGACATGTTTAATTTTTTTTCTAATATTGTTCCTAAGAAGTTGTTTTTTTTAATGATTTTTATTTCGTCATGTGCCATTTTTTAGTTAAAATACATATTCTAAGATTAAAAGTCATGTTAATTTTAACTTTTAATAAATTTGATTGTTATTGTTATAGTTTGTTGTTAATGGTTGTTTTTTCAAACATTTATAATTAATAATGTTAAAATCAAAATTAAGAATATTTGATTGTTGAAGTTATCTTTTCTTTCATTGGTAGATCCCAAATTATTCTTAAAACCTATAGTTTTGGTGTACATGAAACATATTTTCTATAAAACTCAGTGTTGTATAATGCGGCCTCTCAAGCCCCACGTGGGTACTTGTGTGAAAAAAAACAGCTCGGTAACTGAAGGTTAAAATTTGAAATAAGATCTCAAAGGTGAACATATGTTGACATACTTTTGAATACAGATAATTTAAATAAAAAATAAATAGGTGGTAGGCCCGTATGCAGGGTCGTCTGGGTAGGTACCACCGCCTTTCTCATTTCAGCCGTGAAACAGTTCGCTGTGTTTCGGATTGAAGGGAAAGGTAGCCAGTGTAATTACTGGGCATGGACGGCATTTCATCTTAAGCCCCAGGATGACAACGCACCTGCAATATCAAGTGATTTTTGCTTGTTATTGCAGGTGTCTATAGGCGGCGGTTACCGCTTTCCATCAGGTGGGCTGTCAGCTTGTTTGTCATCCAGCTGTATAAAAAAAAATAAAAAATATAAAAAAATACCTGTACAATAATGCCTTATTAAATTATAACTACTTTTCTTAAAACTAACACACATAAGGCAAAAGTGTCACAGCAAATTGAGTTACTAGTTGACATTTGAAAAACCTAATTGACATGATATAAAACCTAAACCCTGATGAGCGCAGAGCTCTAACACAGTGAATTGAATGTAGATTTGGTGCCATTTTTTCTGTGTATAAAAAGATGTTTGTTTGAATGTATGAGTGTCGATAAAGCACATGTCTTGGTATTAAAACCACTCGCGTGATATTATCAAAAAACTCGCCAAGGCTCTAATAAGTGACAGTCACATAAAATACTATTAAAAAGTGTTGTCAAAGTAAAAAATGTAATATGGGATTTTAAATTTATGTGAAGTTTGAGTATTCGGTCGGAATGGTTATTTATTCTAAGTGAGAAAACTACAATAACATTATAAATTAAATAGTTTTCACCTTAGACAATTTAATATATTGCTTTAAGAAAAATACAAATCCAAATCAGATTATTGTATAGTAAGCTGTCTCAATGGGTGTATAATCATATTTATATTCCCAAATTAAATGTTAAATACGAATTTATTTCAACAGAAACTATTTAGATGACTGAATGTGGGAATATTATTATAATTTTATACTTAGCTTTACCGTTTTGCACTTATCACTTTCATTTGTGAGTAAATGCTTCTAGCAGTACCTTTTTTGCCATATTGTGTTTGTTTTATCAATTTATATCTTTCTATCTGTCTTCTTTCTTATCTTTTTTCTTTATATATTATTTAGAATAATAGTGATAATTTTTGATAAAATTTGTCATCAAAACAGATTAAGAAGTTTACTGTGACAATGATATCACATATTTCAGTGAAATGGCAACTAGGTTTTCAAAATGTAAATAGATTACTGAGAGATTCAATTTAAATAAAAATTGTATAAATCCTGGTGGTCTTAACAAAATAATTAGCAAAATTCTTGTAATTTTTTAACACCAAAGGATTAAATTGGGGCATTAACATCCGAAAGTGGACAGATTTATCAGCATGTATTCTCTTCCTATAACATGGGTTACATAAAAGAGGGCAGCAAAAGAGGAGGTGGATACGGCCAGATTCGTATGTTCTATGTTACAGATATAAAACTATAAACAAATAAAAACCTGTTCTTGGCCATTGGTCTCTTGAGATTTCATGACATCGGGCAAGTCCGGAGGCGATGAGTATGGGGTCAGGTCTAAAGCTTCAAATTCTCCATTTTCCTTTCTGAAATAAAATTATAAACATTTTAAATTACTAAAACATATCTTTGGACCATTCAGAAAATTGAACATGAAAATGTTGACAGGCAAAATATAACATTTCTCATTTTTAAATATGATTTGTGAAAATATTCAAATTCAACAACTGCTTCACACTTTACTATGGGTAATGCATTCACCACATTCCACTACATTGACATTTAAGCAAAATTTAATTTTACATTGTTGTAACTAAACTAATTAGTAGTAATTACTTATCTCTCAAAATGCAAGAACTTAATGCTTATATGGTACCTCTATTTGGTGTTCACTATGTTTTGTTAAGATTTGCAGATAACATAGTACTGAACTTACAAAAACCACATAGAGCTACAGGATATGATATACCAACTAGACAAGGAAAGTACCAAAGTAGGAGGGACAATAATCACAACTAAATGAACAAAATGACAAATGTACCAAAAAAGGGAAAATTCAATTAAAATGCACAGCAGTGGAATATTTTGATAACTATGAATATTTAGTACAATTTATCTTTCAGGGATCAAATTTAAAACATATAAATATTATAAAGGAATCTGTATCTCCTGGACATTATTTTGGTCATTAATGAAATCTTTAAAAACAAAGATATACCAGTAACAGTAAAATTCTTACATGGAAGCCAAACATCAACCCTTACCACCAATAATGGCAGTATATTAAATGGATAAAATAAGAATAGTAAACTTTTCCTGATTTTTTGAGATAGTGTATGTACATATACCTGGCAGGATATGGAACATCTACTTTAGTATACAAACAAGCCATGTTCTCATATTTACTAAGCAAAACTATTAAAATTATGAAAAATATACCTGAGAGCCAGTCCAATTGGTGCAGGACACTGAGCCTTAGCAGTTGCTGATGTCAAGCCATATTCAGCAAGAGTCTTATCATCCTCCATTAGCTGGCTGTCTTTGTTAAAGAGCATCTGACTTGGTGGTGGTACCTTCAAGATACCTGAATCAGAGGCAATAAGCTCAATTAGGAAATGGCAAATATAAAACATTTCAGCTTATCACATTCCCAAGCTGAAGAAAAGAAGAACTAAACTAAAAAGTAAACCTAAATTTGACAGGAATATATGATTTTGACTAAATAACTACCTATACATTTAGATAAATAGTTGAATGTCAAACTCATATCTACCATCACTATAAATTTATTAGTGAAAAAGGTGCAAAAAAGTTATAATGTTATCATTAATTGAAGGTGTAACTTTATTAAATAAAGATTAGCCAACACAACATACTGTGAAAATAGTGCATATTATTCTTTAATTCTGCACTATCGTCACAGCAATGTAAAGAAACGGAAATATACCAACGAAAATAATAGAAAACACCATGCCCAACAACAAACCTACGCTAACTCCCGACATTGTATCGCTACTAAAAATAGATTTTCGTAGTAACATTCAAGTAAGGCTTACCTTCGATCATTCTCTTCAAATCTGAAACTGTCGTCGTATCCTTGGCGTCGGTGAAGATGGTCAACTTTTTTCGCCTAATCATTAGAAATACATCCTGAAAACAAATTCCAATTTGAGGTTACAAGAATAAAGTAGTCATACGCCAACAATAAATTACACTGGTAATCGGTAGCGATTTCAAGAAGAAATAATTATTAAATAACTTACCATTTTGAGTTTTAAATTATTTTCTAATAACTATATTTTTATGTTAAAACGTTTCAAGACGTATGAAATGAAATTAAATATTGAATTAAATGACAGCTTGCATTACTTGAGTCTCTAGTTTATCTCTAGTCTATGGCTGCGGTCCGTAAAACGCTAAAAGTAATTTTCAGCGCTATTAGCGCGCTGTCCCGAAATAATGTAAGGCCTAGTTCGGACTAGGCTAGTAATTTAGCCGAGTAGCGAGTAATTTAGTGGCTAAATGTGTGCGAACCACAAAAAATTTGTCAAGTAGTTTAGTGAATGATCCATTTTACTCTATTTTTATCGGGCGAGTAGCGCCTCCCACCACCCGTCCGTGCTCACTGGTTCACCGGCTAAACAAGTCCAAACCTGTTGATTTAGTCGAGAAAAGACACCGCACATGTACAATTTCAAGTTGGCCAACTAAATCGCAGAATGTCTAATAAGATTCTATCTTATTATAGCCCGCACATTATATCAACTAAGTCGTTCAACTAAATAGTTGGCCAACTATCGGCCGATAGTCCGCAGACTAAAAAAACTTAAGGTCCATTCACACATATCATTGAAGCCACAGTTCCGACACAGTACCGGCACAGTTCAGTATGAGTGCTACAGTGATGCGTCAGTAATTCAATTCACACATGTCAGTGCCTTCTCAGTTCATGGACCTTTAGTGAAAACGTGTCCGTCGTCAATCGTGATTGTTGCTATGGCTCTGTTCAATACAATGGAGCTAGCAATGATAGCTATTGCTTTAGACGAAGAAGAAGAGCAGCATCAAGGAGAAAAGAGAAAATGTTTTTTTTTTATACAAAGCACGACAAATGACTCAACACCACCTGATGTGAAGCGGTAAGAAGAGTCCATATGCAAAGACAGCTAGTGCAGTTGAGACACTGCTCTAGCCGCCTCCCCCTTGCCGGCCCGAAGGGTGCTTTTTCACGCCTCTTTTGAAGGAACCCATTATTTAGGGTGCATGAATTATGCCAATTAAGGGAGACAGGAGGGGAATTCATGACAATATACAAAGAATTAGTTAAAGATGAAAGGAAATATTTCGAATTTGGTTGTTTTTAGTCCCAGCGTCAGCGGCTTACGTGATCTGTCCGTGATCCGGCAAAAAATATCGTTGTCAAAGATCACTTCCGTGCTTGCCGGGACAGATTAGAAAGAGTATGTCTAAAGCTTGCCGGTGCCGGCATGGACACTGAGAGCACTATGCCGTCACTGACACTGACAAGTGGAGATACGTTCATAGATAATGTATGAAATATTTCGCACTGTGCCGGTACTGTCACGAAATTGTGACGGAACTGTGGCTTCACTGATATGTGTGAATAGACCTTTAGTTGGTCAGTCGCACGGTAAGATGCAGTGTGACCAGACCCGTGCGCGTGATTTCCCCACGCTTGGATTTTTGCCGACGGGCAAGCAGCTGCCCAGTCGATCTCTGCATTCTCTACTTGTAACAAATGAAAAAATAGAACTGCTGATCGACGAAATCCAAAAAAGGGCAGCCCTTAAAAATCTTATCTGGGTAACATATCAGTTTAGAATGTAAGAAACATCATGTGTTTCCCACGCTCTAACTTGTCACTTAATATCGGATGCACCCTAAATATTTTGATCTATTTCGTCTTCTTTTTGTCCATTTAAGAAGTGCGTTGTTTTTCCGCATTTTATTGCAGACTTCACCGCGCTAGCAACACTGTCCACCAACTAAGTCGGCGAAGTGTGCACAGGAAGTGGGCGGCCTATGAAAGCACGCAATTTAGTTGTTCGATAGTTGACCAACTTGAAATTGTATATGTGCGGTGTCTGTTAAGCGTGCTAATATATGTCGGGAGTGGAGAATCGCGTGACGTCATCGATGACATCATAGCACACTTACAGCGCTAATGCTCTCGAGGAAAATCACTGTGAGCGTACTGTCAAACTGTGTTTTGTTTACTTATTTGTAGGTTATTTATTGTAAGCGGAATTGTTGGTGTCCAGAAAAGAGAAGTTGTATTGTGATTATGAATTCACAAACACAAAAGTAAGTTGTACTCAGATCACACTGTTTTAGACTCGAATACTCAATTAAAATAGTATTAATATGAAAATTGACATTTGACAGGTTGACACGCTAAAACTCGGTCCGAAATCGTGATTACGGTAAAAGCTCTGAGCACTTTTATCGCGCATTTTATTTCGAACCGGGCGATTATAATCGTTAGCGCTGTGAGCGCTGTAATCTATTTCGGACCGCAGCCTATGGTTTGCATTGCAATCTACTTTTTTTTTTGGGTTCATTTTCCCTATAAAGGGACGGCAAAGGGAACTAATACCCATACAGCCATATGTTTAGTATTTCTTATTTCTTTATTCATTGCATTGAAATGCTGGTGTTACACATTTCAATGCATTTTAGGAGTATTTGACGCGAAATATATAATGACAGTCTCCATATGTGCTACTTGATGAGGTGGATAACCACAAAAAAATTCTCATCGTATTTCGCACCATAATCACTTTTATTCTAATAATCTTTGAGTTGCACGTCAACACAAACACTTTGTATTTAAAACAACACCACTTTTATAACACAAAGTTCGCTCCGACACAATTTTTAATTATCAAAATAAAAATCTTGACTGACGCCATTAAAACCCGCCAAATACTCGCATTGCAATCTACATTTGTTTTCTTCTTTTTTTTAATTCATTTTCCCTGTAATGGGAAGGCAAAGGTTACTAATGCCTGTACAGCCATGTCTTCAGTATTTGTTATTTCTTCATTTATTGCATTAAAATGCTGGCATAACACATTTTCTTCTTCTTCTTTCTTTATTTTATGGCAACGTCGTACCATAGAGGAATATAATACACCGGGAACGTCGTACTTTGCGACATTACTGCCAATGTAAAGTGTCAGGGAACACTAATCGGTATGTAGGGCTATTGCTGATTGAATTATGTTAGTAATTTGACTCATTGAGGTCTCTGAAATAAAGGACAACACAATATAATATACATATATACTTATTTAAGACACATAAACAGTATGAATGGAAAGGAGTTTAAATTAATTGGGATATAAGTTCATATAAAATTTATATAAATTAAACTTATTGTTAGTTATTAATTATTAAGTTAGTTTTTCAATGTCTAAGCCTACATGTAAATTAAAGTTTAATTTTATTAGTATGGATAAATTTACTGATAATTTGAACAATTTCCTTTTTGAAAATAAAACACAATATGTAGTTCATGTTAGCTGGACGGTGGATATCAGCTGGGAGGACATCATATAAAGAGAATATTAGTTTACGGCAGTTAAAAAACAGATGGTCCATGGTACCTTCCTCAAGGCCGCATTCACATAAAGAATGATCTTTCACTCTAATTTTGGCCAGGAAAACTGGGGAGCAGACATGCCCAATGCGCATTCGGATCAATGTAGATGTGGTAGTTTTATTCAAATCTTTATGTTTAAAAAACCAGGGTTTACAAGGGATATCTGGTTGGATGTTGCCATAAAGTTTCCCTTTAACGGTTTTGGACCTTTGCCATAACTGATTCCACCTATTGTGGAGCTGTAAGGAGGCTATAGATCGAAGATCCCGGGAGTAGTATACCATGTGGCTTGAGTCACCGATCCTTGCAGCTTCTTTAGCATAAAAATCAGCTGACTCATTCCCTGTAATGCCAGAGTGTCCAGGTATCCAAGCTAAAGTCACTTAAATATTCTTTGTTGAACACCTAAATAGCAGTTCCTTAATCTTTAGACTGACTGGGAAATATGTTTTTGATTGAAATGGAGATTTAAGTAAGTCCTGTAAGCAGCTAAGGCAATCAGAAAAAATAATTGTCCTATTGAGATTATGGGATTCAACATACGAAACTGCCTCTAACAAAACAAGGGCTTCACCAGTAAAGACTGTGCTATAAGGTGGGCATTTGTAATTGAGCACAATTTTGTATTTGGGGATCCATATAGCAGCCCCAACGTAACACATTTTAATGCATCTTTGGAGTATTTGACACGAAATATAAGATGACAGTCTCCATATGATGCTACTTGATGAGGTAGATAACCAAAAAAAAGTTCTCATCGTCCTTCACGCAATATTCACTTTTATTATAATAATAATCTTTTAGTTGCACGTCAACACAAACACTTGGTTTATAAAACAACACCACTTTTTTATCACAAAGTTCGCTCCGAGACAATCTTTGATTATTGTAAGTGATAAAAATCTTCAACAACCCGCCAAACGCTCCACCACGATACGCTCCACACTCTTTTTTTTGTTAATTCTCCCTATGAAGAAAAGGCAAAGGGAACTACTGCCCATACAGCCATATTTTCAGTATTTCTTTATTACTTCTTTTATTGCATTAAAATGCTGGCGTAACACATTTCAATGCTTCTTGGGAGTATTTGACACGAATGATATGATGAAAGTCACTTTATGTGCTACTTGACGAGGTGGATAACCACAAAAAACTTCTCATCGTATTTCACACCATAATCACTTTTATTCTAATAATCTTTTAGTTGCAAGTCAACACAAACACTTGAATAATAAAACTGCGCCACTTTTATAACTCAACGCAATAAAAATCTTGACTGACGCCACAAAAACCTGCCAAACACCCCACACTCTTGTTCTTTGGTTTGATTCTCCCTATAAAGGGAAGGCAAAGGGAACTAATGCCCATACAGCCACGTCTTCAGTACTTCATTATTTCTTCTTTTATTGCACTGAAATGCTTGTGTTGCACATTTCAATGGATCTTAGGAGTATTTGACGCGAAATATATGATAACATGCTACTTGATGAGGTGGATAATAACAAAAAAGTTCTCATCGTCTTTCACACCATAATCACTTTTATTATGATAATATTGTAGTTCAACGTCAACACAAACACTTGTTTTATAAAACTACACCACTTCTATAGCACTAAGTTCGCTCCGACACAATTTTTTTATTATTTTAATAAAAATCTTGACTAACACCACAAAATCCCGCCAAGCACTCCCCTGCAGCGTTGCCAATCTGTGGGGAATTCCCCAAACTGCGGGGATTTTCACTTCGATTGGGTAATTTGAGGGGATAGCGTTTATGTGGGGAAAATGCGGGGAATTAAGACATTTACGCTAGAACTGAACTTAGAAGTAATAAAAGTAGCATAAGAAGTATAATTTATAAATATGTACAAATATTTAATTCAAGCTTAAAGCAAATTCACCAGCGGTAGGAAGGTTTTACAGTTTATATTATGGCAACATTTATGTCCATCAAACCACAGACGATATAGTGATGCTACGCATCAGACGAACATCTCGCATACAGATAATTGTACCACAAAATAAAGCTGTCAATACTGAAATGATACATGACAGCTTCTTTTTTTTTAAATGTGAAATTAATGAGGCATTAGTCACTTTTATATACAGCCATAATATTTTTTGCAGCGCAGTTTGTATTATAGGAAACCATTTATTTATGTAGCTAAATTTAATAAATGAAACAATTTATTTATTTATTCAATGATTTATTTTTTAATATCTTTTATGTTTTAACAAAGCCTTAGCCTGAAGTGCAGGCCAACTTTCATCATCTAGTCTAGAAATATCAGTTCCCATAACAATTTTATTTATTGTATTGCACCAATTAAAGACTTACAACATTAAAGAAATGTTAAGAAAACAATGCAAGACACTTTCTTTATAGGCTTCACATTTTAAGAAACTAAATGAGTATTTGGATAAAAAAATATCTTTTAGGTTTTTTATAACATTCTTTTGATGTCTACTTTCCTCCAAATACTCATTTGTCTCTTTTACAATTCTTCCAAAATAACTAGAAAAATAGAAAAAAATCACGTCCTGAGGCTGGCCAAGTCCTGGGTGGCTCAGTGGTTAGAGCAGTGACTCGGATTGCGAAAGATCGCGGGTTCGTTTCCCACCTCAGGACGTGAAATTTTTCAAGTTTTATATTATTTTAATTACTAAGTAATTTTTTAAACATTTCTAATAATGTTAAAATCAAAAATTAAGAATAAATAATTATATTTCAATTTACCAATAATTATATCTCAAATGTATTACAAACGTTGAACAAGAACATATTGGAATTGTTATATTGAAAATGTTGTTTCACATAATATTTAATTCCGAACCTGGGTTTGATGCTACAGGTCCTTGTTCCTGTACATTTATTGCTGTCATTAATGTATTCACAGGTATCTCCCGTAGTGCTGCAGAATCAGACTTGCAATAATTATGGTCTACAAGTCTTTGCCGGAAATAGTTGTGCTTTTGATAAGCATTCTCTGTAACAGTTTAAAATTAGTCTAAGCTGTATATTTTAGCTAATCCACGAAATATATTTATAGGTAATTATTTTATTTTTATGCAGACACAGATCTGTCTGGATAGGTAACAGATAACCATCAAGTGTTTTAATGTCATTGTTTGCTAGGTAAAAAGTGGTCCATTATCGATATATATGATAAAACTGATTAATTATTTAATTTTTAGTTCCGTATAATGTTTATGTAAAGTTATATCAAATTGCAAATCTATCTTTATTTATAGTTTCTTACCGGTAACCTCTAACTGCATGGACGGTATGCCAGTGGAAATCTCTTCATTTGTAAACTAAGTTGGATATGCAGTAGCCAGTAAGCGATTCTTTGGCGTGATGAATCGTTTCTCAAAGTGCTTATGGCAAACGAAGTGATTCTTGAGTTCATATAAACTCAAACGTTGAAGTGTATTACTCCCTCACTGTAACCACTTCTTGATTCTTTTCTCACTTGTTACCGGAAAACGGTGAAGATAAACGTCCTGTCGTATACTATTACACCCATTAACAGAGCAGAAATAATACATTTTGCACAATGTAAATACCGCAGATATTACAGATAATTGTGGAGATATGGTCGGAAATTAATCAACTAAAAAGCACACTCAAACACTTTATACGTGATATGCTGTGACTCAAACCAAACACAAAAACTGTAATGGCGTCTCCCGTCAGTCTGTCTGACTGGTTGACGGAGGTGGGGCGGGAGGAGGGCGGGGGGTGTTATCTGTCATTTAATGATGTAGGGCCTCTTTCCATAGAGAACAAATACGTTGTATGGGAGATTACCGCCCGTGCATCAAACTTAGACAGACAGAGTATCGCAGAATTCGCAGAGAACTTTCTCAAACGCATCTGTCGAAAGAAAATTTAGCGTTCTAAAGAATTTGGAAACAGAGAATCGTAATCGCCTGCACAATGACACTGTAGTAGCGCTTAAGACCACTAGAGAAGGTATTAAGAAGAAAGGAGGGAACCTAAAATTTGATCCTTCGAATGATATGTTGACAAAACGGGCATAATAAAGAGCTGCAATAAATACCTTGATGAAAATTATTAAATACTTAATAAGTATATGTAATAAATATATTTGATTTATAAAAACAGTACTTTTATTGCTTTCCTGAAAATTTGTGGGGAAAATGTGGGGAATATTGATTTTTTTTCCCCCAAAATTGGGGATTTTCAGTTAGGGTTTTGGGTAATCGAGACCGTGCTAGTTGGCAACGCTGCTCCCCTGGCAAGTCTTCGAACGATTTCCAATGTTTTTGACAGTTGAATTGACAACCTTTACTTTATTTACAGCTTCAATTACACAAGATTTATTTTACGTTTTCATCATGTTTTGTGAAATTAATGACGTTAAACTTATTCACATTTTTTTCATATTTATTAAGAGAAGTTTTTGGTAAATAGGAGTTGGGGAAAAAAGTGTATGCAGCTTTAATACTTGCAATCTAACCTCTAATGTTTACCAATATGAGTTCACAAATTTGTGTAAATTGTCTGAACGAAAAGACGGTTAACCACACTGACAACCGGTTGGTGACCGAAAGTTGTGGTCATATGAAGTGTATGGATTGTCTTTTACAAGAAAAGTCTGGTTGTGGTGCTTGTATGAAGGAGAAGACGGCCCAACAATATAGGGATCCGCAGGAGGATGAATTGAGTAATAGCGAGAGTGGTTCAGATCAGACTAATGATCCGGTGATTTACACGAAAGAAAGTCAAGACACTTTACTAGGAATTGAGATTATTGACAAAAAAAATAAGCCTGAGATTTCTCATATAAAAATAGAAACAGGTAAGTTTATTATGTTGCTTTAATTGGTCGCTAAAAATTACTGAAATGTTTAATGGCAGTTAGATTTTGGTAGTATATGAAATATTTTATCTATCATAACAAAATGTTAGATAAAATATTTCATATACTACCTTTTCTACATTCATGCAATATCTAGGCTGTATTATAAAGGGAATTTTAAATAGGTTAATTAGGAGAACTAAATTATAATAATATCAGAATTATTTAATAAGAAAACTATGTAATGATGCCAAAATATGCCAACAGTCCATTTAATGTCTTCCAAAACAAGAACAACAAAATTTTAATTATAACCTTGCTCATAGAGCCAAATCAAAACATTTCCAAAACAAAAACAACAAAATTTTAATTTAACCCTTGCTCATACTGCCAAAACAAAGACATCGAAATTTAAATTAAAACCTTGCTCATACATTACCCCAGCATTTAAAAACTCTTTGAAAAGTTAAAACTGCACTTTAATGAAAAAACAAGTTAGTTTAAAGCACAGATTTCCCAATGCACCTTTTAAAGTAGGTCAATTTTTGCCCCAACCCAAGTTTAATGTCCAACTAAACAATATTTCCAATAAAACCTCCTATAGAAAGATTACTTTAGAAAATAGTTTAAGTTAATTTAAAACTAAATTGTCAACAAACAATTTAATTAATTGTAATATTTTGGCAATGGAGACTATTGACAAAGTGCATTTTGTTTAATAATAAATAATAATTTTAATAAATAATAAAAAGTATGAAATAACAAAACATATTTTGATAGACGACAATTTTTTATAGTGGTCTATAGGTATTTGCGTTATAAGCTAACATCTGCCTTACATCATTATCAGCCTATATACATTCACTCCTGGGCACAGGCCTTCGTACATTGGAGAAATATGTGAGGAGATTAGGCCATAACACCACCACGCTGGCCCTATGCGGGTTGGTGGGTTAAAGCAGTTGCAGTAACAACCAGGACCAACGGCTTAATGTGCCTTTCGAAGCACATAGGAGCTCAAGATTATAAATTTGATTGACCTGTCCCAGAATCGAAACCAGAACGCTCAAACCAATACACCACTGAGCTCCGCAACAATGTCAAAATATTCTATTTCAACATCTAAAACAAGTAACCCATCTGTCCCAGGGCAATCAAATCTTAGGTATTTGTAAACATACTTGTTTCAGATGTTGGAATAGAATATTTCAACATTATAATGTAGAAATTACCTTATAATGCAAATAGGTACGGATAAACTAGAAGAATTTCACAGGGTTATCCCAAGTCCTGGGTAGCTTAGATGGTTAGAACTTTTCTAGTGTTATTATTGTTATTACATTCTGGTTTTGTTTTACATACTTATTTCTCAGCAACAGATACTTGGTCTTAATAATATCTATTTGCACAGAGTCACTTTTAGACATGTTAGTTTTTAGGTGGTTGGCATGCTCCTTTGAGGCTCACTTAAACAATTTAAGTATTGTCAAAGTCAAAAAAATTAAGGTATGAGTAAATGTCAAATTGAGCAGTCCCATGATTAGTATTTTCCATGTTTTCACATGCTCGGTCAAAGCACTGTGCTGGCAGAATTGTTATCCTTTTGCAAGATAACACATTGCCACTTAGAAAAAAAAAGTACTTTTTAAAAGTTAAAGACAAGGGTGATTAAAATATGTCATAAGAATACTGTTTTTTGAATTCATAATTTTACTATATGAATGTATATAAATATTATAAAAGATATTTTTTTTTATTTCAATTATTTCAGGCCCCCAAAATATAGGTATAGATAGACCATAGAAATTCTATTGTTGAGTAGTGGTGGGTTGGTAAAAGTCAAAAGAGATTAGGAAGGACACAACTGCTATTGTGTGTGTGATAAAATTGTCACTTGAATTTGTGTCACAACATAAGAAAAAATAAGCTAAAATTTACCAAAAATTTTAAAGTATATAACATCCAATTTCAGATTCAAATGGGAAGCACTATTTATGTACATTGTGCAACAAGAAATTCCATGCCAAAAGTCATGTGGCATACCATGCATACTGTAATGGGCAGCGGAAGCCATTCCAGTGCCCGGAATGTAACAAGGTTAGTTTATGAGAACTGTAATTTTAATAAAATAAAATACAAATAGCCTTTTTTTTGAAGTTATAACAAATTTGGTCTACTACTTAATCCTTGTTTTCATTGACAACCACAACTTTTCTTTCAACATAGGCCTCATTGATAGTTTTCCACATAGTGAGGTTATTTGCTGTTTGCATCCAAAACTTTTCTCCAATCTTTTTAAGGTCATCTAATGGTCATATGCTTGGTCTCCCTTGTTTGCTTTTATATTCTCTAAGGGACTACTCTAAGATGTCTCGCATCCTATTTACTCATAATTTGTCATGAGCAATAACTCACCTACTTCTCACTGACTCTTATTTTAAATGAAAAAAGAGTCATGAGCAGCATACTAGCTTTTGCCCGCGGTTTCCGCGCATAAGTGACTTATCGCGCTAAAGACGGCCTTAAGCTGTCTCCATACCAAAGGAGATGTTTGGTATTGATATTATTTTAATAACCACCAGTGCCTTGTTTCAATAAAACCAATTTTAAATATACTTAACGCAGTTTATTGTTACCAAGTACACAACGGCCTAGTATATGTACACTATCACAAAAATCAGGCAAAACTCCTGAATCCGGGAAAAATACAAATAAGTAATAGTTTTTTTATAGAAAAAATAGGTAATAATATGCAGAACAGTGATCGATTGTCCATTTTATTTTTATTCGCTTCGTTGTGTGGTACGAAACAAGATTTTTATATAAAAAACTGCAACAGCAACAGCAATACAGCCAAATAATCACCATGGCGCATATGTCACTTTGGTGACGTTTATTTGACTTCTATGTCGCCAGCCATATTGCCTTAGTGAATAACAATGAAATAGACGAAAAATTTTAACTTTTGTACGAACAAACTATGCATGAAAACGAATTATTAGTATTTTTCGCGGATTCAGGAGATTTTTCCTGATTTTTTGAGATACTATACATATACTTGGCCGGATATGAAATATCTCCTTTACACCTTAATATTTGCATAGATTGAGAGAACAATATGCACTAAACTTAAATTTTAAATTTAGTGTGTGTTTTTCAGAATTAGGCCCGATATGTTTTTTTTTATTAGGAAATTTAAAAAATATGTTACAGATTAAAAATCTCATTTTATTTTATACAGATATGTTACATATTGTTAATTTACAGACCTTCGCAACACATTCTCATTTCAAGTACCACGTGCGCGTGCACCGCAACGAGCGCACCTACTCCTGCGACGCGTGTGGCGAGAGTTTCTTCCAGATGTCGAAGCTCCAAAGGCACAAACTGAAGCATACAAGTAAGTTTCCAACAAAACGGCATCGTAGGAATTTTGTATGTAGGTTCATCTAGGCAGGTACCGCGCTTTTTCTATTTCGGTAGTGAAACACTCTCCTGTGTTTCGTATTGAAAGGAAAGCTAGCCAGTCTAATTACTTTAGACCTCAAGATGACAATGCACCTGCAATACAAATAGATTTTTTCCTTGCTATTGCACCCCTTGTAGCAGTGCAAAAAAAGTGTCTCGCTTTCTTTGTCTGAGAGAAAGAAAGAGTTTAAAATGCATTTTGTCTTCTGTGGACATAAGTGGTAGTGATAGATTTTGTCCACGGCCCGTGCTAGGCTTGCTGGGGACTATCTTGCTTTGCAAGTGACTTTTTTATTTAATAATCATCACTAGCATATGCACGTCCCACGGCTGGGCAAACGCTTTTCTGCATGGGAGAAACACATGAGGAGTTTGGGCCATAAAACCACTATCATGGCCTGACGCGGGTTGGTGAGTTAAAGCAGTTGCAGTAATAACTGGGACCAGCTTAACGTGCACGAGCTGCACGACGAAGCTCAGAGAAGCTCAAAATTTTAATTTTTTATTATTTTTTAAAAACTTTTCTCCTATAAATAGAGGTTGGTGACGTCAATACGTCAATAAATTAAAACATAGGCTATATTAATTCATAGAAATGGTGTGCCATATTAAATACATCTGATTCGTTTGATAATTTCATGCCATTGATATAAAATGATACATCCAATGTTATATTATTTCATACAAAAGTCAAGAAATCATCTAACTAATGAATAAGATGTTTTTGAAAATGGCAAACCATTTCTATGAAGTAATATAGCCCATGTTTTTATTTTATTGTCGTATTGACGGCACCACCCTGTATATGTCGCTGCCGTCTGGTTATCAGCCGCTGAACTAGATGATGGCTAGCCCGTTGATTAAACGTCGGCATCCAATTGAATGCCTAGCCCGATAGTTAATTTAACTAGACTCACTTAACGTTTAACGACTTGGCGCATTGAATGGCTCGTCTTGTACTGAAAAGTTTTGGTTGATTGATAGGTCGAAGGTTATTTTTTATGACCACTTATAACCGACATCCTCAACAACAGTCACACAAAAGCTCTTTGATTTAAACTCGCCTAGGCGTCCAATTGAGTGGCTAATTTAAACCAGACGGCCGATATGACATTCAGCCATCTGGTTAAACGTTGCGTTGAATGAGTTGTACTTCAGCCATTTGATTGGATGCCGGCGTTCAATCAACGGGCTAGGCGTCCAGTTTAGCGGCTGATTTAACCAGACGGCTGCAACACATATATAAAATTGGAGATCTTGCAGAATTACGAAAGGCTTCGATTTATCTTTACTTCCTTCAGAATTGCGTGTAAATAATACAATTAAGATTAGTTCGCATTTTTAATTGCCTTTTCAGATGAGAAAAGTTTTGTATGCGAGCTATGCAGCAAGGGGTTCTGCACCCTATCGTCCCTCCGTAAACACGAGCTGACGCACAGCGAGGTGCGGCCGTACGCGTGCCCCGTCTGTGCGCGCCGCTTCAGGGACAACTCCAACTACCGGAAGCATCTCTTCAAGCATGATGGTAAGTTGGCTACGATATAAACGCACTTTTGATCAGCTTCAAAATTCAGTCTATTTTTGTTATCATTTTACACAAAACTTTGGCAAGACTTAAAATATTGAAGGGAGTAATTTATTAACCTGTCGAGCCATTCAGACACAATTTTAATTCATCACATCAAATGTGAACTGCATTATTATTATTTCTATCAATTCTATCTGCATTTACATATTCGTTAGCATAGTTAAAGTTTATTAGTTTCTTTCCAAAAAAATCGGGGATTGATTGTGTCGGCCGTGGATTATTATCGTGAATTAATTCTTTGATCCTTTAGCTATCCAGTACTGTAATTAAATTTTGGATGTAGATGATAATAATGTACTGCTACACCAAACTGTATCCCCCGCATTTGTAAGCATCAGTTTTCTGAATCGCCTTACTATAGAAAGCTTTCTAGACGTATACAAGTCCTCAAGTACTCAGGATTAAGGTTCAATATTACAATAGCAAATACTGTTTCAAGATAAAAAGTGCACTTGCGACGGCACTTGTTCGCGTTGTACCGCGAGGGCGGGGGTGGGAGTGGGGTCGGGGGCCGAGGGGGGCGGGGGCGGGGGCGCGTCGGGCGGCGGCGGGGCTCGGCGCGCGCACCAGTGCCCGCGCTGCCCGCGCGCCTTCCACTCGCGCAAGGACATGCGCAGGCACGTCGCCGTACATACGGGTCAGTACTACTCGCTTTTATAAGGGAATATTGAAATCAGAGCCGTCTTTAACCTATTAGGGGCTCTGGGCACTTTATTATTTTAACCGACTTTAAAAAATAAGCAATTTATCAATTCAATTATTTTATACAATATACCTATACATCAAAACCTTAATTTCCAAAAAGGGGTCTTGGGGCCCCATAGATTGCGGGGCCGTGGGCACTTGCCCACAGTGCCCAATGGAAAAGATGGGCCTGATTGAAATGGGCAACTATTACGTCAAAACCAAATATAACGACATCGTTTATAAGGACAGATCGGTTAAAACAACCGAATGGCAAGGTCCCGGCCGAATCTATATAAACTAATAAGTACACATGCCACCTATAGTCACGCGACATACCGCTTGAAACGTCGAAACTTCATCGATATTCATCGGTTATAACGACCATTACGACTAACTGTACCAAACAGACTAAAATGGCCGATTACTTTAAAAACTAAGTGTAGTCTGTGAACTGTACTGAAGATACTTTCTTTTTTTCATAATAAACTTTTTTATTTCTTTTAGTTACATTTTATTTGAAAACAAGTTCATATGCATAACCTATCCCCATACTACAAACATACATATGACTATTAATATGACTGTACTTGTATATATTGCTTATAACAACTATCGGACATAACGTCCGAATTATACGGTCTCTTCAATGTCGTTATATCCGGTTTTGACTGTATATTAGGTACTTGCACACCAAAATTACCGATTGCACTACAAATAGATGTTTTAATGATTGTGTTGTTTGAGTTAGTATGATGTACAGTTACAAATACAACCGTATTTATTATATTCGCCTATTTAGGTAATCCAGTCCCCTAGATAGGATGCCTTGCTATCGCTATCGATGCACTTTCGAGCGTAAAATTAAATGTCAAATCCCATATAATTTCCATTTAGCGATAGCGCTTATCTCAAGACGTCTTGTCTAGTGGGGCTGGTCACAATTATTCTGGCTTGAATTACTAGAACGAGATTATTGTTCTACTAGCTCTTAAAATGTCTCTAAAATGCTGTTCTCTTGAAAAAGTAAAAATTGTCTCGGCCAATTAAGTAACCCACAATCTGTGAACATTTCAACTTAATATTATATACCCTTAAGACAGTGCATTTCGTACCTCAGTCCAAAGCATGAAATTCGTCGGTCAAGTGAAGTCAGATTCTGTTGGCCAAATAAATGCCAAAGTTACAGAGGGAGTGTAAAGCTTCAATACATTACATTAATAAGGGTTATTTAAAAATCAATTATGATCTCGTCGTCTTTACAGATTCGAAACCGTTCCGCTGTAAAGTGTGCAATAGACGATTTAGGAGGAAGGACAACTTGGAACGTCACATCCGCAACACGCACCCCGACTATGTGCCTGCCACCGCCGTCGACTGCGACTTACTCGCGCTTAAACAGATCTCTAACGGACACACTGACCCCAAAATAACCCCAGAATGCTACCAGAATAAAGATAAAACTCTGCTCAAAATACTTAACCCTCTACCGCCCCTCCCACAAGAAGTAATACAGAAACACATCAGCGTGGAAGTCAACGAAAACGTGAACCAGAATCAGCAGGAGGAGCCGGTGAATGGGAAAACGGTGATTGACAAATCATACATTTTGGAGGCTAACAATGCCCGCCAAAGTGTGATAGTTGGCAATTGCCCATCCATGGAGAAGAAAGTACCTAGTCCACAAGGAAACGAATATGTGCACAAGATAAGAAAAGCCAACTCTATGGCGAAGAATATATCACTGCCTCCAATAGACGAGACAAAAATCATTGAATTGGAACAGAAAAACAGTTCGAACAATCTGGATCTGGGTGCACCGCCGAAGGACGTTGAGCTATACAAGAAGATATTGTACGAGAAGTCTGAGATAGATGTCAGCACTGCTGGCGAGGAAGAACCGAGGGTCCAGCCGAGCAGCATATCTCCGGAGATGCACTGGAGAAGGAAGATGAAGCTCAACATTAACTGGTGAGGCGTGATTGCACTTGACTTTTTATGTAGATGATATTTTTTATAGAATTCTTTATAAAGGTATCAGGAACAGTATTTAATTTAACCCTTATTTTACTTGTCTTAAATATTATGCGGTATTCCTATCGAGGGACTTTATTGGAATTATAATGTTCAGGGTCAGGTGTAAAATCAGCCACTAGTTTGGAAAGATAGGCAAAAGAGACAATCGCTTACTCAATGCGAATAATATACAGTCGACATTAAACCAAGCGTTTACGCGCTTGTTCTTTTTATTCGGTAAACAAGAAATACTTATATGTAGACCTATGATTTTAAATGTTCTTTACTGGGAGTAATGCTACGAGATTTGCCGGAATATAAGGCTTTAATCAACAGAAAATAAACTTAACGGCCATATTCATAAACGCTCAATAAACCTCTTTTAGATAAAAACACTGCTATAATATGTTTTATCTTTTTCCTTTCTCCTAAGAGTGAGAGAAACAAAACACTTTATAAACCTCTTATAACGTCACTTGTTTTTATGAATACGGGGGTTAGTATTTACTTGACAACGTCAGAAATAAAAACAAAAGACAAAAGTAGACAATGACATAGAGTTATAGTTTTCAGAAGTATATGGTTTTACCACAATATATTTAAAAAGAAATTATTTTTGTGTACTCTAAGCTTCGGGAAAAACGTTTAAAACATGCTTTCAGTCATCGTGTTTTGTAAAATGGGGTACACTTTATATTTTCTCTTTGCTTGTGTCGTTTCCGTCGACGGTACGCAAGCCATAGCACAACCGCTTTGTCGAGATTCATGATCATCGTTGACTGCCTAGATCCGTGCCAAAATGAACGCGCGTTACTCGGGTTATCTGGGCGCAATATAAATTTCAAACGCGCGAGTCATCTCGTGCGTAGAACGCGCCATTTGGACAGGCTCGTACAGCAAGGATCGGATCGAGTGTAGAAATTGGGTTAGGACTGACTCCCAGGTTTGAATTGGTTGTTTTATTGTCTTCAGTGCAAGTTCAACCCCTTTCCATATTATGCCGTTATATCTCTCAGTCTGGCCATTTCCTCGAGGATTATATGGTGTATTATATTGTTATAATAATAATAAATATTTATTCATTAAAAGAGGGCAAAAATAATACAATAAAATATCTTACAAAAAATAAAACACAACGAAAACTTGGTTGCCTATAAACCTGTATCTTAGGCGATTTAGCGCTTATTTACACATTACTAAAAGGTTCTATTACAATAAAATAATTACACTTTATAACTAGTGGCTAACCCTCAAACAGTGTAAAAACTCTCTTAACTCTGATAAGACAAATGAAGACCCTCTATCAGAATGAATTATGGTATGCCGAAAACAGAAAATAGCTTCGTTTTCACTTTAGAAGTGCTAACGTCTTGACATGGAAAGGCAAATATAAATCTTGAATACTGATCCACGATGGTTAACGAGAACGTTTTACATAAAAATAAAACTTTTTTAAACATAACTTACCTCCTTCGAAGCCTAATAATAAATATGTCATATCGTCGGTGGGGGGAAAGACCGCGCAAGAGCAGTTTGTAAATGTACCAGCTTTATTTTCATTTTATAAAAATTGCCGCTGAAAATCTTTAGATATTATGGTTGCTTACAAACATAACTGTACGAAAAAATGGTGCTTATGAGCTGGCCCAAATCCCATACAAAGTTTTACCATCTCCTTTTAATTGGCTCTATTCACGATTAAGGAACCGCCTTTAACTGATTGTAAGTTTTGAATTTACAATTGTTTGAGAAGTTTGAATTGCAAGTTGAAGTTTGTTTGAATTGTTTGAGACCGGACTCATTCAGAACGTCAATATTCCAACGTGTCGCCTCAACGAGAACGCACATTAAATATAAACTTTTTGTTTCAGATATTAGAAAACGGAAGGCTGAAATGAGTGATTACGTATTTGGAGCTGGTAATTTTTACTACTTCGTAAATTTCTATGATTATTTTTGTAAAGTGTATACAACTGGAGAGTTTTGCCACCCCGAGTAGAGAGTGCCTATCTGGAATAGAGTACGTTCGATACAGGGCCATAGCTAGATGCCTTTACAAAATATTTTCTCTTGAAATCGATCTACTTGAAGGTCGTATGTGCATATCTTTGAAATCTTCGTGTAGATTTGGATTCAGTGTTCGAGGGTTTCATAAAAATAAAACGCAGGCCACAATGCGAGCGGGCGGGCGAAGAGGGTTTTTGGCGGGATTTGGTGGTTTCAGTCTAGATTTTTATTACAATAATTAATAATTGTGTCGGAGCGAATTTTGTCTTATAAAAGTGGTGTAGTTTTATTAACCAAGTGTTTGTGTTGACGTACAACTAAAAGATTATTAGAATAAAGTGATTATGGTGTGAAAGACGATGAGTTTTTTTTTGTGGTTATCCACCTCATAAAGTAGCATCATATGGAGACTGTCATCATATATTTCGCGTCAAATTCTCCAAACGTGCATTGAAATGTATAACACCAGCGTTTCTATGCAATAAATGAAGAAATAAAGAAATAAAAACGTGGCTGTATGGGCATTAGTTCCCTTTGCCTTTCCATTACAGGGAGATTTAACAAAAAAAAAAATGGGCGAGGAGATCGGGCGGACAGGGTTCACACTGCGATCTACCCGAACTACCAGACAAACTCAGGTATCGTAGGTAAAACACCTATCTCGCCAAAGCTACTGTTAGCTCGCATAAATTCTCTTCTCTCGCTTCGCTTAGCTCGCTCAGTTCGATTATTTCGCTCGCGATATGGCCTGCACTTAATAGACAGAATATATCGAGGAAGATGATGCATAAAATTAGTATATAAAAATGGAATTTTCTCTTTGATGTAGTAGTTTTTAATATGTATTGACTGAATACAGTTCCTTCTTCAGTTCATGATTGTAAATATCAAGATTGTTCATTTGAAAGAATATGAGTTATCGCGGTTCCAGTACAAACTTTCATCCTCCGTATGTGTTTCATATTTTTATTTTGCAATTTCCAATCCTAACAATATAGTAGGTAAACTGTATGTAAAGTTAAGCTAATATATTTTAAATTAGATCCTTTATGATTTAGAGGTAAAACAATTATAGTATTGTGGATTTGTTTACCTTCTGTCAAACTTTTAGGATTACAAAGTCTATAATTTTACAAATAATTAATCATTAAGTGCGTCAAAGACGATATATGTAAGCTGTTTTATTTTACATTTTACTTTATCGATGTTTTACATTGGAAGTTATAAAGTTTATGTAAATAATATTTTTTTAATCTGTGAAGCGGTATCCGGCTCGAAGGACCAAATTTTTGAACAAATGTATAAATTGATCTCAATTGTAAAACTTTAATATCTTTTATGTATTTTCAGTAATTATATTAATCAACTTTGAGCACGTGTAAAGACTATCAAATTCGTGCATTACTGAAAGATGATAGTCAATTTGTGAAAATAATTACTTCTTTTTAATAATATTCACAACGTGTTTAGAATTACAATTTATTAAACCGTTTGGACAGCTATCGCTCGGTTTCTTGAACGGTAATCAAATTGATTGTATAGTCAAATCAATTTGATGTTTGTGATTGGTTGATGAACTCTGTCAATTATTTAATCCAATAGATTGTAAACTTTAACATCAAACACAATATTTTAGCCAGTGTTCGGGAAACTGACTGTGCTTTTACAATATCAAGTCAAACTATTTTTTTAATTTATTTACACAAAAATATGAATGAAATGGCATACTCGCTACGTATGGAAGTAATCAACTAAAATTATCATTAAAACGTAGTGTTGCATTTTCCAATACCAACGATGAATTCGATTAATAGTAAGCTTTTGCTTGTTCTGCCAAAAATATTGTGATAGCGAAACTTGTCCAACTTGAGGTTCTTAGGAACGTATAAAGTTTTATAGTACGTAGTTATAAAATATCGACTGAAGATCATGATCTCTACCGCACATTGATCTCAAGTAATTTAAGTTCATTCGAGGCGTGCTTCGCGCAGTTATTGTCGAGGAAGACAATTTTAATGTGACCTTTTACACGCACCGTTGTGGTCCAGACCATAGTTACGAGTGTACTGGCGTATGCTACTATAATAGGAATATTGAAATACACGCGTTATGTAAATAACCTTAGCTATTAATTAAGATTTTATGGATACTGATCCGGCCAATAAAAATGACGTCATTAAAACATATAGTGAGTCGTCGCCGGCGTTTTAATTTTTGACGTGAATCGTATTAACATTCGTTAACTTGCAGTCGGTTTCGTGTCAATTCCCTGTAGTTAACAAAGGCAAATAGTTATAATTAGTTCTTATTTGAACGATTGTTAATAAGAGGGAAGGTCATGCGCCCTTTTAGTTACGAAACATATTTCGCGACTTGAGGTTACAAATTGTGACGACGTTATCCCTGTAGAATCTTCGACTGGTTATAATTTTCCTTATGTACCGTCCAAAGCTATAAACGCTCGCCCTTTAAACCGGTTTCAGTCAATTTTGCCAAGGCAGCGCGGAGCATGCGCACCAATGATTATATTTGAACTGAAATTATCAAGGTAATCATATACGTTCTTTTTGTAAAATTATAACAAATCTACTAGCGTACCACGACTAGGCATTGCTCTATTAGACCCTACATGCAGTCCTGTGAGCGATGTTGATGCTTTTGTTGATTTCATATCAACAAAAGTCAGGCACGTGGGCTACGATGCGGCGCGGGATGAAATAAAGCGAACGCGATCAGCCCTGTAGAGATGTCTTACCGCTAAATGGAAAATGTGAGGGATTTAACACAAGCCTGAAATTGACTTTCAATCGTAAATATCAAATCCCATATATTTTCCACTAAGCGATAGCGATCAAAAGGCATCTTGTCTAGACGAGCAGGGGGTCTGTGTACAAGTTTCAATAGAATCAAAGCAGCCGCGTAACGATACTTTAATTAAATCATCTACATAAGACACTGCCTTAGCTGAAAAATAATTTTAAAAAGTTAAAGTTTATTATTTTTATTACCTGTCAAAGAATACGCTAGATCTAAATGGCGTGAGTATTATAATATTTGATAACGTTATTGTTTTCTAATTTTTTTAGTAGTGCAACTTGAACGTTCGGTACCCCCAGTGTAAGTATAGTCGACAGCACATCAAGCGTAACAGTTTAACCTTGAGACCGCCCTTATTCCATTCGTAATAGAGACGGCTTTCGTAGTGCAACTGTTACACTTGATGTGCTGTCGTCTGTACAGTTGAAATGAAACGATAACGTTCGTAGTTGTAATAACTATTAAATAGCAGTAGCGCTTGTGTTGTGTGAATTATTGGAAACTACTTTTTATATGGATTTGAGAGGTGAACGCGACTATGATCGTTTTCGTTTCGTTTCGATTTAGAACCAACACTAGAGGTATAGTGCATTATGTTTAGTTTGCATCGCGTACAAAAAGCTTTCTGGCATAGTCAAATATAATAAAGGGTATCTCAGCTCCGATTTTAAACTTTCAACACGACTATCTCGGCAACCAGCGGGGCTATTGGGAGGGAAGCGGTGACGGCAGGTGATTAGTGCGGATTTTTGAGTCGCTATGTTGCAGTGGTCTGTCGCGCACAGCGCGTATTCACTGGAGGCGTATTTTTTCAACGAGTTTTCGTTGAGTTTCGTCCGCGGCAACGCGGTTGATGTTTTCAATCGATCGCACAGGTCTATCTCGAGAGCCATTTGAATGATTCAGTAAACATCCTGTCGCTCTAAACTTTGCCACCCACGACCTAATTAACTGATTATTCAGGGCATCACTTAAACGGCGGATTTTAAAGTGATTACAAAACTTGCGAAGTGGTTCACTCAACGAAAACTAGTTGCAAAAATACGCCTCCACTGTGTACGCGTGGTGCGCGCCAGACCACTGCGACATAGCGACTAAAAAATCCGCACTAATTATCTGCCCAACGCTACCGCTTCCCTCCCAATAGCCTCGCTGGTTGCCGAGATATACGTGTTTAAAATTTAAAATCGGCGCTGAGAAACCCTTTCAAATAAAACATGATCACACTCTCTGGGTTGTTGCCGTTGTAGATTCTAATGGGCTTGATTCTGAAGACACACTCTAATTCTAAATTTAAGTACAGTATATCTCTTTCTCGCAATATGTAATACGAAAAAGATAGCAGGAATTCGTTTAGAGCTGTCAATTAAATTTAGATAGATTTCAAGGAAACCATAGACAATTTTAGACGGAATGTACGGAGGTGCCTCCTAAACACTGCATTTTATCACGTTCAATAAGGTCGAAATATGAACGCACGTTTCTAAATGTCAAATTATATGACAGCTATCCTTTTCGTATTCATTTTTAAAGAGAAAGAAATGCACTGAACTTAAATTTAGACTTAGCATGTGTTCTCCAGAATTAGGGCCAATGTAGTTCTAAAGTTATACTTATTTCGGTTTATGGTTCATACTATAAAGTTTTCTCTGTACCGATAGAACTTCGATTACATGAGAGTAGCTCGCCTTTGACGTGGGTAAGCGACGTACTGGCATGAGTTCTACCGGATTATGGTGCGTTTGTGGTAACACTTATATCACACGACTGAGATGTGAAGAATTTATCGATTTAAAAATGTATATTCTGTTATCTAGCCCAGATTTGCCGATCGTATCTTATGTTTATATAATTATAACGTAATAAATAAGTTCATAGACACCATTTTATTCTTCAAGTTAAACATCAACCTTGTTATTGGTTTGTGTATTTTACTAATATTCGTATTAATAAATAATTGTTTGTAAACTATACCCGACTATTTTATATGGATGGAATAAACTCTGAGCTTAAAGCGTTCTTTCATTTTTCTGTCAGAATGTTTTATTACAATACCCATTATATTTTATATTTAGTGTCCGACTGAACTGTCTATTTTGGGTAGTCGCCAATTTTTCTTCGTTTATCTACGTCACTACAGGGATGAACTTTAGTGCTAGGGAAAAGTAGACATCTGGTTTGAAATTTTGCCACCACCATAAAAAAATATATTATTAATACGAAAGTAACTGTCTGTCTATTACGTGTTCACTCCTAAGCCGGTGAAACATAAATGAAAGCCATGGAGATAGATGCATCTCACCAGACTATACACGTCATAATGCTGGGACAGCCTTCCTACATGGGCGGAAGAAAACATATGAGATAAACATGAAGATAGATTGCTTGCTGAGAAAGTAGACGTCTGTTTTGAATTTTTTTTTTGTTACTTTAGGAAAAAGGCCGCTGCATCGTCATCTTGAGGGCTAAGATCAAATACCTTCAAATCAAAACGCAACGAACTGTTTGAATAGGAAAGGCTCAGGTACGTTATGTGACCTTTTGGTGTGTTTATTTAGGCATTAGGTTTGTAAATTTTCGACCAAGACAGATTCTTTTCAATCTAAAAACATCTGTTTATACAGGGTGTTTGGTACAGACGACAGCACATTAAGTGTATCAGTTGCACTCCGAAAGTCGCCTCTATTCCGAACGGCGTAAGGTCGGTCTCAAGCTCAAACTGTTACACTGGATGTGATGTCGACTGTACATACCATAACAAGCGGGCACCTATCCTATCTCTAACATTGTCATATAAATATTAAGGTTCTAATAATATTAAAATTCTGAAATCTAAAATAAATTTCAAATTTCCCCATACAAAAAGTTCGGTCTGTTTAACAAAATGTATGGAAAATGTCAATATTTAATTTAATTTCTTGCATTTTTATAACACCTCAATATATACAGGGTGGTGCCGTCAATACGACAATAAATTAAAACATGGGCTATGTTAGTAAATAGAAATGGTTTGCTACTTTCAAAAACAACTTATTCATTTGATAATATTATGACATTTCTACTAAAAGATGCAGCCAATGTTGAATTATTTCATACAAATTCATACAATAGGCTTTGTTTTAATTTATAGTCGTGCCGTCAATACGGCACCATCCTGTATATGGTTAGTACGGCTTGGTGTCCGCTTGTTATACGATGTACCAAACATCTTGCAGAGAAAAATAATATTTGTATACCTTTGCATTTCAAGTCCGTTTCTGTGCTACCTCACGAATCGGGTTGAACAAATCTATAAGCTTGGCTTGCGCATTCATTTCCTTAATGTCAATGTTACGGTAGCTATCCGCATTTTTCAAATATAAACAGTGAATTTTAAATAAAAAAAGTATGGATTCTTCAAATAAGGAAGAGAATTTGGTTAACAATGTAATAGAACTATATAAAGCTAATAAGTGGAGGGAAATAGTGGAGACATATCATGATCACCCTGAGAGAAACAAGTTGTTGTGGGTATATCCGGCTGAAGAGAATTTTGAGTTTATTAAAATGTGCTTGAAACAACTACAATGCGATAAAATATTGAGCATTGGGTGCGGGAGTGGGCTGTTGGAGTGGATGATGACGGAGGCTACAGGTAATTACATAATTATTAATATTAGGTATTAAAACTATGTGCTATTTTAACAACTATAAAAAGTATATAGAGATAATATTTTTCATTAAGGTAATCCTGGACAAGTAAAATCATTTTTACCTCAAAAGATTTAAAAAAAAAGAACAAACAAAAACGTGACACTAAACTAAACATTTTCGGCTCGGGCTTGTTATTGACAGCTCGTCTGACTGACAGACGGACCGAAAGACAGATCGACTGACAGATCGACCGACAGACCAACAGACAGACCGATAGACAGACTGACATTATAACATTGTTAGCTTACGTAGACCCAGACAAGACAGAGAGACCAAACATTGTTAGCTAATATTATTTTATGTGATAGACTTATGGGGTTTTTGACGATTCGAAAGTGCTTCTTGGGGGGCTTATTTGAATAAAGATATTTTCATTTCATTTCGTTCACTTTCCACTCTTATATCACACACAATGTACCTACTATTACAAAGCCATATAGATTATGATTTGATTTAATTTCCAGGGGTACCAGTATCAGGTGTGGAGGTGGACGGTGCTTGGTGGCATTGTAAATACGCTCCTCCTACGTTCATACCGCTAATATTAACCCCCACTCAGTTAGAGGAAGACCTCAAGACGTTACTACAGCGATCAGCCACCTCTGCTCTGTTATTTTGTTATTTTAATAACAGAGATGCTTTCAATGAATATCTCAAATATTATTCCGGCAACGTTATTATTATAATAGGACCCGGCGATGGAAAGGGAGTACACACAGACCCCAAGCCGTTTGGCGATGTCAGCACACCATGGAGGCTATTCAAAAGCCAAGAAGTGAGGCGGAGCAAAGATTACATTGCTCTTTATTGTAAAACAAATGAAACATTCCAATAAATATTAAACGTTGCTTATATTTAAAACAGTCTTTGTATAATTTCTGTTCATATTTTCATAACATTAATTAACATCAGTTTTTCATTAATTCTATATTTTTAACATTAATTTTATTTACAGACGACCTGACACAAGTATTCATCATGGGATCTTTTTTTCCGTGTATAAAATTCTGAAAATCGTTACTAGAACCTTCCGATGTGACTATATCTAAGTTATCTTTCTGGTTTATAATGGGAACTTCAGTCACCATTCTATTAATTTCATTCACAGGTAGTTCTGTCGGCATGCTGCTAGTTGGAATATCGTTATCAAGGAAGTGGAAATCATTGTGCATTACGTAAAGCGACTCGAGAGGGAAGTTTATGTCGAAACGAGGAAGGAGCTTGTTGTCGTCCGAGTTATCGTCAATTTCGATGACGTCATTTTGCTGGTCGTCAGATACTTCAGGCATGACTGCGGCCGATAAATCCAGGTGTCCAGAATACTGCTCTCCTATTATATTGTCTATCAAATATTGGTCGAGTAGAGGTGGATTACTTGCAGTATTATTCAGGGCGATATTGTAATATGAGTCAGATTTAACTTCGTTTTTTATTTCACTCATATTCTTATGAATTTCTTCTAACGGTGGAGATGCTTTGTACTCCCGGCTAATACCTTGATTATTTAGTAGATTCACGTTGCACATACGCTCTAAGCTCGGCGACTGAGTGTTTTGCTTGATTGTAGCTTCCAGTTTGATGTAACTTGGGTCGGTTGTCTGAATCTTTTGTGACGGAGGAAGTAAAGTTATAGAGTTTACGTTCATTTGTTGATCGAATGTGAATAACTGTGAACTGTCATTTATCTCGCTGTCGACGGGTGTGGACGCAGAGTCTAGCATAGTTTCTTGGGGATATGACAGCATAGTGTTCGGCGATTCGCTTAATGCCGGTTCCGGTTGCAACTGCATGAACTGAGTCGTGATCAAATTGTTAAATGTCATCGCACGCCCCAGTCCAAACCTCTCATTATCTTCAAGTCTTTTAAAAGCCATTTTCTGTTGTGAATGAAACATATTCTCTTGATCAGGGCCTTTTAATATAAGATTACTTTTAACTGAAATTTTCGGTTTTTTTCTTGGCGCTCCCTCTGGTTCAATTATGATGTTCACAGGGGAATTACTGGAGGAAGGTACTGGCAGGATCTGAGTCGGCTTTATGATAGGCCCAGTAAATCTAGTCATTATCTTGTCAACAGGTTTCAACATAATATTATTGCGTACTGATATTTGTGGTATCGGGGGTAATCTAATGGGAAAGTTGCCCATAATATTACAACTGCTTCCCATGGGAGAAGAATGACTCGCGACTAACGAGTTCACACTACTTGTTTCTAATAAAGTTTGTTCCATAGACACAGATGTGTTTAAGAAGTGAAGGTTTGTCTGACTATTATCATATGGCATCTGCAGTGGGAGTTGAGATGTGTACTGGTGTCTCTCTATCAGAGTATCGTTCGAACTTTCGGAAATAAGACAGTCGGAATTATTGTCATCTTTGCTAAGGTCTGTTATTTCTTGAGTATTAAAGTTAGAATTTTGTATTTCACTAGCAGTTTTCTTGCAATAGTTCTTTGAGTAATTTTGGGGTAAGCTTTCAGACAGACTATAGCGATCGAAAACATCCAAAGGAATTGTGCTGACTGTATTGTTGTCATCATTTTGTTCACCGGAAACATGGTCTGATACTGAATTTGTCTCCTCAGTCTCACTTGGTATAGTCCAGCTGGGTTTATTTTGCTTCTTTTTGGTCATTTCTATAAGAAGTTGTATTCCATCTTTATCTGGATGACTTGTTAAGTGAACTACATATTTGTCTTTGTTGAGAGACTTAAAAGGACAGTAAGGGCATCGGTGTAAGTCATTAGCACTGACATTGGGATGATTAGAAATCATGTGTGAAGCAAAAACGGTTGACTGAATGGCACTATATGGACAATATTTACATTTATACAAATTTTCATTGGAATGAATTTTTTTATGCCTTCTGAGAGCATTGTGGTCTGCTGATCTGTAGTTACACAGGTCACAGCTATAAGGTTTATCACCTGAAAGTAAAAATGAATATTATATTAGTTCATAACATCATCATCACCAGCCTATAAAAGTCCCACTGCTGGGCACATGCCTTTCTACATGGAAGAAACATATGAAGGACATGAGGAGCTTGGGCCATACCACCAACACACTGATGCGGGTTTGGGGGGTAAAGCTGTTGCCTTAACAACCGGTTCCAACGGGTTAACGTGCCTTCCGAAGCACGAAGGAGTTAGAGATTAGAAATTTCGGTTGACTCATCCCGGGATCGCCATGACAAAAGTTGCTTTGTTTTTGTGATCGAAGCCAGAGCACTCAAACCACTACGCCACCGAGGTCCTCATTATATTAGTTAGCGGATTTAAACCACTTATGATTTTTAAATGAAAATAATAAAAATTGGCAATGAAGCTTTTGTAGCAGCCATGGACAATTTACCCCATAGGTTTTGTTACCTGTATGTGACCGTAAATGTCTTTTCATTTCTTCCTTTCTAGCAACAGTGTAATCACAGTGGCAGCATTTGAAGGGTTTGATTTTTTCATGTACTGCAGCTGTATGGATACGTAACCTCCTCTCATTACTGAATTCTTGTTGGCAAATTGAGCACTTGGCAGTTTTCTTATGGATTAATTTATGTTTCGACAGCTGGTTTGCATTTTTGAATCTTTTTAGGCATATTGAACCTGAAATATTAAATGGTAAATATTTATTTTTTCTTCCCAATGATTATTTCTTGTTGAGTTTTTGCATAAGAAAGAATTATTGTAAATTATTGTCGATGTGTATGAGCTACCAAGGATTGTGGATAAACCTGTGAAAATCTTTTACCTCCTACCTACTATTAGTATTGTATTTAGTGAGATTATGATTATAATTATCTTTGGTATCATTAAATTAGGTGCATGCACTTACGTTAATTATTTTTATTTAAAAGAATTTTAAAAAATGAGAAAATTTACTTACAAAAAAGAAAATAAAAAAATCCACTGTTCTGTTTCAGACAAATTATTTTCTGTACATGATGCACAACTCGGATGTGTTTTGAATAACTTATCGAATACAGAAACAATTGTATTGAAGTCTAACAAAGGCAGCCCCGTTAGCGACTACATTCATACAAAACTCAACTGTAAATGCATGAATGAAGGGAATAAAGTTCTGTGGCTTTTCCTTCACTGGATGTAATATTGCGCCGATGTACATTTGACAATGTCGAAACTAAAGACTCATAACACTAGTGACAATTTTTGAAGTATTAATTACAAATGCTGTTATCTGCATTATTATTATTCATAGAATATAACTATAAAAAAATATAAATATTAAAAATGAAACACTTACATGCATAGGATTTTCCCTTTTGATGACACTTCATATGGATGTTGAATAACCTATACTTTTTATATGTCTTAAATCCACATATTTCACATGTGGGCAACTCCATATCTATTGAGTGAATCTTCCATAAATGTGTGTGCAAAATTTCATCAGTAACACATACTTTGGCACATTCTGGACATACTAATTTACCATTTTGATGACATTTTCTATGGTATGCAAGATTCTTTTCATCCTTCAGACAAGTATGACATTGGTCCACTAAACAAGGAACTCCAATTTCCTTGGTTTCTTTAATAATTGGTACTTCAATATCTTTTACTTGAGATAATCTCTCTATGGGTTTGGATTTTGAATCCTTGTTGTCCATTGTATTAGGTGATTTAATATTAGCATTTTCTATAGTTGATATTCTAGGTTGAATTGAAGATATCAGGTCTGGAGTTATACTAGAAACTTGAAAGAGATTACAGGTGGAGTTTGAACTAGAACCAGCATCTGTCACATTCATATATTGAGTGGAGACTTCATTAGTATACACAATATTTATACTAGCCTCCTGTATTATTTCTTTGGCATCTACTTTTTCAAAATTTGGTGCACTCATCTTATTTAATTCATCTACAGAAATAAATGCAACACCTTTCGGAAGATCATTATTAGCATTCACAATATCGGGTACAATTTCTATTACCTGGGGTATTTTAACATCAGCTAAATCCTGCTGTATGGGTACAGAAGGTGAACAGTCAGTATCTCCTTTTCTCAATTTGGCGTCTTTGAGGGCAATCTGAATCAGGCTTTTAACCATTTTTTTCACATCTTTGATACCCATTTTGTGATGGTTACGCAGGTGGGTTCTCAATGTTTCTTCAGCATCAAATACACTCATGCAACCCGGACAAGCAATTTGTATATTGTCTGCAAGGCCGTTACTTTTCGCAAGTTCAGGATGTACCGTAAACAAATGGAATTTTATATCGTCTTCTGCAAGTGCCATGTATGGACAGGCCTCGCACTTGAAAAATGGAGTAGACCCTACTGACTTTTCTTCGTAAGACATTACTTTCTCTTTATGCATAATGGATTTTCCACTAGTGTTCTGAGTCTGAGAGGAAGCACTGTTTACATTTAACAAGAAACACTGCGAAGTCATTGTTTTAGATGAAATATTTTATTTTAGTAACACACTGAAAATCTAACCCTAAACAAATTCTTCAAATTGTTTCTTGATGATGTTCGCATTCTTAGCCTGATAAGCTATTTTTTAAAGCAAAGTAAAGAAAGAAAAGACAAAAATTCAGCTGTAAACATCTAAATTGACAAACTGACATGACATCTGTCTCACAGATTAAAAAGAGTGTCTAACTAAAGATCTGTCTGTCATCATCTGTCTGTCATCATCCTTACGGTCCTTCTACGCAACATTACCATCATAGATTAGAGATAATATTACCATCGTTACGCGTTCGTGACGTACACTTACACTGTTGTGCAAACGCATACGGTGCTTCATGCACCGACTTATAGCTATGATTTCATGACGTCTTGTAGGCTATAAAAAAAAACATAATTTTTGTAAGCATTGTATTAAAATGCGGGTGTAACCTAAACAGACTTACTGCGTCAGTAGTCAAAATCAACCAATAAATCTTTATTTGATCAAACTCTTAGATCTTGCTTATCTTATTCTGGCACTGAAAGTGGGCCTCGTCGATGAAATGAGTGGAACAGACGAAAGATAAAGTTGAATATATTTTTGATGGTATAGAAAGCATGTCAAAAAGACATGCTGTGTGTGCGTGATTTCCATGCCGTCCATTTACAGGTGAATGAACCAAAAAAAGGAGTGTTTGGCGGGCTTTTGTGGCGTCAGTCATGTATTTATTACAATTATTAAAATTGTGTCGGCGTGAACATTGGGCCTGATTCTGAAGACACACTCTAAGTTTAAATTTAAGAACAGTATAATATCTCTTTCTCGCAATATGCAAACGAAAAAAGATAGCTATAATTCGGTTAGAGCTGTCAACTTTTAGACGGATTTCAAAGGAACCATAGACAATTTTAGACGGCATGCAACATACGGAGGTGCCTTCTAAGCACTGGGGCGCGTTCCGAGCCTACACTCCAAACACTCCGAGTTGTTTTTAATCTGGCTCTAAGGTGTGGAACGACTCAAGTTTTTTTTATAACCTCAAATTTTGACAAGGGCTTCCATTATTATCTAAAGGCTTCCATTCCGAATTAAATTTTCTGTATTAAGTCTGTGTTTTAATTTTATTCACTTTTATTGAAAGTAAACTAAAAATAAGAAGTGCCTTTTCTGAGATTTGACATACCCCATCTCATTTGACGGACGTTTTAAACGTCAGAGTGTTTTTTAACCGTCAAAATTTATCGCCAAAAAGTTGCAACTCTCCGAGGCTTGGAACGGGTTAGTTATGACAGCCAAACGTCATGCCCAAAGGTACGGAACGCCCATAGAGTAAAAAATACTTACATTACTCTTTGAGTAAAAAGTTGTAGGCTTGGAACGAGCCCCTGAATTTTATCATGTTCAATAAGGTCGAAAATTGAACGCACGTTTCTAAATGTCAAATCATATGATAGCCATCCCTTTCGTATTTATATTGAAAGAAAGAAATGCACTGAACTTAAATTTAAACTTAGCAATTGTTCTCCAGAATTAGGGCCCTTGAGTTATAAAAGTGGCGTAGTTTTATTATTCAAGTGTTTGTGTTGACGTGTAACTAAAATATTATTAGAATAAAAGTGATTATGGTGTGAAATACGATGAGAACTTTTTTGTGGTTATCCACCTCATCAAGTAGCACATAAAGTGACTGTCATCATATATTTCGTGTCAAATACGCCCAAGAAGCATTGAAAATGTTGTGCGCTAGCATTTTAATGCCTTAAAAGAAGAAATAAAGAAATACTTAGGACATTTCTGTATGGTCATTAGTTACCTTTGCCTTCCCTTTGTTGGGAGAATTAACAAAAAAAAACAATAAAGAAAAATAGAGATTTGAGTTCATTTGACATTTAATTCGTACGTAGTTGTCAAATTCCTATTGGTTGGCACCAAGTTATTTGGCCGGCTTTAAATTTTTCTTCGTGTAATTTCCAGAAAATAGTAAAAATGAGTGTAAGCGTTCTATTTGTTCGCCTTTATTTTTTCTTTTCGATTAATGAGAGCTATCTAATCCAAACTATTTAATTTCAGTTGGAAATAGAGTCAATGGTTCGCTATGCATCGCCCATCAACCCAGCGGTGTTCCCGCATTTGACACTGCTGTTGCTCGGTATCGGAATCTTCTTCACAGCGTGGTTCTTCGTTTATGAAGTCACCAGTACTAAATTGTCTAGAGATCTCTTCAAAGAACTACTCTTATCGTTAGTGGCTGCTTTATTCTCTGGATTTGGAATTTTATTCCTCCTGCTATGGGTAGGCATTTATGTATGATATGTGTGTATCGTAAGCTGTAATAAAATTCATTCCTTGGGAATATGTATGATCGTGCGTGACACAGGTTTATGTAAGGAAATAATATTTGTACAATAAGATTAAATTAAAATACAAGTTACACAATATCTTATTTTATTTCTATTCACACTTACAATATAAAGCAATTAAAATTATATAATGCAATAGAATACCTCTATAATGCAAAACATTAAACCATAAATTGTGAACTAAAATATATTATTTTCTTAGGAAATAGTTTTGAAGGCGGCATTCTGAAGAGCACAATCATTACTGAGTTCAGTATAATTATCGCTTTCAATATTTGTAGGAAAGGTTATCTTAAAGGAGAATTATTCTATTGCTCAAATTTTTGTTTACATACCACACTTAATTTTGGAATTAAGAAGGAACTCTGTGTCACTGGCTTATTTAATTACTGAGTTGTAAAGTGCTACCAGATTGCATTACTCAATTGAGTTTCTCCCGTTCTCTTCGGAATGATTCATCCAGCAACACAGTCTCATGCATTCGTTGAGATGCAAGCTTATCAATACGGTCATATAGAACTTGATGCAATCCTATGAAGTGTCTGTAAGAATTAATAATATAATATTTTGACTGAAAAGAATTATTAATATTACTTATTATGTATGCTTATTATTTACAACTAATAATTGCTTATTGTTGTTCTAAATAAACGAATTAGATGACAAATAGATCTGCATTAGCGAAAATCCGCCAAATTATATGGCTTTCAGCATCAAAATGGTGAAAAAAATTGACAGACAGCTGAGGTTTTTGCTGCCCTTATAGAATAATTAATTACCATTAATATCAGCCAGCACTTGTAAAAGCTCATGTACTTGTAATGAAAAACTGACTTGATTAAGGAAATTCCCCTTACATAGACTACAGTGTGCATATCAACCTGGCAAATCCACGGAGACAGCCCTGCACTATGTAGTAAGCAGGGCAGAAGCAGCTTTGGATAATAAGGAGGTGTGCATTGGTGCCTTTGTAGACATTGAGGGTGCCTTTGATCGCACAACTTTTGAATCCATCAGAATAGCTGCCAAGGAGCATGGAGTTCCCCACACAATTAGAAAGTGGATTAACTGCATGCTTAAAGGCAGAATCATTTACTCTGAAATACTAGGGGAAAGTCTACTAGCAAGGACCACAAGGGGCTGCCCTCAGGGAGGGGTACTATCTCCCTTACTGTGGAGCCTTGTGGTTGATTCTATAATGGTTAAACTAAATGAAGGACCGCTGCATACAGTGGGCTATGCAGATGACTTAGTCATAATGGCCAACGGGAGATTCCCTGGCACTGTATCGTAGATTATGCAGAGTGCGCTGGGAAAACTGGAAGAATGGTGCAATACTAACCACTTGTCAGTAAACCCCAGTAAAACGACGTTGATCCCCTTTACAAGGCAGAAGAACCTACTCAGGCTCAATACGCTACAACTATACAAATCGGAGCTGTCATGGTCCAGCGAAGTGAAATATCTTGGCATTACGCTAGATAAAGAGCTGACCTGGAAACTCCATATGGAGAGAACTGTGACAAAAGCTCAAAGAGTCTTTGGTATGTCTCGCTCCACCTATGGTAAAGCATGGGGTCTGAAACCAAAGATAATAAAGTGGATTTACACAACCATGGTGCGGCCTCTATTAACATATGGCAGTATCGTATGGTGGCCTAGAACAAAGCTGGCAACTTGCAAAACTGTTCTTAGCAAGTTGCAGAGAACAGCATGTCTACCGATCACTGGTGCGTTTAGAACCACTCCAACGGCAGCGATGGAGGTACTCCTAGACCTTCCTCCGCTGCACATAGTTATTGAAACAGAGGCGAGGAAGGCTCTACATAGGCTTAAGATTTCAAGTCTGTGGGACAACACCAAACCTTTGCTTAAACACACAAAATGGGCAGGAGCATCTGTCTTAGACGGGTATATGGAAATGGGATGTGATAAAATAAGTCCCAAATTCATATTCGACAAAAAATTCAGAATTAGCATTCCTACCAGGGAGGAATGGAAATGTAGACCACCAGTTCCTGAAAAAAATAGTCTCATTTGGTTCACAGACGGATCCAAGATGGACACAGGAACGGGTGCTGGTGTCTATAATAAAGATATAGAACTATATCAAAGCATGGGCAATTTAGCAACTGTTTTCCAAGTGGAGATGTATGCTATTATCCTATGTGTAATGAAAATTATAGAACAACGGACTAAGAATAAAACAATATACATTCTTAGTGACAGCCAAGCAGCTCTGAAGGCACTTAGCTCACCGCGCATCAACTCAGATCTGGTCCTGAATGCTGTTCAAGCTCTTAACAGGCTTGGCAGGCATAACAGGGTAAGACTGATCTGGGTGCCCGGCCATGTGGGAGTGATGGGCAATGAGAAGGCTGATGAACTGGCAAGGAAGGGCTCGGAAAACACTTACGTGGGTCCCGAGCCCTTTCTAGCACCTTCACAAAGTTTCATAAACACAGCCATTAAAGAGCATGTCAAAAGCAGACATAAATCTGAGTGGAATAAAATACCGGGATTAAAACACTCCAAATCCTTCCTAGGGGAGGAGGTAGGAGGATGGAGTAAATACATCTATGCAAACGGTAGAACAAAAGCTCGCTTCTTGATTGGGGCGCTCACAGGGCATTTTGCTACTAACCACATGCTACATAAAATGCAACTCTCCCCAACACAACTTTGTCGAGCATGTGGTGAATGCCAGGAATCAATGATGCATCTCTTGTGTCATTGTGATGCCCTGGCTAGAACCAGAATGAGTCTTCTGGAAGTGGCATATCCAAAGCCAGAAGACTACAGGCTCTTTCTGCCTAAAGATATAGTAAGGCTAATGGCATCTATATTCTGGACACAGGAAGAGTAAACGCAGGGGAGGCACAAAAGATCCCAATGGGTCGAATAGCACTGTGACTTAGTCATGGCCCCACTATAAGATAAGATAAGATAAGACTTGATTTGGAACTGTCTCTTGATTCAATGTGATAAGGTTCAAAATCGTTTACATCAACTGAATTTTTAAATTTAGATATTTTTTAATATATGTCTCTTTGTAGCTGCCTGTACTGTTTTTAAACATTGTTGTGAAGTTTTTACAGTATCAACAAGACAAGGTGATACTCTTGGTGTTGTAAGCACAAGGACACGGATGAGTAAATTTGATTGCCATCTTATTAGTATAAAAATCTGTGGATTGTTTACTATTGCATCCAATGAAAAATATTAAGTCCAATATAAAAATGCGTGTCCTGAGGCGGGATGTGAACCCGCGACCTTTCACGATACGGGGGATGCGTGACAGCTCCAACTACTGGGCTACTAAGGACTTGTTTTATGGTCTAGTACAGTTAGCAACTCGTCGAGTGTTGCAGTTGTACTACAAAACCGCTCTTATTACTAATGCCATAAGGCCATCGATAGTAGCAGCTTCGATGTGTTATCAACTGTAGCCATAGGTAAAAAAATACAAAATTTAAAAGACGACAAGGGCGACAAGTTATTTTTATAACGGATCCACACGTTTGTTGCTTGGCACAACCAACAAAGCAACAGGATGAGCTAAAGATGTGCCATCTTTGAAAAAACACAACTCGATTTAACTCGAAACTCACGTAACTCAAACTAGATAAAACTGAGTGAACTCTCGCAATTCTTTGGGCTATGTCGGCGACCTTAGTTCTCCTGCGGATCTCATCATTTCTGATTCTATCACGCAGTGAACCACCAAGTATGGCCATCTCCATTGCTTTTTGGGTGACTTTGAGCCTTATGATATAGCCATTGTAAGCGGCCACGTCTCTGTTACGTTCCGTATGATCGTCCGATGTTCGATCGTTTTATATTAGCATAGATACATAAAATTACACGATTCGCAATTTTAGTGAATTAAAATAATAACTCATATTCTACACTCCACCCAACCCAACTTGCACTATGGATACTAGCTAACTAAAACATATTTAGCGAAAGATATAGAAGCCTCAAATAAAAGCCCCGTTAAAATTGAAACAATGACGATGTTAGATGCGAAGTGAATTTTATACATGTAATGAAAAAACTCAAGAGCAATTCTAAACAGAAAGGTTCACGCAACGTTGAGTATAAATGATATTGCTCTGAAAATCTACAAGGCGAAGTGTAATCCCGAACAGTAGGTATATTCGTGCTTTTATTATAAAATATATAACATACCTACTTACAATGATACACTTATATGAATAACCATGACCCGAAAACAAGTAGTTAAAAAATAGAGATAGAGTTCTGTTTGATATTTGAAATTTTGCGGGATTGTAGATATAATTTTTTAAGACATTTAAGTGCATAAATGAAAACGTAAAAATGTTAGTTACGACATTGTTAACCGACTTCAAAAACGAGGAGATTCTCAATTCGGTTGGTATGGTTTTTGTCTATGTATGTACCTACACCGATTATGCCGAGATTTCTGATCCGATTTTACGTGATTCTTTTTTTAATTGCTGCAGTCGAATTATGCTCATTTATAAAACTTCGTGTGGATAGAGCCATACATATACATTATAATCTGGGAGTAGGTACCGAAAGTCAGCAACATCCAGTCTGTACACCTGCGTGATCTCGACGGCGACGACCGTGGCAACTCTTTTGCTGTCTTTCATCAAGAGCGCTACCTCGCCGAAGTGAGCGCCATCTTCCAAATGGCATACCTAAAGTAATCAATATCTATTATCATATCGGTGGGGTTGAACGGCGTGGATCGCAAGTCGCAACAACGCTCAGGCTTATTACCTATTACCGATCTTATTTGACAGTCGCAATACTATTGCTAAATACGTAAATTTGTATTACGGTCGTCTTATTACCGAAAAATAGCAACGCTACGAGCGTTGCTATTTTTGAAAACGTTCATTTGAAGCGCTTCGCTGATGAATTTTTCGTCGATGAACATTTCGCCTCTTAGTAATAATGAGATTAGGTTCAATCAATGCTTATATTTTATGACCAAGAGAAGTCAGATATTTATTTTGTCCTTTATTTCTTCTATAGACTGGATTCGTCAGCGAAGCGTTTTCATACTCCAGGTAATTGCAAATCAGGTTCTTATAGGAATATCTCCTTAGAAGTTAAAATAAAAAAGATTACCTCAACTCCTTTCAAGGAATAAACTGCAACAGTTCCACTGGCTATGAAGTACATGCAGTCACCGAGGTCCCCAGCGCGCACGACCAGATCGTTAGGCAGGAACACTTCGGGGTGCAGGCAGCCGAGCACGGAGCCCACCACGCTAGCGGGCAGGCCCTCGAACAGAGCTACCTTGTTGACGAGCTTGTGGCACGAGTGTAATGTTATTTCGTTACGAAGTTGTTCTACAAATGAGATAGAAAAAATAAAATAACTTTTACTTCTTAAAATTGGAGGCTGGATCGAGATCGCATGTGAAAATGGTAGTAACTTCAATAAAGTAGTTTAAAGGTAGCTCTTATTACAAGACTGCCAAACTTAGACCAAAAGACAGAACGTTTTGAGACAGCGAGTAAAGCCGCTCAAACTCATCTGAAACAAGAAAGAAAGTCAGTCATCTGATTCGAGCCGCAATTTGACGGCGTACGCTATCAATCTCCAACGGTCGTCGCGAGAGCGAGACATCGTATTTTATACAAATGAAAAAATAAAAAATTATAATAAAGCAGAAGAAAGCTGAAAATATCTCATTTCACATCTAAGTTAATTTATACCTACTACCAATTTTAAATTGTTTTCAAAGATATACCTACGTGAATTTGGAATACAAAACCTCGAGATGGGCGATCAGTGTTGCTTAGCTTGGAGCTTAGCCAGCTTAGCCTCTGCTAATGTTAGGTCGATAATAAGTCGAGGTCGATAATAATTCTTTTTGGACTCAAAAGTCAACATACAGTCATCGGAAACTTAAAAATTTAATATCCTAAAAATTAAAAGGGAGTTACTCCAACTGACATTACCGAAACGCGGCATAAACAGTGAAAAAAATTGCAACATTGCAAACCCAATGGTATTTTATATTATAGACATTGTAAGTCTTGCCACAGAGCGAAAAAGCGGGGTCATTTCATTGCTCCAAACGTTCTGTCTATCTTGTTCTTATGGTCTAAACAGGCAAAGAGCTGCCACCCCATATCTGAGGTAGATATGGGGCATATGTAGTCACACATTGAGTATATGTAACTAGTCACGTACGTACTTTACTTTTATTCCTACAAAGCGTTGTAAAAATCTACCGTTCCTCGATGAGACTGATGAGATCGATTTACCTATTTCTAAAGAAAGTTAATATGCGTAGTTATACATGATCCTACCGTAGACTTACTAACCGGATAGACTCTGAAACACGAGATCTTCCCTGTAGTAAGTGCCGTGAAAAGTGTAGAAGTAGAAGGCAATAACACGCTTTTTCAGTTGTGCGGGGAACTGTCTGTGCCTCATGTACTCCTGTGATATTTCAAATTATTTGAAGCATATGTCCTTATGTTATAGGCATGATCCGCATTCAGGGTATTAGGGGGGCGCTCTCGGAAACGAAGGCAGGTAGCAGTGCTCGTCACATTAATAAACACGATTTGTTAAAAAATTAATTTGAATTCACTGAAAAAAAATCAGCTGTTCCATACAAACAGGTCGTGTGGATATTACAATTTGTATGAAACAGTTGATTTTTTTTTCGCGGTTTCAAATTTATTTTTTAGCAAGTCGTGTTTAGGGTGACCATGACCACCTGCCGTCTAATATGTCAATAAACAGTAGGTAAGTAGAACTGTGCTATAGCCGCAAACCAGACCAGATATAATATTTGGATTTATCAAGGATAAAACCAAATATTATATTTGGTTTATGGTTTTATTAAGAAATAGCTTTTCATTTTATGACCTTTTTTCTAAGAATGTCCCATCCCAGGGCACTGAACCCACGACCGTTGACAATTTGGTAAAAGGTCTGGGCTTATAAAACTCTATTATTTATTGCAATTTGACTTTCAATTAAGGAGCTTGGTGGCACAGTGGTTTGAGCGCTCTGGTTTCGATTACGAAAGCAAAGCAACTTTCGCTATGGTCGATCCCGGGATGGGTCAATCAAAATGTATAATCTCGAGTTCCTCCGTACTCCAGAAGGCACGTCAAGCCGTTGGTCCCGGTTATTACTGCAACCGCTTTAACCCACCAACATTAGCATTGGGTTCAGTGTGGTGACTCAAGCTCCTTATGTGTTTCTCTCATGTAGGAAGGTCTGTACCCAGCAGTGGAACGTATATAGGCTGGTGATGACTTTCTCTTTAGATACATTGGAATTATAGCATTCTACCATATTTAGATATTATCTTTCAAGCATTTTTAGGCCTTTATGTACCTATACCTACCGAGCGCGCCTTGTCTCGCATCCCGCCGCCGCTTCCATTGAACAAATGTGGATGCTTACGACAGCTAATGGCCTGAAGTTTGTTATAGGTACGGCCTACCGTCCGAACTGGATAAATGTTGAAATTTTTCTGGATGCTATTACGGAATCAATCTCATATTTTTCAAACTATGATCACGTGGTTTTATTGGGTGACTTCAATATAAATTTGTTAGATGCCTCTTGTGATAAGACAATCAAATTCAAAAACTTTTTATATTGTATGGGTTTGGAACAAGTTGTGACCGAGCCTACTCATTACTCTTCAGTAAGTGAAACGTTGATAGACGTAGTGTGTGCAAATGCTCCTATTCGTAATATTTCAGTGACTAATATCACTGGTTCTCTGGGCCATGCAATGATAAATGTTGAGTTATTTGTTAAAAAAGTAAAGGCAAGACCTAAGTCTATTACGTATAGGGCATTAAAAAACAGAAATATTGATAACTTTAACAGGGATCTTGCTGAAGTGAAATAGTCATCGATTTTGAATTTAAGCTCAGTAAACGCAATGACTTATTCTTTCAACTCGATTATCTTATCGCTCTTTGATAAGCATGCTCCCATGAAGACTGTTAAGCTAAGGGCTAACAATTCTCTGCCATGGATTACTGATGTTGTAAGGAAAATGATAAAAACCCGTAACGAAGCTTACAAAAGGTTGAGAATGTCTGAGACCGAAAGTAATAGACAGTATTATAAGGAAATTAAGAAAATGGTTAAAAATAGTATATTTTATGAAAAACAAGCTTACTATAACCATCATATTAATTCAAATCATAATAATTCGAAATTACTTTGGACACATTTGAAAAAAAATATTTTAACTGACCCTTCCGAGGCTGGTCATCTACCTGATTATTTTAATGACCCAAACATAATTAATGACCATTTTCTTAACGTCCCTGGGGATAACTTAGTCCCCTTATCTGAGATAACCTTTTTTTAAATTCCACAATTTCGGTAATTTTGAATTTGAATTGAAGCCAGTACACGAGAGTGATATTGTGAAATACATAACATCTATTTCTACAAATATCACTGGAGTGGATGGAATAAGCAGGGACATGCTCCTGATGACGCTCCCGGCATCTCTGTCAATAATTACGACAATTGTCAATAGATCTATATTGACGGGAGAGATCCCGCTCATTTGGAAATCGGCCCTTGTAACGCCTCTGCCTAAGGTAAAAAATCCCGTTAAAGTCAATGAACTAAGGCCGATAAGTATTTTACCTTATTTATCTAAGGTTTTAGAAAAGACAGTTTACAACCAGCTATGTAATTTTGTTGAAACGAACAAAATTCTTCCATGCGTCCAATCAGGTTTTCGTAGGGGTATGGGTACTACTACTGCCTTGCTAGACGTTGTTGATAACGTGCTTTCTGAACAAGATGCTGGAAATAGTACTTGCATGGTTCTCCTGGACTTTTCTCGTGCATTTGATTGCATAAATATCCCACTATTATTGGCTAAGCTACGTTACTATGGTGTTGGTTCTGTGGCACTTTAGTGGTTTGATTGCTAGCTCAAGGATCGATATCAGTCAGTCAAACTTGCTAAAGAGGATGGATCTTGCACGGTGTCGTTGCGGAAACAACTAAAGCGAGGTAACCCACCAGGGATCTATTTTGCTTTTTATTGTATACAGTGCTGATGTAGTGAGAGAAATTAAATATTGTAACTATCATCTGTATGCAGATGATATACAGATGTACCTATCTTTCAAGCCGAGTGAATGTCGCACCGCAATGTCTAAGTTAAATGAAGATCTTAATAATATTGCTTCATGGCCAGAACGAAATGCACTGGTTCTCAATCCAAGTAAATCGAAGTACTTGATTCTAGGCTCTAAAGATCAGGTTGCTAAAACTATTAATAATAATCCTATAGTGACGATTCAAGGAGTTAGTATCGAACGTGTCAATGAGGCCAGAAATCTGGGTTTGTTGATAGACAGTCATTTGCGTTTCGAAACTCATATTTCAAACTTAGCTAGGACTTGTTTTTATCGTTTAAGAGTTCTTTATAAAATTAGAAATCTCCTTAGTGAAAATATTCGTAACACTTTGTGTGAGTCATTGGTACTGTCCAAACTTAATTATGGAGACCTGGTGTATGGACCGCGTCTACAGTCAAAAACTCGTCGTCTGATACAGCGTGTCCAGAATGCTTGTTGTCGGTTTTGTTTTAAAATACCTTCAAGAAGTCATGTTACACCTTTTATTAACAGAGCTGCCATGCTGAATATGTGCTCGCGGAGACATTTACATCTCGCATGTATGGTATTCAATGTAATAAAATATTGAAAGCCAGCTTATCTTCTTTCAAAGCTAAGAACTTCGCCATTTCACGACAGATACGGCACTAGATCCTGTAGATTTCTCTTAGAAAGTCACCCACATAAGACTACAGCATTCACTGGCAGTTTTCGTTACCATGCTACCAAATGCTGGAACAACATCCCTCCTCCGCTAAGACTATTGTCATCAAAATTTTCTTTTAAAAAGAATTTGAAACTATTCCTCCTGCAAAAACAATGTTTGGGTATTCCCAGCGGGTACTCGGTAGCTGACTTTGCCATCTGAAATGATCACGTTTTATTGCTAGTATATTTATATTGTTGCTATATGTATTATTTATTTAATTCATATTCCCAAGACAGTTCATCATCAGTTTTCCGTTTCGATTTAGTGTATTAGTCATAAACTTAAACGATTTGAGTATATATATGTATATGTTCTTAATAATTTATTATTATATTTTTATACATAATTTTTTTAGATATGCACATGCACACTCAGTGGGCCTAATTCTGGGAACACACTTTAATTTTAAATTTAAGAACAGTATATCTCTTTCTCGCAATAAGACATAGAAAAAAGATAGCAAGAATCTGTTTAGAGCTGTCAATTAAATTTGGATAGATTTCATAGGAACCGTAGACAATTTTAGACGGCATGTACGGAGGTGCCTCCTAAACACTGCATTTTAGCACGTTCAATAAGGTCGAAAATTGAACGCACCTTTCTAAATGTCAATTTATATGACAGCCATCCTTTTCGTATTCGTTTTGAAAGAAAGAAATGGACTGAACTTAAATTTAAACTTAGCATGTGTTCTCCAGAGTTACGGCCAGTATAGTTAATGTTATAAACTAGTTCTGCTATTTTATTTTAAACAGTTTTATTCTAACAGTTTTATTCAGCTTGTTATTGCTTTCTCATTTATCTGTGAATAAGCCCTTGGGTTGTAGCAGAATATCGGTGCCTTACTCAGATCCCGTGGTTTGAGTGAGAATCAGTCACTGAGCTGCGACTCTTTTAAATTCCGCAACACACACATATGATAATCGTTTTTTTGTGTACCTACCTATTCGTTTGTTTCAAATTTTTATGTAATTTTGTTAGATGTGTGTGATGAAGAATTAAATAAATGTTTATCTATCTATCTATCTATAGGCCTAAACAAAATTTATGAATAAATTAATCTTACTTTGACTTGGTCCATGACCTCGTGATACCGCACTAGGGACTCGTATTTTGACATGTAGACTTTAATAAGGTACACTGGAAAATGTTAGTTAATTTAAAAACATATACATAATTAGAGAGCTTAGAATAATTACTAGAATGGTTTTTAGCTATAATTTATGAATATCAGTTCACCGACTTTTCGGTGACATGCCGATGACATAAATACTAACCTAGAGCTGATCCTATACCATCATAAAGTTTGCGGGATGCTTAATTCTTTAGAAACTTACAGCAGATATAGCGTGTTTGGGCTCCTATGAATAGTCTCAATGAGATAGTGTTAGATGATTAATGAAGCTGGTGGTTACTTAAATTTTTTAATATCATATTTTTTGTCACTTATGGGGAAAATGTTAGTTAATTTAAAAACATATACTTAATTAGAGAGCTTAGAATAATTCAAAATTGAAAATTTTATGTAATCCCCACCCTCATAGTCATCTATCTAACACCATCTCATTGAGACTATTCTTATGAGCCCACATACGCTATATCTGCTGTAAGTTTCTGAAGAATTGAGCATCCCGCAGATTATTTGATGGTGCAGGATCAGCTCAAGGTAAGTATGTCTTGGAAATACCATCGAAGTAACAGTAAATCAAATTTCAAATTCTTCGGTTCTGTGAAAGTTAGTTAGTAAGACCCTTTTGTCAAGTAGGAAATAAGCTGATAGTCAGCCAATTCCTTAAAAGATCTTTATACATTATAGCTATGAGCCATCTTGATCACGTCAGCTTTCAAACAAAAAAAACTGAATCAAAATCGGTCCATTCCTTTAGGAGCTACGCTGCCACAGACAGATACACAGACAGACACGTCAAACTTATAACATCCTTCTTTTTTCGTCGGGCGTTAAAAATATCTAAACTAGCAAACATTCATGCCCTGGGGCGGGGACTGAATCCGCGACCTTTTACAATCCGGGTGACTGCTCTAACCATCTGAGCTACCAAGGACTTTGCATAACCATGTGAAATTCTTCTAGTAACTTATATACCTGCCTACACTCACATTGTTGAAATAGTACAAATACCATAGACTATTTAGAAGAAATTGATATTGTGAAGGGTCCGGCCCCAGAATTTTTTAAGTAGGTATCTGATACCTACTCTACCACCATCCTGTGGTGGTGACGACTTTGAAATACATCTGATTCATTTATTAATTTCATGACATTTGCATGAAATAATATAACATTGGCTGCATTATTTTATAGAAATGTTAAATCAAATTAATAGGGTGTATTGTTTTAGTTTCATTAAAGTTTTTAATTAGCCCCTGTTTAATTTATTGTCGTCACTTCTTTGCATGTTTTTCAAACATTTATTGTAATGTTACAAATAAAATTAAGCCTTACTTAAGAAAATAATTACAAGAGAAACTGCTATTACGTTTTGTATTACCTAGAACGTAGATCATGAACAAGGCAGAGTACATGATAATTATCGAATGTATGACCACCTCGTCAGGCTCGTGACGGACGTACAGAGAGAAACCGGTACCTGCAAAATTATCATCATCAGAATCAACAGGCTATACAGGCACAGGCCTGCATGGGATTGGGACATAACACCACCACGCTGACCCAATGCGGATTGGTGGCTTAAAGCGGTTGCAGTAATCGTCAAAATTATACGTATTTAATACAGGAAAAAAATGTGGTGGTGTTATTGCCCAAACTCCTCAGGTGTTTCTCCCATGTTGAAAGGCCTGTGCCCAGCAGTGGGACGTATGGCCAACCGGTGATGACTTGGTAATGATGATTTGTTAACGATGATTTGGTAATGACTTACCGAAGAATGCAGAGAGACTGATAAAAAAGCCCTTCTTGTATCTGTAGCTTATGGAATAATCGGTCAAGATCTCGCTGCTCAGGTTAAGAAATTCGTTGTAGTCTTTTGGTAAGAAACCATATACTGAAACAAAGGTAAGTACCTACATATAAAAAGACTAAAAAGTTGGAAAGTTTTGTCCAACTACCGACTTTGCTATTGCCGCCAATATACCTATATCTATTCGAAAGCTTTGTAATGTGCGATCAATAGATGACATCGAAGTCAAATGCAAGCCTCGCACTTATACAATCTGTGGCTAAAGTAAGTAAAATAAATAAAGTCAATACTGGTTAAACACTAACAATAATAGTTGCTGACAGTGGTAAAGTAAACGAGGCAGCTGCACCAATGTACTGACAAGATGAACAGGATCGCAGTGTTGATGGACGCGTAACAGATGTACGAAGCACCAAACAACTGTAAGAAATAAAAATAAAGACACTCACACAAAACACAAAACCAAACATTTAAATGTGAACTGTGAGAAAGTCGAGAAAATGTATGTGTCTGCCGTGGGACGAATAAAGGCTGGTGGTGATGATGATGATGATTTTTTTATACAACTAGATGACACGCAAGCTGACGGGCCACATGGTCGAAAGCGGTTACCGCCGCCTATAGACTAACAAGGAAGAATCACTTGATATTGCTGGTGCGTTGTCATCCTGAGGCTAAAGATAAAATGCCGTCCATGCCCAGTAATTACACTAGCTACCTTCCCTTCAATCTGGAACACAGCGACCTGTTTCACGGCTGAAATAAGAAAGGCGGTGACTATAGATTCTGGTAGGATTGACCAAAACAATTAATAGTGTAGGGTACCTTCATGAATATTTTCAAATTCTTCATAGTGACGGATAGATGAGCAGTTCGGAGGACTGCCAGGACGTGGCCTATGTAAACGCAGTAATGGTTGTTCATCTCACGGAGGAGGAAGAAGTACGAGACGGGCATACACGACACTAGATCGACAGGGAACCAGAACCTGAGGTAGCGCCTGCGAACAAATTAATGAGTGACAAAATTGTAAGTGGTAGGTATTGCCTGGCTTTGTGTTTATGCTTCTCGAAGAATTTGATTTTCGATATTGTTAGAATTTTGGATCCATTTATTGACTTAGTATAAAGTACCTACAGAACACTTATTAATCTTTTTGATTGCTTTCATATTATTTTTTAAACTAGGGTTGTAAGCCCTATGTATATGTAGTATACCGTAGTCAATAGACGCTTTTAGGACCAATAATCGTTGTAGAACAAAATTAAAGGAAAGCATCATGTTGATAGCAAAGCGGAGAAGTCCCAATTACCATGCAATAGTACTCCTGTCGAAGACCACGTTGGATGGTGTTTCCACGAAGCCCAAATTGAAGGTCAAAGCGATGTCGACCAGACACGGCAGGTTGAGAGCGAAGAGAAAGTGGTCCAAGGGGTGGGGGCCGTATGTGTCAGGATCGATAACGTAGCCCAGCCGCGTGGTCGACATCACCATGTGGAGGAGGTTCACGACGGCCATAAACGTGTTCCAGGATAAACTGTGAATAGTCCAATTTCTGACTCTTCAGACATAAAATAATGCATAGAAATTAAAACGCCAATACTGCCAATTTGGTCCATGATATTACTTACACTACCTATAAAACTATTATTTGCGATTGGTTTCCCGTACTTATTTAATTTTGTCCCTACCTACTTTGTTATTTATTTCAGCACCTAATTGTATTACAATTAGATAGGTAGGTCCTAGTTACTGCGTGACTGCATTTCGTGGGGTTCATGAACTGCCTTGAGTAATTTATATGTAGATTGTAGACCATTGCCAATTTCAACTATCATTTTGGCTCTTATTATCATGGAAACGTTAAATAAATCTACCATGCATAGATACATCCATTATTCAATCCTTCTAGATTACTCTACTCATAGATAATGTGGCGTGCATTTGCTGAGGAAGGTCGCAAAATGCATACTATATCATGCGAAAGTGACTATAAGCCGCTAACCGTTTTGGTATGAAGATAGTTAAAGATATATGAATGACGTGATTGAAATCGATAAAAAATTTGACATGAGCGTAGCCTTTGGTAACCTGAAGAGACTGAAGGGGTGAATCAAGCAGGAGTCCCCTTCGCACAGGTGCCGCTGTCGCTCGGCCACCACTCCGGCGTAGCTGTAGTAGTGCCGGTATGATTCCGGATGGAATTCCGAAACCAGGCAGAGCGCCCGCAAGCGGCGGCATATGCCTGCCTGCTTGGAGCTCTTGGGTAACATGCTATCGGAACCTAATATCATTGTGATGAGCAATAGAATCTGTTATTTAGGGTTAAACTATGCAATAAAAATATTAGCATTCTTCTTCTGTCCTTGTCTAGTATTAGTTCTATTTTACTCACTCCTATAGATTTATGGGCGTAAATGGCCACTACCTAGGGTTTCTGTAAACGCCTGAAAACTGTGGTAACTAGGTAAAAATTTTGATTCTTTCAGTATGTGATAGAGCTCCCGCTAGATAGGACTGAAAGCGCTTCTGAGTCTGATGAATACGTTTCTAAGCCCGCGAAAATTTACTTGAAAAATAGGCAAGGCCACCACGCTATGTACAGACGACAGCACATCAAGCGTAACAGTTGCATTACGAAAGTCGCCTCTATTACGAACGAAAAAAGGGCGGTATCAAAGTCGAACTGTTACGCTTGATGTGCTGTCCTGTCGAGTGTACACCGTCGTGATAATAATAATAAATTTATGTAAGATATTTAAAAACAAGTCTAGATTTAATAAAAGACATCCTGGGAGTAAGTAGATGTGAACTCGCGATAATTTTCTCAATTCGAGTGACTGCTCTAAGGACTTGGATTACCGACGACTTGGATTGGGAGAACCCTAAATGAGTGAGTGGACCCAGTTATTCCCAGAAGCTGCCTTGAAGCTGCTTGTATTTTTAATTTTTAGGGACAAAGAATAGTTGTTTAATTACAGCCCAATAGAACTTACCTAGGTCCAGAGAACAGTAGTGGCTTTGGTGAGGCATCTCAATGATTATTTAAATAGTATTTACATACATAACAATACAGATTATCTAAAATTACTCCAATACATGAAAATCAAAGAGAATTTGAATGTAATTATTAAGTTTAGTGAAAATTAACAGTGGTGACAGTAAATGAAAACTACAAGTCATATTTATAAACGTTAAACCAAAGAGCACTGAAAAACTTGAAAACCCTAAGGAGAGAACTCCACAGAATACTGTTACGAGAACTCCCCCAATTGGAATATTTAGAACCACAGAACATAGAGAGTAGTTAGAACTATCAATCGCGTCATAGAGCTCTCTAGCTATGACGCGATTGAATAGCGAAGACCTTTTTCTTTTGATGTCAATACCTACTATCTTTAGATTTAAAACACTTATGGTATCAAAATAGGGGGAATACATTTTGGTGTTGTAGCTACACATCTATCAGTTTATTGCTTTAAAGATCTTCATCTGCTAATTCACAGATTAATTGTATTGCCCCCAACACTGCTTTCTTCAGAGCCTTTGTTGGATAACCTTTTTTTATTTTACATCAACAGTTCACTGTGTTTCGGATTGAAGGGAAAGGTAGCCAGTGTAATTACTGGGCATGGACGGCATTTCATCTTAGGCCCCAGGATGACAACGCACCTGCAATATCAAGTGATTTTTCCTTGTTATTGCAGGTGTCTAAAGGCGGCGGTAACCGCTTACCATCAGGTGGGCTGTCAGCTTGTTTGTCATCTAGTTGTATAAAAATAAATTAAAAAATCATAACTCGTTCCAAATTCTAGAACTTGGATTTTTTGCTTGTACATGTCTTCCATTCTCCCTGTAACATGGGTTCCTTCAGAAAAGGCGTGAAAAGGCACCTTATGGACTCTTCTTACCGCTTCTCATCAGGTGGTGTTGAGTCATATGCCGTGCTTTGTATAAAAATATTCATATTATATGTACGACGACGTTTTGCATCATAAAGCTTCGACGCTGACGGAGCCATTATCTCAGCGATACCATGTGGCGATACTGTTGATTTTATGGCATTACGAAATAAGTTTCACATGTGCTAAAATAAGTTTCACTAAACTTGCTTCATCATGCATGACACTTGTTTCGTAATGTGAATTCGGCTTTAGGCTGTGCTCTCACATCAGATACGATCATCAACATCAATCCTTGATAATTTTGGGGTTTTAAGTATTTTATAACTTTGGGGTTATAAGTATTTAATGTTGTTGTGTTACTTTAGTTTCAGAAAGGTTGCGTGTTCGTAATAAAAGATGATAGAATTTAGTACAAGTCTATTTTATCACTGTTTACAAAGTTACACAGGTAATACCGAAAATAAAGTCAGATTGCTCTCAATGTTCGGAATACGAACTCTTTTTTGCTTTAAAATGAAATATGTTTTTTTTGTTTTTCTTGTGGATTCTCAAATTTGACGTATTGGAAGTAAAGGCGTATTTTTCTACAGAATATTTAATTTTCTATATGTAATAACTAACCTAGTATTCAGCACAAAGTGGCGACCGTGGGAATATCGAAAGAACCAACAATGTCCGAAAAAGAATTTTCCAGTCGATTAAAGAGTAAAAAGGAGAGAAGTGTATTACGACAATGCTTCAGCAAACTACATAGTACGATCGAAGCGAAGCTGCAATCTGGTAATGTAGTGGATGAACATGTGGTTGTCAGTATGCAGATACTCCAGGAAAAATATGCTCGCATCAACGAGTTGGATGGGATAGTCATGGATGAGTTGTTGTCATGTGAGGCAACTACATCGCAGGATCTCGACTCGGAGCTGGAACGAGTGGACAGTTATAAAGCTAAGTGGTTGTTGTTACATAATAAATTCGAAAAATTACGCCATGGGCCGGTGTTACCAGAGTCAATATCTGAATCGCTGTCGAACATCAGAGACTCGGGTACGGCAAAAGAAAACCCTAATTGTACGCGTCAGTTTAAGTTGCCAAAATTAGATCTAATAACATTTGACGGTAACATAAGAAATTGGATAGCGTTCTGGGGTCAGTTCCAAAAAATTAATGACGACAATACGTTAGATAGTCACGATAAATTTCAATATTTAGTAGCGGCCATTCCTAAAGGTACGAGTGCACGAGAATTAATAGACAGTTTCCCACCATCCGGCGACAATTATTATAAAGCTATTGAGCATCTTAGAGAACGTTATGGCCGAGAAGACCTTTTGATAGAAGTTTATATACGAGATTTATTAAGTTTAATTTTATCACAGGCCAAGAACGACTACGAGATGTCACTAAGTTCGCTATATGACAAGCTTACCACGCAGTTAAGAGCATTGGAATCCATGGGGCTCACCAGTGATAAGTATGCAGTTATTTTACGCCCACTGGTAGAATCGGCGCTTCCTAGCGATACACTGCAGGCTTGGGAACGGTTACGCGCAAGTACTAAGATGGAATCAGGTAAACTACTTGATAATATTTTGACATTTTTAAAAGGCGAGGTTGAAAGCAATCAACGAATATTATTAGCGAGGGCAGGATTCTCACTTAGTGAAACATATTCACCCAGTATTGCTAAAGGTGACAATGCTGTACCAACCACGTCATGTCTTGTAGCGGGAGGTGGTAATAGTCTTAATAAAACCGATAAGGAGAAATGCATCTGGTGTGACAAAAATTCGCACAGCAGTATCCAGTGTTTCAAACTAGCCAACCTGAGCTTAGACGATAGGAAAAATCACATAAGAAACGTTAAAGGATGCGCACATTGCTTGAAAATTGGTCACTGTACATTCAAATGTCGAGCATATGTAAAATGTATAGCATGTTTCAAACGTCATAATGTATTATTTTGCCCAGAGTTATCAAAGATAGTGCGAACTGACGACAAACAAGAGAAGAGGACTTCGAGTCAAAATAAATCCAATACGGACCTATCACTCTCCTGTCGTAACAGTGTTACCCTTCTTCAAACTCTTATTGTTAAAGTATCTTATATGGATAAGGAATATGTAGTAAGAGCTCTCATTGATACTGGCGCACAACGCTCTTATATTAAACGAGAAATAGCTCAACTGATTTCTTTGCCGGTTATAGACCAGGAGTCTTTAGGACACGTTGTTTTTGGCGGTGTCGAAACTAAAATGCAACTCCATAAGGTTTACAATGTAATGATTATGAATCTTGATGGTACTTACAGATTTACTATGAATGTACTCGATGAAGACAGAATCTGCGGAGATCTTCCACGCGTTCATGAAGATGAAATTGTCAAAGACCTCAAGAGACACAACATAGTACTTACTGATCTCGGTAAAGATATTCCGGAAATAGGACTGTTAATCGGAGCAGACTACAGCGGGATGTTGCTTACATCAACGATAGTACAGTTGGGTAATGGTCTCACGGCCTTAAAAACTAAATTGGGTTGGACCATACAAGGAGTGAAGTCTGCCGCATGCGTAAGTGTTCTGTCCAATACATTACATATTTCGGAACTTTGGGACTTGGAGACTTTGGGGATCAAAGATCCCAGCGAATCCAAAAGTCGGGAGAAAAGAGAATTAGACCTTAGTACTGCGTTTATAGAGTCCATAACAAGGGATGGGGATGGGCGATACGAAGTAAACTTGCCCTGGAAAGAATGTCACGGGCCATTGATGACAAACAGGGAGATTGCTGGAAAACGTCTCATCAGTACCACCAAACGATTAGTATCCTCAGACAATTTTAAAGCATATAGTAAAGTTTTCCAGGAGTGGCTGGAAAGAGGAATTATAGAGGAGGTACCAGAAGACGATGGTAAAGGACACTACCTTGCTCATCACGCCGTTATAAAGAACTCTAGTACTACTACGCGAGTGAGACCGGTGTTTGATGCATCAGCTAGAGACATGAAAGGTAATTCATTGAATCACTGCCTAGAGAAGGGGACCAATTTTTTAGAATTAATTCCTAAGTTATTAATCCAGTTTCGCATGCATGCTGTTGGAGTCACTGCCGACATAGAAAAGGCCTTCCTGCAGATCTCCCTTAAGGATTGCGAGAGGGATTATTTGAAGTTTTTATGGTGGAAGAATGAAGACAGACAAGTCATTGTAACATACCGTCACTGCAGAGTGGTTTTCGGTTTGACATGCAGTCCTTTTCTTCTCGCCGCCACTATAATTTTTCATTTATCGCAAGCGCCAGAACAATTGAACTCCACGGCACAACGACTGGTCAATTCATACTATGTAGACAATTGTGTCATCAGCTTAGAAGAACAAGAAGTTACCAAATTCATACAGGAATCGAAGCAATTGATGGATGCAGGTAAATTCAATCTGAGAGAATGGGTTGTAGCGCCAATGAAAGGATATGTTCCTGAAAAGAAAATAGTATCAGTACTAGGAGTATTGTGGGACACACAGGAGGATTTACTTTATTGTAACATTAACATACCCTCCGTACTCACTAAACGGTTGACGAGAAGGACTCTACTTTCTATTGCTCAAAGAATATTCGACCCTATAGGGTATACCTCACCGACAACGATTATTCCAAAACTATTACTGCAAGAGGCTTGGCTTAGTCAAATTAATGGTTGGGATGATGAGCTTTCAACGGACATAACCAGAAAATTTCATCAATGGCTGGAACATGTCCACTTACTGAGCACATGCCGAATACCACGAAGACTTACATTTGGACCTATCACATCGAGCAAAAACAGCTTACACGTGTTCAGCGATGCATGTCAGAGATCTTACGCAGCATGTGTCTTCTTACGGTCGGAACATGATGATTGCACATCGGTACAGTTAGTCCTAGCGAAGACAAGAGTAGCCCCATGTAAGCAGACTATAACCATACCTCGCTTGGAGCTGATGGCAGCGCTAATAGGTACTCGACTATGCAAGACAGTTAAGGAAGCCTTGAATATTGATTGCCCGGAGTATTACTGGTCTGATTCTTCAGTTGTTTTGACGTGGATAAAGAAGGACGCTCAGTGGGCAGTTTTCGTCCAAAATAGAGTCAAAGAGATAAGAGAGAGCACCAGTACAAGCAATTGGTATTACGTACCGGGCCCACAAAATCCAGCGGACTTACCATCAAGGGGATGCAATGCCAAAGTATTGTTACAATCCAAATGGTGGGAAGGTAGTTGGCTGAAAGAAAGCAAGAATTGCATACCACCTACCAAAACATTAAGTTTTGATGTTGACGCTGAAGTAGAATTAAGAAAACATGTAGTTTGCGTTGAAGTATCCTGTAAACAAATTGAATTAGCGTTTATTGAAAGACTAACTTACTTCTCGAAATTCTCGAAAATTGTCCGGATGTTAACATGGATATTGAGATTTATTAAAAATTCGTCAAGTAAGGAAAAATTATCTGAGAATGAACTAAAAAGTCAAGAGGTAGAAATAGCTACAAGAAAATTATGGTACATAATACAGGCATCTACGAATGATACTCTAATATCCAAATCAAAGAAAAGTTTAGCGACATTCAAAGGACAAGATGGTTTAATTAGGGTACATACAAAGTTGTTACTCAGTGATGAAACCGATGATTTCAAGTGTCCTATATTGTTACCAGGGACTAATATAATTGTAGAAAGGTTGGTACAGCAAAGGCATGAATTGTTAATGCACGCCGGTATATCAATACTTATGTCTGCAATTCGAGAAGAATATTGGGTTATAGGGTTACGCCATCTTGTTAAAAGAGTAATCTCGCGCTGTGGGAGATGCCGCCGATTCAAGGCTAAACCGTGTACCGTTCCCTTTGCGCCTTTACCACGTAATAGGTTAAATAAATATGCTGCGGTTTTTGAGACAACTGGTGTAGATTATGCTGGACCACTATATCTTCGGTCTGGGAAGAAATCCTATATTGTAATATTTACGTGTGCCGTCTACCGCGCTGTTCATTTAGAGCTCGCCGAGTCCATGTCCACCGACGTCTTCATAATGTGTTTAAGACGGTTTATTGCTCGTAGAGGTCGCGTGAAAACAATTTATAGCGATAATGGCTCTAACTTTGTTGGGGTTAACAATCTGTTGAAAACAATTGATTGGTCTGAAATGCAAGCTTACTCTACGGTTCACAAAATTACATGGATGTTTAACCCTCCAACGGCTGCATGGTGGGGCGGATGGTGGGAACGATTAATAAGAAGCATAAAAGACCTGCTGAGAAGAATGTTGGGGCGAGCCGTCGTGACTTACACAGAAATGGAAACCATCTTGTTGGATTGCGAGGCTATCGTGAATGCACGACCGCTAACGTATATAACAGAAGTTGATGAATTAATACCCCTGACCCCAAATAACTTTTTACAGAGTATACCCCAAAATGAAATTCCAGATTTAGACGCTATCAATAGACGAAGCTTGAATGAAAGAGTTAGATTTGTTCAAAAGCTACGTGATGACCTACGACAGCGCTTTAGGACTGAGTACCTGGCCATGCTTGTTCACAGAGGCAATGAAGGACGACACTCTCTTAAAGTAGGAGATGTGGTTTTGGTGGAAGCTGACTCTAAGAGAGTGAATTGGCCTTTAGGTGTCATCGACGAATTATATCCTGGGGCAGACGGCCACACAAGGGTGGCTAAAATAAGAACACAGCACGGAGAAGGAATTCGACCTGTCCAAAGATTATATCCCATGGAGTTATCCGAATGCACTATAGTTGAACAACTGCCGTCGTCCGTTCCTGAGGAGTCGATAAGCGCTACTAACACGAACGTTAAGAAAACCAAATCGGGACGAATAGTGAAGATGCCCCGAAGGTTCTACGAAGTGAATCTAGTGAATGGTAGTGTTTAATTATGACGAGTGCGGGTAAATCAAAGACATATTTTTTTTGTGTGTCGGAGGATGTTCGGAATACGAACTCTTTTTTGCTTTAAAATGAAATATGTTTTTTTTGTTTTTCTTGTGGATTCTCAAATTTGACGTATTGGAAGTAAAGGCGTATTTTTCTACAGAATATTTTATTTTCTATATGTAATAACTAACCTAGTATTCAGCACACTCAATACTAATTAGTTCACAAGGGCTAGACCGAACTAAACTTAACCAACCGGTAGGCACGCGTGTAGGGCTACGACTGTTTGATGCGGCTACGGTATTCGGCTACGATGCTACGACTACGAATATTTTTGCTGATGCATACAAACTGTGTCGCTACAATAATCATCAAGGATTTTGCAACTGGAGTACAGCTTGCACCTAACTTCTAGTTTGTTCAGAACACTAGTCTAATTATTCTCAGACTAGTCGACTCACTGCCCACTTTCTAAATATGGAACGGTGGAACAGCGCAGTATGGACGGTAGCTGCAGGCAGCATCGTAACGGACTGGCCACGGGAACAGGCGGCGGCGGCGGCGGCGAATCGGCAACCACTGCGCGGTCACGACGACGCGCTGCGAGGCCGACATCGAGACAGCGCGCAGTGGTTGCCGATTCGCGAGTCGCAGGACGCGCGTGCGGTGAGTTCGTGGCCAGGCCGTAATACTGAGCGCAGCAACTTTAGAGCGAAAGCTAGATGTTTGGCGCGAGCTCTACTTCGTTATTCTGTGGTACGGTCGATTACAGAAGTACCTAGCTGAACACTTTAGTATCATGTCACAACGACTCTAGCGTCAATATAGTATGGTAGCAACTATAAAGTACGTGCACAAGATCGGTGTGACATGGTGCTAAAGTGTTCAGCTACTTCTGTGGTCGACTACTATCAAGTGCCTGCGGACCACTATTCTGTACGTTCCATTTCATGTCTTGTGGGTGGGCCGGATTCTACTTACCGATTTGGCCCGACCCGTTTACGTAGGCCTAGGAATGTCCTCCACGACCCTGACGATCCGATCACGAGCGCAAATGCCCTCGCACACACTAGCACATCACGCACTAGCTACACATTTGTTATACACCGCACTCGTCGAACAAGGGTGCGAAGACCCGGTCTACACTCGTCGCGCTTTACCAGGTACAGACATGTGCCTGGGCGCTTCTCTCCCATTCCTCCACGACACGACTCACCTGAGCCGAGGTCCGAGCCCTTAGAGGCACCCTCAGGTTTGTCGCTCCCTCATGGCTCCAGCGCCCTGGAGACTCTAAGAGTCAGCGGGACACCTCCTCCGGAGGTGATGCCTGACGATTAGAAATCCTCCAGAGGCGAATTCGCCCACCAAGGCTTGAGGACTCACCAAGGTTCTCGCCTCCTTAAAGACCCCGGTTACGCTGTAAAGGCCATCTGCGGCCAACAGCAATAGTCATTCAAAAAAAAAAAAAAAAAAAACGATTTGGTGCGAGCATACAGTTGACCTGTATAAAATAAGCAAGATTACTGAAATATGTGATAGGTGTTTACTAGGTCGAGGGCCCTTATGTAGGGTCGTCTGGCTAGGTTGTACCACCGCCTTTCTTAGTTCAGCCGTGAAACAGTTCGCTGTCTTTCGCATTGAAGGGAAAGGTAGCCAGTGTGATTACTGGGCATGGACGGCATTTTATCTCAAGCCCCAGCATGACAACGCACCTGCAATATCAAGTGATTTTTCCTTGTTCTTGCGGGAGCTATAGGTGGTGGTCACCACTTACCACTAGTCCTCTTATTAAGAAAATGTCGGATCACGGATTCGATTCGAAAAGTCACATGCCGTCTCTCTTTGACGCACTGTGATAAAAAGTGACAGGTTTACCGAAATTCGAAATGCAGGATGCAAGGGAAACGCTATCAAAAACAAAGGCAGATGGCAGCGCTGGTCATCCATAGCACTACTTGTTAAAAAACAAATTTTATATCGCGGAACAAATCAATTGTTCCATACAAACAGTCGTGTAGAATGAAAAAATTTAGAATGAAACAGCTGATTTTTTGGCGAGTTCAAATGGTTTTCAACAAGTCGTGTTTAGAGTCGCCAGAACTGACATCTGCCTTCGCGTTCTAGAGCGTTCCCCTAACACCCGGTATGGTACAGACGGCAGCACATCAAGTGTAACAGTTGAACTACGAAACCTGCCTCTATTGGGAAAGGAATAAGAGCGCTCTAAAGGTCAAACTGTTACGTTTGATGTGCTATCGACTGTACAACCACAGAATAAAGAGATACAGAAGGCAGAGCGCCTTTGCTCTTGCGGGAAATGCCGACAAAGTCTAGACTAGACAATGTCGCATAGTCGCAATGGCGAATGGAGGCAAGGGTTGTCAAAAATAAACATATTTGGTAATTTACTCACTTAATTATTTATTTTAGATTAAAATCACGGTAACCAATGTCGTTTACGTTTGTAAATAATGTTTAGTACCTACGAGGTACCACTAATGAAATTAAAAGTTAATAATTTAAAGAAAAATATATTATCATGTAATTACTTTCGAAAATTTAGTCACAGATGCAATGAAATTAATAAAATATGAAGTTTGAGTACCCACATTTGAGTTACGGAGGTTTATGCTTTACAAAATTTATCATGTAATCATATAAAGGGGACAGGCGCCGAAATATGATGGCGACTCGACATGTCGAATATATTATTTCAAAAATTATACAAGAAAAAGATATCAAAAATTCAGTCAGTTATGTCAGAAACATATGGGAATAAAGCATCCAAACAATAGTCTAGCTGGACATAGTCTCGGTTCATCGAGACGATTAAAAATACAAGAAAATCCTCGTAAAATAGTTTTACAATAATTAGATTTTCTCTACAGGTCCACAGTTACGATTAAAATAAAAAAGGTAGATGACTGAATTCATACCTATATTAATTATAATTTGTAAATAGAATAGAAAAAATATTGCCATAACCTTTCGCCAGCCCGCCGCGCCGCGCCGGAGCTTACACCAGTAATTCACAGAATTTTAAAGCAATTAAAAAATTTTACGTATGAAACTCACATGAAAGAGTGTCGTTATTTTGAGAAAAAATACAAAATTCCTTAAATAGCTCCGACGTACACTCGACATCACATCAACCGCAACAGTTTGACCATGAGACCGCTCTTGCTCCGTTCGTAATAGAGGCGGCTTTCGTAGTGCCACTGTTACCCTTGATGTGCTGTCGTGTGTACATATAATACAGACTATTAGTTACTCTGTGCTTATACATAATTTGTAGATTAATAACAGTATGAAAAAAACGTCACTTTTAATTTACATTAACATTTATTGTAAAGACAAAGACCAATTCAAATGATCAGTTGTTGCTAGGAATAATGCCATTTTTGTATCACCTTCGGAAGTTCTCGTTAGAAAAACCTTGGCTAAAGGGACTGTTGTAGAAGCCAAAATCGTTGCTGTGTGTGGCGATTGGCTCGTCCTGCACCTAGAATCAATCAAGTGGATTTGTAACTTCTTACCAATAAAACGGGTGAAGTTATAAGAGGTCTATAACATGTTTTGTTTAACTCACACGCATGCTAAATTTAAGAAACGAAAAGAGCGCGAGATTGGAATCTGCAAGTTAAGCAAGAAGTCTATTAAGATATGTTACATTAAAATCTCCCTTATTTCATGTGGCTGTGTCTGTCGATGCAAACTCGAGTCAATCTGATTCACAGGCAAGTGTCAAAATCATGGTATCAGCGGAAAGAAGTCCGCTGGACAAAGGCTTCCCCTAATGAATTAAACATCTTTGCCACACGCATCCAGTGGCTACCAGTGACCCTAGAGTAAGTTTCTATCGAATCGAAAATTTGAAATGAAAACTTTCGTCGTCGTGGGAACCGTCGAATTGTATGAAAACTGCATCAGTGTCTGTTGTGGATTATTGGAAACCACTTTTTATATATGGATTTGACAGGTGAACACGACGATGATCGTTTTCGTTTCGTTTCAATTGAAACTTACATAGGGGGCAGTGCTACCTTCATCAGATCGTCGTCCACAAAACTATTGTACTGAGCATTGAGTAGATAACGAGTCTTTTGTCATCCACATAGTATGTTGTATGTCTAATAGACAGGAGAGGAGTCTTTCGATCTACACTATGATATGCGTTTTTTATCCGTTGTTTTACATTAATAGTTGTTTACTATGTAAGTTTATATATGTCCCATCATTGTTACATGAAAGAAACACTTGAGGAGTTTGGACCATAGCATAAGCGATTGCAGTTACAACCGGGACCAAATGTCGAAGCACGGAGGAGGTCGATATTACAAATTTTGATTGAGATGAGCCTCTCTTTATAATAAAATCTTATTTATTTATCAATTAATAGACACGAACAATAAAACAAATGAAAAAAGGAAAAACACAATCCCACAACACAACAACATACGTTAGTTACAAGTCGACTGATCTTTTAATTGAAGCAGTCTTTGTTATATGCAGACACCAGTTTTATAATGTCGAGCACTAGTGAAGTGCCGTCCGAGGCATTTACCTGCGAGCTATTGCTGCCGTCCAGGGAGTAGTTGCTCCTCACCTGGGCGAAGTCTTCGCGGAACTGCGGCAGATCTTCGATGCCGATGAAGTCGGAGTTGTCGGTCATATCGCTAATAAACAAACACATACGAATATTATGTATACTTCTGTTTCTTTATTTGTATAATGTGTGCTGTGCAATTTTTTTTATTGTGTATGTAGAGTCAGTTACAGGGTAACAGTTCGACTTTATTCCATTTGTAATAGAAGCGGCTTCCGTAGTGCGACAATAATACTTGATGTGCTGTCGTCTGTATTGGAAACGGCATATTATCATTCTAATATTTTTATATTCAACTTACATATCATAGCTCATCTAAATATATATAACTAAAAGGTAACTGACTGACTGACATAGTGATCTATCAACGCACAGCCCAAACCACTGGACGGATCGGGCTGAAATTTGGCATGCAGGTAGATGTTATGACGTAGGCATCCGCTATGAAAGGATTTTGGTAAATTCTACCCCCAAGGGGATAAAATAGGGGATGAAAGTTTGTATGGAAAAAGTCAATATTCCACGCGGACGAAGTCGCGGGCACAGCTAGTTTAGTTAATAACGGAGTAAGTTTATTTAACATATGTATTGTTTATTATTTCTCTTGTGGCACTTGTAGGTAATAAATAATATTTACCCGGCATTTTTTATATAACTAGATGACAAACAAGCCGACGGGATTGCAAGCGATTACCGCCGCCTATAGACACCTGGGGTGCGATTCTGTATCGAATCTCGCAATAGAGCAAATTTTCATACATTTTTTGCTCTATTTGACAGTTGAATTCGAAGTGACTTGTGAAGTGAGGTGCGAGTTTTGTTACAGAATCGACAGGCTGCAATAAGAAGGAAAAATCCTGAGGCCGAAGAGGAAATGCCGTCCATGCCCAGTAATTACACTGGCTACCTTTCCCTTCAATCCAACACACAGCGAACACTTTCACGCCTGAAATAAGAAAGGCGGTGGTGCCTACCCAGACGACCCTACATACGGCCCTACCACCCAATACCCTTTAGCGAAGTGTAATGACAGTTGCTTTGAAGTTAACAAACATGGCAAATATGAATTGGGCTGAACATTATCCTAGATACACCTATTTCACAGAATCCGGTATTCCTTGTCTACCAGAAGCCGTTAGTACCTGATGGCATCAAAGTCCGGGCTCCTCAGGTTGGTGTTGTAGATGGGGTTGGAGCCCTCGGCGGCGTGCATGTTGGTGTTGGGCGCGAGGTGCGCGCGGTTCAGCCCCGAGTCCACGGACCCGTACTTGGTCGTCGACAGCGCTTCCAGGCGTCGGTTGAGCCTAACAGACAACATACAGGTTGTATCTTACCATATCCTATTGGGAATCTTGGGAGAAACGACGAATGTAACAAATACGTGACGGCAGAAATGTATATTTCAAGTTTCAGGACTTAAATGCTTATCACCTTTGAGACATTGGGCCTGATTCTGAAGACACACTCTAATTCTAAATTTAAGTAGGTACAGTATATCTCTTTCTCGCAATAAGTCATAGGAAAAAGATAGCAAGAATCTGTTTAGAGCTATCACTTAAATTTGGATAGATTTCAAAGAAACCGTAGACTATTTTAGACGGCATGTACAGAGGTGATTCCTAAATACTGCATTTTCTCATGTTCAATAAGGTCGAAAATTGAACGCACATTTCTAAATGTCAAATTATATGACAGCCATCCTTTTCGTATTCATTTTGAGAGAAAGAGATGCACTGAACTTAAATTTAGACTTAGCATGTGTTCTCCAGAACTAGGGCCATTGTAGGGCTAAGACCAAGTCAGTGCATTTGTGCCTACCCTTCTTTACTCTTCCTGTGTCCAGAATTTACTGGTTGTGAGAGAAACCTCTCGTAGACGAAGAAATGGCAATGCTGGTCACCCTTAACACAACTTGTTTATAAAAAAATTAGACATAGTGAAAAAATCAGATGTTTCATACTAAATTGTAATACCTACACGATTGTTTGAAATAGCGGATATTTTTTTGCCTTTTTTTACCACTCGTGTTTAGACTAGAGTTGCAGAGCGTCTATCTGGCTTGGTTTAAAAACTAAAACAGCAATAGCAAGGCGAATATTTTGATTCTTTGGAATGTTATAGAGCTCCCAATAGATCGGACATAAAACGCATTACATCACTGCCAGCTGACAAGCAAATTTTCTGCAAAGCTGCGCAAGGTTACCACGGTACACCGCCGTAACAATTTAGTATGAAAGTATGGACCAGTATCGAGCGGCTGAGAATTGATCGGCAAATAGTACTACAAAGCTCTCCGAGAGAACACCTAGCTCGGCTGAAGATCTTCCCCTTTCTCTGATGATGTGGCAAAACCAGAAACTTTCCACTAACTCCTCAACAGTTATATAGGTGCATAGAAATGTAATATCTTTGCAAATTACTCACGCTCTGGTTCTGAAGACGTAGGTGAGTAAAAGAATGATGCAGAGCAGGGAGAGGATGGCGGAGAGCGCAGCCAGCACATACACCGCCATCTGCGCCGTGTCTAAGTTTGATTCCGGGCTCAGGCCTGTCATCACGTCTTGCAGCACCAGGTCCCGCTCCGTCAGCTGCTCCTGGATTTGGGCCAGCAGCCTCGTGTCAGTGCGAAGTCTGGCGACAGACATTAGGTATTTAATAAGATACGATTTATTCGTAATGCTTTTTTTCTTTTTTTTCCCTTTATTTTTTTTATAGGACTTTTATCCTAACGGATATGTCAGTCCTATTGAAAACTTACTAAAAATTACATCAAAATCATCATTGCTGGTCGGAAGAAAGTAGCGACAAACATATAAAGCGATACTCCATTTTGGCTTCCTCCGACACTGGTTGAGCCAAAATGCTGTGAAATATACCTACATCATATGCATTTTGTTGTAATGTAGTGAGCATCTCTCTTCCTGATGCCGGACACATTCCATTAACAAGTGTTGGATATCTTCTAAAACGCCACACAGTTCACAATTAGGGAATTCTATTTTCTTCATCAGTCGTAATGCTTACTATGAAACTAATGGTGTGTGTAAGAGGCCAAAATTATAGTTTTTTTCTTGTTACCATAGTGCCAAGAAAAATGGTGCCAAGTAACTACAAAATGGTCGGATAAGGTCAAAAGCTCTTCGTAATACTCTCCAAGATTTAGCCGATAGAAGGCGCTAAGCGACGCAATGTCTCGATGGCATAGATAGGGTAATTCACTAAAAGTAAGAAATATAGCAAATAATTTGCAAAAGGAATGGTATGTTTAAGATCAACAGTTTCACAGATACATTTGGTATGTCTGATGTGTTGCGTCTGCGGCGCATCGTCCAAAAATGCTCCATAGTAAAACTACGGAGCAGATGACGTCGCATGTTCCTATATTACCAAAAAATACACTAGGGAAGGAAGCTAGGTCTTCCCTTTCACTGATATACGTCATATGTCATTTTAATTAAATCAACTCACGGTTCGATCTCTTCGGCAGGCACGGGCACGTCTTCCCTGATGAAGTGCGCTAGCACGTCAGCAGTATCCTCGATCAGCACGCCGGTGGTAGCGTCGCTGGCCGGCACCACTTGGTCAATGTTGCAAATCATTTCGAACGCAGCCGTGAATGTCGCCTCGATCTGTTTCATAAAAGTGTGATATAGAATCCGCTATTTTTCATTTGTTGCTAGGTCCTATTCTGGATTACAATTGCTAAGTCTACTTCATCACTGCTTTACGTCTCTTTCTTTCAATATGCAGTAATATTTTGAGTTTTTTTTATGAATTGATAGGCTAAAAGCTTATTATGTTTATAATTTGGAGCTTTTGGGTCTGCTAGAAGTACTTTAGTATTAGGACGATCAGTCAGTCGGTGTGTCAGTGAGAAAATAGGAACTTTGACCGGCAATAGTTCTTAAAATAAAAGCTCAAATTGAATGTTGTTGTAATTACTGGGCATGGACGGCATTTCATCTTAGGCCCCAGGATGACAACGCACATGCAATATCAAGTGATTTTTCCTTGTTATTGCAGGTGTCTTTAGGCGGCGGTAACCGCTTACCATCAGGTGGGCCGTCAGCTTGTTTGTCATCTAGTAGTATAAAAAAAAAAAAATGTTATTGAGAACAAATCTAAGCCATATTATGCCTTACATTTAACTGAAAATTCAGGGTTCCAGCTTTACCTAGCATTTTTTTTTTTATACAAAGCACGGCAATTGACCCAACACCACCTGATGTGAAGCGGTAAGGAGAGTCCATATGCGAAGACAGCTAGTGCAGAAACGGACAATGCACTAGCTGCCTCCACCTTGCCGGCCCAAAAGGTGCTTTTTCACGCCTCTCTTGAAGGACCCCATGTTATAGGAAGGAGGAAACACATGTGCTGGCAAAGAATTCCAAGTTCTGGAAGTACGACAAAGAAACGAAGAACTAAATTTCTTTGTGCGTGATGTTGAGGTGGAGACAGTAAATGGATGACTCCGAAGACCAGCACGCGTGCTCCTGAGCAGAAAGGGGGAAGGTGGGATAAGGTCGAAAAGCTCTTCAGAGCACTCTCCGTGATAAAGCCGATAAAAGGCGCTAAGCGACGCAATGTCCCGACGCAATTGTAGAGGCTCAAGTTTGTTCGTGACCTCTACATCGCCAATGATACGGACAGCACGACGCTGCAATCTGTCCAGTGCATCGAGGAGGTACTTGGCGGAGCCATCCCATAAGTGCGAGCAATATTCCACGCAAGACCGGACCTGAGTTTTGTACAGCAGGCATAGCTGGTCAGGCGTGAAAAATCGACGCACCTTGTTCAGGACACCGAGCTTCCGTGAGGCTGTTTTTATCACGGTTTCGATGTAGTTTCTAGAATTGAGATCGCAGCATATCTCCATACCGAGCAAGTTCAAGGAGGCCGGTGCCGAAAGAGTAGTGCCCTGAAGAGAGGGAAGGGGAAGGAACGGCGACATTTTGGCTGTAAACGCACACACCTGTGTTTTCTTAGCATTGAACTCAACAAGATTGTTAGATCCCCATTCAGATACGAGGTTCAACACCCTGTTGAGCTCAATAGTAAGATTCTCCCTCTCTTTCTCGGTTTCAGCGCGCCCAGCCCCTGGGCGACCGTAATATCCCCCATGCACTGTACTGTCATCCGCATAACAATGAATGTTTCCTAACGGAATCATGTCATTGATATGCAGAAGAAAGAGTGTGGGGGATAAAACAGAGCCTTGTGGTACACCAGCATTCACAGACATGAACCGCGAAGCGCATCCATCTGCGAGGACGCGTATTCTTCGCTCATGTAGGAAGCCGGCGATCCAGTTGCAGAGCTGATCGGGCAGACCGTATGCCGGGAGCTTGGAGAGAAGAGCCTTGTGCCAGACCCGATCAAAAGCTTTGGCAATGTCAAGGCTAACAGCCATTGACTTACCACGTTTATCAATAGCTTCACCCCAGACATGCATTAAGTACGCTAGAAGATCACCCGTTGACCGTTTCGGCCGAAACCCGTACTGTCGATCATTAATTAATGAGTGACCTTCTAGGTATCGGATCAGCTGGTTATTTATGATCCGCTCCATGACCTTGCAAAGAACTGAGGTGACAGCTATTGGGCGGTAGTTTGCTGGGTCTGATCGGTCTCCCTTTTTGGGGACTGGTTGCACATTGGCCTCTCTCCAAGATTCAGGCACACACCCAGAAGAGAGAGAAAGGCGGTATAGCCGGGTTAAGATGGGAGACAACTCCGCTGCGCATTTATTTAGTACTATCGCTGGGATGCCATCAGGTCCACTAGCTTTCCGGACGTCGATTGACTGCAGCTCCGCACGTACATCACATTGCCTGATACGGATATTAGGCATTGTGTGGCCACAGTGGGAGAGAGTTGGTGGCTGTGAGTTGCAGTCATCGATTCGGGAATGAGCAGCAAAGAGTTTTACCAAAAGATCGGCTTTCTCTTGCGGCTTGTGAGCTAGCGAGCCGTCAGAACATCTCAACGGAGGCAGCGAGGGTTGACAGAAGTTGGACTGCACGGCTTTGGCCAGACGCCAGTAGCTACGGCTTCCCGTAGGATGCGTGAGTAGTTCTTGGCCAACTCGTGCAACGCGCTGTGCATCCGCTCTAATGAATGCCCTCTTGCAGGACTTGGTGGCGTTGTTATAAGCTGCTTTCAGCGAGTCAATGTTAGGATCTCCGCAAGCTCGACCCCTGATCCAAGCGCGGTATGCCGACTGTCTGTTCTCAACAGCTATGGCACACTCCCGGTTGAACCAGAGGTTACGCCTACCCCTACTGATGAGATCGAAGTGAGGGATATAGTACTCTATCCCTAACATGATCTCATCAGCAACAGCAGTAGCGCTAGCGCTCGGGTCCAGCTCACTGAAGCAGCGCTGCCTCCAAGGGACAGATGCGAAGTAATCCCGCATACCATCCCAATCTGCCGACGCATAGTGCCAGATGCGGCGTTTGGCAACCATAGGTACCGGTGGCGACGCCCGTGGCACCCCAGCGGATATCAGGCAGTGATCCGATGTTCCCAAAGGAGCACGAATCTCTAGCCGATATCCGTCCGGACGAGACGTCAGCAGAAGGTCCAACAATGAGGGCGCGTGACCGACAATGTCTGGAATCCTGGTGGGCTGGTTTACCAGTTGTGTCAGGTCGTGCGTGAGAGCGAAAGCGTGGGCAGTTCTACCAGCATGGTCAGTTTAAGAGGAACTTAACCACGACTCGTGGTGAGCATTAAAGTCCCCTAAAAACACCAATTCCGCGGTTAGATACTGCTCCAGCGCAACATCTGCCACCCGACTAAGATGTTCGAAAAGTCGAGTTGTCTCCATGTCACCGCTGTGAGATCTATAGAGGCACACGTAGACACGGCTATGTGTGCCCAGGTCCACATGCACCCCAAGAATCGAGTAGGAAGGGTCCTCCAAGCAGCGCAGACGGCGACAGCAAACATCCGCCCGGACAAACAAGCATACCCCGGCCTTCGCTTTGAAGGACTCCTCAAGAGCGTAGCCGGGGTAATCCAAGTAGCTAGTGTCAGCCGGGCGAAGTATTTGCGTCTCCGTCAAAAACAGCATAGCCGGTCGAGCCGTCTCGAGATGTTGGTGGACGGCATTGAGGTTAGCATGGAGCCCACGGATGTTAGTGAGCCCGACCTCAAACAGCGTGGTTGTGGTGGGGGTGTGCACCGCTGATCGACCGTTCATGTTCTTGAGCGCTGCCATAGAAGATGATGTAAGGAGGAGAGGCGTGAATTGAGGGAACGTTGCCGCGATATAGACGGTCAAAGCGTGAGGCCTGTTTCCCCAGTTAACAGCCGACAGAAGAGAAGCGCTGACCCGCCGAACGGAAGGGCCTCCGAACCCCCCCGGGAATGGCATAAAATTACAGGATGTTGAAAATAGCTACTATCAAATCAGTATATACCCTAAAAAGTCCCAAGAGAGTCTTGGGATATTTTTTCAAATATTGATTTATAAAAACAAAACTGTGAATACTTACGAAATCTTTCGAGTTGTCGACAGCTTCTACGGTATTATCAAACCGGAAGGTAACGCGGTTTCTATCCGATATCAGATATATCTTCACTTGAGTTGTATCAAAATTACCGCCTGAAAAAGACAATTTGACTTTATGTTGTTTAATTTTATTAATATAAATAAATAATTAATTAATCCTTTTAATTACTTTGGTGGATATGTCGCGGCCGTCTTGTTAAATCAGCCGCTTAACTGGACGCCTAGCTCGTTAATTGAACGCCGGCATCCAATCAAACGGCTGAAGTATAACCAGCCAAGTCATTGAGCGCAATGTTTAGCCAGATGACTGAACGTCTTGCAGCCGTCCGGTTTAAATTAACCATCCAATTAGACGTCTAGGCGGGTCGTTTAAATCGAAAAGCTTTTGTGTGACTGTTTGGGTGATTAGTAGGTTCAAGGTTATTTTTTTTATAACCATTAGAACCAAAGCGATGTCGGTTATAAGTGGTCATAAAAAAAATCATTGAATCTACCAATCAAAACAAAACTTTTCAGTACATGACGATCCATTCAATACGTCAAGTCGTCAAACGTTAAGTGAGTCTAGTTCAATAATAATTAACTATCGGGCTAGGCATTCAATTGGATTCCGTCGTTTAATCAACAGGCTAGCTAGACATTCAATTAAGCGGCGAATTTAACCAGATGGCGGCAACAGATATAACGAAATTTCATACTTAAAATAGTAAAACAGATCTCTCCAAGAGTAGGAAGCAAACCCATGATCGATTGACCTTATCCACTTTATACTTCTACCGCCTTTGATTTTAACTGTCAAATTGTGTATTTTATCCCCAAAAACTTGTTTCCACAACGTTCTAAGTAGCCTGTAATGCTATTTGATAATCACTTCTCAAATATTTTTCGTGCATTGATATTGAAACGAGAAAAATGACTTTTTGTGTTAATATTGTTAGAGATTGGGCGCTTTTATAATTTGTAACGCGACGATATTATCGTATAAAAATTGTATTCAAATCTAACCGGAGTCGGTGGCTATGACGTCGAACTCGAACATGCCGTGCATGCTGGCCGTGGGCTGCATGTTGAGGGTGAGCAGCCCCGTGACGCTGTTCAGCTGGAAGGCCACGTCCCTCACCGAGTTGAGGGTAGGGTCCACCTGCATACTGTCCTGGTCTATACTGTACGTGATCACGTCGTTTAGCGAGTGAGTGGCCTGCGGAACAATTGGGATGTTGCCTAAGTTTGAATATGGCACTGTTTTTCACAAATTCGGAAAATATATGCTACTGTTACCCATAAAAACAATTCAAACTTAAATTATATGCAATATTGTTGAAGTTGTACTGTTTTGAAAATAAAAAAAATGGTCATATTTTTTTCGAAAAAATGTTTGGTGAGTATTTAGCCACTTTTGAGGCTCAATAGGTTTCATTGGTTGGTTAGTTTGTTTAAGTATTGTAAGAAATACAAATAAAGAAAGAAAACGATGAGCATAAATACGGTCATTTTGTTAGTTAAAATGTTGCCCAATTGTAAAAAATTTGTCATCCGTAAACAAAATTTTTCTGTGAACTCCCTTTGCGTACCGTTTCAGTAGTTGTTTCGATTTTACCACCCTATTCTTTTTTAAATTATCAGTTAAGAAATGGCCAGTACGTCTCTAATAGGCTGTAAGTCCTAAGTCATCTTTTAAAATACGCGACATGGTTCTAGGTATAGCACCTTTTTAGTTGATCGATCTAGTTGATCGTTTTTTTTTCCACTTATTAGTTGCTTACTTGTTATTACCTATGTATCCTATTTTATTTGGTGTTTTATTCTGTCTGTTACATTTTAATCGCAAGAAGCCCTCGGGTTGTAGCAGAATACCAGTGCTTTGTTTACATCCCGCGGTGTGAACAAAATCGAGTCACTGAGTTGCGACCCTTTTGCACTTCTACAGCTCACACAATTGATTTAGTTTAATGTGTATTGTTAATTTTGTTATACCTATGCAATTTTTATGTTCAAATTTAAACTATTTTTGTGTGTGAGAAGAACTGAAAATAAATCTTTTATCTATCTGTCTACGTTCATGACTGAAAAGCGTGGTTCTAGTGGAAATGCGAAATTGAACGGAATAGATTCGTAGTAGAATATAAACTCAATTTACCTGCACTGTCAAAAGTTCCTTCTGTATAAGGTCCATGGTGGAGATGCCGGCGGTGTACAGATCACGCACAAAAACGGGCTTTGGTTCCTCTTCTATGACCTGAACGTGAATGTTTTAATACGCTTCTTTAATATTATACCAACCTAAGAACCTTGAACTAAGGTTACAAAGAAAAGAAAGACAAGAATGAAAGGAAAGATATAGCACGAAGAATAAAAATAAGAAAGGCAGAAATGACAGAACTTGAACAAAACTGAAAAGTTCCTGACAAGTTCATAGTTTAAGTTATCATAGTCTTAGTTTTTGTACTTACATTGATGGTGACAGTGAGTGTGGAGGTATCTTGTGCCGCACCAGTGGCGTCAGGCGAGTTACTGGCGGCAACAATGATGGTAAGGGGGCTGGGATCGCGGCTCAGCTCGCGTAGAAGGTATAGCCTGTTTTGCACAGGGTCCAAAGCGAAAAAGCCTTCGGTGTTGCCCCCTGCGCAGAAAATACTCAATAGTAAAAATAGAAACTTGATGCTGTAGTGGCATTTGCATTCATTCAATGATTACTAAAGTAAAGCACTACAGGCGAAATACACTACAACATTGTTTTAGTTTCCTACTATCTAAGATAACTATCCGCACAAAAAGCTACCGTAATTCTGTAATAATTCAAACAGCAAAAATTAACTAGATTCGCTAGATTACTCCAAAACAACCAACCCATCGCACGGGCCCAGCAGAAAATCAAGCGTTGTGGCTCTGCGTAGCCATGACATCATGCTGAGCTGGTCACCCTTTTGGTTACATCAGGTCTCATATTATTACTCCCTTTTGTAATTTCCTAAAATTGTGACCAAATAAACGACTTTTCTTTCTTTCTTTCTATGTTAGGACTTGAAATCCGTCAAAAGTTGCACCAACAATAATTAATTAAATCTCATACCAACAATTCTGTAGTAGATATTGCGGCAATCGTCTGAGCAGCCGAAGTTCTTGGGGTCCTCAGCGTGAGTCAGCAGATGCTCCTGCTCCAGGCCAGTCGGGCCCTCTAGAAGAGTTGGTAATTATTGTAATTAAGGAGAGCAGACATTTTTTTTTTTGAACTTCTATTTAATTAAATTGTAGCGGTATTATAAAATCGTTATAACGATGGTGTAATAAAATAATAGATAAATTAAAGTTCCGTTGAAACTTGGAAACCACTAATTGGTGAAGTATTTTCTTACTTAACTGAAGATCACAATCTAACTGCATTACTTTTTGTAGTCTTCGAGAAGACACAGTCAGGCAGCAAGAAGATAATATGTCCACTCCTTTGGTACCCTTGGTGCTATGGGTGTCTAGCGCTACATTTTAAACCTGATTTGTAAAGTAGCATGTGAACAATACAAAAGTTACCGGTGAATAGAACAGTTTCAGTTCTTGTCTGGAATATCGGTTCACCAAGCGTGGGCACGAAGATGGCCGTCATGGTTGTATCCGTGCTGCGGGGTTGAGGTTCAGTGCCGTAATCCGTCGCCCGGATCGTGATCTGTCCATGTAACAACAAGCAATTAAGCAACACACAAATTGCTAATAGCTAAACTTGAAGAGAAGTTATCTTGAAACAGGTGTGTGATATTATTATGTCAATTTCACTTTATTACCGACCTGAAATTCATTGATGTTTTCAGGGATCTTCAACAGTATGAGACTACCGAAGTTTCCTCCTTCATTGTCCACTCGGAAATGCTCAATTGCTTCAGCTGGTAATAAAACATTTATTGTTAAATCTTCACACATTTCATAAAGCCATCAGTAGCATTGCAAACTCTCTGCAGAGTGGACAAACGTGTTTGTCCCTCTTCGTTTGAGAGAAAGAAAGTGATAAGCGCACTTTAGAAGTGGAAAGAGATTTTGCAGGCGAGGCGTTTAAATTAAGCACGACATTATTATAGTTAAGCAGCTTCTTTTAGCAGTTGTTCGTTAATAACTTTCCTCTCTAAATAAGCGCTGATGTGTTAAACTGGGGCAATGATAACTCTGTTTAAACATCTGTACTATACAGAGGTAAAGAGTCAGCATGGGACAAGTTTTTTATCTGTATTTGTGTCCGAATGCTGAATGTTCAAAGTGTATTTTCAACATTGGTAACCACGATAGGCAAAAGGAGTTCAAAGCAGCTGTTCACATACAAAAATATTCGACATCGAGCTTGACGACTAACAAAACGACGAGCTGCCATTGACTTTGACGTTTGTGCACGGTGCAGCGCGTAAACTTATTACAGTGCTGCCGACAGCCACGTATTCAAGGCTCCTGACTTTAGAGAATCGCAAAGCTGTATGCCTATTTCCATTAAATTATGTAGATTGAAAATGTCTTTATTACATGATTTCTTGATTATGCAAAAAAAGAATTAATAGAATCCACTGAAATGGACTTCTCCGTAAAAAGATCTGCATGGTCGTGCATAACACAAATATTCGCGCCGACTTCAGTACCTCTTTTTTATAAACCTTTCGCTCGTTATCTAATGTGCGGGATGATCAGAGGGCCTAGAAAAGGTGTCATTTGACAATCGCTATCGCTATCGCCAAATGAAAAATGCATGGGATTTGACATTTATGATGGAAAGTCGTTCGATGTCTTATGTCAAATCCCATACATTTGCCGCTTAGCGATAGCGATAGCGATTATCGAAAGGCTTGTCTAGGCCCTCAGAAACTGCATTAGCCTGCGTGTTGTGTCTTGGTCATAAATTCAAGCACCTATCTATCCTTCTTCCTGCTGCTTTACATTACATTGAAGAGTCCATTGAAGAGGCTTTCAACAAAAGTTTCCATACCGTTGCCAACCACTGCGAACTCCACGCGGCCGGCATCTAGGCCGTCCTCATCCGTCGCGTAGACGCGGTCGAGGATGTTGCCGAGGGCGGTCACCAACACGCCGTTCACTGTAGCCCGTTCCTATTGACACAGTTTCAGTAGTCAAGTTAATTGGTCACGAAGTGAGTCAGTCATAGAAGTTGGATATTATTTTTTATTGTTTGGTTTATATGATTAGAATTTAACAAAAAGTCTTATCCAGATACGCTAACATTGACGAATAATATATTAGAGGAGACTTCTTATCTGCAAATCCAACAAGTGTATAAAATAAACCTGCTTTCTTAATATGTGGACTGCATGTACAGGGTGAGTCATATTGAACTTTCCGGTTTTGGAAGGGCGTTGCACGAAGAAGGGGAGGAGCAGAAGGGTGGGGATGGCGTCATTAGACGCGCCATGACATGCAGTTTTAGTGTGAGCAATGGCTTGGTCGGGACAACATCGTGCGTTCGTAGTTGAAGAGTTTATTAAAAATGGCGGCTCCGTGATCACAACACAGCGTGCGTTCCGTTTACATTTTGCTATTGGTCGACGTGATCCCATTCCCACTGGACCAACAATCAGAAATTGGGTATCAAATTTTAGAGCAACGTCATCAGCATTAAAAACAATACCACAAGGCCGAATTAGGACGTCAACGTCAGCGGAAAACGTGGATAGAGTGCGGGCTTCAGTTCAACAATCACCTCGGCGTTCTGCTGCGGTGGCCGCCGAGATCGCCTGATTTAACCCCCTGCGATTTTTTTCTCTGGGGTTACCTGAAGGAAAAGGTCTACACGCATCGTCCCCGAACCATCGATGAACTGAAGGCTGCAATCACGGAAGAAATCAATGCTATTCTGCTGAATATCACTCGACGAGTAATTGACAACTTCCGGGAAAGGCTTCAGCAGTGTGTGGACAATGGAGGTAGACATTTACAGGATATCATTTTTAAAACCAACTAAATTAAAACTGCATGTTATGTACTTTCAAACAATAAAATAATTTTTACTGCATGTCGCTTTGTTTTTAATACACACCTTATTGAAATCGGAAAGTTCAATCTGACTCACCCTGTATATTCAGTAGAAATTTAAAATTTAAGGAATAAGTTTCTTGGCTTGAAGGACCAATGCTCTCTATCTTTTGGTTTAATTGACCTTAATAATAATTTAAAGTTTAATGATATGAAAACAGGCATAATACAATAAAATAAATAAGTATACTTAGTAATATAAGTCAGATAATATTTATTATAGTTCGCGAACTCACCGTAGCGAGCCTCACAGTGGTTCCTTGAACTGGAAACTGGAACACCGGGTCGTGGAAATTAAATGGACGAATCACCAATGGATACCACATCTCAGTCCACATTTGTGGGTGACCGTGATCATATGCCTAGTACCAAAAATGTTAAATAAGTTTAACGACGACTCTAATAATAATAATATATATTAACAATCTATTGTCTATTGGCTTTACTAATAAGCATTGTATAAGCCTACTGAACCATTTAAACGCGAGACAATTCAATAAGCCAATACGGGTCACGGCCTTATGGGACGATCCAATGCAGTGGATTGTTCCGTGGAGTGAAATCAAAAGTCATTGGAACGAAAGTGACACTGATAAAAAACTGTATAACTATACGAGGCTTGTAGAAAGGTTAGGAAGGCTTTGATTTAATGAACATAGGGAGTGATTTTATATATTTTTGGTTTATTGAAGTCTGTTCAACGATTTCTTTTATTCGGCGTTATCGCCATCATGTGAAATTGTATTTGTGTCATAGGAACGCAGGACGGCAGAACAGTCTATGTATGCATCATCTTGGTTGATGATGATGATGGTGATGGAGTTGACATCTTCGGTGTCACCATCAAATTCATAGCTCAAACTGCAGCCAAAAGCTGGGCATCTTCAATACTTCACTACTTAATAGCTTCTTTCTCTTTATTAAAGCACAAATTCGTTCATACATGGAATACTTATGAGTCCTGTGGGACGGTTCAGCCAAGTATTAACTTGCCGTTTGGGATTCGGAACACTAAAAGGCTTATTGGCGACAAAAAGTTGGTGGAGACTAAGCTTCCCACCAACGCTTTAAAGTTGTCTGCTTGTCGATCTTTTATAGACTTTGCATAGTGTGTTCTGGAGCTCATCCCGCGTGATACGTTGTCACTAAGGACCCCTCGGATTTTTTTTTATGTGTATTATAGTTACGAGGCTATTATTTTACTATGTCTAGCAATGGAGTTCCGTTTTAAGTACCATTTACTATTTATCATTTAAACAATTTGGTGGAAGTTTAATTCTAGCATTTACCCTGATATGTATGTCGTAAGTGCCCCAGTAACCTCTCAAGTCGACGAGGGTCAGCAGATTGGCGCGATTGCCCTCCGGGTGCTCTATGAGGTGCGTGGTGAACATAACCGGGAAGTCTATGTCCCGGTTAGTGATGGTCAAGTCAAGCACTGCATAGCCGACGCGAGAGTTATCAGTTCCTGGCTCGTCGATGTCTGGCGCGAATATTATACCATCCACTAGACCATCCTGTTAAAATATTTACGGATATTTAGAAATGAAGCAAAATTTTAAAGTGTTGTGTGTGTTTTTAAATATTAATATTTGAAAGTTTTCTTGCGTACTTTCTGCTTGTTAATCGCCTGATGGCATCCAGGGGAGATATCAAACATACGCCATGCTAGATGGTAAGCGGAGACCGTTGTCTATGCTTGAATGTTATTCGGTCTAATATGATATGATGGATTACGTTAAGTGCATAGAAACAAGCCTCATTGCCAAAGCTCATCGATCTAACAGGGGAGGAGTTACTCGTATCTCCTACGATTCCTCTTGGGTTTTACGACAACGCGTGAGCGTCTACAGACCACGGTACCTACTTACCATCAGGCAAGCCGAATGCTTGATTACTACCCTTATTGCATATATAAACAAAGCGCTTCATTGATGAGCTCTGGAGAGTCAAGCGATCTTATTTCGAATGACGAAAACAACCTTTTTTTTAACACAAATAGATATTTACTATACTTGAACGATTATCATGCCGTTATCTAGTTTTTCAAAGACTTAGATGCTTAAGCTGGGTGGGAGGCCTCTAATTCTTAGACATTGAAATATTACTCGTATAGTTAATTTTAATTTGTTTTACGTCTGTAAGTAATCTTCTCCTGCACAGAAAGCATACCACAGCAAAGACTATAGTATAAAATATGAGTTCCATGAACTGCACAATACATACCGCTAGAAGAGACTCAGAGATAGACCAGGACAGATTGTCAGGAAGCTCTGGTGCATTGTCATTCACGTCGCGAAGAATAACTCTTACAGTTGTTTCGTTTTGGTTTCGACGACCATCTGAAAATTCAATAAATATTCACTTCAATTCCAAAATGGTTATCTTGGTTTCTGTGATCCAAATCCAGCACCACATTATAGCACTCAAATTGTACTAGTAAATTATTTATTTTTTATATTAATATGTTATTATTATATTTCGGAAAATTTAAACATTAGAGCAAAGTAGTGAAGAGAGTAGAAGTAGAAAAAAAGATGAGCAGGAACTCTCATAATAATATGAAAACGAATAGAGGGTCGTTTCAGTTAAGTTAAACATGATAATTTGTGTTGGACCGTAAAATATCAGGTAAAATAATAGTTATATTGAATGTTAGTACGCTCGTACTCAGAAGTAGCTTAATATCACTTTAGCGGCTACCATATTACCTACCACAGCTAGGTATCGATCATATAATATCGTAGTAACCATAGACTCGAGAGCAACTATTTTTGTTTTAGCGCAATAGTCAGTGCGTGATAAAGTACTAAAGTTATGGGTTCGACTGGACAAGGGGAGCGTCACTCACCGCGGTCACCAAAGAAGTTGTCTATAATATTGATGAAGATGGTGTGCTCTGGGTCGCCGCGGTCTCGGTCCAGCACCTCATTAGTGGTATAGTTTACCACCAAAAGTCCACTCTCCAGGTCCACCTCGAAGAACTTTCGCAGTTCCGGGTTCCACCCGTAATTGATTTGGAAGCGAACCGTATGGTAGATATCTGAATAATATGAATACAATGATTACATACCGATCTCTTAGATACAAAAACCTTGGACTTCGTACCAAGAATGCTAAAACAAACAATACAAGTAAGTATAAATAAGGAAAAAAATATTTCGTTACTTTTAATTAATATAGGCACAGTACATAAATCACAATACATCATCATAATCATCATCACCAGCCTATATACTCCCACTGCTGGGCACAGGGTTTCCTACATGGGAGAATCATGATGAGTTTGGACCACAACATTATCACGGTTGCAGTGACAACCAAGAACAAGGTTGCAAATTTTAGATTGACTCATCCCGCGAGGCGAAAGATGCTTTGATTTCTTAATCAAAAACTACTAGTAGTTTTTATTTGCAAAATATTGTGATTTTGTGAATCACACAAATTAGTATCTTTCATAGAAATGAAACAAGACTTGCCATCTCTGTCGAGGTCGCTGGCTATCAGCTGAACGATTTCGAAACCACTGGTAACATTCTCCCATACACATAGCTCCGTGTCGTACTCGTCCGTTTCTGCTTTTGGGAACTTGTTATTGGTATCGATGATTTCTATAGCGATCTGAAAAGTGATCAGTTGATGGATTACCAAATGTAATAGCTAAAACACTGTTCATTGGGTGGCTTTCCGCTAGAGTCATGTGATGGTAACTAAGATATTATGCTAAGCTGTATATTTATACGACAACTTAATTTTGTCGTATAAAAATACAGCTTAGGTGTTAGGCAAGCGTTCAGCCAAGCTTCCATCGAAGTGACTTGAGAAGTGAGATGCGAGTTTTGTTACAGAATCGACAAGCAGTTCAGAGTTACCGTAGCTTAAAAACGCTCCCAGAACGTTAGAAGCAGCAATACACAATACTACTCACATATTGCCTATCCTCCTTTAAAAATAACAAGTAAGCGTCATGTTGACAGAACACAAGACAAGCCTGCTCCAAACCAAACAAAACACTTTCTCAATAAGCTTTGGCGACTTTACTCATCGTGGGAACAATACGTATACAGGGTGGTGCCGTCAATGCGACAATAAATTTAAACATGGGCTATATTAGTCCATAGACATGGTTTGCCACTTTCAAAAAAATCGTATTTGTTTGATAATTTCATGACATTTGTATGAAATAATGCTGCCAACGTTACACTATTCCATACAAATGTCATGAAATTATCAAAAAAATTTAAACAAAAATTAAAACCGACTTCAAAAAACTGAAAAGGATGAAATAATTAAATTTAAGTAGGTATTCATCCCCTAGAAACATATTTTTGGAGTCGGTGCTTTACTTTCTATTGTTTTTGGAAACCACTTAGCACCAACTCCAAAAATATGTTTCTAGGGGATGAATACCTACTTAAATTTAATTATTTCATCCTTTTCAGGTTTTTGAAGTCGGTTTTAATTTTTGCTTAAAATTTTTTTCACAATTTTTAGTGATAACTTTCTACGGTCGAAGCTAGATGGGTGACCGTCAACTTATATTGTTTCCTACTATCGTATCGTTTCACTAAAAAGTCATTGGAAAAGCAAAAATTCGCAATTTCGCTTATGTAGATGATTTCATAATTTCAGTTTTTTTTCAATTTAAAACCAAAGTACCCAACTGTTTTTGAAAAAAATTTTTATGGGACCAAATGGCAGCTATTTCGAATCGAACAAAAAAAGAATCACGTAAATCGGATCAGTAATCTCGGCGTAATCGGTGTACATACATAGAAAAAAAAAAAAAAAAACATACCGCCCGAATTGAGAACCTCCTCGTTTTTGAAGTCGGTTAATGAATAGGATATTTTTGAAATTGGCAAACCATTTCTATGGACTAATATAGGTCATATTTAAATTTATTGTCGCATTGACGGTACCACTCTGTATATTCTTTGACGCACTACAAAGTAGAAAGTAATATTATTTGGCTGCGTTATTCTGCTCGGTGGAGTCGAGCAATCAAAATTCTAATAGTGACACCTCTGTAGTATTCACTAGAATATGATATTTAATCATCATCATCAAATGAGCCCATGAATACCACTTCTGAACAAAGGCCTCCCCCATCGATTTCCAAATAATCGGTTTTGCGCGGTCTGCATCCAACGGCTACCCGCGACCCTGACCAGGTCGTCTTTCCATCTGGTGAGAGGCAGTCCTACTTTGCGCTTTCCCGTATGTGGTCGGCCATCGGCCGCCGTTCTGCGTGCTATGTGCTCTGCCCACTGCCACTTTGACTTGCTAATCTATGCTATGTCAGCCACTTTGGTTCTCTTATGGATGTCCTCTTTTCTGATTCTATCTCGTAGGGAAACGCCTTACATAGCTCGCTCCTTACCTCGTTGGGATATGATGTTTATCTTACTGGGCATAATAATTAATATGTAAGGCAAATAGGAAATACTCACTTCGAGCTCTTCACTGAAGAATGTTGGATCAGGCGGACAGTCGTCGAGGAGGCACCGGTCGCTAGCGATCACCGTGTAGTAGAGGAAGTAGCGCGGCGGCTCGTCAGCGTCTATCGCCTCGTGCTCGTCCACTGTGATTTGCCCGGAGCGTAGCCCTATTGTCACCAACCCCTCGGGGGTGTCTTTTGTGGGTCTAAGTCATTATTTATGATTAATGTTAAACAGATATAGGTTGCTTTTTGATTCCCGACTCCTATCCTAAGTAATCTATTTACGTACGCGTCTAGAATTTTAAACTCGCCGGTTGAAACACTTGAATAAATTAATAGAATTTACAGTGTGAGTAGGTAGTTGTATTATTTTTGAAGTAAGCAATGTCTGTGAATGTCATTGGACTCATTGCTAGTGAGTAAATAATTGATAATGTAACGATTTTCAAAATGTGAATTAATTACAGAGGTGTTAAAATAATTAACGAATGGACTATTTAAAAATGAAATTTGATATTTTTGCTAGTAAAAGTGTTGTATAATAAATAAACTAATAAAAAAATTCTTACTGTATCAAGTAGTGGATCTGGTTGTATAATGGCCCGTCGATGTCAGTCGCGAGCACGGACCCAACAACGGTGCCACTGGCAGACATCTCTCGCACCCTGAACTCCTGCTCCTGGTTGCTATCCGCGAAGATCGGCTTATTGTCGTTCATGTCGATTATATTCAGTGTGAATATAGCTGGACAACACAATATTCAATTAACAAACGGTCTATTATTTGCGCAAGATGGTCACAACCACTATCGTTTTCTATTTTAAACGAATCATTCTTCGTTGGTCATGTCAGCTTATTACTCCTCCTCCTTCCTATAGCATAAGTTCCTTCAAAAGAGGCGTGAAATGGCACCTCATTGGTTGGCAAGGTGGAGGCGGCTATAACAGTGTTTCAAGCTGTTTTACGCTTACGCTTAAGGATTTTTCTTTTGCCGTGCTTTGTGTAGAAAACTATAATTGTTAAGATGAGGACAGTATAATTGCAGTCGATTGCTAATTCCAGTTGTCAAACTGGAAACTAAAGTTGCACATAACGCTGTGTCCACTAATTTACACGTACCTTCATCAGTGTCGTCCCCATAAATGGTGTTCAGGTCTCGTACTCTGATGGCTAGGTTAAGAACTTCAAACTCCTCATAGTCGATGGTCACGTTATTTCTGATCTCCTTCACCAATATGATACCGCTTGCCGCGCCCTTCCTATCTTCATTGTCGTATTTTGTTACAATTTCCACACAACTGCAAAATATTTTTGAAGAAATGACAATATTATATAGAATGAAATGAACTCTCGGAAATGAAGGCAGATGGCACCGCTGGTCATCTCGTTCTTCATATCATTGTTAATCTTGTTATGATAAACTTTGAAATGGCTGAATGAATGTATGACACAGCTGTTTTTTTCACGATTTTTTAACTAGTCCTGTTTAGTATGACCAGCACTCCCATCTGCCTTCGTTTACAAGAGTTCCTGTGTACCTAAGTAAGGTTCCTTCTTCGCTCCAACTGAGAGCCGCATGATTAACCAAGTAATTTAATTTTTCTAACCAATAAAAACAGGAAAATTCCTCAGAATATTATATACCTCTATGTATATCCTCTCTAGATAAAGTTCGTAACTTTTCTCCTAATTATTTTCTTTTCTTTTTTTATTTTATCTTTGGGAAACAAACGGTATTTTAATAAAAATATTAAGGAAGATAAAAATCCATAATCCAACAAAGTGTCCACTCATCAATTGCACACATACCTACTATGATCGAGGAAAAAAAACCCCCTGATGAGATCGGTGGTGTACCAACTAGTGGTTCGAGTGCTCTGGTTTTGATTACGAAAAAAAAGCTACTTTCACCATGACCGATCCCGGACGGGTCAATCAATATTGTAATCTCGGGCTTCTCCGTGCGGAAGACACGTTTAATCATTGGTGCCGGTTTTTACTGTAACCGACCGCACTTTGATCCACCAACCTGCATTCGGTTTGCGTGGTGGTGCTATGGCTCAGACTCCTCATGTGTTTCTCCAATGTGAGAAGAGTTGTGCAACAGGGGGACGAATATAGGCTGATGCTGATGATGAAAACCACTGAAGCATGAAGAACAAAGCGGTTTGATAGCAGGAAAAGGAAAAGTTCGGATAAGACATAACGGTTCTTACTTTAGATACTCGTTCACGGGGGTAGGCCGCCCTTGTTTGGTGGCCCATGATTCCTCCCAATCGATTTCAAATACCAGGTGCGCCGTTGTATCAGGGTCGGTGGCGCGGATGTCGTTCAGGATCTCGAAGCCCTCGGGTACATTCTCTTCTACGCTAGGACTCACTCTTGGCTGCAAAACGTAAGGGCCTGTTTAGCAGATTTTGTTTGTGTCGATACAAAACCATGGGTCAATTTCGAAGCGTTGTCTTGGTGATAAGTACGTCGAACACAGCATTTGAGTCACCTACGTTATATCTTTGAATCATTTCACGGCACCAATCAACACGACGGAGTTTTTGGTCAAATTATGAGGTTATGAACTGGCTCCTGAAATACAGATCATACTAGTTTAGCAGTCAGTGCTACAATTTAGGTACTGTTGTGGCTTGTTCTTGGTACAATAAAGATTTATTATTATTAAGATTTATCCCACGGGTACAAAGCTTCGGTACCATTAAATGTTCATGAAGGATTTTGTACACTTGATTCATACCGATTCCTAAGCTTCTCAGAATCTGCTGATAGGTCATTCTTATTTGATAGGTTATTATTATTATCTTCAGTCGTCGCAGTAGAAGGCCGTCCCTCACGCAGATCATCGGCAAGATTAGTGCGACCAAGTTTAAACTCATTAAACCAATTGTAAATAGTGGCACGAGATGGGGCTTCATTGTGAAAGGTCAATCGAAGTCTATCATAACCATAAATTTCTTTATGATCATAAGTTTCTTGTTGACTTAAATGACATCAAAAAAAAACTCCCATTAAATTCATGCTGTCGTGACTCAGAAAATGTTAAATTTGCCGTTTAATCGTAAAGCAAATGACAAATGAATGTAATATATAGGTAAATAATATTGGCAAAGATTCCATTTTCAAAATTTAAATATATTTTTTTATTGTATCGTTTACAAGTAACCAATTCTAAAATCTTTAACTGTCGCCCAAGAAGTGATAATAATTATGTTGACAGACAGTCAGCGACCCCTCCTCCCAACGTAATGCTCCATGATGAACTCTGGCGAATATTCCTCATCGCAGGTGAGGAAACGCCAAAGACCAAGTAGTATTATCTGCACTACACCCTACCTCTCATAAGAGTTTAAGATGCGGTCCTGCTAGCGGTCCTAAGTGTTACACTGGAAGCTAAAGTTTCTTCGAGTGTCTATGCCTCTCTGCTCTCTGGTAATCTTCTTCATACATATATTAAATAATGTTTAACAAAAGTGTGTTTATTCACCAGGCGTAGTGTAGGCGGGGTGTTATTGACGTCCTCCAGCTCAATGACCACCTGCGTGGTGGCAGTGTGGTAGGGTTCCCCAAGGGTATCGTCCGCTCTCACCTGTACCAATATTTTCAAAGATTTTTTTTTTTCAATTTTGTTAATGTGATTATGATATAATTATAATATAAGTACACAAACTGAATGCCAATTCTAATTCTAAGCCGTCTGCTCATAAATCTTCCGAGAGGTTTTGTTCTGCGAAGAACGGGCAAGAAATTCAGCAGAATATTTCCCTTTATTTATACGTCATTAATGGTTGTTTATGACATTTAGCATATCCAAAATTGATTCTAAAATCATTAATAATCTGGTTGAGGCTTGAGGAACCTCAACTTCGAACCAGACCCAATATGTGTTAGTTTTGTACCTACTACATGTTTGTAAATTATGCAGTTTTATCAAGCGTAGGTATGATTTGGCTGTACCTACCTTATAACTAAAGTTTGAACACGAATTAATATCAAAGTCATGAATAAAAATACTTTACCGAATAATTAACTATTTACTCTGTTTCCATGTGCTATGAGCAGTTCAAGTAAAGTTCTATAAATTAATAAATTACGCAACAGATCTAATCACTAAAAAGTTATTAACAGAAAATTTTTAATAAAGCTAGGTAATAATTAGTTACATAATTATTACGATGTAACATCATAAGGTGACAATAATCAGACAAATTGACATTATTGGTAATAATTAGTTACATAATTATTACGATCTAACATCATGAGGTGACAATAATCAGACAAATTGACATTATTGACATAATATATTTAATATTGTGAATGCCATAAGTAGCCCAACGGCAGTAATTATAAAAAAATGTTAGGAACCCCCACCTCAACAATCATCTATCTCATTGAGACTATTCATATGAGCCACAAACTCGCTACATTTGCTGTAAGTTTCTGATGAAGTGAGCATCCCGTAGACTATTTGATGGTACAGGATCAGCTCAAGGTTAGCTTGTCTTGGAAATACCACCGAAGTAACAGTTAACCTTTCAAATCAAACGGATCTGTGAATGTTAGTAAGACCCTTTTGTCAAGTAGGAAATGGCTGATAGTCATCAAACACCTCAGCAGATCTTCATAAATTATAAGTAAGAACCATTTCGATCACGTCAGCTTTCAAACAAAAAAAAACAAATCAACATCGGTCTATTCGTTTAGGAGCTACGATGCCACAGACAGACACACAGATACACAGACGGACACGTCAAATTTATAGCACCCCTCTTTTTGCGTCAAGGGCTAAAAATTTAGGTACTGGGCCTAATTCTGAAGACACACTCTAAGTCTAAATTTAAGAACAGAATAATAATATATCACTTTCTCGCAATATGCCATAGGCAAAAGATAGCAAGAATTTGTATAAAGCTGTCAATTAAATTTATATAGATTTCAAAGAAATCATAGACAATTTTAGATAGCATGTACGGAGGTGCTTCGTAAACACTGCTTTTTTCACGTTTTTTTTATAAGGTCGAAAATTGAATGCACGTTTCTAAATGTTACCAACCATCCTTTTCTTAATCATATTGAGGGAAAGAAATACACTGAACTTTAATTTAGCATGTGTTCTCCAGAATTAGGGCCATTGCCGTTGGAAATGAAATGAAACGAAAATAACTATATTTAAATAGGCCCCCAAGAAGCAACTGACCTGCACGAACAGCACATTCTGTCTATGATAATCGAAGGCGTTGTCTATGGCTACGAAGATCTCCCCGGTGTCTTCATCAATACGCAAATAGTTCACAGCATTCCCCATAAGTGAATGCCTGTATGAGAAGGTACACGAAACCACTGAATAATTTTTTTTTATTGAAACAATTACAAAAAAAGAAAGAAATCTATGAAAAAATTATATGCTCGAGGCGGGAATCGAAACCGCGTCACCTAATGTCCGGCCAGACGCGATTACCACTACGCAAGCGAAGCACTAGGTGTGAAGCACCGAGAGGGAGCGCGGGTTCGAACCCCACACCTGACACCATGTTTTATATGAATAAAACGGTGATTGATTTATTATTGTATTTTATTACATCTTTATGTTTATTACAAATTTATGCATCATTGTTTTATGTCCACAGATTCTCCTGTACCCCATAGCACTTCCTTAAGAAGCTGTGTTGCCATTTAACTATTATGGAACAGTAACCTACTGATTTCTTCACCGCTTTCTTCCTTTTTTGTAACGTTTTCATAGCAACGTTTAGACGCGGTTTCGATTCCCGCCTGGAGCATATATTTTTTTCGTTCTTCTGGTATTGACTATGCGATTTTACCATTTTACACAGAAATATTAGGAAAATTCAAAAGAATATGCTATAAAAAGTTTAAAGAATATTTTGACGAAAGGAGTACTGAAAAAGGAATCTGGTTTAAAACTATACAGTGTCAGCTTCCTCGAACCCAGTGGTTCCTTAGTAGTAGATTAAGTAGGAAACATATTGTCGTACTTCACAGACTGCGGTCCGGACATTACCCTTCCAATAAAGTTGCTCACCTCATGAGAAAGGTTCCTTCCCCAAACTGTGAAGTCTGTGTCATCATAGATGATGTTCAACATGTCCTAATGGAATGTGAAAAATATCGGAGCGGGAGGGATTCAATTATTCATAAATTTAATATGCATTTGCAAAATTTGGGTGCATTTATAAGCATTTTGGCTGATCCTACATCTGTAGCTGCAAAATGGTTATCAGAAGTCTTTTTTCTGGATACTGGTATCCCTTCCGCTCGCGCTACATCATAAAAGTATGTAGTTACACTTATTTACAGAATAGGGTACGATGGGGCTGACATGTTTTGTAACAAAAGCCCCTAAATATATATATATATATATATTTCATCGTTTTCTTTTCATCCTTTATCATTAGACTATTCGAAAAAAAATGCTCTGATAACTTTTTACACTAGACTGACTTAATGAGAAGTCGTACATTTGTATTAGAAAATAGTTTTAAAACATAGGAGTGGCGTTTACGCAAACGCTGCTCTTAAGTTTTAACTATTATCTAATCTGTGCTTACATCATGTTTAGAATGTCCAGCACTCCCATCTCCAATCTTACATCCTCAAAATATTGTTATTATTATCAAGGATCATAGAAGTATTTTATCCATGGTATTATCATGGACTAAATGATATTGGTATTACTTTGTTCTGAGATTGGTATTATCACGGATGATTTAATTTTGGTCTATGGTATTATTGAATCGTGGTAATTTCTACAAAAAGCCAGGGCGAAAAATTCACTGTCTGAGAAATAAGTAAGTACGTAGTTATTTGATTTTCAAACTTTTATTTTTCGATGTTCTCACGCTTCTCGGCAGGAAAGTAATTAACTTCTAAATATTCGGTGGATCAAGTTTTCGTAACAAATTTTAAAGTTGGGGTTTTTTTTTATTTTATTTTTTAATACAACTACATGATAAACAAGCTGACGGCTCACCTGATGGTAAGCGGTTACCGCCGCCTATTGACACCTGCAATAACAAGGAAAAATCACTTTATATTGCAGGTGCGTTGTCATCCTGGGGCCTAAGATGAAATGCCGTCCATGCCCAGTAATTACACTGGCTACCTTTCCCTTCAATCCGAAACACAGCGAACTGTTTCACGGCTGAAATAAGAAAGGCGGTGGTACCTACCCAGACGACCCTACATACGGGTCTACCACCTAGGAAATGGTGGAATATAGTTATTAGTCGCTACCGTTCGACTTTGAACCGCCTCTGTCATCTAGTGATTGGACCCGGGGTTCAATTCCCGTGGGGGCAGAAATTTTCTGCTCGGTTTGGTTGGTGGAGGGGCTTTTCTGTGTCCGCCTGGCTAGCTACCACCATCTTACCTAAGTCTGCCGCAATAACAATAATGTTAACCTCCTCCTAATCCTATGTGGTTAAGGAATCCAGGTGTAGCTCGCTTCCATCTTCGGCTTTACATACCATCAGGTGAGATGAAGGCTAAGTCTACCTACTCCGTTAAGAATTAAAAAAAGCTCCCTAAAATCCCTGTAAAATCCAAAGATTGAGGGTTACTTCGGACGGAACCAGCTACTAGATGGTTCGATTAGTCTTTTGCCTCTATGCCCAGTTCCGACGATCGATTTGCACGTCAGAATCGCTACAGTCCTCCATCAGGGTTTCCCCTGAGTTCGACCTGACCAGGCATAGTTCACCATCTTTCGGGTCCCAGCAACTGCGCTCAGAGCGCGCCTACACTCACAGATTGGAGACGAGAGGATCAAAAAGATAACTATTTAATTCAGCTACATCTATTGGAGGCCGTGGATTTTTTTGACTTAAAAAGTTAACTGATAATCAACGCGGATTTCACAATGGAAAAATTGATAAGTGTAAGTATTTTAAGATAATTATTTTACTCACACGACCTTGTCGTCGATGTCGCGGTCGTGAGCTTCGACTTTTCCGATATAGAAGCCTGCTCCGACAGTCTCATTAAAAGAAAATTCGTAGTTATTTTCTTCAAATATTGGCTCTTCATCATTCCAATTGGTGAGATCGATATATATGGTTGCATTCTCTTTGAATTCAGTGTTATTTAAATCTGTAGCCATTACCTGTAAGATTTTATCTGTTAGGGCACTTAAGATAATTAGGCAATTTGCGTCTCCGTTATTGATGAAATTCCCATTATTTTAATAAATTCAGTTGATTGAACGGTTATTCGGTGAAAAAAGTTATACATACCTGCAAAATTATATGTTGGAATTTTGGAACTTCGTAATCCAACATCCTATGATCTTGCGTACCCATGAAAAAATTTTGTCTCTGATATCCATTCTGGGGAGATATGTAGAAGGCTGAAATTGCCTCGGGAGGCTCTGCCGCCACTATTTCTACTGAGTAACGAGCGTGTTCACCCTAAACGTGCGAAAATTATAGTGTAAGCAGTGTAAGCTATATGATTGCTCTGTAATACAAAAATTGTCGATTTGTTTAGCTTACCAAGTCTCTGTCGTGAAATCCGAAATCAAGTAAGTTCAATGTGAGAGGGGTCTCTTCTTCTATTTGTGTGTGGTATTCAGCATCAGAGCGGAGAGGCACTGGTCTTCGGTCATTGATGTCATTAACAATAATCACAATGTCGTAATCCGTGAACAGAGATGCGTTGTTTGATTTGTACGCCACTATCGTCAGCTGGAACACTTCACGTTCGAGTTCGTCGCGGTCGATAGGGTCCACGTGTAGGATGGCGCCATCATGGCCGCCTTCTATGTTTTCCAGTGAAAAAAATGGGTCTGAAATTTTTTAATTAATATTATCACTCACGTAACGGCTTCTTGAGCCACAGTCATAGTATACGCATCAAAACAGTGGTAGATGAAAACATTTATTTAAGAGTGCTTGGTTATGAGCATTTATAAATAAATAAAAAGCTTTTGATCTTAATACCTTCATCGGCTCTAATAAGAGAATAATGGATGGGATTGTTGATATCAGTGTCACCATCAAGAGCTCTAACGGTGAAGCTTTGAGAGGTCTTCTCATCAAATCGCTGCATTGCAAATATCTCTACCCATCGTGGCGGCCGGTGATCAATATTTTGAACTCGTACCTCCATTGTAACAGTAGCAAAATTTGGTAGCGAATCCTAAAAATATAGAATCACTCTTGATTTTTAATAGTTTTATTCGGCGTTATAGCATCGAACATTTTATAATAAGATTTTTGAAAAGCATAGGATTGAGTTACTAAAAGCTGCTCTTAAAACAAATGCAAAGTGCATTTGGTTTGGTTTTCCAAATAAAATAAAAAAATAATTTTGTCATACTGATTTTTTCTCCCAGGAATCAACCTGACGTCATTATAGCCTACTCATTAAATGAATAAAGAAAAGACAAAACTTAAAATTTCATATTTCCGTCTTACACACTAGAAAATAGGTACACTAAGTTGATCATGTAACTGATGTATTATTCAGAATCAATCATACCGAAGCTTGAACGGTGAAGATATGAAGTTGGTTGTCCACAAAGTTAAGAGGCCTTTTGATGCCCACAGTCATGCGCATGCGGTCCCACACTTGGGGGATGTTCTCGCCTTCCAAATAGAATATATCATCGTCACCGCGGTCGCTGAGCACGGCAAAGTTCATGAAGCGCGTGCTGATCTCGCCGTCGATATCAGAAACATCATAAGTGCACTCCGTTAGCCGCGCTTCACCTAATTCCTAAAACACGTAACATGCGGTGTCAATCTTATTATTACCATACCATGTATTTTCGTTTCCTTTTTAAATTATGTAAATACTTAGATTATGGTCGCCGTCTGATCACTCACAGGTCCCCGGTTTGAATCTCGGTAGATTTTCTTATGATGTACGAGTACGAACGAATATTTTTGTTCACGAGAGATGGATGGTGTGTATGTTTAGGTAGTGTATGTAATCTGTTTTATCATCATCACCAGCCTATATACGCCCACTGCTGGGCACACGAGCTTGGGCCATAACACCACCGCGCTGGCACAATGCGGGCTTAAAGCGGTTGCAGTAACAACCGGGGCTAACGGCTTAACGCGTCTTCCGAAGCACGAAGGAGCTCGAGATATAAATTTTGCTTGACCCAATTGGGATTCAAACCACTACGTCACCGAGCTCCTCAAGCAGAATCTGTTATATATTTTCTAAGGAGTGTATACAATGCCAAAATTCGCCAGGTACTGTGTGAAATAATTTTTATCATACATTTCCCAAACACGAATCGGAAATGTGTTAAATAAAATTAGGGACCCAGCGTCATACTGAGAATTAGGTTGCGAGAGGTGATGCTACGTGATCCAGCTGCCAGAGCCCAAATGGTTTCGCAGTTTCATTTCATAATACAATTTAGGGATCATGTCGAATACCTAACAACTATGTGCCTAGTTAAGTAGCCTTGGACAAATCATTTTACTGATTTCACAAATAAGCTCGTCTTTGTATACATTTCCCAGGACCACCTATGCAATTGCAAGGTTCCATACATTTCCGGTCGCATACTAACTACTTATTATATCTTTTGGGCTATTTTCTGATATTTCTGCTAATGCTAAGCTTTTTCAAGAAATAATAGATAGTGAAGCACCAACTCCAAAAATACACGTTTAAGAGATAAGTACTTAAGAGATAAAACTTAATTATTTTTCCCTTTTTAGTGTTTTTTATTATTGTGTAGTGATAGATACATACAGGAATGGTGCACGCGCCGACTGCATGGATTATGGGCGCGTTATCGTCGATGTTAACGATCTGTAATGTGACCATAGCCTGCAGTGCCTGACCTGGCACGATAACGAGGAAGTGGTATGCTTGCATTCCTGGAGTCTCAAAGTCTTGCCTGAAATAAGACATGTAGTTTTATAGTGATTAGAGCTGCCATCAGAATCTTTAAGGATAGGTAGATATGTCGCGCAGAAAACCCGCAAACATGGGTAATGTATTATTTCATAGCACAGTTAACCATACCAGCCCGCCTAGCATGACCACCGAAACGCGATATGTTAAAGCTATTTATCGCTTTGTATTGTCAAAAATCATTGGATATAACCGCTATCTTGAACGAAACTGTGAACATGTATATATACAATACAAGTTCGCAGTTTCGATAAAATTTCAAGAGTGAACTCTTGAAATTTTATAAAGTTTCGGTGGTCATGCTAGGCGGGCAGGAAGATTTTTATTTTATCGAAGTCCGCTCAAATGTATTACGGAATAAATTTTAACGATAGACCAGTCATTAGTACAATAATTCCAACTGTACTACGGGCAAGAAAGTTTAGGCAGGAAACGATAGTTTTTTTGTATTAAAGCTTTTTAATGCCCGTTGTATGTACCTTTGAGTGACAACAAGGAACCACTCGCCGGAAATATTTCGTATTTCCGGAAGCAGCATGTTGTAACTTCCGGAGATAAAGGGTAATCCGATTACCGGTGTTCCTGTATCTGAAAAATTATTAAATGGTAAATGACATCTCCTTGGTAATAAGGTTAGATAAAACTGTGAAACTTCTTGGTGGAATTATAATATAGTGAGTTAAATTCTGTAACATCCGGTATACCTTTTATAGAAAAAAACTGTAAAGGATACTAATCTACAGTATATCTCTTTCTCGCATTAAGTAATAGGAAAAAGATAATCCTATCAACTATAAAGAAGTAAATACACGGTATAAACTAGTATCTTTTTTAATGGTAATAAGGACACACAGTAGTGTCACTAGTACCATTAATGGTACAAATCAATGGTACTATAGACACCAGGGGCAATTTTAGACGGCTTGTACGGAGGTGCTTCCTAAACTCTGCATTTTATCACCTTCGCTATGGTCAAAAATTGAACGCACGTTTCTAAATGACAAATTATATGACAGCCATCCTTTGCGTATTCATAAGAGAAATAGACGAAATCCCCCTTATTATAAAACGCGGACTAAAGTTAGTCCTGATCTTGATCTAAAACTGATGTTGTCACTTTTATTTGTTAATAGAAAGACAGTGACAGCATCAGTTTTAAACCAGGACTAACTTTAGTCCGTGTTTTATAATAAGGGGGAATGAGTTTAAATTTAGACTTAAGGAATCTCCAGAATTAGGGCCTGATAATGGAGCATGCGAAATGTTACAGTCATAGCCGGTCAAAACCACTTTTAACTGGAAAGATCAGGCAAAAGTGGTTGTGTCCGATGCCTTAGTTAAAAGCCGTTTTGACTGGCTTCTAGGGGATAAGTAGCTACCTACTTAAATTCAATTATTTTATCCTTTTTAGAGTTTTGAAGTCGGTCTTTTATTGAATGTACTTACCTCTATAGTTCAATTTGGCAATTATGACAACCCCTTCGATTTCTTCCTCCATGTAGATGACCAGCTGGGCAAGGTTGCCAGTAGGTGAAGCGTAGTTTTCCATGCACACTTCTTCCCGCGCCGGAGGGGGCAGGAGAGGACGCTGGCTCCACGGGACGCCTGATGATAATCTCATAAGTCTTAAGACCCCGATTTTGATATCACTTTCCATGAATAAGCATGTCTAGCTAGTCTAAAAGTTGACTGAGGATTTTTCGAAAAACACTATTTTGAGGAGCTCGGTGGTGCAGTGGTTTGATCGCTCTGGTTTCGATTACGAAAACAAAGCAACTTTCGCCATGGTCGATCCCGGGATGGGTCAATCAAAATTTATAATCTCGAGCTCCTCCGTGCTTCGGAAGGCACGTTAAGCCATTGGTCCCGGTTTTTACTGCAACCGCTTCAACCCACCAACCCGCATTGGGCCAGCGTGGTGGTGCTATGGCCGAAGCTCCACATGTGTTTCTCTCATGTAGGAAGGCCTGAGACCAGCAGTGGGACTTAAATAGGCTGGTGATGATGATGATGACTATTTTAACTGAGTAAGACCAATTTTTACTTTAACCAAAAATTGACAATAGTTAGTTTAATAATAGACTTTAAAAGAAAGACTTATTAGAGAAAAAAAAACCGTCAATTTTTAAACTAGCCTGACTTGCTTATTTAAGCATGGCAACTGGCAAGTATTGTTAAAATCGGTTTGTTCGTTTTCAATATTTACGACTTGACAGTTTGTGCGAAAGAAAAGCCGTGCGACCGACGATCTCAAGAAATAGCTGTACATTTTTTAATACAATTCGTGGTTCCCCCACTCTACGTTATTTAAACCGTTCGTTCTTTGATAGAAAACCAATTGTACACACGGCAGCACGTCAAGTGATACTGTTGCATTACGAAATCGCCTCTATTATAAACGCAGTAAGGGTGGCCTCAAGATCAAACTGTTACGATTGATATGCCGTTGACTGTACATCACAAACTAAAGTATTTTGTGACCAATTATTATCAGTCCCTATTCTCAACTGACGGATCACGGTATCGATTCGAAAAGTCACATGCCGTCTCGCTTTGACGCATCGCGATAAAAAGGGACAAGTATAGAGTTCCGATATTCGAATCTTTACCAACAGTTGAGAATAAGGAGGCTGTTCTGTGATTCTTACCATCAAAGTCTAGTTCTGGATATTCAGGAGTTGGAGGTCTTGGTATTTCAGTCATGTATGAACATAGTTCTGGAAATAGTGATGAAAAATATAAGAATAACAAGTAGAGAAAGCTGTCAACACACCGCATTTTAATGAAAATAATTCTATGATTAACAATAAACAAGAAAAATAGCTTATAGTGGTTTTAATGTGTCTGTCTTAGACCATAATGGTCTAAGGTGTCTGTAGAATTGCATCTGACGCAGTTACGTTATTAGGTATTTCATTATAATTCTTTAGGTTCGGCTTTGGACCTGTTTTCTTCTTATAAAGAAAGCTGCACCTACTGGTACCTACTTGCTGCTAGTTGCAACTAGTGATCCTCTGAGCCGGATTGAAATATCGGTTTGTTTTTGAAGGTACTAAATTGATTTTATTTGTCTAATTTATATTTAAACTAACTCTCGTGTACTTACGGGTAACGAAATTTTTTTTTAAATATTATTTATTTTGTATTAACCTTGTGCGTAGGCGACGGGCGCTATAAAGGCGAGTAGTGCCGCCGCTGCATAGAGAATATTAACCTCCATCTTGCATATTCTGAAAAAAAGACGTGTTTTACTTATAAAGGACATAGTCAAAGTTTCTATGGGATTTGGGAGAGCTCATGTGCACCATTTACCTTCAGTTATTTTTGTAAGAATCCATTACATCATTATTTCCATAAATCTTGATTGACAAAAGCGGAGAAAAAATATTTTAATTTGCTGAAAAATATCACCGAGGTCGCCATTAAAAAAAAACAAAATGTCAATTTCAATTTAGAAAAAAAAACAGAATTTTTAAGTTATACTACAATTTTGTTTTTAACCGACTTCAAAAACGAGGAGGTTCTCAATTCGGCCGGTATGATTTTTTTTTTTTCTATGTATGTACACCGATTACGGCGAGATTACTGATCCGATTTACGTGATTCTTTTTTTGTTCGATGCGGAATAGCTGCCATTTGGTCCCATAAAAATTTTTTCAAAAACAGTTGGGTACTTTGGTTTAAATTTAAAAAAACTTAAATTATTAAGTCATCTACATATGCGAAATTGCGAATTTTTGCTTTTCAAATGACTTTTTAGTGAAACGATACGATAGTAGGAAACAATATAAGTTGACGGTCACCCATCTAGCTTCGACCGTAGAAGGTTACCACTAAAAATTGTGAAAAAAAAATTTTTAAACAAAAATTAAAACCGACTTCAAAAAACTGAAAAGGATAAAATAATTAAATTTAAGTAGGTATTCATCCCCTAGAAACATATTTTTGGAGTTGGTGCTAAGTGGTTTCCAAAAACCATAGAAAGTGAAGCACCGACTCCAAAAATATGTTTCTAGGGGATGAATACCTACTTAAATTTAATTATTTTATCCTTTTCAGTTTTTTGAAGTCGGTTTTAATTTTTGTTTAAAATTTTTTTACGATTTCATGTTGAGTATTGTCGTTTTATTTGTTCGTAGGCAGGGTCAAACAATTTCCAATAATAAGAAAAACACTATAAGCGCACACAAAACATTCACGGATGAAAATACGGAATGACAAATACAATAAATTAAAGTCAACTTTTTAACAGCGTTATTGTGGCTATAGCTTATTGTCGTTTGGGCACTATTATTTTATTTCGTAATTTTTTTGCAACAAAATAAAAGAGTTTTGTGTTATTTAATGTAAACCATGTTATTAAGTACATTATTGTCTTCAATCTGAAAGGGTGCTCATGAGCTGTTCCAAAACTTTACTATCTCCTTTATATCACATGCACAGGCTACTGCTGTTAGTACTCCTAGATATTCTTTAAGTTCGCGTGGTGGTGAAATCCGAAACTAGATAGGTATTAAACGTGAAAAATGCTCAAAGAATATTCAGAACCGATTTTCATAAAATCTTTTGAAAGAAAAAAAAGCTGTTATATTTGGATAATAGTTATTTGTTATACAAGAGTGCAAAGTTGCTTTTTAACCGCGTGCTCAATTTTGATGGCCGAGCAAGCGAAGGATTCTAAAATTGAATCACGAGCGCAGCGAGTGATTAAAAAATTAGAATCCTGAGCGTTAGCGAGGGAATCAAAAGAGCACGAGGTGAAAAATCTTTGCACTCGAGTGCAACACGTAACTTTTCATCCCACCTCAACGAGAAAATGACTAAATGCAAAAAAAAAACATTTGCGCATTATTAACACTTTCGTCAATTCCGTTGGCGTCAAATAAACTTCTTCGTCGCTAGAATCACTCATTTTAGATTTTTTACTTGTTTTCAAATTTCATGTTTTAAACCTATGGTTTTCACAATTATGTCGCGAATAGAAAATGGCGCGCGCAAAGCAAATTAAACAAAAAGTACACCAAGAAGGTGCCGAGTCTGAGTTTTTAACAAGTTCAAAAAGGTTGTATGATAAATTCGGCACCATGGAGGAAGAAGTAAAGAGGTTTAATGATGTTTCGAATTCACAAACTTAGTGCACACGATGTTCTAAATTCAATTTTACTTTATTCTCTAGCGGATAAAAACGGCTTTTGTACTCTGATATCGAAGAGCAAAATACTCTTTCCGAGATGGGGGGATGAAAATCTTTTTTATCTTCAACCCATTGATTTCGTAAAAAGATACATATCATAGTGTAACCGGCTTCAGACAAAAAGGAGCAGCAAAAAATCGACAGTTGGACGATAAAGGATTTAATGGAATGTCTGTATTAATATAAAAAAATAATAATAAAATGAGTCAGCTGGCTTCTCGGCTAACGGCCCAGGGTACGCGCGTAGGATATATGTATAAGTTTCTGGTTCTGTTTAGGAAAGTGTAATGACGTTTCCGGTCCTGGCGGCGTTAAAACGAACTATAATCATCTATTTTTACACCAGGAAATAGGAAGCTAATTAAAGGAACAAATTCTGGGAAATAATAATGCCAACCTGCGATAACAAGGGAAGAATCACTTGGTATTGCAGGTGTGTTGTTATCACGAGGCCTAATATTCCATGCTTAGTAACACTGACTACCTTTACCTTCATCCCTTCAATCAGCGAGCTGTGTCACGGCTGAAATAAGATACAGGGTGGTGACGTCGACGTAGAGATTAAGTAATAAATACGCTCACGCACAGCGCTGTACTCAAACGTCAAAATCAATGGCGGCTCGTCGTCTTGTCAGTCGTCAAGCTCGATGTCGAATATTGTTGTTAGTGAATCACACTGCAGTACAGCTTCCTTTCATAATAGGGTAGTTGACAACTTTTTTTTTATTTCATAAATGAGACTCATAAAGATATATTGCAAAGGAAAACGTGTGTCTAAGATCAATAGTTTCACAGATATAGTGGTATGTTTGATGTGTGGCGGCGCATCGTCCAAAAACGCTCCATAGAAAATCTACGGAACAGGTGACGTCACATGTTGCCATATTACTAAGAAATGTATGGGCATACTGACAAAATTGATAATAACTATGTATTTATGTATGTTTTTAATAATTGTTGTCATAATAATAGTTGTTTTAATTGATGTCAGCAATCTATTATCATTATCATTTTTGATAAATTTTGAATAAAAAATATGACAATTATTTTAATTTTCAAAACAGTACAACATCAACAATATTCTATATCTTTTAAGTTTGAATTTTTTTATGGGTAAAAGTAGCGTATATTTTCGGAATTTGTGAAAAATAGCGCTAAATTCAAACTTAGGCAACATCCCAATTGTGGCCGTGAATTGATCGAGTTTTATGTAGATGAGATAAGTTACATTTTTATAGATACTCAAAATTAAATCCTGATATCACGCGAGGAGCTCAGTGGCGTAGTGGTTTGAGCGCTCTGGTTTCGATTACGAAAACAAAGCAACTTGCGCCATGGTCCATGCTGGGATGGGTCAATCAAAATAATCTCGAGCTCCTCCGTGCTTCGGAAGGCACGCTAAACTGTTGGTCCCGGTTGCTACTGCAACCTCTTTAACCAAGTCATAAATAGTTGTCAGAGGATTTACGAAAATGAGTAAGTATTATCACTTATAAAGTAATAATTATAAGCGATAATATCGTCTATAAAGTAATAATCGCCAATAATTACTTTATAAACTTTTCTAAAAATGTTCTGATAACTTTTTGACTAGACAGGTTTGTTTGAATCAGTTTGTTCGTTTCCAGTATGTTTTATATTGATACTTGAAAGTTTGCATGGAAAACATTCAAGTTTGTAAGTTTACACAATAATTTTACTTGGGCAGTGACCTAGTTTAATTAGCCTGTTATTCTTATTTTTTTTCTTTTTCGTTCTTTCTTTTTTTTATTATTATTAATATTTATTTGTCTATTTGCTGGCCGATAAACGCTTTCTTCCTTTTTTACTTATAATAAACTTGGAAAGTAAGTTGCGAACCTATTTGGTGTTGCAAATAAAAAAATCCGGAAAGTTTAATTTTTCACAGTTAGTTCAAAAACACATGTAGAACACACAAAACTTCCTTCTATTATGGATTTCGTATAAATAACACTAATATTGTTGCAGAAAAAAAACACCAGTTCCACTAAACGCGTATAACGAAGTATACATATTTTTGTCGCGACATTGATAAGATTGTGATTATTATCAATTTATCATAATAATTATTCATATCGATTAAGACAAGCGACTCGTCATTGATTATGTGGCTTGATTATTATTATGTAGCTGCAAATTCTATTATTTCCCGTACATTAACGGCCCTGTGAGTTCATAAATGTAATCAGTTAAGGGGCTACCTCGTGCACACTAGCGACACCAATTGATTGTTATTAATTATGGTGAATTTAGAACATAATAACCAAAAACGCTTTAGAGAATTGCTAAAGAACGGTATTTGTAATTTTTAAAGATGTATCTTGTATAAAGTGTCTACATATAAGTAACCAAATTTTTTATTATTGTTAAAAGTGGCCACTTTCGGCAATAATGAAAAAATAGGTTACATGTAGAGGAATATCTTATACCGAACACATCTCAAAAAATTACAAATACCATTCTTTAGTCATTCACTAAAGCGTTTTTGTTTATTATGTTCTATATTCACCACAATTAATATAAATCAAGTGGTGTCGCTAGTTCCGACGAGGTATCGCCTTAAACAAATTACCGAAGGCAAATTGTTGATGACTCAATTGTATCATCAATGTGTCGAAGGCCGATAGTTGACTTTACATAGTACAAAAGTATATAATTAAAAATTAAATTCATGAAATATTGTTTGTCATACCTAATAATCAATTTCCTTTTTTCGTTTCATTTGCTTTGTTGCGTTGTACAAAACAATATTTTTTATGGAAAAAACTGCAACACAGCCTAATATTCATCATAGCGCTTATGTCACTTTGTTGACGTACAGTTTATAGTTAATTTCTATGTCGCCCTCCATATTGCCATACTGAAAAACAGTAAAATCGACGAAAAATTTCAACTTCTATACAAACCTACTATGCAAGAAAACGAATTATTAATATATTTCCTGAATTCAGGAAATTTTTCATAATTTTTTGAGAATGTAGTGTGTGAGTTTACCTGGCCGCATGTGGAACATCTCCTTTGAACTTCGGAATTCAGTATGAACACTAAGAAGCTGAAAAAGAGGATTTCAGCACTCAGCGACTTGAATGTTAATGAACCGAATGTGCAGGGTTGTGAGAAGCTATCCTCGATGCCGATGATGGAGTCGCGCCAGCCACCAGCGCCGCTGCCGCGCAGAGTAAGAAAAAAGATGAAACACTTCGCTGATGAATTAAAAGTTTCGCCGACAATATCCAAAGTCCATTCTCCACACATCAAACAAAATATCCGACTCAGCTTAGTCTAAAAAATACTGAATCATACTAGTAATGCCATTCCATTGAATTATTTTAGGTGATAATTGTAAAATGGATTTGTCGACGAAACTTAGGTACAGGTAACAATACACCAAGCGTAACAGTTTCACCTCGAGACCGCCCTTACCTCGTTCGTAATAGTGGCGGCTTTTGTAGTGCGACTATTACACTTGCTGTCGTCTGTACATCGACAAAAAAAGAAGAATCGGTATCTGATGACGATGACATGCCTTATTGTCAATTTTTATACGGAAGTGTACGCGGCCTTAGATCATAAGTAGGTACGCGTACGTGGCGTACAGTGTACATAATGATATATACGATTTTAATCCCTATCGCATTGAAATAACATACAGAATCTACCTGTACATAATTTTGTTGCTTCCATTATTCCAATTCATCAGGTAAGCGTGAACTTATGGCAAGAACACTACCGACTAGGAAATAAGTAAGTATAGCTTTTATATAAGAACTAGTAAAATTTGAAACTCATTGTGAATACTATCATTAAAACAATCATATATCTATTATTTATATTATACATATAATTTATCAACATTGCAATCAGATAAAATTGGTATTCATTTATCGCAATTACTTAGATAAGGTGACGTGTTTGACCATAATCCAAGATTTATTTGAGAAAATATGTACCACAGAATATGCCTACCTATGCACTTTTTCTACCTACCTATGCTCTTATAGGTATCAACTTTTATATTTTTTTTTAAAGTAGAACTTTATCAGCCGTCTGTTCTGCGTGATATGTGCCCTGCCCACTCACTGCCAATTCAACTTGCTAATTCTATGAGCTATAGGTACCAATGACTTTTTTTTTCAGCATGTAATAATGTCTATTTATTTATTTATCTTTGGTTCTCTTATATACTCATTTCTGATTAAATATTATAGTTTCACAATCACAATCATTTCATTGTTATATTGCTACGTCCCAATCATGTTGTACATTTTTTGAGTCATAACTAACATACCTAATATTTACTATATATATGTATACATGTTATTAAATAAACTACGAACTGGAGGACCACCGGTGCGACAATAAGTTCACACAGGTCGCAGGCTATTATTTATAACCATTTATTAGGGGTATAATAGTTGTTTGTTCGTTCAGGATCGTTCAGGATTCAAAAGAGCACGAGGTGAAAAATCTTTGCACTCGAGTGCAACACGTCACTTTTCATCCCACCTCAACGAGGAAATGACTCAATGCAAAAAAAAAAACATTTGCGCATTATTAACAGTTTCAGTCAATTCTGTTGGCGTCAAATAAACTTCTTCGACGCTAGAATCACTCATTTTAGGTTTTTTACTGGTTTTCAAGTTTCTTGTTAAGAACCTATGATTTTAACAAATATACCATGAAAAGAAAAAGGCGCGCGCAAAGCAAATTAAACAAAAAGTACCTACACCAAGAAGGAGCCAAGTATGAGTTTTTAACAAGTTAAAAAAATTCGGCACCATGGAGGTAGAAGATTCACAAACTTAGTGCACACGATGTTCTAAATTCAATTTTTCTTTATCCTCTAGCTAGCGGATAAAAACGGCTTTTGCACTCAGCTATCGAAGAGCAAAATTCAACCCGAATTCAAAGACATCGACTTAAAAGTAGTTAATTTTTTTTCTTGTTTAGTGTTTTGAAGTCAGTTTTTTTTACATTTTATTGTGATTGTCTAAGGTCATAGCTAGGATGGGTGACGGTCAGCATTATCGACTTGCCTGTCTCTCAGTCTTTGGTTGAAATACATAATATTGTTTAGTATTATCGTATCGTACCACTGATAAAGTATTATCTAACTCCAAACTATTACGATTTTTTAAAATTCGGTTTAAAATAGACTACTTTAAATAATGTCTTATAAATACAATATTAAAACCGTTTAGTCGAAATTACGACAGCCAATGGAGATTGTTTAGTAATCTGATAAAAAAATTGCTAGGCAACAAAACTTTAGGAGTTTTGGCTTTCTTGCATCTGTGGCTAGATTCTTATAATGCTATTCATTCGTGTCTGACTTGATTGAATTAAATGAACAGAAACACAGTTGAGCATCTATAATCACCTCTCGCCATTGATAAAATGTATAACAGCTAAAGATACGTAAACTGTCCGGTTCTCACTATCTTGCTCTTTGGTCAGTGCATAGCGAGCCCCTCATCGCGTATCAACGTATAACCGTTACGAGTGAGTACCACAAACAATTATATTATAGATATTAATTAATATATCACTAGTAAGTTAATGTAGGTAGGGGATACGCTGCCTTTAGTGTTTGTGTAATGATATTTATTTAAAAACTAAAGGCAAACTAGCGATAAACACAGTTTAAAGTATGTTTTAACTAGTTAGTTAGGTTGGTAGTTTAACATCATAAAAAATATAACTACAATTTGTCAAGCCACAGAACACCCCGAGGGCTTATGACAATTATAAACCAATGTGTCAGGAATCTGTCGCTTGACAGGTTAGTATTAAAATTACATTTGATAATTTTGACGATTTCACTACGTCAAGTGTTGTTATATCTACCTACCTTCAATATTGTTGAAAATACAAAAATATTGACAAACATATAAAATTTTCAATATTTTTATTCATTTGTGGAGCTTCTGGCAAGTTTGAAATTATAAATAGTTTTTATTTTATTATACATAACACACTTCATCTTCGTTTAGTCGAAGATTGTTATTGTAATATGCGTTACTGAAAGAGGCAATACTGTCTCCCAAAGTGCCAATGTGATTACATAATTCTGCTGCTTCCCAGCCCGCCGCCGTGTCCTCAAAAACATATTGTATGCTACAATATCTATTTTGTTTGGATGGTTAGTGGATAATCCCAGAATTAACACTACTTACATGTTTTTAACCGACTTCAAAACCGAGGAGGTTCTCAATTCGGCCGGTATGTTTTTTTTTTCCTATTTATGTACACCGATTACGCCGAGATTACCGATTTACGTGATTCTTTTTTGGTTGCTAATGGTTTCCAAAAACAATAGAAAGTAAAGCACCGACTCCAAAAATATGTTTCTAGGGGATGAATACCTACTTAAATTTAATTATTTCATCCTTTTCAGTTTTTTGAAGGCGGTTTTAATTTTTCTTTAAAATTTTTACTAATTACCGTGATACTTAAAAAAAATCGGCCTTTTTCATGTAACGCCATAGGTAGTGCGTTACATTAAAAAGGCCGAATTTCAATTATTTTTTGGTTAGATTTTTTTAAGACCTCTATCTAGACACGATAACAGGATCCAGACGTGCGATTTGAAGATAGTGTCGCGCCGGATACATTTTATTTTCGAAAATTTACGAAATTGTAAATTTTTTAAGTAAACGACATTAGGTATTCAATGCGCAATTGCTTTAAAAAATTTTACTGTAATCGTCACAGTTATTTTTTTATCAATATAATAGTCTTGTCGGCCTTGTCGCTGCGTAACACGTGCGTGCGATATTCTTTTTTCCTTGCGCTAACTTATATCTCGTCATTATGTCTCTATATCTTATTCTCTTCGTCGAAACAACGTTCACGAGGTATACTGTCATTTAATAGAATTATTCATTTTTACTACCAATAAATAACTGAGCGGAACATAAACCCTTGACCTTCCGGGAGGATACACTATCACTATCGCATGCTTAGGAATACCTATTATCGAAACGATGCTATTTGACTGCTAAAAGTTATACATTCTGTTTTGATAATTTGAATGATTTTTTTTGTATTCATTTAAAATGATTATAAGTTAAGAATTTCTTTAAAGAAATTAACAGATTCAATTACTAATTTTTTGAAATAAATTGTCTTTATTATTGAAAATTTTACTAGGTGGTAGGCCCGTATGTAGGGTCGTCTGGGTAGGTACCACCGCCTTTCTTATTTCAGCCGTGAAACAGTTCGTTGTGTTTCGGATTGAAGGGAAAGGTAGCCAGTGTAATTACTGGGCATGGACGGCATTTCATCTTAGGCCCCAGGATGGCAACGCACCTGCAATATCAAGTGATTTTTCGTTGTTATTGCAGATGTCTATAGGCGGCGGTAACTGCTTACCATCAGGTGTGCCGTCAGCTTGTTTGTCGCCTAGTTGTATTAAAAAAAAAGATAATGTTTTTTTTTACTAAAATGGACTTGCTCTTGACCCCACTCTTGCTCCGAGAGAAGTTAAGAGGGAGTCGACGATGAATCGAGCTTACCCAGAAGGTGTCTATTTAATGCAGCTTTGAAGGAACTCAGTTTATAAGCAGAAGGAAACACCGAGGCCGGCAGTGCACTCCACTCTCTGGCTGTGCTCATTATAGAAGATGACAATCGCTTAGTGCGAATATTTGGCATATCAACCAGATGTGTGTGGTTGGTAGCCCGCCGAACGTTTGGTAGTCTTCAACTGAAATGGGCTAGGCATTTGAAAATGACATTACGGTGTAGACAAAACTGTTTCTCGAGCTTCTCGTGTTCCTTGAGCTACGTGTGCTGAGCACACTCTCCGAATTCCAATCTGTAGAAGACTAACAAGCAAGCCACCTTATTACGGCGGTGGTCCATGCTATGAAGCGTAGTCCCCACCAATCTCTCGGATCCAGAGTGGCGAGTTGGTACTTGGCTGTGCCCTCCCACAGGTGAGGACAGTACTCCATACACTTGTGCTTTATAAAGGGAAGGCAGCTGTAATGTAAGTAAAGTACAGTGGACAGCACCTCAAGCGTAACAGTTTGACCTGGAGACCGGCCTTATTCCGTTCGTAATAAAGGCGGCTTTTGTTGTGAAACTGTTACGACGTGCTGTTGTCTGAACATTAAGTTACTAATAAAAGTGAAAATTTACTCATTTAGATTATAGGAAAATTATATATTACGCACACAATCTTAAAGCAAAGAAAAAGAAGTACCGAAATAGTAACTGCTTATTTCTTAAGAAATTCTTGGCTTAGAACTAAGTTCTCTTTTCTGCTAATTATTTATATAAAGCTATTTTTATTGACATCAAACGAAGGAGACATGTAGATTTTAGAAGTGTAATTAAAAATTTATTTTATGATAAGATAATACAGCGAGTAAATAAATTAACGGAATCTATTTATCATATCATATCATTATGAATTGGAATCTCACTAGGGAACGGCGGAATATAAGTAGGTATATCAATTTTTATTAAAATAATAGTGTCTAGTAGAAGGGAAAAATGTTTTTTTATTTTTTATAAATCTTGTTCAATTAAAATTTAATATATTTCAATAATATATTTACTTTTTATTTACTTAGTCAAACTTGAAAAAATTCACGTCCTGGGGCGGAGATAGAAACCGCAAACTTTCACAGTCCGGGCGACTGCTCTAACCATCTGAGCTAACTAGGACTTCCTGTAAAGTCCTGCGTAGCTATATTTTTCAAAATAGTAATAGTTAGTAAATAATATATTTTTCAAACATTTATAATAATCTTAATTATTATAAATGTTTGAAAATTTTTAATTTGAAATTGAAAGGTCGCGGGTTCGATTCCTGCCTCAGGACGTGAAATTTTTCTAGTTTTATTATATTTTAATTACTAAGTAATTTTTCAAACATTTATAATAATGTTAAAATCAAAAATTAAGAATATTTGAAAGCACTGCCCCAACTTAACCGAATCGTCGGTATTTGTAAAAATACTCGTTTCGGATGTTGAAATAGAATATTTCGACATTGTAGGGTGGACGTTAGCTCATAAACGCAAATACAGATAGACGAGAAGAATTTCACAGGGATATCCCAAGTCCTGGGTGGCTCAGTGGTCAGAGCAGTCGCCCGGATTGCGAAAGGTCGCGGGTTCGATTCCTGCCTCAGGGCGTGAAATTTTTCTAGTTTTATTATATTTTAATTATTTATAATAATGTTAAAATAAAATTAAGAATATATTGCAATAATTTTAAGCAGCTACGTATGTATTATATTATATGCATACCTATAGAGGTACCATACCATAGGGTAGGTATCACATCGCGTCGTTATTATGATATACGTTTAGGTATAAAATGTTTCAGAATTGGAGGTTCAATATTAAGTTTAGACTAAAAAGTCTCATGTAAATGAGACATATGAGTATGATGATTTCAAGTAGTAATACTTGAAAGTGAAAGCGATTGCTAAAACTCCTCAAACATGCTTATAATTATAGCGATTGGCCGTAGTATTCTCATTCTACAAAAAGAGAGAAAAAAAGAGAGATAAAGAGTATCTTATACAAAAATCATTCTATACTCTAGAGTAGTTTTTTTTAATAGTGACATGATTATATACCTAATGATTTTATTATTTCTATTATATGCTTGATATGACTTGTAAAGTAACCTATGAAAATTTGACTATTGTGTTTAATTATTGTATTCAGTTATATGTTATTAATTATTGAATTTTATATGACATTGTACAATTTAATTCAATTATAATTTAATTAGTTTAAGTCCACAAATTGTAGTGCCCTAACGGGGTTCCATGATTGTATACTTTTTCATGATGACACCAAACAAACAATGGCAACAATAAACGATTATGATTATGATTATGATTCTCAAGTCCCTCATATCATAATCAGTAGAACTAATCACGTCAAAGGCCAGATAATTATAGTCACGAGTGTTAGCATGCTATTTATTGGTGCATCTTCCTTGCAATAACATGATATGATTTCAACTTATAATGATGGGTTTCCTTGTGGTGTCGTGGTGATTTTTCTTTATATTGATAATGAGGGCAATAGTTCAGTGAGTTAGCTACTAATTTATCTAGATTATAATAGTATTCTGTGCTAATAGAGGAGATTATAATAGTAATTTATGGCCCTAATTCTGGAGAACACACGCATAATTTAAATTTAAGTTAAGTGCTTCTCTTTCTCTCAATAATATGAATACGAAAAGGATGGCTGTCACATAATTTGAAATTTAGAAATGTGTGTTTAATTGTCAACCTTATTGAACGTGATAAAATGCAGTGATAAGAAGCACTTCCGTATATGCCGTCTTTTTAGAAACCACAGGCAATTTTTTGCCTGTGGTTTCTTTGAAATCTATTTTAAAGGAGATATTTCATATCCGGCCAGGTATCTGTACAACAGTATCTCAAAAAATCTGGAAAAATCTCCTGAATCCGCCAAAACTACTAATAATTCGTTTTTTTCCTTAGTTTGTGGGTACAAAAGTAGAATTTTTTGTCCATTTCACTGTTATTCACTATGGCAATATGGCGGGTGACATAGAAGTCAACTAAACGTCACCAAAGTGACATAGGCGCCATGATGAATTTTTGGCTGTGTTGCATTTTGTTCTATAAAAATTCTTGTTTTGTACCAAGCAACAAAGCAAATAAAAGGAACAAAGGACAATTGAACACTGTTCTGGCCGGGTCTCCATACATTTTTGAAACATCTCTTTTAGTTGAAAGCTCTTAACAAATTCTTGTTATCTTTTTCCTCTTACATATTGCGAGAAAGAGATATACTGTACTTAAATTTAGATTTTGAGTGTGTCTTCTGAATTAGGCCCATTGTGTTTTTATCAGGTGGCATTTTTAATATAAACTTATTCCTATTTTTCTTCTACTGTTTATCTTGTATTTTAAATATGTTTATTTTACAAACAAACATTTAAAACCCAAACTAAGTTTATTAAAAAGGCAATACATACAACGCACCTGCAATATGAAGTGACTTTTCCTTGTTATTGCAGGTGTCTATAGGCGGCGGTAACCGCTTACCATCAGGTGGGCCGTCAGCTTGTTTGTCATCCAGTTGTATAAAAAAAAAAAAAAAAAAACATACAAGGTAATACATCCAATTTTTTAAAATAATACAGCCAATTTTATACTATTTCATACAAATGTCATACGTTTTTGAAACATCTCTTTTAGTTGAAAGCTCTTAACAAATTCTTGTTATCTTTTTCCTCTTACATATTGCGAGAAAGAGATATACTGTACTTAAATTTAGATTTTGAGTGTGTCTTCTGAATTAGGCCCATTGTGTTTTTATCAGGTGGCATTTTTAATATAAACTTATTCCTATTTTTCTTCTACTGTTTATCCTGTATTTTAAATATGTTTATTTTACAAACAAACATTTAAAACCCAAACTAAGTTTATTAAAAAGGCAATACATACAACGCACCTGCAATATGAAGTGACTTTTCCTTGTTATTGCAGGTGTCTATAGGCGGCGGTAACCGCTTACCATCAGGTGGGCCGTCAGCTTGTTTGTCATCCAGTTGTATAAAAAAAAAAAAAAAAAAACATACAAGGTAATACATCCAATTTTTTAAAATAATACAGCCAATTTTATACTATTTCATACAAATGTCATACGTTTTTGAAACATCTCTTTTAGTTGAAAGCTCTTAACAAATTCTTGTTATCTTTTTCCTCTTACATATTGCGAGAAAGAGATATACTGTACTTAAATTTAGATTTTGAGTGTGTCTTCTGAATTAGGCCCATTGTGTTTTTATCAGGTGGCATTTTTAATATAAACTTATTCCTATTTTTCTTCTACTGTTTATCCTGTATTTTAAATATGTTTATTTTACAAACAAACATTTAAAACCCAAACTAAGTTTATTAAAAAGGCAATACATACAACGCACCTGCAATATGAAGTGACTTTTCCTTGTTATTGCAGGTGTCTATAGGCGGCGGTAACCGCTTACCATCAGGTGGGCCGTCAGCTTGTTTGTCATCCAGTTGTATAAAAAAAAAAAAAAAAAAAAACATACAAGGTAATACATCCAATTTTTTAAAATAATACAGCCAATTTTATACTATTTCATACAAATGTCATGAAATTATCAAACGAATAAGGTGTTTTTAAAAGCGATTAACCATTTCTATGAACTAATATAGCCCATGTTTTAATTTATTGTCGTATTGACGGCACCACCCTGTGTATTACCTTTAAAAATAGGTATTTCCTTGTATATCCGACTTGTTAGCTAATACCTACAGATATTACCTTTATATATCCGTTGATATCGGTGGTGGAGAATGAAAAGTCACATTGCGGTGCGTGTGGTCTCAGGGCTCTAACGTATTTATGTTGTCCCATGGATGAACTCAAATTTCCATGTTATGTTATTAGTATTTTTTGTCTTTAAAGATAGGTTTAAGCAAGCATACGGAAATAACATAGACATATAAAGTCTCGCCTTGAAACAGCTAAAACTCCAAGCCCCGGGCTTCCCTAACTGTGAGTCGCGACGCCCTGGGGCGCCGCGGTATCATCCCAGGGGCGTCGTGAGGCAATCTTAACAGGTTGGCTGTCTGTGTCGATGCGACCGAGTCGAGTGAGCGCCATACGCATTGTGATGCGGCGGATCACAATGCGCACGGCATCATCAAAATTTAAATACTACATATTTGGAGTTTGCTGACAAATTGTTATTAGGCTACAACTTCAACTAGTAGGTAAATGTATGGCAAGAAGGTCAGGGCGTCGCAAAAATATGGCAACTTTCTAAGGGCGTCATAGTTGAAATAAGTTTGGGAAGCCCTGTCCAAGCCTATTAAATGGTGCGAATGCAGTCGATTTTTATTGTTTGTGATTTATAGTTTAATTAAACCACAGACATTAATGTAGATTCATGTCTGTGGTTTAAACTAAGTTTTCTTATACTACTAGTCTCAAACAGATATCATACTCCATAAAGCCACGTTTATAGCTACGGCCGGCTACGCCACTACGGCTACTACGGCCACTACGGCCGCGGCTACGACCGGGCTACGGCCGTCTACGGCCGGCTACGGTTGGCTGCTATAGGCTACGGTAGCCATAGACGCTTGTAAGCTAACGGCCTGGCCACGGGGAATTCGCCGCGGCGAATAGACGCGCGTCTATTCGCCAGAATGAAAACAAATGTATGGAAATGTACTAAGTAGGCCACCCGTAGCGGCGACCGGCGACCTTGCCAGTCGCGCCACCACGCTGCCGCTCATTCCCGTGGCCAGGCCGTAAAGTCTTGGGTATGATTTACGAGATACCCACCACCATAATCGGGAGGGAACGCCAGCTTATACTCGGTGGCTTACACCAAAATAAACCAGTCCCCTTATTCTCAACTGTCGGCGAAATATTCGAATTTCGGAAACTCTATACCTGTCACTTTTTATCGCTGTACGTCAAAGCGAGACGGCATGTGACTTTTCGAATCGAATCCGTGATCCGACAGTTGAGAATAAGGGGGCAGTTCTAATGTTCTCAACACCGCGCTTTCACGATAAGCTTAGTACCCTTGTTGCGCACTCCTTAGAGACCGTTTTTTTATTCTTTTACTTTGGATATTACGTTGTTATTGTGTTGTCATGGTTACACTCGTTCTGTTTGCCTACTCAACTGTTATTGTTATTGTGATTGCATTTAAAAATATATTCATTATCATCCAGTTTTGCTGTTTTAAACTCCGCTGTTATTTAAAATTACAGCTCATTTGGATTTGATTTAATACGATTAAAATCAAATCTACGATTAGTGATTTGCTTTATGCCCCCTCTTAAACTCCTAAACCCTTAACTCCTTTTCAACCCTTTTTCTATTTTTTGGACGGAAAAGCTTTGAAAGCTACCCAGATGTGATAGTGGGCCACAGATGGGTTATGTGACTAAAAGCCATCCACTCATACGGCGTATTTTTTTCAAACTAAGCTATTTTATGATAGTCTCTATATCGCCTATCGAAATCCCCGTTGCATGACAAAATTACATCAGAATATGTGGGTATATTTAGCTATGTCATTTCCAATTAAGACGATGACCTAATTATGTGCGATCTTCATAATAATACTTCATCACTCACTACACATTCGCCGATTGTATTTCAAACGCAGAAGATAACCTTTAATCAATAACGTTCAAAACAAACAAAATCGCCAGTCTGCTTGCTAACTAAACACGGTACGGTAACTTCGAACCAAGCTTTAAAATATTTTTTTAATATTATTCTAAATTCGAATGTCGTTTGAGTATCGCGCCAAAATAACTGTGACAAACAAAATGGCGGCTAGTGGTGATGTTTACAAGAAATCTTTCAATGGGACGTGTACGCTAGGCGTGAACAAGAGGACCAAAGGCTCTATCGCCAAAAAGGCTGAAGCGTATTTGCAAGCCGTCAGTCAAAGCCAGGGATCACATTCAAAAGGTAAATACCAATGCTTGGGTAGCTTTTAATGAGAAATAAAAGGTATTGTTTGTTCGGTTCGCACTTCATATTTCGTGGAACTTAACAGCATTTATCAAAACTAGTGCTCGCGTCAATAAAAATTACAATTGTGTGATTAGTATTCATTTTATTTGCGGTCATTTATTTTATTTACGATATCAATGCAAATTTTTAAATTTTATTTAATTTTATATATTTTTTGAAGCTTTGGGTATGTAAGTTGACATCTTTTCAGACGTGACTCGAACACAATTTATTTGATGATCCTTGTTGAAATGAAATAAAAATATCTTTATTTAATTAATTAGCCCCCAAGTCCCAAGTTCTTTAGAATTCTCAATTTATGTCTGTCACAAAAAAAATATGTTAACTAGTTACTTAGCAATGCCACAATGTCTGTTTGTCTGTCACGTCTGTATTGTCTGTCTGCCTCTCATTTCTGAATTTACACCGGTTTCAATAGTTAAACTATCGAGAAGATTCCGGCAACAAACTCTTTTCAATTATTAAGTTACAATATTTGTAGTTCACAATGATAATATTTAGCAGTGTAGTGTTGCAAAGAGAAAAAAAATATTTTAAAATTAGAATAATAGGTACATGAATGAACGAATAAAAAATATATCAACATACCACCGAAGTTCCTTATTATTAAAAAAAAGCCGGATTTACATTTATCTGACGACTTCTGACGTGACGCGTCAGAACGGCATCGGTTTCATATCATTACTATGCTTTGATTTACATTACCTAATCTGTCGTGATACGACAGATTGATGTAAGTAAATCTACCATAGTAATGAAATGAAACCGATTTCGTTCTGACGCGTCACGTCAGAAGGCGTCAGACAAATGTAAATCCGGCTTAAGTATTAACTTTGTTTTAAGGCTGTCTAACTATGCGCGAACAATTAAAGCTATATATTTATATTACTTCGCGTCATCGGCTGGGCCCTGTCATAATATCAGCGCTTCTGCGGCATTCTGCGAATGTCGTAGAAGCTAAGTGCTGAGACAGGGGCCTATTGGCGTTGCACTCTTGTAATTATTATTATTATTATTTTATTGTAAATGTGTAATGTGCAAGTCAATAAAAATATTTCTTTCTTCTTTCTTTCTAAAGCTGAAATCAAAGCATATATAAAAACTAAAAATAAATAGTAATTCTAACTTTACAGGGTGGTGACGACAATTCGACTTAATTGTTAAGTTAAACCGCTCTAATCAAAAGTAAGATAATAATGATGTAGATAATGTATCTGTCGCAGCCTTCTGATTAAATTAGCCACCCGATTGAATGCCTAGCCCGATAGTTAATTGAACTAGACTCACTTAACGTTTAACGACTTGGCGTATTTATTGGATCGTCTTGTACTGAAAAAGAAGTTTTGGTTTGAGTGGTAGGTTCAAGGTTAATTTTTTCATGACCACTTATAACCGACATTGTTAAGTTCTAAGTGGTCATAAAAAAATAACCTTGAAACTAACAAACAGTCACACAAAAGCTCTTCGATTTAAATGACCTGCCTAGACGTCCAATCGAATGACTTTAACCAGACGGCTAAGATGACGTTCAGCCATCTTGTTAAACGTTGCGCTCAATGACTTGGCTAGTTGTACTTCAGCCGTTTGATTGGATGCCGGCGTTCAATCAACGGACTAGGCGTTCAGTTTAGCCGGCTGCGACATATCTAAAAGCAAAAAAAAATCAATGGGTTCCAGGCACCAGCCATCATACCACTCGAGGTGAGTACGATGGCTGGTACCATCAAAGAATAAGCTAACCTACCACACTAAAGATCATTTTTGTACACAGAAGTCGGCAACAGCTACCTGCCCGCGAAATAGAATTTAAGCGTGCGTCTGAAACATTTTTGTCAATTGAAAACAATGGAAAAATAAAAAAACAAAAGCTAATGCTTAATTTTTGTCAAAAAGAAATCTGGTCCCAAAATGTCTTGGCAACCAGATGCTTTTTGAATAACCATGGAAAGCACCTTTAACAAAAAAATAAGGGCTTCCTATTGGTCAATCATTTAAGGGCTGGAGTCTGCTAAAGTAGCCAGTTTCAACTTGCAAGCGAAAATGTTTCAAAATTGGCCCTTTCTGTGATAGTACCTAGGACCAATCTAGGGCATTCATCACACATAAAAATAAAATTGTGGGGCACGTGATTTTTATCAACAGCCAATGCTCATATCATAAAAATTAAATGCTGTTTACATACTAACTTAGGTTACGCTACGCCCTACGATTTATTTTTTAAGTCTTATCAACGTCCTAGATTGATGAGGAGAGTGGTGTGATGGCTGGTACCGACGACCAACCAAATATCTATTTTAGGGTTCCACGTTAGTGTATAACGGGATTACGACTCCGCTGTCCTTCCGTCCGTTCGTCACCAGGCTGTATCTCCTGAACCGTGATAGTTAGACAGTTGAAATTTTCACAGGTGATGTATTTCTGTTGCTGCTGTGGCAACATACTAATAAACAGAATAAAATAAATATTTAAAGTGATTAAAACGTGATTTTTTTGCTTGTTTTTGCTCGATATTGATAACGGCAAAAGGTAGACGCTTGTTTATAGATAAGTAATGGTACAGAACCCTTCGTGCGCGAGACAGACTCGCACTAGGCCGGTTTTTTTCATTTCAATAAAACCGTTTAAAATTAAAATATAATAAAACTAGAAAATTTTTACGCCCTGAGGCTGCAATCGAACTCGCGGCCTTTCGCAATCCGGGCGACTGCTCTGACCACTGAGCCACCCAGGACTTGGGATATTCCTGTGAAATTCTTCTAGTCTATCTGTATTTGCGTTTATGAGCTAACGTCCACCCTACAAGTCGAAATATTCTATTTCAACATCCGAAACAAGTATTTAATGAGTGTTTTTTTACTAAGTAAGTTACTAAGTAATTTTTCAAACATTTAAAATAATGTTCAAATCAAAAATTAAGAAAACCGTTTGTCTTAAAAATATACCTAATTTATCTTTCATGTAAACAAATGCTGCTATTAACTCCTGCTCTAACTTTGTATAATTATTTGTGTGTGTTACAGTACCTATCCATTGTTGATCACTGACGTGCGCGTACGCACGATAAGGCAGTGATACAATAAATTATTTATAGACAGCACTAATTAGTTTGTTTTACTTTCTTTGACGTCCAGCTTGTTTTTATTCGAGAACTTTAATTTAGTTGCAATCAGTTTTTCTTTGAGCATAATTAATATGGTTATCTTAATTATGACGTTTTATGTTGATTTTTATAAGTAGTAATATGTATGAAATAGTACTATGTTTAACTAGATGGATTTTATTATTATAATATTAAAACATAATATTATGATATTTTGCGCGATTTTGAAAACACAGTAGGCTACCCAAATGATTACTTAAAATAAAATAAATCTTATTGTAACAATTACAAATAAAAAAAAATGTATTCTCCAGGCGGGACTCGAACCTGCGTCTCCTGATTTCTGGGCGGAAATCAGAAGACGCGGGTTCGAGTCGAGCAAATAATTAATGGCAACATCGATTGTTCCGTAGTGACGGTTACCGAGAGCAAATCAGCGATGAAGCTGGAAGCGGTCGCGAGGGTGGCCGCCATCCCCATCGTGGGGTCCGGCATCGAGGTCACCGAGAAGATTTACCACAGGATCAAAGTAAGACAAATTGTTTTAGTTTCTGAGAACATAATTTAATTCTGTACCACTGTAAAAAAGGCAGACATAAGATATACGACAGTAAATGGTGGTGCCGTCGTCAATACGACAATAAACTAAAACATGGGCTATATTCGTTCATAGAAATGGTTTGCCACTTTCAAAAACATCTTATTAAATTTGATAATTTCATGAAATTGCTATGAAATAATGCAGCCAATGTTGTAATAAATCATAAGCAACCGAAGCATTTTCTACTTTCTTTGAGCTTTTACAGAAAAGTAAAGATGAGATTGAGTTCAGAAAATACTCAAAGGTAATTTAAAAAAGTAGGCCTTTTGAAGTTTTCCAGCACTTCTTAACTTTATTCTGTACCACTACAATTTGCTACAATGATTCTTATAAATCATACTACCGTATTGCTCTACAGCTAGCTTTTTAAAGACTACGTCGAATAGCAGTAACCTATCTTATGCCACATCGTCCTTTTGGGAGTTTAATTTTGTTCTCTTCCTTCAAATGCAAATGTAAGCCTTACTTATATCATTACAATCATTAGACAGAAAGAGCCTGTAGTCTTCTGGAGTGCCTTAGATATACCATTTCCAGAAGGCGCATTCTGGTGCTAGCCACAATAGATGCATCATTATTCACGGTATTTGGTCCATGGCGGTATTCCCCACATGCTCGACAAAATTGTGTTTGGAGAGTTGCATTTTGTGTAGGTACCTAGTGGTTAGTAGAAAAATGCCCCAATCAAGAAGCGAGCATGTGTTCTTTTTGTATCGATGTATTTATTATTATAACACAAAATAAATCAAAATGATTGATTCCCAGGACTCCAATCCTCTGTTCCGGTGGTACCTGTCACTGGGCGAGCGCTCGCTGGCGGTGGGGGCTCAACTGGCGCTGCCGGCGGTGCTCATGTTTGAGTCACCCATCCACCAGCTCGACAAGATCCTCTGCAAGAGCCTCGACCTCGTCGGAGAACGAGTTCCCTCCATTTATCTGCCACCGCAGGCGGTAAGTTTCTTTATGGTTGCATAGTAGGTACCTATGAAATTACCGTTCTTTTTCCACATTTTATTCTATTTGTAACTTTTAATTTGCCACTTAATTAGCAACCATGATAAAATACGTGGCAATGGTATTGTGATATGGGTTCTACTAGAGTCTATAGATTTTGGTAATGTTAATTTTGCCTTAAAGTAATAAGGTAAGTGGTAAAATTATGCGTAGATACTAGACAGAAATCGTGCTGCACGAAATATTAGTTTTCATTATTAAAAACAATGATATTTTCAACAAAACCGACTTTAAAACACCAAAACGGATAAAAAAAACACGTTAAAGGAAATAGTCTCCTCATGTATTTTTCCCATTTTCCCATGTAGGAAAGCATGTGCTCAGCAGTGGGACATATGTAGGCTGGTGATGATGATGAAAGGAAATAGTACATTTCGATACAAGTGTGGAAAGTATGTCATTTCTTCACGAGTTCCAGTTTGTTGACCCAAGCCGAAAGCGCGGGTCTATTAGTTATACATATATGTATATACTAATTTTAATAAAAGTAGACTTTCCCATGTGTTTTCAGCGTGCGGAAAGTTA